>JAOPSE010000017.1:51390340-52640340 GCA_029449295.1 Zea luxurians
GACTCTGGTAATGGTAAGTGGTACTCTTTCTGTTTGGAAAGGAGTACGTTTGGGTTAATAACGTGGGTTGACTCTAAAACTTGGCTTTCTCTACTAGTAATAATAATCTGGCCAACTAAAAGCAACTGCTTGACTTATCCCCACATAAAGCTAGTCCACTACAGCCAAACAGGATACTTGCTGAGTATGTTGATGTGTACTCACCCTTGCTCTACACACCAAACCCCCCCCCCCTTCCCCAGGTTGTCAGCATTGCAACCACTACTCAGGCGAAGATGAAGCCGTGGAAGGAGACTTCCAGGAGTTCCAGGACTACGACAAGTTCTAAGCGTGGGTTAGCGGCAAACCCCCAGTCGGCTGCCTGTGAAGGCCGCGTTTATCTACGTTTCGTTTTCGCAGTTTGATTATTGTAAAGACTATGTGGATGTCTCAGACATATGATGTAATCGACTATTATTCCCCTTTTTAATACTATTTGAGCACTGTGTGATGATGTTCATGTTATGTAACTGCTGTGTACGTGAATTGTTGATCCTGGCACGTACATGGTTCGCATTCGGTTTGCCTTCTAAAACCGGGTGTGACACTAAGCCTTTGACCTTGCCTTGATTCTCATCTCCAAAAATGATTGTATCTTGGGAATCCTTGTTCTTGACGTAGGAGGTGAACATCTTCTTCTCCCTCGCCATGTGGTTTGTGCATCTGCTGTCAATAATCCAGCTTGAGCCTCCGGATGCATAAACCTGCAAGGCAAATTAGGCTTGGGTTTTAGGTACCCAACTCTTGTTGGGTCCTACAAGGTTAGTTATAATAGTCTTTGGGACCCAAATGCAAGTCTTGTCTCCCTTGCATTTGGCCCCCAACTTCCTAGCAATCACTTTCTTATTCTTACAATAAATTGCAAAAGAAGTATTGCAAGCATGGTAAATTGTAGAAGGTTCATTACGTACTTTCCTAGGCATATGAACAACATTTTTCCTAGGCATATTTCTACCAAGCACAAAAGAAGAACTTGAAGCTATCATAGCATGTAAATCATAAGCATAACTCCTATGAGCATTTCTAGAAATTTTTCTATCACTGTAGATGAAAGCATGATTCCGTTGAACACTATTTGCCATAGGGGCCTTCCCTTTTTCCTTGGTGGAAATGGAAGCCCTTTGACTTGTAAAGTTCTTGGCTTCCCTTCGAAAGCCAAGCCCATACTTAATAGAGGGGTGTCTACCAAAAGTGTAGGCATCCCTTGCAAATTTTAGTTTATCAAAATCTACCTTGCAAGTCTTAAGTTGAGCATTAAGACTTGCAACTTCATCATTTAGTTTAGTAATGGATGCAAGATGTTCATTACAAGCATTAACATCAAAATCTTTGCACCTATTACAAATTACGACATGTTCCACACTTGAACTAGATTTATTAGCTACTTCTAACTTAGCATTTAACTCATCATTAACACTCCTAAAGCTAGAAATAGACTCATGGCAAGCATAAATTTCAGACGATAAAATCTCATTCCTCTTAGTTTCTAAAGCAAGAGATTTTTGTACACTAATAAACTTATCATGTTCTTCATACAATAAATCCTCTTGCTTTTCTAAGAGTATATTCTTTTCATTTAATGCATCAATCAATTCATTGATTTTTTCTACCTTGGCTCTATCTAAACCTTTAAATAAGCTAGAATAGTCTACTTCATCATCACTAGAATCTTCATCGCTAGAAGTAGTATATTTAGGAGTTTCTCGAACGCTTACCTTTTTCTCCTTTGCCATTAGGCAAGTATGGCGCTCGTTGGGGAAGAGAGACGACTTGTTGAAGGCAGAGGCGGCGAGTCCTTCGTCGTCGGAGTCGGATGAAGAGCAATCCGAATCCCACTCTTTGCCAAGGTGCGCCTCGCCCTTCGCCTTCTTGTAGGACTTCTTTTTCTCCCTCTTCCCGCTCTTTTCTTGTCCCTGGTCACTATCATTATCGGGACAGTTAGCAATAAAGTGACCAGTCTTACCACACTTGAAGCAGGAGCGCTTTCCCTTTGTCTTGCTCTTGTTGGGATGCTCCTTGCGTCCTTTGAGCGCCATCTTGAAGCGCTTGATAATGAGGGCCATTTCATCCTCATTTAGCCTAGCCGCCTCAACTTGCGCCACCTTGCTAGGTAGCGCCTCCCTACTGCTTGTTGCTTTGAGAGCAACAGTTTGAGGCTCGTAGATAGGCATTGGGCCATTCAATGCCTCATCAACGTATCTTGCTTCCTTGATCATCATTCGCCCGCTTACAAACTTTCCGAGTATTTCCTCGGGCGTCATCTTTGTGTACCAAGGATTTTCATGAATTGAGTTCACAAGATGAGGATCAAGAACAGTGAAGGACCTGAGCATAAGTCGGACGACTTCGTGGTCCGTCCATCTCATGCTTCCATAGCTCCTGATTTTGTTGACCAGGGTCTTGAGCCTGTTGTACGTTTGTGTTGGCTCCTCTGCCCTGATCATTGCGAACCTTCCCAGTTCACCTTCCACCAACTCCATCTTGGTGATCATGGTGGCGTCGTTCCCCTCATGAGAAATTTTGAGGGTGTCCCAAATTTGCTTGGCGTTATCCAAGCCGCTCACCTTGTTGTACTCGTCCCTGCACAAGGATGCTAGCAAAACAGTGGTAGCTTGTGCATTTTTATGGATTTGCTCATTAATGAAAATGGGGTTGTCAGTACTATCAAAAAACATTCCGTTTTCAACAATCTCCCAAATACTTGGATGGAGAGAGAATAGGTGACTACGCATTTTGTCACTCCAAAATGGGTAGTCTTCTCCATCAAAGTGCGGAGGTTTCCCAAGTGGAATTGAAAGTAAATGAGCATTGGAATTAAATGGAATACGAGAATAATCAAAAGAAAAATTCGAATTAACCGATTTCTTTTTCTCGTCGTATTCGTCATCTCTTGGGGAAGAAGAAGACTCGTCGCTGTCGTAGTAGACAATCTTCTTGATGCGCCTCTTCTTCTTCCTGTCTCTTTTCTTATGACTCGAGCCAGAGTCTGAAGGCTTATCATCTCTTGGCTCGTTGACGATGGACTCCTTTGTCTTGTCGTTGACCACCATCCCCTTTCCCTTAGGATCCATCTCTTCGGGCGATTAGTCCCTTGCGTGAAGAGAACGGCTCCAATACCAATTGAGAGCACCTAGAGGGGGGTGAATAGGTGATCTTGTAAAAATCAAATACTTGTAGCCACAAAACTTGGTTAAGTGTTAGAATCAAGTGGCTACGGACCAAGCTCTTGTGAAACACAAAGATCACGAAGAACACAAGCACAAGAGACACGGTGATTTATCCCGTGGTTCGGCCAAGTATAACACTTGCCTACTCCACGTTGTGGCGTCCCATTGGACGAGGGTCGCACTCAATCCCTTTCAAGTGATCCAATGATCAACTTTAATACCACGGTGTTTTTCTTTCTTTTACTATCTCATGTTCGCGAGGAATATCCACAATTTGGAGCCTCTCGCCCTTACAAATGATGATCACAAAGAAGCACGGAAGTAAGGGAGGGGAGAGCAACACACACAAGACTCAAAGCACGAGCACAAACACGCACACAAGCCACAACTTGAGCTCACAACACAATGCGGGAAGTTCACTACTCAACTAGAGCTCAAGTCACTATCACAAAGAATCAAATGCGCGAGAATGGAGTCTTGGTGCTTAGAGATGATCAAAGAATGCTTGGGTTACTTCTCCATGCGCCTAGGGGTCCCTTTTATAGCCCCAAGGCAGCTAGGAGCCGTTGGAGGCAATCTGGGAAGGCAATTCTTGCCTTCTGTCGGGTGGCGCACCAGACAGTCCGGTGCACAACCGGACAGGCATTGTTCATTGTCCGGTGCAGATCGCCTTCCTAAAATGGCACAGCCGACCGTTGCAGAATTGTAGCCGTTAGCACACCGGACACTGTCCGGTGCACACCAGACACTGTCTGGTGCACACCAGACAGTTTGGTGCCTCCTGCCGACCGTTGGAGGGGGCCACGCGTCGCCCGCGGATTTGGCGGCCGACCGTTGCGCTGGCGGCCGTTGGCTCACCGGACAGTCTGGTGCACCACCGGACAGTCCGATGAATTATAGCCGTACGCCGCCGATGAATTCCCGAGAGTGGCCAGTTCGCCTAAAGCCAGCCTGGCGCACCGGACACTGTCCGGTGCACCACCGGACAGTCCGGTGTGCCAGACTGCGCTGAGTCTTGGCTGCTCCAGCCAAGTCTTTTCCTTTTTCTTTTTTCTCTGATTCTAGCACTTAGACAAATATATTAGTACACAAAAACCAATGCACTAAGTTTAGAATCATACCTTCTTGTTGATTTGCATTTCATCCATCATTTGACACATAATTACTCACTCAATATGTGTTGGGCACTTAATCACCAAAACTATGCTAGAAATGGCCCAAGGGCACATTTCCCTTTCAACTTCTTCTTTCATCAATATAAAACTATGATGATAAAAGTATATCCTTCATGACCTTCGTCCGAAGATCATTATATTCTAAGAGAAATAATACTTCGAAGGACGAAGGTCATTAACCATTAACTTATTCCTGTGTTGTCTTGTTCTTAATTCATAGCATTTGAGAACAAGTCCTCGACATGAGTAATGGAGTCCTTCCACCAATCTGGTGAATAGTGCTACTGCTTCATCCGATGCTTCCTCTGATGATCACCACACTAATCTGGTGGGTGTTAAAACCTTGCCTTGGCACTGCATTAACCGCTTAATCCGATGTTGTCCTCTTATTGGCACCAGATTAATCTCGTGCTAATGAAATATCATAAGTGACTTTGTTTCTTCATGGTCTTTGCATCTGTGTTGCTTTTATCTTATGTCTTGGACTTATTACACGTCATGTGAGTCTTTAACATGTTTTCTAATGTCTTGCTTGAGATATTGGTCATTCAAATCATCCCGTTTCCAGAGTCCAGGTCTACTTTGTGTCATGTTTAATTAAGCCTTCTATACTAGCAACTAATATTGCTCCAAATAGTCATGTTGATCATCAAACGTCAAAATCCATATTAAATAGATCATATGTTCTGTTTTCCTCATAATCACAAATCAATAACCAAACTCTAATAATACAAAACCATAAAAATACACCGGGGGGGGGGGGATTTCTTGGGCATTAACCCCCTTCTGTACCCAAATTCAACCCCTTCTGGGACGATTTTAGGTCTACACGGGAGGCAGCGGCAGATGACAACCTCGGACATGACTACAAGCATCGTGAAAGGACACGAGGAACCCACACAGATCGTATAATTCCTTGTTATGCCAGATACGATGAGATAACGGACACCATAGAAACGCCACGTTTGCACAGGGTCCCTTGTTGCAGCAGTGTCTTCCTACCGTGAGGAGCGATAATGGATCAACAAAACAAAAAAATCATCTTTTTTAACCCAGATTAATATTAAAATATTGATTATTTTTTAAAAAAAAAACTCTAGCTGTCCAGGGACTCGTACAGTCGTACAAGATGCAAGTTGCATCTTTTTTAACCCAGGTTAATATTAAAATATTGATTAAAAGAATTTTTTAAAAAATTCTCTAGCTGTCCAGGGACACGTACAAGATGCAAGTCAGCATGTGGCGGCAGCTGGCGAGCGGTGACACCATACTTATCTTCAACATTATTATTTTTTTTGTTTACCAGGCACTTATAAGACGATAACGCGTGGTCCATCTGCATCCCAGTATGAAATTTTACCGAGTGTTTCGTAGAAAAGCAGGCTGCTCCGCCATTCTTTTTTGGCAGGGACACACTGCCATGCACGTGAGCATGATGTCTAACGAGTACTCCGATATTTCACCACCGACCGGAAAGCTTTCACGTGAGTGTCTAGACTTCGACTTGTTTCTCTCACGACTCACGAGTGCCAAGTCTCAGATTGCAAACTGTCGTGCCAACTGCCAAAAAAAAAAACCGGACAATGCAGCGGGCATAAGAAAAAAAATGAATGTCACAGGCGAGCGACCATTAATGAACCGATGGCTTGCGCAGATGTCGTAACTAGGAAACGCACAGCTAGCATTACACTTACACCACATGAAATATGAGATCTAAATTTAGAAATTGCATACGGCGAGCCCCCTGCCATTTACCCACGAATTAACATGTAACCAGAACTTAATCCAGCGTACCACAGAGTGAGCCATCAGCAACGTCGAAACAGTTCCTACAGAAGATCTGACATTGCATTGCTACCATGCCGGACACTAGATTAAAAAGGCTTTTATCTGCCATTTGTACTGTTACCTCCATACAACAACATGAACTGAAATAACTCCCAAGGAGAAAAGAAGTAAATACAAATAAAAGAAACCTTACAATCTAGCTGAGTCATTTTCACTACTTGAATTTTCCCAATTGTGGGTATGAAACTAGGGCAAACAATGAAGGATTAATACAAGAGTCCAATTGTTCATAAATTAACGCAACAGAAAAGGGGGGGCTGAATAAAGGAACGGCTCAGAACCATAGCAGGACCTCTCTAGACACAGAAATTCTGCATGGATTGGCTGTCGCTGCCACCAATGTGTTCAAACTCGGCCCACATATTTTTCACTGATGCAAGGAACATGGATCTGATAGTCCCAAGTCAACAAAGTTGATATAAGAGGACCGCAACTAGCACCGCGCTCAAGAAATAAGTGAGCAGCAATCATCTGAGAAAGCATAAACATCCTTTCAAACGATGTTTGCGTACTTATGGATGCTTGGTTTGACTGACATTACTAAAAATCAATTGTCCATAATAAATTGAAACTTTGGTACAGATATATCCCATCTTTTTGTGAACTGCCATGACTCAAAACAAAAGGTGAGCAGTACAAAAAGTGGCAATGCATCTCACAGATATGCTAGAACAAAGCCGAGAACAAAAGTAGTACAGTTTTAGGTTACAAGACTAAAAACAACAAGCACTAACAAATAAATGAAGTGGAAAGGTTGGTTATATTACCTAGTTGACCAAAACCATGTCATCCCCAGCAGCCTTGGCAGCAACAACAGCTTCCAATTGTCTCCATGCTGATTCTCGTTGCTCCTGCATCTCTTTGGCTTTTGCTTGTTTATCCATATACTGCTGCTGGCACTCTTCAAATAGTTCACTGTCCATGTCCAGAAACATCTTGCGCACATTTGCAGTGAGACCATGAACTGCTTGATTCCAGTGGCTATGTATATTCCTCTCAAGCGCTTCAAATATAATTGGAAATATAACACCACGATTTTGCGCTATCAAGCTTACAATGTGATCGTTGTTCCACAAGAACAAAGCGCGTTCAGCAACCTGACAAGAAAAATCAATAATCAAGCAAAAACATCAGAGATACTTTCTAGAAATTACAAAGCAGGAACTACCAACTTAACAACACGGTAAAATACTTTCTAGAAATCAGAAGTGGGAACATAAAGCATATTTTGTTAGGCAAAGGGTACATTATGATGCGGTATAGACGAAGGACTGTGGACATGTTATGCACGGTGTCGTGGTACATGGGCCGTGTGCACATCCGCGGCAACTGACCGACATTAGACAAACCACCTGGATTAAAAGTTCGATTGTTTAGATTGATAAAACACATACTCTCGTACCAGAGAACAATTAAGCAGGACAACATCAGCCGTTGCCCCCTGAGTTCATGCTCTCCCTCTTTCCCGCTCCGACGGCACCTGCCCGACATCACTCGTGGAAGCGCCGACCCACCATCACACATGATCGCGCCCTAAGATCCCTAGGCTCTACCATGACCACTGCCAAGTGTCATGTAATTTGCACAGCAGCAGCACATGGACAGCAATTGGAAACAGTACCAACTAAATTTCTGTTGCTCAAAATGCCATAAGACACAGGTATAAAAGTGGATTTTCGCACTTCTTTGGGCCTGTTTGTTTCGGCTTCTGGCAGCTTCTGGCCACCAAAAGCTGCTGCGGACTGCCAAACGCTTAGCTTTTCAGCCAGCTTCTATAAAATTCGTTGGGGACAAAAACCATCCAAAATCAACGTAAACACATAATCGGTTGAGTCGTTGTAATAATAGGAATCCGTCACTTTTTAGATCCTGCGCCCTATGAACAACTTTATCTTCCTCCACATGTAATCGTAATGATACTCAGATTCTCCCCGCAGCCAGATTCTCCCCACAGCCAGATTTTCAGAAAAGCTGGTCAGAAAAAAGCTAAACCAAACAGACCCTTTATATGTTACACTGGTTGTGCACTATTATATATGTGCCACCCATTTTTATGGGAGAGGGTGTCTGTGTGGTGGGATGTGTAAGGGTCGTGAGTGTATCATATATTTGTACAAGCTGACTCCAATCCTAAAGCAGGTTATTGACAAATGCAGAACTAGATAAGAAAAGTTAAGCAACAGAAGGAATAGGTCATATTACCCACTCATCCATGAGTGGGTACCTGGATGGTTGTGTATGCTCAAGGAAGGTTTCGCTTCAATTGAAGACACGAACCAGGAATATATTATATAACTGTCAAGAGATTCAAGCAAAGATTAATTAACATACTACCAGTACCGAATATGCGATTTAAATGCAGTGTGACAATCCTAAAAACTAAAATAAACTGGTTAATGATAGAGCAGCTTCCTGGGATTTATGAAAAACGAATTAAAACAAGTCCAACATGAATCTTTAGTTTTATGAATTTATAATGAACTAAAAGAAGTCAAACATGAGATATTATTTATTTGCAGAAATAACATAGCAGGCCATATATCCATAAAAAATGGTAATAAGGATAGGAAAAGATTTGTACTCAAGAAAATGTCAGTAACCGAATGCAGTGAGTGAAAGAGTCGTCATTGTAGAATGTAGACAGGGCACAGAGATGCATGGTGAGATGGTAAGCAGAGAAAGGAAGTAATTTGTTTCATTATTTGATACGAAGGTCCTGGTACTCGATCATCTAGATAAGTTCACTTACCAACCAGAATATTTCACATAGAAATGGATTTTGAATCGTTTGTGCCAGCAGCATAGCTCAAAAGCTTGCGTGTGAATGGAAAATTTATTGTTTATTTAGTCATCCAATATCATAAATAAGCATTATAATGAAAATGAAACCAGTATGCCACAGTTTACTAAAATCAATGTGCATGGCTAGAAATCAGCTCCAACAATAATCAAACTAAAAGAAACAGTGGCCAATTAGCATGCAGTAAACATCACCATCCAGTCTATGACACCCACAGAGCATTGATGTTCTTAGAATGTTGCAGCAGAGGGAAATGGTTGGACCCAGTATAGGAAAATTGGAACATACACAAGACCATGGTGAGAAATATTGGGTTCTCATTAGGCATATCGAGTTCTGGAGTCAATTTGGTACAAGAAATGTTACAACCAGAGAAGAGTTATCTACAACAACACAATCATTATTACCAACAGCGAGTGGTCCAGCTATTTTTACTGAACATATCTACTGCCAAACTTAGGTGCCTAAAAATAAAAATAAAAAAAAAGCAATTTTGGTTGCCTTATTTATGTTGCAAACCATGGAAATTGAAGAATGGAATGATAAATGGATGGATGCAATCATTTTCTAAAATTCAGTGACAGATACAGAAATATTCTGTAAAACTATAAATGCTGCATGTTGCTAGATGAGGGAACTGGTCTTGTCAATAACACTGAAATATTTGGTACCTAAGATCCTACAGAACAGATCAGCTCGAAACAACGGATATTTATCAACTGCTGTTGAGGGACATGACTATCTTAATGAAACACTAGCATAGATATCTTTGAACATGCCCACAACAAACAGTTTTCACTGGGGAACCAGTCTTGTCTAATAGCTTGTGTAATCTTATGCATGTTTTAGCCTCTCCCATGACTTTCTCCCAGATCAGCTAACATTTAACATAACACCAAAGGTTGTACTAGCAATCACTGAGACAAGAACCAATAGATCTGGCTCCTTATAGATAGTGATGGTACATTCTTCCAGAACTTATAGATGGTACATTTGTAGTTTACAGGTCCAGTGCAGTGTGGAAAGCGAGTAATCTATCCTCTAGATAGTACAATATTTAAAGAAGTAATTGCACAGTATCTTTCAAATATTTCAAAGTTCAAACACATTTCCATGCTCCAGTTGATTGCTGCAAATGGCAGCTTGTACTGCTTAGAAATCTCATATTGAGTCCAATATTTGCATGCTTCTACTGCTAAAAGCTACAGATAATGTGCATCTAAAGCTATTAGGCAGCTTAGCTGCAAAAAGGAAATAGAAGCCACAAAAAGCTGGATACACTGACATAAACCAATAACATGAAGAAACAAAAAGGGAAAGGAAGATTCTATTTCAGTCCTTTCCATCTACACCCAGCTTAGATTCTTCCATCCCATAGCATCCAAGTTCTGTAACATACAACATTGCAAGACTAAAAAATTTATGAAACATAAGTGCTCGACTGTTATGAATATAGCTAACATTTCATGACTCCATAAGTGTGATCTAAATGTGCCTTTAAGTACTACATTGTCTGGAAACAATCAATTATCACCTAGTGTGTTCCACTGTATGAAAGGCAGGCCTGGTGCAGTGGTGAGAAGTGTCTCACTGAGTCACCAAGTCGCGGGTTCAAAGCAGCCATTGTGTTTCACTGTGTCAGAAAGAATGTTTTTCTGACCAAAAACAGAAAAAGACAGTGATGAAAAAAAACTGCAAAAATTATTTGAGCATTTCTTCAACCTGGAATGTGTTTTCTGACTTCCCAGATCACGGCACAGGGCGTGGTCGTTCTCAAATGGGTTTTGGTGCCACTATGTATGGGTGTGCAGGGGTTGGAGGATTTTCTCGACCTATATGAGGTCTTCTTAGCAAAACACCTGGGGGCTACCTTACCCCCGCGGACAAGGACTAATAAAGATAGTACCAGAAGTACTAGTGCAAAATGCTAATTGTCAAAGGTGTCCTACTGATTCAAAACTCATTTGGGTACACTTAATGGAACTTTTTATGCTAGGTTACAAAAAATGCACAAAGCAATGCATCCCGTTTCGTTTTTTCCTATTAATTAACACTGCCTTGTATAAGAGTTTAAGGGTGGGTTTGGATGAACGTCCACGACTGCCAAGCCAAAATCTGTCCGTTGACCAAGAAAACTGATGTTGTTTGGATTCCCACCGTATTTTGGCTTGCCCCAGCTCATGAGGCCAAACACAGTTCATTTTGCAGCAAATGCGCGGCCAATTTCTGGGCAGCCGATTTGGCCGGCCGAGACTTTGGGCAGGGCAGAGTCATGCAGCAACCAAACAAGCCCTTGTTTTCCTCAACATGCAAATTGTGATTTGGGACTTGCAATGAGGCATATCCACTGAAAAAAGGCATATCTTGAAACATATGGAGCTCATTTGACTAAAAAACAAAACTTAGAAGGCATGTTGATGACAATATACTTAACTAGAAGCCAAAAAATCAATTAAAGCCATACCTGGAAGTGAGAACTGTTAAGGCATCGGGCAATCTGCTTAAACAGTGGCACCATGCACCGTTGGAACTCTGCAGGCTGTGTTGCCTCGAGCACTTCTTCAAGCTCCCCCAGAAACAACACCTCCTTCTGGCAATTTGTGACTGGCCAGTACTTGAGCAGACCCCTAATCACAGTATCTGCTAATTTGTAGTCCTTCTCAACGAACTCAACAATACAATAGGATAGCTGCTGATGGTAGATCACAACAGATTTGGGCTTGTGCAGGGGGATGAGAGCACGGGCAAGGAATAGCTTGTGCTCCTCCTTCATTGGCAAGGCAAATCCATTAATGATGCTTCCAAGGATCTCAAGGAGCTCCCCTATGCCATTGTAGCGCTGAGTCTCAAAGATGAACCGGTAGAACACATTGTTGATGGCCTTACGGATGAATGGTCGGTGTACCATGAACTTGCCATAGATGCGGTGGAGCACGGTCTTGAGGTATTCCCGCTCACGCGGATCCTCGGAGTCAAAGAGGTCGAGGATGCGGAGGACGAAAGCATGGTCCACATACCGCTTGGCGACCTTGGTGTCCGTGTCAGGCGAAACAACGTATCGGAGAAGGAGCTCATAGACGAGCTGGAGGTGTGGCCAGGAGGGGTCCAGGTATGGCTCCTCGTCGTCGTCGGGCGCGGCGCCGGGGTCGATCGCGGCGGCGGACTCGTGCAGCGCGGGTGGCAGCGGGCGGAAGATGTTGGCAGAGACGGCAAGGACTAGCGCCTCCTGGACGTGGTCCGGGAGGCGCGTGGGCGCGTTGGCGCCCGCGGCCTGAGCTGGAGCCTGCACGTAATCTACGAGCTCGAGGAGCGCCTGGCGTTTGGCCTCCTTCTCTCGCGGGTGCTTGAGCGAGTCCGAGAGGTCGAAGAGCGCCGCGATGAGGCGGAGCTTGCGGAGGATGAGGCCCGGACGGTCTGCGGCGGCGACGTCGCGGAGGAGCGGGAGCGGCTCGAGGAGTGGCGGTGACGCCGCCCCCACCGCCGGGTTGGTCGCAAACGCAGACGGCGCGACGTGCGGAGAAGTGGGCGACGACGGAGAAGGCGCTGTGGCCCGGGAGGCGTGGTTGACGGTGACGGGTGCGGCTCCCCCCGCGCCGCCGCCGCCGCTCCCGGAGGACGACGAGGGCGCTGCGGGGCGCGCGGCGACCTCCGCGCTGTCCCCGCGCGCGCCCTTGCGGTTTCCCCTCTTGATTATCTTGTTGAACATGGCGGCAGCGAAGGATTGGGAGGCCGGCGGCGTGGATCGGCCGATCGATCAGGCGACGAACTCCCTCCTCGTCCCTCCGGGATTTCGTGGTGACGGGAAGGGAAACGCTGTGGCGCCCAGGTGGAAGGGAAAGAACAGTGGGGAGGTCGGGTCAGCCGGTCAGGGGCGGCGAGGGCAGGGGAGGCGGCGGCATGGCGCTCGCTGGCGATTTGGGAGATGAGTGGAGGGGGAAGGGGATCAATGGGGACGGAGGAATTGGGATTTTCTTATTCTTTTTTTTTTGTCTTTCTTTATTTTGTATTTATGGTAGGCGTTAGTTTATACTCTCTAACTTTTTTTTTACAGAAGCAAAGCATATAAACTGCGACTGAAATTACTAAAAATTTAAAAAATTTACCTAGGGCAACTAATACAGGTGTTTGCACAGTATAGGTATAAATTAGAACATGTATAGTGTAGAGATATCAAAATAGTTCTCTAAACAAAATAGATATTTCTATTGCCATTACAAAAGTAATTGGCATTTTTGGCATTAACATAAATTTAGGACTAGTAATTAGTCCAAAAAATACTACTAATTCTGCAACAAAACCGCTCATTCCCGGCAAGGCAAGAGAAGCCATTGAAAAGCTACTAAACATGGTAAAAAATTTTGGCATTGGGATAGATATTCCCCCCAGTTCTTCGAGATAAACAAGACGCATTCTATCACAAGCCGTTCCCGCCAAGAAAAAAAGTGTAGCACCGATAAATCCATGAGATAATATTTGTAAAATAGCTCCATTTAGTCCAATGTTGGTTATGGAACCAATTCCTATAATTATGAAACCCATGTGAGATACGGAGGAGTAGGCTATTCTTTTTTTTGAAATTTCGTTGACCAAGAGAAGTTGAAGCTGCATAGATTATTTGCACCGCTCCTATTATTACCAACCAAGGGGAAAATAGATAATGAGCATGCGGTAACAATTCCATATTGACCCGAATCAATCCGTATGCTCCCATCTTTAATAGAATTCCGGCTAAAAGCATACATGTACTGTAATGCGCTTCCCCATGGGTATCTGGTAACCACGAATATCTCCTTCCCTAACCCAAGATGGGAGAAAGAAGATCTAAGAGGGACCTATGGAGAATGTGGTCAGAAATCCATAATAGAGTCCGACCACAACGACCGAATTAATTATCCTCATCGAGAAACTTAGACTACTTTAGACTACTTAAGTAGAAAAGATTTGAAAATCATGGCATGAGTCTCCTTTTTTTCTTTCTTTAGAGTTTTCTATATGCACAATTTTCTCGATGTTTCGATGAGAATTTCTTGACTTTCCATATATAGAAAGAGATAGACTATAAATGACATCTCTTATGTCAATAAGACCAAAGGAATGGATATTAAATGATAGGAAGTGCTAAGAAGTGAAATGGAATGAAATAGAGCCACTTTGGGCTTCCCTATGAAATGAGGCATGGAACGGAGCCACTACGAAGAAATTCCGGGAGTTACGAAAGAAGCTTCGGACTCATATTGTTCACGGGTTGAGAGCGGGAGTTGAACTCTAGGAGGTCGAATCTCCCCTTGTTCCTCAGTAGCTCAGTGGTAGAGCGGTCGGTTGTTAACTGACTGGTCATAGGTTCGAATCCTACTTAGAGACTCTATTATATAATAAAATATCTATAAATGTAGTATATTAATAAATACAGAAGTAAATGCATATTTATAGCATCGGATCGATAGAACAGACGACGAATTCGTAAAATAGAAAGTGAGGTGTCTGTTGCTACTTATGTTACAAGTCAGAGATGTTTTTTCGCAGAGAGACGGTTTTTTTTCAATACCCATTTAAACAACTCAAGAGCCTCTATATTAAATAACATTGTACATTCCCCCTTAGTTGCTCAGCCTCTAATCATATGAATTTTCCTTTCCTCACTACGACAAAAAAAGGACAGAGTCAGTTAAAAATGAAGCCAAAAGTTCAAAAAAAAGTGTGTGTTTCATACTATGATACACTGTCTAGCATAGTTGAGAGTTGAGAAGATTGGACTCTGCCGCTTTGGTACTCCTTCGGTGTCCTATTAATTGTCGTTTTAAATACTTTTTTGTTAAACTTATAAAATTTTGACTATAAATAACTACTTTATTATGTAATTTTGAAATATAATGTTTATATGCACCGATTTATCTTAACAAGTACTTTTATAAATATATAAATGTATTAAGAGTTTATTGTATTTAAAAAAATAGTTAAAGTTATATTTTGGAGACCGTACCACTATCCTAAACAATCAACTAATAATACACCGGAGGGAGTATGTTAACAAAGAGAACACATTACAATGATACAAAGAGCTAATAAATACCAAAGTTGGTCATGGATCACAGCGTAAAAAAATGCGTCACTTGGGAGTGCTCCACTAGGATAGCTTGAGCAATGTGCCGTTTGGCGCTGAAGGCGACAGGATTAATTTAGCGTTACCCGACGTCCACGGATTATTACATGTTTCTTGGAGGTGGACTGGAGTGTATCACGGGACCGAGACTGACAGATCGTGATTTTTCTTGGCGACTCTGATTGGAAAGACCTCTGAATCTCTCGGTTCCCTTATTTTATCACCAAAAAAACATGTATTTGCTGTACAGGTGTACATTCCGCCGCTCGGCCCGTCTCTCGATCCAAACCCGAAAAGGCCCGTATTGTTTGAATTTCGAGTCGGTCCAGCCCGTTTGAATTTCGGGCCGTGCTGGGTCAGCCCACAGGCCAAGCCCTCGGCCCACAACCCGACACGTAATTGTTCAAACGTGTCGGGCTCATTTCGGGCGGCCCGAAATTTATTTTTGCCCAAAAATCACATTATGGTCCGAAATTCAATTTTTAGCCTAAAATTCACATCAGGACCCATAATTCACATGAGAGCCCTAAATTCAAAACAGATTTAATAAAGCAAATAAAAGATAAGACAAATAGATTTGACAAAAAGCAAACTTAATATTTGTATTAAGCTACCAGAGCTATGCAAATAACTACCTCGTTTACAAATCATTTTGTTAGAAGAAAAAAGAGTATAATCAACTCTATGCAAAGTTCGTAAGTTCAGTTCATTATCTAATGTACATAACAAAAGTAAAATTACATCACATACTCTAATTCAAAGCTATAAAAAACATCTAACTAGCATTATCTCTAGCTTTGTGTGCTTTATAAAGTACATGAAAGTGTGGAATAAAGTGTTTTTTAATAAATATATGAGTTTTGCGTGCCTCTATATAGGTCATTTCGTGTCTGCCTTAAACGGGCCGTGCTCGTGCCCGCCCATGGGCCGTGACCTCAGCTCAAACCCGGCCCGATATATCGGGCCGTGCTGATCCGGCACTAAAATATTTCGGATCATGTCGTGTTTAGGCCGTGCTTATTTTCCGTGCTTCGGGTCGGCCCATTATGTCCGGCCCAAATGTACACCTATAATTTGCTGAACTCCTGCTAACATACTGAAGTTATAATCAGTAGAGACAAAACACTATATAAACAATATAAGACATTCGGATTAAAGTCTATCAAACATCTAATGCCAAGGTGAACAACTCTGTAATTTGTCAACATAAAAAGGTCAGTTGTTAATAGTGTCGTTTCTCGAACATTCACACAAGAACAAGACGGTCCTCCGATCCATTCAGCAGCAGAAAGATCAACGAACAGTCACAGCAAAGCTTTCCAACTACTTGATCATCCCCACACAACTGAGCAGATATCACACATACAAACGGTGGTTCCAAAGACCTGCTCGCCGAAAGAGAGTGCGATGCAGCTCGATAGAGAAGATAGGTGAGGTTCACGTTCGCGTGAGAGATCTGGAGGGCATTTTCAAGACCCCAGACAAAAACAAACAAGACTAACAATTCAACATGGTTGCCAGCTATTTCTAGCATAGGGTTACTTTGGCTACAGTTCGGTTAAGCCCTTGCATCTCAGCACTGCAAATATATCCTTGCGAACCCAAATATACAGTCCAGACCAACAACAATGACAAGCAACGTCACTGAGCATCTATGTTCACCAGTTAATCAGACCAACGGTGACAGGCAATCACTGAAAACATAGTCAATCCATGCATTCAGATCAACAATGACAAACAATCACTGAGAACCTCGACTCCACTTATGCACAACTGAAACATCCGGACCAACAGGCAGAGTAGTAAAGCCCAAAGGATGACCCGTCTCATGCAAAAACAGTCAGCTTGATAAACTTATGGAGAAGGCAACACCGGTGCCCAAGCACTGGTTGAAATACAGAGCAGACATTTAAGTGCCAAAGAGGGGGGTAAATTAGGCATCTTCCATAGCCCATTAAACATTAAGCTATGCAAAACTGCAAAAAAGCTAAATTACAAGACCAGGGGCTCGAGTCTAGAGGCAGTTCATCAGTGGCGATCATCAAAACGACCTCCTCCCCTGCTAGGGCGATCATATGGCCCAGGCCTCTCCCTGTAACTTCCCCCATCATAGCGTGCAGGTCCTCCACCACCATAACGATCAGCAACACCACCGCGTGGGCCATCCCTGACATAGCCACCACCCTTGCCGCCTCTAGGGCCATCCCTGTCATAGCTTCCACCAACTCTTGAGCCACTCCTATCATAGCCACCGCCGCCACGAACTCCATCTCTCTCGTAACTTCTTTCTCGTTCCCTCCCATAACCATTCGGCGCGTACCGATCCGGGCCACCTCCATACCTGTCTCCGTCAAAGTGATCGCCACCAGCGGGGTAGCGATCATTGGCATAACGATCTCGGCCCCCAGCATACTTGTCCCTTGCATCAACTTGATCACGGTACCCATAATGACCACCATCATAACGATCATCCATGTAACGATCACTAAACCTATCTGATCCAGAAAAGCGGTCTCCCCTGCCACCACCACTGAACTTGGACGGGAATCTGCCAGAACGACCACCAGCAGCACTAGGGCAGTCACGGACCCAATGACCAGGACGGCCACACTCATAGCAATTGCCAGGGGGTGGACCATCACCTCTACCACCTCGATAGTCTCGTCCACCGCCATTGTCGAACCTTGTGTCATCTGTATTCATCTTAGGCTCAGCCTTGTTCACTGAGATGGTACGACCATCTAACTCTTGGCCACGCATCTCTTTGATAGCGCTGTCAACTGCCCTTCGATCTTCGAATGTCACGAAGCCAAAGCCCCTGTGGCGGTTTGTGTGCCTCTCCAGCATGATCTACAAGTAGAAACACTCATGATCGTAATCAATGTGGGGAAAATAAACAGTTACCAACCTAAGTGATGGGAATATAAATATCAGTAACAAGTGGCCTAGAAACAATTGTTACAATAGTACAGAAACACAAAAGAAATAATTATTTGCACCATCCAAGTACTTGAATTTTAAGATGAACTAAAGGTCAAGAAATTATTTAATTTAGCAAAATAATTCGCCATTCATTACAAATAAGGTTGTGCAAACATTATTTGATCCTATTTTATTAAAATTGCATTGTATCTTTATATTATTTGATACAAAGCATAGTAATACACAAAAAAGTTGTCACTTGTATCACTGATACCTTGAGGCACAGTGATACATGAGAGAACCATCGAAACACGCCATATCAATTAATAGTATCCACTACGTGAAATAGGTTACACTAAGCAGAATCACTTCTAATAAGTTTAGAGATAATTGACAGACAACAAAAGGACATTACCTCAGAAGAGAAGCACTGAGACTAGGTTATTCCTGGATCTCGGTAATACAAGAACAAATCATAATCCTGACACAGATGCATCTAGCTGTAACTACCTTCATGAAATTGTCTATCCCCAAGACAGCAAAACTCATTAACACAGACAAGGAGCAAAGCTATAGAACTCTGGGAGTGGGAACCATGTTTTGGAGAACTGGACTGTTTCCAAGCAGGAACCAATTTTATCATTACCACCATGAACTTCTCAAAATATTCAGCATATTCTGATGACAGGACAATGTAGCAGATATGCCCACTGACATATTCTCTAGTTTGCATACCAGACCATCTAAGCCAATGCACAAATTTAAAGGCAAACAACTAGCTTTTCAATGGTAACAACAGTTAAGTCTGAGCTGCTGGTTAGCTGATCTCCTAGGTCAAACCAGTTTGTCTTCCCAAAATTGCAATGCAAAGCATGGAGGGGGCTGAAAGCAATATCACACAGACAATGGATCAAAGGGTCCACACTGGTGAGGCTAGCAACAAATTTCTGTTCCAGCATTTGTCCTTCAAGTGCCCATAAATGATCACTGAATACTGAATAAATTACCAGTATGCAAATTTTAACCCTAAACAAAAGTCAGCTTCCATTACCGGAGCACAGAAACAGTTACTGCCCTCAAGGCTCAAACAATAACAGCACTGGTAAAAAAATGTATTACACAAGAAAGAACTTCAAAAAGGAGAGCTTAAGAAAAGGACTTGCTTGAGTTTGAAATACAAAAAAAAGCAAATACCAAATTTTGCTGCAGCTGTTAAGAAATAAGCATTTGTGTAAAAGAGTTGCAGCCATAAATCATTGCAAGCTCTATCTAGTTTAAAAAATATAACTTGACCTGCGGGGGGTAAGACAGCCCCCGGGTATTGTATTAAGAAGAAGACCTTCTCACACAGGTCAAGAAAACCCCCGAACCCCTGCCCCACCCATACACAGCGGCATCTCACAGCCTGAAATTCGCTCCCACGGGGAGTCGAACCCAGGACCTGAGGAGTGCTACTCAGACCACCTAACCAACTCAGCTAGAGGCCCTTTCGCAGTTTAAAAAATATAAAACATAAAAAAGATCAAATTTGTCATCAATTCACTAAATGCTGATGGAGGTAGCAGGACAAGGAGCTATGTAGGCAGGTCATATCAACAAAAACAAAACAAAACAAGCCAACTGCAGTCATGATTCTATCTGCAGCAAGGATGCCAATGAACCCAACTGAAAACATGGCCAGGGCAGTGAACACAACCAAACACTAATAATGAAACGATGCTTTCTGTTGCATCTTATAAGCCACTCAAATCAGTTCAACCCACTACAGTGCAGATCTGGCAATGACCTCCAACTTCATCTATCAATCTGTGTCATGAGCATTGTCCCTGTTGTTGTTCTGCACAGGTGCACACAACTCTTGTTCTGGCCGAGCAGAATTCCCACAGATCAGAAACTAAGGAGGCATGACAGGTGTTGTTCATCCAATTCTACCAAAGAAATCATAGTAACATCCCCTCTCTTTCATCAGACCACAAAATTGAACTAAGAAATAGCAGAACACCAGAAACAGTAGAACCAATGGCTGTCCTCCATTTATTTAATCCAATTTCAGACAAAGTGCTCAAATCAGGCATCTAACTGTGGTAAACCTCATCAGCAATTCAGCTCGGGAAAGCAACAAGTGTCGCGATGTGTTCCATATCTGGAAATTTGCCGCTCATTCAGCCTCGGCAAACAAAGAATGGCCAAGAGAACAGAGACCAGTTGCAAAGAAAAATGCAAAAACAAGAGCAGTGAGTATTCATGAATTTCAGAGAGCAAGCTATCAACATAGGAAAATAACTATGAATCATACTAGACAAATGACACTAGACTTGGTTCTTTACTCTTTGAGAAGCTAGGATACATACAGGATAGTATGTTCTTTTAGTCCATCATGACAAGAAGCACCGTTTCATCATTATAATTTCGATAGTGAAGCCAAAGAATTCGACCTTGCTACTTCCAACTAAGGGCATGTTTGGTTCCTTAGTCCAAGGACTAAAGTTTAGTTGCTGCATGTTTGGTTCCATGACTAAAAGTGTTCAGAACTCATCAAATGACTTGTAAGAAGAATAAAATACCCTTTACCAATCTCGCGCCACTACCCTCCTCCCGTGGCAACGGAAAAAAAAGGGGGCAACCGGTGGAATCAATATGGTTTAGAGTAAAGCAGTTTAGTCCTTCCTTCAGTCCCACGGCAATCTAGAGACTAAAATACAGGGACTGTAACCAAACAGGCCCTAAAGAAGAAAAATATTTTCTCTCACCAAGTTACGCCTCTTTCTGAACAACGGAAGGAATAAAGGTGAACAGAAATCGCAATCCTCTTCATATGCAAAACAAGCATCCCCGTTCGACTGTAAACATAAGGAATCTACAGATCCGTCTTTCCACATCACCCACCGCACGCCAACCATCATACCCAAGTACCCAACAATTTTGCACCACGGGCAACATGAAACTGATAGATCTAGCAAAATTACCCGGGGGCGGGCATGAGCACTAACGGAGACGGACGGGGAGGAACGGGTACCTGAACATCGACGACCTTGCCGAAGCGACCAAAGGCGTCCTGAAGCTTGCGCTCGTCCGTTTGCCACGACAGGCCGCCCACGAAGATCCGACCTTCCTCCTTCCCCTCCATCGCCGCCGCTCGACCAACGGATTGGAGCAGAGATAGGCAGGAGGAGCAAGATTAGGGTTTGGGGAGAAGAGGCTGCGAGAGGAAATAGGGTGGGCGCCGGACCGGACACCGCTAGCAGGGATTGTTCGATTTGTTTCTTTTCTTTCTCTTTCTTTTTATAAGGGTTGATTGGTTGTCATCTACTAAAGTTTAATTATGTCACATCCAAAGATGTTATTAAATTAAATATAGTATGAAGACTAAAATATATGATAAATGTTAAATTTAAGGACCTTGGTAAGCCTATCTTTATCTTTATCTTTACTAACTATTAAGAATCTATTGTAGACTGCCCCCGCCTCTACGCCCGCCCGCAATCCCGCACGCCCCAAACCCCGCTGCGACCAATCCCGTCGCGGCTACCCGCAATCCCACGAACCGCCCTCCCTGCAATCCCGCGAACCGCTCTCCCTGCAATCCCGCCGCGGCCGCCCTCCCGTCCGCGACCCCGCGCGTGCAGGCGCGCGACATCCTATCGGGAGGCGAGAAGGATCCGATGACCACCAGTGCCAACCTGATCGCTCCCCGTCGTGATGCTCTCCGCGATCCGACCCAGGCCGACGCCGACGACCCTTCTCCCGCCAGCGGCCATGGCGTACAGCGACCGCGTCACCACCTTCGAGGACTCCGAGAAGGAGAGCGAGTACGGCTATGTTCGCAAGGTTCGCGCCTCCCCCTTCCTCTCCCGCCCGCATCGCTTGCGCCTAGATCCCGCTGCTCGGTTTCGCGCGATCTATAGTGGGTGTGGGTTGCACGCCTGCACGACACCGTGTATGGGTCGTCGGCTTCTGGCGTGTTCGGATCGAGCTGAACTGCTCTCAGATTTGGTTACCTGCGGGTTCTAGGCTTGGGATTTGGGTGATGTCGGCGGTTACTGTAAGTAGCTTCCCCTCCCGCCTCACACCATCACCTCCAGTCATCCGCACACCAGCCGGTGACCCTGCGTGGCTGCCTGTGTTCCTCTATCTCCTCCCGCCTCTGATGGATCGTAAACGGAGCCTGGCCACGGCGGATGCGCCTGTGCGGCCTGAGGGCAGCGGGAGCCAGCAGCCGCTGCTCCACCAAGGCGGTTGCACCGCTTTGGGAGCGCTTATGCCCCAAAGTGAGCGTTACCCGTGACCCGTCCTCTTAGCGCTTGAGCCCACTGAAGCGTGCGTTTAGTGTCGCTTTTGAACCCTAGGAGAATTTGTGTTTCGTTTTGGCCCTTATGAGCCTCCAAAATATCTTTAAGTCCATGAACGATAGCTCAATTTGTCCTATATGTATGACCAGCGATCAGGAAAAGAACTACAGGTCGTCAACTTTTGGGTGGATAGCTCAATTTGTCCTATATGTATGCATTTGGGTGGTCTGTAGATATGGATGAAAACGAGATGTGAAGTCATTTTATGTATTTATGTGAACCGCTTGCTGGTTGATGTACAATTGTACAGACTATAGTGTAGAAAAGAAATGCAGTGTTAACAAACTGATGTACAGTCACTAATGTAGTCATGTTTGGTAATTGTTTCAGATTTCATTGTTGATTGCTGATGCTCAGCACTATACAAAATATATATAACAGTACATACTTCAAATTGGTTTTAAATAGGTTTAATGCCTTTCCTCTTTGGTCTTGGATACATTGTTGATTGCTGATGCCTTGTGTTTTTGGTATTCTGTTGTTTGAATCGCTCAGCAAATGTAATAATTGTTTACCGAATATTTGAGGAGTTATTATGTTAAGAGTCTTGGCATGACATAACCTAAGCTAAAATTATAGGCACACAAGTGGCCACCCTTCCAATGGCGGTGGAGAAGTCCAGCAGCGGCACATCAACTCCCTCCACCACCTCCACCATGGACCGGTTTCAGAAGATTGTCCTAAGCTGGGATTACCTCCGTCTCATCGCTGAATCCAAGGTACATGCACATCAACCTCACCACACCTGCCACTCGCCTGACATACCTTCTAAATCCCTAACCTTTTCTGGGCATGGGGGTCAGGGCGGCAAGCAGGCCAAGGTGCTGCAGCATGTGAAGAACACATACGTCTCGGTGGCTGAGTACCTTGGTGTCTTTGAGCCGCTGCTCTTTGAGGAGGTCAAGGCACAGATCATCCAGGGACGCAGTAACGACGAGGAAGGTTAGGACACACGCTCCTGCACTTTGCTTTCTTCTCACCTCAGCATGTTGTTTGCTCTTAATTCACTGGTGAGTTGCCAACTGAGATTTTTTCCTATGTTTTGGCCTCGTGTGGTGTGTGTAGAATCTGGGATGGACTGGAGGAGGGGGGCAGTGGGGTCGTGCACGGAGTCTGAGGGGTTCCACAAGCTCTCTGTGGCGGTGGAAGACAATTTTCAGGATAATGTGTCAGAGAATGATCTACTGCTTATCTCCAAGGAGAAAGTAAGTGTTGTTCAAGTAAAATTTGTAGTTTAGCTGTTCTGATACGCAAGTACCATACCAAGGTAATGATTGATTAGGAATTTGATTGGAATATCGAATACACTAGAGTGAAAAAATTATTTTGTAGGTGGCAATGTGCATAATATTTGATAATTGAGACCCATAAAAATATCTAAATTTATTTCCCGAGTTCTCAGTTCTTACCTTTTGGATATTTTGTCTAAGAACAGAGCAAAATGTGCCATAAGTTATGGTTGTGATATCATACTTGGATCAGTCTGGCAAATAGCCTTTAGCTGAGTACATTATATGCTGAGCTATACTGAAATAGATCAATCTGGCAAGTAAACTCGGCCGATAGGGAAAGACCACCCCCATGGTATCTCTACTAACTATTAAGTTAGCAGTGTAGACCGCCCCCGCCTCCACCCGCACGCCCTCCCGCAAACCCCGCCGCGCTTCCAACCACCTCCGCAACCGACAGGACGCCGCTCCGGCTGCTGGCGCTCGTCGCCGGGGAGCACCCGCGGGACGCCATCGCGCCGCTCGTTCTCCCTTGTCGCAACTGTCTCCCATGTGCCGCCTGTTTGTTCCCAGTGTGCTTTGTCGGACTTGGACGTGAAGCTGGGCTCTATATGGCCGGAGTTGGGCGGTTCCGACGGCGGACCGCTCATCTCGGGTGGAATCCCTGCAAAACCAGAGCCAATGGTGGAGGTCCTCAGCGAGCTCAAGCCAGCAACAACAACCAACTCCATCAACCATTTGTCCCAAGGTCGCCATCGCCAAACGCATCCGCCTGTCTGTTCTGTCCTCCAAGCTCGGTGCCGAGAAAAGGAAGCAAAGCCCGGCGCTGCTGTCGTCTAGGGCTGGAAAAAAAGCTCGAGCTCGACGAGCTGGCTTGGGCTTGCAGCAGCTCGACTCGGACCGACTCGACGCTCAGAACGAGCCCGAGCCGAGCCTGTTTTTGTGGCTCGTGAAAAGAGCGAGCCAGCTCGGCTCGGCTCGGCTCGCAAGCTGGCTCGTGGCTCGACCCAACACCAATTTGTTACATAAAATCCTAATTAGCATATAATATTACTACCGAGTAGACAATTAATTTATGTTATTTGAGATTACTATACAAAATTAATCTATTTTCTATATTATATAAGTGATATATATATTTTACTAATTTAAAATATGTTTTTAAAATATTTTAAAGATTTTGTATTATAATTTAGAGAGCAAATCTACGTTTATGGCTAGGATCGTTGGCTCGCGAGCCGAGCCGCTTTCCAAACTCGCCGGATGGGCGAACCGAGCTCGGCTCGTCTCATTTCCACCCCTACTGTCGTCTTCATCCTCGATTCGGTCGACGGTCCCAAATCCAAGTCGGCGATGGTGAATGAAGCATCCTCCTTTTTCTGTTCCGTTTGATTTCTCTGTTTTCCCCATATTTGTTCATAGAATAACCCTTGGGTCAGGGGATCTTAGTCTATCGTTCCTTTTTTGCTTGCAATGGGTTAGGAGTGTTTTAATGATTAATTTTTCATTTACTAAACAAACTTCAGATACATAGCTTTTGGTCCCATGCCGGGCACCGTGAAGGAATTCCCTTTTTGTGCTAATAAAACTAGAGTATATCCTCTCATTTCTGCGTCAATTTGAGGAGTACGTACATATTATTATCATTGATTCTTTCATTGACATAGAATAAGCCACATTATGTCCCTTTTTCTACATTGAATGTTCATCTGTGCTCAAGGCCTTTATGCCTTCCATCTGCATGAGCAGAATGAAGAAATTTTGGCCAAAATGTGCTTGCATGCATATGCTCTAGGAGGTTTATAATCAAGGATAATTTTCTGGAACCGTGAAAAGGAGCTCAGTCCATTGATTAAGGTTTCAAGCAGATTTAAGGAATTTTCCTGTAACACAAGTTATCTTTGTTAGGCATCTTGATAATTTTGTCAGATGGCAAGAGGACCTCTAGAATACAAGATGGTCTGTATTTTCATGTATAAGGATTAAGGAATGATGAAAATATCATCTGTTTGAAATGTACAGTTGTTACACCAATCCTTATGTGGTATCATGGCCACTAAACATCATGAAGCAAGCCACTACGGGTAAGTTCTTTCATGCTTGTTTCAGACATTCTTCACCATGGGTCAGGTGTTCACAGGAGATTTGCCCCTTTCTCACTTCTCAGGTACACACGAGCTGAACTAAACTGAGCAACAACTTGAGCATCTTCCCTCCCTAGCCATTGCATATCACACTCACACACTGTCAGCATGCATCATGATTTATGAGATTCAGTGGTCCTTTATTCCAACAGTTTCCCCCCTTGTCTTCTATATTTATTTGATACCAACTAAGTTGGTTTAGGTGTCACAATATTTGCTTATTTCCATTTTTTGTTTCATGCAGCAAGGGACACTCAAATTATGATCTTGAAGCAGTTCTTAGATGAGAAGGCGAAGAATGAGTAGAGAAAATGAATCATTAGCAGAATTATGATGGTCTAACTTGTTCAAAACTGCCAAAGTTTAGCTCCTATGTACAGCAAACCAGAAATCTCTATAGTTCTCACATGTGTTACATTGACCAAGTTAGTATAAAAACACCAATATTTGTGGTAGTTCATGCCTGTGTTTGTGGTAGTTTTTGCCGTATGTGTTGTTTATGTTATCAGAGAACTCTGTCGCTCTACAATGTGGTGGGGATGCTCTGTTGATGGCACTACTTTTAATATTTAAATAGTGTGGTGAACGATAAAGTAACATGTATTCTTTTTATTGTTCTTTTCCTTTGTTGGGTTCATTTGTTTAATGGATGATGAGCCAATGGCTTCATGGAGCAGCAGTGACAGTGAGACACCAACTTCAGTATATGCTCAAATTATGTCACTGTCTGCTTCGATTCATCATGTCCGTGATGGACCTGGATACTTCATAACTTGTTCGAACCACAACAAGACATCATAACTTACTTGGATTGTTGAGTTTAATAAGAATGAAAGAGCCTGGACCAACAACTCTTGCTTTAGGGATTGATTAGACCTCGCTGGGGTTGAATTTAAACTCTCAAGATAATCTTTACAAGACATTTGGCTCTCCATTGTCAAGTGAGCCAGCTATAGGAGAACCTGATTACCAGATCCCAGCTTGTTTCTCTGCAGAGCCACCACCAGCACTGCAAGTAAGCTTCTAAATATTTATTTTTTGTTAGCGTTCTTCTGGCATTACATATTCACATTTTTTTCATCCTCTGCAGCCATTTCATTTTCAGAAGTTTCACCCTTTGACACTATTCTACATCTTTTACAGGTACTATTCTAAATATTTATACTTTCCATTCCTACTTTTGCAAATAATCTTCTATCTGTTTACTGGTAAATTGTTTTCCAATTCAAAATATCTTGTGACTCATTTATATTGAGCATGTGTTTACAAATAATGTTCTCATCGGCTCATGTGGTCTTTTAAGCCCTGCCTCTACATGGACTTCGGCCTCGCTTCCGATGTCACCATGCTCTGGACCTGCACCGATGTCACGCACCTCGCGCATGTGCTCCTGCAGTTCCACCTCGCCTGGTGTGGCAAGCTAATCCGTTATGCCCGCGCCGTCGCCGCGCACTACGTCTGCTCCGTCAAAGGCCTCTACTTTGACCTCTTCATCATTAGGGGTGGAAACAGAGCTTTCAATGCATGTTGGAGGTGCACGATGTGATCAATATTATCCATGCTTGATAAATGCTGACAATGGTGATGGCCATGGTATATGGTCAACATTGTATTGATCTTTTTCCGAGTTTTAGGCTATCATGTTGTTTGTTGGAATGGAGATATTTCATTGTTCACTTGGTTCTTGTGATAGAGTTAATTACCTTATTTCGGTGCTTTCTTAGTACCTTTTTCTGATATTTGAGTTATAAATAACACTTTCCCAATTGTGCTGTCATTATAACTCAATGACATTATTAAAATCATATATAGAAATCAATATGTTACTAATGGTTGCAATGTAATGGTGAAATAGCTAGATTAAAATAACAAAATTTATATATGGGTAGGATCGCAATAGATTCCGAAACATTTTCTCATAACAATATAACACACATTTGTACATAAGTTATCGTATTATTATACGTTCCCGTTGCAACGCACGGGCACTCATCTAGTTAAATTTAAGGACTAGTAAATTGGAGGAGTCCCATAGCATCAAATCTGACCTAATGGATGATGTGTGGCACCAATACAAGTGTTACGGTTTTTGAAATTATTCCCCTCCACAGCATGGCGTTGCTTCCGAGTCCCGACCTGCTTTTTGCGAGGGAATAACCCGGAATGCCGGGGATCATTGACGCACGGCGGGTCTTCACAAGCACGTTCACGCCTGAGTCTCTAACTGTAAGAGCATCTCTAAAAAACTAGTTAAATGACTCGTCAAGCTAAATTTTAACTATTAAACAGCAAAACAACTTTTTAACTGATTAGTTATTTGACTCGCCAAGCTATCTGACTATCTAAATTAGTTCTCTATCTAAATTAGCTCTCTCACTAGCTAATTTTGGCTAGTCATCTGACTAACAAAACTATATAGACAGTCTGTTAGAGTGAGATGCTACATATAGAGTGTAACCATTATAAAAAATTAAATAGAGAGTTAAATAGAAAGCCAAAAATAAAAAATCTATTGAAGATGCTCTAAGGATATGTTAAACTAAACATCTAAAAAAATAAAATGAAGTCACCCTATTTTTCCCCACTCAATCAAACACATCTTGCAGATGCAAGATGTGTTTGATTGAGTGGGGAAAAATAGGGTGACTTCATTTTATTTTTTTAGATGTTTAGTTTTTAATAAAATAAGAACGGAGTGGCTCTGAATCTACGTATGAAAATTTGATATAAATAGTTAGCTCTTCAATTTGATATAAATAGTTAGCTCTTCCGGTTGCGAGCGCTCTCCGCCTCTACACTACGCTCAAACTAAACAAAGAATAGAGCGAACACACCCTACATGATTTGAGAACCGAGTATATACGAAGCGATCACACCATGTATAATTCTACCAAATATCTATCAACCGTCACTAAATTCTATTTTCTCTGACCAAACCGTGTTAGAACCTTCAAACGACAACAACGCGGGCAACTGGGCAAGTGACCGGCGTTGTTTCCAGGGCGTTTGGCCGTTTGAGTGCCAGAGAAGCATCCCAGGTTCTCACCCACCTGGGACAGTCTGCATTCACGTGGCCATTCGCAGCGTGACGACAGGCCGCATCGAAATCGAGAGGGTACATTAGGGCATGTACAATGGATATTTTAAGTTGTGTTTTAGAGTGTGTCTAAGGGAGTGAATGTAAAAAAACTCAAGACACGTATCTTGACGAAGACACAATGTCTTAGCTCTATGTTCGAGACAGAAGACTAGCTGATTGGTCACTTTAATTTATTGAATGCTTTGATTAGTACAATGAATATCGTAAGACACATGTTTTAGATATAACCACTGTATTATGTTGTATTTTAGTTGTATCTTGTACTTAGAGTACCGTGCAACAGTGTCTAGGTTGTACATGCCCTTAGGAAATAATAATGAATGCTCGATATATTGGCAGGCATGTACTATGCTGGCAACGAAGCCGTGCCCCACCCATTGCGTGCCCCAAATACAACAGTCAACGACTGAGAAGTTCACTTCTTCATATATAATGCATCAAGTCAAAGCAGAAAATTTCAAAAGCAATGGCCACAAGGTTGCAACCTAAAAAAACCCCAAAATTACAGGCACTTGCCTTGGACTTCTACAAAGTCCACCAAAAATAAAAGGCGTTTTCTGACGAGTTTTGGATAGAAGACTCGCCAGGCCCAAAATATGATTTGGAGGTCATGCGGCCCGCCCTTCAGGGCTACTTCACCATAATTACACCAACCCAGAACTACTCGACCTGCGGTTCAGTTCCTGCAAAGGTCACCTTCAGCAGTAGAACATGAACTGCTTGACGCTCTCCATCACTTTCGGCAGCTGCTTCACCGGAACAGCGCCATCTTTCATGCGAGAGCTTGCCACTGAAGACGACCCCTGGTCGGAGAGGTCATCGTCCATGTAGTGGCGCGCGCGGAAGGCCGCCAGGTGTGCGTAGTACGCCGGGGGAACTGTATTATGCAATAACACGTGCAACTGAATCAGTCATCCATGAACAGAAAGGAAACAACATAGAGAACATGGAGGATAACACCAGTAAACTTCACAGTATATGTAAAGTAACTTGCAGACCAGTTACTGACCTATAGAGACTGATCGAGTGCATCGCGCATACCTAAAAGAAAGCCAGATCACCGACCAGGTAAGTATGGTGGCCATAATTCGAACGGTAAAAATGCACCAGTTTTGTTAAGAATCACAAGCAAGTGGTAAAGAAACTGTTTACGTGTAGCACAGTTTGTAGGTCAACGTTTGCAGTGCATCGGCAGTGAAATTGTTTTCGTCAAACAGAACATGGTAGTGTGCTGGCCGGCTCGTTCCCTGCCAAAAGTGCAAAATGAATAAACCACAGGCGTCAAGCAGTGGATTTGTTTTGTTTCTAAAGCATCACGGCATCTAGCATCAGTTTCACCTGTATGCCAGAGTGGCTACAAAGGTAGAAGTCGAATTCACTTGGATGGCATATCTTCGTGTCAACAACAGTTCCTAAGAACACAATAAAATTAGTAGCCAGAAACAATAAGAATGCAGAGGACTGAAACGATAGCAAATTTATTTTACCTGGCAAAATGTTTCCACTTCGATCCATCTGTCCGTGTGCATGATGATCTTCAGGGAAAAGCCGTGTGTGATGGCGCTTTTGCACCACAATGAATGTAATTGGAGGAAGGTAGCCCTCTTCCAAGCTGGCACACGCCTGAGTACAAACACAAACGTAAACTCAGTTAGGAGAATACAACAAAAGAGAATAATATTGTGAAGAAAACCACCTTTCGAATTGCATCCACTTCATAAAGCAAGACCTGGCTAAACTGCCCCTCACTGACACCATCTCTGCAAGTCAAGGAAACAAGTAAAATGAGTTCTCTTGTTTTTCAGGTGCACAATAGCAATTCTTCCCCAAGGTGTAGCTGTTGAATACTATGTATCAACAATGCATTAACATAAGGAAAAACGGCAGGTGCTGTCTTTTCATGAACGGAAACGAGATTTAAGTTCAGACAGCAACATAATTCATTCAAACAGACAATTACGAACCGATAGAAAATTATCCTGCTTGGTTTGCGGCTCCCGTTTGCCTTATAGAATGACACAAGTAGTTCCCTGAATCAACAATATGACATTTTTTTTAAAAAAAAAAGATCATTTATTTGAAGAACAAAGTGACAGCTAAAATGTTCGGCATGCCTGATCATTCCACCGTGAATAAGTCCCTTTTGTGGATCCTTCACTTGTGTGAAAAGATCAGTTATGATCTCTTCTCTATGACCTTGAGAAGACACCAAGCACCTGTACTTTGCAACTTGTGGCCAATCCATTGATGCAACAACCTATCATAAACTTTTACACGACTAATTAGAAACCAGAAACACACGGAGACCTCTATCCAACAAACAGGACATGTCAATGCAACAAGTCAAGGTAAAATAACAAATTGTTTCTTCAAAGTTCTGACAAGTTGTTTTACAGTTCCTAAACCCTAAACCCTAAACACCAAAAAAAAAACAGATTACATGCTTTATTAAGTTATTTGACAGAGGTCTTATGATGAAAATATCAAGTTGAGAACAAGAAAAAAGAGAAAATACAGACCGCTGCAATAGACGGGGATGCATCTTCCCCTGGAGCTGGGTGGGTAACATCAGCTCCAAAGATAATTGTAGGTAAATCTGTTAACAAATGTATTCTCCTATTTAAAGCATCTTCGAGAACTGTATTACGGCCACCAACCTATGTGCAAATTATGAACAATGTAAGCAACCTTGAAATTAGTTCCATGTTCCACTCTTTCTTTCTTGAGCTATAAAAGCCAAACCCACAAACCACAATTTCAATGAAATCCCAATTATACTAAAGCTCGAAACAGCCCACAATGACAGTATATGAGCTGAATAGTATCTACAAAGGCCAAATTCAGCAACTACCTAGGTGACATTACCTTAACATTAATTTTAAGAGCCAGGTTTTGGAGATATTGTCGGCCACCTTTAAAAACATTCTTAGGTTGACAACATTGAGTTACTAAACCAAGTTCAGTTTCACAAAGACGCTTTATCCTACCTGCATTAAAGACATGTCAAAGCTAAAGTTAAAACAAGAATGCATACAAAAAGTAGCCAACAAATACTACAAGCTTTGAAAACCATTTGACTTGCTTACCATAAAAGACACTTGCATTTGCATCTGGTAATACAACAATTAGTAAATCAAGCTGTCTAGTCACGCCTTGTTGGGCAAGCATTTGTGCAGATTGTCTATGAGTATTTCTGAGTGCAGCTTCTAAGTTATCTGGGCGTGCTTGCCCAACATCAACACAAGGTCTCCCATTTATTTGCTGCCACACAAAATGAGAACATTTAAACCAGCATAAAAAACAGTGAAAGGGGTACAAGACCAAATGTTGCATCTTTACCATGCCCATATCATTGCACGCCCCAACCAAGTTGTTGCAAAACATGCGCACGTCATTTGGATGCAAGCGAGAAGCAAAAGTCACACAAGCCCAATACTGAATGGATACTCCATCGATCAATCTCTGATAGATGTCAAAAATTATTGACCAATAAAGATATGGAAACATTTCAGAAAAAGAATGTGAAAACCTGACAATTACTACATTTGTGAATCAGTGACTATAGTACTTATTAATAAAAGTGTCACGCCAACAACACAGGTACACATGAAACTAGAATCCTTATCAAAAAACATAATTTTGGTGTGATTGGATAAAAGCAAAGTGGAGCTCAGAAAGAAAATAACATGTAATACCTTGTTGTTCATGTTCCACTGACCAACGGAAGGACTACACGCCTTTTCTCGTCCAGAGTCATGGTACTTAAGCTAAAATCAATATAAATGATCACCAGTATAGACAACTGGAACAGAGTGTAAAAAACGATCCAGGAAAAGAACTAACTTACCGTCGGAGCTGGCAGCACACGTGCATCAACCAAGGCAAGTTCATTTGTCACCTTAATACCAAATTCTTTGGCACAATGATCATTACCATAGTTGTTCCTGTTAACTACCTGAGAAAAATACGAAATAGGTAGGTCTTTCATTAAAAAGGTAAAAACAAATAAATACCGAACACACAAAACTATATACTACAATGTACAAGAACAGAGTCAATGTACAAGAACAGAGTAACAATGGGATAGTAGTCACAAAAATCACCTCTAAAATGCTGCCCTCCCTTTGAGGTGGTCGCTCACATGCCATCTTCAGGATGCTTGTGACTTGGCGCTCATTTAGCTTCCTAGAATAGCGTTGACCGTCAAGTATACTGCAAACCTGCATAAATAAGAGACATCCTGAAGAAATCTGACAAAACACTGACAAAACATTAACACAAACAGATAAAATATAGGCACAACCTCCATTGGTAAATAAGTCGGCCTGCTATCATTGCCAGATTGAAGGCATGGCCAGTTAATGTGTTTCAAACTGTAATTATATTGGTGTTTAAAGTATTGGACAACTGTAACACTTGCCCCATCTTGATTAAACCTATATAAACAAACATGAATATTTAAACATGTGCCATTAAAAAATAGTGCAGCATGAATTAAGAAAAAGAATATCAATTAAAACTGAATAGATACGTTAAACTATTCAAGGGAAGTGAGGTTATCCCAGTAATCTTGTAATGTATGGCTATATCATGACGATGTGTTGCCACAACACGTACTCCTTTGAGGACTTTCTTCAGCTACAAAGAGAAACGACAAAATATGATTCAATCAGACCATATAACATTAGAACTAATTGAGGATATAATAAAAGTATGATGTTCAATACTTTTAAGCGATCCTGGTCAGACAAACGCCTCGAGGTGTCGCGTATGTTGAGGTACTCCAATGCAAACTCCAAAATCGGTTGAGCCTTGTAAAATGCAGTTGCTGAAATATCTGAAAGGAAAATAAACAAATTTTATCACCCCTACTGGTTAACATTGAAATTTATCCGACTTCCTGCGCATGTGCAATATGCAACACTATGGCACAGAGCTGGATGGCTGTCTCCAGAAAAATACAACTACAAGAGTGGAGGAGCCGGAGAAGCCATCATTCTAGGGCTCCTGGCCCCACCACACCTATAGTACTACTACAATGTAGAGCTGGAGCCACACGGATTCCAAAGGGCACCACGAATTTGTGTAATATACATCATGCCCACGGCAGAAGCTTTAAATTGAGCTTGTTACTCTTTAATTTGGTGCACATACAGATAGTACATATAGATGCTACTGCATGCCAAGTAAATGTCTAGGAGAATAGATAGTGTGGTATGTGTGATTTAATAAGGCAAAAGAATTAGCCACAACTATACCAATATTTAAAGACAATCCCATTTGTGTAGCACGTAGACTTTGGTAGTACCCCCTCCAGCATTCCACACCACTGCCAATATCACCATGTCCAAATGACTGAGAGAAAAATGACCTTGAGATGGATACATACCTGTCACAGTTTGAAAAGAAAAAAAGTCAGAACTGATGGAACTGCAGAAGGATCATATACAATAGTCAGTCCGCCAAACAAATATATATAGGGCGACATGATTTCAATGGATATTAAATTTGCAAGGATGCATCATAACTAGTACTTTTCATTTGGGCATTCTCGCATAGCAATATCGAGGGCTTGGACAGTATCCTGTGGCAGTTCCCTCTGCCTACCAGCCAAGAACTGCCTAAGGCTGTAAAGATCTAATTTGGCAGCATCTTTTATGGTCACGCTGTACTCTTTCGCCCTGCAGGCAGTAAGGCAAGGATTAATGCAACGTGAATAAGCACATACAAAGAACAAGCGTGAGCTTGAAAAACAGAATACAACACCATACCCCTGGTTTGCTCTCTCAGGATTGGTTAGTTCCAGAACAAATTCTTTGGTTTTGAACGGTAGCGGACCAGCAGTGAAAAGGCCCTTTCTACCATCATAAACAGGCAGTCGCCCATTCAAGTAATCCTTGTGCAATTTAACGAGTTCGTTAAGAATCCAACGATTTCTTTTCCTTGACTGCGATTCTGGACTAATCACAACCTGCACAAGTTAAGAAGGATAGAAATTGTACTTGAAAGGAGACAGATATGAATGTTAACGGTAAATTGATTATATCAAGTTCTGGAACTGGAATGAACAGGAGCCATGTAACTACAGAAATTGCGTAAAGCAGCGAACATTATAAAACTTAATTATGCAACTTCAAAAAAATGGAAAAAAAATTATAATAAAAACCAAAAGAAAGAGAGAGGGGTCATGCATATATACAGCACATACGTCGTAGTGGTAGATCTCCTTGTCCGCCACCTGGACGAGGAAATGGTTGGCGCGCACGCGGCACCTCCGGCCGAGCGTGCCGTACCCCGGCCGCGCGGGGAAAACCAGCGCCTTGCTCGACGATGGAGGCAGCCTCCCCTGAGCGGCCTGGTCTGCCTCCACCAGCGACGTCCCTTGCTCCGCTTCGACCCGCGCCGGCGCGGCGGAAGGCTCATGCGCGGTGCCCGACGACGGCCCCTCGTGCGCCTCTGCGTCTGGCACCGCCACCGCCGCCTTCCTCTCCACCTCGCCTCTCAGCTCCTCGACTTCCGCGGGTGTCGGCCTCGACGTCGAAGGCGGCGCGGCCACCTGCCAGTGCGGCTGGACCTGAGCAGGCACGCCATGGTGGTAGTGTCGGCGTCCGCCTCGGTCCCCACCGACCGGCCTGGCGCCGTGGAAGGACTGGTGACCCCCTCTCTCGACACCTCCGCGGCCGCCACGCGCTGCGCCGACGGCTCCACCTCGGCCACCGCCAAGCTCCGCGCCGCCTTGGGCCCGCCATTGGCCGCCACCGCCACGGCCGCCACCGCCACGGCCGCCGCCGCCGCCTCGGCCGCCACCTCCACGGCCCCGCCCTTGGCCGTCACCTCCACGGCCTGCTGCTGCATTGCCGCCACGCCGGCCGCCTCCGCCGTCGCGCGTCGACATGGGCTGGGCTACGGAAACCCTACTACGGCTTGAGCGGAGGAGACTACGGCCGAAGGGGACGGTCTCGAGCGCATATTTATTGTAGCTTTGGGGGGAACGGACGCGAAGAGCGCAATCGAAGCGACAGTGCGACACACCCCGGCGTTTCAACTTTCAACTGATGGACCCACCAGCGCCAAAGCCCACACGACCGGCATGCAATTCACTACTGGCGGATCTGCAACTGCAAGCGAAACGAGTGGAGTGGACACTGGACAGTGGTGTCGTAGGGGTTGGATGCGTTTCCCCCTTGCGATCTGACAGTGCCAACGCGACGGTTAATGCGACGGCTCTTCACATGGCCGCACGTCTCAGTGGATCTATTGGAGTAAAACCTCCGGTGGCGCACGGCGGGAGAAGGCCACAAAGGGAAGTTGTGCGACAGAGTGCACGCGGCGACAGGATGCTCGTAAGTTGTGCGACAGAGTGCACGCGGCGGTGGAAGATCTGGCAAAGGGACCGTGACATCTTTGTCCGCTGCGGTCACGCAAACGATGCGCCTGGTGGTGGAGCTCGTTCCATACGTAACATTGATTTGCACCAGATGGCCTGGGACGCTACGATTTGTCACTTGGATAGGGAGTCTACTCGCTGTTCAGCAATGACTTGTGAAATGTCACTTGAGAGTGACTTGTGAGCACACTGATTCTCATGTCACTTGAAAATGACTTGTGAGCAGTCATCTCTAGCATAGCGGTATATAGTCATGTAAAATATTGTTTTACGGTGTATTGATTAAACAGTGGAATTTGAAATAGGAGATATAATAGGAGGTGAGATAGAGAGTCTACTGAAGATGATCTAAGACTAACTCCATTAGATATGTATCAGCATTGTTGATACCCTAAGACCAACTCGTAGATTTGTATGTGCATTCGTAAAACATATGGTTGGAACGTGTGAGTAGGGATGGCAACGCGCATATTTTACCCGCGTACCCACGGGTAAAAGCCCTGCAAGGTGCGGATTTGGGTGTGAGTTTAAACCAGTGGGTATGAGTGTGAGTTTGATTCTCAAAGCGACGATTTTTTTCTAGTGGGTATGAAAAAGTTGTACTCATGCCGTGAATCCATGTACCTGTCATTCCTTATATATGTATGCATATATAAGTAAAATATACGTGCAATTATGTGCTCGCGGGTTTGTGGCACCCACGGGTAGCGGACGCGGGGGGGGAGGATATTGTACCTAACTCATGCAGAGGGTGCAGATACAGGTTTAGTATTAACATCGTGGGTACGGGGTTGTAAACCCTATACTCGTGGGTTTCAAACTCGTTGCCAACCCTACACGTGAACCCCACACTGATTAGGTCCACGCCTGTTGTCGCTCTCTAGCTCCAAAACATCCTAGAACAAAACTCAATGTGATGCTAAGACCCTTGACCGAAGAGTTCAAAAAGTTCTAGAAAGGAGTTGAAGCAAATCACTTTTACAAGAAGTAGAAATTCACCCTTAGGGTAGCGTATTTATGGTAGGTTCATAATTTCTTAGTCTACAACATCTTTGTTGGATGAAGCATTCGTGAAAATTTTATATGTCCAATATGTGATTCGAACACTGACTATTTTGCTTCTTATTTGGTGGCAAGATCTACTACTTCAATTCCCATAGATGTTAGTTGCAACCTAATAACATCTTAGACAAGATTATAGAGGGGTAAGTTCAGGAATGACACAAATATAAAAATGGACCAACAAAACATTTAAGTAGGCTAGAAATTGTTGGTAACCTCAACAAATTGGTTCTAAATGAAAAGGAGATGGCAACAAAGGGTTTGGAGTGGAACACAACTATACTCATGTCAGTGGAATATAGAGCTCCTATATGCTAAAGTGTTGATTTTGATACATAACATTGATGCCATGCACTATGAACGTAATTGTGTTTAAAAGCATCATAAGCACATGTATGGCTATAACAAATAGAACCAAGGACAATGATAGGACCCAAAGATACTTAGCAGAAATTTGTAACTATTGAACCTAAGAGTTCAAAACAAAAGTGGTGGTAAACCATGCACTATGTTTGTCTTAAACATAAAGAGAAGACATGCTAAGAAGGATAAAAAAAATTGAAGTCCCCCGATGTGAGCTTATTTACCTCCTTATTGAGGGTTTCATTTTAAACCATAAGGTATCACAAGCAACAGTGTCACTCATAGATGGTGGTTTTTAGTGCTACAAGAAGGGTTAGTAGGTGCAATAACAATAGGTGCATAATTAGTATCTTGAAGAATATCACATGTAACACCTATGCTAGTTATTTCAATAGGTTCCTTCTTATCTTGGACAGGAAGAGAAGAATGAGCTTCCTTTAGCTTCTCATGAGCATCAATAAGCTTCTCATAAGTAGCCAAGGCCTCCTTAAGGGATTGCTCAAGAGATTTATGCTTCTCGCATGTTCTATTAAATTCTCTTCTCTTCTTGTCCTTGACAGAATGAGCCTCTTGCAATATCTCAAAGTATTCCTCCTTGAATGTCTACTCCTCATCCTCACTTTTATTCTCACTTTTGCTATTGCTCTCATCATATTATACCTTATGACCCTTGGTCACGAAGCATGATGATGGAGCGTCAAAGAGAGAAAGTTTGTTGTTGATGGAGATGGTTGCATGTGTTTTCTTCTTTGTGCTCCTCTAGACATCATCATTACTATTATTAGAAGAAACATATGAGTCCCATTTAATTGAAGCTTATTGGTACTACAATTAGTGAGGATGGATATGTAAGCTTGGGAGGCCAGGTAATACCAAAGAAGGACACATTCTGTTATTTGGGATCAATGCTACAGAGAGATGGTGATATTGATGAAGATGTTAGCCATAGAAACCAAGCAGGGTGGATGAAATGGCGTTAAGCATTAGGAGTCTGTCGGGTACCATAATTAGGGGTACCCCAACGCTCCTGATCATGGCTGGTAAACACCCTCAGACCAACTGACGGGTGCGGTTCAAGTCAAGACTTCGTCTACCTGAGGGACGCGATCTCACCCGAGCCCAGCCTCGGGTTGGAACAGTAGTCCCAGACGTGTTCACGCCTCGCCCGAGGGCCTCCTCGGGCAACGGGCACCCCCTCGGCTCTCCCGATGTCCGGCTCGGGCAGGCTTCGTTGTGAAGCAACCTTGGCCAGACCGCCTCACCAACTGACCGCTTCGCAGACGCATTAAATGCAGGGGATGCCTGACGCCGTATCCTGACACACGCGCCTCAGACGGGCAGGCCGAAGTGACCGCAGTCACTTCGCCCCTCTTCTTTACTGTCTGATATGACAGGAAAACAGCGCCGCTCGCTCCGCTCCGACTGCCGTGTCAGCCACCCCGGCGACGACTGACAACAAGTCACGATCAACCACCGAATTCAGCCTCGGGCGCAACAGGAAGCTCCGCCTCGCCCGACCTCATGCTCTGGCCTCGGGAGGAGGTTTCCGCCTCGCCCGACCTCAGGCTCCAGCCTCGGGAGGAGGTCTCCGCCTCGCCCGACCCCCGGTCTCGGGAGGAATCGCGTCCTCGCCCGACCCCAGCCTCGGCCTCAAGAGAAGTCTCTGCCTCGACCGACCCTGGGCTCGAACCGACCGCGCTAACAGGGGATACATCATTTCCCTATTCCTAGCCTGCTCAGGCTACAAGGAACAAGACCGGCGTCCCATCTGGCTTACCCCTGTGGGGGACAGATATCCCTCGGGTCCACCAGAAGGATAAAAGACCTCACGAAGGGCCCAAGGGCTCCATAACTCGTGAGGTCATCTCCTGGTGGGCCTAGGAGAGACGACCAGTGAAGCGGATCGGCACAAGGCCAGATCAGTGCAAGCCCGGACGACCCAACGACTTCGAGCAAGTAATCACAACAGAGACCCGACCTTCCCGCACTGGAGCCCCGTACGACGGAACCGAGCGAGGATGGGTCGGCGGAACTATGGGGAGATAGACTCAATCGGTTCACTATTTCTTAGGTGCACGTGGTTATCATATCTGCATGTATTGCCCCACGGTCGAATATATAAGGCCTAGGGGCACCCCTTCAGAGGGGATCGAACTCACTACTCAGCCATCCACCCAAACTCTCTATGTTCCTCGCACCAGAGAACTACCTTGTAACCCACCACATAAAGCACTCTCGCTAGGACGTAGGGTGTTACGCATTTTAAAGCGGCCCAAACCGGTAAATCATTGTCTATTGTTTCTCGTGCAACTGGCACGAACCATTGAGCTACAGTCGATAACACCGTCCTACTTCTAAAAGCACCTTGAGGGGTAACTCCGGGTGTGCGGTCGGACCCAAAACACCGACAGCTGGCGCGCTAGGTAGGGGGTGTGTCTGAAAGGGAAATGTGCCCTTGGGCCATTTCTAAGTATTTTGGTGATTTAGTGCCCAACACAAGTGCTTAAATGTGAATTTATGCTCATGGATTGACAAAGTGCAAATCAAGAGTAAAGGTATGTTTCTAAGTATTAGTACATTGGTTTTGTGTACTAATATACTTGTCTAAGTGTTAGAAACAGAAAGAAGAAGAAAAGAAAAGAGGAGAAAAAGACTTGGCTGTGTGCAGCCAAGACTCAGCTCAGTCTGGCACACCGGACTGTCCGGTGGTGCACCGGACAGTGTCCGGTGCGCCAGGCTGGCTCGACGTGAAGTAGCCGCTCTCGGGAATTCGCCGACGGCGTACGGCTAAAATTCACCGGACTGTCTGGTGTGCACCGGACTGTCCGGTGAGCCAACGGTCGGCCGGGCCAACGGTCGGCCGCGGGATATGCGCGTGACACGTGGCCGGGCCAACGGTCGGAAGGGGGCACCGGACTGTCCGGTGTGCACCGGACTTGTCCGGTGCGCCAACGGCTCCCAGATCTGCAACGGTCGGCAGCGCCATTTTAGGAAGGAAATCGGGCACCGGACAGTGTCCGGTGCACCCGACGACAGAAGGCAAGATTGGCCTTCCAGATTTGCTCTCAACGGCTCCTAGCTGCCTTGGGGCTATAAAAGGGACCCCTAGGCGCATGGAGGAGTCACCCAAGCAACCTTAGAGCATTCTTGATCATCCACACTCAGTCTTTGCGCATTCGTTTGTCATTCTCAGTGATTCGAGCTCCGTTCTGGTGAGAACTTTGAGATAGTCTTTTGAGCTCGATTCTTGGCCGTGTGTGTGCGCATTTTGCTGTGGATTTGTGTGTGTTGCTTTCCTCCCTTACTCCGAATTTCTTGTAAATCTCAAGTGTAAGGGCGAGAGGCTCCAAGTTGTGGAGATTCCTCGCAAACGGGATATTGAAAGGCAAAACAAAACACCGTGGTATTCAAGTTGGTCTTTGGACCGCTTGAGAGGGGTTGATTGCAACCCTCGTCCGTTGGGACGCCACAACGTGGAGTAGGCAAGCGTTGGTCTTGGCCGAACCACGGGATAAACCACTGTGTCATATCTGTGTCTGATCTCTTGTGGTATTGTGTTTTGTTGAGACTCCTCTTTAGCCACTTGGCAATTATTGTGCTAACACTTAACAAGTTTTTGTGGCTATAAGTTTAAGTTTCACAGGATCACCTATTCACCCCCCCCTCTAGGTGCTCTCAATTGGTATCGGAGCCGTTCTCTTCAAGAAAGGGACTAACCGCCCGAAGAGATGGATCCTAAGGGGAAGGGAATCGTGATCAACGACAAGGAGAAGGAGTCCTTCGTCAACGAGCCAAAGGACGACAAGACTACCGACTCGGGCTCGGGGCACAGACGCAAAGAAGGGAAGAAGAAGAAGACAAGACGCATCAAGGAGATCGTCTACTACGACAGCGACGAATCTTCCTCTTCCCAAAAGGACGACGACAACGACTACAAAAAGACGGTCAATTCGAACTTTTCATTTGATTATTCTCGTATTCAATATAGTTCGAATTCGCATTTGCTTTCCATTCCTCTTGGCAAACCTCCACACTTCGATGGGGAGGACTACGGATTTTGGAGTCACAAAATGCGTAGTCACTTATTCTCTCTCCATCCAAGCATTTGGGAGATTGTAGAGAATGGAATGAAGTTTGATAGCTCGGATAACTCTATGCTCATAAATGAACAAATCCATATGCACAAGCTACTACTGTTCTCTTAGCGTCCTTGTGCAGGGAAGAATACAACAAGGTGAGCGGCTTGGACAATGCCAAGCAAATATGGGACACCCTCAAGATCTCTCACGAGGGGAATGACATCACCATGCTCACCAAAATGGAGTTGGTGGAGGGCGAGCTTGGACGATTCGCCATGATAAGGGGAGAGGAGCCAACCCAAACGTACAACCGGCTCAAGACCCTCATCAACAAAATAAGGAGCTACGGAAGCACGCGATGGACGGACCACGACGTCGTCCGCCTAATGCTAAGGTCCTTTACCGTTCTTGATCCTCATCTCGTGAACAATATTCGTGAGAATCCCAGGTACACGATGATGACGCCCGAGGAGGTACTCGGAAAATTCGTAAGCGGGCGGATGATGATCAAAGAGGCGAGATACGTCGACGACGCGTTGAACGGTCCAATCCACGAGCCTCAACCCATTGCTCTCAAGGCAACAAGGAGCAAGGAGCCGCTACCCAGCAAGGTGGCGCAAGTTGAGGCGGCCGGGCTCAATGATGAAGAGATGGCTCTCATCATCAAGAGATTCAAGACGGCGCTAAATGGTCGCCAGGGGCAACCAAGGAAGACCAAGACAAAGGGGAAGCGCTCATGCTTCAAATGTGGTAAGGTTGGTCATTTTATTGCTAACTGTCCTGAAAATGATAGTGACCAGGAGCAAGGGAAGAATGGGAAGAGAGAGAACAAGAAGGTTTACAAGAAGGCCAAAGGTGAAGCACACCTTGGAAAGGAGTGGGATTCGGATTGCTCTTCGTCCGACTCCGACGACGAAGGACTCGCCGCCACTGCCTTCAACAAATCGGCCCTCTTCCCAAACGAGCATCATACTTGCCTCATGTCAAGGGAAAAGAAGGTAATCACTCGTAATGCTAATACTTATGATTCTTCTAGTGATGATGAGTCTAGTGAGGATGAAATAGATTACTCTAGTTTATTCAAGGGATTGGATAGAACTAAGATAGCTAAGATTAATGAATTGATTGATGCCTTGAATGAAAAGGATAGAATCTTAGAGAAACAAGAAGATCTTTTATATGAAGAGCATGATAAATTTGTTAGTGCACAAAATTCACTTGCTCTAGAAGTTAAAAGAAATGGAATGCTTTCTTGTGAACTTTCTACTTGTAATGAAACCATTTCTTCTTTAAAAGGTGAAATTAATGATTTAAATGCTAAACTAGAAGTAGCAAGTAAATCTAACTCTTGTGTTGAACATGTTGAAATTTGCACTAGGTGTAAGGATGTTGATATTAATGCTTGTTGTGAACACTTAGTTTCAATTTCAAAACTAAATGATGAAGTGGCTAGTCTTAATGCCCAACTTAAGACTAGCAAGAATGAATTTGATAAGCTGAAATTTGCAAGGGATGCCTACACGATTGGTAGACACCCCTCAATTAAGGATGGACTTGGCTACAAGAGGGAAGCCAAGGACTTGACAGGCCATAAGGCTCCCATCTCCGCCAAGGAGAAAGGGAAGGCTCCTATGGCTAGTAGTACTAAAAGGAACCATGCTTTTATATATCATAATAGGAGACAAACTAGAAATGCTTATAGGAGTTATAATGCTTATGATGATTTTGACTCTCATGCCATGTTTGCTTCTAGTTCTTCCTATATGCATGGTAGAAATATGTCTAGGAGAAATGCTATTCATCATGTGCCTAGAAAGAATATTATTCATGCTCCTAGGAAAGTAGTAAATGAACCTTCTACAATTTATTGTACTTTAAATGCTTCCTTTGCTATTTGTAGAAAGGATAGGAAAATAGTTGCTAGGAAGTTAGGGGCAAAATGCAAGGGAGACAAAACTTGCATTTGGGTCCCTAAGGATATTTGCACTAACCTTGTAGGACCCAACATGAGTTGGGTACCTAAGACCCAAGCCTAAATTTGCCTTGCAGGTTTATGCATCCGGGGGTTCAAGCTGGATTATCGACAGCGGATGCACAAACCATATGACGGGGGAGAAGAAGATGTTCACCTCCTACGTCAAAAATAAGGATTCCCAAGATTCAATTATATTCGGTGATGGAAATCAAGGCAAAGTAAAAGGGTTAGGTAAAATTGCAATTTCTAATGAGCACTCAATTTCCAATGTGTTTTTAGTTGAGTCTCTTGGTTACAATTTGCTATCTGTTAGTCAACTATGCAATATGGGATATAATTGTCTTTTTACAAATGTAGATGTGTCTGTCATTAGAAGATGTGATGGTTCACTAGCTTTTAAGGGTGTACTAGACGGCAAGCTTTACTTAGTTGATTTTGCAAAAGAAGAGGCCGGTCTAGATGCATGCTTAATGGCTAAGACTTGCATGGGCTGGCTGTGGCATCGCCGCTTAGCACATGTGGGGATGAAGAACCTTCACAAGCTTCTAAAGGGAGAACACGTGATAGGTTTGACTAACGTACAATTCGAAAAAGATAGACCTTGTGCAGCTTGTCAGGCAGGTAAACAGGTGGGAGGAGCGCATCACAGCAAGAATGTAATGACCACATCAAGACCCCTGGAACTGCTACATATGGACCTCTTCGGACCCGTCGCCTATCTAAGCATAGGAGGAAGTAAGTATGGTTTAGTTATTGTTGATGACTTTTCCCGCTTCACTTGGGTGTTCTTTTTGCAGGATAAGTCTGAAACCCAAGGGACCCTTAAGCGCTTCCTCAGGAGAGCTCAAAATGAGTTTGAGCTCAAGGTGAAGAAGATAAGGAGCGACAACGGGTCCGAGTTCAAGAACCTTCAAGTGGAGGAGTTCCTTGAGGAGGAAGGGATCAAGCACGAGTTCTCCGCTCCCTACACACCACAGCAAAATGGTGTGGTAGAGAGGAAGAACAGGACGCTGATCGATATGGCGAGGACGATGCTTGGAGAGTTCAAGACCCCCGAGTGCTTTTGGTCGGAAGCTGTGAACACGGCTTGCCACGCCATCAACAGGGTCTACCTTCACCGCCTCCTCAAGAAGACGTCGTATGAGCTACTAACCGGTAACAAACCCAATGTATCTTACTTTCGTGTATTTGGGAGCAGGTGCTACATTCTAGTGAAGAAGGGTAGAAATTCTAAATTTGCTCCCAAAGCTGTAGAAGGGTTTTTATTAGGTTATGATTCAAATACAAAGGCGTATAGGGTCTTCAACAAATCATCGGGTTTGGTTGAAGTCTCTAGCGACGTTGTATTTGATGAGACTAATGGCTCTCCAAGAGAGCAAGTTGTTGATTGTGATGATGTAGATGAAGAAGATGTTCCGACGGCCGCTATACGAACCATGGCGATTGGAGAAGTGCGGCCACAGGAACAAGATGAACGAGATCAACCTTCTTCCTCAACAACGGTGCATCCCCCAACTCAAGACGATGAACAGGTTCATCAAAAGGAGGCGTGTGATCAAGGGGGAGCACAAGATGATCACGTGATGGAGGAAGAAGCGCAACCGGCACCTCCAACCCAAGTTCGAGCGGTGATTCAAAGGGATCATCCCGTCGACCAAATTTTGGGTGACATTAGCAAGGGAGTAACTACTCGATCTCGATTAGTTAATTTTTGTGAACATTACTCCTTTGTCTCTTCTATTGAGCCTTTCAGGGTAGAGGAGGCCTTGCTAGATCCGGATTGGGTATTGGCCATGCAGGAGGAACTCAACAACTTCAAGCGCAATGAAGTTTGGACACTGGTGCCTCGTCCCAAGCAAAATGTTGTGGGAACCAAGTGGGTGTTCCGCAACAAACAGGACGAGCACGGGGTGGTGACGAGGAACAAGGCTCGACTTGTGGCAAAAGGGTATGCCCAAGTCGCAGGTTTGGACTTTGAGGAGACTTTTGCTCCTGTGGCTAGGCTAGAATCAATTCGTATCTTGCTAGCATATGTCGCTCACCATTCTTTCAGGTTGTTCCAAATGGATGTGAAGAGCACTTTCCTCAACGGGCCAATCAAGGAGGAGGTGTACGTGGAGCAACCCCCTGGCTTCGAGGATGAACGGTACCCCGACCACGTGTGTAAGCTCTCTAAGGCGCTCTATGGACTTAAGCAAGCCCCAAGAGCATGGTATGAATGCCTTAGAGACTTTTTAATTGCTAATGCTTTCAAGGTTGGGAAAGCCGATCCAACTCTTTTTACAAAGACATGTGATGGTGATTTGTTTGTGTGCCAAATTTATGTCGATGACATAATATTTGGTTCTACTAACCAAAAGTCTTGTGAAGAGTTTAGCAGGGTAATGACGCAGAAATTCGAGATGTCGATGATGGGCGAGTTGACCTACTTCCTTGGGTTCCAAGTGAAGCAACTCAAGGACGGCACCTTCATCTCCCAAACGAAGTACACACAAGATTTGCTAAAAAGGTTTGGGATGAAGGACGCCAAGCCCGCAAAGACGCCGATGGGAACCGACGGACACACCGACCTCAACAAAGGAGGTAAGTCCGTTGATCAAAAAGCATACCGGTCCATGATAGGTTCCTTGCTTTATTTATGTGCTAGTAGACCGGATATTATGCTTAGCGTATGCATGTGTGCTAGATTTCAATCCGATCCGAAGGAGTGTCACTTAGTGGCTGTGAAGCGAATTCTTCGATATTTAGTCGCTACGCCTTGCTTCGGGATCTGGTATCCAAAGGGGTCTAACTTTGACTTGATTGGGTACTCAGATTCCGACTATGCTGGATGTAAGGTCGATAGGAAGAGTACATCGGGGACGTGCCAATTCTTAGGAAGGTCCCTGGTGTCATGGAACTCTAAGAAACAAACCTCTGTTGCCCTATCCACTGCTGAGGCCGAGTACGTTGCCGCAGGACAGTGTTGTGCGCAACTACTTTGGATGAGGCAAACCCTCAGGGACTTTGGCTACAATCTGAGCAAAGTCCCACTCCTATGTGACAATGAGAGTGCTATCCGAATAGCGGAAAATCCTGTTGAGCACAGCCGCACAAAGCACATTGACATCCGGCATCACTTTTTGAGAGACCACCAGCAAAAGGGAGATATCGAAGTGTTTCATGTTAGCACCGAGAACCAGCTAGCCGATATCTTTACCAAGCCTCTAGATGAGAAGACCTTTTGCAGGCTGCGTAGTGAGCTAAATATCTTAGATTCGCGGAACTTGGATTGAATTGTAGCATATATGTGTTTATGCCTTTGATCATGTTCATTCTACATTTTGTTGCTTATTGTGGTGCTCAAGTTGTACAAACACTCCCTGGACCTCACAAGTCCTGTTTGCAAGTAATGCACATATTTAGGGGGAGCTGTGCTACAACTTGACCCTTTGAGACTAAACATGTACTTGAGTTTCGTTGTTTTAGTCTCCAAGAAAATTGAAAGGGAAAAGGTGGACTTGGACCATGCAAGACTTCCACTGCACTCCGATGAGAGGGTAACTTATTCCAAGTTCATCTCATGAACTCTTATTGCCATTTGCTCTTAATTGAAGATTTTGGTGAGGCAACGGGGTTATCGGGCCAAGATTAATCCCGTTTTGGTGCTTGATGCCAAAGGGGGAGAAAATAAAGGCCAAAGCGATAAATGGATCAGCTACCACTTGAGAGATTTTGAAAATAGTAGAATAGAGCTTTTGGTTTGTCAAAACTCTTTTGTTGTCTCTCTTATCAAAAGTTGGCTTCTTGTGGGGAGAAGTATTGATTATGGGAAAAAGGGGGAGTTTTTGAAATCTTTGATCAATCTCTTTTGGAATGACTCTCTTTATGTTTCAACATGTGTGTTTGACTTAGAGATAGAGATTTGAGTTTGATTTGCAAAAACAAACCAAGTGGTGGCATAGAGTGATCCATATATGTCAAAATTGAATCAAAATAATTTGAGTTCTTATTTGAAGTGTTTTTGTACTTGTTCTACTTGCTTTATGTTGTGTTGGCATAAATCACCAAAAAGGGGGAGATTGAAAGGGAAATGTGCCCTTGGGCCATTTCTAAGTATTTTGGTGATTTAGTGCCCAACACAAGTGCTTAAATGTGAATTTATGCTCATGGATTGACAAAGTGCAAATCAAGAGTAAAGGTATGTTTCTAAGTATTAGTACATTGGTTTTGTGTACTAATATACTTGTCTAAGTGTTAGAAACAGAAAGAAGAAGAAAAGAAAAGAGGAGAAAAAGACTTGGCTGTGTGCAGCCAAGACTCAGCTCAGTCTGGCACACCGGACTGTCCGGTGGTGCACCGGACAGTGTCCGGTGCGCCAGGCTGGCTCGGCGTGAAGTAGCCGCTCTCGGGAATTCGCCGACGGCGTACGGCTAAAATTCACCGGACTGTCCGGTGTGCACCGGACTGTCCGGTGAGCCAACGGTCGGCCACGGGATATGCGCGCGACACGTAGCCGGGCCAACGGTCGGAAGGGGGCACCGGACTGTCCGGTGTGCACCCGACTTGTCCGGTGCGCCAACGGCTCCCAGATCTGCAACGGTCAGCAGCGCCATTTTAGGAAGGAAATCGGGCACCGGACAGTGTCCGGTGTGCACCGGACTGTCCGGTGCACCCGACGACAGAAGGCAAGATTGGCCTTCCAGATTTGCTCTCAACGGCTCCTAGCTGCCTTGGGGCTATAAAAGGGACCCCTAGGCGCATGGAGGAGTCACCCAAGCAACCTTAGAGCATTCTTGATCATCCACACTCAGTCTTTGCGCATTCGTTTGTCATTCTCAGTGATTCGAGCTCCGTTCTAGTGAGAACTTTGAGATAGTCTTTTGAGCTCGATTCTTGGCCGTGTGTGTGCGCATTTTGCTGTGGATTTGTGTGTGTTGCTTTCCTCCCTTACTCCAAATTTCTTGTAAATCTCAAGTGTAAGGGCGAGAGGCTCCAAGTTGTGGAGATTCCTCGCAAACGGGATATTGAAAGGCAAAACAAAACACCGTGGTATTCAAGTTGGTCTTTGGACCGCTTGAGAGGGGTTGATTGCAACCCTTGTCCGTTGGGACGCCACAACGTGGAGTAGGCAAGCGTTGGTCTTGGCCGAACCACGGGATAAACCACTGTGTCATATCTGTGTCTGATCTCTTGTGGTATTGTGTTTTGTTGAGACTCCTCTTTAGCCACTTGGCAATTATTGTGCTAACACTTAACAAGTTTTTGTGGCTATAAGTTTAAGTTTCACAGGATCACCTATTCACCCCCCCTCTAGGTGCTCTCAGTGTCGTCGATCCAAGCTAGCTCAATGGCCGTCACCTTCCTGCACAAGATCGTCTTCCTCCCTGGGTCCACATTCTGCTTCAGAACCATCTCATCTGTAGCGGATGAGGAGGGAACTCCGCATCGCATTGCGGATCCGACGGAGAGAAGATCTTCCTAAAAAATCTCCAGGAAAATCAGGACAAGGCAGGAAAAGGCGCAACCTCCAATGCTTCAAAAAAAGATCGCCTCTGGCAAGCCAGAAGTCCAGGGTCCGTCAACCCAGAAGACTCCACTGTCTACCTCTCCGACGAAAGAATGGACACGAATCACAAGAAAGAAAGAAACAAATAAAATCGGGAGGAAGCAAGTTGTTCTTTCTGTGCCTCTGCCCTCAAAGGAGAACAGAGAGAAGATCGTCACGACAGCTGCACCATTCTACCCCGACGTCCTCTTCATCGGGAGAGTGGAGTCGCCCCCATCTCTGACGACGAGCCGACTGCACCTGGAGAGGAACCTCCTCAGCGGGAATCCCGCCGACGAAGGAACCGACGCCGAAATATCCGGCGACATCATGAAGCCGGAGAGCGGGACCCGGCGCAGCCTGTGTCGCGAGATGAGGTCTCGGAGATGGGAGAAACCCCAGAAGAGCGTGTCTTCCGGGAAAGGAGGAATTCCTGACGACGCGATCGCCGACGAGCTCAAGAACAGGCCGAATAGGAAACAAAGCAACGTCGGGAAAATCCATTTTTCGGGCGCAACCTGAACCCCGACTTCGCCCGAGCCTTGAACACGCCGAGTGAAGTCGGCGGAGTACTGGCTCGGATAGCCGACGGTCTCCCTCGGACTCCCGATGCCGAGGGCTACTGGCGACTGTTCACTCAAGCAGCCAACCATCTTCTACCCCTCGCGCATCCGCCGAATGATCTACGACATGCCATCAACAGTCGGCGGGACGCACGAAGCTCCATCAACGCTTCACGCAAACGACGACATGAGAGGGAGATACGTCACCGGGAAGAATACGACAGGGACCACGACATCCCATCCCGGAGTGAGGCCACCAGGACCGAGTCAGCAACGGCTTCGACTGGCGGCACCACCCGGGGACGGTCTGAAAGTTCCCTTTGCCCGGGAACAGGATCTGGATGTCGCCTAGAGGGGGGGTGAATAGGCGAATAAAAATTATCACTTTATAACTGGAAATTCTTACTCTACTCGAAGGCTGGATCGCAGTGGAATGAAGGACCCTTCAAGTAGGTTGCAGCGGAATTGAAGTTCCTGTCTTAAAATACCCTGCACTTCGAAGACAACTTATAGCACATATAAATATTGAAGTGCAAGTATAGACAACAAATAAGACAGAGAAACAGCACACAGCACAGAACAGAGCACACAGACACAGGGATTTATCCCGACAGGGACTATTCACTGTCCTGTGCACCAGCCAACAGCACACTAAGTGATTTTTCCTCCGTTCTTTCTCCGTTTGACTTCAACTTTTGAGAGGATTTTCCTGAGACTTAAACAAACACATTTAGAGTATAATCCAATTGATTTAGTCCTAGAAACTTACACCTTTCTTGTTCTTCTCCTAGCTTTTCTGTTTCTCCTCCAGCAGAGCTCAGAATGGTACTTTCTCTATAGAAAGAGTTAGAGAGCAAACCAAAGCACCAAATTTGTAGTAAGAGGTGTATTCAACATGGTTGAACACTCAAACCTTACATACTTAACCTTTTTCATCGTTTTACCCAATTTGGCATGTTCGAGGTCGATGTTGGACTCTAAACCATTAAGTCAACTTGACTTGATCTAGATTGACATATCTGAGCTCCAACTCCCTTGTTCATTTCTCGAACTTGATCTTGAGCCTTATGACTTACACCACATAACTGTAGATGTTACCTCATTGGTTGTAAGTCATGTCCTTATGTAGCGATCCTTGATGCATCATAACTCTTAACTCGATCAACCTTGACTTTGCAAGTCTTCTTCTTCACCCCTGGCTTTGGGTTCCTGGTCTCCTTGACCTTCTCCCGTGCACTCGGTACCTCGAAGCTCTTCTTGCCTCCATCCTTGGCTTGATCGGTTGTCTCTGAGTTACGCACACCGAGTCTCACTTAAGCAGTGTTCATTATCTATAGATAAATCAGTCTTTGGACCATCACACTTATTCACTTGTGTTGAACCCTGTTAGCTTTGCATTAAGCACATGTTCAACACTTAGCACACTTGTTAGTCCTTTAATTGGGTTGTCATCCAAACACCAAAACCCACAAGAGAGCTTTCACGGTCGAGGCACCACGACAACCCCTCCCCTCCCCGGGACAGACATCATCTCCGACGACAGGAGGACACGTGTGGAGTGTCGGCACTTACTCCGCGCCTCAGAGCCATTCAATGGCCCCCTAACTTCAAGGTATCCAACATTGACAAATATGAACCTAAGCAGGATCCAGGGGGCTGGCTGTCCGTCTACACCACCGCTGCCCGAGCTGCCGGGGCAATCGAGGACGTGATGACCGCGTACTTGCCCATCGTCCTCGGGCAAGATGCACTGCAATGGCTGCGACACCTACCACGACACTGCATCGACGACTAGAGTGATTTTAGTCGACGTTTCATCGCCAACTTCCAGTCCCTCTCCGACAAGCCGGCGCAGCCATGGGACCTCAAATCCATCAAGCGCCGGGGGGACGAAACTCTCCGGTCGTACCTCAAAAGATTCCAGACCATGAGAAATCGTATCCCCGAGGTCGTGGAAGCGGCGGTGATCAAAGACTTCTACCGGGGATCCGATGACTCAGCCTTCGTCCGAACCATACTGCAGAAGGCGCCGACTACCTCCGAACAGCTGTTCCGGGAAGCCGACCTCTATATCACCGCTGACGAGCGAGCTCGGGACCTCATCGGAGGAACGAAGCCGGCACCGGTAGCGTCGCAACGCAACACGAACCAACAGCCCGACAAGCGTTGGGAGAAGAGGCCTCGCGAAGAGGTTCATGCCGCCGGACCGCCCGCCTCTCGCGCCCGAGGAGGACCTCGGGGAGGCGAACGCACGCTGGACGACATCCTCGACGCCCAGTGCCCATACCACAAAGACATGCGCCACACCCTTCAGAACTGCAGAGACTTCAAGCACTCCGTCGGGCACGACCGACCCTTCCAACCTCTACCCCCTCCTCCGCCACGGGGAGGTCCGGGAGAACCGCGACAACCCCAACAACAAGAGGAGGGAGGAGGAGGAGCATTCCCACGTGTCGACAGAGAGGTCAACGTCATCTTCGGCGGACATGGATCGTAGGAAAACAAGAGACAACAAAAGCTCAATGATCGCCAAATACTGGTGGCGACCACCTGTCCTCCTGCTCCGTACCGATGGTCGGAGCTAGGCCTGGGCATAAAAACCGAAAACCGAACACCGAAACCGAAAAAAACCGGAACCGAAACCGAAAAAACCGGAACCGATCAAACCGTTATATTTTTCGGTTACCATTCTTCAGAAACCGAAATTTAGTTCGGTTTTCGGTTTTTAGTTCGGTTTAAACCGAAAAACCGAACTGTTAGCCCATCAGCCTATAATCCCATTTCAGCCCAAGTCTTCAGAAACGCGGCTTGCTGTCTTGGGCCTTCTCCGGCTCTCAGCCCCTCACGCTGCCTGGGCCCAGGTGCAGGCACCCTTGCTCAATCCTGTCGGCATGCAGAATAGCAATTCAGAATTCCTTGTATTATTCTATGTAGGCATGCAGCACTGGCAATCGGTCAGTAGCAATAGCACTGGCATAGCAAATTAGCAATAGCAGGCGATCAGGCCTTGGAGTCGTCCGAGTGCTGGGACGGAAGCCGTGTAGGCGTGTACTATGCAGCACATAGCTATTTGTTTTTTTCGGACTACACAGCCAGCTAGCCGGCGGACAGGGTACTGAAAGTCTGAAACACAGCACAGCCTAGTTCGGTTTTTTCGGTTAAACCGAAAACCGAACCGAACTATACGGTTAACCGGAGGTCCGGTTTTTCCTTTTCTAAAGATAATTTCGGTTGGCATTTTTCAAAAACCGAACTTTAAAAAAAACCGAAAAACCGAACCGAAAAATTTCGGTTAACCGAGTGCCCAGTCCTAGTCGGAGCACCCGATCACCTTCACTCGGGCAGACCAGTGGCTTAACTTCGATCACCCAGGAAAATACCCGCTCCTCGTCGATCCGGTGATCCGAGAGAGCAGGGTGAAGAAGGTATTAGTGGACGGTGGGAGCAACATCAACGTCACCTTCCCCCGGACGCTCCAAGGATTGGGAGTTCACCTCAAAGAGCTCCATGAGTCGGACACACCCTTCTTCGGCATCGTGCCGACTGAAGGAGAATATCCGCTGGGCCACATCTACATGCCGGTCACCTTCGGGTCTCCGGAAAACTACAGAACGGAGTACCTGAGGTTCGAGGTGGCGAACTTCGACTGCGGGTACAACGCCATCATCGGGAGGCCTGGACTGGCGAAATTCATGGCCATTCCACATTACACATACATGATACTGAAGATGTCAGGACCACAAGGGATCATAATTGTGCGCGCTGACTTCTAAGGCGCCGCAGAATGTTTCCGAGTGGCCATCCAGGCGGCCCTCACCACCAAACCGTCAGCGACTTCTTCTGTGCAGGCAAACTCTAAGCCTGAAGAAGACCTCGTGGTACCCGCGAACGAGGCTCAAGCTACGACCTCTATGCGGCCGATTGAAGAAACTAAAAGGATCAACCTCGGGTTCGCTGATGAACGCAAGACTACCACCATCAGCTCCAGCCTGGATAACAAATAGGAAACGCGCTCGTCCAGTTCCTGCAAGATAACCGAGACGTATTCGCATGGCAACCTGCGGATATGTCGGGAGTCCCGAGAGAACTGGTCGAGCACAAATTGAAGGTCTACCCCCAGGCGAGGCCGATTCGGCAAAAATTACGTTGTTTCACGCCCGACAAGAGAGAGGCCTTTCACGCTGAGCTGGCTCGCTTGGTCGCGGCTGGATTTATTAGATACGTGTTACATCCCGAGTGGCTAGCTAACCCTTTTCTTGTACTCAAAAAGAACAAGGTGGATTGGCGCATGTGCGTCGATTATACGGATCTCAACAAACACTGTCCAAAGGATCCCTTCGGGCTCCCTAGGATAGATCAGGTGGTAGATTCCGCCGCTGGATGTTCTATGCTGTCCTTCTTGGATTGCTACTCTGGGTATCATCAGATTAGCCTGGCGAAAGAAGACGAGGAAAAACAGCGTTCATCACTCCATTCGGTGCTTTCTGCTATACCTCCATGACGTTCGGCCTCAAAAACGCTGGAGCGACTTATCAGAGAGCTATTCAAACATGCTTAGCCGATCACTGGGGCAAGCGTGTGGAAGCTTATGTGGACGACGTGGTAATCAAAACAGAAAATTCGGAAAATTTCATTGAAGATTTACAGCTGGTTTTCAATAGTCTATGGCGATATAGATGGAAGCTTAATCCCGAAAAATGTGTTTTCGGGGTACCAGCATGAAAATTACTCGGGTTTATTGTCAGCCACTGGGGAATTGAAGCTAATACAGAAAAGATCGAAGCTATCATGAGGATGGAGGCACCGCGATCACAGAAGAAAGTTCAAAGACTTACCGGATGTATGGCAGCCCTGAGCAGATTCATATCCAGGCTGGGAGAAAAAGGCTTACCATTTTATAAGTTACTCAAGAAGGTGGACAAGTTTCAGTGGACTTCAGAAGCACAGGAAGCCCTAGACGCACTGAAAAAGTTCTTGATGTCGCCGCTGGTGCTGAAACCGCCACGACGAGCCACGTCGACTCAACCAGCTGAAGATTTGCTGCTATATATCTCTTGCACGACTCACGTGGTGAGCACCATGTTGGTAGTCGAGCGAGCAGAAGAAGGACATGCCTATCCAGTGCAACATCCTATTTATTTCATCAGTGAAGTTCTGGGTCCCTCGAAGAAAAAATACCCTCAAGTTCAGAAGTTATTATATGCAGTACTTCTAACTGCACGCAAACTCCATCACTACTTCGACGACCACAAAGTCGTAGAAGTCACTGGTTTTCCAATAGGGGATATTCTTCACAACAAAGAAGCCATCGGAAGAATAGCCAAATAGGCCTACAAGCTGGGATCTCATGACATTGAATTTCGACCTAGCACTGCCATTAAAACTCAAGCACTGGTTGACTTTGTATCAGAGTGGACCGAGCAGCAAGTACCAGATAACCCAGAAACTACAGAAGTATGGCGAATGTATTTTGATGGTTCGTTAAAGCTGCAGGGAGCAGGCACAGGGATCCTCTTCGCCGCACCTGGTGGCGAGCACCTCAGATATGCCCTTCAGCTATTATTTCCAGCCTCTAACAATGCAGCAGAATATGAAGCTTTGATTCATGGGCTGAATATTATTGTATCACTGGGCATCAAGAGACTGATGGTATATGGAGATTCTATGATAGTCATAAGCCAGATAAACAAAAATGGGATTGTTCAAGCGATTCCATGGGAAAATACTGCACTGCCGTCCGGAAACTAGAAGATAAATTTGAAGGCCTGGAATTTCACCATGTAGAGAGAGATCGAAACATGGCAGCTGATGTATTGTCCAAGCTAGGATCCAGTCGGACTCAGGTCCCACCCGGAGTCTTTGTTCAAGAAATATCACACCCAAGCATCTCACCGGATCAGGCAGAAGGATGTAATACTTTGAGCCAACCAGAGTCAGATTCTGATGACTGGAGGAGGCCAATCATCAAATATATAAAAATTGAGGAGGAGCCAGATGACAAGAATACAGCCGAGCGCATCGCAAGACAATCAGCTCACTATACACTCATTGGGGAAACACTATACAGAAGGGGTGCATCAGGAGTCCTCATGAAATGCATTCTCTCAGGTACTGGAAAGCAACTTCTGGACGAGGTCCATGCTGGGCAATGTGGAGTACACGCAGCATCCAGGACCCTGGTTGGGAAGGTCTTCAGGTCAGGTTTCTATTGGCCAACAGCGAAGAGTGACGCAGCCGAGTTAGTCCAGAGGTGCGAAGCCTGCTAGTACCTGTCAAAACAACAGCATCTACCAGCACAGCAACTGCAGACTATACCCATAACTTGGCCGTTCGCGTGCTGGGGATTGGATATGATTGGGCCTTTCAAGAAAGCTCAAGGAGGATACACTCATGTACTGGTGGCTATCGACAAATTCACTAAATGGATAGAGTTCAAACCCATTGCTTCCTTAACTTTAGCTAAGGTAGTGGAATTCATACAAGACATAATATTCAGATTCGGAATACCGAATAGCATCATAACTGACCTAGGATCCAACTTCACAAGTTTAGAGTTCTTTGATTTCTGTGAGCAGAAGAGCACTCAGATCAAATATGCTTCGGTGGCACACTCAAGAGCCAACGGGCAGGTTGAAAGAGCTAACGGGATGATATTGGAGGCCCTTAGGAAAAAGTCTTCGATAAAAATGAAAAGTTCACAGGAAAATGGATAAGGGAGTTGCCCTACATCGTTTGGAGCCTTAGAACTCAACCTAGTCAAGCTCTGCATGGAAATACTCCTTTCTTCATGGTCTACGGTTCAAAGGCAGTACTACCCGCTGATCTCAAGTTTGGGGCGCCAAGGTTGATCTTTGAAAACATAGCAGAAGCTGAGGCTACTAGGCTAGAGGATGTTGATGTACTCGAAGAAGAATGGCTGAACATGGTGATTCAATCAGCGCGATACCAGCAAACTCTGAGGCGCTATCATGATAAGGCCATACGACGTCGATTCTTCGCAGTGAGAGATCTCGTCCTCCGCCGAATTCTAGCGGGGGAGGGACGACACAAATTGTCACCTCTATGGGAAGGACCATTGAAAGGGAATTAGGCTTACACCTATTTCCTAAACTAATTTTGGTGGTTGAATTGTCCAACACAAATAATTGGACTAACTAGTTTGCCCAAGTTTATAAGTTCTACAGGTACCAAAGGTTCACAATAAGCCAATAAAAAGATCAAGAGAAAGGGTTCAAACAAAGGAGCAAAGGGACAACCGAAGGCACCCTGGTTGGGCACACCGGACTGTCCGGTGTGCCATCGGACAGTGTCCGGTGCACCAGGGGACTCCAAGCTAAACTTCGCACCTTCGGGAAAACTCGGAGGCGCCGCGTTATAATTCACCGGACTGTCCGGTGTACACCGGACAGTGTCCGGTGCTCCAAGGGGACGCGACTCTAAACTCGCCAGCTTCGGGAATCCACAACGGCTAGTCCGCTATAATTCACCGGACATGTCTGGTGCACACCGGACTGTCCGGTATGACAGCGGAGCAACGGCTACTTCACACCAACGGTCACCTGCAGCGGCATTAAATGCGCGCCAGAGCGCGCAGAAGTCAGGCACGCGCGAGACGGCGCACCGGACACTCTACAGTACATGTCCGGTGCGCCACCGGACATCCAGGCGGGCCCAACAGTCAGAGCTCCAACGGTCGGAACCCTAACGGCCTGGTGATGTGGCTGGCGCACCAGACATGTCCGGTGTGCACCGGACTATCCGGTGCACCATGCGACAGACAGCCTCCACCAAACGGCTAGTTTGGTGGTTGGGGCTATAAATACCCCCAACCACCCCTCATTCAAGTCATCCAAGTTTTCTCACTTTTACACCTTACAAGAGCTCTAGCATTCAATTCTAGACACACCCAAGTGATCAAATCCTCTCCAATTCCACACAAGGCTTTAGTGATTAGTGAGAGAGATTTGTTGTGTTCTTTTGAGCTCTTGCGCTTGGATTGCTTCTTTTCTTTCTCATTTGTTCTTGTGATCAAAACTCAATTGTAACCGAGGCAAGAGACACCAATTGTGTGGTGGTCCTTGCGGGAAAGTTTTGTTCCCGGTTGATTTGAGAAGAGAAGCTCACTCGGTCCAAGGGACCGTTTGAGAGAGGGAAAGGGTTGAAAAAGACCGGCTTTGTGGCCTCCTCAACGGGGAGTAGGTTTGCGAGAACCGAACCTCGGTAAAACAAATCCACGTGTCACACTCTTCATTCGCTTGCGATTTGTGTTGCGCCCTCTCTCTCGGACTCATTATTATTTCTAACGCTAACCCGACTTATAGTTGTGATTAATTTTGTAAATTTCAGTTTCGCCCTATTCACCCCCTCTAGGCGACTTTCAATTGGTATCGGAGCCCGGTGCTTCATTAGAGCCTAACCGCTCGAAGTGATGTCGGGAGATCACGCCAAGAGAGAGATGGAGACCGGCGACAAGCCCACTACAAGCCACGGAAGGCTTCATCAGAAGAAGTCCTCTTCCCACAAGTCGCATCGGAGTGGCGACAAGAAAAAGAAGATGAGGAAGGTGGTCTACTACGAGACCGATACTTCATCACCTTCTACCTCCGGCTCCGACGCGCCCTCCATAACTTCTAAGCGCTATGAGCGCAAGAAGTTCAGTAAGATCCCCTTACGCTATCCTCGCATTCCTAAACATACACCTTTACTTTCCGTCCCATTAGGCAAACCACCAACTTTTGATGGTGAAGATTATGCAAGGTGGAGTGATTTAATGTGATTTCATCTAACCTCACTCCACAAAAGCATATGGGATGTCGTTGAGTTTGATGTACAGGTACCATCCGTAGGGGATAAAGATTATGATGAGGATGAAGTTACCCAAATCGAGCACTTCAACTCCCAAGCGACAACTATACTCCTCGCTTCTCTAAGTAGAGAGGAGTATAACAAGGTGCAAGGATTAAAGAGCGCCAAGGAAGTTTGGGATGTGCTCAAGACCGCGCACGAGGGAGATGAGCTGACAAAGATCACCAAGCGGGAGATGATCGAGGGGGAGCTCGGTCGCTTCCGGCTTCGTAAAGGGGAGGAGCCACAAGATATGTACAACCGGCTCAAAACCTTGGTGAACCAAGTGCGCAACCTTGGGAGCAAAAAATGGGATGACCACGAAGTGGTTAAGGTTATTTTAAGATCACTTGTTTTTCTTAACCCAACTCAAGTTCAATTAATTCGTGGTCATCCTAGATATACACTAATGACTCCCGAGGAAGTAATCGGGAATTTTGTGAGCTTTGAGTACATGATCAAGGGCTCAAAGAAAATCAACGAGCTTGACAATCCCTCCACATCCAAAGCACAACCGGTCGCATTTAAGGCGACGGAGGAGAAGAAGGAGGAGTCTACACCAAGTCGAACACCCATCGACGCCTCCAAGCTCGACAACGAGGAGATGGCGCTCATCATCAAAAGCTTTCGCCAAATCCTCAAGCAAAGGAGGGGGAAGGACTACAAACCCCGCTCCAAGAAGGTTTGCTACAAGTGTGGTAAGCCCGGTCACTTTATAGCAAAATGTCCTATTTCTAGTGACAGTGACAGGGGCGACGACAAGAAGGGGAGAAGAAAGGAGAAGAAGAAATACTACAAGAAGAAGGGTGGCGACGCCCATGTATGCCGCGAGTGGGATTCGGACGAGAGCTCCTCTGACTCCTCCTCCGATGAGGACACCACCAACATCGCCGTCACCAAGGGTCTTCTCTTCCCCAACGTTGGCCACAAATGCCTCATGGCAAAGGACGGCAAAAAGAAGAAGGTTAAATCCAAATCCTCCACTAGATATGAGTCCTCTAGTGATGAAAATGCTAGTGATGAGGAAGATAATTTGCATACCCTTTTTGCCAACCTTAACATGCAACAAAAGGAAAAGTTAAATGAATTAATTAGTGCCATTCATGAGAAGGATGACCTCTTGGATTCTCAAGAGGACTTCCTAATTAAGGAAAACAAGAAGCATGTTAAGGTAAAAAATGCTTATGCTTTAGAAGTTGAAAAATGTGAGAAATTAACTAGTGAGCTAAGCACTTGCCATGACACTATTGCCAACCTTAGAAATGAAAATGCTAGTTTAAATGCTAAGGTTGATTCTCATATTTGTAATGTTTCAATTCCCAACTTAAAGATGATAATGTTGATTTGTTTGCTAAGATTGAAGAATTGAATAATTCTCTTGCTAGCCTTAGGATTGAAAATGGAAAATTAATTGCTAAGGCTAAAGATTTGGATGTTTGCAATGTTACTATTTCTAACTTAGAAGTGAAAATGATATACTACATGCTAAGGTTGTAGAATTAAAATCTTGCAAACCCTCTACATCTACCATTGAGCATGTGTCAATCTGCACTAGATTTAGAGATGTTGATATTGATGCTATTCATGATCATATGACTTTAATTAAACAACAAAATGATCATATAGCTAAATTAGATGCTAAAATTGTCGAGCATAACTTAGAAAATGAAAAGTTTAAATTTGCTAGAAGTATGCTCTATAGTGGGAGACGCCCTGGCATCAAGGATGGCATTGGCTTCCAAAGGGGAGACAATGTCAAGCTTAATGCCCCTCCTAAAAGATTGTCTAATTTTGTTAAGGGCAAAGCTCCCATGCCTCAGGATAACGAGGGCTACATTTTGTACCCTGTCGGTTATCCTGAGAGCAAAATTAGGAGAATTCATTCTAGGAAGTCTCACTCTGGCCCTAATCATGCTTTCATGTATAAGGGTGAGACATCTAGCTCTAGGCAACCAACCCGTGCTAAGTTGCCTAAGAAGAAAACTCCTAGTGCATCAAATGATCATAGCATTTCATTTAAAACTTTTGATGCATCATATGTTTTAACTAACAAATCCGGCAAGGTAGTTGCCAAGTTTGTTGGGGGCAAACACAAGGGGTCAAAGACTTGTGTTTGGGTACCCAAAGTTTTTGTGTCTAATGCCAAAGGACCCAAAACCGTTTGGGTACCTAAAGTCAAGAACTAAATTTGTCTTGTAGGTTTATGCATCCGGGGGCTCAAGTTGGATCGTCGATAGCGGGTGCACAAACCATATGACAGGGGAGAAGAAGATGTTCTCCTCCTACGAGAAAAACCAAGATCCCCAAAGAGCGATCACATTCGGGGATGGAAATCAAGGTTTGGTCAAAGGTTTGGGTAAAATTGCTATATCACCTGACCACTCAATTTCCAATGTTTTTCTTGTAGACTCTTTAGATTACAATTTGCTTTCCGTATCTCAATTATGTCAAATGGGCTACAACTGTCTTTTTACTGATGTAGGTGTAACTGTCTTTAGAAGAAGTGATGATTCAATAACATTTAAGGGTGTGTTAGAGGGTCAGCTATACTTAGTAGATTTTGATAGAGCTGAACTCGACACATGCTTAATTGCTAAGACTAACATGGGTTGGCTCTGGCACCGCCGACTAGCCCATGTTGGGATGAAAAATCTTCATAAGCTTCTAAAGGGAGAGCACATTTTAGGATTAACAAATGTTCATTTTGAGAAAGACAGGATTTGTAGCGCATGCCAAGCCGGGAAGCAAGTTGGCATTCATCATCCACACAAGAACATCATGACGACTGACAGGCCACTGGAGCTCCTACACATGGATTTATTCGGCCCGATCGCTTACATAAGCATCAGCGGGAGTAAGTACTGTCTAGTTATTGTGGATGGTTATTCTCGCTTCACTTGGGTGTTCTTTTTGCAGGAAAAATCATAAACCCAAGAGACTTTAAAGGGATTCTTGAGACGGGCTCAAAATAAGTTCGGCTTGAGGATCAAGAAAATTAGAAGCGACAACGGGACAGAGTTCAAGAATTCACAAATAGAAGGCTTCCTTGAGGAGGAGGGGATCAAGCATGAGTTCTCTTCCCCCTACATCCCACAACAAAATGGTGTAGTGGAGAGGAAGAATCAAACTCTATTGGACATGGCAAGAACCATGCTTGATGAGTACAAGACACCAGATCGGTTTTGGGCCGAGGCGGTCAACACCGCTTGCCACGCCATCAACCGATTATATCTACACTGAATTCTCAAGAAGACATCATACGAACTCCTAACCGGTAAAAAGCCCAATATTTCATATTTTAGAGTCTTTGGTAGCAAATACTTTATTCTTGTTAAAAGAGGTAGAAAATCTAAATTTGCTCCTAAGACTGTAGAAGGCTTTTTACTAGGATATGATTCAAACACAAGGGCATATAGAGTCTTTAACAAGTCCTCTGGACTAGTTGAAGTTTCTTGTGACGTTGTGTTTGATGAGACTAACGGCTCTCAAGTAGAGCAAGTTGATCTTGATGAGATAGGTAATGAAGAGGCTCCATGCATCGCGCTAAGGAACATGTCCATTGAGGATGTGTGTCCTAAGGAATCCAAAGAGCCACCACATGCACAAGATCAACCATCCTCCTCCACGCAAGCATCTCCACCAACTCAAAATGAGGACGAGGCTCAAATTGATGAAGAAGAAAATCAAAATGATGAGCCACCCCAAGATGACGGCAATGATCAAGGGGGAAATGCAAATGATCAAGACAAGGAGAATGAAGAACCAAGGCAGCCACACCCAAGAGTCCACCAAGCAATTCAACGAGATCACCCCGTTGACACCATCCTCGGCGACATTCATAAGGGGGTAACGACTAGATCTCATGTTGCACATTTTTGTGAGAATTACTCTTTTGTTTCCTCTATTGAGCCACACAAGGTAGAGGAAGCACTACAAGATTCGGATTGGGTGGTGGCGATGCAAGAGGAGCTCAACAACTTCACTAGAAATGAGGTATGGTATTTGGTTCCACGTCCTAATCAAAATGTTGTAGGAACCAAATGGGTCTTCCGCAACAAGCAAGACGAACATGGTGTGGTGACAAGGAAAAAAGCTCGACTTGTGGCCAAGGGATACTCCCAAGTTGAAGGTTTGGATTTCGGTGAAACCTATGCACCCGTAGCTAGGCTTGAGTCAATTCGTATATGATTGGCCTATGCTACTTACCATGGCTTCAAGCTTTACCAAATGGACGTGAAGAGTGCCTTCCTCAACGGACCAATCAAGGAAGAGGTCTATGTTGAGCAACCTCCCGGCTTTGAAGACAGTGAGTACCCTAACCATGTCTATAGGCTCTCTAAGGCGCTTTATGGGCTCAAGCAAGCCCCAAGAGCTTGGTATGAATGCCTTAGAGATTTCCTTATTGCTAATGGCTTCAAAGTCGGCAAGGCCGATCCTACTTTATTTACTAAGACTCTTGCAAATGATTTGTTTGTATGCCAAATTTATGTTGATGACATTATATTTGGGTCTACTAACGAATCTACATGTGAGGAATTTAGTAGGATCATGACACAGAAATTCGAGATGTCGATGATGGGGGAGTTGAAGTACATCTTAGGATTTCAAGTCAAGCAACTCCAAGAGGGTACCTTCATCAGCCAAACAAAGTATACACAAGACATTCTTAACAAGTTTGGAATGAAGGATGCCAAGCCCATCAAGACTCCCATGGGAACTAATGGGCATCTCGACCTCGACACGAGAGGTAAGTCCGTGGATCAAAAGGTATACCGATCGATGATAGGTTCATTACTCTATTTATGTGCATCTCGACCGGATATTATGCTTTACGTATGCATGTGTGCAAGATTCCAATCCGACCATAAGGAATCTCACCTTACGGCCGTAAAACGAATCTTGAGATATTTGGCTTATACTCCTAAGTTTGGGCTTTGGTACCCTTGGGGATCCACATTTGATTTAATTGGCTATTCGGATATCGATTGGGCGGGGTGTAAAATTAATAGAAAGAGCACATCGGGGACTTGCCAGTTCAAGGGAAGATCCTTGGTGTCTTGGGCTTCAAAGAAGCAAAATTCGGTCGCTCTTTCTACCGTCGAAGCCGAGTACATTGCCGCAGGCCATTGTTGCGCGCAATTGCTTTGGATGAGGCAAACCCTGCAGGACTATGGTTACAAATTAACCAAAGTTCCTCTTCTATGTGATAATGAAAGTGCAATCCGCATGGCGGATAATCCCGTTGAGAATAGCCGCACTAAACACATAGCCATTCGGTATCATTTTCTTAGGGATCACCAACAAAAGGGGGATATCGAGAATGCATATATTAACACTAAAGATCAATTAGCCGATATCTTTACCAAGCCACTAGATGAACAAACTTTTACCAAACTTAGGCATGAGCTAAATATTCTTGATTCTAGAAATTTCTTTTGATATCTTGCACACTTAGCTCATAAATATACCTTTGATCATGTCTCTTTTATATATGCTATGACTAATGTGTTTTCAAGTGTATTTCAAACCAAGTCATAAGTATATTGAAAGGGAATTGGAGTCTTCGGCGAAAACAAGGCTTCCACTCCACTCCATAACTCATCCTTCACCGTCGCTCCAAGCATCTCTCCGTCTTTGGTATAATCTTCACTCATATATTTTATTTGCCAAAGGGGAGAAAGTAGTTCTGAAAGGGCTTATATCTCACTCAAAGTATCCGTTTTTGACGATTCATGCCAAAGGGGGAGAAAGTATGAGCCCAAAGCAAAAGGACCGCACCACCACCCTAATTTAAAAAAAAATGATTTTCATTTGGTAAATTTCAAATTGGTATCTCTTCGTGTTCTAAAGGGGGAGAAAGTAGTATTTTCAAAATTGAAATCTTAAAACCCTCTTGAACACTAAGAGGAGAATTTATTGAGGGGGAGTTTTTGTTTAGTCAAAGGAAAAGCATTTGAAACAGGGGAGAAAATGTCAAATCTTGAAAATGCTTCACAAAATCTTATTCATCTACATTTGACTACTTTGCAAAAGGACTTTGAAAAGGATTTACAAAAAGAATTTGCAAAAACAAAACATGTGGTGCAAGCATGGTCCAAAATGTTAAAAATAAAGAAACAATCCATGCATATCTAGTAAGCAATGTTTATTGGCTCAACTCTAAGTAACCTTTGCACTTGCATATGCAAACTAGTTCAAATTCTGCACTTCTATATTTGCTTTGGTTTGTGTTGGCATCAATCACCAAAAAGGGGGAGATTGAAAGGGAATTAGGCTTACACCTATTTCCTAAACTAATTTTGGTGGTTGAATTGCCCAACACAAATAATTGGACTAACTAGTTTGCCCAAGTTTATAAGTTCTACAGGTACCAAAGGTTCACAATAAGCCAATAAAAAGATCAAGAGAAAGGGTTCAAACAAAGGAGCAAAGGGACAACCGAAGGCACCTTGGTCGGGCGCACCGGACAGTGTCCGGTGCACCAGGGGACTCCAAGCTGAACTTCGCACCTTCGGGAAAACTCGGAGGCGCCGCACTATAATTCACCGGACTGTCCGGTGTACACCTGACAGTGTCCGGTGCTCCAAGGGGACGCGACTCTGAACTCGCCAGCTTCGGGAATCCACAACGGCTAGTCCGCTATAATTTACCGGACATGTCCGGTGCACACCGGACTGTCCGGTGTGACAGCGGAGCAACGACTACTTCGCGCCAACGGTCACCTGCAGCGGCATTAAATGCGTGCCAGAGCGCACAGAAGTCAGGCACGCGCGAGACGGCGCTCTGGACACTCTACAGTACATGTCCGGTGCGCCACCGGACATCCAGGCGGGCCCAGCAGTCAGAGCTCCAACGGTCGGAACCCTAACGGCCTGGTAACGTGGCTGGCGCACCGGACATGTCCGGTGTGCATCGGACTGTCCGGTGCACCATGCGATAGACAGCCTCCACCAAACGGCTAGTTTGGTGGTTGGGGCTATAAATACCCCCAACCACCCCTCATTCAAGTCATCCAAGTTTTCTCACTTCTACACCTTACAAGAGCTCTAGCATTCAATTCTAGACACACCCAAGTGATCAAATCCTCTCCAATTCCACACAAGGCTTTAGTGATTAGTGAGAGAGATTTGTTGTGTTCTTTTGAGCTCTTGCGCTTGGATTGCTTCTTTTCTTTCTCATTTGTTCTTGTGATCAAAACTCAATTGTAACCGAGGCAAGAGACACCAATTGTGTGGTGGTCCTTGCGGGGAAGTTTTGTTCCCGGTTGATTTGAGAAGAGAAGCTCACTCGGTCCGAGGGACCGTTTGAGAGAGGGAAAGGGTTGAAAAAGACCCGGCCTTTGTGGCCTCAACGGGGAGTAGGTTTGCGAGAACCGAACCTCGGTAAAACAAATCCGCGTGTCACACCATTCATTCGCTTGCGATTTGTTTTGCGCCCTCTCTCTCGGACTCATTATTATTTCTAATGCTAACCCGACTTGTAGTTGTGATTAATTTTGTAAATTTCAGTTTCGCCCTATTCACCCCCCTCTAGGCGATTTTCAACCATTCATAGTAGCAGAAGTCACTCGACCGGGATCATATCGCCTTACTCAGATGGACGGAACAGAAATTGGGAACTCATGGAACATAGAACACCTCAGGAAATTTTACACATAGCTGTATTTCGAAAGCTATTGGGACGACAATGTACTCTATAAACTGGGAAATATATCATCGATGAGAAGACTTCAAGAGCGCTCAAATTATTCATTGCCGACCTGCATTCTTACTTAACTCGGGGAGACCACTATGCCCTGCTAACGGAGCAATCGGCTTAAGTCAGCAATGACTTAAGAACGGTGCAACATGCTCACGCTTACTTAACTCGGGGTGACCACTATGCCCTGCTAACGGAGCAATCGGCTTAAGTCGGCAACGACTTAAGACGGTGCAACATGCTCACGCTTACTTAACTCGGGGTGACCACTATGCCCTGCTAACGGAGCAATCGGCTTAAGTCGGCAACGACTTAAGACGGTGCAACATGCTCACGCTTACTTAACTCGGGGTGACCACTATGCCCTGCTAACGGAGCAATCAGCTTAAGTCGGCAACGACTTAAGACGGTGCAACATGCTCGCGCTTACTTAACTCGGGGTGGCCACTATACCGCACCAACGAAGCGATCAGTTGGAGTTGAAACTAACTCAAACTGGCGCAACACACTCAACGCGTATACAGTTACTCATCCAGGGGCGGCCTCTATGTCCCACGAAGAAGTCTCGAAACCATTACGCTGCATTTTACTTCTACAAATATAGATACCGTTGAATTCTAAACAATAGGAGAATAATAGTAGCATTCAGTACTAAAACGTGTCCTCTAACGAAACATCCGAGCACGTTAACCACGTGCTCAAAGCATACAATGTTTTTCTATTTTGCAACGTTCTTCTCAGGAGCAACCGACGAAGAAGGACGACTGGAGGAATCAGGAGCAGCGTTCACATCTGCCACTATGTCGTCAGGGACAACCACACCAGGTCTCCTCATCAGAATCCGCCCCGCGCGAATAGCTTTATCCATAGCTTTATCGCGCTGGGCCCTCAGAGTAGCGGAAGTCTCTTCAGCAACCTTGACAGCCAACTGAGCGGTCTCTAGCTCCTGGGCGACGGATTTCTTGGAAGCACACAGATTCTTGATGACAGCATCTTTGGCCGATATCAACTGCCTGAGGCGAATCACGTCATCCAAGGATTCCTGCAGCTTGTAACGAAGATTGTCTAACTCCTCCCTGGTGAAGCGATGACTCCTCTCCAAGATGGTCAGCGAGTTGCTAGAGTCACGGTATAGCCTGTCAAGATTGTCACGAGAAGTAACAAGGGCACATTTTTCTTCCTGCAAGCAAGAATCAGCTTCTTCAAACGTCAAGCAAGCAATAAGAGCACAACAAAACAAGACCCGGATTCACAGGTCACCTTTTCAGAGCCGAGCTGAGCGCGAAGAGTGGAGTTCAGCATGTTAGCATCATTCAGAGAAGAAGAAACTTGGGCCAGCTCAGTCTGACTTTGGGAATACTTTTCCTCAAGATCAGAGCACCGCTGGACCAGTGCAGCTTGACCTTGAGAATGTTTTTCTTTAAGATCAGAATACTGCCGAGTCATATCTGGCGAGAAACAGTCAAGCAAAGGGGCTAAAATAAGAAGCAGTTTAATAAGGTAGCCAATAGGAAGCAAAAGAGCACTGACCAACATTCGTCGCCTCTAAGTCAGAAACACGCCGCTGAAGCAGCACCGGATTCCAACGTGCCGGAGACAAAGCTCCTTCTGGGACAGAAGCACCCTGCAACCTCAGCCGACTAGACATCTCATCGACCAACGCCTGGCATTAAAAAGCAGACAAGCATGAGAATAATTATCTGCTTGGGTAAAAGTCAGACCAGAAGAAACCAAAATACCTGGAAGTTGGAGAAGAAGGAGGCGACTCCCAAATCGTGAGAGATCAACTGATGGCTCGGCAAAGGATCACCACCTGGAGCAACTTGCAACGATTCAGCAGGGACCAATTCAGTGTCATCAGCAGAACCCAAAACTCTATCATCAGGTACGCTGGCCTCTAAAGCGACCCCTTGACCAAAGGCTTGGGCTGTCACCATGCAACCAGAGTGTGGAGGAGAAGACCCTACGTGAACATCCATGGAAGTGCAAGAGGGAGAACCCGCTCGGACACCCTCGGGGGCTGGGCAGTAGCTTGCGCTACCCATCCAAGCCGGATCATCTCCGGCAACACCCTCGGGGGTTGGGCAGTAGCTTGCGCTACCCATCCGAGCCAGATCATCTCCGGCAACACCCTCGGGGGCTGGGTAAGCGCCAGCACCATCATTGAGGGCCAAGTTCTCTGCAGCAGCCACTTCTAAGGCTGAAGGTCCCTCAGTCACTTCCATGGGAGCAGGGCAATCCAGACCAGCCTCCTGACCCTCAAGACCGCGCTCCAAGGTCGATGAGGCGTGGGACGCTGCCCGGGAGGACCCCAACCCGGCGTCGAGCACATCAACACAAACATCCATCGCACCACCATCTATCGGTTCTGATAACAGATCTTCTAGAATCATGTCCTCGAGAGTCTGATCAAAGTTCGCCAGAGATAATTCTTGCAGACCAATGAGGGCAGACAAGGCTGGAGAAGGAACACCGCTACTTTCCCCATTGGCTATGTAACGGCGGCTGTTCTTCCGAATTAGAGGGATTTCATCCTCTTCTTCATCATCCTCATCAACAACACGGACAGCACACCCATTGGGATCAGCGTCAGACGGGTCACACCCATTGGGGTCAGCTTCAGTGAATTCAGGCACTGGCACTTCCTCAGCAACAGGAGCAGAAGGACCGACACCCTGATCCAAGCTAGACACCCGACGAAGACGTCTCTTCTTCTTTTTCTCCCCCTCAGCAGGAAGAGAGGCTTGAACGGCTCAGCGAGAACGTTTCGGATGAACATTGGCAGACTTCCGAGCGTCCAAAGCTTTGTCAGCCCAGGGATGGGCACCACCACCAATGTTTCAACAGGAGCGGCATCAGAAGAATCCCCAGCCAACATATCCATCATAGCACCTATCTCTTCATCACTGGGATCCAAAGGCACCTCAAAATGAACCTGTCGTTCATCATCAGGAATTTCTTCAAGCGAAGCAACCAAAGCGCTAACTTCTTCGGCAGAGGGTCGCACTCTAAGGCCCAAACCGCCATCACCAGCAGGAGGATTTGACACAAAATGAGTGAAGGCCTTGGAAGGAGGCAGGTTCCAAGCCGAATACGCAACAGGGGCGCCAACATTTGATACCTTGCCTCTGAGTATCATTTCGAGCCGGCTTACCAAGTCCACAGCAGGAATTATTTTGTTGGTGACCCGGGTTGAGTCAGCCAGGCCTCGGTACAGATAGGCCGGGTGTGCCCTGTCCTTCAGTGGCTGAAGATTCTTGAAGACAAAGTCAGCAACCACAACCTCTGCAGTCAGACATCTCTCCTTCAACAATCCAACTTCAGCCAACAGAGCCCCTGCCTCGGCCACCTCCTGGTCTATGGGGGATTCGGTCCAGCTCGGAGTGCGAACATCCGGCTGTCTCCCTGACCGTGGTGGGAGGGAATTCCCATGATTCTCCACAATAAACCACTCTAAGCGCCATCCTTTGATGCTATCCTTAAGTGGGATGTCAAGGTAATCAATCTTCCTCCCACGACGCATCTCCAAGCTCGCGCCCCCTACCAGTTGGTGCTGCCCTCCGGCCATCCCAGGCCGACAATGGTACAAGAACTTCCACAGGCCAAAGTGCGGCAGAACGCCAAGAAAAGCCTCACATAAATGAACAAAGATGGAGATTTGCAGAATGGAATTGTAACACCCCAAGTGTTTATATTCCGCTCGACAGCGAGTATGGATTTAAGTACGAAATATCAGTGGATGAAGCGGATGCTAAATTTTAATCATCCTCGTCTATCGTGATTTTAATATCGCATCTGTTACTGTCTATTTAGACTCCTAAAATTTTTACGAATTTCAGAACGTAATTGTTCTGAAAGCTTGCGAGCCGGTGACCAATTAAAATCGCATCTGTTTCGTCTATCGTGAGTTCGACATTGTTTTTTTATTTATCTGAGCTCTTCCTAAATTTTCGTGATGTTTGGAACATAGTTGTTCCGAAAATCGGTGCGTCCGGTGATTATTTAAAATTCATCGCTCGCGCGAATACGAATTCAGAAGCTCGACCCACTGGGTGATTTTATCCCGGGCAATTTAGTTTGAACTCGATGACTAAAATGTTCGGGGTAAAATAATTTGAATCGCGCGAAATCGTGTGCGAGGATATGATCCAATTTATCCTTCAACACGCTGTTTTGACGACGAAATAGCGTATACATTAACAGATATGATTGCGGCTAATGTCAGTCAAATCACACAGAGCAAAATTAACAAAACCGAAATATGTTTAATTCTCTCCATGCTTTTCGCCTTGATCTAAAAAGGTGAATTAATGGTACGAATTCATCCGACTCCTGAGTATTCACCAAATCACATCCTCTCAAAATATTATTGTCAATCTCATTTAGGTATGACCCATTTATATCTCTTTTAAAGCCTAATCCAGAATCTGAATTATCCATTCATTTTGTCAAAAAAAAACTGAGAAAATATCTCTCACCGCTAAAGCTTCCGTGCTCATTATCTCCACTCCGTGGATTTTTTTTTGAAGCCATCGTCTAATCTCCAGGATATTTTGCAGTGTTGTTTGTTCAGTGTTTGGCGTAGAGGAATTTGAGTTCTCCTTTATCCTATCACCGTTATTCATCTCTGAGAATATCCAGCCGCGCTTCACCTATTTCTTATCCTACCTGCTCAGTACTAGAAGTCTCTTTACGTGGCTAGTGGTCTTACTCCCATGCCGACACCTAAATTTTCTCTATTTCTATCTTCAATTGTGATCAGGCTCATCATTTTCACCGCTCAAGGTCATGTATTTATCGCGTCGCCGGGTATTCTCTTGTATGCGTTCAGCTGCCAGATATTTTTTTTACGTTTGCATGCGCTCGGCTGCCTCTGGTCTCCAGCAGCGTAGCTGCTTCTTCCTCAGCCGCGCGCCGGGTCTTCTTCTCTCCAAATCGCGGGTCTCCCTCGCCGGCGCTCCTCTGTCGTGCCCGCTGCTTGCTCCTCTGCTGCACGCCCAGCTGCCCATGCTCGTCTCTCTCTAGCCAGCCATGGAGCTCACTCCGGCCTCCTATTCCCTTAGTCGGCACCATGCTTGACCTCATGCTGTGGGTGCTGCTCGGCCCTAGAGCTCGCCAGGTGCCGTGTTGCCGTTTCTGCTCGGCCTCGGTGCCGTGTTGCCGTTTCTGCTCGGCCTCGCGGGATGCTGGCTATAATGCCCCTCGCCTCCGTCACGCGCTGGCCACAACCTTCTTTTGATAGCAGCGTGGGCTGCTCTCGCCTTCCCCTACTACAGTTCGCCGATCTCTGTAGTGTCGTCATCCTTACTGCAACATCGTCGAGTCTGGCTGTCGTTTTCCTCCACGACTATGGGCTACATCATCTCTGCGCCCAGCAAGATTACCTCACTCCGGCTCCTCTGTGTGCTCGACAAATGGCTTGAAGTCGTCGTTTCTTATCCGCGATCTCGTCAACCTCTGCTCGACAATGTTCGGTGAAGGGACTGGGCCAAGTGTTGTTGCTGCTTCCACGAATTTCTAATCGAATTGGTAATAGTACTCTAGCTCGCTACTCCTACTAATTAATTAATTCGATAAATATATTGGATGAATATTACCCGCGAAGTTCGAATCAGATACTTGTGATATGCTGTAGTAATTATCTGTATTTTATTGTATATGTTTGATGTTAGGATATTTCTCTACGGGATAGGATATTGTATTTCGATATTTAATCTCGTCCGGTACGTAGACTTGTTAGGTGTTCAAGAAAATGTCTGAATTAGAAATCGTTGCTGTTATCAGGTGTTGAGTCAAATATGGTCGCAATGAGCTGTACCGTTTTTGTTGCTATTAGAATTGATAAATGGTTCGATTAAATATGTGAGAAGAGAAATAAAATTTAATTAGTTCTTTATGAGTGATGTAGTATAATCTATAAAACGAGTGATAAGTTTAGAAGTTAAACAATTAGCTGATAAGTTATGTTTAGGCTAACTGTATTAAATATGTATAGTTTATATTTCATGATGTTTGTGTTAGTTTTAGTTAATCTGAAGAAGCACAATTATTACGCTTAGTCGTACGCTAATAACTAGTGTTTCCGTATAAGATAGTTTAACGCCTCGCTGCTAGGTGTTTTAATTCGCTATCGCGTAGCATTATTTAGGTTTGTAATATTTCCGTCGATATGCATTCATGTGCATAATGCATTTCATTCAGGAACGTTAATTATTCGCGCGATGCGGAAGACAAGCCAATTCGACCCCAAGCGCGGACTACTCAACAGGATGAAGCTGATGGATAAACCGGAAGATGGAAAATCTGAATGAGTGCCAAGCCAAAGAATACTCGCCAAGTGGTCGCCTAACCAACACTAACCAAGTGTTACTCAGGCAAGCCCCGGTGCATTTGCCACCTCCTTGTGTTTTAAAAACCTTTTTCACTTGCTTGATGCATTAGGTGATAGGAGTTGATTGCTAAAACAATTCCTGCATTACCTTCCTTGAATTTGATTACCTTCCTTGAAATCCCTGTGTTTCAAAAAGAATTTTGATGCTTAGCCTTGCTTTAGAAAAATAAAATGTTTTATTTTTACAAAAGATGATGTGGCAAAAGTGGGTGGGATGTTTTCGAAAATAAAACTTGATGGTGGATCCATCAGGGCCTTGATGGATTCAACATCTGGAAAAAGATGTACCTCTGCCAAACTTTGGGTTGAAAATAATAAAGCTGAGACCGGGCGGGTGACTTGCACGAGAAAGGAGTCTCGGTGTAGTGTCTCCGTCTGAGTCGATTAAGGACCGTGTCGATGTAGGCTTGCTGACCGAGGACCCTTTAACTGGTCACATGCCTCATCATGGGTAAGCCTTGCCTCGAGCAGACTAAGGCCAGAATAAGATAACACGGAATGGGCGTGGAGCGGTGGCGAGAGTAGCGTGTACCCTCCGTGGCAAGAGGCTGGATGGTGGAGTATCTGTGCTCTCGGTTCACGTGAACCTGATCTGGTCTTAAGAACCCTGGTGGCGGGTTGACATATGCAAGGGTTAAGTGCTACATATGTCATGTGATCGGAGATCCTCAGCTGAGTATAATCGATTCGGATCCCCGTACCTTCGCGGTTATGAAGACTTGGTCACTGCCCTATACGTAGCAATCCAGTGAAGATGAAGGGCTTGCTAAGAAATTGGCTAGTGCAGGTCAAGTGTTTGAACTAGGGTAGGAAGAACTCTAGATGTAGGTAACTTTACCTAACCTGACAAGTAAAACTGAATTTTAAGGATCCACTTCTAGTAAGCTTTTCTGCAAAACAGAGTCTTTGATTTTTGATAAACCACTCCTTGAATCCCTCTAGCCAGCATACCCTTGAGAGTCTTTTCTTTAGTATGGTAAGTCTTGTTGAGTAATTTCGTACTCAGGGTTTTATTCCCTGTTGTTTTTCAGGTCTAACTTTGTGATGCTATTGATGGTGTTAAGTGCCGGCGGGCTCGGCCTTCTTATAAGTCTAAGTAACCCTTCTATACTTCTTATTGAGGATGGTCACTTGAGCTAGCATATATGTCAAACTAATACTTTGTAATCACTCCAATAAAATATTATAAAATTTTTGTAACCTGTAAAGTTTGGTAGTAAGATTTCCGCTGCAAAAATATTGATGTGTGTGATTTGTGTTACTTAATCCCGCGGTTCTGGTTGTAAGTGGTTTATCCGATGTCCTTGGGGCAATCAGACAGATCCTATTAAGTTATCTGGTGCACATGCATAGCCATCTGAGGTCTTTTGGGACAAGGACAGGTGCATGTGGGCCCAATAACTTGGAGGTGCTGCCACAGGAATTGGGGTTCAGATGGGTCAGATTCAAGTGATAGAAATCAAGGAGACCGCAGAAAAAGGGAGAAATAGGAAGAGCAAGGCCGCGGAGGAGGAATGGAACGTAAACAACAGACTCATGGGTGTCTTCTGTTGGAACAGTGACCCCACAACAGATCCGCCAGGAATAGAGCTCTTTCAGAGGAAGAACTCCGATGGACACGAGATGGAGAAGGTCAGACTCAGAAACAGCAGACGTATGGTTACCTGTGAAAGGCAACTGGCTGTTGGGATCGATGGGGGGAATGGCAGCAACAGACGAACTCGAGGCTTTCCTCTTGGGCGCCATCTCAACCTCGCCGGGGAGCGGAGCGGAAGCAGAATCGCAAAACGGCAGCGAGAGCCTGGATGCAGGAAAGCAAGGACTAGGGCACGGAATGTGGAGACACGCAAAAGTGCAGTACATATGGGGTTTTCCCGGGCCAGATGCCGTATCCAAAAAGTGCCCAGTCATCACCCTGCGATTATTTCTAAAACGCTGGCGTGCCATGTCATCACTCAGCGGTTATTTCTAAAACGCTGGCATGCCATGTCATCACTCAGCTGCTATTTCTAAAAAAGCTGACGTACCATGTCATCACTCGGCCGTTATTTCCAAAACGGCCGACGCGGCCCAAATTGACTCGGCTGTTACCTCTAAAACACCGACGTCGCCATCAGTCACTCGGCTGTTACCTCTAAAAAAATGCCAGCGTTGCCATCAGTCACTCGGTCGTTGCCTCTATAACGCTGACATCACCAGTAACCACCCGATAGTTAATTCTAAAAACACCGATGTGGCCCCGCCATCCTTCGGACGCTACTTCAGAAGCACTAATGTTGTCAATAATAACTCGGCCGTCGCCCCTAAAAGCGACAATGTGACACCGAGTGACTCGACCATTGCTTCTGAGGCACCGACGATGCAGAGAAAACGAACGAAAGAATGATTCGAGAACTCCAAGTTACTACTCAAGCATAGCAGACAGAGAACATCATGGACAATGAATATTGCGACGATCATCAACTGACTAGGAGGCAAAGTAATTAACACAGGAGGAGGCGAAATCGTTCTTCATAAAGGGAAGTTACAGAACTTACAAATCAACTCGTTATGAGTTGATACTTCCCTACTACTACTACTACTACTACATTACATTCCATTACTCTATACTACTACTACCACTACATTATTTCACTAATACTATTTCTACTACTAATCTACACTAACATCTAAAACCAGTGGCATCTAGCCACTGGCCTGGTTGCTGCTCCTGCTGCTGCCCTTGCTGCTGCTGCCCTTGCCGCCGCTGCCACCGTCGCCGCCGTCGCCCTTGCCGCTGCCGTCACCGCCCTTGCCGCTGCCGTCGCCGCCGTCACCGTTGCCTCCATCGTCGTCGTCGTCTCCGCCATCGCCGCCGCTGCCCTCCTCGAACGAGTCCGAGGAGTCCTCCTCGTCCGAGGAGTACTCCGACTCATCCGAGCCCTCAAGCCCGGTGCGCTCGACGGCCCGGATGTAGGTTCAGACCTCCGCGGCAATCCCCTGGGAGTCGTCTGAATCATCAGACGACGCCGGGGGAGAGACGGGGGCCGGAGATCCCTCGGACTCAGAGGAGAACTCCTCCTCCGAGTACTCCGAGTTGTCGAAGTCCTCCGAGGGAGGAGTCGGCTCACGTTTGCGCTTGTCAGCAGAGCGAGGCGAAGAACCGCTACCTTTCTTACTCTTGCCCATGGTGGAGAAGAAGGAAGAAGAAGAGAGCAAGCAGCAGAGAGCAGGAAGAGATGTGAAAATGCCGGGGAAGCAAGAACACTATTTATAGAAGAAGAAGGCAACCGCTCACCTCCTACCACGGCCACTGAACAGTCGCAAAAATTCAATATGCAATTCAAACCGTCTGAAGACACGTCAGGCGGCTGACGCCGTTTCACGCAACACAACACCCATCGGGACTCAAAACTGTCATATCCGTGCAGTACGTGCAATGAATATTTCAAGACAAAAGTGAGATATCAACAAGGATCAAAGGAAAGCCAAATATAGCCAACAAGGTACAAGTCTAATCGACAGAAGCATTGAAGCAAGAAGTGATAACGAAGACTAGCCAAGGGTCACATATCGAACGTCCAATCAGTCACAGATCAAATAAATTGCACTGCCTAGCAAGATATGAGCAGATCATGAACTCGGCCTCAAAGACAAAATATACGCTGACCTCTAAAGCGTAATATCAATAACATAGTGCTGACCTCCAAGGCATTCGACAAGAAGGGAAGAAGATTACTGGAAAAAGGCATAAAATGAAGATCTTCGAGTAGATTATTTTCAAAAAATCCACTCGAAGCTCGGGGGCTACACCCATTTGGAGCACCTTCGGTGCACCCAATGAATCATCATCTCAGATCAAGACAATGCTGACCTCTAAAGCATAGGGTAAGATCAATACAAGGCTGACCTCCGACAAAGTACAAGTGGAAGATGAAAACGATTTCGGATAATACTCAAAGTGAAGACCTTCGAGTGGATTATTTTCAAAAATCCACTCGAAGCTCGGGGGCTACACCCTGGTGCGCCCAATGAAGTTCGAAGTCCTACAGTACGAAACGATGACCTTCGAAGCAAGAGTCTGAGACAGAACACCAAATTTCAAGCAATAAAAGCAGAAGAAGGCAGTGAAAAATTGTTTCTATCAGACCACTCAGAATTCAGAAGCGTTGGCTCGGCAAGCTTATCCCCAAAGCGTTTTCTTGTTAAAATCAAAAGACTAGAAGCTGGACCTAGGATCGTTGGGTCGTTTATTTTAAAATCGACCCAAAGATCGGGGGCTTGTGGGGGACAGATATCCCCCGGGTCCACCAGAAGGATAAAAGACCTCATGTAGGGCCTAAGGGCTCCATAATTCATGAGGTCATCTCCTGGTGGGCCTGGGAGAGACGACTAGTGAAGCGGATCGGCACAAGGCCGGATCGGTGCAAGCTCGGACGGCCCAACGACTTCGAGCAAGTAATCACAACAGAGACCCGACCTTCCCGCGCTGGAGCCCCGTACGATGGAACCGAGCGAGGATGGGTCGGCAGAACTATGGGGAGATAGACTCAATCGATTCACTATTTCTTAGGTGCACGTGGTTATCATATTTGCATGTATTGCCCCACGGTCGAATATATTAGGCCTAGGGGGCACCCCTTCAGAGGGGATCGAACTCACTACTCAGCCATCCACCCCAACTCTCTACGTTCCTTGCACTAGAGAACTACCTTGTAACCCACAACATAAAGCACTCTCGCAGGACGTAGGGTGTTACACATTTCAAAGTGGCCCAAACCTGTAAACCATTGTCTACTGTTTCTCGTGCAACCGGCACGAACCATTGAGCTACAGTCGATAACACCGTCCTACTTCTAAAAGCACCTTGAGGGGTAACCCCGGGTGTGCGGTCGGACTCAAAACACCGACAACCCCGGCGACGGGTAATGATGGTGCCCCGCGTGCACCATGACGCTGGTGGCTCTCAGCCCCTTACGACAGCAATGAGACGTCAGCAGGATCCATGCCACGCTGCCAGTTGTGCTCCTACAGGACTCAGGCACTCCTCCGATGGCCACGCCATCACATGTACAGGGCCCAAGCTCTCCCCCAACAGCCACGTTGGCATGTACACAGGGCTTAGGCACTCCACTGCCGGACACGTTAGCGCATAGCTACGCCCCCCGCTGTACGTCTAGACCCTCTCCTTGCCTCTATGAAAGGGAGGTCCAGGGCCACCCTGAGGGGGGTTCGCTCGGGCAAAGCGGCAGACAAACTCTATGTCTCTCTCTCCCCCACGCGACGCGCTTGTAACCCCTACTACGAGCGGCACCCCTGGTGTAGGATAATACAAGGCTTGTCCCACCTCTTGTGTTCCATCCCGCGCCAACCCATCTGGGCAGGGGCATGCAACGATTTCACTGGTTGGTCCAAGGGACCCCCCGGGTCCGAGACGCTGACAGTTGGCGCGCCAGGTAGGGGCCTGCTGCGTGTTAACGAACACCTTTCTGTTGAGTTCCAGATGGGGAGTCTTCAGCAACCTGTTCAGCCCGGGACAGTGCTCCGCTTCGGGAGTCTCGAGTTCATGTCCCCTGACAGCAGCTACGACATGGTACTCCTCCCCCCGCGGCGTGACAACAACGACGGTCTCTGACTCGCCTGGTGGTGGCGAGCTCTACGACAGCATCTCCTCGCGGCAGAAGAGGAGCACTCCGGTTGTCCCCGCCACCCTCCTCGTCGGAGGAGGCGGAGGCGAGGCAACCATGGCCACGCAGGAGGCGGCACCTTGTCGGCTGTCGCACCAGAGCGAGTCGACAACGCTGGCACTCCCCCGGGGGACATGTCGGACATTGTCCTCGCGCTTGAGGCGATGGCGGGTGTCACTTCCTAGTGACGTGTCAGCCCCAAGCGGACTGATGACGCCAGCACCCTCGCAAAGGACCTGCTGGGCGTTACCCTCATACCTGAGATGACGGTGTGCTCCGCCCCCGACGCGACTTCACCACCGTCCATCGACCAAGAGGTACCGTCCGTTTTCCATACCGTACCTTTTCGGTTCAGCTTTGATCCACCTAGCGACCCCGCTATGGTGAGCGCCTTCGTAAAGACGTATCCAAACCTTCCGGGGTACCACATGTGGTCGACCTGGGATCGACTGACACCCGTATCAACCTTCGGACCGGCGGGTTCTGAGGAAGAGGACGACCCTGACTCTGGTTGGGATTTCTCTGCCCTCAATGACCCCGGTGCCATGCGGGGCTTCATGTCCGCATGTGACCACTGCCTCTCCAGTTGTTCTGAGGATGGTCATGACCTTGACGACGAGGGTTACGGCCCAAGTCGCGAATGTTTCCACGTCGATCTGGGAGATCACAACGAAGGCAACCACCTCGGTATGCTAGAGGTTGATGATCCCCCTGGCGATGCTGCTTCGAGCCATGCCGGAGCCATCCACCACCGAGGGACGGTGTATCCAAGGCGAACTCAAGAACCTCCTAAAAGGCGTCGCAGTTCGACGAGCCGAGAGCTCCGCCTCCCGCAAGCGAGCTGACCCCTCGGAGCATCATGCGGTGTCCTCCCGACGCATTCGGGATGCCTCGGTCCATCCCGAGCGCACGCGGGACGAGGCGCCTGCCGCCTGGGAACGCCTCGGCAACGAGCACCACGATCTCGACCATCGAGCCCGCCTCGACGAGAAGGTGCGTAGAGGCTACCATCCCAAGCGTGGGGGACGCTGCAATAGTGAGGAGGATCACAGTCCTTCGCCCGAACCACCTGGTCCGCGAGTCTTCAGCCGGGCCATACGACGAGCGCCGTTCCCTGCCCGTTTCCGAGCCCCGACTACCATCACCAAGTACTCGGGGGAGACGAGGCCGGAGCTGTGGCTCGCGGACTACCGACTGGCATGCCAGTTGGGAGGGGCAAATGATGACAACCTCATCATCCGTAATCTACCCCTTTTCCTCTCCGACGCCGCCCGAGCCTGGCTGGAACATCTGGCTCCTGCGCAGATCTCCGATTGGGACGATCTGGTCAAAGCTTTCGCGGGAAACTTCCAAGGCACGTACGTGCGCCCTGGGAACTCGTGGGACCTCCGAAGCTGCCGCCAGCAGCCAGGGGAGTCCATCCGAGGGTACATCCGGCAGTTTTCAAAGCAGCGCACCGAGCTGCCCAACGTTACCGACTTGGATGTCATCGAGGCTTTCCTTGCCGGCACCACTTGCCGAGACCTGGTGAGCAAACTGGGGCGCAAGACTCCCACCCATGTGAGCGAACTGATGAACGTCGCCACCAAGTTCGCCTCGGGTCAAGAGGCGGTCGAAGCCATCTTCCGAAAGGACAAGCAGCCTCAGGGAGAGCCGAAGACAGACGCCCCTGAGGCGTCCGCCCAACGGGGCACGAACAAGAAGGATAAAAACAAGTCACAAGCGAAGCGCGACGCCGCAGACACGAATCTCGTCGCTGCGGCCGAGCATAGGAACCCTCGGAAACCTCCTGGGGGGCCGACACATTCGACAAGATGCTCAAAGAGCCGTGCCCCTATCACCAGGGGCCTGTCAAGCACACCCTCAAAGAATGTGTCATGCTCCAGCGCTACTTCCATAAGATCGGGCCCCCGGCGGAGGACGGCAAGAGCCATGACAACGACAAGAAGGAGGGCGGCAAGGAAGAGGGATTCCCGGAAGTCCATAACTGCTTCATGATCTACGGCAGGCAGGCGGCGAATGCCTCGGCTCGGCACCGCAAGCAGGAGCGCCGGGAAGTCTGCTTGGTGAAGGTGGCGGCGCCAGTCTACCTAGACTGGTCCGACAAGCCTATCACCTTCGACCAAGGCGACCACCTCGACTTCGTGCCAAGCCCAGGAAGGTACCCGCTCGTCGTCGATCCGATAATCGACAACGTTAGGCTCTCCAAGGTCCTCATGGACGGAGGCAGCGGCCTTAACATCATCTACACCGAGACCCTGGAACTCTTAGGGGTTGATCGGTCCGAAGTCCGGGCCGGTGCGGCACCCTTCCACGGGATCGCGCCCGGGAAGCGAATCCTACCCCTCGGACGGATCGACTTACCCATCTGCTTCGGAACTCCCTCTAACTTCCGAAAGGAAGGTGAAGGAAGCTCTCACCTTTGAGGTCGTCGGGTTCCGAGGAACCTACCATGCGGTATTGGGAAGACCATGCTATGCCAAGTTCATGGTCGTCCCCAACTACACCTACCTCAAGCTCAAGATGCCAGGCCCGAATGGGATCATCACCGTCGGATCCACGTACCGCCACACGTACGAATGCGACATGGAGTGAGTGGAGTACGCCGAGGCTCTCGCCGAGTCCGAGGCCCTCATCGCTGACCTGGAACGCCTCTCCAAGGAGGCGCCCGACGCGAAGCGGCACACCAACAACTTCGAACCAGTTGAGGCGGTCAAGTCCGTCTCTCTCGACCCCAGCAACGACACCAGCAAGAAAGTTCGGATTGGCTTCGAGCTCGACCCCAAATAGGAAGCAGTGCTCGTCGACTTTCTCCGCGCAAACGCCGAAGTCTTTGCGTGGAGTCCCTCGGACATGCCCGGCATACCGAGGGATGTCGCCGAGCACTCACTGGACATTAGAGCTGGAGCCCGACCCGTGAAGCAAACCCTGCGCCATTTTGACGAAGAAAAGCGCAGGGTCATAGGCGAGGAGATCCACAAGCTACTCGCGGCAGGGTTTATCAAAGAGGTATTCCATCCCGAATGGTTAGCTAACCCTATTCTTGTAAGGAAGAAGGATGGGAAATGGAGGATGTGTGTAGACTACACTGGTCTAAAAAAAGCATGTCCGAAAGTTCCCTATCCTCTACCTCGCATCGATCAAATCGTGGACTCCACTGCTGGGTGCAAAACCCTATCATTCCTCGATGCCTACTCAGGCTATCACCAAATCAAGATGAAAGAGTCCGACCAACTCGTGACTTCTTTCATCACACCTTTTGGCATGTACTGTTACACTACAATGCCATTTGGGTTGAGGAATGCAGGCGCCACTTACCAGAGGTGCATGAACCACGTGTTCGGAGAACACATCGGCAGAACGGTCGAGGCTTACGTCGACGACATCGTTGTCAAGACGAAGAGAGCCCCCGACCTCCTCTCTGACCTTGAAACGACATTCAAGTGTCTGAGAGTGAAAGGCGTGAAACTCAATCCCGAGAATTGTGTCTTCGGAGTCCCCCGAGGCATCCTCCTTGGATTCATCGTCTCCGAGCGGGGCATTGAGGCCAATCCGGAGAAAATCGCGGCCATCACCAACATGGGACCGATCAAAGATTTGAAAGGAGTACAGAGGGTCATGGGATGCCTTGCGGCTCTGATCCGCTTCATCTCATGCCTTGGCAAGAAAGGCTTGCCTCTGTACCGCCCCTTAAGGAAGGCCGAGTGCTTCACTTGGACCCCCGAGGCTGAGGAAGCCCTCGAAAACCTTAAGGCGCTCCTTACGAACACACCCATCCTGGTGCCCCCCGCTGCAAGAGAAGCCCTCTTGATCTACGTAGTCGCGACTACTCAGGTGGTCAGCGCCGCGATCGTAGTCGAGAGACGAGAAGAAGGGCATGCACTGCCCATCCAGATGCCAGTCTACTTCATCAGCGAAGTGCTTCCCGAGACCAAAGTCCGCTACCCACAGATCCAGAAGCTGCTCTACGCAGTGATCCTGACACAGCGAAAGTTGCGACACTACTTCGAGTCTCATCCGGTGACTGTGGTGTCATCCTTCCCCCTGGGGGAGATCATCCAGTGCCGCGAGGCCTCGGGTAGGATAGCAAAGTGGGCGGTGGAACTTATGGGCGAAACGCTATCATTCACTCTTCGGAAGTGAGAGCACACACGACACAAAGATCACAGCGAATACGCACACGCAAAACCCAGACTTGAGCTTCAGAGACTAGCACGCTAGAACGGAGCTCAAATCACTAAAATGTCGAACAAGTGCACAAGAATGAAGTGTGAGTGATCAATGATGCTCAATGGATGCTTGGTGTACTCCTTCATGCGCCTAGGGGTCCCTTTTATAGCCCCAAGGCAGCTAGGAGCCGTTGAGCACAATCTTGGAAAGCCATTCTTGCCTTCTGTCATCGGGGGCACCGGACAGTCCGGTGCACACCGGACACTGTCCGGTGCCCGATTTCCTTCCTTAAATAGCGAAGCCAACCGTTGGCAGCCTGAGAGCCGTTGGCGCACCAGACATGTCCGGTGCACACCGGACAGTCCGGTGCCGTCTTCTAGCCGTTGGCTCGGCCACGTGTCCCGCGCAGATTGCGCGGCCGACCGTTGGCCCGGCCGACCGTTGGCTCACCGGACAGTCCGGTGCACACCGGACAGTCCGGTGAATTTCAGTCGTACGTCGCCGGTGAATTCCCGAGAGGAGCCACTTCGCTCGAGCCAGCCTGGCGCACCGGACACTGTCCGGTGCACCACCGGACAGTCCGGTGCTTGCAGACTCAGCAGATTCTTGGCTGCTCGAGCCAAGACATTTCCAATTGGATTTTTCCTGTTTCCAGCACTTAGACACAATACATTAGTCCATAAAACAATGTACTAAGTCTGAGAAACATACCTTAATTCTTGATTTGTACTTTGTCCACCTTTTTACACTTAGGCACTTGTGTTGGACACTAAATCACCAAAATACTTAGAAATGGCCCAAGGGCACATTTCCCTTTCAATCTCCCCCTTTTTGGTGATTTATGCCAACACAACATAAAGCAAGTAGAACAAGTACAAAATCAAATCAAATAAGAACTCAAAATTGTTTTGATTCAATTTTGACATATATGGATCACTGCCACCACTTGGTTTGTTTTTGCAAATCAAACTCAAATTTCTATCTCTAAGTCAAACACACATGTTAAGACATAAAGAGAGTCATTCTAAGAGAAATTGATTTAAGATTTCAAAAACTCCCCCTTTTTCCCATAATCAATACTTCTCCCCACAAGAAGCCAACTTTTGATAAGAGAGACAACAAAAGAGTTTTGACACACCAAAAGCTCTATTCTACTATTTTCAAAATCTCTCAAGTGGTAGCTGATCCATTTATCGCTTTGGCCTTTATTTTCTCCCCCTTTGGCATCAAGCACCAAAACGGGATCAATCTTGGCCCTTTAACCCCATTGCCTCACCAAAATCTTCAACTAAGAGCAAATAGGCAATAAGAGTATAACGACGAACTTGGAAGAGTTACTCTTTTCATCGGAGTGCAGTGGAAGTCTCGCATGGTCCAAGTCCACCTTTTCCCTTTCAATTTTCCTTGGAGACTAAAACAACCAAACACAAGTACATGGTTAGCCACAAAGGGTCAAGTTGTAGCACAGCTCCCCCTAAATATGTGCATCACTTGCAAACAGGACTTGTGAGGTCCAGGGAGTGTTTGTACAACTTGAGCACCACAATAAGCAACAAAATGCAGAATGAACATAATCAAAAGCATAAACACATGTATGCTTCATTTCAATCCAAGTTCCGCGAATCTAAGATATTGAGCTCACTACGCAGCCTGCAAAAGGTCTTCTCATCTAAAGGCTTGGTAAAGATACCGGCTAGCTGGTTCTCGGTACTAACATGAAACACTTCGATATCTCCCTTTTGCTGGTGGTCTCTCAAAAAGTGATGCCGGATGTCAATGTGCTTTGTGCGGCTGTGCTCAACAGGATTTTCCGCTATTCGGATAGCACTCTCATTATCACATAGGAGTGGGACTTTGCTCAGATTGTAGCCAAAGTCCCTGAGGGTTTGCCTCATCCAAAGTAGTTGCGCACAACACTGTCCTGCGGCAACGTACTCGGCCTCAGCGGTGGATAGGGCAACGGAGGTTTGTTTCTTAGAGTTCCATGACACCAGGGACCTTCCTAAGAATTGGCACGTCCCCGATGTACTCTTCCTATCGACCTTACATCCAGCATAGTCGGAATCTGAGTACCCAATCAAGTCAAAGTTAGACCCCTTTGGATACCAGATCCCGAAGCAAGGCGTAGCGACTAAATATCGAAGAATTCGCTTCACAGCAACTAAGTGACACTCCTTCGGATCGGATTGAAATCTAGCACACATGCATACGCTAAGCATAATATCCGGTCTACTAGCACATAAATAAAGCAAAGAACCTATCATGGACCGGTATGCTTTTTGATCAACGGACTTACCTCCTTTGTTGAGGTCGGTGTGTCCGTCGGTTCCCATCGGCGTCTTTGCGGGCTTGGCGTCCTTCATCCCAAACCTCTTTAGCAAATCTTGTGTGTACTTCGTTTGGGAGATGAAGGTGCCGTCCTTGAGTTGCTTCACTTGGAACCCAAGGAAGTAGGTCAACTCGCCCATCATCGACATCTCGAATTTCTGCGTCATTACCCTGCTAAACTCTTCACAAGACTTTTGGTTAGTAGAACCAAATATTATGTCGTCGACATAAATTTGGCACACAAAAAGATCACCATCGCAAGTCTTAGTAAAAAGAGTTGGATCGGCTTTCCCAACCTTGAAAGCATTAGCAATTAGAAAGTCTCTAAGGCATTCATACCATGCTCTTGGGGCTTGCTTAAGTCCATAGAGCGCCTTAGAGAGCTTACACACGTGGTCGGGGTACCGTTCATCCTCGAAGCCAGGGGGCTGCTCCACGTACACCTCCTCCTTGATCGTCCCGTTGAGGAAAGCGCTCTTCACATCCATTTGGTACAACCTGAAAGAATGGTGAGCGGCATATGCTAGCAAGATACGAATTGATTCTAGCCTAGCCACAGGAGCAAAAGTCTCCTCAAAGTCCAAACCTGCGACTTGGGCATAACCTTTTGCCACAAGTCGAGCCTTGTTCCTCGTCACCACCCCGTGCTCGTCCTGTTTGTTGCGGAACACCCACTTGGTTCCCACAACATTTTGCTTGGGACGAGGCACCAGTGTCCAAACTTCGTTGCGCTTGAAGTTGTTGAGTTCCTCCTGCATGGCCAACACCCAGTCCGGATCTAGCAAGGCCTCTTCTACCCTGAAAGGCTCAATAGAAGAGACAAAAGAGTAATGCTCACAAAAATTAACTAATCTTGAGCGAGTAGTTACTCCCTTGCTAATATCACCCAATATCTGGTCGATGGGATGATCCCTTTGAATTGTCGCTCGAACTTGGATTGGAGGTGCCTGAGGTGCTTCTTCCTGTTGAACATCCTGTGCTCCCCCTTGATCATGTGCCTCCACTTGAGGTACCTGTTCGTCATCTTGGGTTGGGGGATGCATCATAGTTGAGGAAGACGGTTGATCTTGCTCCAAGTGTTCCTGAGGCCGTACATCTCCAATCGCCATGGTGCGTATCGCGGCCGTTGGAACGTCTTCTTCATCTACATCATCAAGATCAACAACTTGCTCTCTTGGAGAGCCATTAGTCTCATCAAATACAACGTCGCTAGAGACTTCAACCAAACCCGATGATTTGTTGAAGACCCTATACGCCTTTGTATTTGAATCATAACCTAATAAAAACCCTTCTACGGCTTTGGGAGCAAATTTGGAATTCCTACCTTTCTTCACTAGAATGTAGCATTTACTCCCAAAAACACGAAAATACGATACATTAGGTTTATTACCGGTTAGCAGCTCATACGACGTCTTCTTGAGGAGGCGGTGAAGGTAGACCCTGTTGATGGCGTGGCAAGCCGTGTTCACGGCTTCCGACCAAAAGCACTCGGGGGTCTTGAATTCTCCAAGCATAGTCCTCGCCATATCTATGAGCGTTCTGTTCTTCCTCTCTACCACACCATTTTGCTGAGGTGTGTAGGGAGCGGAGAACTTGTGCTTGATCCCCTCCTCCTCAAGAAACTCCTCCACTTGAAGGTTCTTGAATTCGGACCCGTTGTCGCTCCTTATCTTCTTCACCTTGAGCTCAAACTCATTTTGAGCTCTCCTTAGGAAGCGCTTGAGGGTCCCTTGGGTTTCAGACTTATCCTGCAAAAAGAACACCCAAGTGAAGCGGGAAAAGTCATCAACGATAACTAGACCATACTTACTTCCTCCTATGCTCAGATAGGCGACGGGTCCGAAGAGGTCCATATGTAGCAGCTCCAGGGGTCTTGATGTTGTCATCACATTTTTGGTGTGACGAGAGCCTCCCACTTGTTTCCCGGCTTGACAAGCTGCACAAGGTCTATCTTTTTCGAAATGAACATTGGTTAGACCTATCACGTGTTCTCCCTTTAGAAGCTTGTGGAGGTTCTTCATCCCCACATGTGCTAAGCGGCGATGCCACAGCCAGCCCATGCAAGTCTTAGCCATTAAGCATGCATCTAGATCGGCCTCTTCTTTTGCAAAATCAACTAAGTAAAGCTTGCCGTCTAGTACACCCTTAAAAGCTAGTGAACCATCACATCTTCTAAAGACAGACACATCTACATTTGTAAACAAACAGTTATATCCCATATTGCATAATTGACTAACAGATAGCAAATTATATTCAAGAGACTCTACTAAAAACACATTAGAGATAGAGTGCTCATTTGAGATTGCAATTTTACCTAACCCTTTTACCTTGCCTTGATTCCCATCACCGAATATTATTGAATCTTGGGAATCTTTATTCTTGACGTAGGAGGTGAACATCTTCTTCTCCCCCGTCATATGGTTTGTGCATCCGCTGTCAATAATCCAGCTTGAACCCCCGGATGCATAAACCTGCAAGGCAAATTTAGGCTTGGGTCTTAGGTACCCAACTCATGTTGGGTCCTGCAAGGTTAGCACAAATATCCTTAGGGACCCAAATGCAAGTTTTGTCTCCCTTGCATCTTGCCCCTAATTTTCTACCAACTATCTTCCTATCCTTTCTACAAATAGCAAAAGAAGCATTTAAAGCATGATATATTGTAGAAGGTTCATTAACTTTCCTAGGAGCATTTACGACATTTCTATTAGGCATATTATGAATAACATTTCTCCTACCAACATTTCTATCATGCACATAAGAAGAACTAGAAGCAACCATGGCATGAGAATCAAAGGCATTATATACATTACAACTCCTATAAGCATTTCTAGGTTGTCTTCTATCATAGTACATAAAGGCATGGTTCTTTTGCACACTACTAGCCATAGGGGCCTTCCCTTTCTCCTTGGCGGAGATGGGAGCCTTATGGCTTGTCAAGTTCTTGGCTTCCCTCTTGTAGCCAAGTCCATCCTTAATTGAGGGGTGTCTACCAATCGTGTAGGCATCCCTTGCAAATTTTAGCTTGTCAAATTCATTCTTGCTAGTCTTAAGTTGGGCATTAAGACTAGCTAATTCATCATTTAATTTGGAAATTGAAACTAAATGATCACTACAAGCATCAATGTCAAAATCTTTACACCTATTACAATTTTCAACAATTTCTACACAAGAATTAGATTTACTAGCTACTTCTAATTTAGCATTTAAATCATCATTAAAACTTTTTAACTTAGCAATAGTTTCATGACAAGAAGATAATTCACTAGAGAGCATTTCATTCCTCTTAATTTCTAGAGCAAGAGATTTCTGTGCTTCTACAAATTTATCATGTTCTTCATACAACAAATCCTCTTGTTTTTCTAAAAGCATATTCTTGTCATTTAAGGCATCAATTAATTCATTAATTTTGTCTACCTTGGTTCTATCTAATCCCTTGAATAAGCATGAGTAATCTATCTCATCATCATCACTAGATTCATCTTCACTCGAAGAAGCATAAGTACTAGTATGAGTGCTTACTTTCTTCTCTCTTGCCATGAGGCAAGTGTGACGCTCGTTGGGGAAGAGGGATGACTTGTTGAAGGCGGTGGCGGCGAGTCCTTCATTGTCAGAGTCGGAGGAGGAACAATCCGAATCCCACTCCTTTCCGATATGTGCCTCGCCCTTGGCCTTCTTGTAATGCTTCTTTTTCTCCCTCTTGTTCCCTTGGTCCTGATCACTATCATTGTCGGGACAGTTAGCAATAAAATGACCAAGCTTACCACATTTGAAGCATGAGCGCTTCCCCTTGGCTTTGGTCTTGCTTGGCTGCCCCTTGCGACCTTTAAGCGCCGTCTTGAAGCGCTTAATGATGAGGGCCATCTCCTCATCATTGAGTCCGGCCGCCTCAACTTGCGCCACCTTGCTTGGTAGCGCCTCCTTGCTCCTTGTTGCCTTGAGAGCAATGGGTTGAGGCTCATGACTAGGACCGTTCAACGCGTCGTCCACGTATCTTGCCTCCTTGATCATCATTCGCCCGCTTACGAACTTCCCAAGAACTTCTTCGGGCGACATCTTGGTGTACCTGGGATTTTCACGTATATTGTTCACCAAATGAGGATCAAGAACGGTAAATGACCTTAGCATTAGGCGGACGACGTCGTGGTCCGTCCATCGCGTGCTCCCGTAGCTCCTTATTTTGTTGATAAGGGTCTTGAGCCGGTTGTATGTTTGTGTCGGCTCCTCGCCCCTTATCATCGCGAACCGTCCAAGCTCGCCCTCCACCAACTCCATTTTGGTGAGCAAGGTGACGTCGTTTCCCTCATGAGAGATCTTGAGGGTGTCCCAGATCTGCTTGGCATTGTCCAAGCCGCTCACCTTGTGATACTCGTCCCTGCACAAAGAGGCTAGCAACACAGTAGTAGCTTGTGCATTTTTATGAATCTGTTCATTAATAAACACAGGGCTATCCGAGCTATCAAATTTCATTCCACTTTCCACAATCTCCCAAATGCTTGGATGGAGAGAAAACAGGTGAGTACGCATTTTGTGGCTCCAAAATCCGTAATCCTCTCCATCAAAGTGAGGGGGCTTGCCAAGTGGAATGGGGAGCAATTGAGCATTTGAACTATGCGGGATGCGTGAATAATCGAAAGAAAAGTTTGAGTTAACCGTCTTTCATCTATCGTAGTCGTCGTCGTCCTTTTGGGAGGAGGAAGATTCGTCGCTGTCGTAGTAGACAATTTCCTTGATGCTCCTTGTCTTCTTCTTCCTCCCGTCTTTTCTTTTGTGGCCCGAGCCTGAGTCGGTGGGCCTGTCATCATTGGGCTCATTGACGAAGGACTCCTTCTCCTTGTCGTTGATCACCATCCCCTTGCCTTTAGGATCCATCTCTTCAGGCGGTTAGTCCCTTTCTTGAAGAGAACGGCTCTGATACCAATTGAGAGCACACACGACACAAAGATCACAGCGAATACGCACACGCAAAACCCAGACTTGAGCTTCAGAGACTAGCACACTAGAACAGAGCTCAAATCACTAAAATGTCGAACAAGTGCACAAGAATGAAGTGTGAGTGATCAATGATGCTCAAAGGATGCTTGGTGTACTCCTTCATGCGCCTAGGGGTCCCTTTTATAGCCCCAAGGCAGCTAGGAGCCATTGAGCACAATCTTGGAAAGCCATTCTTGCCTTCTGTCATCGGGGGCACCGGACAGTCCGGTGCACACCGGACACTGTCCGGTGCCCGATTTCCTTCCTTAAATAGCGAAGCCGACCGTTGGCAGCCTGAGAGCCGTTGGCGCACCGGACATGTCCGGTGCACACCGGACAGTCCGGTGCCGTCTTCTAGCCGTTGGCTCGGCCACGTGTCCCGCGCAGATTGCGCGGCCGACCGTTGGCCCGGCCGACCGTTGGCTCACCGGACAGTCCGGTGCACACCGGACAGTCCGGTGCACACCGGACAGTCCGGTGAATTTCAGCCGTACGTCGCCGGTGAATTCCCGAGAGCAGCCACTTCGCTCGAGCCAGCCTGGCACACCGGACATTGTCCGGTGCACCACCGGACAGTCCGGTGCTTGCAGACTCAGCAGATTCTTGGCTGCTCGAGCCAAGACATTTCCAATTGGATTTTTCCTGTTTCCAGCACTTAGACACAATACATTAGTCCATAAAACAATGTACTAAGTCTGAGAAACATACCTTAATTCTTGATTTGTACTTTGTCCACCTTTTTACACTTAGGCACTTGTGTTGGACACTAAATCACCAAAATACTTAGAAATGGCCCAAGGGCACATTTCCTTTTCAGGAAGGCCATAAAATCCCAGGTCTTGGCAGACTTCCTGGCTGAGTGGACTGACACCCAGTTACCGACAACTCCAATCTAGCCCGAGCTCTGGACCATGTACTTCGATGGGTCACTCATGAAAACAGCAGCAGGCGCTGGCCTGCTCTTCGTTTCACCCATCGGAAAGCATCTCCGCTACGTCATTCGCCTCCATTTTCCGACATCAAACAACGTGGCCGAGTACGAGGCTCTGGTTAATGGGCTGTGCATCGCCATCGAGCTAGGGGTCCGGCGCCTCGACGCTCGAGGCGACTCACGGCTTGTCATCGACCAAGTCATGAAGAACTCCCACTGCCGTGACCAGAGGATGGAAGCCTACTGCGACGAAGTCCGGTGCCTGGAAAACAAGTTCTACGGGCTGGAGCTCAACCACATCGCCCGACGGTACAACGAGACTGCGGACGAGCTAGCGAAAATAGCCTTGGGGTGAACGACGGTTCCCCCGGACGTCTTCTCCAGAGACCTACATCAACCATCCGTCAAGATTGACGACGCGCCCGAGCCTGAGGAAGCCTCGGCCGAGCCCGAGGTACCCTCGGTCGAACCCGAGGCACCCTCGGCCATCGAGGAAGAGGCCTTGCCCATCGAGGAGGAACAGAATGGGGTCACGCCAGATCCGAACTGGCAGACCCAGTACCTGGAATATCTCCTCCGAGGAGAGCTTCCCATCGACAAGACCAAAGCTCGATGGCTGACTCGGCGCACCAAGTCATTCGTCTTGCTGGGTGATGAAAAAGAGCTCTATCACCGCAGCCCCTCGGGCATCCTCCAACGATGCGTATCTATCGCCCAAGGACAAAAGCTGTTGCAAGAAATACACTCGGGGGCTTGTGGCCACCATGCAGCACCTCGAGTCCTCGTGGGGAATGCCTTCCGACAAGGTTTCTACTGGCCAACCGCGGTGGCCGACGCCACTAGGATTGTGCGCTCCTGCCGGAGGTGTCAATTCTACGCAAAGCAGACGCATCTGCCCGCTCAGGCCTTGCAGACGATACCCATCACCTGGCCATTTGCTGTGTGGGGTCTAGACCTCGTCGGTCCCTTGCAGAAGGCACCCGGTGGCTTCTCGCACCTTCTGGTTGCCATCGACAAATTCTCCAAGTGGATCGAGGTCCGACCCTTGACCAGCATCAGGTCCGAGCAGGCAGTGGCATTTTTCACCAACATCATCCATCGATTTGGGGTCCCAAACTCAATCATCACCGACAATGGCACGTAGTTCACCGAAAAATGTTCCTGGACTTCTGCGACGGCCACCACATCCGTGTGGACTGGGCCATCGTAGATCATCCCATGACGAATGGGCAGGTGGAGCGTGCCAATGGTATGATTTTGTAGGGGCTCAAACCAAGGATCTACAACGACCTCAACAAGTTCGGCAACGGTGGATGAAAGAGCTACCCTCGGTAGTCTAGAGTCTGAGGACAACGCCGAGCTGCGTCACGGGTTTTACGCCATTCTTTCTAGTCTATGGGGCCGAGGCCGTCCTCCCCACGGACTTAGAATACGGGTCCCCGAGGACCAGGGCATACGACGACCGAAGCAACCAGACTAGCCGAGAAGACTCGCTGGACCAACTCGAGGAGGCTTGGGATGTTGCCTTACTACATTCGGCACGGTACCAGCAGTCGCTGTGGCGCTACCACGCCCGAAGCGTTCGGTCCCGAGGCTTCCAAGTGGGAACTTGGTGCTTCGCCTGCAACAGGACGCCCGAGGGCGCCACAAGCTCACTCCTCCCTGGGAAGGGCCCTTCATCATCGCCAAGATCTTGAAGCCCGAAACATGCAAGCTGGCCAACGACCAAGGCGAGGTCTACAGCAACGCTTGGAACATCCAACAGCTACGTCGCTTCTACCCTTAAGATGTTTTAAGTCATTCATGTACCTCGTTTACATACACAAAGTCTAACCGTCAAGGAAGGGTCGGCCTTGCCTCAGCAAAGCCCGACCCTCCCTCGGGGGCTTGAAGGGGGGAACCCCCTCTGCGTCAAAATTTTCCTCGGAAAAATTTTCTACGAAAACAACCTTTGTGCTTTTGACTTCCGTATCGATAGCGGGATCCTGAGAACGACGAGAGTACACGTAAGCGGCAAGGCCGACCGAGCCGAGGAACTCCTATGCCTCCGGGATACGGATACCTCACTCATCACCTTCCGCGAGAAGTAACTCACGCTCAGATAAGCGATCCTGCTACCGAACAAGTCCTAACACTCGGGTAGAAAATGACTTTCGTGCCTTCTCGACTGTACCAATAATGGAATCCTTCGACCAAATGAGAGTGCACGTAAGCGGCAAGGCCGACCGAGCTGAGGGACTCCTACGCCTTCGCGATACGGATACCTCACTCATCACCTTCCGCAAAAAGTAACTCTCGCTCGGATAAACGATTCTGCTATTGACAGATAAGTCGTGATGCTTGAAACAAGAGGAGAGAAGACACAGCTTTTAAACACGACGATAAAGTGTTTAGGCCTCGGCGGCCGCGAAAAAGCATGTGCATGCTATAGACAAACTGTTCCTGCAGGTTCGGGCATCGACAGGGGGAGCAGCAGCACCCTCGGTGTTGTTTCCACCCTCGGCGAAACCTGGCTCGGCCTCGAACGGCGACCCGGGCAAAAGGACCTCCACCTAAGGGAGGATGCCAGCACCACGCCAGCAAATGTCTTGGCCAAGCTCCAGTGGCTGCTACCACATCTTCCTCGGCCTGAGAAGCCGCCATCTCCCGGGCCGACGAAGTCTCTTTCCGAGCCGACTCCGCTTCTGTCCGCGCTAACACCGCTGCCTCCGGCTCATCGCAGAGCAGCCGAGGGTTCCAAAGACTGAGCAAGAGAAGCCTAGAGCGGCAAGACCGACAGAGCCGAGGGACTCCTACGCCTCCGGGATACGGATACCTCACTCGTCACCTTCCGCGAAAGGCAACCGACGCTCGGTTAAGTGGTTCGGCTAGCCAATAGGCAAGTCCCAGCGCTCGGAATGAGGAACACACACAGCTTCATTCTCGAATACCCAAATGTTCAGGCCTCGACAGCCACAAAGAACAAACACATATACTTGGGGCACGAACGACCTCACACCAGAGGGCCTGCGGGATAACAAACTCCGAGTGGCTCGCCGGTAGCCACTACGCCAACGGCGACAACGACCCCTACTCCGGGCTGCTAAACAACAGCAGTGATGACCTCAGGGCCAACGCTGCTATGACAAGGCCCTCGCCCACGTCTCCGCTCGAGGGGCGAGGACAAGCCATCAAAGCCAAAGAGCCGGAGGTCCGACCTCAGCTGGCGCCGATGGTCTCGTCGGCAGAGAAACCTTCTCCGACTGCCACCACCTCAGCACCGACGACAGCGGCCACCTGCGCGCCAGCGCCACACCGACGAACGGCGGACGCCCCAGCCTGCGCCGGCAGATCCCCACTCAGGTCCTCGCGGACGGGCAGGCCCCAACCTCCGCGCGGAGGCGTCGTGTCGGAGTGAGGACAAGACAATCCAAGAACACGAACGCCGCCCATGCGACGTACGACGTCTTGGACGGTCCGCCGGTGCGCGCGGCGCAACAGATGCCCGTGCCCGGATCAAGCGGCATGAGGCAGCGTCGGAGGCCGCGACAGAGCCAGCTAAGCCAGCGAGCCATGCACGCTGGAGCAGACGACGCTTGCAGCCGACCGGTCCCGCGTTGCTGAAGTTCGCCCCTCTGCAAGGTCGGTAAGTGCTTTCTCCCCTGAATGCTGAAGGAGACGGCCTGCCGGCCCATGCGGGAGGTAGAACCCCGGCTCAGCTCTCCCTCCGCCTCAGCAAGGATGACGAAGATCCTTGAAGCTGAGGGCGGGGCGGAGGCCGCAGCCTGGCTTGCTTCTCCCCACCAAACCGCCCATTGGTGAGGGAATACAGCCGGGCTGCACGACGAAAATCCTTGAAGCCGAGCGATGGCTGAAAGGTGCCGATCTCCATGAGGCCACGCTCGTCCAACGACAGCAAGAGCAAGGCGACACTGGAGCACCCCATCCGGGGGCTCAAAAGGTGGAAGGGCGCAATGCATGAGGGGAGAACGAAGGCATGGCCACTGCCCAGAGGATCGATCCCCCTTTTATAGGCAGACCTCCTCACTTGCACCCCTTAGCGTCACGGGCGAAATCTCTACTGACATACTGCAGGGTTCTCCCCCTACGACACAGGGGCTAGGACCCACACGTCATACGAGCTGATCCGAAGCACGAAGAAGGCGAACCGCCGCACGCGAGGCATGTAACCGTCCCGCGGTTACAAGCACTCTCCCATCTTCGCAGAAACCGATGGTCGAAAGGGTGGACTGCCACGCGACAGGCATCCAACTGCACCGCAACTGTGCGCCCCTTCGGCTTCGACCACATCTGGCGGACCAACGCAAAGGAAGTGGGCCCGCATGTCATGTAACCGGTGCGTCGGTTATGACGTGCGAGAAGTTACACCGCCACTCGCGCCAATGCTGCGCCTCCTCGACTGCGGAACCAGTACCGTGACTCGAGGTAGCCCTGCGCATGACCCAACAATGCTAGTTAAAGGTGACAGCCATGGGCCAGTCAGCCACGGGGTAGGCACGATGGTTGGCATGGTCAAAAGCGGGCCGACAATAACTGCAGCGGCAGACAACGGAGGCAGCAGTCAATTCGCCTGCAGGCTCGTGTCCCCTCCTGAAGCGACGAGAGAGCCCTCTCCCACGGCGTGAAGACGACGCGCCCGTGCCCTGTTCCTCGATCGGCTCGCGCGCGCAACGGGCGCCACACGAATCGCCCGTCCCGTCGCATTAACTCCCCGACGGAGCAGGCGACACCTCTGGCAGGCGAGGCGGGCGTCGCTTTGCCTTCGCCATAATGACCGCGTCAAAGAAGGTGCGCCACCTTATTTAAATTCATATTCTTCCCCTCCTCCTCCTCCTCCTCTCTCTCTTGCTACAGGGACCGGGAAAGGGGATGTTGTGGAAAGGATCATTCTCGGCGAAGGAAGCGGGCCCCGAGCCCTCCTACTGATCAGGGGTTCGAAGGCTGGCCCCTCGGGAGGGTTTCGACAGCCGCCCTAGAGCACACGGACTTCAAGCCCATTACTGATCAGGGGTTCGAAGGCTGGCCCCTCGGAAGGGTTCGACAGCCGCCCCAGAGCGCTCGGGCTCTGCGCCCACTACTGATCAGGGGTTCGTAGGCTGGCCCCTCGGAAGGGTTCGACAGTCGCCCTAGAGCATGCAGAGTGAGGGATGACTCTGGGTACGTTCGATACATAGCCGAGGCTCGGGCTACGCTCCCGAGGTACCCTAGGACATTTCCGAGACCGACGGGAACAATTTGTAACGGAATCCCACCGGAGGGAGGCATCGAGCCCTCGGACCCTGTCGAAGGGGTCTAGGTCCGGCAAATCACCCGCAGGTACTTTTGAAGCGCGCCTCTAGGCCACCAGCCGACCCCTAACGAACGGGGCACGGGCGTCCACACGGATCACCCGTTAGCAGCTCACTGGAAATACCATGTTCGGCGCCCTCCGAGGGCAACGTGGCGCTTTCCCCCCTCCTTGCGGAAAGGCGACGCAGGGGCGTATTGTTGGGGACTTGTTCTCAAATGCTTCGAATTAAGAACAAGGCAACACAAAGAATGTTAAATATCAAATGCCCTTCGTCCGCTGAAGCATTATCTCCCTTAGGATTTAATGAACTCCGGACGAAGGCCACAAACATAATATTACGAAGGTTTCACCTTTGTAATTAAATTTACAAAGATAATATAAAGTAATGTAAAATGTAAAACATCAAAGATAAACATGCCGGAAATAAATGACATCATTCACATATTCTATCATATGAATGTAAAATGTTCGAATACAATGTTTTAAGGTACGTTTATACCTTCGCTTTGACAAGTAATGATTCCCGAGAGATTCACTTGCAAATTATCAGAATGCGTGAACAGTAAAGAAATATTGTTCACTATTTATAGGCACAGGACGTAGCCTGTGAAGAATTACAATCATGCCCCTCATAAGAGTTTACAACGTTGACTCAGACCCTTAAGGACTAAAAGGTCATTCTATCTTTAAGTCGGTTCGATCCCCCATCTTCGGACATGATGTAATACCGAAGCTCCATGAATGGTACCTTCGGCATTACGTTCAAGCAGCTTCAGCCGAAGCTGTTTTCTTTCCGCAGGACCTTCGGCGATGAAGCATGGTCCCAACAGTAGCCCCTTCGCGATGCTAGATCGTTTTTCGTAACGAGCTTGATCCGTGAAAAAAGTCTCTAAGGCTTCAGGAAGCCGAAGGTCCGAAAAACACCTTCCCTGAGCTCGTTGTCGAGAAACGATACAGTTTTCGAGCGCGTAGTAATCCCACCATGCAGGCTCACTGTTTTGGTCTTTGCGGCCCACCGTGCAGCGAGTGCGAGCAACTGTTTGCCTGATGTAAAAATCCTGACGATCCACCCTCTTACCTGCAGCACTATATAAACAGACAGGTAGGTGTGAAGTTACCACAGCATTCATTGCTATTGCACTGTTTTGCTGCCAAAAATTTAACCATAGCCGAAGCCTGACTTTCGCATTCAAACGAAGCTCCAGCTCTGTGCCTGCTTCGTCAGAAGAAGAGCTTCGGTAGAAAGGTTATTAATTTCCAAGAAATTTTTAAGAAATTCAAAATCAAATGGCTAGAGTGTGCTGTATTGCTAGAGTTGAGCGCGAAGGAGACGAAGCCGAAGCTGCTGAAACTGTTCTGATTTCTGAAGAGATGAGGCGTTCTGGGCTGGCTCCATTAGAAGACACACCTGCTGCCGAAGCAACGCAATCTGATGTTGAAGAAGTTGGTTCCAAAGATGAGTACAACTTCGGGATGCCAAGCAAACCTAGTCATTTGGACTTTGGAAAGTCCTCCATCTCTGAAGCTGATCTTCCAAAAATGGTGAAGCTGGGCTACTTTAGCGAAGCAAAAAAGAAGCTGGTTCGTTTTGGCGGAGAGGAAACTACTCTGAAGCCGGAAAAGAATGAGGTGGTAGTGTTTAAAAGCTTCTTCAAAGCAGGATTAAGATTTCCTTTGAATGAGATGATTGCTGATGTTTTGAAGAAATTTGGGGTTTACCTTCATCAGCTGACCCCTAATGCCATTGTTAGATTAAATGTTTATATCTGGGCCCTTCGTAGTCAAGGAGTGGAACCGCTCGGCGAAGGTTTCTGTCGAGTCCATGAACTACACTATCAGACTAAAGCCAGAGGAGATGGTCTTCATGAGAATTTTGGATGTTACAACTTTGCTTATCGTAAAACTTCGAAGTTTCCAGTGATACGCTACCGAAGCAAATGGCCAGCCGGATGAAAGTCTGAGTGGTTTTATGTTAAAGTTGATGAAGATGAAGATAAATTGGTCCAGAGTCCACTAGAGCTAATCTTCGGAGAAACAAGGCCCCGATGCAACATGATAAGTGGAAGCCCGAGCCAAATTGCTTTGGCTGAATTTCGAATAATTTCAGAACATATTGGCACTAGGGACTTGGTGCAGGAATTTTTGGCTTTTAAAGTGTTCCCAACAATGAGGGATTGGGAGATGCCAAAGCTGAAGGGGGAAAAGAAAAAGGGCGAACTTGTTCGATTACCCTATTACTACAAGTTTAAGAAAAACTTTAAAGAACCCTGCCAGGAATGGTTAGACACAATCGAGATTATGTGCAACGATATCCTTGGAAATTATTCTAAGAAGGAAGATCAGTTGATGATAGCAGCCTTCGGTAGTCGCCCAAAGCGAAGGTTGTATCGGGTGTTAGATGCCTTGAATTTTGACTATCCTGATTACGAGCAATTGGGCGGAGATGCCGGAGGCCCGAAGAGAAAAAGAATTGCCAGCGCCCTTGACGAAGAAAGCACCAAATTGGCCAAAAAGAAAAAGGAAATTTCTGAAAAGCTGAGCCCTGAGCCGAAGGTAGCTGCTTCAAGAAAAAGAAAAACTGCATCTCCGGAACCAAAAACATTGGTCCAAGAGGAGGAAACTCCTGCAACGCCTTCTGCCGCCGAAGTAGAAGAGATTCTGAAGGTAATGACTGAACCCTTGCCTGTCAAGCTAAGTCCGCTGACGCCGCAACTGGCGAAGTTTTTTCAGAAGGACAAAGAAGCTTCGGTAGCAGAAAGTCCTGTAAAGCCGAGAAAACGAAGAATTATCCAAGTAACAGATGTGATTCATCAGACACTGCCACCGGCAATGGAGTCAAAAATCATTTTTGCCGAGACCGCTGAAGCCGAAGGCGCCGCAGCCGAAGCTACCGGAATGGGAACCATTGAAGCTGAAACCAGCGAAGCCGAAGCTACTGGGGCCGAAGCTGGGTCCACCGAAGATTCGAACCTGGAAACCACACTTGAGGTTATTGACAATATTCTTCTGAAAATGGCTGAAGAAGAAGCTGCTGTGACTGCGGTGAACACGACAACTGAAAAGGGAAAAGAGCAGGTTGTTGACATTTTGGAAGAAGGAAATTTCAATTTTCAAGATTTGCTTGGACAAGAGTTAACAGGCGCCGAAAAAGAAGAGCTGAAAAAATATGCCATATCTTGTGGATATAAACCAGGGTCTATGCTATTTGGTGGGGTCAACGAAGGGAAGCTAAGATGCCTTTGGAATCGCACCGAGGCCAAAATTGTTAGAACCTTCTCCAAAAGTGTTGGCCTGCCGAAGATAGAAGCGGACCTTTGTAGATACCAGCGACAACATATCGCCGGTAGTTTGCTCTATGCTAATTTCAAGGTAATAAGTATCGATTTTAAAGTATCGATTTTTTATTATTATATATTTCTTATTTTGAATTAAGTTGTTTTCTGACGAAGGTTGTTTTGGCAGAGTATACTTCTAAGTAAAGTGCTAAGAATGCAGCAAGATCTTGAGGATGAGAAGAACGAAGTTATTACCAAAGATCTAGAAAGCAAAGTAAAAAATTACGAAGCTGCTCTGACGGAAAAAGACTCCGTTATTCAGGATCTTAAAATCAAAGTTAAAGATTACGAAGCTGCCGTGGAAAAGAAAGACTTCGTCATTCAATCTTTGGAAGGTTCGCTGGCTGAAGCCCAAGCCAAAAATAGCAAGTTAAATAATGAATTACTCAATCAGTCAGAAAAATATAAGCAAGAAAAGGAGAAACTTGAAGCAAGTCTCAAGACTGAGGTCGAGAAAAATTCAAATTTGCAAAAATCATTGAAGGATCTTCAAGAGAAATGCCTAAATTTCGGCAGCCGATGCGTGCAGCGGCTGAAGGGCGTATTTCACTCTATCGGAGCCAGTTCTGAAAAAATTTTACCTTCAGCCGAAAACCTACCAAGCACCTTGGAACATATTGAAGGCGAGGTTGATGCTCTTGACGAAGTTATTGGTGCGCATGCCGATTTCTGCGCCCTGGTAGCTTCTCGAGGCATGGCTGCCGCTTTTCTGAAGGCTGGCTGTACTCATGAAAAAATTGTGAATAGACCGAACTTTAACTTGTCAGCAACAGACTTAATTGATATCCCGAGCCTAGCCCGAAGCATCGGAAATAGATTTATGACCCAGATTTGGGTAAACGGCGGGCGAAGGATGGCTGGTGACGAAGCTCGAAGTCACCTTAAGCCGGTAAGAAACTTGTATTTGTTACTTTTGCCTTCTCCTTGAAATTTGCACCTTTCTTATTCTGCTCTTTAATATTTGCAGAATGACGAAGCTGAAGTATGACGAAGCTGAAGTATGACAACCTAAAGCTTGATAGTTGCTATAATAGATTTTCATACAAAAAATTCTGAAGGGATCTTTGTAATATAATTATGGAAAAAACTTATGTAAATTTGTACATACCTTGTAATATATTTTGTCTCCTTTATCCGTGTACAATCTGCTTTGCTGTGGACGAAACTTCTCTTTTTGAGCCGAAGGCGAAAAACACCTTCCCTTCTTTTCGTACACAACGAAGCATGAAAAAATTTTCCCCTTCTTCGAAATTTTTCCTCATTGTCGAAGCATCTGTCTTTTTTGTGTGGTATGATGATGATTCTATATATGTCTAAATGAATGTTTATGAATGCAAATGACATGATGTAATGTATCGTGCAAATGAATATTGAAACACATATTCAAAATCCATAATCATAGCCCTTCATCCCCTTGGGAATGATTCAAATCTTCTGGCCGTTTACTTTTCGGCTTCACCGTTTACTTTTCGGTGTATCAGCGTTGACTTTTCGCTGTAAGCCTCCCTTAGGAGCTTCTTCGTCTTTTACTTTTAGCGGAATTAGCGTTGACTTTTCGCTGTAAGCCTCCCTTAGGAGCTTCTTCGCCTTTTACTTTCAGTGGAATCAGCGTTGACTTTTCGCTGTAAGCCTCCCTTAGGAGCTTCTTCGCCTTTTACTTTCAGCGGAATCAGCGTTGACTTTTCGCTGTAAGCTCTGCATTCCCTTAGGAACGACTTTTGAGCTTCTCCCTGTTTTCTTTTCTTTTTCCTTTTGCATTTACATTTACATTTTTGGGGGATATCACTCTTATAGAATTAAAATAAGGAAAATTACATGTTGTGGCCCCATTAAAAACTTTTCTCCCCCTTTTGAAAGGAAAAGGGTGCCACAAAAAAGAACAGAAAAAGAAAATTACATCAAGCTAAACATAATATCGCCGAAGCTCATCCGCATTCCATGATCTAGTAATGTCGTTGCCGTCCATATCCTTCAATCTGTAGGAACCGGGTCTTGACGAAGATGCTACCAAAAAAGGTCCTTCCCACTTCAGCTGTAATTTGCCTACTGTCTTAGGGTTGGCTATTCTTCGAAGCACCAAGTGTCCTGGCTCAATGTTCTTCAGCCTAACCTTTCTGTCACGCCATTTTATTGTTTCAGCTTGATATTTGTTGATGTTTTCCACAGCTTGAAGCCTGATCCCTTCTATAGCATCTTTCTCTACAGAATGCTCAACTGCATCTTCGCCTTCTGCCGAAGCTACTGTTTTTATTGATCCTGCTTTGGCTTCTTCCGGGGTTATTGCTTCGTCACCAAACAATAGTTTGAATGGAGTAAAACCTATTGATCTTGACACTGTTGTGTTATGGCTCCACACCACTTTGATTAATTCTTCTGGCCACTTTCCCCTGGGCTGATTGAAGATTAGCTTCATTATCCCTGTCATTATGATCCCATTAGCTCTTTCAACAAGTCCGTTTGACTCCGGGTGTCGAACTGATGCAAAATGGATCTTCGTGCCAATTTGATCGCAAAATTCTCTAAACGCTTCAGAATCAAACTATGTCCCATTATCCACAGTAATGGCCTTCGGCACTCCGAAGCGACAAACAATATTTTGCCAGAAAAACTTTTGAATAGTAACCGAAGTTATTGTGGCTAAAGGCTTTGCCTCAATCCACTTAGAAAAATATTCCACTGCCACTGCAACATATCTTAAATTCCCCTGTGCTGGTGGTAATGAACCTAGCAAATCAAGGCCCCACCTTTGCAACGACCAAGTGGGTTGTATTAATTGAGTTAAAGATGAAGGTTGTTTTTGATCTCTTGCACATTTCTGACAACCTTTGCACTTTTGAACTAAATCTGCTGCATCTGAAGCTGCCTTTGGCCAATAAAATCCTTGACGAAAAACTTTTCCGAGCAAAGGCCTAGATCCAATGTGAGATCCACACAGGCCTGCATGTATTTCCTTCATCAATTCTATGCCTTCGGCTCTGGATAAACACTTGAGTAACGGGGAACATACCCCCCGCTTGTATAATTCCCCTTCTATTATGACATATGGTCGAGCTCTTGCTTCTATCCTCCTGTTATAGGCTTCGTCATCTGAAAGAAAATTGCCCTGAAGAAAAGATATGATCTCAGTTCTCCAATCTTCACTATAAACAGGGGATATGTTGAGAACTGCTCTTTCAAGAAGCTCTACCGAAGGTGCTTTTATTGTTTCGAAAAATACTTCCGAAGGTAAGGGCAGCCCCTGTGCTGCTGACTTGGCTAATAGATCAGCATATTCATTTTCTCCATGAGGAATATTTTTAACAGAGAATCCTTCGAAGGAAGCCTCAATCCTTCAGACTGTATCTAAATATTTTTCAAGCTTCGGATCTCTTGCTTTGTAGCTTTTGTCAATATGACCAGAAATAACTTGGGAATCAGTTTTAAGAATGGCCCTTCTGATTCCCATTGTATTTAACTTCCGAAGACCTTGGAGCAGAGCTTCGTACTCAGCAATATTGTTTGTGCAACTGAAATCAAGTCTTGTCGCATAACAAGTTTTAACTTTGGAAGGTGAAACCAACACAGCAGCTGCTCCTGCTCCGAAGGTTCCCCAAGACCCATTGCAAAACACTGTCCATACTTCGGCATCTTTATTTGTTTCTTCCTCTTGAGCCCCTGGCGTCCAGTCAACAATGAAGTCTGCCAATGCTTGGGATTGAATCGAAGACCTATGCACATAATCAATACAAAATTCATTAAGCTCTGCAGCCCATTTTCCAATTCTTCCAGTAGCTTCTCGATTTCTCATGATGTCCTTCAACGGTTGTGAGGAAGGAACAATTATATTGTAAGCTTGAAAATAATGCCGAAGCTTCCTGGAGGCCATCAAAACAGCATACAGTACCTTCTCCAATTCCGTATAATTTTTCTTTGATAGACTAAGAACTTCTGATACGAAGTATATTGGGGCTTGCTTTTTGACTTGGCCTTCAAGCTTCTCCTGGACGAGTGCTGCACTTACCGCTGAGTGCGAAGCTGCCACATATAACAACAGAGGAGCCCCTGGCGTTGGTGGAGTTAGTGTTGTTAAGTCTATCAAATATTGTTTCAGCTCTTCGAAGGCTTTCTGCTGAACTGGTCCCCATTGAAAAACTTCAGCTGATTTCAGTACTTCGAAAAATGGTAAGTTTCTCTCTGCTGATCTAGATATAAATCTGTTGAGAGATGTCAGTCTTCCTGTCAATCTTTGAGCCCCCTTCTTTGTACTTGGTGGCTCCATTCGAAGGATAGCTTCGATTTTGTTTGGATTAGCTTCAATCCCTTTTGTTGAGACTAGACAGCCAAGAAATTTCCCTTTCTTCACTCCGAAGACACATTTTTCTGGGTTCAACTTTGAACCAGCCTGTCTAAAATTAGCGAAGGTCTCCTACAGATCAGCAATGTGATTATCTTGCTTCGTGCTTTTTACAATGATATCATCAACATAAGTTAGCACATTTCTGCCTATCTGGGAATGAAGAACCTTCGCTGTCATTCTGCTGAAACTTCCTCCAGCATTCTTAAGCCCCTCAGGCATCCGAAGGTAACAATATGTTCCACTAGGGGTTATGAAGCTGGTTTTCGGTTCATCATCCTTCTTCATCCAAATTTGGTGATAGCCTGAATAACAATCCAGCAGACTCATAAGCTCTGACGAAGCTGCTGCATCAACTAGGGAATCTATCCTTGGCAATGGAAACTCGTCCTTCGAACAGGCTTTATTGAGATCAGTAAAATCGATACACATTCTCCATTTACCATTGGCCTTCCTTACCATAACAGTGTTAGCCAACCATTCTGGGTATTTTACCTCTCTGATAACTCCAGCACTGAGGAGTCTTTTCACTTCATTCCAAGCACCTTTGGCCTTGTCATCAGACATCTTCTGAAGCCTCTGCTTTCTGGGTCTAAAAGATGGATCAACATTGAGCGAGTGCTCAATAACATCACTGTTAACTCCGCAAAGGTCATTAGCTGACCAAGCAAAAACATCTTTATTGTTGAACAGAAACCTTATCAAGGTTTTCTCCTGTTCTTTGGACAGTTGAGATCCCAATAGCACCTTCTGCTCTGCTATGTCCTCACATAAGAGCATGGGCTTCGGCTGATCAGCCGAAGCAGCTTTTTCCCTTCTAAACTTGTATTGTTCATAAGCTTCAGCTCCATCTATATTATGGATTGCTTTTGAGTCTGTCCAATTTCCTTCGGCCCTTCTGGCAGCTTCCTGACTTCCATGAATAACAATAGGCCCTTGATCCGAAGGTATTTTCATGCAAAGATAAGCTGGATGAAGAATTGCTTCAAAGGCATTGAGAGTACCACAACCAATGATTGCATTGTAAGGGTATTCCATGTCAACAATATCAAACACAACTTGTTCAGTCCTTGTGTTGTTGATAAATCCAAAGGTCACTGGCATTGTAATTTTTCCATGTGCCACGATCTGCCTTCCTCCGAAGCCAAAAAGGGGATGTGTGGCATCATGGATTTTGTCTTCAGGCTCTTGCATCTGTCTGAAGGCCTTAGCAAATATGATATCAGCTGTGCTGCCTGTATCAACCAAAACATTGTGGACCAGAAATCCTTTGATCACACAAGAGATAACCATAGCATCGTTATGTGGGTAATCCTTGAGTTGAAGATCCTCTTGGGAGAAGGTAATTGGAATATGAGACCATCTTGACTTGATGAAGGGTCCCTGCACCCCGACATGTTGTACCCTTCTCTGTGCCTCCTTCTTCTATTTCTTGTTAGCTGGCTCTGAGCATGAACCGCCTGTTATTGGGAGTACCAGCTTCGGAGCCGAAGCAGCTCCAGCTTGATTGTTGAACGAAGCCATCAGCTCAAAAAAAATGGAAGTGAGTTCACCGGAGGTGGGCGCCAATGTTGAGGACTTGTTCTCAAATGCTTCGAATCAAGAACAAGGCAACACAAAGAATGTTAAATATCAAATGCCCTTCGTCCGCTGAAGCATTATCTCCCTTAGGATTTAATGAACTCCGGACGAAGGCCACGAACATAATATTACGAAGGTTTCACCTTCGTAATTAAATTTACAAAGATAATATAAAGTAATGTAAAATGTAAAACATCAAAGATAAACATGCCGGAAATAAATGGCATCATTCACATATTCTATCATATGAATGTAAAATGTTCGAATACAATGTTTTAAGGTACGTTTATACCTTCGCTTTGACAAGTAATGATTCCTGAGAGATTCACTTGCAAATTATCAGAATGCGTGAACAGTAAAGAAATATTGTTCACTATTTATAGGCACAGGACGCAGCCTGTGAAGAATTACAATCATGCCCCTCATAAGAGTTTACAACGTTGACTCAGACCCTTAAGGACTAAAAGGTCATTCTATCTTTAAGTCGGTTCGATCCCCCATCTTCAGACATGATGTAATACCGAAGCTCCATGAATGGTACTTTCGGCATTACGTTCAAGCAGCTTCAGCCGAAGCTGTTTTCTTTCCGCAGGACCTTCGGCGATGAAGCATGGTCCCAACACATATGATAAAAGTCGGGAAAGTCCTTGATCGTCCTCTCGCTCTGTGCAGAGGCTCGGGGGCTGCTCTCGCACCCGACTACGGCCAAAACTGTTGACAGCGTCAACAAACCATCTTGATAACTTGGAACCCGACCACGCACCTGGGCTACGGCCGGGCCGCATGAGAGAACGATCAGACCGGCCGAAGCACCACGAAAAGCATTCAGACCTCAGAGGAGTTAAACCACTCCTCCGAGGCCTCGGGGGCTACACCCGGCGGGTGCGCTCGCGCGCACCCACCAGAACAAGGCAAAAACCGAGAAAGGTCGGTCCCCTCACCAAAAACGCGGCAAAAGCCTCCAAGCGAGTACCAACACTCCCTTCGAGGCTCGGGGGCTACTGTCGGGTACCATAATTAGGGGTACCCCCAACGCTCCTGATCATGGCTGGTAAACACCCTCAGACCAACTGACGGGTGCGGTTCAAGTCAAGACTTCGTCTACCCGAGGGACGCGATCTCACCCGAGCCCAGCCTTGGGTTGGAACAGTAGTCCCAGACAAGTTCACGCCTCGCCCGAGGGCCTCCTCAGGCAACGGGTGCCCCCTCGGCTCTCCCGAGGCCCGGCTCGGGCAGGCTTCATTGTGAAGCAACCTTGGTCAGACCGCCTCACCAACCGACCACTTCGCAGGCGCATTAAATGCAGAGGATGCCTGACGCCGTATCCTGACACACGCGCCTCAGACGGGCAGGCCGAAGTGACCGCAGTCACTTCGCCCCTCTTCTTTACTGTCTGATATGATAGGAAAACAGCGCCGCTCGCTCCGCTCCGACTGCCGTGTTAGCCACCTCGGCGACGACTGACAACAAGTCACGATCAACCACCGAGTTCAGCCTCGAGCGCAACAGGAAGCTCCGCCTCTCCCGACCTCATGCTCCGGTCTTGGGAGGAGGTTTCCGCTGAAGCAAAATTTTGTGGCTCTTTCAACCGCTGAAGCCGAGTATATTGCCACATGCCATTGTTGCGGGCAATTGCTTTGGATGAGGCAAACCCTTAGGGACTATGGTTACAAATTAACCAAAGTTCCTCTTCTATGTGATAATGAGAGTGCAATCCGCATGGCGGATAATCCCGTTGAGCATAGCCGCACTAAACACATAGCCATTCGGTATCATTTTCTTAGGGATCACCAACAAAAGGGGGATATCGAGATTGCATACATTAATACTAAAGATCAATTAGCTGATATCTTTACCAAGCCACTAGATGAACAAACTTTTACCAAACTTAGACATGAGCTAAATATTCTTGATTCTAGAAATTTCTTTTGATACCTTGCACACATAGCTCATAAATATACCTTTGATCATGTCTCTTTTATACATGCTATGACTAATGTGTTTTCAAGTGAATTTCAAACCAAGTCATAGGTGTATTGAAAGGGAGTTGGAGTCTTCGGCGAAGACAAAGGCTTCCACTCCACTCCATCACTCTTCCTTCGCCGTCGCTCCGAGCATCTCTCCATCTTTTGGTATACTCTTCACTCATATTATTTGCCAAAGGGGGAGAAAGTAGTTCATGAAAGGGCTTATATTTCACTCAAACATCCGTTTTTGGCGATTCATGCCAAAGGGGGAGAGTATTAAGCCCAAAGCAAAAGGACCGCACCACTACCAACTTTTAAAACTTATGATTTTCAAAATTGGTATCTCATTGTGTTATAAAGGGGAGAAAGTAGCACCTTCAAAAATTGGTATCTTAAAACCCTCTTGAACACTAAGAGAAGAATTTTATTGAAGGGAAGTTTGGTTTAGTCAAAGGAAAAAGCATTTGAAACAGGGGGAGAAAATTTCAAATCTTGAAAATGCTTCTCAAAATCTTACTCATTTACCTTTGACTATTTGCAAAAGAACTTTGAAAAGAATTTACAAAAGTATTTGCAAAAACAAAACATGTGGTGCAAGCGTGGTGCAAAATGTTGAGAAATAAAGAAACAATCCATGCATATCTTATGAGAATTTATATTGGCTCAATTCTAAGTAACCTTTGCACTTACATTTTGCAAACTAGTTCAATTATGCACTTCTATACTTGCTTTGGTTTGTGTTGGCATCAATCACCAAAAAGGGGGAGATTGAAAGGGAATTAGGCTTCCACCTCTTTCCTAAATGATTTTGGTGGTTGAATTGCCCAACACAAATAATTGGACTAACTAGTTTGCTCTAGTCTATAAGTTCTACAGGTGCCAAAGGTTCACAAAAAGTTAATAAAAAGACCAAGAGTGGGTTCAATCAAGAGAGCAAAGGATTTCCCGGAAGGCACCCTGGTCTGGCGCACCGGACAGTGTCCGGTGCACCAGGGAACTCGACGCCCAACTCTTCACCTTCGAGAACTTTCAGAGGAGCTCCGCTATAATTCACCGGACTATCCGGTTCCCCAAGGGAGAGCAACTCTGAACTCGCCAACTTCGAGAATCCGCTCCGCTATAATTCACCGGACTGTCCGGTGTGACAGCGGGGCAATGGCTACTTCGAGCGCAACGGTCGTCTGCAACGCATTAAATGCGTGCCAGCGCACGTAGAGGAGCAGAGCACGCGCGGGTGGCACACCGGACAGCCTACAGGGCCTGTCCGGTGCACCAGCTAGGTGACGTGGCTGGCGCACCGGACAGTGTCCGGTGGCGCACCGGACTGTCTGGTGCGCCATGCGACAGAAGCCTCCACCAACGGTCAAGTTTGGTGGTTGGGGCTATAAATACCCCAACCACCCCCACATTCATTGCATCCAAGTTTTCCACCTTCCAACTACTTACAAGAGCTCTAGCATTCAATTCTAGACACACCAAAGAGATCAAATCCTCTCCCAATTCCACTAAAAGCTTTAGTGATTAGAGAGAGTGATTGTTGTGTTCATTTGAGCTCTTGCGCTTGGATTGCTTCTTTTTTCTCATTCTTTCTTGCGATCATCTCAATTGTAATCGAGGCAAGAGACACCAATTGTGTGGTGGTCCTTGCGGGAAAGTTTGATTCCCGGTTGATTGAGAAGAAAAGCTCACTCGGTCCGAGGGACCGTTTGAGAGAGGGAAAGGGTTGAAAGGGACCCGGTCTTTGTGACCACCTCAACGGGGAGTAGGTTTGAGAGAACCGAACCTCGGTAAAACAAATCCTTGTGTTTCACTTCTTTATTCGCTTGCGATTTGTTTTTACGCCCTCTCTCGGACTCGTATTATATTTCTAACGCTAACCCGACTTATAGTTGTGATTAACTTTGTAAATTTCAGTTTCGCCATATTCACCCCCCCTCTAGGCGACTTTCACTCTCCCCCAACGGCCACGTTGGCATGTACACAGGGCTTAGTCACTCCACTGCCGAACACGTTAGCGCATAGCTACACCCCCCGTTGTATGTCTGGACCCTCTCCTTGCCTCTATAAAAGGGAGGTCCAGGGCCACCCTGAGGGGGGTTCGCGCGGGGGAAGCGGCGGACGAACTCTGTGTCTCTCTCCCCCCCACGTGACGCGCTTGTAACCCCTACTACGAGCGGCACCCCTGGTGCAGGATAATACAAGGCTTGTCCCACCTCTTGTGTTCTATCCCGCGCCAACCCATCTGGGCAGGGGCACGCAGCGATTTCACTGGTTGGTCCAAGGGACCCCCCGGGTCCGAAATGCCGACAGAGTCCTATGTGACAAGAGAGTGCCATAGAAGTTAAAAGGCAAGTTCTATAGGACAACGGTTAGACCTGCTATGTTATATGAGGCTGAGTGTTGGCCTACTAAGAGACAACATATCTATATACTACTTATTAAGAAGGTAAGAGTAGTCTGCCGTTCTGCCCTCCCCCGTTCCGCGTGCAGAAAAAAAATTAACCATGGCTTCTCAGGGATCGAACCTTGGATCTTCTATTGAGTAGAATGCCTAGCCTTCCACCCTCTAGCCAACGTGACTCATGTTGAATTGTGTATAATTTCAACTAAGACTTCTTTTGTGTTTAACCCCCCGTCCACTCTGTATGCTCACTGAGTCTAGGAAAACATTTATAGCTTGGCCCCTGATCTTTCTGGAATTTGGGACGCAGTCCAGGAAATAAAGAAAATAGGGAAAAGGAGTTTAGAAATTGATTTTTAGTTTAAAAATAATTGCAGAAACCCATTTAATTCGTGGAAATTTCATATTAAATCCAAATGAGTTCATTCCAATTTCTATAATTCTATAATATTATTTTTTTTATCACATAATACCTCTGTTTTGTCGTGAAAACAACAATAAAATTGATTTCCTAATTAATCCTATATCAAATACATAGAAACTTTGGAAATTCGTAACTTCTCCATTTTAATTCTAAATTGAACCGTTCCAGTTGTGTTAGTCTCGTATGAATATTTACTACGCAGTAACAACATTGATTATACCATGTTTCATACTTTTATAATTAGATATTTATTCATCCTATGTTAATTGGGTTAATCTATGTCTATTGGATTAATTTATTTAATATATTAATATAGTATTCTAACTTTATGGTTATACGATGTTTGACCATTAGTCTTGCAAACACACACACTTACCTTTTTGTTTAAGCAAAAGCGTATGGTAGTACGTGTCCGATGACTAACGATGTACGAGGGAATTTCTTCCGGTATGTGTGAAACGTGCTCTCCAATAATGAGACCATGCAAATCGTGACATATATCGAAGTCTGCATGATACTGATGGTTGCAATGTAGTGGTGAAACAGATAGATTATAAATAACAAAATTTATGTATGGCCAGAATCACAAATTGATTATGAAACATTTTCTCATAACGGTATAACACATATTTTGTATATAAGTTATCGTAGTATACTGGTATTATATATTCCCGTTGCAACGCACGGGCATTCAGCTAGTCCAACAATTAAGTATCGCAGATATATGTAGGGGCGGAGGGCCCAATATGGCCTAGTATTGCTTGAGCAATACCTTGATCCGGCCCAAGAAAACATCAACGGTAAAACAATTCCATCACAACCCTAACACGCAGCTGCTAGGGCGCCAGGATAGACTATGCATGACTCCGCCCGTTTGCCTAGCTCTGCGCGACTCTGTCATCGTGCTCTGCATGCGCAGCTGCCCTACACCGTGCACGAGCGTTTCCCAGCCAAGCTTCGAGCGCGCACCGCTCAGCCCAGCTCTGCTCAAACCACTCTGCTCCGTGCGCCGCCGCCCTGCTCTGCGTAGGCGCGTCGACGTTGTGCCCAGCTCTGCACACATCGCGGTTGTTCATCCCTAATCGGTTGTCCCGGTTCTCGTTGTAGCCCATGTCACTAACTCCCTTGTTGGACCGATAAGGACTAGGAGCCTAGGAGGTAGAAGGAACCGGTGTAGTAAGTGGATTATGATCGTGATAACTCTTAAATAAGATGCGTATGTTGCGTTGGATATGTGGACACATAAGATTGGACCGAGTGAGAAACGATGACATACGCGATCGGCTAGGAGTAGCGCCAATTGAAAAAAAGCTTATTCAACACCGGTTGAGATGGTTTAGGCATGTCCACTAGAGACCCCAGAGACACCGGTGCATAGAGGCATCATAAGACGAGACAATAATGTGAAGAGAGTGAAAGGTCGACCAAACTTGACATGGGAGAAGGAAATCAAAAGGACTTGAAGGAATGAAATATCCCAATAGAGTTGTGTTTGGATAGAAGTGCTTGGAAAGAAGCTGTCCACGTGCCCGAACCGTGATTAGGCCTTTTTTCTTTTTAGTGCTCTCAAAAGCTTTTCTCCTCCCCTTTCTCTCTCTTTCTCTTTTTTGTGACATCTTGTTGGGTTTCAACTCTAGTCTACCCTAACTTGCTTGGGACTAAAAGGCTATGTTGATGTTGATGAATAATAGATATAAGTGTGATATTGATCAAACCGAACCAGACAAGTGATTGAATAGAATGATTTATAAATGGGGTTTAGTAGCTTGCTAGCAAGCTACGTTCTTGTTGTAGTGAGTTCAAGCTAGATAGTTCACACGTTAATTGGGATCACAAGTCAAGCCTATAATAAGGACGTTGTAAGCATCACACTAGAGAGATGCTTCGACGAGTCATAATTCCACTAGAGTTGCTTTTTTATGAATCTTCGATGGTGAACGAGCATAACAATCCCTCACAATCAATTGTTAGAGCTGATAACAATCTCCAATAGCCACTCAATGTTCCCAAAAACTTCAAACAGTCTAGACGACAATAGTCGCCAAGAGTAATAAGAGTATCACCATCTTAAGTCAATTAGTGTCACAACCTGCAATAACTATATATGATGTACTAGAAGCTTTCCAACCTCATCCAAACGATGATTCACAAGGTGTAGGTGAGTGGAGTGTATTTCCCCCAGGTGGTGATCAAAGTATATGAAGTGTAAGGATGTCAGCCAAGATCGGACAAGAGGTCTCCTTATGAAGTCCAATTGCTATGTCTTGGTGGACTAAAAAATCGAGAGTAATATGTTCGGTGCTCTCCTAACGGCTACAATTCCAACGGATATAAACTAGCGGTTACCATCTTTCAAATAGCCGGTGCACATACAAATTCACATTTTATATGCTCTCTCATAGCATCTTCAACAATTATGTAAATTCAGCACCCTAAAACTATAGATTTAAGAAGTTGCTAAAATATTTTATGGAGTAGAAAAATGTATGTGCTCCAACAAATCCCTATTTATTGGTTGCTAATTTTAAAAAGTCAACAAAAAATAAGCGAGCATGCTTTCTATTTTTAATTAAGCTAGCGGTAGAAATCAATATCATAACTTTCCCTGATGTCTTAGGTCGAAGTTATTGATGGAAGACTAGATGGTCACGGCGATGGCGTGAAGACATTACAAGATATGCTCTGACGATGACTCGACATAAGAGGTTGTTTAGCAGTGGCGACATCAAGACATCTGGACACCGAAGATGGATTTGTAGTCAACATGACAGTGGGACGATGCAAAACAGTGGCAAAAGTATAATTTAATACCAACGATGATTTAGGGAGCCCCAACAAGGTTGACAAATGTAGGGATAAAATTGGATTTTATAAGGAGTTTGCAAATTTAGGGAACTTATTTACATAACTGTTAGAGATGAGTTTTTCTCGAAAACTTGTTAAATTCATATTTAGGAACTTGTTTACGCAACTATTAGAGATGCTCTCGGTGCCTTATCCAATGACCCTTAGAGCAAATGACCAAATTACATACTTTAGTTTCATATGATGTGCGTCATCCGGTGTTGCATCAGGCTGTCCGCAGCGCATGCGGCAGCGGGCAGCCTGCCCCCTCCCCTCCGTATGCCGGCTACGCGAGGCAAAAATTGTCGCAGCGCTGCCCCTAGCAGGGCTCCTACGTAGAGGTCTACTTCTCTCTCCCCCTCGTTCTAGCGTGGGTACATCTACCCTCCAAGTACTATTCAAGTAAATCCACTTTCAATTGTTAGTAGATAAAAAATTGATAGTAGATGAAAAATATGTATAGAAAATGATATTTTATAGTTGTAGTGAGACATAGGAAGAGTATTTAGGGGTAACCACTGCGGGAGATGAAAAAGTAGGAGATAAACTATTGACGATGTGACCTAAAAAGCGATATAGATGGAGAAATTTAGAAGGAACCGCTGCGGATAGTAGCCTAAAAACTCTCTCCCTCCCCCCCCCCCCCCCCCCCCGCTCTCTCTCTCTCTCCCTCCCCTCCCTTTCTCTCTCAGCACAATCAATAGAAACACACGTATGGCTGTTTGAATTGCAAACCGGCCTGGTGAACGGAGCTCCCCAGGCGTCGGATTTTGCCCCGCCGGCCAAACAAACATTTTTTTATGCATTGCGCTACCTTCATAGAAGCTGTTACTCCGATTAATCAAGATGTACCTCTATTCACAGCAAAACCACTGAATATACCTCTACGAGAGTTCAAATCCAGTATTTGAGCTTATGGCGTAAAGCAGCTTGCTCCTTAGCGTGCTTGACCGCTTGTATGTAGGAAGCTGAAGGTAACAGAAAGGATTAGAAAAGGTTAGAAGAGAGCATAAACGCCAGTATGAATGTCGCTGGTCAGTGGTATACGGTTATACCTTGAGCGTATTGTAGCATGTGGAAGCAGATGGAAGACGATCTACATCTTGGCCTCCAATTGATGCCCAAAGTGTTACATCACATGGAACCTACATCAAGTAACAACGTTAATTATCGTTCTTGCATAAACAAATTTAGAGCACACTATGAGTCTCAAGTTGATATCACTGTAGGAAAAACCAAGAACGGAACACTTCAGCCCACATCCTCTTTATCATCTTAAATAGTACTCCCTCCGTCCCAAATTAAAATTTGTTTTAGTTAATTAATGGGTTCATACAATACTTAATGTATATGCTTTATATATGTGTCTAGTTTTATCTTCATCCATTTGAATATAGACATAAAAACTAAGATCTAAAATGATTACTATTTTGGGACGGAGGGAGTATAGTATTTCACATGCAATGGTCTCTTCTCAACTATGCAAGGGCTGAAAAGTTGGTGCACATAAGTAATCCACTACGTCACCTTAGTCAATCTGTCACATATTAACAAAACAGAAAAAGTTCTTGGAATTTGCTCAAACCTTATGTATTGTGAAAGAAGGTTGCAAGTACTTGAATCCAAGCAGTGGAGCTCGTGAACAGCTTGTCACAAACTTTAAGAGCAAACAACGCTCTGTTGGCTTAAATGCTTTGATGACCTGCATAACGAGTAAAAATGTGTGAACCATACTAATATTTATATTTGCTGTTGGTGAACAAAAATAGTTATTTCACCATCACCAAAATTGGCTGAAATAACAGAGGCAAACAGAAAATCATTTATATAGCATAGAAAATGAGTGGACAAGTGCATGCTACACATGCAAATAGGCCAGAAATGCAGTGCAAGTATGGCATGAGTGTATAAGGCAAGTTTCATCCGTGAGCATGTCAGGATCACAATTCATAATTATATTACAGAAAACCAAATGGTATTTTTTCAAAAGTTATTATCACCAGATAAGAAAATACATGAACAACTGCACTGCTCCAGACATTTCCAAATTGGGTATGTAATTGATTGAGGGCCCGTTTGGCAAAGCTCCAGCTCCTGCTTCTTTAGCTCCAGATCCTGATCCTCGTGAGGAGCTGATTCTCCTGATTCTCCTAGAGAATCAGAATCATTTTTAAAACCGTTTGGCAAGTAAACTGATTCTTGTCTTCTAAAAGTTGGTGGTCTGTGGCGATTGTCTGTTTTACCCTTTGCAGTTCAACTTTGTTACAAACCAATAAGTAGGATGCATATAGGGAAAAAATTATGAAACAATAACATATAAAATATTCCCATCATAGTAGTGCATAAAATGGTCTCAAATGTTTAATTCATAAATTTGCTCGTTATGTTTTTGTCCAATGGCAATTGCGGGTAATTTCGATCAAACTTTAAGGGGAGGTTCATATTTGGTTGGTTGAGCTGTTTTAAGGGAGGGTGGAGCAGGTTTTTTTAGATCCCACCTTTCTTCACAAAAACGACTCCCGATCTTTCGGCTCCACACGAGAATCAGTTTAAAAAAATACCCGTTTGGCACGGCTCCTCCAGATCCTCGCTTAGAATCAGGAGCTGGAGCTGTGCCAAACGGGCCCTGAATATAGGTAAAGGTAACCAAGCTTGTAATCCTAGGACCTTACCAAGTTACATGCACCCCAAAATATATAATGCAAAACAGGAAATAGCAAGAAACCATTAATGCAAAATGAGCAAAACTGTACAGATACATATACCTCCCAGAAGAGTTTAACAGTTCGACTTGACTCAGTATAACCACCAGTATACTTGGTGTTGTTCCGCAAATCATCAACGTCAAAATCCTGTAGTCCGCCTGAAAGTAACTGCATGTGGCCATGATAAATTAGCAGGATTTGAAACAGTGAGTTAACACAGATTCAGTTTTGACATGTTACATACACTACACTAGTTAATACATTGTATACACTATACAGAACGTTTCTTGAGCTAGTCAAATATTGTTTAATCTGCTCTTCTTAGTGAAATACCGTGGAGGTGGTCTTTCCATCACTGGTCGAGTTTTTTTTAAATATTGGTTAATCTGTTAAGGGAATGCTTGGGTGGTTAGCCATCTATTATTGATTCTCTTCTTTACAAAAAGAAGTGTGCTGTGGTATCATTATTTTCTGAGGGGTCAATGTGGTCTTATTATTCACAAACACAATTCAAATTTCGATTTCTCTTCATTTCCATCACTTACATCATAGTTTCGTTTTAAATTTTTATCAAGAAAATTTTAAGATAGATTTTTCCTTAATTTTAAATATCTGCATTCATTCAAAGTTTTACACATTTATTACTGTTAGATCAAAGCTCATTTCCCACAGTACACCTAGCGTGATGCCAGTTTCAATAGTATAAAAATGGAGAAGAGAATCCTCTGGAAAAATGCAAAAAGGAGAAGGGAGTTACCTGATTAAATTCATTTGCATTAAACAGGCTCAGCCAATAGGGTGAAATGAGATCGCTGAGTCCTCTATAAAATGCGTTTGCAAATGGAAGTATCTGCAAGGACAATGGTGCTAACAAAAAACTTTACTGGTACCGAACAAAACCTAGTAAATCAAGAGAAAACAGTGTCACGAACCTGTCGGTTAAGCTTGAAATCTGCCATTGCATGAACATAGTGTAACTTGTTTTCGTTCGTGACTGATATATTTTTACCACCAGGTCTAAGCTCATGGACGATTCTTTTACCACCCAGCTCTTCAGTTACAGTAAAATCCAAAAATAGATCATCAACATCTCCATCATAGTGCTGTTTCGTAGAAAGGTAGTGCATCTTATTGTCATAAATTGGTAATAGCATCAAAATGTTACTGTCTTATCATGTTAATGCTAGTAGGAAAAATAAAAGCCAAAATGGTACCATATGCAGTTTTACAGAGGTAGCTGATGAAAAAGTTAATATCAAATATAATCACTACACAGAGAAACGTGATCAATCCCAAAAGTACAATCAGTTTTAACAATGCTTAAATAAATGGCAAGATCCTCTAGAAATTATGAGCAAAAATAGATGCATAAGATTGACTCCTAGTGTCATTGCTAACCTGCGAACACTACAAACTAAGAACACACATTGAAAGATTAATAAGACATCACATATTCATGAATAATATCTCAGGAGAATATACTACAACAAAGGGGTTGAATAATAGCCATCCACCCATCTTATGATCTTTTCAATAGAAAAGATTTTTAAGCAGTAGTTTAACTTGCTTGTATCTGGGAAACTAAACCAAAGCAAAAAAATCTGTAGTACCTTTAGTTGCATAAGATTTCTATAAAGCTCGGGATCAAGAGTTGATAGTTCATCCAGAAAATTATACCGTCCAAGAAGTTTCTGCACAAATACTGGTGAGAAAGAATAGTCCAACAGAATCCCCTCATAGAGTGCTTTGCCGACAACTCGACCAAGAAATTCAATCATATCAATTCCGTTATCCAGAAGCTTAGCAGAATTGCTGGGAATTAAGCTAGTATCAGATGCTGATGTTTGTGAAAAGAGCCCATACCTATTGAGTGTTGTCAGAAATAGAAGAAAATATTCAGCAAAATCGCCTTCATGAATGACAGTACTCTCCAGTCTTCATTTTTTATAAAAGATTTAAAAGCTAAAAGTTTAACGGTATGCTTACTCTGGACTAAAAGCGGTCTTTGAGAGATCTGTTAGGAACTCTTTTGACAGACCACCATAGTCCAAACCAGCTTCAGGAAGACCGCATTCACTCACAAATGACACGTGAATGCAAGATTTCAACTTTGATCTTAGGCAGTTCAACTGCCTGTATCCATCATCAATTATATGGCCTCGACGAATAACTATCTCAATCGATCCCGGGCCTGGCCCAGAAACTTCACCAGTAACCCTTCTCGATGCTTTGTCTGACTCAATAAATTCTCTAAACATCTGCACTCTGTGTAAAAGCCATAATATGATGTCAAGAAAATTAACACTGCTAGAAATGCTTAAGTAATAAAAAGGTGTGCAGCTTGTTAAAGGAAACTATATGCTACTATAGATCAAACTCATCAACCAAACAAAAAAGTGAACAGAAACTACTGAGATATGTGTCTGTCACACTATAGCAACATAACAAGCGCGTACACAACTACACAAGCAGTGTCACAGTATGACCACTACATGAGTTCTTCCAGCGGATAATGTATGTGCACCATTTTATTCAATAGATCTCAAGATGAAAACAGGTTGAACTTTTATGCCAATTTAAACATTTTCCGAAAAAAGGGTGGATTTTTTGCCATTTGTAAAGGAGTGCACGTGTACCAAATTTTCCTCGACCATCAGACAGAATTACCATGTAAGTTTTGTGAATATCATGTTTCAACAATCAGTGATAACAGCTAAGAAGTATAAGTTTTTGATCCACCAAGAAAAATCAGCACTAAGTGTATCATGGTGCGCAAGTATCTCTTTAGTGGATTTCTATGTGAGAAAAATAACGACAATCAAAGATCCTAATGACAACCAGATACACTGAAAACACAAAATTCGCTGCAAGAAGGAGCACATGATAAACAGGTAGGGTAGGTAAGAACAATTGACTCAGATCATAACCATAAGTTTAGGATCTCTTTTTTTTTGATAAAAAGAGAGGAAAAGTTTAAAACATCATTTTTATTAAGTTCACGATGTCCAATTAAAATTATTGGGATTGTTTCGACCTAAATACAGTGAGGTACCTCTCTTCAAATGGATATACATGTGGTAATGTGGTAAGTACAGAGCTCCGATGAGGAATCCCTGGAAAAATACCAAATGCTGCCTCATGAGACCTGGCAGCAGCAGCAATTGGAATTCGGCCATTTCTAGCAGGTGCCAACCACAAGGAAATAGGACAAAACTTATGCCTACTGTCCCTTTCATAGAGTAGATTAAGACATCTGACAGCTACATCCACAAGAGGATTGCTGTAGCTTCCACTATTTTGAATGAAAGAATTGTATACAAATGTATTAAGTGCTGATGCAATCTTCCGCTGCTGCTCTAAAGTAAAAGGAACCTGTGAATTCAGAAGGCAAAGCATGTTATCAAAAATGTGAGTAGACAGAGATAGAGACGCGTACCGGCACCAAGCATACTACCTGCTTTTCATAAAACTCGATATCATCTAGCACAAGTAATAGGTGTCCATATATAGCACAGAAAAGATACATAATGCACATTAAGTCCTTTCCAATACCCCCAGATGCATGTCTCATGGCTTCAATATCCCATGAAGTTAATGCATCATCATTAGACTGCTGAGAAAATAAAATACTATCAGGTAAAGTGCCCTCCTCTGAATCATTGGATTTTCCAGTAATCTTCTGGAGCACATTTGACCACCTGTTTGCTGTGTCCTTGGAATTCCTTCTTTGCCTCATGGAGGATACTTGCACACCTGAACTACTTGTAGCCAACTGTTTCTCGTGTCCTGTTTCTTGTGAATTCTGGATAGGTGGACCAAAAATGGGCATTTCTAGTGCCTCCCATAAATCAACTAGAAATCCAGGTGAGAATGCAAGCATGTTGAGAATAGGCATTGCACCGATAGAAGGGTTAAGTAATGAGAAAATTCTAAGCATGTGATAGTAGAAGCATATAACATTTGACAACTTTAGGCTTCGAAAGTGAATATTCTTCAGGTTTGGATCATAATCAGTTGCCCTGCAGCATGGAAAATCCTCTTTTGCCAACATCAAAAGTTTTCTAAGGTGCCATTGCTGGTAAATTGGCTTCAGAAGGTCCATAAATAATGTTCTCATTCTGCAGTCATCATTGGTATCCTCTTCCTCTGCAACAGATGTGTCGGCATGGGAAGTGATATTACCAACATTTTGAGACGTTCCCTTGCTTTTCTCAAAACTTTCCAGTAAGTTTTCAGAAATACAATTAATAACATCAACATATAAGCAGAAATCTAGCTCTTGAATGAAACACCCTGAATTGGATAAGTCATCATGATTGGTAGCTAAGTTCACTATATTTCCAAGAGCCCAACCAGACAAAGGAATAATACTAGCTGAAACCTCTGACTGCTCCAGTTTTATTATTTCTTCAAATATTTTATCCTTGGAGATCTGCCGCCACCTGCCATGGCTTGATCAGTTTCACATTTACATATGCCATTGTTAAAGTAATACAATGAGTAAACTGTGATGGTTAAGTAAAATACAAACCGCTGACTGCTGCAGTAAGTAGCAAAGCAATCAATACGTGCACTACAACACCTAAAGCGTATGTAATTTGTCTCCAAGTCATTAAAATCCACAAGCAGCATGTAATTTGTTTGTTTGTTTATTTATTTATTTAGGATCAATGCTTCAGAAGGATGGAGACATCGATGAGGATGTCAGTCATAGAATTAAAGCTGGATGGTTGAAGTGGCGGCAAGCGGCGGGTGTCTTATGCGACCCTCGGGTGCCACACAAACTAAAAGGCAAATTCTACAGGACAGCAATCCGGCCGGCTATGTTGTATGGAGCAGAATGTTGGCCCACTAAAAGACGACATGTCCAACAACTATGTGTGGCAGAGATGCGTATGTTGCGCTGGATATGTGGCCACACAAGGAGAGACCGAGTCCGGAATGATGATATTCGAGAGGGAGTAGGAGTGGCGCCAATTGAGGAGAAGCTTATGCAACATCGTTTGAGATGGTTTGGACATATCCAACGAAGACCTGAAGAGGCACCAGTGCATATCGGAATAATTAGGCGTCCCGAGAATGTGAAGAGAGGTAGAGGTCGACCAACCTTGACGTGGACAGAGGCTGTGAAGAGGGACCTGAAGGAGTGGAATATTGATAAAGAGCTCGCCGTGGATAGGAAGGGGTGGAAGTGTGCAATTCATGTGCCAGAACCTTGATTTATAGTTTCGCTTTTCCTCCTTAATCGTTTGACCTTTTATTGTGCCCATTTAGACCTTGTTGGTTCTTGTGAGTTTTATCTCTTTTATGTGTTTCCCCGTTTCGTCGTTTTTCGGTTCTCCTTTGCCTTTGTTTCCCTTTTTTTCTTTGGGGGTTGAGCTCTGAGGTTTTCATACGGGGTTTCATCTCTAGCCTACCCCAACGTGCTTGGGACAAAAAGGCTTTGTTGTTGTTGTTGTTGTTGTTTATTTATTTATTTATTGTCTAAATCTGAAGAAAATAATGAAAAAATCTTATAAACACTACAATAACTTGGAGACAAATAGAAAATGGAAGACTATAATAAGATTGATAGTCTTTTAGTTCACTTACGACTAGGTCATTCCCACAAAATTAGAAAGTTGGTAGCAAGTATTAGTGACAAGGCAGTATCTTGCAATGCTACGCCAACATTTAGAGCAGTATATTGGCACAATCAGTAAAGTAAGATCCTCTGAAAAACAAACATCACTTTGCAAGTTAACGACTTCAATTACATGAATAAACTCTTGCTATCTTGCCATGTAAACACACAAAGAAAAATTAATATTTGGAAGTTCTGAATCTTTAAAAAGTTACGATTTCATAAAAGTTAATCCAATAACAGGAAAAATACCAGAGAAGATTTTGTCCATATCAACAATAAGACCCTTACCAGTAAAATATTGAGACTCGGTTGCAGCACAGAAAAATGTTTAAGAGCAGGTAACAAAAGAGGTGGCATGCGTTTGCACAGATCTGGTATTGTAAGTATAAGTGTGAAGTATTTCTTTGAAGCACCATTCAGATCAACACCGCCCTTTGCTTTCTTAGAGTCGAATGGGCGCAAGGCTAAAGTGACTGCACTAGCAGTAATAAGGAAATCATCATCTGTTGCAGTTGCAGAACTTTTCTTCGCTGAAGTAACATGAGGACCAAGAGACTTTATATATTGCCTAACACAATTATACGTGCCACTCTGGCACGTACCAATAAATTCAATCAAATTCTGTACAGAAGCATCTGCAGCGCTAGTGTTCTCACTGTTCAAACTTTTCCATGTTTTGCAATCAGTTAGAGAGACAGCCAATCTCATAGCAATAGCAGTCATGTCGACTATGCTTCCATCCTTGCAACAGGAATGGTCGTACCTGGCAAGAATGGAAGAGCACAGTGAAATCAGCTTTTTGGCCTGATAAAGCCAAATAGATCTCTCTTCTGGTATACCCACAGCAAAGGAGCAGAAGTTTTTCCTTGCATCTACATAAAAAAAGATACAAGTCAGTAAAGGGATGTGTGTTGATCAGAAGAAATAACATGAGGAACCTGCACAACAATTTGGTGTTCTGTTATATGACTAAATCTAATCATGGCTAATAGCCTAATCTATCATATAACTAAGCAAGATTATTGTGGATGGCATCAAATTCCATACTATGATATAATAATGTTCGCCTAAGTTTCAACTTTCAAATACTCACAACAGGGATGTTTTTCAAGCCTAGCATGCAACTGTTGTTTTTGCTGCTATCAACGAAGTCATGCTGTAGCTGGTTAGACCCATTTCTTCTTCATACAACCAAAATTTGGAATACATATTAACTTAAAGAACTGAACAAATCAGTTTGAATAATATCATGAAATAAAGTCAGCAGCATAGGAACTGATGCCTGATTGTTAAATTTCATATTAAATATTGTGCAGTACCATAAACAGAATTGCCAAGGTGGGAAATACGATTCAATGTGCCGCTGGCATGTGACCCAGTCTCCACCTGCCAGACTCACGAGTGATGGAACTTCCCAATATATACATCTTAGTGATAGCACTAAGGCAATTTACTTTATTTAAGAACTCATGCACCATCACTATGACACCCATAAGGCCAAAACACTTCTGTTATTAGATCACTGACTAGATAGTAGAGTCAAACATATAGTGCCAGAAACAGACCATAAATCATGAGTTGAAGACAAACATTCTAGTCATATGTTTGTTGTCTCATATGGTCACAACTCACAACCATCAGTACCTAAGTACATCAAACAAAACATGTGTGCTCAGTAGTCACCCTGCTAGGCTTTTGTATATTTCTGTTAAAAGTCGGCTAATCTGTTTCTACCATGCTGCTTCAACAATATGTTGAAGCTGCAAACGCTGAGGTTTAATTCCTCTCTTAAGTCTAGAGTGTTGTATTGGCTAAATTCTCGATAGCTTCTTTCTCTTTTCCTTTGCCTCCCTTTGTAACCTTTTTTTAAGATCAAATAAAAGTGTGTTGTAGGGGTTTCCCCTACAGCCTTTCCCCCTAAAAAAAATCTGTTTCTAGCATTCAGCCATCTTGTACAGGGTTGAGCAATACGATGATTGCAGTCCTAAGAAAGATTGAACCACAAATAATTGAGTAGATCACAAACAACAGAATGGTCAAAGCAAAGGTAATATTACTAGAAAATGCATACCCATTGAATTTATACTATTCAAGATAATCTTGAAGCATGTTAAGATAGATTCCACAGTCTTGCTCCATTGTCCAATATACCAGCTAGAAGGTTGAGTAATGAAGAAAAGAAACGGCCTAAGCATCTTTTTGGATATCCATTGAGTAGTCAAGTCGATGTTAGGCTGGTTCATTAATAGTTCCCAGTCTTCATGGAGCTGTTCTGAAACCATTCTTATCACATGGTACCTTCTCCATATTCGCTGGAACAAGAATATAAAAAGAACAGTGACCACAGTTTGATGAGTGCAAGAAAGCACAACCATTGCACGTTTTCATGCTCATGGAGTTATATAATACATATTTGATATACTCTAGAGTCTAGATCAATAAATACAGTTTATGCATTAAGTCGTCCAAAAATTGTTTCAAAATTGTTTGAGAAATGATGACCCTCCAAAAATGACATTAAGCCGAGCAAATGGTCCAAAAATGACATTAAGTCGTCCAGGGGTCCAAACATGAAATTGTTTCAAAAAAGGGCCAAATTGTTTGAGAAATGATGACCCTCCAATTCTACTTAAGATCAGTTGTGGCATTTGGAGATTCGTGGAAATTTAAATACTTCATATCTTTGCATTTGAGTATAGAAAAATGTCGCACTATAAAGAAGGATTCAAAGTCATTATCTTGCAGGTGTCCCAATGCTCAAAGAGTAGCCAAATAACTCTTTTTAGTTGCCCAAACATCCCTGCGAAAAAGTTCAAGGGATTTTTTTTTTGTTTTTAAACAGCTAAAACCAGATGTCCGGTTCTGACCGGAGGTCCGGAAAAATATCTTTCCACTTTTTCCCAGGCTGGCAGCTCTTACTGGATGTCTAGTGCCCTAAACCAGATATCTAGGTTTTATTCAAAATATTTTTTCTAAACACAAATGCCTTAACAGGTTGTCCGGTCCGGTTTGCAAACCCGGATGCCCGAGAAATATTCAAATGCTATTTTTCCTGATCTCGAGCACATGGACCGGATGTCCGATTTCCCAAACCGGATGCCCGATTTCCCAAACCGGATGTCCAGTTCTGCATTAGCCGTTTTCTCGGAGCTCTGGTTCCCACTGAATGTCTAGTTTTTGGCATGACTGCTCTCCAATGGTTGAATCTAAGAGGGCGAGTATTTATACTCCTTTCCCCGGCCTTATCTTCTTCACCAACCTCAAGCCGAAAGCACCATGTGCCATTATCCTCCCTCTCTCTCTCTCTCAAACACACTAAACTTTGATTTGAACACTTGTTCTTGTGTGGTTTTGAGAGAGAACTTGCTCAAGACTTGAGATTTGATCCCACGACCTTCACATCCATCCTCTTGAGCAAAAAATTTACAATAACAGCATAAACAATAAGAACAAGTTGAACACAAGAGACACACGATTTAACCCGAGGTTTTGCCAAACCACAAAGAAATGACTGCGTCCCGTTGTTGAGGTGGCCACAAAGGTCAGAGTCTATTTCACCACAGAGGTTGGACATTCAATCCATGTGCTCGGATTCAGGGAAAATAGCTTTTGAATATTCTTGGACATCCGGTTTTGCGAATCAGACATCCAGTCAAGGCGTTCTGGTTCAAAAAAAATGTTTTGAATAAAACCTAGATATCCGGTTTAGCGCACCGGACATTCGGTAAGAGTTGTCAATCTGGGTTTGATGTTCAGCGCCATGGCGCCACATGATTTATGATGGGTGTAGTGGTCGTGAGAGGATGCTGAATCCAGCGTGAAGCCGAGAACCGATGGCTTTGATACCAGGATTAATAGCAACCTTGCAGGAAGAACAGAGGAATAGGGATCAGAGTTCCGGTGGCAGAGTGTCATTGAGGACATGTTGCGTGTTGGGAAATAAGATAGTTCAGTGTTGGTTACATTTTGCCATTCACGGTCTACTCACTCTCTTTCTGGCCGACCGGTACATGTTACACACCCACTCTGGGCGCAGTCCTGGTATGAGCGCTTCTGCAGGCCTTGTCATGGTTGGGTTGGGCTAGAGTGCAAAAAGTGATAACATAATGTAGGATACAACAAACACACTAAAATATGAATAATGTTATTTTTAGGGCATCGTATCCTATGCCCAAAGGTGTATGGTGGTCATGTGTACATTTTAAATCTAGGACATTCATCTCGTATCCAATGGTAGCAGATGTGAAGGGTTCTCCGTAAAATTTCATATGAATAAGGTTATGAGCAGAACATAGTGCAAATTGGAACAGAAAAGACATACTCATAATCCATTGCAATCGTCCCTTTCTCTTTAAACAGACATCAAAATCGTGTTTACCATTGAAACGACCCACGAGCTCACAGACCGATCAAGGCTCTGTTTGAGACTGCTCTAGCTCCAGCAAATTTAGTGGAGTTGGTGAAACAGGTCATTCGGTGCTCCGTAAAACAGTAGAGCTAAAAGTTGTGGACTTTTAGAAAACATTTACATAAGTCATTTAGTTGATTATTGAAATTAATAATATCTTTAAACTATTTAAATTTATATTATAAACTATAGCTCCACAAGCTGAAACGGGAGCAATCCCAGACACTCCCTGAAGTACCCGAAAACTAGAAAGCAAAATCCGTGTTATGCGAGCAAATGGATTTTAGAGCTCAGATAGGAATTGGTAGGTGGCCCGTGGCCGATGGTTAGGTAGGTACACACCGATAGGCGGAGAAAGGGGGTTGGGTGGTGGCGACCTGGTGGGAGCCTGGGAGGTACCTGGATGGAGAAGGCGGCCGCGGCGGCGCGGCGGAGGTGGCTGCGGAGCTGGCGCTCCTCGGAAACCTTCTGCAGCAGCGCGTCGCGTGTGATCTCCTTCGCGCTCGAGCCCCGAAGGGACACCTGCAGAAGTGAAAAAGGAATAGTGAGCCAGAGTGCGAGCGATGGAGAAGCGGAGGCGAGGGGAAGGAGACGGGGGAGGGACCTGGCGCTTGCCGGCGGGGGGCACCGACATCGCCGACGGATAGCGGATGCAGGTAGGCGCACGCTTGCGCAGGAAGGGGAGGGCGACGGACGGATCACGGACGCGTCTGCGAGAGCGAGACTGCACGTCTGCACGGGCGGGTTGTCGTCAGTCGTCACGGCCTCACGGGGCTCGCGGAGTGGTCAGTCGACGGGCAAGAGGACATAGGGATTTTACCTGAGAACGTATCTGATGCACATGAAAGATTGGTGCATATGATGTATACTAGATGAGTGTCTCGTGCGTTGCAACGGAAATACACAATACCATGATAACTTATCTCTACTATCCTATAAGGCTCCAAGGAGGGCGTCCACATTGCTTCACGTGGCTCCGCCCTCCACCACCCCTGCCAATCTCGCGGGCGAGCCGCGCCCGCCCCATCCCCGCAGGCCGTAGCGTCACTAGCGCCGTCCACGCCATTCCCCACCGGATCCGGCAGTGCGACGCTAATCGCGCCCGCAGTCCACGCCCCGGGATCCGGCAACGCGACCCATCCCCACAACCCCTCGCTGCGCGCTTGCCCCGACATTGCCACACGCCGTGGCTAGAGTTCTGCGGCCCCTACCCCCGAGATTGCCGCCGTCTCCAACCCCTCCCGCTCGAGATCTCCACCGATGGTGTCGGACCCCGCACCGCCGTCGGCACCGCGCTACTCGGTGTAGTCGCTGTCGTCGACCCACCTCCCCGGAGAGGTCCATGCCAAGATGAAGTCCGCTGCCATAGCGTCCTCGGATCCACGTCCACCGCGTCGCCGCAGTCCTTAGGAGCTGATGGTGCCCCGGCGGTGGGGACCCGGACTGTGGTCAGGCGCATGGACGCGTTCAGACAGACGCCCTAACCACCGCTTCGCCTTCGGCTCCCTCTGAGCCGCCGCGTCGCCGCAGTATGATCCGCCCCAGGTGAGTACAGACTAGCCTCCGTCTCCACTCTGTCGTGCTCCATTGCTCCCTCCCTGTCTCTCTCGCTCCTTCCCTCCCCCATCTGTTCAACCGTCCACACACATCCGTCGTCGCCATTCGCGCGTCAGCACCAGCCACAGAGAGGCTTATCACTTCCCCATCGCTCTGGATCCTCCTGTTCCCCGGTTGAACCTCCGACAGCATTAGCGGCATCCAGTTAGGGGTTGTGTGGATTTGGGGCCTCCAAGTGCAAATCCATTCCTACCTTCTCCGGATCTGGTGTCCTCTCGCCCGGGTGGGCATCGTCTTGCCGCCGGTCTCCTCCCCGGGCTCGTCAGCGTGAAACACGACCGCGGTGGGTCCGATATGCGGCGTGCGAAAGAACAGGAGGCTCGGCTGGTGCTGGTACCCAGAGGAGGCAAACTAGGACCATCAGCATTTGCAGGAGGTGGCTAATGGGCTTCGCTAGGAGCTTCTCCATCAGCTGGCGTCTCGGCTCCCACCAGTCGCATAAGCGAATTTCATTTACCCTTTCTCCTCGGGGCGGTCCTCAATCCAGAGTAGGCGTCCATATCCAGCGAGGGCGTTACCACCGAGGCGCCTATCCGCGCCGGACACAACGTCCACAGTGATCTCCAGGAGGTGAGGGGATTCACTCCATCACACTGCGCATGTCACCAAGGCACGGTCTCACAATCTCAAACCACTATCCCCTTTTCTGTATGAGAGTATTCATTTTTTTGCCTCTTTTCTGTTTGCATTCCTTCTTCAGTATAATGTTTGTTAGAATAACCAGGTGAATTTACAAAATTCATATCCATATACTTTCTTCGATGACAAATATAAATCTACCTAGGTTTGTCATAACTCATAGGTCAATCATTCTAACTTCAATTGACAATTTTTATAAAAAGTATCATAAGGAAAATAATATATTATCATAAAAGAGATGTCCATCTATATCAAATTTTAGATATTGATGGTGGTCAGAGTTAAAAAACAGTTTGCCTTAAGACAAACCAAGATGAACTTGTATTTACAATCGAAGGAAATTTTGCACATTGTCTAGACATTTAATTTATTAGATAAATTCTTCTGTTAGTTGTTCAACTTTGTACGTCTTATAAGTCACAGGAACAATGTTTATCTAGAACTTCGGTCTCAAATTATACAGTAGTGTTCAGCCATACCTGCCATGTCACAAGAAAGAGAGATAAAAAGTATTTAATAGTAGACCTAATGATGCTCATTTGTAATTGTAGATATTCGTATATCCTTTTTCTACAACCTTGTGAAACATGTGATGGTTTGACTTGGAACAAACTTTGGGTTTGATATAGTAAAATGCAATGTCTGTGGAGGGAAGTAGTAGAACAAGACAGAACAAGTGCCAAATAAGGTTATATAGTAGAATACAATGTGTGGAGGGAAATAGTAGAACAAAACAAAACAAAACAAGTGCCAAATAAGGTTACAAGGTTTATAGTAGTGATTGCTTAGCTGCTACAACGACACTCATAGATTAGCCTGGCATTTGCAATGTCGCTCTTGTATTTGCCATAACCTCACTTAAGGTCACACATTGCCTCCGGGACCTTGACCTCTGCTACTGTTGTCGCCTGGCCGCGTCGTCTGCTCCCACACCACCGAGCTGTGGGTCCTGGTACCGGTCGCTCCCCGCCTCTGCTCCTTCTGCTTCAGCGAGTGGCAGGCTATCGATACACTCGATTTCAATTGTTTTTACGCTATTTACTGTATTGCAATGGGACAATGGATGATTAGGATTTGTTTTTTTAAGACTGGCCCATGATTTATCATCGTATACTATTTCTTTAATAGATTGTTCGCTACATCTACTGATCTACATGTTCACATGTTTCAACTTCTGTCAGCATCCGTAATTACTATATGAATGCTCATTCTGTGTCACCTTTTAAGTTTACAAATGCTCTTTTCCAGGTCACATATGGAAAGTGAAGGACCCAAATGATTTCTTCACAGGAAGGTGCTTACATCTTGCTTCCATGCCTCAGTAGTTTCGGTCACTATTAGTTTTGCTATGCCTTTCCTACATAAATAATTTTGCTACCTCAAAATGCTTGTAAATATGATGATGTATGCTGGAGACCGCTAACCTTCACACATCTAATAAGATGAAGCAACAAGCTAGAAAATGTGGAATTTGTCATATGTCCGGATGCAAAACGGGTAACTTCATGCTTTCCACAATGTGTGCCGACATGATGCTTGCTTGTAGAGATGGTTCGTTCCTTTGGTTCCATGCTGACATATTCCTTTCTGTGTTATCCTAAGATAGCCACATTATTTTGATGATATGAGGATGATTCAAATTGATTGGTTGTTTTTTCTAATTTAACTTGGACCAATCTTCAACTCATGGGGCGCTTCATCCTCGGCCTCCTACGCATGCACTTCTCCTGCTTCTCCTGCTGGTCATCGCCCAAGGTGCACTTTTCCTCCCTGTTCTGTTTCACGTGCCCATGTGTCATTCTTGTTTTTCACTATTTAGGATCGTGAGGGTGTTATTGCAATAATAGCTGATGGAGAAATGAGAATGATTTTCAAACGATGACAGGATTGGCAGAATGAGAGCGACAAAGGAATGAGCTAAATCTTTTGAAATATGAAGCAATATGATTTCTTTCCAGTGTTATATTTTTTATTTCCTATGCATTTCTTAAAAGTGCTATTACATGTTCACCTACTAATACCCTTGTTTTTCTTGCAGCTCAAGGATGAATTGCTGCTCTTGACCATAGGGATTGGAGCAGCATGTAGTTTATACTGTATCCTGGTTTTCTGTCTCGAGGTACATCCTCATATCAAAAGAAAGAAACAATACTTAAATGTTTTTGTGTCTAATCTAAAACTCTTGTAGCCAATTGATGTTTGCCCACAAAACAGCAGCTCGGTTGCATGGATAGTAAAATGCATTACCATAATATGTTCTACAAAATTGGCTGCACTGGGTTATATTGGAAATTAAGTGCCTGTAAAGGACAAATCCAATGTCGGAGGCTCCCACGTGAGTAGGGTCTAGGGAAAAGATAAACTAAGGCAAGCCTTCACTGTAATCAGAGAGACTGCTTTTGTGACCTGGTGACCCAGTGAGATAGCTCTCACCAGTCCACTAAGCCTGCCATTTGCAACTAAGTGCTCATAGTTTGGCATTTATGCATTTGGTACCTTGCATCATACTCTTGTTAGTTTTTGAGTCATGGACTCAAGCGCACCAAACATACAGCCTGATGTATTTTTTGTATCAAGTGTTCTTTGGTAAAGGATTCATAAATTATATCTCCAGACACCTAGCGAAGACCATGAGCTCTGCCTTTGCTTTGAAATAATTCGATATTGATGTATAATAATTTTAGGGTGCCTAAATGTGAGTAACTAATGCAATGCAATACTAATGCGAGAAACCAGCTAGATTCTATAAGTTTACTTTCTTATCGGCGTTTTGATTTATTTGAATTCTGAACAGATGTTGCATGGTGTCAGTGTGTGAGATGTGCCGTAACAGATGACTCCAAAATGGATTGCATGCTCTTCAAATAGCTACAGAGAACTATCTTCACATAAAATGGAGAGTGCAATGTTTATAAAAGAATGAATATGGATAAGGATTCAGATTCTCCTATAGCATATGAAGAGGCAAAGGAAATGGCGAGCCAAAGCTGCACAATTTCTGATGATCACTCGTTGTTACTGCTATCCATTATCTCCTCAGAGGCATTGCTTTTAAATTCAACAGCAGACATGGCAGGTGCAGGTCCTATCCTATCCATTATCTACCCCTGCATGTGTGCCAGCTATTCTACTCTATGTTTCAATAGTTTGGAAATAATTCAGCGAGCTAAGGTTTTCTGATACAGGTACGTGTCCACTTTCTTCTCAAGGAATTGCACTAGAGGCTGGACTTTGTCGGTCAAGAGAAATTTAATGCCTATTGTTAATACAACCTTTAGCTATTTTTTCCATGATGATGGAGTTGGACAAGTACCGTATTGAGTATAACTGTTAGCCTATTATATCTTTGTACAACCATGGCAAACGAATACTTTCTTATAACACCATGAAGATAATGTTTAACGAAGTGTGTTTGCGTGCGTGTGTAATTTCTTATTTTGTTTTGCTGCTAAGTTTGATAGTTCAAAACATGATTCTTGTAAAGTTTGGTTTTAGTCTAACAAATACACTCAAGTCCTGACATGTAAACTGTAAAGTCGGACTGTTGCTTGGTGGATCTGTATTGAACTTTATTTTTTTTAAAAAAGAAATGCTTTATGGCTTGTATAGTTTGTATTCACTTCTCACCTAAGCTACAATTTGTTTTTTCAGCCTTTCAAGATTTGGCACATTGACATAATGACATGGGATGGTCACGGATTGGATGTCAATTTTGCTCCCTGTACTTGTAGATTATTGGTTATGTCGATTTTGAAAATTTCTATCGTGATGGATAACATTTGAATATAACATAGTTAAATAAACATGACTACTGTTTCAGCCTTTCGAAATTCTGATGCTATAGTGTCAGTATACTATGTCATTTTAGGGAAAATATATGTCATGTTTATTTTGATAAAATTATATGATTTCTCACTCAATTCTTGTTGGTGGCTTCAGGATTTGTTAATTTGTAACCGATCTGTGTCATTTGACAAAGTACTTTGACTTGGTATAATATGAGTGTTACTTCGACCAAAAGAGCTTGGTAAAGTGTGAGAAACTCCGCAAACTCCTTCCGCAGGTCTCTCTTCTAGCCGGCCACTCTCTTTCCATTCGCTCACACCACAATCACATTCCACTCACCTTTTTGCTTTGCTAAATCACTGCAGACAATGACTAGCAACAGTTATGACGAGGGTCAAGATAGCCGCCATACATGATACATTGAATACAACATCGAGATAAACACCCCCTCCCCACACACAACTTTTGCCTTCCGTTCACTCTGTATGTTGTGTTTATTACGGTTGCATATGTTGTGTTTATTATGGCATCAACATGTTCCATTAGAAAATATAACTATTGTTTGTCAAGTACAAAATCATAATCACATCAGCTTGTAATAATATTGCATCACTGTTTTGTACCAATTTGTAAGTTGCCGTAGCAACGCACGGGCACCCTACTAGTATATATAATGTGTCTTATATTGTTATAAGAAAATGTTTCATAATTCATTTGTGATCCTAGCCATATATAAATTTTGTTATTTTAATTTAACTGTTTCACTACTACATTACAACCATCAGTATCATACAGACTTCGATATATACCATGATTTGCATGGTCTCATCATTGGAGAGCACGTGTCACACCTATCGGTAGAAGTTCCCTCGTACATCGTCAGTCATCAGGCACGCACAACCATACATGTTTGCTTAAATAAAAAGGCAAGTGTGTGCGTTTGCGAAGAGAATTAAAGGCAGGCCAGCACAAAAGCTACCTCGGCGATGGCAAGTGGTCATTGTTGTCGGTCCTCCTCTGCGTCACCTCTGTCGCTAAGATGACGCCACAGTCTTTGATATAGTAGTCGTCGAACGCGCGTGACATGGCGAGTACCGATGACTTTTGGCTGGGCTGCTAAACGAAGTGCACCCCGGGCTCATCAGCGAGGTAGTACACCTAGCTGTTGCACCTCCAGATGTGCTACTCCTCTACATACATCTTTTTCGAGGACACTCACACAACATCAACAACAACCGTCGTCCAACGCACAAGAATTTATGGCCAGTCAGTAACGACTTACGTGGCCGGTTGAGCTTCAGGTGGATGATGAGCTAGATGGCGTGACGACGCCGTCGTCGGATGCGGTGCCCAGAACAACCCGAGAGTCGCCGACGTTGGCAACGACTATGAGGTCCCTCGTTTGAATATGGACAGCGGTGTAGCCGCTCTGGACCGCGTCCAAGCGACAGCTGCGCCGGAGCTTGCCGAACATAGCGACGCATGCGGCCAAGTAGGACTGCTTTCAGAGGTCGAACTGGCAGTTGTCAAGCTTCTTCTCATCGTCGATGAGCGACGCCAACGCGAGCGCCTCCTGCCAGTGGTGTTTGTTCGGGGTTTCCAAGTAAGAAACATGGATTCATCTTTGGCGTTAGTTTATAAAAAATGACTAACAAGTCAGATCCATGGATAAAATATTACGGAGAATAAATGTCACACATATAAAAAAGGAATTTAAGTTGAAAACTTATTCAAACAAAAGAAGTTGCATGCAAGGCTCTTCTTTAAATACTACTCTCTCCATCCAAAAATATAATTCGGGAATCTCGTTGATAATTATCTACTAATACACATTGTGTAAGGGTAGCAGGTGGGCTTTGGGAGAGATGTAGTAGATATTTTTACTGTAACAAATATTAACATAAACACACAAGTGGTGTAGTGGTAGCTACGAGCACATTTACTTGAGAGGTCGCGGGTTCGAATCCCATTAGGGCCACATTCGTGTTTTTTTAATTTAATTTTAGCTAGGCGTGGGATGCACGTGGGAATGAGAATGAGCTTTGCGGGGAGAGGAAATGAGAAAGACAGAGAGTTCGGAATGGGAATGGCAGAACCAGGAATGTGGCAGCCTACCCCTTAGAGTCTTAATAGGTAGTATAGATATTAAACCATCATCACTTATTTTAGATTTAACGTCTTTAGTTATTTGGTATAATTTGCTAAGAACATCCTCCAACGTGGTGACGTGTAGTAGACTAGTGGTGGAAGATGTTATTTATAAATTGAATGATCAATTAGAGATGTTAGATCTAAAATAAGTGTTGATAATTTAATATGTGTACCATGTGCACTAATTTTTCATGTGCATCGGATATATCTTTATTTTATTATTGTTATATCTTTATTTTATTATTGTTATTTTGAGAATTAGTGTCCTAGGTCACGCCGATATATTTGATGTGACAGTGATCGCGCTTGGTTCCATCCAAAAGTTTAGGCCAGTTCGTCAAATATTTTAATGTTAGTTAGAAATATTAAATATATAAAGGGTTTAAATTTAGAGTTAATAGCTAGTTAAATTACTAGTGAAATTAGATATGTAACTATTATTAGTTAATTTGCTAAAAATTGCTAATAGTTGAACATTAATTAGATTGTTTAGGTGGCTTTAACTAAATTTTATTAGCTAACTATTAGCTCTATTGCATTTAAACATCTTTATAGTCTAATTATAAAACTAATTACATAGACGAGAACTAAATGATAAGACGAATCTAAATATTTGTTAATCATGTATTATTTAGTCTTAATAAATTTGTCACACTGATTAGTCTTCAGCTATATAATTAGTTTTATAGTTAAACTATATTAATACTCATAATAACTATTCCAATATCCGATGTGACACGTACTAAACTTTAGTTCCCAGAACTAAACACCCTTTATTCTCTTTCACATTAAATATTTAAATAATAATTATTGATATTAAATATAGTCTAATTATAAAACTAATTACACGTACGACTAAAAGACGAGAACGTATTTATTAAACCTAATTAAGCATGTAACTTTAGTCAGTAGAGTGAGAGAAGACTCTAACCTTAATCACGAGTTGGGAATATGTTAATAGAAGAGTTAAGTATGCTAGAGCCCATTACAATAGGGGTGTACAAGGAAACCCTAACAAAAAACACTAACATTTACTCTAACACCCCCGCACACAACTATATCTTATACAGATGTTGAGACTGAATTAGGACTCAGTGAAAACAGTAGACAGAAGCCCCTGGTGAAGATATCAGCGAATTGCGAAATGGTCGGACGTATAGAACGTGAACATCACCAACGACAACACATGTCTAATCTGATAGGCCATGTGTTGGGGCTATGCTTCGGCGCGCCGAAGGTCTTGTAGGAAGAAGCAGATTCGGCTGAAGCTGTCCGCAGAAGATGGCCGAAGGTCCCTCTTCATGAAGCTTCGGTATTACAAACCGACTTAAAGATAGAATGACCTTTTAGTCCATAAAGGTCTGAGTCGATGTTGTAAACTTTTATGAGGGGCATAATTGTAATTCTTCACAGGCTGTGTCCTGTGTCTATAAATAGATGAACAGTACCCCCGTACTATTCACGCTGATTGGTACTCGCTCGTGCGTCACGCTTGTATTTTTGCCTTCTATCAAGCCGAAGGTACAAATGTAATTCAATATTGCTCTTATTCTTCCATGATTATATAATAAGGACATGTAATAATGCTATGTGATTATTCATGTTATTCTCTCATGTTTCATATGCTTCTCCTTTTATCAATATAAATTGTAATGATGAAGGTATGTCCTTCATGACCTTCGTCTGAAGACCGTTATATCCTAAGGGAAATAACGCTTCGAAGGACGAAGGGTATTTACCACTAACTTCTTTCTGTGTTGCCTTGTTCTTAATTCATAGCATTTGAGAACAAGTCCCCAACATTGGCGCCCACCTCCGGTGAACTTACTTCCATTTTTTTGAGCTGATGGCTTCGTTCAACAATCAAGCTGGAGCTGCTTCGGCTCCGAAGCTGCTACTCCCGATAACAGGCGGTTCATGTTCAGAGCCAGCCAACAAGAAGCAGAAGAAGGAAGCACAGAGAAGGGTACAGCATGTTGGGGTGCAAGGACCCTTCATCAAGTCGAGATGGTCTCACATTCCTATTACCTTCTCCCAAGAGGACCTTCAACTCAAGGATTACCCACACAACGATGCCATGGTTATCTCTTGTGTTATCAAAGGATTTCTGGTCCATAATGTCTTGGTTGATACAGGCAGTGCAGCTGATATCATATTTGCTAAGGCCTTCAGGCAAATGCAAGAGCCAGAAGACAAGATTCATGATGCTACGCACCCTCTCCGTGGCTTCGGAGGAAGACAGATTGTAGCGCTAGGCAAGATCACCATGTCAGTGACCTTCGGGTTCATCAACAACACCAGAACTGAGCAAGTTGTGTTTGACATTGTTGACATGGAATACCCTTACAATGCAATTATTGGTCGTGGCACCCTCAACGCTTTCGAAGCAATTCTTCATCCTGCCTATCTTTGCATGAAGATACCTTCGGATCAAGGACCCATTGCTATTCATGGAAGTCAGGAAGCTGCCAGAAGGGCCGAAGGAAACTGGACTGACTCAAAAGCAATCCATAACATAGATGGAGCTGAAGCTTGTGAACAGTACAAATTCAGAAGGGAGAAAGCAGCTTCAGCAGATCAGCCGAAGCCCATGCTCTTATGTGAGGACATAGCAGAGCAGAAGGTGCTGTTGGGCTCTCAATTATCCGAAGAGCAGGAGAAAACCTTGATAAGGTTTTTGTTCAACAACAAAGATGTTTTCGCATGGTCAGCCAATGACCTCTGCGGAGTAAATAGGGATGTTATTGAACACTCGCTCAATGTTGACCCATCCTTCAGACTCAGAAAGCAGAGGCTTCGGAAAATGTCTGATGATAAGGCCGAAGGTGCTCGTAATGAAGTAAAAAGACTCCTCAGTGCAGGAGTTATCAGAGAAGTAAAGTACCCAGAATGGCTGGCTAACACTGTTATGGTAAAAAAGGCCAATGGCAAGTGGCGAATGTGTATCGATTTTACAGATCTCAACAAGGCTTGTCCGAAGGACGAATTCCCATTGCCAAGGATAGACTCTTTAGTTGATGCAGCAACTTCTTCAGAGCTCATGAGTCTGCTAGACTGTTACTCAGGCTATCACCAAATCTGGATGAAGAAGGAAGATGAGCCGAAGACTAGCTTCATAACCCCAAGTGGCACATATTGCTATCTTCGGATGCCTGAGGGGCTCAAAAACGCTGGAGGAAGTTTCAGCAGAATGACTGCGAAGGTTCTCCAGTCTCAGATAGGCAGAAATGTGCTAACTTATGTTGATGACATCATTGTAAAAAGCACGAAACAGGAAAATCATATTGCTGATTTGCAGGAGACCTTCGCCAGTTTCAGACAAGCTGGCTTAAAGTTGAATCCAGAAAAATGTGTCTTCGGAGTAAAGAAGGGGAAATTTCTTGGATGCTTGGTTTCAACAAAGGGAATTGAAGCTAATCCAAGTAAAATTGAAGCTATACTTCGAATGGAGCCACCAACTACAAGAAAGGGGGCCCAAAGATTGACAGGGAGGCTGTCATCTCTCAATAGATTCATATCCAGATCAGCAGAAAGAAATTTACCATTCTTCGAAGTGCTGAAATCAGCCGAAGTCTTTCAATGGGGACCAAGCCAACAAAAAGCCTTTGAAGAACTGAAGCAATATTTGATAGATTTAACAACATTAACTCCACCAGCGCCAGGGGCTCCTTTGTTGTTATACGTGACAGCTTCGCACTCAGCGGTAAGTGCAGCACTTGTCCAGGAGAAGCTTGATGGCCAAGTCAAGAAGCAGGTTCCAGTGTATTTTGTATCTGAAGTTCTTAGTGTATCAAAGAAAAACTATACAGAATTGGAGAAGGTATTATATGCTGTTTTGATGGCATCCAGGAAGCTTCGGCATTATTTTCAAGCATACAATATTGTTGTTCCTTCTTCGCAGCCGTTGAAGGATATTATGAGAAATAGAGAAGCTACTGGACGGATTGGAAAATGGGCTGCAGAGCTCAATGAATTTTGCATTGATTATGTGCATAGATCCTCGATCCAGTCTCAAGCGTTGGCAGATTTCATTGCCGATTGGACGCCAGGGGCTCAGGATGAAGAAACAAATAAAGATGCCGAAGTGTGGACAGTGTTTTGCGATGGGTCTTGGGGAACCTTCGGAGCAGGAGCAGCCGCTGTGTTGGTCTCACCATCCAAAGTTAAAACTTGTTATGCGGCAAGACTCGATTTTAGCTGTACAAACAATATTACTGAGTACGAAGCCCTGCTTTTGGGCCTTCGGAAATTAAAAGCAATGGGAATCAGAAGGGCCATCCTTAAAACTGATTCCCAGGTTGTTTCGGGTCATATCGACAAGAGTTGCAAGGCTAAAGATCCGAAGCTTGAAAAATATCTAGACACGGTCCGAAGAATCGAAGCTTCCTTCGAAGGATTTTCTGTCAAAAATATCCCTCGAGGACAAAATGAGCATGCTGATTTGCTAGCTAAGTCAGCAGCACAGGGGCTGCCTTTACCTTCGGATGTGTTCTTCGAAACAATAAAGGCACCTTCAGTGGAACTCCTTGAAAGAGCAGTCCTCAATATATCTCCTGTTTATAGCGAAGATTGGAGAACTGAGATCATCTCTTACCTTCAGGGTAAATTCCTTTCAGATGACGAAACTTATAACAGGAGGATAGAGTCAAGAGCTCGTCCATATGTCATGATAGAAGGGGAGTTGTACAAGCATGGAGTTTGCGCTCCGCTACTCAAGTGTTTATCTAGAACCGAAGGTATAGAGTTGATGAAAGAAATACATGCAGGCCTGTGTGGATCTCACATTGGATCTAGGCCGTTACTTGGAAAAGTTTTCCGCCAAGGGTTTTATTGGCCGAAGGCAGCTTCGGATGCAGCGGAATTAGTTCAAAAGTGCGAAGGCTGTCAGAAATGTGCAAGAGATCAAAAACAACCTTCGTCCTTAACACAGCTCATACAACCCATCTGGCCATTGCAAAGGTGGGGCCTTGACTTGTTAGGTCCATTACCACCGGCCTAAGGGAACTTAAGATATGTTGTAGTGGCGGTGGAATATTTTTCTAAATGGATTGAGGCAAAGCCTTTAGCCACAATAACTTCGGCCACTGTCCAAAAGTTTTTCTGGCAGAATATTGTTTGTCGTTTCGGGGTACCAAAGGCCATCACTGTAGATAATGGAACACAATTTGACTCCGAAGCTTTCAGAGATTTCTGTGATCAAATTGGTACGAAGATCCATTTTGCATCAGTCAGGCATCCGGAGTCAAATGGGCTCGTTGAAAGAGCCAATGGCATTATAATGACAGGAATAATGAAGTTAATCTTCAATCAACCCAGGGGAAAGTGGCCAGATCAGTTAACCAAAGTGGTGTGGAGCCACAATACAACAACATCAAGGTCTACAGGCTTTACTCCATTCAAGATATTATTCGGTGACGAAGCAATAACTCCAGAAGAAGCTAAAACTGGATCAATAAGAGTAGTAGCTTCGGCAGAATCAGGTTCTGAAGATGCTTATTCTGTGGAAAAAGATGCTCTAGAAGGGATCAGGCTTCAAGCTGTGGAGAATATCAATAAATATCAAGCCGAAACAATCAAGTGGCGTGATAGAAAGGTTCGGCTGAAGAATATTGAGCAAGGACATTTGGTGCTTCGGAGAGTAGCTAACCCAGATACAGTGGGCAAGTTGCAGTTGAAATGGGAGGGACCTTTCTTAGTAGCATCTTCGTCAAGACCCGGTTCATACAGATTGAAGGATATGGACGGCAACGACATTCCTAGATCTTGGAATGCGGATGAGCTTCGGCGATATTATGTGTAACTTGATGTAACTTTTTATGTCTTTTCTTTTTCATGGCACCCTTTTCCTTTCTAAAGGGGGAGAAAGGTTTTTAATGGGGCCATCATATGTAATTTCCTTTTTTAGTTCTATAAGAGCAAAATCCCCCAAGGAGTGTAAATGTAAAAGCTGAGAACGCACCATTGAGTGCCGAAAAGTAAAAGGCGAAGAAGCTCCAAAGTCGTTCCTAAGGGAATGCAGAGCTTACAGCGAAAAGTCAACGCTGATTCCGCCGAAAGTAAAAGGCGAAGAAGCTCCAAAGTCGTTCCTAAGGGAATGCAGAGCTTACAGCGAAAAGTCAACGCTGATTCCGCCGAAAGTAAATGGCGAAGAAGCTCCAAAGTCGTTCCTAAGGGAATGCAGAGCTGATGTGTGATTGTTTCTAAGGAAATAATGGCTGAGGGTATGGCTTCGGATATGTGTTTGGACATTCATTCGCACATCACATTACATCATAGCATTTGCATTCATAAACATTCATTCAGGCATATATAGGATAATCATCATCATGGCATAAGTGGTTCCTTCGGCATAAGAGAAGAGCTTCTTCGCGTACAAAAAGAGAGCTTCGGAAGAAAGGGAAATGTTGTTTTCGATGCTTCGCTGTGTACGAAAAGAAGGGAAGGTGTTTTTTCGCCTTCGACTCAAAAAAAAGATAATTTCGTCCACACCAAAGCACTTCACATACATTAATAGAAGGGTAAGAGCATAATACAAGGTATGAACAGAACTCATTAAAGACAAGTTTAGTTACATTTACATAAGTTATCTCAAAAGTTTCTTGAGTCTGTCTACAATTTACTCCTACTTAATCTTCGAGGGATTTTAGCTTCGGCGTCACTCTTTTTAATCATCGACTTCGGCTTCGTCATCCTACATGAATTAAGTTGTTGTAAGTCAAAATCGAGCTTGAAGAAAGAGGTAAGCACAAGATATGATTTCTTACTGGTTCAAGATGACTCCGAGCTTCGTCTCCAGCCTTTTCTCGCCCGCCTTTTGTCCATATCATTTTTATAAATCTATTGGAAATACTTCGGGCGAGATCAGGGATGTCATCTAGGATTGATGGTGATAAAGTGAAGTTGGGCCTATTGACAATCTTTCCATGGTCGCAGCCAGCTTTTAGGAAAGCTGCAGCAGTGCCCCGAGAAGCTACCCAGGCGCAGAAGTCACCGTGCCCAGCTATAACTTCGTCGAGCTCGTCAATTTCACCCTCAATATGTTCGAAGGTCTTCGGTAAATCTTCAGCTGAGGGGGTGAATTTCTCACTGCTGGCTCCAACTGAGTGAAAATTTTTTCTTAGTCGTTGAATGCATTTGTTGCTAAATTCCAAACATTTTTCTTGAAGGTCCGCTAATAGTTTTCTCAAATCTGAATTTTGTTGAGCTTCGGCTTCAAGTTTTGCCTTAAGTTCTTGCTTTTCTTGTTCAAACTGCTTAGATTGGCAGAGAAGCTTCGTGTTCAGTTCTGTTATTTTTGCTTCGGCTTCCGCCAATAAACCTTCAGTTGCCTGGAGCTCAAAATTTTTCTTCTCAATATCAGCTGATTGCTCCTTTATTTTGTTTTCTAAATTTTCAATTATAGCTTCCTGTTTCTTGTCTTCAAAATCTTGCTGCATTTTCAAGGCCCTGCTCAACAGCATACTCTGCACGAAAACAACCTTCGTTAGACATGTTTTCATTATTAAAAACAATAAAAGTCAAGGGAATAGTAGTTCACCTTGAAATTGGAATAAAACAAACTACCAACGATATGTTGTCGTCGGTAGCGGCTAATGTCCATTTCCAGCTTCGGAAAACCGATACTCTTTGATAGAGTACTGATAACTTTGGCTCCAGTTTGGTTTCGGATACAATCTAATTTTTCATCATCAATACCTCCGAAGAGGAGTGCTCCTGGTTTGTACCCGCAAGATTTGGCATACTCTTTAAGCTCTTCTATTTCGGGTTTTGACAATTTTTCTCCAACTAAATTTTGAAACATGAAGGCTTCGTTCTCTGAAGCTTCGTCAGCAATTTCCTTTTCTTTCCCCAACGCTGCGGCCACGGCCTCTTCGGCGGCAGTGGTAGCTTCTTCTGTGGCCATGTCTAGCAGTATTTTGTCGATGTGTTCGATTGTGCTTTCCAGGTTCACATCTTCAATTGAGGCAGCTTCGGCAGCCGCGACCTCCGAAGGTGTGATTTCAATATCTGTTCTTTCCTCAGCCGCTGGTGTCTTCTGAGCTGAAGCTCTTGGTGGTGTCTTGTCAATAACCTCTGTCACAGTGATAATTCTTTGTCTCTTTGCTTTAGTCGCCTTCTTCGTTTTTTCGGGCTCCTTTTCCTTCTGAAAAAACTTTGTCAGTTGAGGCCCCAAAGGACTTAGCTTCGCAGGCAGGGATTCAGTCATTACCTTCAAAATTTCCTCCACGTCAGTGGCAGAGGGTGATGCCGGGGTTTCTTCTTCGTCAGATATTTTTTGCTTCGGAGAAGACGCTTTCCTCTTCTTCGGAATTCTCTTCTTTGATGGTTCTTTCTCACCTTCATTTAAGGCTTTAGTTGTCCTTTTCCTTTTCTGGCCCCCGACACCTTTGTTCAGATTTTCATAGTCAGGGTATTCAAAACCCAGGGCGTCCAGCACTCGATTCAGTCTTCGCTTCGGACGGGTGCCGAAGGCCGCAGTCATCAATTGATCTTCTTTTTTGGAGTAATTGCCAAGTATTTCATTGCACATTACTTCAATTGTATCCAGCCACTCTTGACAAGGTGTTTTAAAGTATTTCTTAAACTTGAAATAGTAAGGTAAACGCACAAGCTCACCTTCTTTCTTCTCCCCCTCTAGCTTCGGCATTTCCCATTCTTTTAAAGTAGGAAAAACCCTGAAGGCCAAGAACTTCTGAACCAGGTCTCTTGTACTGATATGCTCTGCAATAATTCTGAATTCATCCATTGCCTGTTGTGTTGGACCTTCTGGTGTCATGTTGCAGCGAGGTCGGGTTTCTCCGAAGATCAGTTCGAGTGGATTTTGCACAAGCTTCTCCTTGTCGTCATCAACCTTGACATAGAACCATTCTGATTTCCAGCCTGCCGGCCATTTGCTTCGGTAGCTGATTACAGGAATCTTTGTAGTTTTCCGATAAGCAAAATTATAACAACCAAAATTGTCATGCAATCCATCTTTTCTAGCCTTCGTCTGATAGTGCAGTTCGTGAACTCGACAAAAACTGTCTACAAACGGCTTCACCGCTTGGCTTCGGAGGGCCCAAATATAAACGCTAAGCCTAACGATGGCGTTAGGAGTTAACTGATGAAAGTAGATACCAAACCTCTTCAGTACCTCTGCAATAATCTCATGTAGGGGGAATCTTAATCCAGCCTTTAGAAAGCTCTTGAAAATGACAATTTCATCCTTCTCCGGCTTTGGGGTAGTCTCTTCTCCCCCGAAGCGTAATAGCTTCTTCTGATTCTCATTGAAAAAGCCCGACTTTACCATTTTGGAGAGATCAGCCTTCGAAACAGTAGACTTTCCGAAGTCCAAGTGGCTGGGCTTACTTGGCATGGCAATACGATAATCATCTTCGGGATCAGTTTCTTCAACATTCTCTTCTTCTGCTTCGGCAGTTGCTTGTTCTGCTTCAACAGTGGGGATTCCTTCCGAAGTTACCAGTCCGGATCGTTGCATTGCTTCGGAGATGGAAATAGTCTCCAAACCTTCAGCTTCGCCTCCTTCACGCTCAACCCTAGCGATAGAGCGCACTCTGGCCATTTAATTCTGAATTTGCGGGAACTAAAAACTTTTTCTTCCGAAGTTTTTTCTTCTGACGAAGTAGGCTTCAAGCTGGAGCTTCGTTTGATTCCGAGAGTCAAGCTTCGGCTATGGTTAAAAATTTTGGCAGCAAAACAGTGCAAATAGCAATGAATGCTGTGGTAACTTCACACCTACTTGTCTGTTTATATAGTGCTGCAGGTAAGAAGGCGAAACGCCAGGATTTTTACACCACGCGGACAGCCGCTTGCACTCGCTGCGCGGTGGACCGCAGAGACCAAACAGTAACTCTGCAAGGTGGGACTGCTACGCGCTCGGAAACTGAATCGTTTCTCGACAACGAGCTCAGGGAAGGTGTTTTTTGGACCTTCGGCTTCCCGAAGCTTAAGAGACTTTTTTCACGGATCAAGCTCGTTACGAAAAACGATCTAGCGCCGCGAAAGGGGCTACTGTTGGGGCTATGCTTCGTCGCGCCGAAGGTCTTGTAGGAAGAAGCAGATTCGGCTAAAGCTGTCCGCAGAAGATGGCCGAAGGTCCCTCTTCATGAAGCTTCGGTATTACAAACCGACTTAAAGATAGAATGACCTTTTAGTCCATAAAGGTCTGAGTCGATGTTGTAAACTTTTATGAGGGGCATAATTGTAATTCTTCACAGGCTGTGTCCTGTGTCTATAAATAGATGAACAGTACCCCCGTACTATTCACGCTGATTGGTACTCGCTCGTGCGTCACGCTTGTATTTTTGCCTTCTATCAAGCCGAAGGTACAAATGTAATTCAATATTGCTCTTATTCTTCCATGATTATATAATAAGGACATGTAACAATGCTATGTGATTATTCATGTTATTCTCTCATGTTTCATATGCTTCTCCTTTTATCAATATAAACTGTAATGATGAAGGTATGTCCTTCATGACCTTCGTCTGAAGACCGTTATATCCTAAGGGAAATAACGCTTCGAAGGACGAAGGGTATTTACCACTAACTTCTTTCTGTGTTGCCTTGTTCTTAATTCATAGCATTTGAGAACAAGTCCCCAACACCATGAGTGTGTCGTAGGATGGGGGCGCGTGGAGCATAAATGCGCCGCAATCCTGAGGACTCATAGATCATAAGTGCTACGCGGTCCAAGGGGTTCTTAGGTTATGAGTGGGAAGTGGACCGGCGCCCGCGTTGTGGCTAGGTGCCACGCATGTAGGGTTGAAAACGGATCGATAAAATCCCGTCTCGACCCGTACCGTTTTCTACATTTGACCCAACCGTTTTCATATTTACGGAAAAATATGAAAACGGGACGGAAACAGAAGATGGTTTATTCCGTCTGTTTTTTGCGGGATCCCGTTTTTATCCGGATTGAACCTATATTTATTCTGTATTTTGATAAATATGGGACGATCATAATATGCATTAGTATATAAACTAAAGCCTCGTGTCTTTAGGTAACAAATTATAGCACAAATGGTCATTGTAACCATCGGCTCTTTTTAATGACAAGTGGTCTAAAGTCTTAAACAACATCAGATGTAGCTAAATGTACACTATTAGCAATAAACAACAATAGAATGTTGCCTCTCCATATCTATTTGTTTTATGTTATTGTCCTGCCAACCAATCACTAGTCAAACATCAATATCATTTCTATTTATATTAAATTATGAGTATTCGTTAGTATTTCCGTTTCCGTTCGTTTTCGTAATTCCATTTATCCCACTCTCATTTATGTTCCCGACTATTGCGGACCCGGTCCCGTTTCCGATGATAAAATACGAAAACGGACACGGGATAGGGGTTTTCCGTCCGTTTTCATCCCTACAGGCATGGTTAAGGCGACCAGTTATTTTATGACGGGTTAGTCTGGAGCCGGGCGTCGGATCCACTCGATTGGTTCCCTTCTGACATGTTCCCCTCGTCAGGTTCCACCACGCCTGACTCCTGCCTCGATGTCGTGGAGTTCAACCGGGGGTGGGCTCTTTTAGGGTCGACGTATCCAGCTCTTCTAGTTGACCAACTGACACCAGCGATCAACGAATAGGGGCTCTTTTCTCAGCGCGCTCTATGACCAGCGGGTCCTAGGACCGAGGATCATTTCCCCGACAAGTGGCCACATTGAAATGATAACTACGTCCAGCAAAATCAGCGCACCTGTATGTAATCAGTGCGGTGACGAAATGGGTACTACACCCGTGTCAACTATTGAAAGGGAATTAGGCTTACACCTATTTCCTAAATTAATTTTGGTGGTTGAATTGCCCAACACAAACATTTGGACTAACTAGTTTGCTCTAGTCTATAAGTTATACAGGTGCCCAAGGTTCACAAAAAGCCAATAAAAAGACCAAGAGAAGGGTTCAACAAAGAGAGCAGGGGATAATCGAAGGCTCCCTGGTCTGGCGCACCGGACTGTGTCCGGTGCACCAGGGGACTTGAAGCTAAACTCATCACCTTCGGAAAAACTCAGAGGCGCTCCACTATAATTCACCAGACTGTCCGGTGCTCCAAGGAGAAGCGACTCTGAACTCGCCAGCTTCGGGAATCCGCTCCGCTATAATTCACCAGATATGTCCGGTGTACACCGGACTGTCCGGTGTGACAGCGGGGCAACGGTTAGTCTGCGCCAACGGTCACCTGCTACAGCATTAAATGCGCGCCAGCGCGCGCAGAGGAGCAGAGCACGCACGGGTGGCACACCGGACAGTCTACAGTACATGTCCGGTGCACCACCGGACAGCCAGGCGACCCCACCAGTCAGAGCTCCAACGGTCGAACCCTAACGGCCGGGTGACGTGGCTGGCGCACCGGACTGTCCGGTGTGCCATGCGACAGCAGGCTTCACCAACGGCTAGTTTGGTGGTTGGGGCTATAAATACCCCCAACCACCCCTCATTCAAGTCATCCAAGTTTTCACACTTCTACACCTTACAAGAGCTAGACATTCAATACAAGACACACCAAAGTGATCAAATCCTCTCCCAATTCCACACAAGGCTTTAGTGATTAGCGAGAGTGATTTGTTGTGTTCCTTTGAGCTCTTGTGCTTGGATTGCTTCTTTTCTTTCTCATTTGTTCTTGTGATCAAAACTCATTTGTAACCGAGGCAAGAGACACCAATTGTGTGGTGGTCCTTGCGGGGAAGTTTTGTTCCCGGTTGATTTGAGAAGAGAAGCTCACTCGGTCCGAGGGACCGTTTGAGAGAGGGAAAGGGTTGAGATAGACCCGGCCTTTGTGGCCTCCTCAACGGGGAGTAGGTTTGAGAGAACCGAACCTCGGTAAAACAAATCCACGTGTCTCACTCTTTATTCGCTAGCGATTTGTTTTTGCGCCCTCTCTCTCGGACTCATTATTATTTCTAACGCTAACCCGGCTTGTAGTTGTGTTTAAGTTGTTAAATTTCAGATTCGCCCTATTCACCCCCCTCTAGGCGACTTTCAATTGGTATCAGAACCCGGTGCTTCATTAGAGCCTGACCGCTCGAAGTGATGTCGGGAGATCACGCCAAGAAGGAGATGGAGACCGGCGACAAGCCCACTACAAGCCACGGGGAGACTTCATCGGAAGAGTCCCGCAACAAAAGGAAGGAGAAGAAAGACTCCTCCAACAAAGGGAAGGGGAAGGAAAAGAAATCCTCTTCCCACAAGTCGCATCGGAGAGGCGACAAGCAAAAGAGGATGAGGAAAGTGGTCTACTATGAGACCGACTCTTCATCACCATCGACCTCCGGCTCCGACGCGCTGTCCATAACTTCTAAGCGCCATGAGCGCAATAAGTATAGTAAGATTCCCCTACGCTACCCACATATTTCAAAGCGTACTCCTTTACTCTCCGTTCCATTAGGCAAACCACCGGTTTTTGACGGTGAAGATTATAACATGTGGAGTGATAAAATGAGGCATCATCTAACCTCACTCCACACAAGCATTTGGAATGTTGTTGAGTTTGGTGTACAGGTACCATCCATAGGGGATGAGGACTATGACTCGGACGAAGTAGCCCAAATCCACCACTTTAACTCCCAAGCCACCATTATACTCCTCGCCTCTCTAAGTCGAGAGGAGTATAACAAGGTGCAAGGGTTAAAGAGTGCGAAGGAAATTTGGGACATACTCAAGACCGCGCACGAGGGAGACGAGGTGACAAAGATCACCAAGCGGGAGACGATCGAGGCGGAGCTCGGTCGCTTCATGCTTCACCAAGGGGAGGATCCACAAGCCATGTACAACCGCTTGAAGACCTTGGTGAACCAAGTGCGCAACCTCGGGAGCGAAAAATGGGATGACCATGAAATGGTCAAGGTTATTCTTAGATCCCTCATTTTTCTTAACCCTACACAAGTGCAATTAATTCGAGGTGATCCTAGATATAAGCTAATGTCTCCCGAGGAGGTTATAGGAAAATTTGTGAGCTTTGAGCTAATGATTAAAGGCTCAAAGAAAATCATCGAGCAAGGCACCTCCTCCACGCCCGAAGCACAACCGGTGGCATTCAAGGCGACGGAGGAGAAGGAGGAGTCTACATCAAGTAGACAACCAATAGACGCCTCCAAGCTCGACAATGAGGAAATGGCGCTTATCATAAAAAGCTTCCGCCAAATCCACAAGCAAAGGAGGGGGAAGGATTACAAGCCCCGCTCCAAGAAAGTTTGCTACAAGTGTGGTAAGCCCGGTCACTTTATTGCCAAATATCCCATTTCTAGTGACAGTGACAGGGGCGACGACAAGAAAGAGAGAAGAAAGGAAAAGAAGAGGTACCACAAGAAGAAGGGCGGCGATGCCCATGTGTGTCGCGAGTGGGACTCCGACGAGAGCTCCACCGACTCCTCCTCCGATGAGGACGCCGCCAACATCGCCGTCACCAAGGGACTTCTCTTCCCCAACGTCGGCCACAAGTGCCTCATGGCAAAGGACGGCAAAAGGAAGAAGGTTAAATCCAAATCCTCCACTAAATATGAGTCCTCTAGTGATGATAATGCTAGTGATGAGGAGGATAATTTGCGTACCCTTTTTGCCAACCTAAACATGCAACAAAAAGAAAAATTAAATGAACTAATTAGTGCCATCCATGAGAAGGATGAACTCTTGGACTCCCAAGAGGACTTCCTAATCAAGGAAAATAAGAAGCATGTTAAGGTTAAAAATGCTTACGCTCTAGAAGTGGAAAAATGTGAAAAACTATCTAGTGAGCTAAGCACTTGCCGTGAAACTATTGACAACCTTAGAAATGAGAATGCTAATTTAAATGCTAAGGTTGATTCTCATGTTTGTAATGTTTCAATTCCCAATCCTAGAGATGATAATGTTAATTTACTTGCTAAGATTGATGAATTGAATATTTCTCTTGCTAGTCTTAGGATTGAAAATGAAAAATTGCTTGCTAAGGCTAAAGATTTTGAAGTTTGCAATGTTACTATTTCCAACCTTAGAAGTGAAAATGATATATTACATGCTAAGGTTGTAGAATTAAAATCTTGCAAACCCTCTACATCTACCGTTGAGCATGTCTCCATTTGCACTAGATGTAGAGATGTTGATATTGATGCTATTCATGATCATGTGGCTTTAATTAAACAACAAAATGATCATATAGCAAAATTAGATGCTAAAATTGCTGAGCATGAACTTGAGAATGAAAATTTTAAATTTGCTTGTAGTATGCTTTATAGTGGGAGACGCCCTGGCATCAAGGATGGCATTGGCTTCCAAAAGGGAGACAATGTCAAACTTAATGCCCCCCTAAGAAATTGTCTAACTTTGTTAAGGGCAAGACTCCCATGCCTCAGGATAACGAGGGTTACATTTTGTACCCTGTCAGTTATCCCAAGAGCAAGATTAGGAGAATTCATTCTAGGAAGTCTCACTCTGGCCCTAATCATGCTTTTATGTATAAGGGTGAGACATCTAGCTCTAGGCAACCAACCCGTGCTAAGTTGCCTAAGAAGAAAACTCCTAGTGCATCAAATGATCATAGCATCTCATTTAAAACTTTTGATGCATCATATGTTTTAACTAACAAATCCGGCAAGGTAGTTGCCAAGTTTGTTGGGGGCAAACACAAGGGCTCCAAGACTTGTGTTTGGGTACCCAAAGTTCTTGTGTCTAATGCCAAAGGACCCAAAACCATTTGGGTACCTAAAGTCAAGAACTAAAATTGTTTTGTAGGTTTATGCACCCGGGGGCTCAAGTTGGATCATCGATAGCGGGTGCACAAACCACATGACAGGGGAGAAGAAAATGTTCTCCTCTTATGAGAAAAACCAAGATCCCCAACGAGCTATTACATTCGGGGATGGAAATCAAGGTTTGGTCAAAGGTTTGGGTAAAATTGCTATTTCACTTGACCATTCCATTTCCAATGTTTTTCTTGTTGATTCATTAGATTACAATTTGCTTTCCGTATCTCAATTATGCAAAATGGGCTACAACTGTCTATTCACTGATGTAGGTGTCACTGTCTTTAGAAGAAGTGATGATTCAATAGCATTTAAGGGAGTGTTAGAGGGTCAGCTATACTTGGTAGATTTTGATAGAGCTGAACTCGACACTTGCTTAGTTGCTAAGACTAACATGGGTTGGCTATGGCACCGCCGACTAGCCCATGTTGGAATGAAGAATCTTCATAAGCTTCTAAAGGGAAAGCACATTTTAGGATTAACAAATGTTCATTTTGAGAAAGACAGGATTTGTAGCGCATGCCAAGCCGAGAAGCAAGTTTGTGTTCATCATCCACACAAGAACATCATGACGACTGATAGGCCACTGGAGCTCCTACACATGGATCTATTCGGCCCAATTGCTTACATAAGCATCGGCGGGAGTAAGTACTGTCTAGTTATTGTGGATGATTATTCTCGCTTCACTTGGGTATTCTTTTTGCAGGAAAAATCTCAAACCCAAGAGACCTTAAAGGGATTCTTGAGACGGGCTCAAAATGAGTTCGGCTTAAGGATCAAGAAAATAAGAAGCGACAACGGGACGGAGTTCAAGAATTCACAAATTGAAGGCTTCCTTGAGGAGGAGGGCATCAAGCATGAGTTCTCTTCTCCCTACACCCCACAACAAAATGGTGTAGTGGAGAGGAAGAATCAAACTCTATTGGACATGGCGAGAACCATGCTTGATGAGTACAAGACGCCGGATCGGTTTTGGGCCGAAGCGGTCAACACCGCTTGCTACGCCATCAACCGGATATATCTACACCGAATCCTCAAGAAGACATCATACGAACTCCTAACCGGTAAAAAGCCCAACATTTCATACTTTAGAGTCTTTGGTAGCAAATGCTTTATTCTTGTTAAAAGAGGTAGAAAAACTAAATTTGCTCCTAAGACTGTAGAAGGCTTTTTACTAGGATATGATTCAAACACAAGGGTATATAGAGTCTTTAACAAGTCCTCAGGACTAGTTGAAGTTTCTTGTGACGTTGTGTTTGATGAGACTAACGGCTCTCAAGTAGAGCAAGTTGATCTTGATGAGATAGGTGAAGAAGAGGCTTCGTGCATCGCGCTAAGGAACATGTCCATTGGGGATGTGTGTCCTAAGGAATCCGAAGAGCCTTCAAATGCACAAGATCAACCATCCTCCTCCACACAAGCATCTCCACCAACTCAAAATGAGGACGAGGCTCAAGTTGATGAAGGAGAAGATCAAAGAGATGAGCCACCTCAAGATGACGTCAATGATTAAGGGGGAGATGCAAATGATCAAGACAAGGAGGATGAAGAACCAAGGCCGCCACACCCAAGAGTCCACCAAGCAATCCAATGAGATCACCCCGTCGACACCATCCTCGGCGACATTCATAAGGGGGTAACCACTAGATCTCGTGTTGCACATTTTTGTGAGCATTACTCTTTTGTTTCCTCTATTGAGCCACACAAGGTAGAGGAAGCCTCCAAGATTCGGATTGGGTGATGGCGATGCAAGAGGAGCTCAACAACTTCACTAGGAACGAGGTATGGCACTTAGTTCCACGTCCTAACCAAAATGTTGTAGGAACCAAGTGGGTCTTCCGCAACAAACAAGACGAGCATGGTGTGGTGACAAGGAACAAAGCCCGACTTGTGGCCAAGGGATACTCCCTAGTCGAAGGTTTGGATTTTGATGAAACCTATGCACCCGTAGCTAGGCTTGAGTCAATTCGCATATTATTAGCCTATGCTACTTACCATGACTTCAAGCTTTACCAAATGGACGTGAAGAGTGCCTTCCTCAATGGACCAATCAAGGAAGAGGTCTACATTGAGCAACCTCCCGGCTTTGAAGACAGTGAGTACCCTAACCATGTCTATAGGCTCTCTAAGGCGCTTTATGGGCTCAAGCAAGCCCTAAGAGCATGGTATGAATGCCTAAGAGATTTCCTTATTGTTAATGGCTTCAAAGTCGGAAAGGCCGATCCTACTTTATTTACTAAAACTCTTGACAATGATTTGTTTGTATGCCAAATTTATGTTGATGATATTATATTTGGGTCTACTAACGAATCTACATGTGAGGAATTTAGTAGGATCATGACACAGAAATTCGAGATGTCAATGATGGGGGAGTTGAAGTATTTCTTAGGATTTCAAGTAAAGCAACTCCAAGAGGGAACCTTCATTTGCCAAACGAAGTATACTCAAGACATCCTAAACAAGTTTGGAATGAAGGATGCTAAGCCCATCAAGACACCCATGGGAACCAATGGGCATCTCGACCTCGACACGGAAGGTAAATCCGTCGATCAAAAGGTATACCGGTCGATGATAGGTTCATTACTCTATTTATGTGCATCTCGACCGGACATTATGCTTTCCGTATGCATGTGTGCAAGATTCCAAGCCGACCCTAAGGAATCTCACCTTACGGCCGTAAAACGAATCTTGAGATATTTGGCTTATACTCCTAAGTTTGGGCTTTGGTACCCTCGGGGATCCACATTTGATTTAATTGGTTATTCGGATGCCGATTGGGCGGGGTGCAAGATTAATAGAAAGAGTACATCGGGGACTTGCCAGTTCTTGGGAAGATCCTTGGTGTCTTGGGCTTCAAAAAAGCAAAATTCGGTCGCTCTTTCTACCGCCGAAGCCGAGTACATTGCCGCAGGACATTGTTGCGCGCAATTGCTTTGGATGAGGCAAACCCTGTGGGACTATGGTTACAAATTAACCAAAGTTCCTCTTCTATGTGATAATGAGAGTGCAATCCGCATGACGGATAATCCCGTTGAGCATAGTCGCACTAAACACATAGCCATTCGGTATCATTTTCTTAGGGATCACCAACAAAAGGGGGATATCGAGATTGCATATATTAATACTAAAGATCAATTAGCCGATATTTTTACCAAGCTACTAGATGAACAAACTTTTACCAAACTTAGGCATGAGCTAAATATTCTTGATTCTAGAAATTTCTTTTGATGTCTTGTACACATAGCTCATAAATATACCTTTGATCATGTCTCTTTTATATATGCTGTGACTAATGTGTTTTCAAGTGTATTTCAAACCAAGTCATAGGTATATTGAAAGGGAATTGGAGTCTTCGGCGAAGACAAACGCTTCCACTCCACTCCATCACTCTTCCTTCGCCGTCGCTCCAAGTGTCTCTCCGTCTTTGGTATAATCTTCACTCATATGTTTCATTTGCCAAAGGGGAGAAAATAGTTAGGAAAGGGCTTATATTTCACTAAGTATCCATTTTTGGCGATTCATGCCAAAGGGGGAGAAAGTATTGGCCCAAAGCAAAAGGACCGCACCACCACCCTAATTTTAAAACTAATGATTTTCAATTGGTAAATTTTAAATTGGTATCTTATTGTGTTCTAAAGGGGGAGAAAGTAGCCTTTCAAAAATTGGTATCTTAAAAACCCTCTTGAACACTAAGAGGAGAATTTTATTGAAAGGGAGTTTTGTTTAGTCAAAGGAAAAGCATTTGATACAGGGGGAGAAAAATACAAATCTTGAAAATGCTTCTCAAAATCTTACTCATTTATCTTTGACTATTTGCAAAAGAACTTTGAAAAGGATTTACAAAAAGAATTTGCAAAAACAAAACATGTGGTGCAAGCGTGGTCCAAAATGTTAAAATTAAAGAAACAATCCATGCATATCTAGTAAGTAATATTTATTGGCTCAATTCTAAGTAACCTTTGCACTCACATTTTGCAAACTAGTTCAATTATGCACTTCTATACTTGCTTTGATTTGTATTGGCATCAATCACCAAAAAGGGGGAGATTGAAAGGGAATTAGGCTTACACCTATTTCCTAAATTAATTTTGGTGGTTGAATTGCCCAACACAAACATTTGGACTAACTAGTTTGCTCTAGTCTATAAGTTATACAGGTGCCCAAGGTTCACAAAAAGGCAATAAAAAGACCAAGAGAAGGGTTCAACAAAGAGAGCAGGGGATAACCGAAGGCTCCCTGGTCTGGCGCACCGGACTGTCCGGTGCACCACCGGACAGTGTCCGGTGCACCACCGGACAGTGTCCGGTGCACCAGGGGACTTGAAGCTAAACTCATCACCTTCGGGAAAACTCAGAGGTGCTCCACTATAATTCACCGGACTGTCCGGTGTACACCGGACAGTGTCCGGTGCTCCAAGGAGAAGCGACTCTGAACTCGCCAGCTTCGGGAATCCGCTCCGCTATAATTCACCGGATATGTCCGGTGTACACCAGACTGTCCGGTGTGACAGCGGGGCAATGGCTAGTCTGCGCCAACGGTCACCTGCTACAGCATTAAATGCACGCCAGCGCGCGCAGAAGAGCAGAGCACGCGCGGGTGGCACACCGGACAGTCTACAGTACATGTCCGGTGCACCACCGGACAGCCAGGCGACCCCACCAGTCAGAGCTCCAACGGTCGAACCCTAACGGCCGGGTGACGTGGCTGGCGCACCGGACAGTGTCCGGTGTACACCGGACTGTCCAGTGTGCCATGCGACAGTAGGCTTCACCAACGGCTAGTTTGTTGGTTGGGGCTATAAATACCCCCAACCACCCCTCATTCAAGTCATCCAAGTTTTCACACTTCTACACCTTACAAGAGCTAGGCATTCAATACAAGACACACCAAAGTGATCAAATTCTCTCCCAATTCCACACAAGGCTTTAGTGATTAGCGAGAGTGATTTGTTGTGTTCCTTTGAGCTCTTGCGCTTGGATTGCTTCTTTTCTTTCTCATTTGTTCTTGTGATCAAAACTCATTTGTAACCGAGGCAAGAGACACCAATTGTGTGGTGGTCCTTGCGGGGAAGTTTTGTTCCCGGTTGATTTGAGAAGAGAAGCTCACTCGGTCCGAGGGACCGTTTGAGAGAGGGAAAGGGTTGAGATAGACCCGGCCTTTGTGGCCTCCTCAACGGGGAGTAGGTTTGAGAGAACCGAACCTCGGTAAAATAAATCCACGTGTCTCACTCTTTATTCGCTAGCGATTTGTTTTGCGCCCTCTCTCTCGGACTCATTATTATTTATAACGCTAACCCGGCTTGTAGTTGTGTTTAAGTTGTTAAATTTCAGATTCGCCCTATTCACCCCCCTCTAGGCGACTTTCAACTATAGGTGCCATGTCAGCTTGTTTTGGTCTGCAGGGTTTAGAAGGGTAGAAATTAAATTAGTATCAGAGTTACGGGAATATAGTATACAACATTCATGGCATCTTTATAAATGAAACTCGGAAGACTGTATGAATAAGGAAAATAAAAATTGTAGTTGTGAAACTTTAGTGATCATTCCAAGAATGTTTAACTGATCAGATTATCTATTGTTGAATAATAGCATGCTAATTTATGAAGGTAAAGATAAGTAAGAAAGATATGAAGTCAAAGTATGTAAGAATTATCCTATCTTTATAGTAATAATTGCACAATATTCCTGATTGAATAAATAATAAACTTTGACTGTACAGAAACAGTGCCATGGAAGGGGAAAATGTGAACTAAACATGTTAGAGAGTATGGGTACTTCATACAGTTGTCTGATGAAATCGAATAGACGTTAAAGAAGTGTGACAAATCTTAAAAATGTAATCTGTTTGTTGAACATATTGTATGTGTTAGGGAGTATGGCAGATTATAGAATTTTATAATAGAGACTGGAAGCAAAAAAAATGTTATAAATGTTAGAAGGGAAGGGGAACGCTGGTATTATTTTTGCAATGATTAGAAGCATTTAAAAACACACATCAGGTTAGCAGCAGATAAATAAGAGTATAAAATATATGTTTTCATAACATTTCTTGACTGTGCTATTCTTAGGATTGAAAGTTCATAGTATGTATGAATAAGGAAAGTAAAGTATAATAGAATGATGTCATTCTTACCATGGAAGTCTTTACTCTCTGGTCCATTTGCATCAATAGCCTCATATGGAATAAGATTATACACGTACAGTGGAAATGTAGATGGGGGATCACGGCAAATTTCAATTATCGAATAAACATTGAAGTAGATCATGAGAGGGGCATCGATAACTTTGTGTTGTGACTTCGCATTTGCAACTCGAAAGCGCCGGATGTAGTACACTTCGTTCAACTGTAACAATGAACCTTTTTGTTCTAATAATTTGGCAGGTACTTCAGCATAGATTGCATTTCCCTATTAAAAAAATTAGCATTAGTTTAAATTTATCAATAAGAATAATGGGATAACATAGAACTATAATTAAACATATTACAATTGCATCTGTTAGAATCATGTCAACATGTAAAATAGGACCATCATCTGTAATTCCTCTAAATTCCCATCTTCTGTTGACTTCAACCTGAACGGTTACATCTTTGTCTTACAAGGACAATTCATTAAGTGTTTTAACTGCCATCCTATCAAAAGAGAAAGGGAATTAAAATATGGTAAGATGGTTACTTAGAAATAGAAATTTGTTTAAGGTACAATTTAGAAGTTGAGGTCAATGCAAAATTTTGGTTCTAATGTAAATTTAAACTTAAAGAACATTACCAGCTAACAGAGGGTGCACTTGCGAGTCTTTGTAAGATACAATCACCCAAAATTGCATACGTTGTCATCCAAAATGTGTACTGAGAGGTACACATATAATACAATTTTAAAATATAAGCATTACCATCTGACGAAGATGCACTGATAGGTGTTTGTATAATATTATCATAACCATACTAGTATTGGTAGGTAGGAAAAGATAAATTGGTAACTGCATATATTCCGTCAACATAGAAGTGCAGTTTGCATGCATCATTTATATTTGTAGCCATGTAGAATATATCTGTATATATATAGAAAATAGGAACTAAAATCGCTGATTTCGATATCACTGGATAAAGCGAGAAAATATCTCATTGTAGACAATGTTCTTTGTTTCATCTGACGGATTACCATCTTCATCTTCTATTAACACTTTCAAGCCTTTTTTGGATGTGACTCAAGAGAATGCAACATATAGCTGACCATGCGTCTTCTCTCTAAAACAAACATATATCTTGGATTTTTCAAAGTTATGCTTATTCGAGGTATGACAACGCTTTTTCCTTTATGCTTTCCGGTCATAATCTCTGCTTCTATAACTAAATCTCCCAAAGTTGTTATAATCAATCTTGTACCATTGCAAAGACCTTGAGATTGGTTAATGTTGCATAGGAGCATAATTGGTGTTCCTTTCTTCAAAATCAGACTGTGTGAAGGAAAGTTGTTGATGGAGTTTAAAAACTCTATTGGATATAGCATATCATAGGATGCATGCATATTGGGTCCTTTTGCAATGCTATCACAGCTTAGGTATTCCTTTGTGTCACCAGGTAGGGTTGAGACCATATAGTTATTGACAATGTCGACAACTTCATTTGTTGGAGCTAATATGGCACGTTCCTTTAGATATTCAATGTTATCATACATTGTTTCTATATTTGGATATGCAGTTTGGACAATACATGATAGATTGTCTTTGATGGGCATAAGAAGTATTTCAAGGGGTAATTTTATCTAACATTTCTCTGTTTCATTCTCTTTTGCTCTTGCTGGTACTTTTCCTTCACCAATTGCTAAAATCCATTTACTGAATGACTCGACCTCTTTTTTAGCATCAATACTAAGGGCGGTTGAAGATAATCTCATATTTTGTGTTAGGTATAACACGGTGATAGAGTGCCATAAATATGAATTAGTTATAGCTGCACCAAGAACCTGTAATCTAGTGCTGCCTTCAATGACAAGTAGAATTTGTCTTGCATCACCTCCTAAAACAATTACTTTACCACCAAAAGGCATATTTTGACTATTAGATTATTGAGACGATAGTATATCACGGAAGCTTCTATCCAACGCCTCAAACGTCATCCTATGAGCCATAAAAGCTTCATCCCAAATGACCAATGAGGTACGTTTGATTAAGTCAGCAAGCATCGTTCCTTTCTTGATATTGCAAGTGCTGTTAGAATCTAGATCACATGGAATTTTGAAACGTGAGTGTGCTGTGCAGCCAGCAGGAAGCAGAAGGGAAGCAACTCTAGAAGAGGCAACAGTTAAAACAATTTTTCCTTCAGATCGTAAGTATAATACAATTGCATTCCATAAGAATGTTTTTCCAGTGCCACCATATCCAGAAACAAAGTACAAACCAGGTTGACCAGAAAGGACACATTCAACAATTGTATTGAAGGCACTTAATTGATCAGCATTAAGCTGTGAGAAGAGACTTTGGGATTCACTGTGAAGATTTTCACGATCATAAGAAGTTTCCTCTTCAATTAAACAATTGAATTCTTGCTGTTGTGTTCCATGTACCTTTTGAGGTAGGTTAAAGTCATGTATATTCCCACCACTTTTGTTAAAGAGAATAGTCAATCGCTCTAGTAATTCATCTTTAAGTTCATTATCTGTCATTTGAAATTTAGGGCAACTAAGTTCTCTTTGTATGTTATATTCAATATCATCAGCCATTAGCTTCCAAACCTTTTCAAAGGATGAATGCTCGTTGCTGATTTGACAATATAGAAGCATTGTAACAAATAGTTGGCGTAGTTGCGGAGCTGTGGCCCAAGTTGCTGCTTCTTCAAAAGCATGTAACCATTCATTGTCATCACCAAGAAGGCCACGTGCTTGACATGCCTCTTTAAAACTTGGATATACAGTATTGTTAAACGTTTGAAGAGCTTCGTAGCTACATGCACCTTTATCTGTAAGTAACAACATCCTTAGATAATATCTCTCGCCTGTTGATGGATGGACATAATATAAGCACCCTATTTTGCTCTCTCTTGCTAGTCTTGGCCTCCAACTCTGTGTTTTTTCATCCCATCTCCATTTCGATGGAAACTCACAATAAGTCAAGTCTCTAGCATTTGAATTATTTGAGTTGTAGACAAACCATTCAGTCAACATTGTTCGACGAACGAAAGGTTCTGATAATATTTGTGCCATATTTGATGTAGAGTTATATGTAATGTGATTTTGGTTAGGTGAGTGAACAGGCATTCTTTCCACAACAGGATAATGCCTATGGATTTCAAAACCAAACACTCGCCAGCAAGCATCCTTGTCACTAATGTATCTAGTATCAAGATACTCTTTGACTTCATCCTTTGCATCTGTTTGTTCATTATATGGAGCATCTTCACCAGCTTGTACCCTTCTAAGAAATATTTTGCTATGATCTGGTCCCTTTGTGACATATTTGAAAATATATTTTATGAAAATGCTTTTATTGCACCATTCAACATTTATATGAGCCTGAAATCTTTTTAGCACTAGAAGGTTATTTGGTACAACTGATCTGTTGTCAAATCTAACACCTCCTTTGGTAATAAAACTGTAGGAAACGGGTGACGCCTAAGAGGGGGGTGAATTAGGACTTCTAAAACTTTTACTAAACTAGGCCACAAATAAGTCCCTAGAGCAAAACCTATGCAAGTAATCAAACTATAATGTGCAAGCTAAGTTTTGTCTAAGTGTTGCTATCTCTATCGCAAAGGCTAAGTTTCAATCTACACTAAATAAGTATGAATACAAGATTGAAACTTAAATGCTTAATATAAATGCGGAAACTTAAAGAGCAAAGTAGAGAAGCAAACTCTCGTGGATGACGCCGGTATTTTTACTGAGGTATCCGGAACCACGCAAGGTCCCGACTAATCCTCGTTGGTGCCTCTACGCAAAGGAAAGCCCACGCGAGGGCCAAGCACCATGGTCGAGTAACTCCGTAGAGAGTCGCGGGCCTTCTCCACGCGCAAGTGGTGCTCCGCTTCCGGCTCCTCTCGGACGCTCCCCGCCGTCTCCACTATCGAGCTTCCGGCCGAAACGCCGCGGGCCTCGTTCCCTTCAGTACACGGTGGCGGCCATGACACAAACACGGTTGTCACGGTCTCGCAAGACTCTCGCCCCACTCGGTACAATTACAACAGCTCACGCAAGAGCCGAGGGGTTGTGTGGTTTTATAAAACTCACTCAACTAACTAGGGTTCACCTAGAGCAAGCGCTAAAGCGGTCTAACTAACCTAAGCACTTCGCAAAGCACCTATGCTAATCACCGAGTGATTCTATTAAGCACTTGAGTGTTTGAGCTCTTGGAAATGTGCACTATATGCCTTGGTATGTTGCTTGGGCTCCCACACCTTCAAATGGCCGGTTGGGTGAAGTATATATAGGCCCCAACTCCAAAATAGCCGTTGGAGAAAAGTTGCAGTTCTCTGCGGCACACCGGACAGTCCGGTGGTGCACCGGACAGCGCACTGTAGCATGTCCGGTGCGCCTAGCCGTTGCCCTGTCAGAGCAGGTGACCGTTGGCGTTGCAGGCTTTTCCACACCGAACAGTCTGGTGCTCACACCGGACAGTTCGGTGGTCTTCTCTCCGGGTGCCATCTGGAACTAGCCGTTGGGCTGGAGTTCCCTATTGCACCGGACAGTCCGGTGCGCCTCGCCTAGACAGTCCGCAGCAGCACACTTGGACTTTTCTTGGATCTTCTTAATGTCTTCTTTTGAGGTGTTGCTTTCCTCAATTCCTTAGTCTAAGTAAATCTTGCATCCTGTGAACTACAAACACAAACACTAGAAAACTTATTAGTTCACGGATTGTGTTGTTCATCAAACACCAAAACTCAATTAGCCAAATGGCCTGGGGTCCATTTTCCTTACATTCTCCCCCTTTTTGGTGATTGATGACAACACAACCAAAGCAAGCAAATAATACAAGTATTTGAATGAAAATATGCAATCTACTTGCTAGGATGCATGTTTGTCCCCTCAATGAGAAATTATGGACTTAAGCCTCCCCCTAACTCCATAATTCACTTACTTCCTATTTTAGGACCAAATAACCAAAACCACTTGAAATACCATTTGTAGATATAAAATTTTAAATTTGTGGTGTTTAGTGTTTGATATAGTTTTCATTGCTTTGGTCCCTAAACTTTTCCCCCTTTGGCATCAACCACCGAAAAGGAAGACATTAAAAGCATGTAGGGAGTAAATAAAAGCTTGTCCTCAAAAGATTACTCCCCCTAAATGAGTGTTCTCCTTTAGAAAGAGTTTTCTCCCCCTTTAGAGATGAAGAAAAGCTCCCCCTGACAGAGATCTTAGGAAAAAGCATGTGAAAAATAGAGGTGCAAGACATGATTTGAAAAGACTAACTTCCCTTATGCATAGGTAACAGAATATGAGTTAACTACTTATGCATTTTAGCAACATGGAAGCATATGATATGAAATATAGTCTAATCAAATATTGGAGAAGACATGTAAATGATACTAGATGTAGTCTCAAAAGATACCGATTGAAATTCAATGGCGAGCTTGAGAGACATGAGAGTTCTTGGAGATTTTGCAGTGGAAGATTGTTATCTTTCTCCGGGGACCTCATTTTCCTTACAATGAGACTATCACATGAAATAGACTTGAAAAGGTGTTAGTCTCAAAGTATTAGATTATAGAGTAACCTCCCCCTGAAAGTGTGCATACAAGTTTTGAATACTTGTAGGAGACATGCACTTTGATTTGATATCAAGAGGGGCAAATTATCTATAATCTGAACTTTGGCACATATAAGTTAAATGATACAACTTGTAGAATTCAAAATTTTCAATTGATGCATCATTTACTATTGAGTGATATAGAAGCTATGTGACGTGCTTAACTAGACATTTTAAATCATGTAGGCTTGCTTAAGTGTATGAATTTAAACAAGCAGACCTACCATGTGATTTTCCTAGTATGCATGATTTTAAACAAAAGTAAATAACAAATGTAATACTAGGCAAGAAAGGTAAACTAGATACAAGGTAAATAGATACGCATATCTAAAAACAAAAGATACAATAAATCTAGTTACCTTAGTCATGGGTGGGAAATTTGGGTCCAAAATTTTCACTAACCCACTTGGCAAGTAATCTTGATCCAATATGATGTATCCCATGATATACATCCCAAATTTGCCAAGTCTCCAAATTTCTCGGCGACCTTCGATCCACTCACTTTCCTTTCGGGATCCAAACCTTCTTGGTGCACGTCATGGTTGAAATTATTTCCTTTGGCACCCAGATGCGTTTGGCCCCTTTTCCTTTGTTGGCTTGCTTGTTGGCCTTGATTGCTATCGCCTTTCCATTCTTTTTCTTCTTGATCAAATATGGTGTAGCAGACTTTTTATCCACCTTTTTGATGTAGGTGTTGGAGATTTTGCTTGATGGCTTTTGCTTGAGCTTTTGCCTTTGTTTATCCCCGGTCATCGCCTTGCATTGGAAAGACTTATGGCCTTCCTTGTGGCATAGCCTGCAAATCACAGTTTCTCCTCCATAGGCTTGTTCACTCTCGTAGTGGTGTTATCCTGTGGAGGTCGGATTTGTTTGGCTTTGCCTTTCTTGTCATACAAAGCCTTTCCAAGGCGAGCCACTTCTTGCTTTAACTGTTCATTTTCCTTAGCAACCTGATCCGAACATGTTTCTACAACAATATTCTCAACAAGAACTTGGTTGCAGGGGTTAGGATCATCAATTAAATCAAAGCAGGAAGTAGAAGCATCTTTCTTAATAATTTCAGGTATTTCAACTAAAGATGCTGCTGGGGTGCTACCGATGTTTTCTAGCTTAGTAGTTAGCTCATTATTGTGTATGCTAAGAATTTTCATTTTCTCTAGCAAATTTTCAATAGATTCTTGGGATCTAGCTAACTTAGCCTTAAGTTTTTCATCCTTTTTAATGAGACCATCATCGGTAGCAGTGGATGGAGCACTAGATTCTAATAGCTCAATTTTAGTTGACAGCTCACTATTTAAGTTTTCATAAGTTTCAAATTTTTCTAGCAAACCTTTATAATCATTTTGAGAGCTAATCAACTTATTTTTCAAAGTTTTAAGTTGAGCTTTTTGCTTAGTGCAAACATCCTGGAAAAATTCTACGACTTCCGCAAGCTCATCTATAGAGGGCTTTCCCTCACCTTCATCATCACTACTACTTTCATCACTAGAGGATGGAATGCTTTTGTTACCTCTTGCCATAAGGCATTTGTGTGATGACTGTGATGAGCGTGATGAGGACCGATGGCTGCGCGTCCTTGGAGGTTCATCTTCACTTGAAGAATCATCCCAAGTTCTAACACTTGTTAGCGCCTTGCCTTTGCTTCTCTCCTTTTTGGGTTTGGCCATATTTGGATAGTTGTCCCTGAAGTGGCCCTTCTCCCCACATGCGAAGCATCCTCTCTTCCTTTGCTTTTTCCTGTCAATGTTAAAGAGAATATCTTTGACCTGCAGGGGCACACCCATTAGATTAATCTTGCGGATCATCCTCATTACCTTTCCGACGCGTCAGATTGTTTCTTCATCCTTGGAGGATGATGTGCATGGTTGATTATCTTCATCATTATCACTTTCTTCTTCTTCCTCTTCTTCACTTGAGGAACTTGGAGTGGGAGCCTTCTTTTTGCCCTTCCTTTCATCACATGCAAAAGCATATGGCCTTGAGGAAGTTGACTCCTCTCCCCGACACATTTTTCGCGACATCTCAAAAGCCGCGATTTTCCCAATCACAATGGTTGGGGTCATGTTGCTCAAGTCCTCCATGTTGTGAAGGATGGTGATGATGCTCCCATATCTTTGTTGTGGTAGCAGGGAGATAATCTTCCTCACAATGTTCGCATCACCTAGCTTATTAATGCCAATAGAATTGAGCTCATTGATAATTAAATTCAAATGAGAATACATGTCTTTAACAAGCTCGTCATCTTTCATAGCAAAAGAATTATACTCATTTAAGACTAGGCAATGTTTTTGCTCATGGACATTGGATGTGCTGTCATGGAGCTCATGCAATTTTAGCCAAATCTCATTAGCAGTTTTCAAGGTAAATACTTGATTAAAAATATCCATGCTAAGAGATTCATACAAGCAATTTTTGGCTCTAGCATTTAAATGAATTTCTTTTTCCTCACTCGTGGTGGGTTTCTCGGGATTCTTGAGGGGTTTCGTCCCGTCACGAGTGACTCTCCAAACACCTAGATCAACGGCCTCTAGGTAACAAGCCATTCTAGCACTATAATATGGGAAGTTAGCACCGTCAAAGTGTGGTGGCCTATGGGTATCCATCCCTTCCTCTAAAAAGCGTCGGCTCTTTTAGCGGTGAAGCTAAAGCGTTTCAAATGAGCCAAACTGGGCTCTGATACCACGTGTAGGAAACGGGTGACGCCTAAGAGGGGAGGTGAATTAGGACTTCTAAAACTTTTACTAAACTAGGCCACAAATAAATCCCTAGAGCAAGACCTATGCAAGTAATCAAACTAGAATGTGCAAGCTAGGTTTTGTCTAAGTGTTGCTATCTCTACCGCAAAGGCTAAGTTTCAATCTACACTAAATAAGTATGAATACAAGATTGAAACTTAAATGCTTAATATAAATGCGGAAACTTAAAGAGCAAAGTAGAGAAGCAAACTCTCGTGGATGATGCCAGTATTTTTACTGAGGTATCCGGAACCATGCAAGGTCCCGACTAATCCTCGTTGGTGCCTCTACGCAAAGGGAAGCCCACGCAAGGGCCAAGCACCACGGTCGAGTAACTCCATAGAGAGCCGCGGGCCTTCTCCACGCGCAAGTGGTGCTCCGCTTCCGGCTCCTCTCGGACGCTCCCCGCCGTCTCCACTATCGAGCTTCCGGCCGAAACACCGCGGGCCTCGTTCTCTTTGGTACACGGTGGTGGCCGTGACACAAACGCGGTTGTCACGGTCTCGCAAGACTCTCGCCCCACTCGGTACAATTACAACGGCTCACGCAAGAGCCGAGGGGTTGTGTGGTTTTACAAAACTCACTCAACTAACTAGGGTTCACCTAGAGCAAGCGTTAAAGTGGTCTAACTAACCTAAGCACTTCGCAAAGCACCTACGCTAATCACCGAGTGATTCTATTAAGCACTTGGGTGTTTGAGCTCTTGGAAATGTGCACTATATGCCTTGGTATGTTGCTTGGGCTCCCACACCTTCAAATGGCCGGTTGGGTGAAGTATATATAGGCCCCAACTCCAAAATAGCCGTTGGAGAAAAGCTGCAGTTCTCTGCGGCACACCTGACAGTCCGGTGGTGCACCGGACAGCGCACTGTAGCATGTCCGGTGCGCCTAGCCGTTGCCCTGTCAGAGCAGGTGATCGTTGGCGTCGCAGGCTTTTCCACACCGGATAGTCTGGTGCTCACACCGGACAGTCCGGTGGTCTTCTCTCCGGGTGCCACCTGGAACTAGCTGTTGGGCTGGAGTTCCCTGGTGCACCGGACAGTTCGGCGTGTGGGCACCAAACAGTCCGGTGTGCCACCGGATAGTCTGGTGCGCCTCGCACAGACAGTCCGCAGCAGCACACTTGGACTTTTCTTGGATCTTCTTAATGTCTTCTTTTGAGGTGTTGCTTTCCTCAATTCCTTAGTCCAAGTAAATCTTGCATCCTGTGAACTACAAACACAAACACTAGAAAACTTATTAGTTCACGGATTGTGTTGTTCATCAAACACCAAAACTCAATTAGCCAAATGGGCCGGGATCCATTTTCCTTACAAAAACGACCATTATTTCTTCTTCTACAAACTATGAAGCCATTTGCATCAATTGTTGTTTCTTCTCGAAAATCTTTTGGATAACCTTTTGAGCATATTCCATTCTTCATACATGGAGCATTCATATTGTTAGGACCACATGGACCATGGATCATGTGCTCAACGACCAATGTGTAGCCTAAAGGATCTTGTTGTGGATCTGGAATTTCTACGGTTATAACAGAGTCAATAAGTGTGGGCGTTGGTGGCGAAGTATTAGTGGATACCCAAAAGATGATGTGAACATGAGGCAAACCACGCTTTTGGAATTCAATAGTATACAGAACTGTAGGAATTAGGAAAAATGCTTAGTCAGCCATGTAATCAACTCTCTATGAATATATGAATTGGGGATTAAGAATTAGTTTTAAAAATTCTTATTGTACTTTGCAAGAGCTGAAGTGATGTGATAGTACCTGCCACTTGCCGACCAAAGATATATCTAGATCGAATATCATTTAAAAGGTCATTGAGTTTTAAATGGAAGACTCTTACAATAATGTCCGATCTATCTGAAGCTTTTTGGCTAGGTTCAAACATGCTTTCTAGTATTTTTGTCCAGTTTGGGTTGCACGTAAACGTTACGAAAAATCCGGTGGACCGTAGACTCGGCAAATTGCTAACCCATCATGATAATTTTGGTACATATATCGCCGTCCACCAATATGAGATGCAGGTAGTACTACTCGTAGGCCCATTTCCTCGCCATCAATACAGCCACGACCTACAGCGTCTGATATCCCTCGAATACTCTTAGTCCGTAGATTATTCTGATTTTGGAGTATATACTGCAATCTATTTTCATCTATTGCTGCTCGAGCATCCACCTTTGCTTGACTTGATAGAAGGCCGTAGCATAGAAAAGGATTTGGTTCATTTTTCTTATAATGGAAACGATAGGAAAAAAATCCTGCATAGTCATGTGAGACCTTGCACTTCTTTCTGCATTTTCCATTCCAACATATGGAACACCAATTTGGAATCCACGCTCACCAAAAGGAAATAGCAATGGATATTGCAGGGCCATATAAGCTGGATGTAGAGAAGAAATACGTTTGAGATCTCTGCTATGTTTTTGAATGATAATGTCTCTTTTAAATGTATCAAGAGATAAGTCTCCACAAACTAACATGGCAAGTTCATCAGTAGTTGGAAGATTGTACTGAACTGGATCACCTTCATGTGCTCCTACAATCCTTATAATGAAGTCTTCATCTTCATAATCAGATAATCTGTCCCTTGCCATTCGAAATTTCTTTGCGAATGGGTTGTGTTCGTCAAGCATTTTAATTAATTCTTGAACAATTGAAGGATCGATATTTTGGATAGGCTCTTTTGTAGGATTTAGACATCTCAACCTGTTTTCAACCTCATTGAAAGTATCATATATGTAAAGTTGAAGAAATTGAGGAGTAGATCCTTCTTGAGGTAAGAGGGAGCCAATTCGATGATGCACCTAACCACATATTTTGAAGAGGGGTGGACCACTACCATCATTTACAACATTATCAATATTAGCACCCATAGATGTGAAAGCAAACAAACAATTGTATTGCCTTATATTTGCTATAAATTTTTTTCTCTTGCATCATAGTCAAATCTAGCGAGTGATTTCAACGGCTCTGGTCTTTCTCTATACGGAGGGAGGTACACTTTGCCTCCTTTACAACAATTGTAGTATTGGATGGCCCTATTTCTCACTGTGCCACGTGTTCTTTCCCCGTACCAAAATAGTGCACCACACATTTGGCAAGTGTAATCTGGAGTTACGTGGCCTGACCTCATAGGATACGAAGCTATAGTTTTCATGGAAAAAAGAAGTCTGTGAGTTAATAGATTTTTCTTAATGTTCATGTGTAGTTTTAAATATTGCATCAGGTACAAAACAGTCAAATCATTATGGTCCGTACCTTTTAGGGCTGCAACATACTCATCAGAGAAAAATCTACATTGCACAGGAACTTCAATATTACATGGAGGGCCTATATTTTAAAAAGTTTTAGTGTGTTTCCTTTGAAGGGAAATTATGTGTTTTTTCATTTTCCTCGTAACAGTAGAAAAAAATGATTTGGAAAGTAATTGTGTGAGACATAGAATAATATGAATTTAATTAGTAGTTCTAAGCCAATATGGTTTACTGTTGAAGAAGGTAAGCAGCTATTACCTCTAAGAATCAACTGGTGTTGATTTAGAACTCGCTTACGACATCGTCGTGCTAAGTTCGCATTTCTATGTGACAGCATAGTATGTATTGGTACTCCAAAGTTAGAGGTAGGCATTGTCAATGACATTGTGGATGTAGAAGTCTCGTGCATTATTCTCTGTCTATGACCCTGATCGGTTATGGGCACTAAATCATAGACACGGTCATGATTGGAGGTGTCATGCACTACTAATCGCCTTTCACCTTGGCTAGTCACAGCCTTAACTTTAGACCCGTTGCTCATGTCCTATTAAGGCCATACATAACATAATCCTTATTAGAATTATGAAGGACACATCGGACCACTAAACATGATTTGTATTAGCGAAGACAATGCTATAACATGAACTTAAATATATTCTATGAATACATTCCCAAGTAACATATCCTATAGAAGCTTCGAAAAATAATATTGGACCACTAAACATGATTTGTATTAGCGCGTATCGTTCCACCTCTTATTTTAGAGAAACAATACATCCTATTAGACACACATGTAACATAATGCTCATAATTATAAAAGTAAATGTTAGTAATGTCCCCATATATAATATAATGTGTAAAATTGTAAAAGCAAAGATAAGTATCTTTCGAGAGTTGTAACATAATATTAGATGAATACACGCAAACCACGTACAAAATAAAATATGAGATAAAACAAAAAGATAATAGCAACATAAAAGAAGAAAGGATGAAACGTTTACATGTGCGGTAAGAAATAACACGTTTACCTATATGATTCTGGTCACTCAAAGACCCAATTCCAGCAAATGTACGCTTGACTCCTAACTATAAACCACCAAGGAAGCAAAGCTAGAACATCAAAAGGGTTTTGGAACATTGCGTAACATTTTTTCAGATGCTGTAACATTAGAGTCTTTAAACATTTTTTTTCAGATGTACTAACAAACATTTATATGTGCAGTAAGAAATAACACAATGTTTACCTATGTGATTCTGGTAACTCAATGATCCAATTCCAACAAATGTATGCCTTGACTCCTAACTACAAACCACCACAGAAGCAAAGCTAGAACATCAGAAAGGGTTTTGGAACATTGCGTAACATTTTTTAGCTAATGTAAAATTAGGGTTTTGGAACCTTTCAGCTGTACTAACATTAGGGTTTTGCAAAGTAAAAAATTAGGGTTTTGCAAAGCAAAGAAAATTAGAAAAAGATGAATGAACCAAGCACGAAAGCTGAAGTAAGTCACAGACCTTAGAACGGTACGCTCGGAGAAGACAAATGCCGACGGGAGCAGCTACACCGTCGCTGTCGACGTCGAGTACGGAAGATGCAGTGAGCTATGGAAAGGGGAAAATGAAGAGAAAGGGATGGTCGGAGGAGGTAGAGCCAGTGGAAGCAGCTTTCGCGTTGGTCGCCCTCGAGAGCATCGTCTCTTCCAGTATTTGGTCTGCTGACACAGGCAAGGAAGAGTGTGGAGAGTTCTTTCACCTTTTTTAATTGAAGGTGAAAGTTGCCTAGAGGGGGTGAATAGGCAAGTTAAAACTTTTTCAACAAAAACTAGAAGCAAACTGGGTAAAACTAAATTGATCTCGAAATTTACCTAGTTAACTTTAGAAATGAGATGTTCTAAATGATCCACAAGGTTCAAAGTAGTAGATATGAGAAGGGCACTTCTCAAAATCCACACACCAAAAAGATATAAACAAATCTTTCACGGAATGGTGAGAGAACGAAGAACACAAACAAACACAATGAGCAAGAACACAAGAGACACAAGATTTATCCCGAGGTTCGATCACACCACCAAGGTGCCCTACTTCCTCGTTGAGGCGCCCACAAAGAGTCGGGTCTCTTTCAACCCTAATCCTCCCTTTGCCAACCACAAAGGTCAAGCCCACACACTAATCTTTGATCAAACAAGCGGGTAATACAAACTTTCTTGTGGTCTTCCACAAGATTTGGAGACTCACAAGAGACACCTAGTCGTTTAGGAGCTACAAGCTCCAAGAGTAATGAATCCACAAAGAACTCGATGTAGTACCAAAGCTCGAATCAAGAAGAGCAAGAAGGATTTAGAGATGAAGCACAAAAACCATAGCTCTCAAACTCACTCAAAGATTTCTCTCCAAAGATTTGAAATGGGAGAGGCAAGAGGTGTGTGAGAGAGTGGGAGGTGTTTCTCAGGTTAGAAATGGAGTTTTGTGCGTGCTCTTCTATGGGGAAGAGTGTGGGAGGTGTATATAAAGGTGCCCCCAAAAGTTGGTGGTCGTTGGGGAAATTTGACTGAGAAACGGTTGAACCGGTTCTAAAACCGGTTGAACCGGACTCCACCAGGGGTTTTCGGTTCACTGGCGGACTCAGCTGGAGACTGGATCAGCTGCAAATCCAGTTGAGACGGGCCAAAATTTGGTTGAACCGGTTGCAAATTCGGTTGAGCCGGGCCAAAATTCGGTTGAACCGTTTTTTCCAAAAATCTGCACACGACCTTTTCTGACAGGACTGACTGGCAGACTAGCAGGTTAGACACTGACAGAGGGGAACAGTGTAGAAACCGGTTGAACCAGTTTTAATTTCGGTTGAACCGATTTTTGAAACTGTTGCACAGATTTTAAGAAAACTGAAGTGAAACAAGGGTAAAATGGAAGTTTTAGATCAAGGATTTTGAGCTTTAGTACCAACACCAACCTTCTTTATGGATCCCCCTTGATAGTACGACGATTCCTATACTCAAGTTAGATAAAATATAATTAAGTAAACTCCTTGAGTCATTGGTGTCTCAAGTGTGATTTCTCCATGGTGTTGCTTCATAAGGATCACAAACATCTTTGTCTCACCTTTTGAAGCAAACACAAATCGAGCCTGTGACTTGTGTCATTTCACCATATATGAGTTCAAATCATGGCTTCAAGTCACCTTACTGATGCATCAACATGTTGTAACTCTTCATAGCTGATTAGTTCATCGACTTAGTGCAAGTACTCTCTTCTTCACCTTAGCCATGGTACCTTGGTCTACAAGCCGTCGCTTGGCCTTCACCTTCGCTTAGTTCCTCAAAGCCCTTTCCTTGCTATCTTCACCCTATCAAGCCATTCTTGAGTCACATCCTATTGAGCATCCATTGAGAGAATCATTTCTTCAATATTGTGAACCTTGCTTGAATGTCATCTAGATATAACTGCTAAGATCAATCAAGCTCTAGTTTGATTCTCATATATTCATATATGGCTAATAGTAATATGGTCAAGCCAATTCACGGTTCCTCATATCTTATTCACTTTGGCTTGACCAATCCTCTTAATCACTTCAACCTCTACTAGGTGAGTGCCCGTGCATTGCAACGGGGCCTCTACATTGTAACCTTCAAATACAAGGATTTTCCACTTGCAACGGGGTCAGAAGTTCCAATGTCTAGGAACAATTCAGAAGAGGCAGAAACCAAAAAGCGAATTAAGTCCTTTAGAAGGACAACAAATTATTGGTTAGGTTGCTTCGTGCTTGTGAAATTAATCAAAATGCAAAGGACATTGACTTGAGAGATGAGACAATAGGAAAGGAGGGAGGCGAGGCAGAGCGTCGAGCGGCCTCATGAACACCCGATTTAGAGCTCGGTGGACGTTCTCCTCGTGCCAGATCTTCAACTTGTCCACCTGTAAGACAAAATCGAAAATGCTAGACGTCCTCAACAGAAATGCAACGGGCTTACGATTAAACACCAGGTAGAATGATACACACACGTCTTGTTGCAGTGCAGTTTTCCTGTCCCTTCAAAACTGGCTTATGTTCTTCACACCTTGCAATGTCACATTTGCGGAGGATGACTTCATGGATATTGGCGCTATCTTCGAGCTAGTGAAGCGCCCCAATCCTCTGGGACTCAAATGTGATACAATTACTAGTCCCAGGAGGCTAGTAAACACATTTATACATCAGATAGTTCCAGATCTGCTTAAACGAGACAAACCTATAAAGGTGGTGATCAACTTTAAGAGTTGGTCCACAACTCGGGACATATCATTAGAGTGGGGCTGAAGCAGCCCGATATACGCAGCGAAGCCAATCAGCGGTCCAACAGCCACAGGCAAGGTTGGGAACAGTCGTAACTCTTACCCGATCTCCTTTTTCTGAAAAACAACAAATAAGCAAGGGTGAGTACAAACGTACTCAGCAGCCCACCTTCACCCGCGGAATGGGGAAATCAGATATAATGCATGGAATATGTGGAGCTCAAGATATTTTGCAGAAACAGCAATATTTTATGCAGGGTTGTTTTGTAAAACATTTTGTATTTTGCAAAGCGCATCCTCTCCCAAAGGAGCAAGAAGTTTTTCAGTATTAGAACAAAAATCCCCTGGACTAAACCATCCAGGTATCTCAGCAGTTTCCCACTGGTTTTTCCTTTTCAAAAACAGCTACTGGACTTCCCGTCCACCATAGCTCACGGCTGAACCGCCGAACCTTTTAAAAACCATTTTTATCAAACGCACCTCTTTTTTTGAAACAAAACACTAATTGCCATACCACACCAGACTCGTCCATTCCTGTGGACACAGACTATTCGAATAGGTTTTCAAACTCTGCGCAGAGGTGTACACTTTACCCACTAGTCTGGCTCTGCGATCTCATGATCAATGAGATCCGAATCCGAATCTCTTTCTTTCCTCGCACGTCCTAACCTTAACGGTTATACCGGAAGGAGTCAGGCCACCGCCATGCCCAAACCGGACAAAATATTCCCCCTCCTTATCCTCCTGGTGCTCCCCAGCCTTCATAACCCTAGGGTTGGACCGTACGAGTTCAGATTGAGTGACTGCCCACACAGTCTCGAGTGGTTGTACTTATCATGAGTACATGTAGTGAAGGATGACAAACCGGTCCTTATATGAGGGGACAATCCTTCTGCTCATGCCTAAACCAGCTGAGCCATCACCTTAGGCCCTCCCCTAAACCAGGGAGTCCCTGATCATCCCTACTCAAGGTGATAAGGGTGAAAACCCTTCATCAAACACATTTTGAAAAGCATTTTCTTTTTGAAAACTCACACCTTCCCTCAAATCATTTGTAACAATTATATCAGGGATTGATTGCGGCAAGCGGCTGGGTGGCCATAATAACTTGTCTCAAAATCATATTATGCATAAAATAACAGGCTGAGGGTTGTGGTTAAAAAAAATCATAGGTAATTTATGCATCAAAGGGATCCAGTGAGCTTGCCGTGCTTATTCGACGAAGGGGGAAGGAGAAGCTCGCGGAACTGGCTCCTAGCTCCACTGCCTGGCGTAGACTTGCAGATCGGGCCTCCACGAGACGGCACGAACGCTCCGATAACTATGCAACATGAATAAGCAAACATACAAACAAGCAAGTATACCAACAAATATTTAGTATAGTGGTCAGAATAGCGATATATGGATGGGTAGAGTCTTGAGTAGAATCTGTGTCATGTGGTGTTGAGATACTACTAGTGGTGGAGCGGAGGTGCTTACCAGGAGGGTGGACTGGAGGCGAAGCGACACTATGTGTGTAGCCGGCAGAGCGGAGTAACTGAGTGGGTGGGTTGTTTGCCTTGGCTGAGGGTGTTGAGTGTGTGGAGAGGGAGAGGGTAGCTGGGTGTATTTATAGCTGGGTGTATGTGGTGTAGCACAGTGAAGTTCACTGTTGGTGAGAATAGTGACGAATGAATTGTCTGACTTAGTATGAACAGGAGAGTTATAGGCAGAATATGGGACAAGAGTATTTTGGGAGTTTTCTAGAATATGAACCATGCTTAAGGGATGACATGGTTGGATAGGGAATAATTCGATAAGAATTTAGAAACAAGAATTATTGGAATCGGAGTTTGGAAGCCTGGTTCGAAGGAATCTCAAAGTTAAGCGTGTTCAACTTGGAGAAACCTGAGATGGGTGACCAGATGGGAAGTTCCCACTGGAAGGAAAATCACAGTCACCGGAGTTCGTATGACTGGAATATGGGTCTGGCTGGTCTTAGGTGGACTGGACAACATGATGTATGAGTAGTTGAAATTTGGGGTGATCGGCTAATCGATGAATAGTAACAATGAATAGTAACGATGAATAGTGACGACAAAAAAAGTTACATAGATATCATCGATGAGTAGTAACGATGATGAATAGTAACGATGATGAATAGTAACACTGAATAGTAACGATGGTGAATAGTGTCAGTGAATAGTAATGATGAATAGTAACGATGTCGGCGTTTCGAGACCGGGGGGTCCCTAAGCCGACGAGTGAGTGTGCCGCGTGCCCCAGCCCAGATGGGTCGAGCGCGTGGGCGAGCGCGAAGGGGGGAAAGCGAGGTGGCCGGAGCCGAGTCGTGAGGGAGGTGGAGATCCCGCGGCCTTCGTGTTCGTCCCGCGCCCAGGTCGGGTGCGCTTGCAGTAGGGGGTTACAAGCGTCCACGCGGGTGAGGGAAGCGAGCGGCCCCAAGAGAGCGCCTGCCCCTGCCCTCGTTCCCGCGCGGCCAACCTTCTCTAAGAAGGCCCAGGTCCTTCCTTTTATAGGCGTAAGGAGAGGATCCAGGTGTACAATGGGGGTGCAGCAGAGTGCTACGTGTCTAGCGGGGGAGAGCTAGCGCCCTAGGTACATGCCGATGTGGCAGCCGGAGAGATCTTGGCACCCAGCTGGTGTGGTGTCGTGGCTGTCGGAGGAGTAACGGAGCCTGGTGGAGGGACAGCTGTCGGAACAGTTGGGCTCTTGCTGACGTCCCCCTGCTTCCGTAAGGGAGCTGAGAGCCGCCGTCGTCATGGGTCTAGCGGGGCGCCATCATTGCCTATCTGGCGGAGCTAGCCAGATGGGACGTCGGTCTTGTTCTCTGCGGCCCATGTCGGCTCGGGGTAGGGTGATGATGGCGCTTCCTGTTGACGTGGCGGACTTGTGCCCTAGGTCGGGCGACGTGGAGGCTCCTCCGAGGCCGAGGTCGAGTCTGTCTTCCATGGCCGAGGCCGAGCCCGAGCTCCTGGGTCGGGCGAGGCGGAGGTCGTTCGGCAGAGGCCAGGGCGGAGCCCGACCCCAGGGGTCGGGCGAAGCGGAGTTCGTCGTCTTCTGGGGCCTTAGCCCGAGTCCGAGCCCTGGGTCGGGCGGAGCGGAGTTCGCCGTCTTCCGGGGCCTTAGCCCGAGTCCGAGCCCTGGGTCGGGCGGAGCGGAGTTCGCCGTCTTCCGGGGCCTTAGCCCGAGTCCGAGCCCTGGGTCGGGCGGAGCGGAGTTCGCCGTCTTCCGGGGCCTTAGCCCGAGTCCGCGCCCTGGGTCGGGCAGAGCGGAGTTCGCCGTCTTCCGGGGCCTTAGCCCGAGTCCGAGCCCTGGGTCGGGCGGAGCTTCCTATGGCGCCTTTGGCAAGGCCTGGCTGCCCGTCAGTCTCACTCTGTCAAGTGGCACCGCAGTCGGGATGGCGCAGGCGGCGCTGTCCTTTTGTCAGACCGGTCAGTGGAGCGGCGAAGTGACGGCGGTCACTTCGGCTCTGTCAGGGGGCGCGCGTCAGGATAAAGGTGCCAGGCTACCTTTGCGTTAAATGCCCCTGTGACTTGGTCGGTCGGCGCGGCGATTTAGTCAGGGTTGCTTCTTAGCGAAGGCAAGGCCTCGGGCGAGCCGGAGATGCGTCTGCCGTAAAAAAGGGGCCTCGGGCGAGACGGAAATACCTCAGGGTCGGCTGCCCTTGCCCGAGGCTAGGCTCGGGTGAGGCGTGATCGAGTCGCTCGTACGGACTGATCCCTGACTTAATCGCACCCATCAGGCCTCTGTAGCTTTATGCTGATGGGGGTTACCAGTTGAGAATTAGGCGTCTTGAGGGTACCCCTAATTATGGTCCCCGATAGTAGCCCCCGAGCCTCGAAGGGAGTGTTAGCACTCGCTTGGAGGCTTTCGTCGCACTTTTTTGCAAGGGGACCAGCCTTTCTCGGTTGCATTTTGTTCCGGTGGGTGCGCGCGAGCGCACCCGCCGGGTGTAGCCCCCGAGGCCTCGGAGGAGTGATTTCACTCCTTCGAGGTCTTAATGCCTTGCGTAATGCTTCGGCTGGTCTGGCGGTTCCCTCATGCGAACTGGCCGTAGCCCGGGTGCACTGTTGGGGCCCAAGTTCTCGGGCTGGTATGTTGACGCTGTCAACGGTTTGGCCGGAGCCGGGTTTGCGGGAGCAGCCCCCGAGCCTCCGCACAGGGCGAGAGGGCGATCAGGGACAGACTCGGCTTTTTTGCATACGCCCCTACGTCGCCTTTCCGCAAGGAGGAGGGGGGGAGAGCGCCATGTTACCCTCGATGGGCACCGAACATGGTGTCTCCGGTGAGCTGCAAGCGGGTAATCCGAGTGGACGTCCGTGCCTCGTTCGTTGGGGGTCGGCTAGGGGCCCGGAGGCACGCCCAAAAGTACCTGCGGGTGATCTGCCGGACCCGGTCCCCTGGCGACGGGGTCCGAGGGCTCGATGCCTCCCTCCGATGGGATTCCGTTACAGGATCGTTCCCGCTGGTCTCGGAAATGTCCTAGGGTACCTCGGGAGCGCAGCCCGAGCCTCGGTTATGTATCGAACGTACCCCTGGTCATCCCTCGCTCGGTGTCTGAGGCGACTGTGAACCCTTCGGGGGGCCAGCCTTCGAACCCCTGATCAGTAATGGGCGCGGAGCCCGAGTAGCCTGAGGCGGCCGTGGAACCTTTCGGGGGGCCGGCCTTCGAACCTCTGACCAGTAGTGGGTGTCGAGCCCACGCGATCTGAGGCGGCTGTTGAACCCTTCGGGGGGCCAGCCTTCGAACCCCTGATCAGTAAGGAGGCTCGGAGCCTAGTTCCTTCACGGGGAAGGATTCCTTTAGGGGTATCCCCTCTCCCGGTCCCTGTTGCAAGAGATAGAGAAAGAGGAAAACGGAAAAAGGATACGAAATTGAACGACGCGGCGTACCTTTTTTGGCGCGATTGTTTTGGCGAAGGCGAAGCGTCGCCAGCTGCTCCTGCCAGAAGCGCCGCCTGTCCAGCCGCGGAGTTAATGCGACGGGGCGAGTAGTTGGCGAGGCTGCCGTTGCGCGTGCGCGAGCCGTTCGAGGAACGGGTCACGGGCGCGTCGTCTTCACGCCGTGAGAGGGGGTTCTCTCGCTGCCTCCGGATGGGACGTGAGCTTGGCTGACGGCGTGACCGCTGCTCCCGCGTGCCTGCCACCGTCATTACTGCCGGCCCATTTTTGACCGCGTTTGACCGCTGCGTCAGGCTGGCGCTGCTGGGTCGCGCGCTGGGTCGCCTCGGGTCGCGGTATCGGTTCCGCAATCGAGGAGGTGCGGTGGTGGCGCAAGTGGTACAGTTGCTTGCATGCAGCATCCGGCGCGCCGGTCGCGCGACGCGTGGGCTTGGGCCTCCGTGCTGGCGTGTCAGGAGTCGGAGAGGCGCGTCCACTTGGCGTGGTTGCATGCCGCCTGCATGGCTGCCCGCCCCTTTCGCCCGTTGGTCTGGGCAAAAGTGGAGGGTCACTTGTAACCGCTGGACGGTTGCGTGCGCCGTGCGCGGCGGTTTGGCTTCTTCTGCTCGGAGCCGGTCTGCATGACATGCGGGACCCAGCCCCCGCACCGCAGGGGAGGGCTTTAGAGGCGTGTTGGAGAAGACTCATCCCGTGACGGTTGGGGGCGCAAGCAGGGAGAGTCACCTTTTAAAAGGAGGGCGACCCCTTCCGTAAGGCGACCACGTCTTCTTTCTCCCTCATGCACTGTGTTTTTCCACCTTCCAAGCCCCCGGATGAGGGAAACCGCCGTCTTTTCGCCTCATCGTTGGAGGAACGCAACTCCGTGGGAGTTGGTACCTTTCAGCCATCGTTCGGCTTCAAGGATTTTCATCATGCAGCCCGGCTGCACCCCTCCACCGGCGGTCACCCAAGATGGTGACCTCCGGCTTGATGGTGGGGGAAAGTGAGCCGGGCTGCGGCCTCTGCCCCTTCCTCAGCCTCAAGGATTTTCATCACCAGGGCTGGGGAGGGGAGTGTGCTGAGTTGAGGTCGGCCCCCGCGAGGGTGGTGGCCCGCTCCTTCACCCAGTGATCGGAGGGAGGAGCGGTCGTCGTCCATGGCGCTGGCATCTGCAGCGTGCCTGGCCTTCGGACGCGAGTGGCTTCGGAGCCGCTCGTGGCGCCGGCGTTTGCCACGGCAACTGGAAGAGGTTCTTCCACCGACGCGACAGCCAAGGCTAGCCATGGACCGACCTCCAACTCTACGGCCTTCTGCCCGTCCTTGCCTCTCGAGTTTGGGCAAGGGCGGGGGCCTCCTAGCAGCAGCATCCGCCCTGAGGTCATCACTGCTGCTGTTCGGCCCCCCAGGGCAGAAGTCTTCATCGTCGCCGCTGCTGGGGCGAGCGATGACTAGCCGTTCGTCGGTCTTCTGTTGCCCCGCAGGCCCGCCCCTATCGAGTAGGGTTGTTCGCGCCTGCGGAGACGGAACCGGAGTTCCATTTGTAATGGCACTTCGAATGCCAGTGTTTTTGTTCATTACGGCTTTAGGGGCCTGAACATGTATGTAATTACGGCACGGAGCCGTGTTTTTTCCTCGTTCTTGAGCGCTAAGACTCGTCTGTTGACTATCTGAACCGCTTCACCAAGTATGAGTCACCCCGCGTCAAGGTGACGAGTGAGGTATCCGTATCCCGGAGGCGTAGGAGTCCCTCGGCTCGGTCGGCCTTGCTGTCCGAGGTTCCTCTAGCTTAGTTAAAGAGACCCCTCGGCCGCTCCTCGTCGAGCCGAGGCTAGGGGTAGCGATATCAGCATGAACAGAGGCGGAGTTGGCTCGGAAATGAAACCTGGTTGGCCGGAGCCTAGCCGGGTTGTCCATTGGCAGGATCGACGCCGGAGTTGATCAGCCGAGGCTTCGGACCGGGCCGGCGCCCTTGGAAGATGGTTGGCCGAGGCCCCGGAGGTGGCCGGCCGAGCCGCCTGCTCGGGCCGGATTCCCGGAGAAGTCCCCGGCAGCGATAGCCCGGGCGTGGTGATGACGTCGTCCTTCGGAGCGGAGAGCCTCGGACCCCGTCGCCGTCCGAGGCTAGGTCGGGCCTTGCTGAAGGTGCCGTCGATGCCGAGGGTGCTGCTGCCCTCTTCCAACGTCAAGACCCGAGCCTGCAGGACCAGATTGTCTTGTAGCGTGTGCCTCATGCGGCCGTCGAGGCCAGAACACACACCCTCGCTGCTTTGTAAAGCTGCGTCTCTTTTCCTCTTGTTTCGAGTATCTGGACTTTTTGTCGGTAACAGGGATGTTTGTGCGAGCGAGAGTTGCTTCTCGCGGAAGGTGATGAGTGAGGTATCCGTATCCCGGAGGCGTGGGAGTCCCTCGGCTCGGTCGGCCTTGCCGCTTACGCGCACTTTTACTCGTCCATGAGGCCCTATCACCGACTCGGTCGAGAAGGCTCGAAGAATTGCTTCGGCAGAAGGGCTTCCGAACGTAAAGACTTGTTCGATCCGCGGAGTCACTTTATCCGAACGCGAGTTACTTATCGCAGAAGGTGACGAGTGAGGTATCCATATCCTAGAGGCGTAGGAGTCCCTCGGCTCGGTCAGCCTTGGCTGCTTACGTGTACTCCATCGTTTCCAGGACCCACTTTTCGAAGTAGTCAAAAAGCACGAAAGATATTCTGGTAGAAGTGATTTTTTTTTTGAGAAAATTTTGACGCAGAGGGGGTTTCCCCCCTTTTAGCCCCCGAGGGAGGGTCGGGCTTTGCCGAGGCGAGGCCGACTCTTCCTTGTTGACTAAACTTTGCGTGAGTGCGGGGTATATGAACAACTTGGAAACATCTTAAGGGTAGAAGCGATGTAGCTGTTGGATGTTCCATGCGTTGCCGTAGACCTCGCCTTGGCTGTTGGCTAGCTTGTACGTTCCGGGCTTCAGGACTTTGGCAATGACGAATGGCCCTTCCCAGGGGGCGTGAGCTTGTGCCTCCCTCGGGCGTCTTGCCGCAGTCGAAGCACCAGGTCGCCCACCTGGAGGTCTCGGGGTCGGACCCCTCGGGCGTGGTAGCGTCGCAGGGACTGCTGATACCGCTCCGAGTGTAGTAAGGCCCTGTCCCGAGCCTCTTCCAGCTGGTCCAGCGAGTCTTCTCGGCTGGCTTGGTTGCTTTGATCGTCGTAGGCTCTCGTCCTCGGGGAGCCGTATTCCAGGTCCGTGGGCAAGACGGCCTCGGCCCCGTAGACCAGGAAGAACGGCGTGAAACCCGTGGCTCGGCTCGGCGTCGTCCTCAGGCTCCAGACCACCGAGGGGAGTTCCTTCATCCATCGCTTGCCGAACTTGTTGAGGTCGTTGTAAATCCGAGGCTTGAGCCCTTGTAGAATCATGCCATTGGCACGCTATACTTGCCCATTCGACATGGGATGAGCTACGGCAGCCCAGTCCACCCGGATGTTGTGATCCTCGCAAAAATCCAAGAATTTTTTGCCAGTGAACTGGGTGCCGTTGTCGGTGATGATGGAGTTTGGGACCCCGAAGCGATGGATGATGTTGGTGAAGAACGCCACCGCCTGCTCGGACCTGATGCCGTTTAGGGGTCGGACCTCGATCCACTTGGAGAACTTGTCGACGGCGACCAGCAGGTGCGTGTAGCCCCCGGGCGCCTTCTGCAGAGGGCCGACGAGGTCCAGCCCCCACACAGCGAAGGGCCAGGTGATGGGTATCGTCTGCAGATCCTGAGCGGGCAGGTGGGTCTGCTTTGCATAGAATTGACACCCTCTGCAGGTGCGGACGACTCTAGTGGCGTCAGCCACCGCCGTTGGCCAGTAGAAGCCTTGCCGGAAAGCGTTCCCGACAAGGGCTCGAGGCGCTGCGTGATGGCCGCAAGCCCCCGAGTGTATCTCTTGCAGGAGTTTCTGACCTTCGGCGATGGAGATGCACCGCTGGAGGATGCCCGAGGGGCTGCGGTGGTAGAGCTCCTCCTCATCGCCCAGCAAGACGAACGACTTGGCGCGTCGCGCTACCCGCCGTGCCTCGGCCTGGTCGAGGGGTAGCTCTCCTTGGCGGAGATATTGCAGGTACGGGGCCTGCCAATCTTGATCAGGCGTGACCTCGCTCCGCTCCTCCTCGATGCGCAGCGCCTCGCCCTCGGGAGCCGAGGGTTCCTCGGGCTGAACCGAGGACGGCTCGGGCTGGGCCGAGGTTACCTCGGACAGGGCCGAGGGCGCCTCGGGCTCGGGCGTGTCGCTGATCTTGACGGAGGGTTGGTGCAGATCCCGGGAGAAGACGTCCGGGGGAACCGTCATTCGCCCCGAGGCTATCTTTGCCAGCTCGTCCGCAGTCTCGTTGTAGCGCCGGGCGATGTGGTTAAGCTCGAGCCCGTAGAACTTGTCTTCCAGGCGTCGAACCTCATCACAGTAGGCCTCCATCTTCGGGTCGCGGCAGTGGGAGTTCTTCATGACCTGGTCGATGACAAGCTGCGAGTCGCCGCGAACGTCGAGGCGTCAGACCCCTAGCTCGATGGCGATTCGCAATCCGTTGATCAGAGCTTCGTACTCAGCCACATTGTTGGACGCCGGGAAATGGAGGCGCAGCACGTAGCGCAGGTGTTTCCCGAGGGGCGAGACGAAGAGCAGGCCCGCGCCGGCTCCCGTCTTCATCAGCGACCCATCGAAAAACATGGTCCAGAGCTCCGGTTGGATCGGAGCCGTCGGCAACTGGGTGTCGACCCATTCGGCTACGAAGTCCGCCAGTATCTGGGACTTGATGGCCTTCCGAGGGGCGAACGAGATTGTCTCGCCCATGATTTCCACCGCCCACTTTGCGATCCGTCCCGAGGCCTCTCGACACTGGATGATCTCCCCCAGGGGGAAGGATGACACCACAGTTACCGGATGAGACTCGAAGTAATGTCGCAACTTTCGCCTCGTCAGGATCACTGCATACAACAGCTTCTGAACTTGTGGGTAGCAGATCTTGGTTTCGGACAGCACCTCGCTGACGAAGTAAACTGGCCTCTGAATGGGCAATGCATGCCCCTCTTCTTGCCTTTCGACCACGATCGCGGCGCTAACCACCTGAGTGGTAGCGGCGACGTAGACCAAGAGGGCTTCTCCATCAGCTGGGGGTACCAAGACGGGCGCCTGGGTGAGGAGCGCCTTCAGGTTCCCGAGAGCTTCCTCGGCCTCGGGGGTCCAAGTGAAGCACTCGGCCTTCCTTAAGAGACGGTACAGAGGCAGGCCTCTTTCACCGAGGCGCGAGATGAAACGGCTCAAGGCCGCGAGACATCCCATGACCCTTTGTACGCCTTTTAAGTCCTTGATGGGCCCCATGCTGGTGATGGCTACGATCTTCTCCGGGTTGGCTTCGATGCCCCGCTCGGAGACGATGAATCCCAGGAGCATGCCTCGGGGCACCCCGAAGACACACTTCTCGGGATTGAGCTTGACGTCCTTTGCCTTGAGACACCGGAATGTCACTTCAAGGTCGGAGAGAAGGTCGGAGGCTTTCCTTGTCTTGACTACGATGTCATCGACGTAGGCCTCGACCGTGCGACCGATGTGTTCGCCGAACACATGGTTCATGCACCGCTGGTACGTTGCACCCGCGTTCCTCAAACCGAACGGCATGGTGACATAGCAGTACATGCCGAAGGGCGTGATGAAAGAAGTCGCGAGCTGGTCGGACTCTTTCATCTTGATTTGATGATACCCTGAGTAGGCATCGAGGAAAGACAGGGTTTCGCACCCAGCAGTGGAATCCACGATTTGATCGATGCGAGGTAGAGGGTAGGGAACCTTCGGACATGCTTTGTTGAGACCAGTGTAGTCTACACACATCCGCCATTTCCCCCCTTTCTTCCTCACAAGCACAGGGTTGGCAAGCCATTCGGGATGGAATACCTCTTTGATGAACCCTGCTGCCATTAGCTTGTGGATCTCCTCACCTATCACCCTGCGCCTTTCCTCGTCGAATCGGCGCAGAGGCTGCCTGACCGGTCGGGCTCCGGCCCGAATATCCAGCGAGTGCTCGGCGACATCCCTCGGTATGCCGGGCATGTCCGAGGGACTCCACGCAAAGACGTCGGCGTTTGCGCGGAGAAAGTCGACGAGCACTGCTTCCTATTTGGGGTCGAGCCCGGAACCGATCCGGATCTGCTTGGAGGTGTCGCCACTGGGGTCGAGAGGGACGGCCTTAACCGTCTCCGCTGGCTCGAAGTTGCCGGCGTGTCGCTTCACGTCCGGCACATCTCGGGAGAGGTTTTCCAGGTCGGCGATGAGGGCCTCGGACTCGGCGAGGGCCTCGGCGTACTCCACGCACTCCACATCGCATTCGAACGCGTGTTTGTACGTGGGGCCGACGGTGATGACCCCGCTGGGGCCCGACATCTTGAGCTTCAGGTAGGTGTAGTTGGGGATGGCCATGAACTTCGCGTAGCATGGCCTCCCCAATACTGCGTGGTAGGTTCCTCGGAACCCGACCACCTCGAACGTCAAAGTCTCCCTTCGGAAGTTGGAGGGTGTTCCGAAGCAGACAGGAAGGTCGAGCCGTCCGAGGGGCTGGACGCGCTTCCCAGGAATGATCCCGTGGAAGGGCGCAGCGCCTGCTCGGACGGAGGACAGATCGACGCGCAGGAGCCTGAGGGTCTCGGTGTAGATGATATTGAGGCAGCTGCCCCCATCCATCAGGACCTTGGTGAGCCTGACGTCGCCGATGATGGGATCGACAACGAGCGGGTATTTCCCCGGGCTCGGCACGTGGTCGGGGTGGTCAGCTTGGTCGAAGGTGATGGGCTTGTCGGACCAGTCTAGGTAGACTGGTGCCGCCACCTTCACCGAGCAGACCTCCCGACGCTCTCGCTTGCGATGCCGAGCCGAGGCATTCGCCGCATGCCCTCCGTAGATCATGAAGCAGTCGCGGACCTCGGGGAACTCTCCTGCTTGGTGATCTTCCTTTTTGTCGTCGTCGCGGGCCCTGCCACCCTCTGCGGGTGGCCCGGCTCGGTGGAAGTGGCGCCGAAGCATGACGCACTCCTCGAGGGTGTGCTTGACGGACCCCTGATGGTAAGGGCACGTCTCCTTGAGCATCTTGTCGAAGAGGTTAGCCCCTCCGGGGGGCTTCCGAGGGTTCTTGTACTCGGTGGCGGCGACAAGGTCCGTGTTGGCGGCGTCACATTTCGCTTGCGACTTCTTCTTGCCTTTCTTCTTGGCGCCGAGCGGAGTAGACGCCTCGGGAGCATCCTCCGACGGGCGGCCCTGGGGCTGCTTGTCCTTTTGGAAGATGGCCTCGACCGCCTCCTGGCCAGAGGCGAACTTGGTGGCGATGTCCATCAGCTCGCTCGCCCTGGTGGGGGTCTTGCGACCCAACTTGCTCACCAGGTCACGGCAAGTGGTGCCGGCAAGGAACGCGCCGATGACATCTGAGTCGGTGATGTTGGGCAGCTCGGTGCGCTGCTTCGAGAACCGCCGGATGTAGTCCCGAAGAGACTCTCCCGGCTGTTGCCGGCAGCTTCGGAGGTCCCAGGAATTCCCGGGGCGCACGTACGTGCCCTGGAAGTTGCCGGCGAAAGCTTGGACCAAATCCTCCCAGTTGGAAATCTGCCCCGGAGGCAGGTGCTCCAACCAAGCGCGAGCAGTGTCGGAGAGGAACAGGGGGAGGTTGCGGATGATGAGGTTGTCGTCGTCCGTTCCACCCAGTTGACAGGCCAGGCGGTAGTCCGCGAGCCACAATTCCGGTCTTGTTTCCCCCGAGTACTTTGTGATAGTAGTCGGGGGTCGGAATCGGGCCGGAAATGGCGCCCGCCGAATGGCCCGGCTGAAGACCTGCGGACCGGGTGGTTCGGGCGAGGGACTCCGATCCTCCCCGCTGTCGTAGCGTCCCCCACGCCTGGGGTGATAGCCTCGGCGCACCCTTTCATCGAGGCGGGCCCGACGGTCGCGATGAGGGTGCTCGTCGCCGAGGTGGCCCAGGGCCGCAGGCGCGGTGTTGCGCGTGCGCCCGGTGTAGACCAAGGCTTCTCGCATGAGTCGGGAAGTCGCGGCACGAGGTTCCGAGGGGTACCCCTGCCTTCGAGAGGCAGAGCTCTCGGCCCGCCGGGCCGCAGCGCCTTCCAGGAGATGCTTGAGCTCTCCCTGGATTCGCCGACCCTCAGTGGTTGATGACTCCGGCATCGCGCGGAGGAGCATCGCTGCGGCTGCCAGGTCCTGACCGGTCCCGCTGGATGCGGGTGGCGGCCAGTCCCTGGCATCGTTGGCGATGCGGTGCTGGAGACCCTGGGGCAGGTGACGTATTTCTCCGGCCGGGGGCTGGCCCGCCCATACCTGCCCGACGTCCCGGCGGATCGACTCGAGCGCTCCTGCCCCCTCGTCGAGCCCGGCCTGCGCCCCGCGGACTTGCTCGAGCTGTGGGTCGTGACCCCCCGCCGGAACGGGGACCACAACTAGCTCCCGCGGGATGTCGGCGTGAGGCACTGGCCTAGGGAGATCACCATCCTCCGGCATGCCGAGACGGTTGCCTCCGGAGGGATCCCCTAGCTCGACGTGGAAACATTCGCGGCTCGGGCCGCAGTCCTTGTCGTCAAGGCTGCGGCTGCCGTCGGAACAGTCGGAGAGGCAGTAGTTACATGCGGTCATGAAGTCCCGCATGGCACTGGGGTTGCCAGATCCAGAGAAATCCCAGCAGATGCTGGGGTCGTCATCTTCCTCGGACCCAGAGGGCCCGTAGGTCGAGACGCCCGTCAATCGGTCCCAAGGCGACCGCACACGAAACCCCAGAGAGGTTGCACTCGCCTCAACATGAGCGCCCGCCAGAGCGAGGTCGCTAGGCGGGTTGAGGTCGAGTCGAAATGACGAAGGATGGGAATCAGTCGGTACCTTTTGGTCGACGAGGAGCGACGAAGTCACATCGGGGACTGATCGCGCCGTCGTCTTGGGCACGAGGGCGACGTCCTGCAGGCCCTCCATGAGCGTGCTGGCGTCGTCCACTTGCTCGGGGTTGGCGTGTTGCGGGGGGACGGCGCTCGCCTTCGCCTCAAACGCGAGGTTGACGCCCGACGCGTCCTCCGTTTGGGTGCTGGGGATGTCGATTCGCTCGACAGCCGACGGAGCGCAGCCTCCCGCTCGGCCCTGGTTGCCCCGCCTCCTCCTCCGATGGCGAGGGAGAGGATGGGGCGAGCTCGAATGTTGTTCTTCCCCCACGCGGGGAAGACGTCGTCGATTCCACCGCCGGCGGGCGGGCTGTCGGCCACCATTGTCGCCGTCGTGCGGCGGTGGAAGGAGTATCATGTCGTAGCTGCCGTCGAAAGACATGAACTCGAGACTCCCGAAACGGAGCACCGTCCCGGGTTGGAGAGGTCGTTGGAGACTGCCCATCTGGAGCTTGACGGGAAACTGCTCGTCAACACGCAGCAGGCCCCTACCTGGCGCGCCAACTGTCGGCGTTTCGAGACCGGGGGGTCCCTAAGCCGACGAGTGAGTGTGCCGCGTGCCCCAGCCCAGATGGGTCGAGCGCGTGGGCGAGCACGAAGGGGGGAAAGCGAGGTGGCCGGAGCCGAGTCGTGAGGGAGGTGGAGATCCCGCGGCCTTCGTGTTCGTCCCGCGCCCAGGTCGGGTGCGCTTGCAGTAGGGGGTTACAAGCGTCCACGCGGGTGAGGGAAGCGAGCGGCCCCAAGAGAGCGCCTGCCCCTGCCCTCGTTCCCGCGTGGCCAACCTTCTCTAAGAAGGCCCTGGTCCTTCCTTTTATAGGCGTAAGGAGAGGATCCAGGTGTACAATGGGGGTGCAGCAGAGTGCTACGTGTCTAGCGGGGGAGAGCTAGCGCCCTAGGTACATGCCGATGTGGCAGCCGGAGAGATCTTGGCACCCAGCTGGTGTGGTGTCGTGGCTGTCGGAGGAGTAACGGAGCCTGGTGGAGGGACAGCTGTCGGAACAGTTGGGCTCTTGCTGACGTCCCCCTGCTTCCGTAAGGGAGCTGAGAGCCGCCGTCGTCATGGGTCTAGCGGGGCGCCATCATTGCCTATCTGGCGAAGCTAGCCAGATGGGACGTCGGTCTTGTTCTCTGCGGCCCATGTCGGCTCGGGGTAGGGTGATGAGGGCGCTTCCTGTTGACGTGGCGGACTTGTGCCCTAGGTCGGGCGACGTGGAGGCTCCTCCGAGGCCGAGGTCGAGTCTGTCTTCCATGGCCGAGGCCGAGCCCGAGCTCCTGGGTCGGGCGAGGCGGAGGTCGTTCGGCAGAGGCCAGGGCGGAGCCCGACCCCAGGGGTCGGGCGAAGCGGAGTTCGTCGTCTTCTGGGGCCTTAGCCCGAGTCCGAGCCCTGGGTCGGGTGGAGCGGAGTTCGCCGTCTTCCGGGGCCTTAGCCCGAGTCCGAGCCCTGGGTCGGGCGGAGCGGAGTTCGCCGTCTTCCGGGGCCTTAGCCCGAGTCCGAGCCCTGGGTCGGGCGGAGCGGAGTTCGCCGTCTTCCGGGGCCTTAGCCCGAGTCCGAGCCCTGGGTCGGGCGGAGCGGAGTTCGCCGTCTTCCGGGGCCTTAGCCCGAGTCCGCGCCCTGGGTCGGGCGGAGCGGAGTTCGCCGTCTTCCGGGGCCTTAGCCCGAGTCCGAGCCCTGGGTCGGGCGGAGCTTCCTATGGCGCCTTTGGCAAGGCCTGGCTGCCCGTCAGTCTCACTCTGTCAAGTGGCACCGCAGTCGGGATGGCGCAGGCGGCGCTGTCCTTTTGTCAGACCGGTCAGTGGAGCGGCGAAGTGACGGCGGTCACTTCGGCTCTGTCAGGGGGCGCGCGTCAGGATAAAGGTGCCAGGCTACCTTTGCGTTAAATGCCCCTGTGACTTGGTCGGTCGGCGCGGCGATTTAGTCAGGGTTGCTTCTTAGCGAAGGCAAGGCCTCGGGCGAGCCGGAGATGCGTCTGCCATAAAAAAGGGGCCTCGGGCGAGACGGAAATACCTCAGAGTCGGCTGCCCTTGCCCGAGGCTAGGCTCGGGTGAGGCGTGATCGAGTCGCTCGTACGGACTGATCCCTGACTTAATCGCACCCATCAGGCCTCTGCAGCTTTATGCTGATGGGGGTTACCAGCTGAGAATTAGGCGTCTTGAGGGTACCCCTAATTATGGCCCCCGACAAACGGTGAATAGTGATGGTGAATAGTTCGTATGAACGAACGATGAATGATGAATAGGAACTATGAACGAACGATGAACGAACGATGAACGATGAAGAGGAACTATGAACGAACGATCGATTGATCGGACGAACGAACGATCGGAATTTCGGCAGCATAACGGCAGGACAAAGATTATCTGGAAGAACGATGAATAGGGACTATGAACGAATGATGAACGATGAATAGGAACTATGAACGAACGATGAACGATCGAATGATCGAACGAACGAACGATCGGAATTTCGGCAGCATAACGACAGGACAAAGATTATTTGGATGAACGAACGGACGAGCGATCGAATGATCGAACGAACGAACGATCGGAATTTCGGCAGCATAACGACATGACAAAGATTATCTGGAAGAACGATGAATAGGGACTATGAACGAACGATGAACGATGAATAGGAACTATGAACGAACGATGAACGATCGAATGATCGAACGAACGAACGATCGGAATTTCGGCAGCATAATAGTAGGAAAAAGATTATTTGGACGAACGAACGGACGAACGATCGAACGATCGGACGAACGAACCATGAACGATCGGACGAACGATCGAACGATCGGACGAACGAACGAACAAACTAAGAACAGGGGACGAACGATCGAAGAACGATCGAACGATCCTTGTGCTAGTGTGTGCTTGTGTGGAACATGGAGTGGGTGTGTGTGTGGGGGGGAGAGAGTTGCCATGAAATGGCTTGGGGTGGGATGAGAGGAGGCCCTTGCCCCTCTATTTATAGCCATGGTGGGGGGATTAGGGGGAGGGATGAGAGGATTAGTGGGAGGATGAGAGGATGAGTGGGAGATTAGCATGGATTTGTCTTATATGAGTGTAATTAGCTTGTAGAGCTCACCGTATGACACCGGAGGCATACGTATACGTATGGGCATGAGGAAAGTTATGAAGAAAATATTTATAGGGACTTGAAAAATGATTCTGAAGGTATTTCTCAAGAGAAAATTATCTGGAGATATATCGGTGGAATATTTGGACAGTATTTCTGGAAAGAAATTGAGGGGGGTTACTGGGAAATATCCAGGTAGTATTTCTGGAAAGAATTTGAGGGGGATCACTGGAGAAACATTTGTAGGATATTTTGAGGTGGATTTTGGAGGAAATATAGACCACTATATTTTATTTGTTGATATCAACTCGCAAACAAACATTTTGAAATGAAATTTGAAATTCATTTTGAATTTAGAGCGAGTTTGAGAAATTTTCAAGATTTGAATTTTTGGGATGCTACAGCTAGGTGGCCTCCTTTTCTCCCTTCTCCATGGCCATGGATAGAGGAAACAACACAATAAAATCGCTCACCCTAAACACATTCCTCTAATCTTCATAAGAACAGATAAGAGTAAAATAATAGTATAATATCAAGTATGCAATATATATTTGGTGTCAAAGTACAAGTTCAACCACCTTCTATAATAGGCTAACCAGCTATAAGGATAACAAAATGTAGCATGTCATAAGTATAAAACTCTCTCTTGCAACTTAATATTACAGACAGAGGTTCAACACAATATGAAGCTCTTCATTGCCCCATATATTCTAAAAGAATTGCTGAAAAGAAAATGCATATCTTGTTTTGTACAGGTGATCGAAGATTGAGTGTCGCTAACCGTAAAAGGTAGTGCTTCAGCAAAAGAAGCACAACAACACCAACATTTCTGTAACAAAACATACACACTTTAGCTCCACATTTTCAATGCAAGAAATAAGTAGCCACATATGGCATCATCAGTTCATCACTGCTCATGTGACTACATTTTGAATGCAGGAAATAGGTAGCCACATGTGACCATATATTCTAGTGGAATGCTAACCTCTATTTTTTTTAAAAAAGGTATTTGAATCCAACACTGACACCTGAATTTACAAAGACCACACGAGCAAAAGCAAGAAAAAATGTATTTTAGTTGTTGTCAAATAATTGTCGATCCAAATTGCAACTCAACATCCCAAGCGTTGTGGTGGATCAAAGTCTTCCCGTCGTTCCATTATAAGCTAATCAAATAAGCTACATCGAAGTTATGCCTCATTCGATCATTTGCCCACAATACCCAAATGGGGCATTGAAGCTTCACATGGGCATAAACTGCTACTCGGTTCATGGCGTTAACATCACAGTCAACAGGACGTAGCTGAGTTGAAAGGAACAAAAATACCTCCATGAATTGTACTATTTTAGACTAACCTAAAAACAATTGTATAAAAGGGGGGCAACAGAAAAAACATACACAATAGAGCAAGGAGGTGGGTCAGTGTAAAATCTAAAACATTATACTCAAGGCATGATTAACATCTCTTTCTTAAAACAAAAAATGTGTAATATTGTATCCATATTCAAAATACCACTTGTAAATGACAAAAGGAGAAACATAAGGATAAAACTGCTAATGAAAAGAATTACCAGCCCTTCAAATTTCTCAAGGCACATACAAAATGAAATGTGACATGGTACTTCTCAATAATGGGACAAAGAAAATAGAACGAGAAGCAACTGGTAAGTAAATCCAGTCGTTGTAGTTAAATTTGCAAATATAGGTTTCATGTTTTGTTACTAATCATGGTAAGTCTAACATAACGCTAAACAAGCCTAAATATTCTCAGTAGCACCGATTGCAAGTCACACATCCTATCACATTAACCACTTATCCAAAATTAAGGTGACTATTTTATTCTTAGACATCATAGGTTCGTTTAATGAAAAGACTCCAATAGATTATCAGTCAGAAAAGTCTAACCATAGATATTGTTACTAAAATGGCGATCAAAAGCTACTAATACTGTGTTTGACTATCAAATTGCAAGTTACACGTTGCGCAAATAATAATTCACAGGTCGAACAGAGATCGCTACAGTTGAGTACTTTGACGTCGATGTCCTTGAGGTTGGTGTGAAGCCACTCGGCCGAAAAATGCCTAGGTTGAAGCTCTTGTCAAGTTCATAATAGGCATGCACCACCTGCCAAGGTTAGCTGAATTCTTAGTACTTGGTTATCTGACATCCGTCCCTTTTGGAAGCAGTCTCCTGGGAGTTTAGTTATTACTTGGCTACCTCTGGTCTTGACAAAGGGCAATTAGAGTTTAAATTAATCTGCCACTGTGAATTGGTCTAACAATCTGTGGACAACTACATTGATGTTTGGACTGTAAGACTACATACCATGTGGGAAGTGGCTCTTAACTTTTGGTAAATATAGTTATTGTTTTCTGAACCATGGGAAGCTAATGCACATAAAATTCAGAGTTTCTACATACCTGCATTTGAAAACAGTCTATAAAAAGGTCCATTCATTTTTAAAATGTTGACCTCTTAATCTTTTCTGAAGTTTGTTGTTGAAGTAGAACATGGTAGTGGTAGTACTATTAGTATCTTCTACACAGAATGACACATGATTTAATTTCTACAAATTGATTGCACTTATTCATGTTTAGGAGTACAGATAGCTACTTGTGATTCTTTAGTACAAAGGGAAATGAATTCACATTCTTTGAGCCAGGTTATTGTACCCTACAAATTCTATTGGAGAAAGAATTCTCAAACCTGGTAATCATAGGGCAGCGAGCACTGAGCAGGGGGAAAAGGTTTCTAGATGGATAAACATGTTTTCTAGTAGCTAAGATGTTCATTAGCTATGATGACTATTTAAGTTGTCATTGCTAATCTTGAGTTTTATCCTTCGAAACTATGTTTTTCTAAGGCAATTGTTTATGCATCGATCTGCGGTATAGAGCAGTGCTGGAAAATAGCCGAACGAAGATGGTCATATCATCTCTAAAGGGCTAAGAAGAAAGTAGAGTTACCGAGGTACATTAGCATCATTTGTGTCGGCATCAGCACTATCATCTTCATCATGTCCACCTCTGAAAAGTTTTCTAGCAGTTTGCTTGGCGGGGAATTTGCGAGTCCTGGACGTAAGTTGTTTTTAGGACATATATTTAGTATCTCACACAATATGGGATTAAGAGAAAGCAATCCTTCATGACATTCATTATATACCTTAGCAACTTCAAGCACAATATGACCAAGATCCGAATGCTTCCTGACATAATGTCGAACCTCATGTGCTCCATCAAAGTATGAGTTGTTCGTTAACCCAGTAATCTGCCAAGGTAACATGAGTACGCATAAAAAATTAGTAAACCAGTTTTTTAAAGCTGGCTAATAAAATCAGCGGTAGGCAGATGTTTACTACAGTTTTGCTTGTACGAGATTGTATAACATTATAACGTATAAATACATATGAGATATAACACAGTACTGGTACAGATTTACAACAAAATCACTGAACAGTGAACATATAACTTGGTCAGTTTGACAGGACAATATGTACTGGGAAATTGCTATGAAAAAGAGAACTATTATATGTGCTAAATACACGATCAACTGGTTTCTTAGTATCGTCACAATAGAAGTTCTCTCCCTTGGCAGCTTAGAAGTTAAGATATAGTCATCATGGCTAACAACCAGCTTTTAATCAGGATATGGCTGATAAGAATACCAAAATGTAATTAAAAATTGTAAGCAATTATCTTAAGAAAGAATATTGAAACAGAACTCATGGGACAAACACTCACGGTTACTTCACAACAAGGAACAACAATTAAAAAGTGCTCATTCACTACATTGTGCCTGGCATGCCATGGCATGAAGTCAACAATTTACTCTTTAATTGAAGCATACATCATGCCACAATAGTAGATTAGAAGACAAGATAAATGAAAAAGTAACTTGTTTGGTAAATTTAACTGTTTGTTGGCAATCAGTTGTCACTTTATATTTATAGAGTGGCTAGTCTCTCCTTGTGTAATGCGAAGTCAAGCCATACAAATGTATACTTTCGTACAACTGTTCAGCTAGAAACCCAATCTCTGAATAGAGTACATGTTATTTTCTCCTGAATAGGAAGATGCCCTTTTCTATTCAGCCAAACTTTGCCAAATAAACAACTATAGCACTGTAGTTAATGTCTAATTCTTTCATGACTCCCTCTTTTTATAACTGCATGAATGTATACCAGTCAACACTTACTCTAGGTATTTAGTTCCTCTCGTGCTCCACCTTTCTCTTCATATAAAATATGAATGGAAAGTTGAGCTCCTCCATTTTCTCCACGAGAGACTCGGCCTTCTCAATCATCAAAACTTTGGAGTAAGAATTGAGAAGAGCGTGATACCTAAAATAAGTCTTGGAAGTTTCTGGGAGGTCCAAAAAGTACTTCTTGGCAGCAGCGACGCATCTCGATTTAGCAATGAGATCCAAGAGGATTGCTTGATCACTGACAGTAGGATTCATGCCGCTTCTCACCATAACTTCAGAGCTGCATAAATAAACAAAAGAGATAAAGGATCCATATGAACTCTGCCAATCAAATTCAGAATAGTCACGAGAAAATAACCAAGTTTCAATATTACTTAATGCTTTCGATCTGAATGTCCGCTTTATGAAGAAAACTGCATGTAAATATAAGGAAACAAGAATATTTCTAATCAAACAGTGATGGGCAATAGATAGCATCTATGATTAAGCAAATAATGGTACACATCAGCCAACCTGTCCTTCTTAAACTGGCAATCACCAAAATCTCTTGATACTTCAATACGACCTTGTAATCTTCCATTAGAACCTACAGAACCTCCAACCTTTGTAACAACACAAGGTTAAAAGTACCATTCTAAGATGGCATCCCTGGCCGGATCGCAGGTGAACTGGAGCTTGTCCTCCATGGGTGCATGGAAGAAGATGAGCCTTGTCTCACGCACCGCGTCGAGGAGCTTCCAAGAACTATCCTGAATAAGATTATATACAAAGTCATTTACATTAAACTAACATTCTTAGATGAGGGAATGAAGAAAATGTGAAATAAAGCATCACTACATTCATTAACAAAAGATAAGCAGGTTCAACAACAAAAGTTAAGCTTCACTGATGTTGCATATAGATTGGTAATTTTTCATGCTCATTGTGCATATGGTATTACAGTTATGGTATTCACAAGAAAGGACAAAAACAAATATGTTTGCAGCGCATAAGGATGGGAACATGCATCTTTTCTTGGCATATTGCATACAAGTCACCAACAGCAACCACCTGAAACAGAACACAAAGATGTGTTGAAGGATCTAATCTGGAATGCATATCCTGTAATATCTCCTCCTGCAAAAAGGTGGTGATAGAAAATATCCCAACGATAAGGAACTGGTACGGTAAGATAGGAAAGTAACTACAAAAAGTGATTAGTTCAATTCCATCAATTCAACTTCAGCTCAAAGCAACTGTGGCGTCGCTGGCCAGTTCATGAGATAAAAAAACTCAGTTGAAGGGGAAAAATAGGCATGCTTAGTTAACAAGGAGAACACAAATAAATCCACATAAACATTGAAAAAATTGTATGCATTGAATACGCCTCCTGGTAACTACCTGAACATTTAAAAAATCCACATGCTTAGAACTGGATAGAATGAAAACGAAGTGGTGGGTGAAACAAATAAATGAGAAGGACTTTAATTGATTTGTTTACAGGGCAGAAGAACCTGACCGACTTTTCCATATAAGCTTAAGCATGTTTGTGTATATCTCATCAAACCTAGCTCCTGTGTAGCCCTATAAACAGATCATAACTGGGGGCACGGGGAGGACCATTTACTTTGTAAGGAAGGCATCATCGACAACGACAGAGCTGTCAAAGAGGGGGGCACCATCCCAAGGAGCATGCCCTTGGTCGCCGCTATTTCCTCTCTTCTTCCCTCCACATGAACGAAATAGCAGCAACCTCCAGCACCCTTATTGGTTGCAAAATCTGAGAGTGCAAATATCGATTAATCCTTGAGTGGCATTGTATCAGTATATCTCATTATTTGCTGGTTTAGTCATTCTCTATCAAGTGTGAACTTTACAACACCGCTAATTATACCTTGTAGTGGTCATGTTTCTCAAAGAACATGTTCCACAGGAACAAGCAGAACGGAGCAATACCTGTACCGGTGGTAAGCTGAAAGAAAATTGACAATCATGACTATAAGTAAAATTTGACTGTCGTTAGTGTAAGGGTAAGGTACTCGACTTGAGTCAGCTCTGAATCTTACCATTACAATGGTGGAGCCCGCACGAGATCGAACAGACAGGAGGATGATCGTCGGAGGAGGTTGGACGGAAAGAGTTTTTTCTTTGATGCCTATATACAAACTAATCAACGCCTTATATCTACAGTGCCCATAACTGATTCCCTAACAAATTAACAACTTATCCTAAGCTCCCCTAGCTCTAATCAGTTGACTATTTGCTATCCTTGTGCCACACCCTAGTTAGTGTCAGGACTGTGCAGTTCGTCCTGGCCTTGCTGCTGTGGCTTGCTGCTCCTAGCCTTGCTGTTGTGGCTATAGGTGTGGCCCACGAAGGCATCGACAATAGGCTCGTGCAGCGGTACTTCAGAGGAAAAGAAACAATAGGAACAAGAACATCTACATACTGGAACTTCTCGAACGCCTTCATGATGCAAATTGTTTCAATGCCTCCTCAAAATTTAAAACATGTCCATCTATTAGACTAAAATAATGGCATGATTGATCACACAAACAAGAGAAATATTACTGCCAAGCATCTCATGAAGTGTTTGGCTCTCAATTGTAATTCGAACAAGAACAACAGACTTACGCTTGATAATAAGAAAAGATAAATCAAGCAGCCTTAAAAGAAATATGAGAAGTAATTAAAACTTGAAAGATTCAAAGTAGATCAGAGTTGCAATTGGTAAAAATAATGGTTCTGTTCCGATTTCTTATACCACATATCATGTTCTCAGCATGGGCCAAGAGGGAATAATAGCATCGAACAGTGGTCAAAGATAAATATTAGCTACACATTTGTAATACCCAACTTTTGGAATATAAAAGAAAGGGATAAAATATTGTGTAATGCCTCTTCATTCATAAAGAATTATTAGGAGACAGGTCTAAAATAAATCATACCTCAATAAAGTGTGCATCATTTCGAAGTTCTTGTAATGTTGCATTTGTACTTTAAATTATGAGACGAGTTTAAATAAGAATTTGAAAATGGAATTAAGAAAAGAAAAGATAAAGGATATAAAAATATAAATAATATATCTAAAAATATCTCCAAATTAGTACTTTTAACTGCACGACAATAATTTATAATTATTGAGCCACAAGATTTGAATTCAAATTTTAGGTTTTTGAATTAAAAAGAGTAAAACAAAACAAGAAAAGAAAAAGAGCAATAAAAGAGAACCGCACACAGGCCTAATCCCTGAACCCGGCCCATCTGGTTTTCCTCCGCGCGGCCCATCATCGTGCCCTCGCGCTGACGGCTGGGACCGCCCGGTCAGTTGGCTGTTTCACTTCTCCTGCGCATGCCGCATCCATGTCTTCACCGACGTGTGGGACCCACAGCACCAGTCGTTTCGCCTGCACGCAACAAATTAGCCGCAACGGCCGCCGCGGGTGCACGGATGGCGTACCAGCCGCCGGGATCCTCGCAGGCGTGGGCTACTTCCGGCTCCTGCGGCGACTACTCAACCAGGAGCCGCCTGGGGATAAGAAGGGGGGAAAACGCCACACCTTCGTCTTTCCTCGTCTTCCTGGTTGCCTGGGGACGAGTGCAGCCGAGAGAGAGAAGAAAGGGAGCAGAGAGAGAACGTGAGGATAGTCGCCGAGCGGGTGTTGACGCGGCGGCGCTCTGGGAACCTAGGTTCTACCCGTGCGCGCGGCGTGGATCGGACCAGGCCTCCTTCACCGAGCATTGAAGAGTGCGCAGGTGCATCGTCGTCGGCATTGAAGATTCGCCGTCGTGCTGCAGAACTTCTGGACTACCGTGCTAGCGCCCGGGAAGCGGTATGAAAACATCCTCGCGAGCCACCATTACTTGCGCCTTGAAATCGGTATAGACCCAGTCGCACTTCGACCCACACCCGCGTGTAGCTAGCCAAGCCCTCCTAGCGTTCGCGTGCTGTGGCGTTTTCTGTTGCAGCTAGCGCCCGTGCTGCGCGGAGGTAGAAGAAGCACAGGGGCCGTAGGATGCAAAAGGAACGGTGTAGATTAGATCATTGCGTACCCCCCCCCCTTCGTTGAGACGGATCCCTGCCGTTAGATCATAAACGGACGGGCGCGTAGTGATCCTAGCATTTAAAATCTCCGCCGTCGATCCCCAATCGGATGGTTCTGCGGCGCTCAGGGTTTGATCCACGTAGATCTAATCCATACCGCCAGCGCGAAATCTGACGGCCAGAAACCGTCCATACCCCTTCGCGTGGCGTTTGTCTAAAGAGACCCTAGATTATTAACTATTCAACCCGCGATCCACTCGGGTTGCGCTCGGAGTCTTAGGAAATCTTGTGCCAAACCCCCTGCGCTTTATGAAATTTGAGGCCCAGTCCAGATTGGTATTTAACCCGAGAAATTAAATTATAAAATGGATTTTTAATATATAAATATACCCTAGAACTTGATAAATTCATAGAAAATCCATTTTTAGTCCAAATCACTTCATTCCAGTTTCTAAAATTTTGTAAATTTAATGTCTATCACCTAGTGTCTCTGTTTGGACATGAAAACAGTTAGAAAATTAATTTATCATTTAATCCTATTTCAAGCACATTAAACCTTAGGAAATTCATAACTTGAATTCTATAACTCCAAATTTAGTGATTCCAGTTCCTATGATCTCATTTTAATGTGTAGATTTTTACTATATATTTTATTTACATGTTTGATGTGATGTTAATTTATGCTATACTATGTATGTATTGTGTTGATGCGAATAGACGAGCAAGCCACTGTGGAATCTGAGGTTCAACAAGTAGAGACTGCTGAGCAGGAGCTCGTGGAAGGCAAGTTGTGCCCTTGACCACTTTTTACCCAATAATGTTCTTAAATATCACTTATCCATGCATAGGTTAATTTTGATGGGACCCAATAGGTCACCCTAGATTTGTTTATCTCATTACCTTGTTTACCCCTGAATCACTTGGGTAGTTTGCTATTGCTTTATATGGTTTTGGGATAATCATTTATTACCTCTATGTTCCAATTCTTTTTGTTATTCTGTTTATGTTCATGTTGATATCATTAATGTTAATTGGAACATAGAGCTTAACTTGAGTAACACGTGCCGCCACAAGGGTTTAATGGGACGCCCTTGGCTGACTAATTAGGAAAGCTAGTGGAAGACTACCTTACCCGAAAGGGGCAAGGGCAGTAGGGGAGTGGTCAGTGTAGGGAGGTCCCTGGTTGATTTTGCTGCGATAGCGGTCAGCCAGGAACCCTGCATTGGAACTTCCTATAAACTGTAGCGGGTTTTCGGAAGCTAGTGGAACTTTGTAAAGGCCTCGTAGTGTTGCCCTGCGCGCTTCCTAGGTAGAGGTGTATGGGATTCGCGACCCCTTGGCAGATGGGTAACATGACTTGTGGGTAAAGGGTACAACCTCTGCAGAGTGTAAAACTGGTATACTAGCCGTGCTCGCGGTCATGAGCAGCTCAGGACTCTCTGATGTTTAAATTATGGAACTTAAATTCAATTTTGTCATTTGCATTGCATGGGTTTGTTATTAATTTTGTTCTATTACTTTACTTATGGTTTGGTATTTACTTATACTTAGTAATTGCTAATAAAATTTTGACCAACTACTTAAAAGCAATGCTCAGCTCTAACCCCTATCATTGATTAGCCTTACACATCACATGAACTCACACCTTTGTGAGTTTGTGTCCACTGGTTCCCCACAACTTGTTGAGCTATGATCATGTGTGAGCTCACCCTTGCTGTCTCACACCCCCCCACAGGAGAAGATCAGGTGGTCGAAGAGGAGCCGCCTAACACCGAGGAGTTCGATCTGATCTAGGTGGCGTTTCTCAGTCGACATTGGCGCCGACGATCCTTAGTTCGTTTTATCTTTATTACTTTATTTTGTAATAAGTCTTCCGCTATGTAATAAATACTCTGATGTTTTAAGACATTCATCTCTATACACTCTGTTATTATATATGTTGTCTTCTTGGCGCATGTATGAGATGCACCTGGCTTTGTTCCTTAAAGCCGGGTGTGACAGAAGTGGTATCAGAGGAAATGTTGACTGTAGGACGAAACCTAGATAGATATGGACAAACCCTTTCCTACTTACCTTACTCTGACTCATTCTATACTCATCTCATCTTGATCTCGTCTCACCTTTTTGCTATTCTACTCTGATCATTCTTATCTTTTCTACTCTAAGACAAGATGGATTTCACACCTTGGAATCCTATGACTATGATCTTTCTAAGAGATAGGGAACCTAAGACAAAATTAAAACTATTTTCTCTATTTAAAATGTTGTTTGATTGTGCTGATGCTAAATGCCTGATTTGCTTCTTTGATTGATTGAATTATGGACATCTTAGTATGTACCACCATAAGGTATTGAATTAGCTAGGATATGTAAAATATTAATCTGCTTAGCTAATAAAATTCCCCCAAAGTAACCTGATTTGTAAATACCTGCCTTGTCTACTATTTTCTTACCATATGTATCTAACTCAGATGGTCAATACCAGGTGGGGTGGTGGAATTGACTTGCCTCCTAACCAACACACTCGAAGGATATATAGACAACCTCAGCCACAGCCTGCAGAGATGAATCCTCCCAATCCTCCACCAGGCGGAGTTGACCCACTGGTTGCTGCTCAGATGGCGGTGATGCAGCAAATGGCGGACACTATGGCTGATATGCGTGTCCAGATGCAGCAAGAACGCCAGGAGATGCGTCAGGAAAGAGAAGATATACGCCAGGAGTTGCGCCAGGAGCGAGATGAGATACGCCAGGAAAGGAGGGCACAACAACAGCAGCTGCAACAACAAATGCAACAGCAACAACAGCAGCAACAGCAGCAACAAGTGCCACTGCCTCCACCACCACCACCAGTTCCACCCCGAGACAAGCATAGAGAGTTCATGAGTCATAAGCCACCTACATTCGCTAGCTCACCGGATCCACTGGACGCGGATGATTGGTTGAAGTCCGTTGAGAAGATGTTGAATATTGCACAATGCACTGATCGGGAGAAGGTTTTATATGCTTCTGGACGTCTGACTGGTCCTGCTGCTGACTGGTGGGATTCTTATACTGCTGCCCATGATGCTGCGGATACTATTACTTGGGCAGAGTTCAGTGCACAATTCAGGAACTACCATATTCCCGCTGGTATGATAAAGATCAAGAAGAAGGAATTTCTGTCGCTGAAGCAAGGAAGTATGCCAGTCAGCGAGTACCACGACAAGTTTATTCAGTTATCCAGATATGCCCCTGAAGAAGTTGCTGAAGACGAGAGGAAGCAGGAGCATTTCATTGAAGGACTTAATGGACCACTGCAGTATGCTCTAGTGGCACACACGTTTCCGTCATTTCAGAGGCTGCTTGATAAGGCCCTGGCTATTGAACACAAGCGTGTTCAGCTGGGAGATTTGAAGAGAAAGGCAATATCTCAAGGACAAGGAAGCAGCAGTGTTCGTCCTCGCTACAGTTCACCACAGGGTACACCAACTCGACCCGGAGGACCGCGTCCAGTTTAGCAATCACCACTGAGGACTCCACCTCCTCGACAGGCTACCCCTACTGGCACCCCGACGAAGTTTTCAGGACAGAGCCCAGGCACTACTTGTTTCAAGTGTGGGAAGACTGGTCATTATGCAAATGTCTGCCCACAGAGGATTGCTACTACTCCAGTTCAGAACAGGCAGCAAACTCCAAGTTCTAGCAAGGGATATTCTATTGCCAAGGTTAATCAAGTCAGCGTTGATGCTACTCCGGATGGAGGGGACCTCGTAATTGGTATGTTTTATGTTAATGCAATTCCTGCAACCATATTATTTGATTCTGGTGCTACACATTCATTCATGTCTGCTAGATATGCCAACACAAATGAAATACCACTGCTAAATATGAGAAAACCCATGATAGTAATTACACCTAGAGGGCCTGTTGAGGCGAATCAAATGACACGTAGATTGACATTGACCATTATGGGTAGAGAATTTGGAGCTACTGCTATAATATTAGAGTCAAGCAGTATAGATTTGATCCTTGGTATGTCATGGCTAAGAAAGGCAAAGGCCGTTATAGCATGTGGTAGAGGTACCGTAGAACTTGATAGTCGCCTAGAGGGGGGGTGAATAGGGCGAAACTGAAATTTACAAAAATAATCACAACTACAAGCCGGGTTAGCGTTAGTAATAACGAAACGAGTCCGCGAAAGAGGGTGCAAAACAAATCGCAAGCAAATAAGAGTGTGACACAAGGATTTGTTTTACCGAGGTTCGGTTCTCGCAAACCTACTCCCCGTTGAGGAGGCCACAAAGGCCGGGTCTCTTTCAACCCTTCCCTCTCTCAAACGATCCCACGGATCGAGTGAGCTTTCTCTTCTTCTCAATCAAACGGGAACAAAGCTTCCCCGCAAGGGCCACCACACAATTGGTGCCTCTTGCCTTGGTTACAATTGAGTGATGATCTCAAGAACAAATGAGAAAGAAAGAAAGCAATCCAAGCGCAAGAGCTCAAAAGAACACGGCAAATCTCTCTCACTAGTCACTAAGGGTTTGGGTGGAATTGGAGAGGATTTGATCTCTTTGTATGTGTCTAGAATTGAATGCCTAGCTCTTGTAAGTGGTTGAGAGTTGGAAAACTTGGATAGCAATGAATGTGGGGTGGTTGGGGTATTTATAGCCCCAACCACCAAAAGTGACCGTTGCTGGAACTCCTCTGTTCGATGGCGCACCGGACAGTCCGGTGCACACCGGACAGTCCGGTGCCCCTGCCACGTCACCAGTGCCGTTGGATTCTGACCGTTGGAGCTTCTGACTTGTGGGCCCTCCTGGGTGTCCGGTGCACACCGGACATGTACTGTTTGATGTCCGGTGCACCGGCATGGGCGTGCCTGACGACTGCGCGCGCTGCGCGCGCATTTAATGCACCGCAGGGAGCCGTTGGCGCCGCAGGGAGCCGTTGCTCCGCTGGTACACCGGACAGTCCGGTGCACACCGGACAGTCCGGTGAATTTTAGCGGAGTGGCTGCCGAGCGAACCCGAGGCTGACGAGTTCCGGAGGCCGCGTCTCCTTGGAGCACCGGACATGTCCGGTGCACACCGGACAGTCCGGTGAATTTTAGCGTGCCGGCTTCCGAGAATTCCCGAGGGCGAAGAGTTTGGAGTCGAGAATTCCCGAGGGCGAAGAGTTTGGAGTCGAAGTCCTCTGGCCGCACCGGACAGTCCGGTGCACACCGGACAGTCCGGTGCCTCCGGCCAGAGGAGCCCTCGGTTGCCTTGCTGCTCCTTTGTTGAATCCAACACTTGGTCTTTTTATTGGCTGATTGTGAACCTTTTGCACCTGTATAACTTATGCACTAGAGTAAACTAGTTAGTCTAATGTTTGTGTTGGGCAATTCAACCACCAAAATTATTTAGGAACTAGGTGTAAGCCTAATTCCCTTTCAATCTCCCCCTTTTTGGTGATTGATGCCAACACAAACCAAAGCAAATATAGAAGTGCATAATTGAACTAGTTTACATGATGTAAGTGCAAAGGTTGCTTGGAATTGAGCCAATATAAACTTATATGATGCGCATGGATGGTTTTCTTTATTTTTCACATATTGGACCACATTTGCACCACGAGTTTTGTTTTTGCAAATTCTTTTGTAAATTCTTTTCAAAGTACTTTTGCAAGATAGTCAAAGGTAAATGAAAAAGATTTTGCAAGGCATTTTCAAGATATGGAATTTTCTCCCCCTATTTCCAATGCTTTTCCTTTGACTAAACAAAACTCCCCCTAAAATAATGTCTCCTCTTAGTGTTCAAGAGGGTTTTCCATTAATTTTGAAAACACTACTTGCTCCCCCTTTAGAACACAAAGAGATACCAATTTTGAAATTTATCATTGAAAATCATCAAATTTAAAATTAGGGTCGTGGTGCGGTCCTTTTGCTTTGGGCTCATATTTTCTCCCCCTTTGGCATGAATCGCCAAAAACGGAATCATTAGAGCCCAATGAAGTACATTCTCCCCCTTTGGTCATGAAATACATGAGTGAAGGTTATACCAACGTTGGAGAGATGATGCGGAGCGACGGCGAAGGATGAGTAGTAGAACGGAGTGGAAGCCTTTGTCTTCGCCGAAGACTCCAATTCCCTTTCAATACACCTATGACTTGGTTGAAATACACTTGAACACACATTAGTCATAGCATATATAAAAGAGACATGATCAAAGGTATATTCATGTGCTATGCGTGCAAGACTTAGCAAAAGAAATTCCTAGAATCAAGAATATTAAGCTCATGCCTAAGTCGGGTAAAAGATTGTTCATCAAGTGGTTTGGTAAAGATATCGGCCAATTGATCTTTAGTATTAATATAAGAAATCTCGATATCCCCCTTTTGTTGGTGATCCCGAAGAAAATGATACCGAATGGCTATGTGCTTAGTGCGGTTGTGCTCGACGGGATTGTCGGCCATTTTGATTGCACTCTCATTGTCACATAGCAAAGGGACTTTGGTTAATTTGTAACCGTAGTCCCGCAGGGTTTGCCTCATCCAAAGCAATTGCGCGCAACAATGGCCTGCGGCAATATACTCGGCTTCGGCGGTGGAAAGAGCGACCGAATTTTGCTTCTTTGAAGCCCATGACACCAAGGATCTTCCCAAGAACTGGCAAGTCCCCGATGTGCTCTTCCTGTTAATCCTACACCCCGCCCAATCGGCATCCGAATATCCAATCAAATCAAATGTGGATCCCCGAGGGTACCAAAGCCCAAACTTAGGAGTAAAAGCCAAATATCTCAAGATTCGTTTCACGGCCGTAAGGTGTGATTCCTTAGGGTCGGCTTGGAATCTAGCACACATGCAAACGGAAAGCATAATGTCCGGTCGAGATGCACATAAATAAAGCAATGAACCAATCATCGACCGGTATACCTTTTGATCCACGGACTTACCTCCCGTGTCGAGGTCGAGATGTCCATTAGTTCCCATTGGTGTCTTGATGGGCTTGGCATCCTTCATTCCAAATTTGCTTAGAATGTCTTGAGTATACTTCGTTTGGCTAATAAAGGTGCCCTCATGGAGTTGCTTGACTTGGAATCCTAGAAAATACTTCAACTCCCCCATCATAGACATCTCGAATTTCTGTGTCATGATCCTACTAAATTCTTCACATGTAGATTTGTTAGTAGACCCAAATATGATATCATCAACATAAATTTGGCATACAAACAAATCATTGTCAAGAGTTTTAGTGAACAAAGTAGGATCGGCCTTGCCGACTTTGAAGCCATTTGCAATAAGGAAATCTCTAAGGCATTCATACCATGCTCTTGGGGCTTGCTTGAGCCCATAAAGCGCCTTTGAGAGCCTATAAACATGGTTAGGATACTCACTGTCTTCAAAGCCGGGAGGTTGCTCAACATAGACCTCCTCCTTGATTGGTCCATTAAGGAAGGCACTCTTTACGTCCATTTGATAAAGCTTGAAGCCATGGTAAGTAGCATAGGCTAATAATATACGAATTGACTCAAGCCTAGCTACGGGTGCATAGGTTTCACCAAAATCCAAACCTTCGACTTGTGAATACCCCTTGGCCACGAGTCGAGCTTTGTTCCTAGTCACCACACCATGCTCGTCTTGCTTGTTGCGGAAGACCCACTTGGTTCCTACAACATTTTGATTAGGACGTGGAACTAAGTGCCATACCTCGTTCCTTGTGAAATTGTTGAGCTCCTCTTGCATCGCCATCACCCAATCCGAATCTTGTAGTGCTTCCTCTACCCTGGTTGGCTCAATAGAGGAAACAAACGAGTAATGTTCACAAAAATGAGCAACACGAGATCGAGTAGTTACCCCCTTATGAATATCGCCAAGGATAGTGTCGACGGGGTGATCTCGTTGTATTGCTTGGTGGACTCTTGGGTGTGGCGGCCTTGGTTGTTCATCCTCCTTGTCTTCATCATTTGAATCTCCCCCTTGATCGTTGCCGTCATTTTGAGGTGGCTCATCTTCTTGATTTTCTTGTTCAACATCTTGAGCCTCATCCTCAACTTGAGTTGGTGGAGATGCTTGCATGGAGGAGGATGGTTGATCTTGTGCATTTGGAGGCTCTTCGGATTCCTTAGGACACACATCCCCGATGGACATGTTCCTTAGCGCTATGCATGGAGCCTGTTCTTCACCTACATCATCAAGATCAACTTGCTCTACTTGAGAGCCGTTAGTCTCATCAAACACAACGTCACAAGAAACTTCAACAAGTCCTGAGGACTTGTTAAAGACTCTATATGCCCTTGTGTTTGAGTCATATCCTAGTAAAAAGCCTTCTACAGTTTTAGGAGCAAATTTAGATTTTCTACCTCTTTTAACAAGTATAAAACATTTGCTACCAAAAACTTTAAAGTATGAAATATTGGGCTTTTTACCGGTTAGGAGTTCATAGGATGTCTTCTTGAGGATTCGATGAAGATATAACCGGTTGATGGCGTAGCAGGCGGTGTTGACCGCCTCGGCCCAAAACCGATCCGGTGTCTTGTACTCATCAAGCATGGTTCTTGCCATGTCCAATAGAGTTCGATTCTTCCTCTCCACTACACCATTTTGTTGTGGAGTGTAGGGAGAAGAGAACTCATGCTTGATGCCCTCCTCCTCAAGAAAACCTTCAATTTGAGCGTTCTTGAACTCCGTTCCATTGTCGCTTCTAATTTTCTTGATCCTTAAGCCGAACTCATTTTGAGCCCGTCTCAAGAATCCCTTTAAGGTCTCTTGGGTTTGTGATTTTTCCTGCAAAAAGAATACCCAAGTGAAGCGAGAATAATCATCCACAATTACAAGACAATACTTACTACCGCCGATGCTTATGTAAGCGATCGGGCCGAATAGATCCATATGTAGGAGCTCCAGTGGCCTGTCGGTAGTCATGATATTTTTGTGTGGATGATGGACACCAACTTGCTTCCCGGCTTGGCATGCACTACAAATCCTGTCTTTCTCAAAATGAACATCGGTTAGTCCCAAAATGTGTTCTCCCTTTAGAAGCTTGTGAAGATTCTTCATTCCAACATGGGCTAGTCGGCGGTGCCAGAGCCAACCCAAGTTAGTCTTAGCAATCAAGCAAGTGTCGAGTTCAGCTCTATTAAAATCTACTAAGTATAGCTGACCCTCTAACACTCCCTTAAAAGCTATTGAATCATCACTTCTTCTAAAGACAGTTACACCAGTATCAGTAAAAAGACAGTTGTAGCCCATTTGACATAATTGGGATACGGAAAGCAAATTGTAATCTAAGGAATCTACAAGAAAAACATTGGAAATAGAATGGTCAGGAGATATAGCAATTTTACCCAAACCTTTGACCAAACCTTGATTTCCATCCCCGAATGTGATAGCTCGTTGGGGATCTTGGTTTTTCTCATATGAGGAGAACATCCTTTTCTCCCCGGTCATGTGGTTTGTGCACCCGCTGTCGAGTATCCAACTTGTGCCCCCGGATGCATAAACCTACAAAACAAGTTTAGTTCTTTGTTTTAGGTACCCAAACGGTTTTGGGTCCTTTGGCATTAGATACAAGAACTTTGGGTACCCAAACACAAGTCTTGGAGCCCTTGTGTTTGCCCCCAACAATTTTGGCAACTACCTTGCCGGACTTGCTAGTCAAAACATAAGATGCATCAAAAGTTTTAAATGAAATGGCATGATCATTTGATGCATTAATAGTTTTCTTTCTAGGCAACTTGGCATGGGTTGGTTGCCTAGATCTAGATGTCTCACCCTTATACATAAAAGCATAATTAGGGCCAGAGTGAGACTTCCTAGAATGAATTTTCTTAATTTTACCCTCAGGATACCCGGCAGGGTACAAAATGTAACCCTCGTTATCCTGAGGCATGGGAGCCTTGCCCTTAACAAAGTTAGACAAGTTCTTAGGAGGGGCATTAATTTTGACATTGTCTCCCCTTTGGAAGCCAATGCCGTCCTTAATGCCCGGGCGTCTCCCATTATAGAGCATGCTTCTAGCAAGTTTAAATTTTTCATTTTCTAAGTCATGCTCTCTAATCTTGGCGTTAAGTTGTGCTATATGATCATTTTGTTTCTTAATTAAGGCTAGGTGATCATGGATAGCATCAATATTAATATCTCTACATCTAGTACAAATGGAAATATGCTCAACATTAGATGTGGAGGGTTTGCAAGATTTTAGTTCAACAACCTTAGCATGCAACAAATCATTTTTAGTTCTAAGGTCGGAAATAGTAGCATTGCAAACATCAAAATCCTTAGCCTTAGCAATTAATTTCTCATTCTCAATTCTAAGACTAGCAATGGTAACATTCAACTCATCAATCCTAGCAAGCAAATCAACATTATCATTTCTAGGATCAATGCAAACATGAGAATCAACCTTAGCTAACAAATTTGCATTTTCATTTCTAAGGTTGTCTAAAGTCTCATGACAAGTGCTTAGCTCACTAGACAATTTTTCACATTTTTCTCTTTCTAGAGCATAAGCATTTTTAACCTTAACATGTTTTTTGTTTTCCTTGATTAGGAAGTCCTCTTGGGAGTCCAAGAGATCATCCTTTTCATGGATGGCACTAATCAATTCATTTAATTTTTCTTTTTGTTCCATGTTAAGGTTGGCAAAAAGAATACGCAAATTATCCTCTTCATTTTTATCATCATCCTCATCACTAGATGTTTCATATTTAGTGGAGGACTTTGATTTTACCTTCTTTTTGCCGTCCTTGGCCATGAGGCACTTGTGGCCGACGTTGGGGAAGAGGAGGCCCTTGGTGACGGCGATGTTGGCGGCGTCCTCGTCGTCGGAGGAGTCGCTTGAGCTTTCGTCGGAGTCCCACTCCCGACAAACATGGGCATCGCCGCCCTTCTTCTTGTAGTACTTCTTCTTCTCCTTCCTCTTGCCCTTCTTGTCGTTGTCCCTGTCACTATCACTTGATAATGGACATTTAGCAATAAAGTGACCGGGCTTACCACACTTGTAGCAAACCTTCTTGGAACGGGATTTGTAGTCCTTCCCCTTCCGTTGCTTGAGGATTTGCCGGAAGCTTTTGATGATTAGGGCCATCTCCTCGTTGTCGAGCTTGGAGGCGTCAATTGGTTGTCTACTTGGTGTAGACTCCTCCTTCTTCTCCTCCGTTGCCTTGAAGGCCACGGGTTGTGCCTCGGATGTGGAAGGCTCATCAAGCTCGTTGATCTTCTTGGAGCCCTTAATCATGCATTCAAAACTAACAAAATTCCCGATGACTTCCTCGGGGGTCATTTGTGTATATCTAGGATTGCCACGAATTAATTGTACTTGAGTAGGGTTAAGGAAAATAAGGGCTCTTAGAATAACCTTAACCACTTCGTGGTCATCCCATTTTGCGCTCCCGAGGTTGCGCACTTGGTTCACCAAGGTCTTGAGCCGGTTGTACATGTCTTGTGGCTCCTCCCCTTGGCGAAGACGGAAGCGACCGAGCTCCCCCTCGATCGTTTCCCGCTTGGTGATCTTGGTGAGTTCATCACCCTCGTGCGCCGTCTTGAGTAGGTCCCAAATCTCCTTGGCGTTCTTCAACCCTTGTACTTTGTTGTATTCCTCCTTGCTTAGTGAGGCAAGGAGAATGGTTGTGGCCTGGGAGTTGAAGTGCTCGATTTGGGCCACTTCGTCCGTGTCGTAGTCTTCATCCCCTACGGATGGTACCTGTACACCAAACTCAACAACATCCCATAATCTTTTGTGGAGAGAGGTTAGATGAAATCGCATCAAATTACTCCACATAGCATAATCTTCACCATTAAAAGTTGGTGGTTTGCCTAATGGGACGGAAAGTAAAGGTGTATGTTTAGGAATGCGAGGATAGTGTAGGGGAATCTTACTATACTTCTTACGCTCTTGGCGTTTAGAAGTGACGGACGCCGCGTCGGAGCCGGAGGTGGAGGTCGATGAAGTGTCGGTCTCGTAGAAGACCACCTTCCTCATCCTTTTGTGCTTGTCCCCACTCCGATGCGGCTTGTGAGAAGAAGATTTTTCCTTCTTCTCCTTGTGGTGAGAAGAGGAAGATCTTTTCTCCTTCCGCTTGGAGGATCTCTTCTTCTTCTCCCTTCTCTTGGTGCGGGACTCTTCCGATGAAGATGAGGTGCTCCCTTGGCTTGTAGTGGGCTTGTCATCGCCGGTCTCCATCTCCTTCTTGGCGGGATCTCCCGACATCACTTCGAGCGGTTAGGCTCTAATGAAGTACCGGGCTCTGATACCAATTGATAGTCGCCTAGAGGGGGGGTGAATAGGGCGAAACTGAAATTTACAAAAATAATCACAACTACAAGCCGGGTTAGCGTTAGTAATAACGAAACGAGTCCGCGAGAGAGGGTGCAAAACAAATCGCAAGCAAATAAGAGTGTGACACAAGGATTTGTTTTACCGAGGTTCGGTTCTCGCAAACCTACTCCCCGTTGAGGAGGCCACAAAGGCCGGGTCTCTTTCAACCCTTCCCTCTCTCAAACGATCCCACGGATCGAGTGAGCTTTCTCTTCTTCTCAATCAAACGGGAACAAAGCTTCCCCGCAAGGGCCACCACACAATTGGTGCCTCTTGCCTTGGTTACAATTGAGTGATGATCTCAAGAACAAATGAGAAAGAAAGAAAGCAATCCAAGCGCAAGAGCTCAAAAGAACACGGCAAATCTCTCTCACTAGTCACTAAGGGTTTGGGTGGAATTGGAGAGGATTTGATCTCTTTGTATGTGTCTAGAATTGAATGCCTAGCTCTTGTAAGTGGTTGAGAGTTGGAAAACTTGGATAGCAATGAATGTGGGGTGGTTGGGGTATTTATAGCCCCAACCACCAAAAGTGACCGTTGCTGGAACTCCTCTGTTCGATGGCGCACCGGACAGTCCGGTGCACACCGGACAGTCCGGTGCCCCTGCCACGTCACCAGTGCCGTTGGATTCTGACCGTTGGAGCTTCTGACTTGTGGGCCCTCCTGGGTGTCCGGTGCACACCGGACATGTACTGTTTGATGTCCGGTGCACCGGCATGGGCGTGCCTGACGACTGCGCGCGCTGCGCGCGCATTTAATGCACCGTAGGGAGCCGTTGGCGCCGCAGGGAGCCGTTGCTCCGCTGGTACACCGGACAGTCCGGTGCACACCGGACAGTCCGGTGAATTTTAGCGGAGTGGCTGCCGAGCGAACCCGAGGCTGACGAGTTCCGGAGGCCGCGTCTCCTTGGAGCACCGGACATGTCCGGTGCACACCGGACAGTCCGGTGAATTTTAGCGTGCCGGCTTCCGAGAATTCCCGAGGGCGAAGAGTTTGGAGTCGAGAATTCCCGAGGGCGAAGAGTTTGGAGTCGAAGTCCTCTGGCCGCACCGGACAGTCCGGTGCACACCGGACAGTCCGGTGCCTCCGGCCAGAGGAGCCCTCGGTTGCCTTGCTGCTCCTTTGTTGAATCCAACACTTGGTCTTTTTATTGGCTGATTGTGAACCTTTTGCACCTGTATAACTTATGCACTAGAGTAAACTAGTTAGTCTAATGTTTGTGTTGGGCAATTCAACCACCAAAATTATTTAGGAACTAGGTGTAAGCCTAATTCCCTTTCAGAACTCACTACCACTAAAGGAGAAAGATTTCAAGTTAATATTGCAGTAACCTCCTCACCCATGCGTGCAATGTTCTTTATACCTGAGGAGTTTGTTGGTGACAACATCCAGGTGGTTAGAGATTTTCCGGATGTCTTTCCAGAGGAGTTACCAGGGATGCCACCTGATAGAGAAGTTGAGTTTGTTATTGATCTCTTACCTGGAACTGCCCCTATTTCTAAACGGCCATATAGGATGTCCGTAGAGGAGTTGAAGGAACTTAAGAAGCAGTTAACTGAGTTACAAGAGGCTGGGTACATTCGTCCGAGTTCCTCACCTTGGGGAGCACCGGTTCTGTTTGTACAGAAGAAGGATGGATCGCAGCGGATGTGTGTGGATTATAGATCTCTTAATGATGTTACAGTGAAGAACAAGTATCCGTTGCCCCGTATTGAGGATTTATTTGATCAGATGAGAGGTGCAAGAGTATTTTCGAAGATTGATCTCCGTTCCGGTTACCATCAGATGAGGATTAGACCATCGGATATTCCCAAGACTGCTTTCTCGACTAGATATGGATTATATGAGTTTACTGTTATGTCATTTGGATTAACCAATGCACCATCTTATTTTATGAACTTGATGAACAAGGTGTTTATGGAGTATTTGGACAGATTCGTCATGGTATTCATCGACGATATTCTTATTTATTCTCAGAGTGATAGCGATCATGAGGAACATCTGAGATTGGTGCTACAGAAGCTACGGGATAACCAGCTATATGCCAAGTTCAGCAAGTGTGAGTTTTGGATTGACAAGGTACCATTCCTTGGACATATTATTTCTAATGGAGGAATAGCAGTGGATCCTGCTAAGGTTAAGGAGATAATGGAGTGGAGAGTACCCACTATAGTTACTGAGATTCGGAGTTTCTTGGGACTTGCTGGATATTATCGGAGGTTTATCGAAGGCTTTTCTAAGATTGCTAAACCTATGACTTCGCTTTTGGAGAAAGGAAGAGGATTTAAATGGGACGAGAAGTGCCAAGACAGCTTTGATCAATTGAAGAAAAGATTGATGTCGCCACCAGTATTGGTTATGCCAGACCTACAGAAAGGATTTGATATCTATTGTGATGCATGTGGCCAAGGCTTAGGATGTGTGCTTATGCAAGAAGGACATGTGATTGCCTACGCGTCTCGTCAGTTACGCAAACATGAATTGAACTACCCCACTCACGACTTGGAACTAGCAGCAGTTGTGCATGCGCTTAAGATTTGGAGACATTATATCATGGGGACCAAGTGTCAAGTGTATACGGATCATAAGAGTCTGAAGTATATATTCACTCAAAAGGATCTCAACCTTAGGCAACGCCGTTGGTTGGAGCTTATTAAGGATTATGATTTGGAGATTCACTATCACCCGGGCAAGGCAAATTTGGTTGCAGATGCCTTGAGTCGAAAAGAGCATGTTCATTCAGCTATTGTTGCCCAGCTACCCGATGAGATTGTTGAGGACTTCAGGAGACTTAACCTGGGGATAGTTGCTCATACTGAGGGAGTTACTATTGATGTGGAACCTACTCTGGAGCAAGAGATCCGCAAAGGACAAATTGGTGATGCTAAAATAAAAGAGATTAAGGATCTGATTACTGAAGGTCGAGTTCCGGAATTCACGGAAGATGAGCAGGGCACTGTATGGTTCAAGGACAGGATGTGTGTTCCTGATATTAAAAGCCTTCGAGAGACAATATTGAAAGAGGCCCATGACTCGGATTATTCTATTCATCCTGGTAGTACCAAGATGTATCAGGATTTGAAACGGAAATATTGGTGGTATGGATTGAAAAGAGATGTAGCTGCACATGTGGCTATGTGCGATGTATGTCAAAGAGTTAAGGCTGAACATCAGAGGCCAGCTGGACTATTGCATCCACTGAAGATACCCGAGTGGAAATGGGAAGAGATTGGTATGGATTTTATTACTGGATTGCCTCGCACCCAGAAAGGATATGATGCTATATGGGTGATTGTGGATAGATTGACTAAAGTGGCTCACTTTATTCCTGTGAAGACTACATATAAAGGTTCTCAACTAGCAGAGTTATATATGGCTCGGATTGTGTGTTTACATGGAGTACCAAAGAAGATCGTGTCTGATCGAGGTTCGCAGTTTACCTCAAGATTTTGGAGAAGCTTTCATGAGAATATGAGTACGAAGTTGAATTTTAGTACAGCTTATCACCCTCAGACTGATGGACAGACTGAAAGAACTAATCAAGTATTGGAAGATATGTTGAGAGCATGTGCCCTTCAGCATGGAGGAAGTTGGGATAAGAGTCTGCCTTATGCTGAGTTCTCGTATAATAATAGTTACCAGGCCAGTCTGAAGATGTCACCTTTTGAAGCTTTATATGGGAGAAAGTGCAGGACTCCTTTGTATTGGGATCAGACTGGAGAGAGACAGTTCTTTGGGCCTGAATTGATTCAAGAAGCAGAAGAACAAGTCCGTATAATTCGAGAGAATTTGAGAGTGGCTCAAACCAGGCAAAAGAGCTATGCTGATAATAGAAGGAGGCCACTGGAATTCGAAGAAGGAGATTATGTGTATCTCAAGGTGTCACCACTTCGTGGAATGAGGAGATTCAAAGTCAAGAGCAAATTGTCCCCTCGCTATATTGGACCATTCCTGATCTTTAGAAGAGTTGGGGAGATGGCATACCAACTCGAGTTACCTGCTAGTCTATCGGATGTGCATAATGTGTTTCACGTATCTCAACTCAAGAAGTGTCTCCGTGTCCCTGAGGAACAGTTACCCATGGAAGAGCTCAGTGTTCAAGGTGATTTGACTTACACGGAGTACCCTATCAAGATTTTGGATACATTGACTCGAGTTACAAGAAATAAGGTGATAAAGATGTGTAAAGTACAATGGAGTCACCACGGTGAAGATGAAGCGACTTGGGAAAGAGAAGAAGAACTTCGCATAGATTTTCCCCATCTTTTCCCTAGATCTTCTTAAATCTCGAGGACGAGATTATTTTTAAGGGGGGTAGGATTTGTAATACCCAACTTTTGGAATATAAAAGAAAGGGATAAAATATTGTGTAATGCCTCTTCATTCATAAAGAATTATTAGGAGACAGGTCTAAAATAAATCATACCTCAATAAAGTGTGCATCATTTCGAAGTTCTTGTAATGTTGCATTTGTACTTTAAATTATGAGACGAGTTTAAATAAGAATTTGAAAATGGAATTAAGAAAAGAAAAGATAAAGGATATAAAAATATAAATAATATATCTAAAAATATCTCCAAATTAGTACTTTTAACTGCACGACAATAATTTATAATTATTGAGCCACAAGATTTGAATTCAAATTTTAGGTTTTTGAATTAAAAAGAGTAAAACAAAACAAGAAAAGAAAAAGAGCAATAAAAGAGAACCGCACACAGGCCTAATCCCTGAACCCGGCCCATCTGGTTTTCCTCCGCGCGGCCCATCATCGTGCCCTCGCGCTGACGGCTGGGACCGCCCGGTCAGTTGGCCGTTTCACTTCTCCTGCGCATGCCGCATCCGTGTCTTCACCGACGTGTGGGACCCACAGCACCAGTCGTTTTGCCTGCACGCAACAAATTAGCCGCAACGGCCGCCGCGGGTGCACGGATGGCGTACCAGCCGCCGGGATCCTCGCAGGCGTGGGCTACTTCCGGCTCCTGCGGCGACTACTCAACCAGGAGCCGCCTGGGGATAAGAAGGGGGGAAAACGCCGCACCTTCGTCTTTCCTCGTCTTCCTGGTTGCCTGGGGACGAGTGCAGCCGAGAGAGAGAAGAAAGGGAGCAGAGAGAGAACGTGAGGATAGTCGCCGAGCGGGTGTTGACGCGGCGGCGCTCTGGGAACCTAGGTTCTACCCGTGCGCGCGGCGTGGATCGGACCAGGCCTCCTTCACCGAGCATTGAAGAGTGCGCAGGTGCATCGTCGTCGGCATTGAAGATTCGCCGTCGTGCTGCAGAACTTCTGGACTACCGTGCTAGCGCCCGGGAAGCGGTATGAAAACATCCTCGCGAGCCACCATTACTTGCGCCTTGAAATCGGTATAGACCCAGTCGCACTTCGACCCACACCCGCGTGTAGCTAGCCAAGCCCTCCTAGCGTTCGCGTGCTGTGGCGTTTTCTGTTGCAGCTAGCGCCCGTGCTGCGCGGAGGTAGAAGAAGCACAGGGGCCGTAGGATGCAAAAGGAACGGTGTAGATTAGATCATTGCGTACCCCCCCCCCTTCGTTGAGACGGATCCCTGCCGTTAGATCATAAACGGACGGGCGCGTAGTGATCCTAGCATTTAAAATCTCCGCCGTCGATCCCCAATCGGATGGTTCTGCGGCGCTCAGGGTTTGATCCACGCAGATCTAATCCATACCGCCAGCGGGAAATCTGACGGCCAGAAACCGTCCATACCCCTTCGCGTGGCGTTTGTCTAAAGAGACCCTAGATTATTAACTATTCAACCCGCGATCCACTCGGGTTGCGCTCGGAGTCTTAGGAAATCTTGTGCCAAACCCCCTGCGCTTTATGAAATTTGAGGCCCAGTCCAGATTGGTATTTAACCCGAGAAATTAAATTATAAAATAGATTTTTAATATATAAATATACCCTAGAACTTGATAAATTCATAGAAAATCCATTTTTAGTCCAAATCACTTCATTCCAGTTTCTAAAATTTTGTAAATTTAATGTCTATCACCTAGTGTCTCTGTTTGGACATGAAAACAGTTAGAAAATTAATTTATCATTTAATCCTATTTCAAGCACATTAAACCTTAGGAAATTCATAACTTGAATTCTATAACTCCAAATTTAGTGATTCCAGTTCCTATGATCTCATTTTAATGTGTAGATTTTTACTATATATTTTATTTACATGTTTGATGTGATGTTAATTTATGCTATACTATGTATGTATTGTGTTGATGCGAATAGACGAGCAAGCCACTATGGAATCTGAGGTTCAACAAGTAGAGACTGCTGAGCAGGAGCTCGTGGAAGGCAAGTTGTGCCCTTGACCACTTTTTACCCAATAATGTTCTTAAATATCACTTATCCATGCATAGGTTAATTTTGATGGGACCCAATAGGTCACCCTAGATTTGTTTATCTCATTACCTTGTTTACCCCTGAATCACTTGGGTAGTTTGCTATTGCTTTATATGGTTTTGGGATAATCATTTATTACCTCTATGTTCCAATTCTTTTTGTTATTCTGTTTATGTTCATGTTGATATCATTAATGTTAATTGGAACATAGAGCTTAACTTGAGTAACACGTGCCGCCACAAGGGTTTAATGGGACGCCCTTGGCTGACTAATTAGGAAAGCTAGTGGAAGACTACCTTACCCGAAAGGGGCAAGGGCAGTAGGGGAGTGGTCAGTGTAGGGAGGTCCCTGGTTGATTTTGCTGCGATAGCGGTCAGCCAGGAACCCTGCATTGGAACTTCCTATAAACTGTAGCGGGTTTTCGGAAGCTAGTGGAACTTTGTAAAGGCCTCGTAGTGTTGCCCTGCCGCGCTTCCTAGGTAGAGGTGTATGGGATTCGCGACCCCTTGGCAGATGGGTAACATGACTTGTGGGTAAAGGGTACAACCTCTGCAGAGTGTAAAACTGGTATACTAGTCGTGCTCGCGGTCATGAGCAGCTCAGGACTCTCTGATGTTTAAATTATGGAACTTAAATTCAATTTTGTCATTTGCATTGCATGGGTTTGTTATTAATTTTGTTCTATTACTTTACTTATGGTTTGGTATTTACTTACACTTAGTAATTGCTAATAAAATTTTGACCAACTACTTAAAAGCAATGCTCAGCTCTAACCCCTATCATTGATTAGCCTTACACATCACATGAACTCACACCTTTGTGAGTTTGTGTCCACTGGTTCCCCACAACTTGTTGAGCTATGATCATGTGTGAGCTCACCCTTGCTGTCTCACACCCCCCCACAGGAGAAGATCAGGTGGTCGAAGAGGAGCCGCCTAACACCGAGGAGTTCGATCTGATCTAGGTGGCGTTTCTCAGTCGACATTGGCGCCGACGATCCTTAGTTCGTTTTATCTTTATTACTTTATTTTGTAATAAGTCTTCCGCTATGTAATAAATACTCTGATGTTTTAAGACATTCATCTCTATACACTCTGTTATTATATATGTTGTCTTCTTGGCGCATGTATGAGATGCACCTGGCTTTGTTTCTTAAAGCCGGGTGTGACAACATTCATGCAATAAATTACTGTCGCACCATGGGACGGTATTGAAACGCAGAAAACAAATAGTTTTCACAAGATTCTGGTGTTATGAATTGATGGTTTGAGGAGAAGCAATTGCTAAATCCAGATGCAAAATAACGCCTGAGCATCCCGAAAATGTGGAGAAAATTACCTCAAGAACAGAAAGAAAGAAAAAACTACCCAAGTTTTGCCACCACAAAGACCCAAAGTTATTGGGGGAAAAATACTTCCAGGGGAAGAATCAGAACTGAAAGGGAAATGTACCCTTGGGCCATTTCTAAGTATTTTGGTGATTGAGTGCCAACACAAGTGTTTTTGTGTTAATCTATGCAAAGTGGTGGACAAAGTGCAAATCATGTCAAAAGGTATGTTTCTAGACTTAGTACATTGTTTTATGGACTAATGTATTGTGTCTAAGTGCTGGAAACAGGAAAAATCAAGTTAGAGAAGAGATGGCTTTGTTCAGCCAAAGTCTGCTCAGTCTGGGTGCACTGGACTGTCCGGTGGTGCACCGGACAGTGTCCGGTGCACCAGGCTGACTCTGGCGAACTTGCTGCTCTCGAGACTTCGACGGTGGTGTACGGCTATAATTCACCGGACTGTCCGGTGGTGCACCGGACTGTCCGGTGAGCCATTCACAGGCGAAGTCGTCGCTCTCGGGAAGGAATTTAACGGCGTACGGCTATAATTCACCGGACTGTCCAGTGTGCACCGGACTGTCCGGTGAGCCAACGGTCAGCCGGGGCAACGGTCGGCCGAGGATTCCGCGCATGACGCGTGGCCGAGCCAACGGTCACATTGGGGCACCGGACTGTCCGGTGTGCACCGGACAGTGTCCGGTGCGCCAACGGCTCTCAATCAGCAACGGTCAGCTTCGCCAAATAAGGAAACAAATCCGCACCGGACAGTGTCCGGTGGTGCACCGGACTGTCCGGTGCGCCAGGCGACAGAAGGCAAGATCTGCCTTCCTGGAATGCTCTCAACGGCTCCTAGCTGCCTTGGGGCTATAAAAGGGACCCCTAGGCGCATGGAGGAGCACACCAAGCATACTCAAAGCATTCCTAAGCACCAAGACTTCGATTCCACGCATTTGTTTCTTCATGATAGCATCTAGAGCTCTAGTTGAGTTGTGAACTCGTCGGGTTGTGTTGCGAGCTCTTGTTGCGACTTGTGTGCGTGTTGACATTCTGATTTTGTGTCTTGTGTGCGTTGCTCATCCCTCCCTTACTCCGTGCTTCTTTGTGAACTTCAAGTGTAAGGGCGAGAGACTCCAAGTTGTGGAGATTCCTCGAGAACGGGATAAAGAAAAGCAAAGCAAAACACCGTGGTATTCAAGTGGGTCTTTGGACCGCTTGAGAGGGGTTGATTGCAACCCTCGTCCGTTGGGACGCCACAACGTGGAGTAGGCAAGCGTTGGTCTTGGCCGAACCACGAGATAAACCACTGTGCCATCTCTGTGTTGATATCTTTGTGGTTATCGTGTTTCGTTGGGACTCCTCTCTAAGCCACTTGGCATTATTGTGCTAACGCCTAATCAAGTTTTGTGGCATTAAGTCTCAAGTTTAACAGGATCACCTATTCACCCCCCTCTAGGTGCTCTCAAGAACCCTACTCCCTACCCTCAAAAACAGCTCGAATATTGTACCATCTTGCTACACAAAGGCACAGAAACGAGGTCAGTGCAGAACGGAAGCAACCTTTATTAGTGCGAACGGAGCATCAGACAATGGTTAAAGAATTGGTAAAGAAAAAAAAAGAAAGGGCAAAGGAGGGCAGTGAAAAGAAGCCCCCCAACTAACGCAATAAAGACGAGAGAACGCCCATGGACCAACCACCCCAGGCCTGAGATCGCCTCCCCAAAAGAAGAGCACGGGCAGAAATCCACACCTGCAGTAATAGCCGGAGGAAATCACAACGCTCGTAGCATTTCATGAACTGGATGCTGCTTGTGGAGACTGGAGACGGGCTCCAATGAGGATGATAATAATAATGGGAAGAAAGGAACAATCTTTAGGACGAACGAGTTCTAAATCCTACTAAGGCAGGGGCGCCATCTGCTGCTGCCAACGAGGACGGTACGAATATGGACGCAAGGGAAGGAAAGCAGAAATCAAGGCATTTTCCTACAACACAGTGGGGTTCACCGGGCGAAATCTGTGGGGGCGAAATGGGGTCCAGAACAGAAACTACCAAAAAAAAGAAGAAGGACGAACTCGTCGCGTTTCTCCTTCCCAAAGAACAAGAAGCGCAACGGGAAGGAAAGGAAAATCCTGACGCATTCCCCCATCTCCCCTGAAGATGAGCAGTGGGCAGAACTAGAACCAAATCCATGGCCAAACTTGTGCAGCAGAACGAAGGGCCAATGCAGAGATCGGCGGCTGTCCCTGGTCAAGGGCCACGAGAACGGCTAACAGTAGCGAGACGCGCGCACGCACACAGAGGAACGAGAATCTAAATGGAAAGAGGTGGCGTCTCTTCGTCCCCCGGCGGCCCGGCCTAGGATGCAGGACGGGGATTGCCGTTGCGTGAGTGACTCCCACACGAATCGAAGAAGAGATGGACTTACGATGCAGGGCGGAGGAGGGGAGGGTCTTGGCCAGCTGCAGCCCCGAGACAGAGAGAGATCCAGCTCCGGCTGCTCCTTCCTCACCCCTCACGCTCACATAAAGAGGTGGGGGTAGGGGGAGTCCACTGACCTGGGGGAGGAGGTCGTGAGGAGAGTGGTTGCTTGCCGTGCCCTGCAACGTAGGCTTCGATGGCAGGGTGGCTGGCGCTAGATCTGGTGCTGAAGACGTCGTCGCAGAGGCAGAGGCGGACGAGAATGAGGCCACAACGGAGGATGTGAATGCGCGGAGGTGGGGATGGGAGGCAGGCGGCGGCTTGCACAGAGGGGTGGGGGCGGGAGGCAGGGCGCTAACAGGGGGGCGGCGACGCACGCCGAGCGTGTGCAGTGGTGGTTAGGTCAGATGCGAGGCCGCACGTTGGGTGCCACTCGGCTACGATGGCCTCTGGTCCACACGTAAATCACTGGGCCGCACGAACCACAGACACAGGCGCGCTGGTATGGCATTTGTTTGATTAGTACCACATCGACCATTCAGAGTGACAGAACATGACTTATAAGCGCAGCTGTGTATCATATGTTGCTCACTGAGAGAGATGGAACGCGACTTATAAACCTATGAGTACTGTTCATTTTGTTGCGCAACCGGCCGTGTTAGAATTTTGTTGTGTGGGGCGTGCGTACGGCCGGTGGCAGAATGACAGAACACGATTGATGGCAGAACATGTCAGAGGCAGACTACTATTGCTTACTTAATAAGTAGTAGAGATTATGATCATATTTATGCATAGTGATTTCTCAGGTCTTGTCCATATATTCAAACCAATATAGAGATCATATTATATCCATTTGCATTGTATCACTGGTTATTTAACCTTGTGTTGAACCTTTTTTCACTGTCATTATACACTATTCAAGTATGTTCATCATACTGAATTTCCTGTTCAACACTTAGCAAACTTGTTAGTCCTTTAAATGTGTTGTCATCCAAATCACCAAAACTCACAAAAAGGATGAATGCACTTTCAATCTTCCCCTTTTTTATGATTGATGACAACACATTTAAAGCTTACATAAGATTTGATAAATAAGATTTTGAATCCTATGATATAGTTTCCTCCCCCTAAATATGTGCATTTCAGAAAATACCAGTTTTGTACTCAAATAGCAAAAACACATATTTGGGTCAAAGTATGGAGATAACTTATATCATACTATTCATGGAGTTCAGTGTGTCATAAAATAAACGTGATGCTCATGACATAGTATGCACTCATCAACTTTCTACATCTTATGTTTTTCTTATGATTCCCCCTTTTTGTTAATTATTTCTCCCCCTTTTCAAAAGTCTTCTTACACTTAGTTACATAAGACTAAAGGTGAGCTTTAATGCACAATTTCTCCCCCTTTGTCATAAATCTCCAAAAAAAGATATAAAGAATATAAAGGGTAGAAATTATGATTAATCAAGATTTGAACACACTATCATGAAAAGGGTCCTTATATGGCACAAAGGTAATGGAGAAGTGTCATAAGTGATGTACCTTTGCGTTTTACCTTTTCAAAGGGGTGTTCCACACTTGTGTTGTATTTAGAGTTCATTTTGCAATCTCATGTTGGCATAATTGTGACATAGGTCCAAGATATCAAATGAATATTGTCATACTAATTGAAAGATAAATCTTGATACCTGGAGTCTAGATGTCACCTAGCATTTTCTTATCATAACAAGAGGCAGCATAAAAATTGCACAAGTATGGATTATACAACTAGTGATCATGTACGAAAAATATCAATTAAAAACCACCAATTGATACAATTTGATAAATAATCAGATCACTAATTGCATATTACACTAAGTTCTCCTCAAGTTTTAGTGCACACATATATATGAATTCAATTGATACCTATTGAAAGTACTTATTTGCAACTTAAAATACCATTGGCATACAAGGAGTATCAATTGAACATAATCATGCAACATAAGGAACATGTGCACTATTTAATCAATTAAGTTCTAGAAAAGAGAATTTATAAGTTATGCTACTTCAGATATTTGCAATCCAAAAGGATGTGATACATATTTACCAATTTTAGATGACATTGAAGTAGCATATACACGAGAAACTCATTCTCTTATGAAATATATAAAAGATACATTTAGGAGCAAATAATCTTTGATACCCATCAAATTTGCAGTGGAAGCGATTGTCTTTGCCCAAAAATTCCTTTCTAATTTGAGACTACACACATAATAGACTTGGAAATGAAGTTAGTCTCAAAGATTCAAATTATAGACCATTCTCCCCTTAAACGTGTGCATACAAGTGATGAATACTTGTTTTACCTTATGCACTTGGAATTGTGAGGACAGAGGATTAAGTTCTACAATTTGAACCTTGGTACAAATAAAGTATGAAAATATGAAATTGCACCAGTTGAAGGAATTACTCATAATCAAAAGGTATACTAATAGACATGATATACAATATTTTAAGCCAAGATTCTTGAGAACTTAGCATGTTTGACTCATACCTCACTAAGATGACTTAAGACTAACTTATGACATCAGCACAAGAGGTATTAATCAAATATATAGAGATTCTTTAATCATCACCACAAGTGCAACCTTATGGTGTGACTTAAGATATTGCATATACATTCACACACTAGCATGTAAGAAATTAGATGTACAAAGGTAATATAATAGTTCATGGAATGACACACCTTTGTTTTATGCCACATGTTCTCCATCATGATCATCAATTTTCAACTTAGTGTTTTGATAGGATTGACATTATTTTTGCACAAAGCAAGATGATTTTCATTCATGCCCATCAGTCTTTATTACGACATGTATTGAGCAAATTTAGCATGCCAAAGAGAAACATATCCTCTTCAAAAAAATCAAGAGAAACCCATTCTTTTCAAAGAACTACACAAGTTCACTAAAAGAAAATGTTAGTATTTAAGGACACATGATATAGAATGAGCTCCCCCTAAATGTGTGCATCAAGTACTCGAATTACTTGTAACATGCACTTGATTCAATTAAGATTCTTAGAGGGGTTCATCATATATCTTGGCCAGGGCATAATAAATTTGCAACAATTGAAATCATGCTAGAGAACACATATCGTTCCCTAAAAGAACTAATCCATGGGGTGACATGTGGTAAATGCTTCACCGTTTTTATGGAACCATTCATCCTCATTTGATGTTCTCCAAGGTGTGAGACTACAAAACATGAACTTGAAAGAAATCATTAGCCTCACAAGATATAGGCTAAACTCTCCCTCAATTTGTGCATGCAAAAGTACACAAAGTACACTTATGCACATCAACAATACGAGGTTAAAGGAGATGTTTGTACTATATCTTGGTTTAACATAACATGCTTTATATATTTGATGAAAATTAAACCAATTGAAAGTTTAAGAACTGAAAGTATATCAATTGAAATCCTGAAGGGTAAAGCATGCTAATATAAACATCAAACCTCATAATGAAGGATATTATATGATTATGTCACTACTTCATTATTTGGTTTTTAGGATAGTTCAACTTCCTGCTTGATTCACTGTGATTTCTTTTCTCTTTATGATTTCATCCAACCAAGCGATCTTGAACTTCATTCATCTTTGCTTGGTTCGATCATACTTGATATGAGACCCATTGAAACTCAATGATTGAAAGAACCAAGACTCTTATATTTGTAGATTTGAATCCATCTTGAAAGCACTTGGAAGGACCTTGTTGAAACACTTAGAAAAGAGAGCATTAAAAACACAAGGGAGGGTTTCACAAATGATGATCCTTATATGTGGATGACAAATAAATCATCATTCTTAAAAACCAAAAGGATAGACTAAATTCCTTAAAATTAGTGAACACATGTAGTTGATGTCAGAGTTATACGCACTATTGAACATTTTACATTGCAAGGAATTTAGCCTATACTATGGTACATCCCACTAAGGATAGAATACTAAAACAACTGAAGGAGAGGAAGTTTTCATACCTTGGCCTCTTATCAACTTCATCTTACTTTAGTTGAATAATATCCTTTAAGATTGTGATTTATCCAATTTAAAACAAGCACCATCTCTTAACATAGATTTTCTATGGATAACCTCAACGCAAGAGATGGCATTAGTAGCACAAGCACTAGTTTCTTATTTAGCAACCCTTTGTATGTGGAAGGCAAGCGAGTTGCTAAAATAGAGAAACCTCATAATATGGACTAAAATTCCCTTGAGCCCTCATGCACAATATATTTTGAATAACATGGATAATATGCATGGTTGTTCAATGAAGCCTAAAGGGCTCACTTAATCCACATTATGGTGAGCGTCTAATATAGAAGAATCAAATCAAAATTAACTAGATAGAGAATACATCACATAATTTTGGATTGTTGACCATATGATAATATTCATTCATCTTCTAATTGGACCTTTATTTCATAATCAATAACTGATGTATATCCTCAAGTGCTTCTTTTTCCTTAGTGGCTACACAAGTCATAAAAGAGATAAGATTTGAAAATAATATGCACTTGAGATTAAGTTGTTACCACCCTTGCTACTATCTCCAAATATGTTTTATGCATTTATTATCGAACACCCAACTTGATCCATTGAAGGAGTGATCCTACAAAACAAGCTTCATATCTTGGTACCCAATTTGAATTGGGTCCTTTGAGATTAGTAGTAAGAGCCTTGAGTACCCACACAATCCTTATTGTGGCCTTTCTCTTTGTGTAGGCATCCACATATACTTGACAACCATCTTACATGGTTTCAAGTTAATATTTAATCACACAGATAAAAGCAAGAGTTTAGAATATGAGCCTTTTCTCCTTTTCTTGATACATCATTGTGTTGCCTTGTTGATCATGAACCTAGCTTGACCTTGGGTGCACCTAGCTTATCAAGGTTAGTCGCACAAGCATTCATGTCATAAAGACAAGTTATGCATGGAATTTACAACTTAGTGATCCAATTCAATGTGAAGCATATGGATACCGATTGAAGTAGATTTATAAGATATCAAAATATGGGTTTCCAAAATTTAGAGAGTATGGATCACTAATTGTACCTTTTACAGTTTAAAAAATCATATCCATGTTAGTGCATATGTATGTGATGAATATCAACAAAAAGGATTCTTATGCACTTTTAGATTTAACGATAAGGGAATTTTAAACTGCATCAAGAGTAGCTATTTAGAAAACAAATATTACAATCCATATGAATGAGATACAAATTTACAATTGGATTGTCTTAGTATAGCTTACTCAAGGGAAACTTATTCTCTACGACACAAGATATATAATGTTCTCCCACTAGATATGTGCATCAAGTATTTGAATGACTTGCCACATGCACTTTCAATTCAGTTAAGAGTCTCATGAGGAGTACATTACATATCATGGTCAAGGCATGACAAATTTGCAATGAATTAACTTATCCTTAAGAATACTTACCACCAGATAGTTCGTACCATTTGTTATACCAATTTGAAAGATCTTACTATTTGTGGTGGTGTCATCGTAGTATTCTTCTTTTCATTATTTGTAGAGACTTCCTTCTTTAGCTTGTTATCTCTTTTCCTTTTTAAAACTAGTCGAAAAGCACTTTGAAAAGAGGTATTAGTAGTACAAGGAAGTATTTAATGAATGATGATATTTATGTATAAATGTCAAGTAAATCATCATTTATGAGGCGTAAAGGCATAAATTAAATTCCTTTTAAGTTAATGCACATGGAGCAGTGAATTCACAATATGCACTAATTTACAAATTTAAGCCAAAAGGAATTTAACCTTCATATTGACATTCCTTTCCATAGAATATATTATTACCAATTGAAAGAATGCCACTTGGAAGGAACTACTATTGATCAACTACCAATTGAAGCAATTTGTTCCATACCTTTGCCTTGAGCATTCCTAATCTTTCTTTTAGGTGAAGATTAACATTTAAAGCTTGTGATTTTACCAATTGAAAGAGCACAATCTCTACTTATGAATTTCCATGAAATATCTTAAAAGAGATTGTATTAGTAACACAAGCAATAGTTTCCTATTTAGCAACCTCTAGTATATGAATGACAAGAAGGTTACTAAAACAAGGAAACCTCATGATATGAACTAAATTACCCTTACAAGCATCATGCATAACATCAATTGTAAAAAAGATGAAAGTAGCATGATTATTTAATTAAGTTTACATGGCAAGTTTAATTCATAGCATGGTGAGTGATTAATGTAGAAGACTCAAAACCAATTTAAACAAGAATGAATACATCACATAGTATTGGTTCGATCTTCTTTGAATGTTGAATGGTACACTCCATTTGGGAAACACATTCTCATGTTGTGAGACTACATAAACACTTGGATAGAAACATTAGTCTCACAACTCTAGTCATATAGAGAATTCCCTTTTGGTAAGTGCTTTAAGAATTTAAATTTCTTACTTAGCACTCTATTCATTTAAGAACATGAGATAATACTCTTTATGTCTAGGTCATGGCAATAATATGATGATTAACTTGAAATATGCCACAAGATACATACAATCAATTTAAAGCATGTAGATTGTCACAATATAAAAATATGAACTTGCAATCTACCATATAATTAGATCCTTTCCAAAGCAAGGTAAAATCTTTTAAGTTCATTCTCAAGTGCTTCATTTTTCCTATGTGGCTATAAAAGACACAAAGGAACATACCAATTAAAAGCAATGTGCACTTAAGAATTAATTGTTACCATCCTTTGGATATCACTTGGTTGTAGGCCTTTTGCTTGATTCCCACAAAGGTTAATCCTTATTCCCTACAACACAAGTTCTTGCTAGAGATGAATATGAAGTTAGTGATATAACAACTCAATTCATCTTTGGGTCAATCTTAAAGGATAGACAATGTAAGATTGATAGCTTGAGATAAGAATTGAGTTAAACCGCTCAAGCACCCTAAAGCTTCATATCATCTCTGGGTACTTGCACAACTTATTAAGTACATTTTGGTACCCATTTTTGGATGGGTCCATCAAGGTTAGCCAATAAGGACTTAGGCACCCAAATAGCCTTGGTCCTAGAATGTGGTGAACTCATCACCTTTCTAGCACAAGAGTCAAATTTAGGTCTCCTAAGCATATCTGAATGTATTGACAAGTTAGGCTTAGGAATTTTACCCTTTGAACAAACCTTGAATAGATGACCTTTTTTAGAGCACCTAGAGGGGGGGTGAATAGGTGATCCTGTGAAACTTGAAAACTTAATGCCACAAAACTTGATTAGGAGTTAGCACAATAATGCCAAGTGGCTAGAGAGGAGTCTTAGCAAAACACAATAACCACAAAGAGATCAACACAGAGATGGCACAGTGGTTTATCCCGTGGTTCGGCCAAGCCCAACGCTTGCCTACTCCACGTTGTGGCGTCCCAACGGATGAGGGTTGCAATCGACCCCTCTCAAGTGGTCCAAAGACCCACTTGAATACCACGGTGTTTTACTTTGCTTTACTATATCCCGCTTGCAAGGAATCTCCACAACTTGGAGTCTCTCGCCCTTACAAAGATGTTCACCAAGAAGCACGGAAGTAAGGATGGGATGAGCAACGCACACAAGACACAAAAATCACAGCAAATACGCACACACAAGACCCAGACTTGAGCTCAAAAGAATATCACGAGGTTCTCACTAGAACGGAGCTCAAATCACTAAGAATGTCGAACAAGTGCGCAATAATGAAGTGTGAGTGATCAACAATGCTCAAAGGATGCTCGGTGTGCTCCTCCATGTGCCTAGGGGTCCCTTTTATAGCCCCAAGGAAGCTAGGAGCCGTTGAGAGCATTCTAGGAAGGCAATTCTTGCCTTCAGTCGCCTGGCACACCGGACAGTCCGGTGCACCACCGGACACTGTCCGGTGCGGATCTCTTTCCTTATTTGGCGAACCCAACCGTTGCAGATTCAGAGCCGTTGGCGCACCGGACACTGTCCGGTGCACACCGGACAGTCCGGTGCCCCCTTGTGACCGTTGGCTCGGCCACGCGTCACGCGCGGAATCCTCGACCGACCGTTGGCCCGGCTGACCATTGGTTCACCAGACAGTCCGGTGCACCACCGGACAGTCCGGTGAATTATAGCCGTATGCCGTTAATTACTTCCCGAGAGCGACGACTTCGCCTGTGAACGGCTCACCGGACAGTCCGGTGCACCACCGGACAGTCCGGTGATTTATAGCCGTACACCGCCGTCGAAGTCCCGAGAGCAGCAAGTCCGCCAGAGCTAGCCTGGCGCACCGGACACTATCCGGTGCACCCAGACTGAGCAGACTTTGGCTGAACGAGCCAAGTCATCTCCAAATTGATTTCTCCTATTTCTAGCACTTAGACACAATACATTAGCTCTTAAAACAATGTACTAAGTTTAGAAACATACCTTTAATCTTGATTTTCACTTAGTCCATCACTTGGCATAGATTAACACTCAAGCACTTGTGTTGGACACCAAATCACCAAAATACTTAGAAATGGCCCAAAGACACATTTCCCTTTCAATCTCCCCCTTTTTGGTGATTTATGCCAACACAACACAAAGCAACTAGAACAAGTGCAATATCAAGGCAAATAAGAACACAGATTGTTTTGATTCAACTTTGGCATATATGGATCATACTTTGCCACCACTTGGTTCGTTTTTGCAAATCAAACTCAATTTCCTATCTCTAAGTCAAATTCACTTGTAGAGACATAAAGAGAGGTATTCCAAGAGAAATTGATCAAAGATTCAAAAACTCCCCCTTTTCCCATAATCAAACATTCTCCCCACAAGAGACCAACTTTTGACAAAGAGATACAATAAGAGGATTTTGAGAAAACAAAAGCTCTATTCTACTGTTTTCAAAATTCTCAAGTGGTAGCTGATCCATTTCTTGCTTTGGCCTTATTTTCTCCCCCTTTGGCATTAAGCACCAAAACGGGATCAATCTTGGCCCTTAACCCTCATTGCCTCACCAAAATCTTCACATAAGAGTACAAAGGCAATAAGAAGATGGGGATGAACTTGGAGTGAGTTACCCTCTCATCGGAGTGCAGTGGAAGTCTTTCATGGTCCAAGTCCACCTTTCCCTTTCAATCCACCTTTGAGACTAAATCAAGCAAACTCAAGCATACGGTTAGTCTCAAAGGGTCAAGTTGTAGCACATCTCCCCCTAAATATGTGCATCACTTGCAAAAGGACTTGCGAGGTCCGGGGAGTGTTTGCATAAGGAACATGATCAAAGGCATAAACACATGTATGCTATAAATCAATCCAAGTTCCGCGAATCTAAGACATTTAGGTCACTACGCAGCCTACAAAAGGTCTTCTCATCTAGAGGCTTGGTAAAGATATCGGCTAGCTGGTTCTCGGTGCTAATATAAAACACTTTGATATCTCCCTTTTGCTGGTGGTCTCTCAAAAAGTGATGCCGGATGTCAATGTGCTTTGTGCGGCTGTGCTCAACAGGATTATCCGCTATGCGGATAGCACTCTCATTGTCACATAGGAGTGGGACTTTGCTCAGATTGTAGCCAAAGTTCCGGAGGATTTGCCTCATCCAAAGTAGTTGCGCGCAACACTGTCCTGCGGTAACGTACTCGGCCTCAGCGGTGGATAGGGCAATGGAGGTTTGTTTCTTAGAACTCCACGACACCAGGGACCTTCCTAAGAATTGGCACGTCCCTGATGTACTCTTCCTATCGACCTTACATCCAGCATAATCGGAGTCTGAATATCCAATTAAGTCAAAGGTTGACCCCTTTGGATACCAGATCCCGAAGCAAGGCGTAGCGACTAAATATCTAAGAATTCGCTTCACAACCACTAAGTGACACTCCCTTGGATCGGATTGAAATCTAGCACACATGCATACACTAAGCATAATATCTGGTCTACTAGCACATAAATAAAGCAAAGAACCTATCATGGACCGGTATGCTTTTTGATCAACGGACTTACCTCCTTTGTTGAGGTCGACGTGTCCATCAGTTCCCATCGGAGTCTTTGCGGGCTTGGCGTCCTTCATCCCAAACCGCTTTAGCAAGTCTTGCGTGTACTTCGTTTGGGAAATGAAGGTGCCGTCCTTGAGTTGCTTCACTTGGAACCCAAGGAAGTAGTTCAACTCGCCCATCATCGACATCTCGAATTTCTGCGTCATCACCCTGCTAAACTCTTCACAAGACTTTTGATTAGTAGAACCAAATATTATGTCATCGACATAAATTTGGCACACAAAAAGATCACCATCGCAAGTCTTAGTGAAAAGAGTTGGATCGGCTTTCCCAACCTTGAAAGCATTAGCAATTAAAAAGTCTCTAAGGCATTCATACCATGCTCTTGGGGCTTGCTTAAGTCCATAGAGCGCCTTAGAGAGCTTACACACGTGGTCGGGGTACCGTTCATCTTCGAAGCCAGGGGGTTGCTCTACGTACACCTCCTCCTTGATTGGCCCGTTGAGGAAAGCGCTCTTCACATCCATTTGGAACAGCCTGAAAGAATGGTGAGCGGCATATGCTAGCAAAATACGAATGGACTCTAGCCTAGCCACAGGAGCAAAAGTCTCCTCAAAGTCCAAACCTACGACTTGGGCATAGCCTTTTGCCACAAGTCGAGCCTTGTTCCTTGTCACCACCCCGTGCTCGTCTTGTTTGTTGCGGAACACCCACTTGGTTCCCACAACGTTTTGCTTGGGAAGAGGCACCAGTGTCCAAACTTCATTTCTCTTGAAATTATTGAGCTCCTCCTGCATGGCCAACATCCAGTCCAGATCTAGCAAGGCCTCTTCTACCCTGAAAGGCTCAATAGAAGAGACAAAGGAGTAAAGCTCACAAAAATTAACTAATCTAGAACGAGTAGTTACTCCCTTGCTAATGTCACCCAAAATTTGGTCGATGGGATGATTCTTTTGAATCGTCGCTCGAACTTGGGTTGGAGGTGCTGGTTGTGCTTCTTCCTCCATCACATGATCATCTTGTGCTCCCCCTTGATCACACGCCTCTTCTTGATGAACCTGTTCATCGTCTTGAGTTGGGGGATTCACCATTGTTGAGGAAGAGGGTTGATCTTGCTCCTCGAGTTCCTGTGGTCGCACATCGCCAATCGCCATGGTGCGTATTGCGGCCGTTGGAACGTCTCCATCTACATCATCAAGATCAACAACTTGCTCTCTTGGAGAGCCTTTAGTCTCATCAAATACAACGTCGCTAGAGACTTCAACCAAACCCGATGATTTGTTGAAGACTCTATACGCCTTTGTATTTGAGTCATAACCTAACAAAAACCCTTCTACAGCTTTGGGAGCAAACTTAGAATTTCTACCTTTCTTCACTAGAATATAGCATTTGCTCCCAAATACACGAAAGTAAGACACATTGGGTTTGTTACCGGTTAGCAGCTCATACGAAGTATTCTTGAGGAGGCGGTGAAGGTAGACCTGGTTGATGGCGTTGCAAGCCGTGTTCACGGCTTCCGACCAAAACCGCTCGGAGGTCTTGAATTCTCCAAGCATCGTCCTTGCCATGTCTATGAGCGTCCTGTTCTTCCTCTCTACCACACCATTTTGCTGTGGTGTGTAGGGAGCGGAGAACTCGTGCTTGATCCCTTCCTCCTCAAGGAACTCCTCCACCTGAAGGTTCTTGAACTCGGACCCATTGTCGCTCCTTATCTTCTTCACCTTGAGCTCAAACTTATTTTGAGCTCTCCTTAGGAAGCGCTTGAGGGTCCCTTGGGTTTTAGATTTATCCTGCAAAAAGAATACCCAAGTGAAGCGGGAAAAATCATCAACAATTACTAAACCATACTTACTTCCCCCGATGCTTAGGTAGGCGACCGGTCCGAAGAGGTCCATATGCAGCAGCTCCAGGGGTCTTGATGTAGTCATCACGTTCTTGATGTGATGAGCACTTCCCAGTTGTTTACCTGCTTGACAAGCTGCACAAGGTCTATCTTTTTCGAAAGTTACATTAGTTAGACCTATCACGTGTTCTCCCTTTAGAAGCTTGTGAAGGTTCTTCATCCCCACATGTGCTAGACGGCGATGCCACAGCCAGCCCATGCTAGTCTTAGCAATTAAGCATGCATCTAGACCGGCCTCCTCTTTTGCAAAATCAACTAAATAAAGTTTGTCGTCTAATACACCCTTAAAAGCTAATGAACCATCACTTTTTCTAAAGACAGACACATCTACATTTGTGAATAAACAATTATACCCCATATTGCATAATTGACTAACGGATAACAAATTATATCCAAGTGACTCAACTAAAAACACATTAGAAATAGAGTGCTCGGATGAAATAGCAATCTTTCCTAACCCTTTCACCTTGCCTTGATTCCCGTCACCGAATATGATTGAGTCTTGGGAATCTTTGTTCTTGACGTAGGAGGTGAACATCTTCTTCTCCCCCGTCATGTGGTTTGTGCATCCGCTGTCGATAATCCAGCTTGATCCCCCGGATGCATAAACCTGCAAGGCAAATTTAGGCTTGGGTCTTAGGTACCCAACTCTTGTTGGGTCCTACAAGGTTAGTGACAATGGTCTTAGGGACCCAAATGCAAGTTTTATCTCCCTTGCATCTTGCTCCTAACTTCCTAGCAATTACCTTCTTATCCTTTCTACAAATAGCAAAGGAAGCATTGCAAGTATGAAAAATTGTAGAAGGTTCATTGTTTACTTTTCTAGGCACATGAACAACATTTCTTCTAGGCATAGCATTTTTCCTAGCAACATTTCTATCATGCATAATAGAAGAACTAGAAGCAACCATGGCATGAGAATCAAAAGCATCATAACTTCTAAAAGCATTCCTAGAATGTCTCCTATCATGATACATGAAAGCATGGTTCTTATGAGCACTACTAGCCATAGGGGCCTTCCCTTTCTCCTTGGTGGAGATGGAAGCCTTATGGCTTGTTAAGTTCTTGTTGGGGACTTGTTCTCAAATGCTAAGAGTTAAGAACAAGGCAACATAAAAAGTGTTAAATATTAAAGTCCTTCGTCCTTCAAGACATTATATCCCTTCGGATATAATGAATTCCGGACGAAGGTTATGAAGGAAAAAACCTTCGTAAGCTCGATAGATAATAAAGAAGAATCCATATACCAAATACGAAGAATAATTTAGATATTATTATCAACTTATATTTATTTGCATTGTCATATTCAAAATAACAAATTATAAATGTACCTTCGGATTGACGGAAAGTAAAGGTACAGGCGTGATGCGGAAAGCGAATGCTGAGTCAGCGTGAACAGTACGGGAATACTGTTTATCTATTTATAGGCAAGGGACGCAGCCCATGTAAAATTACATTCATGCCCTTTATATTTGCCAATAACACTATGGTAATCCTTCGAGGTCTAATTTGCCTTTTCATCTTTAAGTCGGTTCCCCTTTTCTACTGTCATGCCGAAGCTTTCCTGTGTATAGCTTCGTGATCACCTTGTCCTTCGTCATAATCACCCTTCGTCTCGCTCAGGCTTCGTCCTAACCATGCTTTGTATGCTCATGATCCGGATCCGAAGATACCTGTTCACATATTTCACTTGGAAAACATTATCAAATCATGTTTTTGAGGACCTTCGGAAGCCGAAGGCCCCCAATAGTTCTTGACTTCCCTCTTGAAGCCAAGACCATCCTTAATTGAGGGGTGTCTACCAATTGTGTAGGCATCCCTTGCGAATTTTAGTTTGTCAAATTCACTCTTGCTAGTCTTAAGTTGGGCATTAAGACTAGTCACTTCATCATTCAATTTAGAAATTGAAACTAGGTGTTCACTACAAGTATCAATATTGAAATCTTTACACCTATTGCAAATTGTAACATGTTCTACACAAGATGTTGATTTATTAGCTATTTCTAACTTAGCATACAAATCATCATTTATGCTCTTTAAGCTAGAAATAGAGTCATGGCATGTAGACAATTCACAAGAAAGCATTTCATTCCTTTTAATTTCTAAAGCAAGGGATTTTTGAGCCTCTACAAACTTATCATGTTCTTCATATAAAAGATCCTCTTGCTTTTCTAATAATCTATTTTTATCATTCAAAGCCTCAATCAATTCATTAATCTTATCAACCTTAGTTCTATCTAAGCCCTTGAATAAACATGAATAGTCTATTTCATCATCACTAGATTCTTCATCACTTGAAGAAGCGTAAGTACTAGTGTTACGAGTGCTTACCTTCTTTTCCCTTGCCATGAGGCAAGTGTGATGCTCGTTGGGGAAGAGGGACGACTTGTTGAAGGCGGTGGCGGTGAGTCCTTCGTTGTCGGAGTCAGATGACGAACAATCTGAGTCCCACTCCTTGCCAAGGTGTGCCTCGCCCTTAGCCTTCTTGTACACCTTTTTATTTTCCCTCTTGTTCCCTTGTTCCTGGTCACTATCATTATCGGGACAATTAGCGATAAAGTGACCAATCTTACCACATTTGAAGCATGAGCGCTTCCCCTTTGTCTTGTTCTTGTTAGGATGCCCCTTGCGACCCTTTAGTGCCGTCTTGAAGCGCTTGATGATGAAGGCCATCTCTTCATCATTGAGCCCGGCCGCCTCAACTTGCGCCACCTTGCTAGGTAGCGCCTCCTTGCTCCTCGTCGCTTTGAGAGCAATGGTTTGAGGCTCTTGGATTGGGCCATTCAACACATCGTCGATGTATCTTGCCTCCTTGATCATCATCCACCCGCTTACAAACTTTCCAAGTATCTCCTCGGGCGTCATCTTCGTGTACCTAGGATTCTCACGAATATTGTTCACAAGATGTGGATCAAGGACGGTAAAAGACCTTAGCATTAGACGGACGACGTCGTGGTCCGTCCATCGCGTGCTTCCATAGCTCCTTATTTTGTTGACGAGGGTCTTGAGCCAGTTGTACGTTTAGGTTGGCTCCTCGCCCCTGATCATCGCGAATCTCCCAAGTTCTCCCTCCACCAACTCCATCTTGGTGAGCATGGTGACGTCATTCCCCTCATGTGAGATCTTGAGGGTGTCCCAAATCTGCTTGGCGTTATCCAAGCCGCTCACCTTATGGTATTCGTCCCTGCACAAAGAAGCTAGAAGAACAGTAGTAGCTTGTGCATTTTTGTGAATTTGCTCATTAATGAACATGGGACTATCAGTACTATCAAATTTCATTCCACTTTCTACTATCTCCCATATGCTTGGATGGAGAGAGAACAAGTGACTACGCATTTTGTGACTCCAAAATCCGTAGTCCTCTCCATCAAAGTGAGGAGGTTTACCAAGTGGAATGGAGAGTAAATGAGCATTGGTACTATGCGGAATACGAGAGTAATCAAAAGAAAAGTTCGAATTGATCGTTTTCTTTTTCTCGTAGTCGTTGTCGTCGTCCTTTTGGGAAGAGGAAGATTCGTCGCTGTCGTCGTAGTAGACGATCTCCTTGATGCGCCTTGTCTTCTTCTTCCTCCCATCTTTTCGTTTGTGGCCCGAGCCCGAGTCGGTAGGCTTGTCATCTTTTGGCTCGTTGACAAAAGACTCCTTCTCCTTATCATTGATCACAATCCCCTTGCCCTTAGGATCCATCTCTTCGGGCGATTAGTCCCTTCGTGAAGAGAACGGCTCTGATACCAATTGAGAGCACCTAGAGGGGGGGTGAATAGGTGATCCTGTGAAACTTGAAAACTTAATGCCACAAAACTTGATTAGGAGTTAGCACAATAATGCCAAGTGGCTAGAGAGGAGTCTTAGCAAAACACAATAACCACAAAGAGATCAACACAGAGATGGCACAGTGGTTTATCCCGTGGTTCGGCCAAGCCCAACGCTTGCCTACTCCACATTGTGGCGTCCCAACGGACGAGGGTTGCAATCAACCCCTCTCAAGTGGTCCAAAGACCCACTACCATGGTGTTTTACTTTGCTTTACTATATCCTGCTTACGAGGAATCTCCACAACTTGGAGTCTCTCGCCCTTACAAAGATGTTCACCAAGAAGCACCAAAGTAAGGATGGGATGAGCAACGCACACAAGACACAAAAATCACAGCAAATACGCACACACAAGACCCAGACTTGAGCTCAAAAGAATATCACGAGGTTCTCATTAGAACGGAGCTCAAATCACTAAGAATGTCGAACAAGTGCGCAATAATGAAGTGTGAGTGATCAACAATGCTCAAAGGATGCTCGGTGTGCTCCTCCATGCGCCTAGGGGTCCCTTTTATAGCCCCAAGGCAGCTAGGAGCCGTTGAGAGCATTCCAGGAAGGCAATTCTTGCCTTCAGTCGCCTGGCACACCGGACAGTCCGGTGCACCACCGGACACTGTCCGGTGCACCACCGGACACTGTCCGGTGCGGATCTCTTTCCTTATTTGGTGAAGCCGACCGTTACAGATTTAGAGCCGTTGGCGCACCGGACACTGTCCGGTACACACCGGACAGTCCGGTGCCCCCTTGTGACCGTTGGCTCGGCCACGCGTCACGCGCGGAATCCTCGGCCGACCGTTGGCCCGGCTAACCGTTGGTTCACCGGACAGTCCGGTGCACCACCGGACAGTCCGGTGAATTATAGCCGTACGCCGTTAATTACTTCCCGAGAGCGACGACTTCGCCTGTGAATGGCTCACCGGACAGTCCGGTGCACCACCGGACAGTCCGGTGATTTATAGTCGTACACCGCCGTCGAAGTCCCGAGAGCAGCAAGTCCGCCAGAGCCAGCCTGGCGCACCGGACACTGTCCGATGCACCCAGATTGAGCAGACTTTGGCTGAACGAGCCAAGTCATCTCCAAATTGATTTCTCATGTTTCCAGCACTTAGACACAATACATTAGCTCTTAAAACAATGTACTAAGTTTAGAAACATACCTTTAATCTTGATTTTTCAATGTCCGGTGCACCAGAATGGGCGTGCCCGACTTCTGCGCGCTTCTGGCGCGCATTGAATGCGCCGGCAGGTAGCTGTTGGCGCCGATATAGCCGTTGCCCCGCTGTTACACCGGACAGTCCGGTGAATTTTAGCGGAGCAGCCGAAGTGAAAATCCGAGGCTGGCGAGTTCCTGAGGTCGCTCTTCCTTGGAGCACCGGACATGTCCGGTGTACACCGGACAGTCCGGTGAATTATAGCGGAGTGGCCTTTGGAAATTCTCGAGAGTGAAGAGTTTGAAATCGGAGTCCCCTGGTGCACCGGACATGTCCGGTGGCACACCGGACAGTCCGGTGCGCCAGACCAGAGGTGCCTTCGGATGACCCTTGCTCCTTTATTTTAACCCAATGCTTGGTCTTTTTATTGGCTAAGTGTGAACCTTTTGCACCTGTATAACTTACACACTAGAGCAAACTAGTTAGTCCAATATTTGTGTTGGGCAATTCAACCACCAAAATTATTTAGGAACTAGGTGTAAGCCTAATTCCCTTTCAATAACTACACTTTCACACTTACTAGCGCTTTTGTAGGTGTACATCATTCTTTTTTCTTGGTGAATCTCATTACTTGTCATTGCCAACATTTCAGGTAATATACTATTGAAGTATTGATAAAATCTCCCTTTCTGACATATAGAGCCACACGTCGAGCCTCTCTTAGGTCTCTGACATGGGATATGGGCGAACAACAATTATTTTATTTTATCAGTATTCGAGTTGATGACATCTGGCTTCGATAACATATTAAAGTGGACGCACTAACCAGTTCAACCTAAAAGTCTGAAGTTTTTGGGTTGAACTGGTGTAGGATCTAGGACACCAGCTAGAGGGGGGGTGAATATACGGTTTTAACTAAAATCAAAGACACTATAGAGATTTAATCAATACTACAAGAAATATAAATTCTCTAGCTATGACAAGTAAGCAAACTATGATGAACAATTATGTCAATGCTAGAAATGAGAGACAATACACAAATTACTAACTACTTGCAAAGTAATAAGTAAGGAGTGAAGACAATGACACCGAGTTTTATCCCGTGGTATCGGTGATTTATCGATCACCCCTAATCCATGTTGAGGTGGACTTCAAGCTCTCACTTGCTCCTCTATCAAGGTGTGTCTTGATCTTTGAGCCAAGTGGACAAGAGATCACTCAATACCTCGATTCCACTAGCATCGATTTTGTCGCTCCAGCGAGGTAGGCACGAACCCCTCACAGTCAACACTGTGGCTCCTCCACAATCTTCACAGAGAGCGAGACGGAGATAACACCTGAGCCGTCTAGGAGGCGACAACCTCCAAGAGTAACAAGCCAACGACGCTTGCTCGGTGTACCACCTAGTGCCTCAAAGATCACCAATGGATGCAAATGCACTAGGAGTTGTCAATCTCTCACTAGAATGCAATCTCAAGCAAAGAGTGTGAGATAATGAGTTAGATGATCATAAATTAGTTCAATGTGTGCTAGGAATGGCTAAGAGAGACCTCATACATGAGCTCCACTTCTATCTATAGCCCACCTCTCAATTCTAGTCGTTATGTGCTTGAAGCACACATTCAGCGCACACACGGACGGTCCACGCCCTACGGACGGACGGTCCACCGTACAAGTAACGACTATAATTCCCGTTTGAAACCTATCGGTGTTGTCAGAAAATGTCAAGCCTAGACGGTCTGCCAACCCTGATCGGATGGTCCGGGACCTGGCAACTTAAAACACCAGAGCATTGACCAAGTTGATTTACATGAGCGGACTGTCCGCCCTACTGGGATGGACGGTTCGCGCTTGGGAGTTAGTACTGTCCGGGCTAAAGCCCCGAACGGTCCGTAGTTCAAATGCCCAAAAATATACAATCCCTGCCCCAAATCCAATTTGGCATTTGCGGACGGTCCGCCAACCTCGACCGAACAGTCCGCACAAGGACACAGGGACACGTGCAACTAAGGACCCTCTCTGGTCAGGACTGTGGACGGTCTGGCCCCAAGGCCTAGATGGTCCATAGTACAAACATACCGGACCAATGTGAAGTGAACATACTTGGGATCCCTCTAGATGGATCGCGGATGGTCTGGCCTCTTGACCCGGACGGTCCGCCGACCCTAATACTTAGCCACTTTTCAAATACGCTTTAGAAAAGATTCTAACTCTAGAAATCGGAAGCGTTGTCAATCATCATGTAAATGTAACTACTAGATGCTATATGAGGCACTAAGTTTACACATACCAAAGTCATCGACGCCTCTTTATAACACGGCTATCTAACCTACTAATACGGTCAATTTCTTCTCTAAACTCTTGGTAACCAGCAAAAACAAAACCTATGTTATGCCTTTGCCTTCACCTCATCCACAACCAATTCTTATAAGTCTCCAAGACTTTTGTTCTCTGTGGTCCAACCTGTATTCTTATTTTGAAAGGGAAATGTGCCCTTGGGCCATTTCTATAATTGTTTTGGTGATTAGATGCCCAACACATGGTTTTAAGTTTATAAGTGCCAAGATGCAAATCAAGGAACAAGGTATGTCTCTGGACTTAGTAAATTGTTTTTGGATACTAACATGTTTATCTAAGTGTTAGAGACATGACCAAGAAAAGAGAAAAAGAACTGAGGAATAAGTGGCTCAGTTCAGCCAAATCTGCACCAGCCTGTGGCGCACCGGACTGTCCGGTGGCGCATCGGACAGTGTCCGGTGCCCAGGCTGGCCCGGCGGCGAAATGACTGCTCTCGGGAATCGGCGCGACGACGTGGCTATAAATCACTGGACTGTTCGGTGACAGTCCGGTGAGTCGTCAGCGCCCGCGCCCAAGTCTCCGGCGACGAACTCGTCGCTCTCGGGAAAAGGAGAAGGTGCCGCGGTTAAAAATCACTGGACTGTCCGATGAGCCAAAGGCGCCCACGGCCAACGGTCGTCTACGCGATCAACGGGCGACAAGTGGTCGAGCCAACGGTCGGATAGTCGCACAGGACTGTCCGGTGTGCACCGGACAGTGTCCGATGCGCCAACGGATCCAAAGATCCAACGACCGGCTTCACCAGAAAAGGAAAGAGATCGCACATCGGACTGTCCGGTGCACCACTCAACAGAAGGCAAGATTTGTCTTCCAAGTTGATCTCCAACGACTCCTAGTTGCCTTGGGCTATAAAAGGGACCCCTAGGCACATGAAACAGTAAACCAAGCTTTCACTAATCATCCTAAGACTCCCATACTCCGCAATCACACAATCGGTTCATTGTGTTAGAGATTTGAGCACCATCTAAGTTGTAAACTCCTTGCACCGTGTCTTGTGCTCACTTCTTGGCTTGTGTGCGTAGTTACTGCGATTTGAGTCTTGTATGTGTTGCTTTCCCTCCCTTGCTTCTGTGATTTTTGTGTAATCAACATTGTAAGGGCGAGAGGTTCCAATTTGTGGAGATTCCTCGCAAACGGGAAAAGAACTCGAAAGGAAAAGACCATGGTATTCAAGTTGATCATTGGATCACTTGAAAGGGGTTGAGTGCAACCCTCGTCCATTAGGACGCCACAACATGGAAGTAGGCAGGTGTTACTTGGCCGAACCACGGGATAAATCACTGTGTCTCTTGTGCTATTTTTCTCTGTGATTGTTTTCTTCTCAAAAGCTCGCTCTCTAGCAACTTGGTTAATCGAACTAACATTTTGTAAACCGAGTTGTGCGTTGAGTGTTGAATTTTGCAGGATCACCTATTCACCTCCCTCTAGGTGCTCTCAATTGGTATCAGAGTCGTACTCTTCATCTAAGGGACTAACCGCCTGAAGGGATGGATCCTAAGGGTAAGGGGATGGTGGTCAACGACAAGGAGAAGGAGTCCTTCTTCAGCGAGCCAAGAGAAGACAAGCCCACTGGCTCAGGCTCGAGTCACAAGAAGAGGGATGGGAAGAAGAAGAGGCGCATCAAGAAGATTATCTACTACGACAGCGACGCCTCCTCTTCTTCACCAAGAGATCACGACGACAACTCCTCGTCGAAAAAGAAAACGGTCAATCAAAACTACTCTTTTGACTATTCTCGCATTCCTTACAATTCAAATGCGCATTTACTATCAATTCCCCTTGGAAAACCCCCTACACTTTGATGGAGAGGACTATTCTTTTTGGAGTCATAAAATGTGTAGTCATTTATTCTCCCTCTATGCTAGCATATGAGAAATTGTAGAAAATGGAATACATTTTGATAGTACTGACAATCCTGTGTTCATAAATGAACAAATTCATAAAAATACCCAAGCCACTACTGTCTTGCTAGCATCTCTGTGCAGGGATGAATATAACAAGGTTAGCGGCTTGGACAACGCCAAACAAATCTAGGTCACCCTCAAGATCTCTCATGAGGGAAATGATGCCACGATGATCACCAAGATGGAACTGGTGGAAGGCAAGCTGGTGAGATTCACGATGATCAGGGGAGAGGAGCCATCATAGACCTACAATAGGCTCAAGACCCTAGTCAACAAAATCCGAAGCTATGGGAGTACAAGATGGACGGATCATGATGTCGTCTGACTCATGGTCAGGTCATTTACAGTTATTGACCCCCATCTTGTAAATCTTATTCGTGAGAACCCCAGGTATACCAAGATGACGCCCAAGGAAATCCTCGAAAAATTCGTGAGCGGACGCATGATGGTGAAGGAGGCACAATACGTGGACGATGCACTAAACAGTCCACTACCCGTCTACGAGCCACAACCCGTCGCTCTCAAAACAACCAGCAGCAGGGAGACGCTACCCAGCAAGGTAGCACAAGTGGAGGCGATAGGGCTCAATGAAGATGAAATGGCGCTCATCATCAAGCACTTCAAGATCGCACTAAAAGGACGAAAGGAGTACCCCAACAAGAACAAGTCAAGGGGAAAACGCTCCTGCTTCAAATACGGTAAGACTGGTCATTTTATTACTCAATGTCCCGATAATGAAAATGACCAGGCACAAGAAAAGCATGGGAAGAAGGAGAAGAAGAAAAACTACAGGAAAGCAAAGGGCGAGGCACACCTTGGAAAAGAATGGGACTTCGACTGTTCTTCATCCAACTCCTACGATGAAGGACTAGCTGCCTTGGCCTTCGACAAATCTTCGCTCTTCCCCAACGAACGCCATACGTGCCTTATGGCTAAGGAGAAGAAGGTATGTATTCGGGACACTCCCAAGTATACTTCTTCTAGTGATGAAGAGTCATCTGATGATGAAGTAGACTACACTGATTTGTTTAAGGGATTAGATAGAACTAAAGTAGACAAAATAAATGAGTTAATTGATGCCCTTAATGAAAAGGATAGATTGCTAGAAAAGCAAGAAGATATTTTGTATGAGGAACATGATAAATTTGTTAGTGTTCAAAAATCTCTTGCTTTAGAAATTAAAAGAAATGAAATGCTATCCTCTGAGTTGCCTACTTGTCATGAATCTATCTCTAGTCTAAAGAATTTAAATGATGAATTAAATGCTAAGCTAGAGAAAGTAAGTGCAACTAGTTCATGTGTAGATCAAGTTGTTATTTGCAATAGGTGTAAAGATGTTGATTTTGACGAACATGCTACTACTATTGCTAAAATAAACAATGAGGTTGCAAGTCTTAATGCTCAACTTAAGACTTGCAAAGATGATTATGATAAATTAAAATTTGCTAGGGATGCCTACACTATTGGTAGACACCCCTCAATTAAGGATGGACTTGGTTTTCGAAAGGAAACCAAGAACTTAACAAGCCAAAGGACTTCCGTTCTCAACAAGGAGAAAGTGAAGGCCCCTATGGCTAGTAGTTCTCAAAAGAACCATGCCTATATTTATGATAGGAAATTCACTAGTCATGCTTATAATGATAGATGCTATGATCGTATTGTTTCTCATGATGCTACATTTAATTCTCATGCTATGCTCGCATCTAGTTCTGCTTTTGTTCATAGTAGAAGCAGGCCTAGGCGAAATTATGCTACTTCTCGTGCACCTAGGAAAGTTTATAATGGTCCTACTACTGTTTATCATGCTTGCAATGCTTCGTTTGTGCTTACATGTAAAAATGCAAAAGTGATAGCTAAAAAATTGGGATCTAAATGCAAGGGAGACAAGACTTGCATTTGGGTTCCAAAAGTTGTTGTGACTAACCTTGTAGGACCCAACAAGAGTTGGGTACCTAAAACCCAAGCTTAAATTCCTTGCAGGTTTATGCATCCGGGGGCTCAAGCTGGATTATCGACAGTGGATGCACAAACCACATGACGGGGGAGAAGAAGATGTTCACCTCCTACGTCAAGAACAAGGATTCCTAGGATACTATTATCTTTAGAGATGGGAACCAAGGCAAGGTCAAAGGCTTGGGCAAGATAGCCATCACAAACGAGCACTCAATATCAAATGTATTTTTAGTAGAGTCGCTCAGGTACAGTCTACTATCTGTAAGTCAATTGTGTCACATGGGCTACAATTGTTTATTTACAAATGTTGATGTATCTGTCTTTAGAAGGAATGATGGTTCATTAGCTTTTAAGGGTGTATTAGACGACAAGCTCTACTCAGTTGATTTTTTGAAAGAGAATGTCGATCTAGATGCATGCTTAATCGCTAAGACTAATATGTGCTGGCTTTGGCATCGCCATCTAGCACATGTTGGAATGAAGAACCTTCATAAACTTCTAAAGGGAGAACATGTGTTAGGACTAACCGATGTCTGTTTTGAGAAAGACAGACTTGTGCAGCATGCCAAGCAGGGAAACAGGTGGGAAGCACTCATCACAACAAGAATGTAATGATGACATTAAGACCACTAGAACTTCTTCACATGGATATCTTCGGACCCATTTCCTACCTCAGCATCAGGGGAAGTAAGTATGGTCTTGTAATAGTCAATGATTTTTTCCGCTTCACTTGGGTTTTTGTCGGTACCCTGAAACTAGGGTACCCCCTTGTCGGCGTTTCGAGACCGGGGGGTCCCAGAGCCGACGAGTGAAGTGTCGCCGCGTGCCCCAGCCCAGATGGGTCGACGCGAGGCCGAGCGCGAAGGGGGAAAGCGAGGAGGCAGGAGATGGGTCGTGAGAGAGGTGGAAATCCCGCGGCCTTCGTGTTCGTCCCGCGCCCAGGTCGGGTGCGCTTGCAGTAGGGGGTTACAAGCGTCCACACGGGGGAAGGAGCGAGTGGCCTCACGCGAGCGCCCGTCTCATCCTCGTTCCCGCGTGGCCGACCCTCTCTAGGAGGGCCCTGGTCCTTCCTTTTATAGGCATAAGGAGAGGATCCAGATGTACAATGGGGGTGTAGCAGAGTGCTACGTGTCTAGCGGAGGAGAGCTAGTGCCCTAAGTACACGCCATCGTGGCGGCCGGAGAGATTTTGGCGCCCGGTTCGTGTGATGTCGTGGCCGTCGGAGGAGCGCCGGAGCCTGGTGGAGGGACAACTGTCGGGGCCGTCGAGTCCTTGCTGACGTCCTCTTGCTTCCGTAAGGGGGCCGAGAGTCGCCATCGTCAGGGAGCGTGCGGGACGCCATCATCGCCTATCTGGCGGAGTGAGCCAGATGGGACGCCGGTCTTGTTCCCCGTAGCCTGAGTCAGCTTGGAGTAGGGTAATGATGGCGCCTCCTGTTGATGTGGCCGGTCCGCGCCCTGGGTTGGGCGATGTGGATGCTCCTCCGAGGTCGAGGTCGAGTCCGTCTTCCGTGGCCGAGGCTGAGTCCGAGCCCCCGGGTCGGGCGAGGTGGAGTTCGTCGTCTTCTGGGGCTGAGCCCGAGTCCGAGCCCTGGGTCGGGCGGAGCGGAGTTCGCCGTCTTCCGGGGCTTAGCCCGAGTCCGAGCCCTGGGTCGGGTGGAGCGGAGTTCGCCGTCTTCCGGGGCTTAGCCCGAGTCCGAGCCCTGGGTCGGGCGGAGCGGAGTTCGCCGTCTTCCGGGGCTTAGCCCGAGTCCGAGCCCTGGGTCGGGCGGAGCTTCCTATGGCGTGCGGCCGGGCCTGACTACCTGTCAGCCTCACTCTGTCAAGTGGCACCGCAGTCGGAGTGGCGCAGGCGGCGCTGTCTTTCTATCAGACTGGTTAGTGGAGCGGTGAAGTGACGGCGGTCGCTTCGGCTCTGTCAGCTGAGGGGCGCGCGTCAGGATAAAGGTGTTAGGCCACCTTTGCATTAAATGCTCCTGCGATTTGGTTGGGGTTGCTTCTTGGCGAAGACAGGGCCTCGGGCGAGCCGGGAACGCATTCGCCGCTGGAGGGGGACCTCAGGCGAGGCGGAGATCCTTCGGGGTCGGCTGCCCTTGTCCGAGGCTAGGCTCGGGCGAGGCGTGATCGAGTCCTTCGAATGGACTGATCCCTGACTTGATCGCACCCATCAGGCCTTTGCAGCTTTATGCTGATGGGGTTACCAGCTGAGAATTAGGAGCCTTGAGGGTACCCCTAATTATGGTCCCCGACACCCCTGCTATTGTACAAAGACGAAGAACCCACGCGGCTATCCCTTAGTCACGTGGAAGAAGTGTTGCGTGTGGAACCAAGCCACAGCTCGCCCTAATCTCAGGCGGCTATTTTGGGTCCACAGCAGCGCCCGACTCCACCGCATGGGCGGGTCCGGAGCCACCATGTGTCCAGAGAAGGCGATATACTCCAAGGCATCAACAGTGGTCCGGACCTCCACAGGAGAGCGCCGGACCCCCGGATATGCAGTCCGGACCCCTAGGGTTGGTCCCAGACCCTCGGATATACAGTCCGGACCCCCAGGGTTGGTCCCGGACCTCCACGTGTGCAAGCTGGACCCCTGGAATGGGATTCGTACCCCCCCCCCCCCCGTATGGGGTCTGGGTCACCCACAGGGGGTCCCAAGGTCCTAGGACAGAACGCACCCGGACCTTGAACAGGACCCAGGCAGGGGTCCGGTGTCGACACATGTCTAGACCCAGACTGGTGCGGACCTTTCCGCATACACTTCTGCTCCGCGCCCAGGCAGAGACCCGATGCTGCCACGTGGCCTACAGCGCGTGACGTAAGCCAGCAGGCGGAGCCTGACGTAAGGCCTCCAGGTTACGTGGCCCCTGCATTTATTGCAGATAAGGCGCGCCGCCTGACAAGCGATGTGCCGCCTCGGCATTTAATGAGGCCAGTCCACTCTGCTGTCAGGCGGCGACCTGTCCATTCCACTAGCAAGCAGTGTGCCGCCTCAACATTTAATGAGACATGTCCATTCCGCTAGCAGGCGGCATGCCTGTCTATTCCGCTGGCAGGCGGCACGCCCATGCTGTCGCATGCACTATACTCATCATCACTCGTACGTACCAAGGAAGCTACCGTTGTGTATCAACACTGCGTGGGCTGCGGACATCTGGGCGCCAGAAGATCTCTCAGGCGTCACCTGCATTAGTTGCTCCGTGTATTTCTTCCATTATGTCCCTGGACCCACATGTCGGGGCTCAGCAACCTTGTATGTGCCTCCCTTGGGCTATAAAAGGGAAGACACACAACGTTACAAGGCACACGCAACTTAGACGCTCAAACTCACAAGTCACTTAGACCCTCGGGAAGTTCTCCAAGCTCTCGAGCATCAGCAATACAACACATAGTGGAGTAGGATATTACGCTCCGGCGGCCCTAACCACTCTAAATTCTTGTGTTCTCGTGTGTTCTTACACCTTTCTACAACAGGCAAAACACTTAGGCCCCCTCCTCATCTTAGGATTTAGGGCGGGTGCATTCCGCCATCCGGTCGGAGATTTCCTCTCCAACATGTCTGCGCGATCAATGGGCGACACATGGCCGAGCCAACAGTCAGATAATCGCATCGGACTGTCCGGTGTGCACCAGATAGTGTTCGGTGCGCCAAGGGATCCAAAGATCCAACGGTCGGCTTCGCCAGAAAAGGAAAGAGATTGCGCACCGGAAAGGAACTGTCATGTCCGGTGGTGCACCGGACTATCCGGTGCACCACTCGACAGAAGGCAAGATTTGCCTTCCAAGTTGATCTCCAACGACTCCTAGCTGCCTTAGGCTATAAAAGGGACCCCTAGGCGCATGGAATAGTAAACCAAGTTTTCACTAATCATCCTAAGACTCCCAGACTCCGCAATCACGCAATCGATTCAGTGTGTTAGAGATTTGAGCACCGTCTGAGTTGTAAACTCCTTGCGCCGTGTTTTGTGCTCACTTCTTGGCTTATGTGCGTAGTTACTGTGATTTGAGTCTTGTGTGTTGCTTTCCCTCCCTTACTTCTGTGTTTTTTGTGTAATCAACATTGTAAGGGCGAGAGGCTCCAATTTGTGGAGATTCCTTGCAAACGAGAAAAGAACTCGAAAGAAAAAGACCGTGGTATTCAAGTTGATCATTGGATCACTTGAAAGGGGTTGAGTGCAACCCTCGTCCATTGGGACACCACAACTTGGAAGTAGGCAAGCGTTATTTGGCCGAACCATGAGATAAATCACTGTCTCTTGTGCTATTTTTCTCTGTGATTGTTTTCTTCTCAAAAGCTCGCTCTCTAGCAACTTGGTTAATCGAACTAACATTTTGTAAACCGAGTTGTGCTTTGAGTGTTGAATTTTAAAGAATCACCTATTCACCCCCTGTAGATGCTCTCATATTTCTCCAAGAATTGTTAGTCTACAAATGATTATCATTAAATTGGGGCCTACATGATTCACAACTGGTTAATGTGTCCACTCTAATAGAGACAATGGTATATACACATTTGTATAATGGTATATACACATTTGTGTCCTCCCCATTTTGACGAGCACAATGTATCAAGGAAAGTCTTCTTTCTTCTTTAACTAAGACAAGAGATAGGAGACCTTCCTTTTCACAACTTTCCTTGCAAATGTTGGCAATGTAATTTATGGTACGTGATTGAATAATTAATAGAATCACTGCCACAAGAATCCATAGAGTCAAGATACTCGAGTCAAAATTTGATGTTCTTCTTCAGGTAAATCACCACCTCTTGCTGCAAAATATTATGGCATAAGGGTTGATGTTCTGTTTTCTATGCACTAAGCCTTTTGTTCTTTGAGAAAGTCATGAGGCGCAGTTCACTTACAATCAAGCAAAGGACGATGCAACCTACAGCTCCAGGGAAAAGCGCGTACCAAAGTTGCAAGCTGTGAAACTTCGGGCTATCGATAAATAGGAGGGGCAAGCTTGCAGCTGCAAGAATTCAGAGATTATAAACATCGTACAAACAAGTGTTCAATGAGAAGGGGATGTCCACAGTACAGACAGCTGGGGGCTGGGGCAACACAACCAGACGAAATATTTGTCTTGGGAGATTTACCTGGAGGATGTGAGGCACCCGTGATGATCATGAATGCTATACAGGCTGAAAGGGCTGCACCTCTTGCTAACCAGCCAGGCCCAAACAACGACAGGGCTAATACGCCCAAAGCCGCACAACCGATCTGGGCGACGAACATATTATATTTCTGCAAGTTTTTATCAGCCGTGTTAGTACTGATTATCATAGATGAAGCACGAGAACTTTTGATTCACCATTAGAGTTGCTAACTTGCTATATGTTTGTACAGTCACAAACAAGTGTTACTTTGTTAGTACTAATTACCATAGGTGGATTTCAAGAGATTTTGATTCGCTGTAAGCAATTAGCTAAAGTTTTCTACAATCTCGAACCATCTCAAAATGGAAGAAGGTAACTGTAAGCCTGCAACAGTGGTATTTCACTGTTTTAATTTTACAAAAAACATAACTTACCGAGGGCTTATTTGGGAACTCTGTTTCTCAAAACCGCAGTTTATAATACCACAGTTTATTGTATGCCGTGGCATAACTATAGTATATTTTACATCAATCTAACCCAACACATGTTTGGAGACAAAGTATTTCAGTTGTAATGTAGAAGAAGAGTAGACTGCAGCTGCTTCAAGACAAAAACTTTGGTCCGAAAAAGTTTTTTTTACACCAAAAATATCAAATTCAGTTACCTTCAAATTCTCCTTTAAATTCAGTTACCTTCAAATCTTTTTCTCGTTCAAATTCAGTTACCTTAAATCAATCATAATTGATCAGATAAGCGAAGTGGTTGTTTGTGGAGCATTCTAATATTTTTTTAAGTAAATATAGGAATTCAGCGGAACATTTCGATAAGGAATATGTTAGAAAAGTGTCTGAGGCTAATCCGTGACCTATATCTATCACCATACAAAACCTTGGAAAAAGGACAGTACATTTTTCTCATCTCAAAAGAAAAAGGATGAAGAAGAAGCAAAGACAGTTTTGAATGTAGGATTTCTTTATAGCATTCAAGTTTCATCGTTCGTGCCCAAAGCGGCCATTTCGTCCCACGTTACCATCGTAAACTATAAAAAAACGTCGTGGAGCTATATTTTAAAATGTATTTGCTTCAAAAAAAAATGTGAATGTATGTTGACTACGCACCTTGGCTGCAGGCGAGTCTGGAGCGCTGAAAAGCACGCAGCAGACTGCTCCCAGCGGCGGAATCGTCAAGGATACTCCCTTGAACGCCACCACCTGGTCCATTTTCCCCAGTACCGCCATGGCCAAGAATGCTCCTGAATGGTATCAAGTATCAACATTGCAGGTGGCAACAGATCAAATGGGAGGCCTTCTGACCCTTCGTAAATAAACTTGTTCTTAAAGCCCAAAATTCTGCACTGGTTTGCCAATATTCAAGGAACACTTGTTTTCTGAAAATAAATACGCAAGAAATAGTTGTCATCATCTGGCAACAGCAGAGACCTTCAGACAAACGCGAGCCAGCCTGTAGAATGAAACCCTAACCCTACACTAGGGTGAGCCTGTATATTAATAGACTGAGTTAGGTCTGGCCCATTATAGACAGAGGGGTGAAATGGTAAATGTACAAGTGAGACCCCATAAACCCTAATATAGTTCTAACACCCTCCCGCAGTCGCAACTCTATCCTATACAGATGTTGAGACCGGAGCGAAAGTCTAAAAATACACTCGACGGTAACCCCTTGGTGAAGATGTCGGCGAACTGCAACGTGGTGGGGACGCTGAGAACCCGAACGTCACCGGCGGCGACACGCTCGCGGACGAAGTGCAGGTCGATCTCCCTGTGCTTCGTGCGCTGATGCTGCACGGGATTGGTGGAGAGGTAGGCTGCGCTGACGTTATCGCAGTAGACGAGGGTAGCGCGCTGGAGGATACTGTGGAGCTCGTGGGGGAGCTGTCGCAGCCAGGAGGCCTCTGCCACGCCGTTGGCCACGGCGCGGTACTCGGCCTCAGCACTGGAGCGAGAGACGACGGGCTGCCGCTTGGCGGCCCAGGAGACGAGGTTGGTGCCCAGGAACACGGCGTAACCGGAGGTGGATCGGCGCGTGTCTGGACAGCCAACCCAGTCAGCGTCGGTGTAGACCACGAGTTCCGACGTCGGGAATGGTCGGAGTAGGAGGCCGTAGTCGAGGGAGCCGCGGAGGTAGCGCAGGATCCGCTTGAGAGCGGTGAGATGAGGCTCCCGCGGAGTGTGCATATGCAGGCACACCTGCTTGACGGCGTAGGCGATGTCAGGCCTGGAGAAGGTGAGGTACTGGAGCACGCTGGTCAGGCTCCTGTAGGACGTCGCATCGGCGACCGGGGGCCCGTCGTTCTCTGAGAGCTTCGCCTGGGTGTCGACAGGCGTGGAGCAGGGCTTGCAGTCGGACATGCCAGCCCGCTACAGTATGTCGATGGCGTACTGGCGCTGATGGAGGAAGAGACCCTGGGACCGGCGCTCGGCGGTGATGCCGAGGAAGTGGTGGAGGGGCCCCAGGTCCTTCATCGCGAACTCTCGCTGCAGGGCGACAATCGTGCGCTGTAGGAGGTCGGAGGTGGATGCCGTGAGCACAATGTCGCCGACGTAGAGCAGAAGGAAGACGGTGTCGTCGTCGTGGCGGTAGATGAAGAGGGACGTGTTCGACTTGGCCTCGATGTAGCGCCCCAATCCTCTAGGACTCAAATGTGATACAATTACTAGTCCCAGGAGGCTAGTAAACACATTTATACAACAGATGATTTCAGATCTGCTTAAACGAGACAAACCTATAAAGGTGGCGATCAACTTTAAGAGTTGGTCCACAACTCGGGACATATCATCAGAGTGGGGCTGAAGCAGCCCGATATACACAGCGAAGCAAATCAGCGGTCCAACAGCCACAGGCAAGGTTGTGAACAGGCGTAACTCTTACCCGATCTCCTTTTTCTGAAAAACAACAAATATGCAAGGGTGAGTACAAACGTACTCAGCAGCCCACCTTCACCCGCGGAATGGGGAAATCAGATATAATGCATGGAATATGTGGAGCTCAGGATATTTTGCAGAAACAGCAATATTTTATGCATGGTTGTTTTGTAAAACATTTTGTATTTTTCAAAGCGCATCCTCTCCCAAAGGAGCAGGAAGTTTTTCAGTATAGAACAAAATCCCCTGGACTAAACCATCCAGGTATCTCAGCAGTTTCCCACTGGTTTTCATTTTCAAAAACAGCTACTGGACTTCCCGTCCACCATAGCTCACGGCTCAACCGTCGGACCTTTTTGAAATCACTTTTCTCAAAAGCACCTTTTTTTAACAACAAACACTAATTGCCATAACACACCAGACTCGTCCATTCCTGTGGACACAGACTATTTGAATAGGTTTTCAAACTCTGCGCAGAGGTGTACACTTTACCCACTAGTCCGGCTCTGCGATCTCATAGCTAGTGAGATCCAAATCCGAATCTCTTTCTTTCCTCGCACGTTCTTACCTTAACGGTTATACCGGAAGGAGTCAGGCCACCGCCATGTCCAAACCGAACAAAACATTCCCCCTCCTTATCCTCCCGGTGCTCCCCAGCCTTCATAACCCTAGGGTTGGACCGTACGAGTTCAGATTGAGTGACTGCCCATACAATCTCGAGTGGTTGTACATATCATGAGTACAGGTAGTGAAGGATGACAAACCGGTCCTTATATGAGGGGACAATCCTTCTGCTCACACCTAAACCAGTTGAGCCATCACCTTAGGCCCTCCCCTAAACCAGGGAGTCCCTGATCATCCCTACTCAAAGGTGATATGGGTGAAAACCCTTCATCATACACATTTTGAAAAGCATTTTCTTTTGCAAACTCACACCTTTCCTCAAATCATTTGTAATAAATATATCAGGGATTGATTGCGACAAGCGGCTGGGTGGCCATAATAACTTGTCTCAAAATCATATCATGCATAAAATAACAGGCTGAGGGTTGTGGTTAAAAAATCATAGGTAATTTATGCATCAAAGGGATCTAGTGAGCTTGCCGTGCTTATCCAACGAAGGGGGGGGGGAAGCTCGCGGAACTGGCTTCTGGCTCCACCGCCTGGCGTAGACTTGCAGATCTAGCCTCCACGAGATGGCACGAACGCTCCGATAACTATGCAACATGTATAAGCAAACATACAAACCAGCAAGTATACCAACAAATATTTAGTATAGCGGTCAGAATAGCGATATATGGATGGGTAGAGTCTTGAGTAGAATCTGTGTCATGTGGTATTGTGATATTACTGGTGGTGGCGTGGAGGTGCTTACCAGGAGGGTGGACTGGAGATGAAGCGACACTATGCATGTAGCCGGCAGAGCGGAGTAACTGAGTGGGTGGGGTGTTTGCCTTGGCTGAGGGCGTTGAGTGTGTGGAGAGAGAGAGGGTAGCTCGGTGTATTTATAGCTGGGTGTATGTGGTGTAGTACAGTGAAGTTCAATGTTGGTGAGAATAGTGACGAATGAATCGTCTAACTTAATATGAACAGGAGAGTTATAAGCAGAATATGGGACCAGAGTATTTTGGGAGTTTTCTGGAATATGAACAATGCTTAAGGGATGACATGGTTGGATAGGGAATAGTTTGATAAGAATTTAGAAACAAGAATTATTGGAATCGGAGTTTGGAAGCCTGGTTCGAAGGAATCTCAAAGTTAAGCGTGCTCAACTTGGAGAAACCTGGGATGGGTGATCAGATGGGGAGATCCCACTGGAAGGAAAATCACAGTCACCGGAGTTCGTATGACTGGAATATGGGTCTGGCTGGTCTTAGGTGGACTGAGCAGCATGATGGATGAGTAGTTGAAATTTGGGGCGATCGAATGATCAATGAATAGTAACGATGAATAGTGACGACGGAAAAAGTTACCATAGATATCATCGATGAATAGTAAAGGTGAATAGTAACGATGGTGAATAGTAACGACGAATAGTAACGATGGTGACCAGTGTCGATGAATAGTAATGGTGAATAGTAACGATGATGAATAGTACCGGTGAATAGTTTGTATGAACGGACGATGAACGATGAATAGTGACTATGAACGAACGATGAATAGGAACTATGAACGAACGGACGAACGAACAATCGGAATTTCAGCAACATAACGACAGAATAAAAATTATCTGGAAGAACGATGAATAGGAACTATGAACGAACGATGAACGATGAATAGGAACTATGAACGAACGATGAACGATCGAATAATCGAACGAACGATCGGAATTTCGGCAGCATAACGGTAGGACAAAGATTATCTGAAAGAACGATGAATAGGGACTATGAACGAACGATGAACGATGAATATGAACTATGAACGAACAATGAACGATCGGAATTTCGGCAGCATAACGGCAGGACAAAGATTATCTGGAAGAACGATGAATAGGGATTATGAACGAACGATGAACGATGAATAGGAACTATGAATGAACGGACGAACGATCGAATGATCGAACGAATGAACGATCAGAATTTCAGCAGCATTACGGCAGGAAAAAGATTATTTAGACGAACGAACGGACGAACGATCGAACGATCGGACGAACGGACGAACGAACCATGAACGATCAGATGAACGATCGAACTATCGGACGAACGAACGAATAAACTAAGAACAGGTGGACGAACGATCGAAGAACAACCGAACGATCCTTGTGCTAGTGGGTGCTTGTGTGGGAGGTGGAGTGGGCGTGTGGGGGGGAAGAGTTGCCATGAAATGGCTTAGGGTGGGATGAGAGGAGGCCCTTGCCCCTCTATTTATAGCCATGGTGGGGGATTAGGAGGAGGGATGAGAGGATTAGTGGGAGGATGAGAGGATTAGTGGGAGATTAGCATGGATTTGTCTTTATAAGTGAGATTAGCTTGTAGAGCTCACCGTATGACACCGGAGGCATAGGTATACGTATGAGCATGAGAAAAGTTTTGAAGAAAATATTTGTAGGGACTTGAAAAATGATTCTGAAGGTATTTCTCAGGAAGAAAATACTTGGAGATATATCGGTGGAATATTTGGACAATATTTCTGGAAAGAATCAGAGGGGATCACTGGGGAAATATCTGGGTAGTATTTCTAGAAAGAATTTAAGGGGGATCACTGGGAAAATATTTGTAGGATATTTTGAGGAGGATTTTGGAGAGAATATAGACCACTATATTTTATTTGTTGATATCAACTCGCAAACAAACATTTTGAAATGAAATTTGAAATTTAATTTGAATTTAGAGCGAGTTTGAGAAATTTTCGAGATTTGAATTTTTGGGATGCTACAGATCTACCTCACTTAAAATGAATCTCGTCCTCGAGATTTGGCTTAGAAGGGTTATGGGTATAGCTTTACTTTAGCTACATATCTTCACTTTGCAGACTCTTCGAGGAGATGGAACTTCAACAAAATCTAGCCTTTCAGGAGCATCCGGTTGCTGATTGCAAACACTGATTCTGGCTACTCAAAGATCATCTTCAGGCTTCTAGGTTTTGTTTGGCAGCTAGCTTATTGAAGAAGCATCGATGCCAACACGCAAACCTTCCTCTTGTGAACTCCCACATGGATTTCTTCCTTGATTGGTCTTCTGGTGCTTCATCAACGGAACATGGGTGACCGCTTCTCATCCAGAAACTTATATGCTTTGATGATCTGGTCCTCCACAAGCTTGCTACGGCCTTCTTTTTCTCCATAGTAGGAACCTTACTGGAACACTACCCCACTTAAAAAGAATGAGGGTATAACTCTTGAATCTTGGGGATTTGAACTCCTTGAAGTACCACATAACAAGGGTGTTACGGGGCCTTCTTCTGCTGTTGCTACTTGACTAGGCTGTAGAGAGATGACTGACATAGGGTTGATTCTGGGAGAACCTTCTTCTTATCTTCTCTTCACTATCTTCTTTTCACTGACCCTTTCTTTCTCTTTGCTCTTCCCACTGGACGATTCTATCAAAGAGTATTACCATCATACAGAGGAGGAAACCAAATACTATGAACCATGTACAACAGTCTTCAACCCAAGAATCACCAAGCATCGTGATCTTAGGGGCGAGGGAGTGGAAAATGGAGTTGCTTGCGATTTGGCAGAGGGGATTTATCTGGAGTGTGCTTTGCTTTGAGCGAGATGGGAGTTGAGGGAGCTGGTGGGGGGTTTTATAGGCGAGCGGGGGTGCTCGGGGGGTGTGTGGAGTGGTAGTGATGGAGCAGGTGACACGAGGCAGTAGGTGCGACAAGGGGAAGGGGGGCCTGGTGTTGCTGGCGGTGATGGCGGCGGTGGGTGCGCTGCAAAGGGGGAGTGGGGCGGTGGTGGTGCGCATGGAGGTAGGGTACGCGTGCAGGGGCCATGGGTGGGTGGTGGGGTCGATGACCCTGATGTTTGTGGTATCTGGTTCCAAGAATCTTTGCCTCTATGTATGGTAATAACTCCTTTTGTCCTCTTTTCCAGTTTACTTTGACTCGGGGGCAGTGCTTTGATTCTCACCGTGAGTCCTTTTTGACTGAGCGACTGGACTGGTTTCTTCTGTAGCTTATTCTAGGCTTCAAGGGTAAGCTTCTCGGTATCTTCTTGACTAAGGTGCTTTTCTCTTGAGATGGGTTAAGATGAGAATGGAAGCATAAGGTGAGGATTAGCTCTAATTTGTTATCTATGTTTTTAGAGAAAACCTTTCTTAAAAAGAAAGAAAACACATAAGCTCAGCAATGATAAGCACAAACAAATCAACTGTTTTGAATAAGGGAAGAATAGAGTTTTTCAAAGCACGGACTACTCAGATTCGGGGGCTAAGCATAACTACTATTGCTTGGCTCCTGAATTGAGAACTATGCTAAATGCAACTTATGAGCACTAACGTTAAAGCATCAGATATGCACTCAAAAGGGGAGAAAACATCATGCAAAATTCATTTTGAAATGCCCTAGGGGGCCACACAATTAGAGTTTTTCAAAACACGAGTCTACACGATTACCTCTCATACCCGCCGGGCTCTAGCCAAAGTGAAGAAAACTTCACTACCCAATGCATGCAGAGGACTAGGCATAACTAACTTCAGACCAGGCAGCTTCTTTTCTGGCAAGGCTGGCACATAACTTCAATCTGAGACTTCTCCTGGATGGGTCAAGAGGGAGCTGATGTTGATGACTTCTTCTAGCGGCGACTGAAGTGGCAAGACGGGGTTGAACTCTTCTTCAAGCGAGACTGGCTCTTGTAGCTCCTTAGAGGGCGGCGGTGCTGGCGGGGTGCTTGTAGCTTCTTCCTTGATCTCACAGGACGGTGCTAGAATCTTCTTCATGGTGAGGGGCTCAAACAACTCTGGCGGGGGATCTTGGGAGGACTCGAGGTGCTCTTGTTTATCCATAGCCTTAGGGGAGACTGGCATTCCTTCCAAGACTATGGCTCCTTCTGGGAGTTCCCAAGCCTTCATATCTCCTTTGATACAGACTGGGTGACCTTCAAGAATCTGGAGATCTTCAGCTCTCATGGACTGAACTGGGTTGGATGAAGTGGGCTCTTGGATCCATAGGGCTTCATGTTGGTTGTGGGTTACCAAGTAGGCCTCCATCAACTTCTGGACGTGCTCATCCTTGGCTTGCTTCAGGGCTTCAACAGCAATGACTTCACGACTTTCCAAGGCAGCTACATGGGCTTGAGCTGTGGTGAGATCCACATGGAGCTGACGGTTGAGCTTCTCTGCATCTTCTGCTCGGGCAATCATCTGACGGTGGTGCTAAGCCAAGAAATCATACTGGGCATCCAGGGTGAGCAGGTATGTAGTGAGGTACACGACTGTGGGGTCGTCCTCAAGCAGTTGCTGACCTTCCAATGCACGCATCCTGGCCATCCAAACGGGACGGTCTCTCTGAAAGGGCGGAAAGAATTTGAGCGGGGTGTCGGCCACTTCTTTTTCATAGATCTGACACAGGGCCCTCAATGCCTTGCGAGCGACGACTTGGCAGGTGTCTTTGAATCTGTGCCCAGCAACAGTGACACTCCATTCCACATGGTGCGGATTGGATCCAATGTATACAGTCACGACACACTTCTCTATGCCATGCTCGACGAATTCACGACCATCATACTCTGGCTGGCTCCTGATTCTGAGGCGAACTGTGCTTGCTCTCAGCAACTTGGGGAAACCATCTTCATTCTGGCACAAGCTGGTTTGGCAGCGGACCTCCATCTGACTTCTAAGAGAAGGAAAGGGGGAAGCATTTTTTAAATGAAGGGATGAGAGCAAGAATTTTTTTAAGAAAATAGTTTGGACTCAAAAACTTTTGGATCAGGCTAAGGGTTACGTCCTGCGGCCAACCTAACAGCTCCGATACCACCTGTAGCGCCCCAATCCTCTGGGACTCAAATGTGATACAATTACTAGTCCCAGGAGGCTAGTAAACATATTTATACAACAGATGATTTCAGATCTGCTTAAACGAGACAAACCTATAAAGGTGGCGATCAACTTTAAGAGTTGGTCCACAACTCAGGACATATCATCAGAGTGGGGCTGAAGCAGCCCGATATACACATCGAAGCAAATCAGCGGTCCAACAGCCACAGGCAAGGTTGGGAACATGCGTAACTCTTACCCGATCTCCTTTTTCTGAAAAACAACAAATAAGAAAGGGTGAGTACAAACGTGCTCAGCAGCCCACCTTCACCCGCGGAATGGGGAAATCAGATATAATGCATGGAATATGTGGAGCTCAGGATATTTTGCAGAAACCGCAATATTTTATGCAGGGTTGTCTTGTAAAACATTTTGTATTTTTCAAAGTGCATCCTCTCCCAAAGGAGCAGGAAGTTTTTCAGTATAGAACAAAATCCCCTAGACTAAACCATCCAGGTATCTCAGCAGTTTCCCACTGGTTTTCATTTTCAAAAACAGCTACTGGACTTCCCGTCCACCATAGCTCATGGCTCAACCGCCGAACCTTTTTAAAATCACTTTTCTCAAAAGCACCTTTTTTTACAACAAACACTAATTGCCATACCACACCAGACTCGTCCGTTCCTGTGGACACAGACTATTCGAATAGGTTTTCAAACTCTGCGCAGAGGTGTACACTTTACCCACTAGTCCGGCTCTGCAATCTCATAGCTAGTGAGATCGAAATCCGAATCTCTTTCTTTCCTCACACGTCCTTACCTTAACGGTTATACCAGAAGGAGTCAGGCCACCGCCATGTCCAAACCGAACAAAACATTCCCCCTCCTTATCCTCCCGGTGCTCCCCAGCCTTCATAACCCTAGGGTTGGACCGTACGAGTTTAGATTGAGTGACTGCCCATACTGTCTCGAGTGGTTGTACATATCATGAGTACAGGTAGTGAAGGATGACAAACCGGTCCTTATATGAGGGGACAATCCTTCTGCTCACACCTAAACCAGTTGAGCCATCACCTTAGGCCCTCCCCTAAACCAGGGAGTCCCTGATCATCCCTACTCAAAGGTGATATGGGTGAAAACCCTTCATCATACACATTTTGAAAAACATTTTCTTTTGCAAACTCACACCTTTTCTCAAATCATTTGTAACAAATATATCAGGGATTGGTTGCGGCAAGCGGCTGGGTGGCTATAATAACTTGTCTCAAAATCATATCATGCATAAAATAACAGGCTGAGGGTTGTGGTTGAAAAATCATAGGTAATTTATGCATCAAAGGGATCCAGTGAGCTTGTCGTGCTTATCTGACGAAGGGGGGGGGGGAAAGCTCGCGGAACTGGCTTCTGGCTCCACTGCCTGGCGTAGACTTGCAGATCTAGCCTCCACGAGACGGCACGAACGCTCCGATAACTACGCAACATGAATAAGCAAACATACAAACCAGCAAGTATACCAACAAATATTTAGTATAGCGGTCAGAATAGCGATATATGGATGGGTAGAGTCTTGAGTAGAATCTGTGTCATGTGGTGTTGTGATATTACTGGTGGTGGCGTGGAGGTGCTTACCAGGAGGGTGGACTGGAGATGAAGCGACACTATGCATGTAGCCGGCAGAGCGGAGTAACTGAGTGGGTGGGGTGTTTGCCTTGGCTGAGGGTGTTGAGTGTGTGGAGAGGGAGAGGGTAGCTCGATGTATTTATAGCTGGGTGTATGTGGTGTAGTACAGTGAAGTTCACTATTGGTGAGAATAGTGACGAATAAATCGTCTGACTTAATATGAACAGGAGAGTTATAGGCAGAATATGGGACAAGAGTATTTTGGGAGTTTTCTGGAATATGAACGATGCTTAAGGGATGACATGGTTGGATAGGGAATAGTTTGATAAGAATTTAGAAACAAGAATTATTGGAATCGGAGTTTGGAAGCCTGGTTCGAAGGAATCTCAAAGTTAAGCGTGCTCAACTTGGAGAAACCTGGGATGGGTGATCAGATGGGGAGTTCCCACTGGAAGGAAAATCACAGTCACCAGAGTTCGTATGACTGGAATATGGGTCTGGCTGGTCTTAGGTGGACTGGACAACATGATGGATGAGTAGTTGAAATTTGGGGCGATCGGATGATCGATAAATAGTAACGATGAATAGTGACGACGAAAAAGTTACCATAGATATCATCGATGAATAGTAAAGATGAATAGTAATGGTGGTGAATAGTGTCGGTGAATAGCAACGATGGTGAATAGTGTCGATGAATAGTAATGGTGAATAGTAACGATGATGAATAGTACTGGTGAATAGCGTATGAACAAACGATGAACGATGAATAGTGACGATGAACGATGAATAGTGACGATGAATAGAAACTATGAACGAACGGACGAACGAACGATCGGAATTTCGGCAGCATAACGACAGGATAAAGATTATCTGGAAGAACGATGAATAGAGACGATGAATGATGAATATGAATTATGAACGAATGATGAACGATGAATAGGAACTATGAACGAACGATGAACAATCGAATGATCGAACGAACGATCAGAATTTCGGCAGCATAACGGCAGGACAAAGATTATCTGGAAGAACGATGAATATGGACTATGAACGAACGATGAACGATGAATAGGAACTATGAACGAACAATGAACGATCGAATGATCGAATGAACGAACGATCGGAATTTCGGTAGCATAACGGCAGGACATAGATTATCTGAAAGAACGATGAATAGGAACTATGAACGAACGGACGAACGATCGAATGATCGAACGAACGAACGATCGGAATTTCGGCAGCATAACGGCAGGGAAAAGATTATTTGGACGAACGAACGGACGAACGATCGAACGATCGGACGAACGGACGAACGAACCATGAACGATCGGACGAACGATCGAACGATCGAACGAACGAACAAACTAAGAACAGGTGGACGAACGATCGAAGAACGACCGAACGATCCTTGTGCTAGTGTGTGCTTGTGTGGGAGGTGGAGTGGGCGTGTGGGGGGGGAAGAGTTGCCATGAAATGGCTTGGGGTGGGATGAGAGGAGGCCCTTGCCCCTCTATTTATAGCCATAGTGGGGGATTAGGGGGAGGGATGAGAGGATTAGTGGGAGGATGAAAGGATTAGTGGGAGATTAGCATGGATTTGTCTTCTATAAGTGAGATTAGCTTGTAGAGCTCACCGTATGACACTGGAGGCATACGTATACGTATGAGCATGAGAAAAGTTTTGAAGAAAATATTTGTCGGGACTTGAAAAATGATTCTGAAGGTATTTCTCAGGAAGAAAATACTTGGAGATATATCGGTGGAATATTTGGACAGTATTTTTGGAAAGAATCAGAGGGGATCACTGGGGAAATATCTGGGTAGTATTTCTGGAAAGAATTTGAGGGGGATCACTGGGAAAATATTTGTAGGATATTTTGAGGAGGATTTTGGAGAGAATATAGACCACTATATTTTATTTGTTGATATCAACTCGTAAACAAACATTTTGAAATGAAATTTGAAATTCATTTTGAATTTAGAGCGAGTTTGAGAAATTTTCAAGATTTGAATTTTTGGGATGCTACACTCGACGAAGCCGATGGAGGCCAAGTAGGAAGCGAAGCGACTGTACCAGGCTCGCGGTGCCTGCTTGAGGCCGTAGAGGGAGCGGTTCAACCGGCAGACCAGATCCGGACGGGTTTTGTCGACGAAGCCGGTGGGCTGGCTGCAGTAGACAGTCTCCGTCAGAGTGCCGTGGAGGAAGGCATTCTTGACATTGAGCTGATGGATCGCCTAGTCCCGAGAGAGGGTGAGTGAGAGGACGGTGCGAACAGTGGTGAACTTGACGACGGGGCTGAAGGTCTCGTCGTAGTCCACTCCAGGGCGTTGGGTGAAGCCCCGAAGGACCCAACGGGCCTTGTAGCGGTCGAGGGAGCCGTCCGAGGTAAGCTTGTGGCAAAATATCCACTTGTCGATGACCACATTGGTGCCTGGTGGACACAGCACCAGGTCCCAGGTGTGGTTGGCCAGGAGGGCTGCGTACTCCTCCATAGCGCGTCACCAGTGTGGGTCGGCGAGAGCGGTACGAACGGAGGAGGGGACCGAGGAGGCATCTGGTGGAGTGGTAGTCGTATCAGCTGCCAAGATCAGCCGATCGACAGGTCGGAGAACGCCGCCGGCGCGCCGGGTCACCATCGGGTGGACGTGCCCGGGGTTGCGATGGATAGCGACAGGGTGGTACACCGGTGGCTCAGGGCGGTCTGCCTGGACGTCGGAGGCCGCGGGCGTGGCCGTCTCGTGGCGGTGATAGACGATGGCGGGGTCGGCGAAGCACACCGGGCTCGTCGACGGGCCCGGGTCGGCAGGTGCCGAGGTAGTGACATGGTGGCGGCGGTGGTAGACGAGCGCGGGGTCGGCAAAGCGAGCCGTGGGCGTCGATGGGGCCACGCGTGGCACAGGCGTGGTTGACGGGGCCGCGCGTGGCGTAGGCGTGGTCGGCAGGGCCACGCGTGGTGCAGGCGTGACCGATGGGGCCGCGCGTGGCGTGGAAATAGGCGCGAGCCGTGGCATCGAGGCCGCACGGGGTGCAGGTAATGGCGCAAGGCGGGGCACCTGGGAGGAGGGGGAGACCGGATCAGACTCGAGGAGGGAGTCAAGATCGGTGGGTGGGGAGGGGCCAACAAGGGGAAACACATCCTCGTCGATGACGACGTGATGAGAGATGATGACGCGGTGGGAGGCGAGGTCCAGACACCGATACCCCTTGTGGTCAGAAGAGTAGCCAAGGAAGAGGCAGCGGGTGGAGTGAGGAGAAAGCTTATGAGGGGCAGTAGCAGAAGTGTTAGGGTAGCAGGCACAGCCGAACACGCGAAGGTGGTCGTAGGTGGGGGCTGTGCCGTACAGGGAGAAGTAGGGAGTAGGGTGGCTCAACGCCTTGGAGGGAAGACGATTGAGAAGGTGGGTGGTGGTGTGCAGGGCCTCTGCCCAGTAGCTGGCAGGGAGAGACGCCTGGAAGAGAAGGTAGTGGATCATATTGGTGGTGGTGCGAATCATGCGTTCGGCCCGACCGTTTTGGGCAGAGGTGTAAGGGCACGAGAGACGCAACTGGACGCCATGAGTGAGAAAGAAAGAGCGGGAGGCGTGATTGTCGAACTCGCGGCCATTGTCACACTGCAGGGCATGGACCGGGCGGTGAAACTAGGTGGAGACCCAGGCGAAGAAGTGTGTCAGGGTGGTGAACGTGTCGGACTTCAATCTAAGAGAAAAAGTCCAAAGAAAATGGGAAAAATCATCCAAAATCACCAAATAGTATTTATAACCAGAAAGACTGAGTACAGGAGAGGTCCAGAGATCACAATGAACCAGGTCAAAAGCCTGCTCCGCCCGAGAAGAGGAAGAGGTGAATGGGAGACAAGTATGCCGGCCTAACTGACAAGCATGACAGAGGCTCTCAAAATGTCCCCTACTACATGAAGGATCTAGGCTACTGGTAATCTTGGTCATGACGTCAGGTCTGGGATGTCCGAGACGATGATGCCAAGTGGTGGAGGAGGTGGTGGAGACCAGGGCAGGAGGCGGAGACGCGCCGGAGGTGGATGGCCGGAGCGTGTAGAGGGGCCCTGAGCTGTCACAGCGGGCAAGGGGAGTCCTGGTGGCTAGATCCTTCACAGAGAAACCCGAGGGGTCAAATTCAATGGAACAAGAGTTGTCAGTGGTGAAACGACGAACAAAAAGGAGATTATGAGTGATGTGGGGGGCTACGAGAACGTCGTTGAGGTAGAACAGTCCAGGGAGAACTGAGGCACCTACAGAGGTGACGGGCAGAGTGGAACGGTTCCCAACGATGATCGATGAAGGATGATAGGAATGAGGGGGATGGAAGCGGGAGAGCGTGCCTGTAGTGGGAGTGGTGTGGTAGGAGGCACCAGAGTCGATCACCCAGTCGGAGGAAGGGGGTCATCGCCATGGTGCTGAAAGCGGCGGCAAGGGAGGCGTTGTCTCAGCCTCCAGACAGCAGGGACCAAGTCGTCGTGGGGGTCCCCGGGGGTAGGAGTAGGGGCAGAGCCGGATGCGATGCAGGCACGCCGTAGGGAGGCGTGGGAGGCACGCCGTAGGGTGGCACAGTCAGGAGGGCCGGCGCCGGGGGACGGGAGGCACGTGGAGCCTGGCCCAGCCACATGGCGATGGTCCCAGTCCAAGGGTTATAGAGTGACAGCCATGCCTGGCCGCCACCCCGGCCGGGGGGACCACCATGAGAGGAGCCACCACCCCCACGATCGCCCTTGCAAGAACGACGACTGTCGTCGGTGGCAGACGCCTGACGAGGGGCCGCAGGGACGGCAGGTGTGGGGCGGGTAGGGGCCCCAGTCGACGGAGGGCGAGGGGCCTGGCCCCCTGAAGGTGCCTGACCACCGAGAGGAGCGCTGTAGAGTGCCGGAGCCGGAGCAGTGGCCTCAGACGCCATGGTGAGCTCCTCAAGGAGAAGCTCGTTCCTGACGGTATAGAATGTGGGAAAGGGAACGATCCTCTTGATGAGAGCCTTCAGGTGGCCATAGCGGGGGCTAAGGCAACGCAGAAGGTTCAACACCAAGGTCCGGTCGGTGACAGGCTCGCCGAGGTCGCGGAGAGAGTCTGCCATGCCCTTCATCTGGCGGCAATACTCGTCCACGGAGAGGTCCCCCTGAGAGAACAAGTGGAACTAGGTGTTGGGGTGCAGGGCGCGAGCGTCCCGGTTCCCGAGGAACTGTTCTTCGAGGGCGAGCCACGCCTGACGACCCGTGTCCGCCTGGTCACAGATGATGTCCTGGAGCTCGACGGTGATGGTTCCGTGGAGCCAGGAGAGGACCATGGAGTCCATCAGGGACCAGGCCCGGGACGGTGGGGTGGCGACGTCGTCGAGGACGTGGTCGTCGAGGGTGTAGCGCTATAAGGTGAGAAGGACCTGCCCCCTCCAGCGAGGGTAGTGGGAGGATATCGGGTCCAGAACGACGGACACGAGGGACCGGATGTTCTGTAGTCCGGCCGCCTGGGCGTGGAGAGCGGCGATGTGGTCAGCATCGAGTTCAGAGGCATGGGGAGCCTTTGGGGTGGGCGGGGGTGTCTCCTGGTCGACCGGAGGAGGACCATGACGAGACGCTGCGCAGTGGCTATCTGGGCGGTCAGAGTGGCGGCCAGGGCGCGCTCCTATTCCAGAGCGCGGGACGCGGCGCGCTCGCGCTCCTGCAAGGCGGCCAGGGTAGCCTCGATGGCGGCGATGGTAGATGCCAGCGTGGAGTCGGTGGAGGGTGGCGGGGAAGCCTAGGTGGCATCGGCGACGAGCGACCGAGTGGTGGAGAACCCAGGGGGCGAGAGTCTGGGGAGACGTGTCGGTGAGGGTAGACCGGTGAGGGCGCCGGCGCACGTCGGGTAGCCCGGGAGGCCAATCCCAGAGGGGACGAGGCCGGCAGCACGCGCGCTGGTCGCGGTGGTAGCACCGGCGGCACTGGGCGAGGGTAAGTTGAGCGTGGGGTCGACGGTGAGGGCCGAGTCGATAGCTGTGGTCACGGCGGTTGGCATGGCAGCTGTTGGGGGGGAGGTGTGCCATGGGCAAGCAGGGCTAACGACAGTGGGGGCGCGGCTGCGCGGCTGGCGCTGTCCACCAGAAAGAGGTGGGGGCGCGGCTTGCGAGGAGCTGCAGGGGGCTGGTGCTGGCCGCTAGAAAGGGACGGAATGCGGGGGCACGGCCGGCGAGGAGCAGCAGTGCAGGGGCGCGGCCAGCGGCGTGGGGCGCGGGCGTCGATCGACGTACTGGCGCGCGACCAGCGAGGAGGAGCAGCAGTGCAGGGGCGCGGCCGGGCGGCTCGGGGCCCGGGCGTCGGTCGGCGTACTGGCTGCTGGGTCGGAAGCAGGGCAGGGGCGGCACTGCTTCTTGAAGACGGACGGCGCGGATGGTGCGGCCGTCAGGGTCGCACGGTCGGGGCTAGGCGCGTCAGCTCAGGGAGGCGAGGTTGGCGGCGGGCACCGACGCCGCCGGCACGGGTGACGGGTCTGGGCAGGTCCGCGTGGAGCTGGAGGCGACCGGGCGGACCGGAGGCAGCAGGGCGGCGGGCCAGGGGTTGGCGCCGGCCGAGGGGAGGGGGTGGCGGCGGCTGGCGGCGGCTGGACTGGAGGTTGAGGGAGGAAAAAAAGAACTAGCTCTGTGATACCATGTAGAATAAAATCCTAACCCTATACTAGGGTGAGTCTGTATATTAATAGACTGAGTTGGGTCTAGACTATTACAGACAGAGGGGTAAAATGGTAAATGTACGAGGGAGACTCCATAAACCTTAATACATGTCTAACACAGCCCATTTCTAACTAGTGAGCAGACCGGATGGAAGAGATGGGATACCTCCGAAATCACCAGAAGAGGGAAAAGAAATCAGACGCACCAGCCATGACAACAAAAAAGATCGAAGTCTGGGACTCACCGGCAGAAGGCCAGAGCACGTCGCTGATGCTGACGCCGCCAGACGAGGCCGGCGTGACCTTGGTCGGCCCCGCCGCGGCCGCCTCCGCGACGACGCGCTGGTCCCTCCTTCTCCGCCGGCTGAAGCTGATCGCATTGACAGCGTTAAGGATCGAGGAGGAAGGGAGGCCCGTCCTGGCTCCATTGGCCTGCAGGAGGGGCGCATGTGAACGAGACGCCGCTGCCAGACACTGCTGCACCCTCGCTCGTGCCAAGACGATGCTGCTGCAGCCAATGCCGTGCAGGCTCTGGCTCTGCAGCGAAGACATCCTATCCACCCTCCCTCTCTCTCTCTCTGTGGTATCTAATCTAGCCCTGCTGTTTCTCTCTCCCCACGAGAAGAAACGTAAACGAGTAAGATAAGGGGCGAGAGGAAGAGGACAGACGAGGCGAGGAGGCGCTGTGATATTGAGGCCATGAGGGGAGGTGACCTCTTCGGAGTTCGGTGGCGTGGAGACTGGAGAGTCGCAGCTGTTCTGTTCTGGTCTATTGAGACTGATATATAAACAAACAGCCAAACAGACAGTGAGATACTTTCCATGCGCTCCTCCTTGTTTTCTTCTGACTTGGGTCCGCATTCTTCACCAAGCCATGCATGACAGGATCACTGCCAAAGCTGCTGTCCCAAGTCCTCCATGTGGCCTCCGCTCGCAGACAAACCTCCACGCGCAACACGAAATAAGCGTGATTCGCTGACAGATATTTTGCTTCTCCTTAAAATTTACTGGTACACTATATATAATATTTCATCCGATCAAAATATAGTTCTTTTTAGCCCACTTTTTTTCTATCCACATTTATTCAAATGAGATAATGAATATACATGCAAACTATATTTATATGTTACTAAATGAATATATGATTAATCTAAAACAATTTGTATTGTATGGCAAGAAAAAAATGGATGTCCATGTCTTCTCATGCATCGACTTCTTCGGGTAAGAAAAGGTATCAAGATTCGATGTGCAGCAATTAATTACTTAACACATTATCTGTACATTCTGCCACAAACTTGGATATTGTTAACACTTCGTCATGCTAACGGATTCTAAACCTTGCCGATCTGTCTACTTGATAGACTTTGTTTTCTCTCGATCATCAAAAACAATCGACTATGATATGGATAGTTTAAAACTGTTTTTAGATTTTTTGGTATGGTAGATGGTTTGCACTAGTTTGATCTTATAGTAAAAGTAGATCTATTGTTTTCTTGCGTGATTCTTGATGCTACTATGTTTAAATCTATTATTATGTTCTATACGCTTGCTAACATTGCTATTTACTCTTAAGATGCAAGATGTTGGTCCCTTATACTGTTATTGAACATCACAATGATTGCTGATACAAATCGACATTGTTGTTGGGGACTTGTTCTCAAATGCTTCGGATTAAGAACAAGGCAACATAAAAAGTGTTAAATGATGAGGTCCTTCGTCCCTCGAAACATTATTTCCCTTCAGGATATAATGTACTCCGGACGAAGGTTACAAATAATATACCTTCGTAAGTGCGATAAGTTATGACGAAGGACTTATGAGCAACATTAAAAGTAATATAAACATTTAAACTTTATTATCATGTCATTTCTATTTTATTATTGTATATCAATAGAAATGACTTCAAATTACAAGTGTACCTTCGGATTGCAGAAAGACAAAAGTACACAGATGACGCAAAAGTAAAAATGCCAGATCAGCGTGAACAGTACGGGAGTATTGTTCATCTATTTATAGACGCGGGACGCAGCCCACGTAAAATTACATTCATGTCCATTACATTTGCCAATGACTTATGGAAATCTGTCAAGGCCCAAGTAGTCTTTTCATCTTTAAGTCGGTTCCCCTCTCTGCTATCGCGCCGAAGCTCCCCTGCGCACAGCTTCGGCTGTGCACCATCCTTCGTGGAGCTTGGTAATCAGCCCGTTCTCCATTTTAATCCCCCTTCGTCTGGTTCAGGCTTCGTCCTGACCGTACTTCATGTTCATAATTCTGAGTCCGAAGATACCTGTTCACATAATCCACTTGAAAAACATTGTCAAATCATGTTTTTGAGGACCTTCGGAGGACGAAGGCCCCCAACAATTGTCGTTGCGCATTGGTCACAATCACAACCATCGTCCATCGTCCCACCATGGGCTCGAGGGAGTCGTTACCACAAACCGTAGACAAGTGCTCTCGTTGATAGTCGTCGCGCCCCTATGGGACACCTACATGTGGGTTGTGCCCTCACTGTAGGCCGCCATGGACCATGGGACCACGCTGCTGCCACAAGCCTTTGATTTGTTCCGACCATCGTGATGTCCTCTATTGTGGCCTAAGGTAGATCGTCCCCCTGCCACTTTAGGCCATTGTGCTCCTCACACTAGGCGGTTGGTGTGATCTCACAAGATTCTCGCTCCACTCGGTTAATTACAACAATACCCACAGGTGTCGAGGGTTACAATTGTATGCACAAGCACCAAAGGGTTTGGAGGTGTCTGTTCCTCACTTCTCTCATTAGAGATTAACCTAGAACAAACACTATAGCAACAGTATAATTAATCTAAGCACTTCGCAAAACACCTATTCTAATTATCGAGTGATTCTATTAAGCACTTAGGTATCAAAGAGTTATGGAATGAAGTCTCAGTTTCTTGGCAATGTATATGAGCTCCCACACATGAAAAATGACTGGTTAAGGTGGTACTTATAGCCCACACACTCAAAAGAGTTGTTGGAAAAGGTGGCAGACTTTTCTGTGCAGCACCAGACATGTCTAGTGCGCTATTGGTGTGCCACCAGACACGTTGGGTGTCTTCCATGTCATCTATCCATTGTTGACTATTGAGCCTCTGTGTATCTAGTGTGCCACCGATGTTACATCAGACATGTCTGATGCCTTATACATGCCTTAGTTGCATTTGCAACCTCTTTGAATGTCACATCCAATGTGGATCCCGGTGCTGCAACGGATATGTCTGATGCCCTTTAACTCCTAAGGTTGATTTGCAATGCACTATGTATGCCCTATCTGTTGCTTTTTGTCGAATGTACATAGTGGTGTTTGATGCACTCAGTCTTTAGCCTAGTGTTCAGTTAGCCATACTTCCCATTTGGTGTGTCATCAAAAACGTCCTATGTCTCTTTGTTGTGCAAATTTATTCGTGTCTACATTTCTTCACTTAGGATTTACTTATATTGTGTATTGGATTCTTGTTTGATCTTGATAAGTCTTCAATGAATCTTTTAATATCTTCTTTGAGGTGTTGATCTCCTTAATCACCTAGTTGCCTTCGTCCAAATCCACGCCGCAACCTTTAAACTATAAACATAAACACTAACAAACACATTAGTGCAGATAATTATGTAGATCATAAAACACCAAAACCTTTAACAAATGGTCAAGGTCCATTTTTCTTTATATGAGTTTTGCAAAGGGCAACTCTAGTGGAATCCTAGCTTGCTAGAGTGCCTCTCTCGTGTGTTTCTTACATTGCCCTAATTATGGGCTTGACATGTGATCCCAATTGGTGTGTGAACCTCCTAGCCTGGACTTGACACAACAAGGACATATGTTGTAGACAAGCAACCGAACCTCATGGATTAACATTTTTGTCCAATCACTTGTCATGTTTAGTTTGATCTCTATCACACTTGCATTTATATTGATATCATTGTCTTGCATGCGTGGTGGTTGCTTCGAAACTACTCCCTCCGTCCACATGCATGAGTTTGTCTTTTTAGGCTTGTACTAAGTCAATCACTATCAAATTTGACCGGCTATACGAGTTATTTCATAATTTGTAATTATTTTAGTTTAAAATAATTTAAACTTATATATTGTTAGTCAAAGTTTAAATAGTTTGACTTAAGACAAATTCACGTGGATGGAGAGAGAGTAGGTTGTATTCTTTTCTCTAGTGTAATTAAGTAGTTGCTAGATTGTGTAAGATTCGCCAAAAAAATTAGCAACTAGATTTGTTAAAGGGGCTTGCTTGTTGTGGAAAACAAAGCTAGAGCAAATATTTGATTTTGCGCCACCTCTTATGCTAATTAACTTTGCTCTAATATTTTATGATCTTGAAATGAATTTCTATATTCTATTCACCCTCTCTAGCCATATAGATCCTATCATTATCCATCAACTCTCTCTTTATGGTACCTATTGTACGCTGGTGTGTATGGGCTTGATACAACCGCCTTAGTGAATTCCTCATGAAGAGATATATGAATAATTCAAATTATCCTCGTGTCATTATTCAAAGATCCCAAAAGGGGTTTTGTATTATTTTAGTTTATGTTGATGATGTCAAAATCATACTATGCTCATGGGATTTTTAAGTTTCTCGTAAACGATCTTTAACGAGACAATAAATACAATACATCTAGCAACACTATGCAATCCTTGTCTATATTTTTCATTAATTTTTTAAGTTTTAATGAGGCATGAGTTTATCACAACATCGTATAAAAAGGAGTGTTGGAAGACTCTAATACCTCGTTTGGATGTAGATATTAGAGCACAAAATTAGAAATTGGAATCAACTTTTCAGAATTCTATTGTTTGGTTGCACATGTAATTGAGATTTAGAATCAGAGACTTAATTGTTTGGAATTGGACTACAAAGAAACTTCATCTCCTAATACAGAGCATCACCTCTCTGTCGCGTGGACTTGGACGATACAATTCCAAACTCCAATTCAGTGTAAATACTAATACATGCCTTTTTTAGGAGAATTGATCATGTACATACATGCCCATCTGTGTTGCTACCAAGTTTTTCTTTGAGAGACTCTGACCCGTACGCTACCCTAAACCTAGCCCAATATGTTGTGCAACAAGAAGGCCCAGCCCAACGACTAAGAAAACGGTCCAGTCCAACAGATAAAGAAAATGCTCAGTCCGACAATTATGAGGGTTGTTTGGTTCGCTGTTTAATTTGTCACACTTTACATAATTTTTTTCTTAGTTTTTTAATTCAAACGACTTAACTTAGTCAAAGTGTACCACCCGTTAGTCTCAAGTTTAAGCAGCGCAGGCGCGCCCACGCGGCCACGCCCAACGCTTGAGCTGCTCACTGTCGCCGTCGCGCACGACACGACTCCATCCCCGATTTTTTTGTATTTTAGCTATTTTTTGGAAAAAAAAATCACGTTTAGACCTTAAAAAATTTTAATGTCATTTTTGGACCCTTTGCTCGGTGCCATAGGCTATGATGCCGAGGTACGTGTTGCGTTGGCACAACCCGGACGCCGTGGCGTCGACGTGGCACCGAGCTTGGCGCCGAGCTCGGTTGTGTTATCAACATTTGTGTTGTATACATAAGCATAAAGCCCATCTAGCTCAGTTGGTACAGCACAAGGCTTCGAACCTTGTGGTCGTGGGTTCTCAAGCCCCACGGGTTGCATTCTTATTTGTTTTTATGTCGTTGGTGTGTCCCTCTAAATTTATTTCTCACCTAGATTTTTTATCTTTATCACTACTCATTTTTTTAAATAACTCGAAATATTGAAAACTTATCAAATTCATAATACACAGAGATAAGTACTCATGTATAAAAGTTGGATACAAAACTAAAAAAACACATTTCCACCTCTCCAACAGGGTTTTTTAAATCAGAATTTGAGCTATTTTTCTTTCCAACAGGGTTTTAACTATATATATATATATATATATATATATATATATATATATATATGTGTGTGTGTGTGAGCTACTGTATAGTATGCTTCGGAACCGGTTGAGAGGATCAAAATTGATTTGTATGTGTGTGTGTTTGATGAGACGACAACATCATTGGACTCAACCACTGATGACTTTCTCCATCCCCACATTGTTTCGACTTAAGGCTACGGAAGAAACTAGTACACACTAATTCAAAGAGTTTGGGTTCCTGCAGAACTGTAAATTCATAAACATTCATGGTAGCAACTCCTAGTGCTACACCTTTGAAGCTAAAAAAATGTCCAGGTCACTCTTAACTAAAAATCAGAAACTTAAATATTGCAGATATGGTTCCGTTAACATGGCATCAGTTCATGCAGAAACTAAAAAAATCAGAAACAAACACAGTTCACGCTAATATGCAGAAAATTCAGATGGTGGATAGGTAACAGGATAACAGTTTTTTTCTCTATAAAGCTAACCGCATGGCAGCAATAGACAACCATATAGCTAGATCAACATCAGATAGACCTGCACAAGAAGCAATCCAGTTAGAAAAATAATAATTTCATGGCTCAGAAAGCTGAAAGACCTTAGTATTTTACAGTTTTATTTGAGGAGGCTATGGAGAAAATGAGTAGTGACAGATAAAAAAATCTAGGTGAGAAATAAATTTGGACGAATACACTAGCGACATAAACAAAAAAACTGAGCTAGATGGCCTTTGTGCTTATGTCTGCAACAAAAACGTTGATAACACAACTAAGCTCGGCGCCAAGATCTGTGGCGCCGAGCTCGGTGCCACGTCGACGCCACGCGTCTGGACTGTGCCAACGCAACAAGTACCTCGACGCCATAGCCTATGACGTCGAGCTATGTTACCTCGGCGCCATAGGTTATGGCGCCGAGCAAATGATCCAAAAATAACATTAAAATTTTGTAAAGTTTAAACGTGATTTTTTTAAAAAAATGGCTAAAATACAAAAAATTCGGACTCCATCCTCCAGTCCTATTGGGCCGGGGCCGGGGCCGGGCGATCAACGCAACCTTGACTAGCCTAGCCCACTCGGCCGCAGTACACACAAGCGGCGGACACCGAACGGCAGGGAGGCCCTTATCCGCTCCGAGCCAGTCGCGGCGTCGCGCTAGAATTCTCGTCTTGCTCGCTCACGCAGTTGGCACTCGTCGCGGCAGTCGGCGCTGTCCCCTCCCCTCCCCTCCCGCCGGTCGCTGCAGTCGGCGCCCAACCCGTCCATCCGTCCGCCAGAGCACATCTCACGCTGCGGGTCGAACAGCCCGTCCGTCAATCAGGTTTCAGGCCGACGGCGGCACGATGGCCTGCCCCGCCGCCACCGCCACCACGTACGTACACTCCTCCTTGGCTCCTTATCTCTCTTCTCATGATATCAGCTCAGCCACCGTAGTTAGTACTCTTCCTCCCCAGAGCCCCAAACGATCACCATTCGCGACTCCTTCCCAACTGACTGGGTGCACGCTGAACTGGGCAATCCGTGCGCGTTGCTGCCTGCAGGGCTCGCATCGGGGCGCGGAGAGGACCGTGCCTGTGGAGGAGCGAGAGGAGGGCCAGCTTCCTCGTCCGTTCCGCGTCCCTGCTCCCGGACCGCCCGGCCCGGGACACGAGGGCGCGCGCCGCCTCGGAGCTGCAGCAAGCACCTCGACCAGCCTCCGCTACCGTCCCCGCTCACAAGGTCACCGTCCACGACCGCCAGCGCGGGGTCATCCACGAATTCGTCGTGCCCGAGGTAACACAGTCACGACTCACGACCCCAACGCATTCCATTCTACTTTGTGTTTCTCATTTTGGGCCGGGGAACCGCCACTGACATGGCTCATGGTCGTGACAGGACCAGTACATTCTGCACACGGCGGAGGCGCAGGACATCAGGCTGCCGTTCGCATGCCGCCACGGTAGGTTGGCTTCTCAGTTCTGGTAGCCATCCACTATTTGTCCTCATTTGCCATACTCATTTGTGCTATATACTGTTGAACAGCGACTGAATTAAGCAAGACCTAAACATGGTATTGATTGTGATGACTTGACATAACTACAGACGATATGGCTTTAACCTTCTGCTGACCAGATTACTGTATAAATTTGCTGACTATTCATGATAATCTCATGACAATGGAACGATTTTTGGTGTTCAATTACCGTTTCAGAAAGAAACAATGGCCTTCGCAGCTTATTATCTTGACTCCTGATAAATTTGAAACTGCAATGTCTCTACGGAATGTAATTTGATTATGCAAGTACTTTGCTTAACGTCATGGCTTGGCTCAATGACTATCCCAAGCCAACAACTCTCTAGTCCGATCTTTACCACTACCAGTAGAACCAGACTATGTACTCCCTCTATTTTAAGTTATAGCTCACTTTAGTATTGTCCTAAGTCAAACTTCTTTAACTTTGGTCATCTTTAAGGTACATAGCGAAAGGGCCTCTAGCCGAGTTGGTTAGGTGGTCTAAGTGGTACTTCTCAGGTCCTATATTCGACTCACGTGGAAGCGAATTTTAGGCTGGGGTTAAAAAAATCCCACCAGATTTCTGCAACTGCATTATATGTGTTCCGATATTCATGTAGTAACCATGAAAATATATGTTAAAGTAAGCTATTGGGCGACTCCTTATGCATGCCTAGTTAGTAGCAGCTACACTAAGGGGGTGTTTGGGAACAAAGTTTTTCCGCAGTATTGAAGCAATACTGTAGTATTGAGCAATACTGTGGTATTATATACTTTGAGGTGTTTGGAAACTCATCTGAAATCTCTGTATACTAAACTGTAGTATTGTAAATACTGCACTTGTTTTGCAGTTTTGGAAACTTTGGTCTCAGCCAAAGTTTTTCTCTGTAAAGAGAGCGCCAGCTTGGTCCCGCTCTGGCTGATTGGTCTCAACCAAAGTTTTTCCCAAACACCTTGATGTATTGGATACTGTTGTATTCGAAAACTGAAGCATTGTAAACTGTAGTAATGTCATGACTAAAGTATACTTTAGTATTTGAAAAACTGCAGTTTGGAAAAACTGTGTTCCCAAACAGGGCCTAAGTGCTAAGCATGAATGCGACCCTTCAGCTTGAACCGTCTTCATTTGTTACAAATAGAGCCTGATGATGCCCTGTCTTGAGTGGTGGAACTGATGAAATACTAATGTCTCCCTTATCTTTACACTTCATATCATAATGGTCCGTCCTCCTTTTATGGCCAAGCTCCACCACTAGTTGCTCCAATATGTGCAAACTGAATGTTAGCTATTTCTCATCCGCCTTTATGTTGATATAGATAGTATCGTGTTGGAGTGTGATGTTGGTTTTGATTTTGAAATATGTAGTCAGAACCATGTTGGACTCATTTGGGACTCTTCCTATTTGTCAAATACTTATAGCAACTATAAATTAAAAAAAAAACTACCCATGCCATTGGCTTTTGATATGTTGTTTAACTATGAATACCTTTTGTTTGGATAGCATCTCTTATTTGATTGTTCCATGTGGATGTGATCTAGATAACAATTGAAAACTCATTTTGGTAATCAGGTTGCTGCACAAGCTGTGCAGTCCGAATAAAATCAGGACAGATAAGGCAGCCTGAAGCACTTGGGATATCTGCAGAACTAAAAGATAAGGTAAATCCATTTTTTCTTCCACTAGTTGAAGCACGATTGGAGTATTGTGCCCATGCCATATTATTGTTCCCTGTGTACATGGTCTGGAAATGAGAGGTTGTATTTCACTCTTAACCTGTCCTCCAGTTTAGTCAGTTTGTACAATTTCCTGAATGTTCCTGGGCAATTGCTAGAGGTTTGATGCATAACTATTATGTCGACTTTTTAGGAAGGATCATGATTGCAATGTGACTCACAATTTATTTTGTATTTTTTGTGTTAGAGATATGACCATAGATCTTTTTTATTGATCAGTTATTCTTGGCCAAGCAACATAGAAATGTTCATCAATACAAATTAGTTACCAATTATAAAGTACTATCTTCGTCCTAAAATAGTAGACACTTAGCTATAAATTCGGAGAAATCCAAATTCATAGCTAAAGTGTAAACTATTTTGAGATGAAAGGAGCATTGTCCGATGTTGCCTATCAACTGTGGTACTTAAGGATTTTAGAGTTCTATTGTATGGTTTCCTTTTCAGGGCTATGCTTTGTTGTGTGTTGGTTTCCCATCTGGCGATGTTGAAGTCGAGACTCAAGATGAAGATGAGGCAAGCACGTAGTCTAAAACACCTTTTGAAATTGATTAATATCTAGCTCTATATGTAGTAGGAAATTCGCTCTTCAAAGCATGTTGTTTGTCAATTTGCAGGTATATTGGCTCCAATTCGGGAGATACTTTGCACGAGGGCCAGTGGTGAGTAACAATACTTTCTGATCTGCAAAGTGTGATTATAGGTTATTAGACACTTCACTGAGATAAAGTGGACTCCTTGTTTTTCAGGAAAGAGATGATTACGCGCTAGAACTTGCAATGGGAGACGAATGAGCTGTGCCTAAGAGACCTTGCCATCTCAAATTTGAATACCATCTCAAATTTGGACCCCTGTAGTTCTGAGTATGCCGGTTATCTTTTTGTGGCTCCAAATCTCACTCTCAGGCCTCAGCCTTCTTTCCTTCGGCTGTTAGCGTTTAGAGTGACAAGGACACTTCCTGAGAGGAGGAATAAAGTTCTGCTCTGCTCTCTATTTCCCAGGTTGCCCCCTACCCACCCGCCTTTCCTTGTTCGGTTGTCACTTAGCAGCCTGGTGCGTGGCTGCGTGCAGTTCTCGTTTCTCCTCTAATAGACGCCACACATTATAAAGTGTGTAAAGTTGTAAAAATCCAAAAACATCCAGCATTCACAATCTTTGCCGTGATCCGTGATGAAGTGTGTAAACTTGTAAAAAAAAAATTCCAAAAATGCATTCACGATCTTTACCGTGAAGCTACGAGTGGCTAACTAGGGCCGGTTGAAGTTGTGCCAGGCTGTGGTGTTGTTAGGGTATGTTTGGTTCATAGGAGATCTGCCGTAGATAGAGGGGCGGTTGCTTCCGGAAGCTAAACCAGTGCGAACGAAATGTTGGCGCTCGCTGTGTCGCTATGTGCGCGGACCTGACGGTGGCAGCGTGCGGCAGGTGGCTGCGGCTTGGCTCCAGTCCGCGCCGAGTCTGAACGAAGACGAAACACTCCCTCGCAGCGCAAACGTGAAATCCCAGCCGAGAAATGGGAATACTTGGTGACCAAAGCTTCAGAAACCATTATGAAATGCACGATAATTTGAAATGGATCCTAGTCCTATCCTATCCTATATGATGCGAACGTTAACCAAACATACCAAATGTGATGTTCAAATTTTGTTTCCGGCAGGCTGTGATATCGAGGGATATATCCTAATATATAATCGTGCAATCAAGCCATCTGTATTATTATTTGTAAGCAATATTTTACTAATGGTTTTTAAATTTCTTGATGCAAATACACGTAGAGATTGGTTGATCGCAGGATTACTGAGATAAGGTGGGCGCCGAGCCGCCGACTCCAGGAGCCAAAGTTAACAAACGCAGCTCTCGCCACGACCCCGCTCGCCAGTCGCCACCGCGATGCTACATTGCTACTGGCGCGAGCCCCGCCGTCTCTGCCGCCGCTCTCGGCGGCCAACTTCCCGGCGAACCTGGAGCGCCCCACTTCGCCTTCGCGGCCTGTCCTCTTTCCGTGCAGGCGTTGCTACGGCCGCTGACGCGGCGAAGTCTGCAGCTTCCTCCCTGGGCGGCAAAAGCGCAAGCAGGTGGCGAGCGTGGCGAACCCGCTGGTGAAGCACTGCGTCAAGCTCCGGCTCTCCGCCGCGTACCGCCACTCCTGCAGCCACCTCCTCCTTGTCGGCCTCGTGCCCATCCTGTACTCCTCTGCAACTCCAGGCCCTTGTCATCTTTACATGTCCTGCGAGGTTTCTTCTCTTCCTAAACTTGTGCTTCTACCACTTGCTACAGTGAGCTGCATAAGTTTGAGCTCGACGCCATCGATTACTTGCTTATCCTAGGTCCCGGAGGTGCTGCGCGAGTCCTTTAATGTCGTGTATTGCAGCGACGCGGTGATGAAGAAGGTGTCCGGGATGCAATCGGTTGACTCCACCGAGGCGATTGCTGTCATGCACATGCCTAACCATTTCCGCGACCTCAGGAGCCATGAGGATGGGGATGCTCTTGATGGGTTGTTCAGTTGTCCAAAGAGGATCCTAGTCCTTGATGGGATTCAGGTGAGGATATGCAGTACCCATCAAGGCCACCATTATGCAGAGAGATGATTGCTGTCATCCTTAAATAATACTACTACATCCGTTCTCGAATATTTGTCGCCCGCTAGTTTATTTTTTAACTAAACCGTGACAAATAAAAAAGAACGGAAGGAGTAGAATGCAAGGCATAATTCAATCTATGCATGCTGTTTTTGTTTGAAGCAAATGTAGTTATGCATATCCGTTCCGTGGGTCTCATGGTAAGCATGGTGCACTGGTGCCCCTACCTTGCAGGACCCTGGTAACCTGGGAACACTGATAAGATCAGCTTGTGCTTTCAAATGGGTATGCCATATTCTTTTCTGAAGGCCGCTTATTGAAGTATGTCAGACTGTATTACTGCTGCATTGCATAGTGTTAAATAATCTTGCTACTCTACCATAGAATTTGAGGAATGCCACTAAATTTCATTGTGCTCCAGTTCTCCTTTGCTAAAAAGAATTTGATTCTGCTCTTAAGTAAGATAGGATGGATGTCCTTAACTCCTTATCTCTGATTCCAGCACACAATATTTTTTATGGGATACACAATACATGATTTATATGTATTAGTTATCTCCAGTAGAGAAAATCAAACACTCTCTAGTTTTTTATGTTCCAACTCTACACCTGTAACAACCTCTGAACCCAAATGCCATCAGGATGGAGTATTCCTTCTTCCGGCTTGTTGTGGTCCTTTCAATGGAGCCCGTGGAGCCTCTTTGCAGCTTCCTATTGTCTCTGGTACCTGGCATGACCTGCATGCATTGATGACAAAGTATGGTATGAAGATGATGGCAGGCCATCCAGAAAGTAGTAGTGCTGCATCCAAAGAAATCTACTCGCTGTCCAAAGAACTAGCTGATTCGATGTTGAATGAATCTCTGTGCTTAGTGTTAGGAAGTGAGGGCAATGGCCTCACTGCAGAGACCCTCCAGGCATTTGAGCTTGTAAACATTCCAAAGGAAGGTACTTTTGAATCTTTGAATGTTTCAGTTGCAGGTGGTATATTTTTGTTCATGTTACAACCCAAAAGTCAAATAGACAAAAGAACTTCAACCCAAAGGAATATTTTGTTTAATCTAGTTTCACAAATGAAAAATGAATCTGCTGACCAGTTACTCATGGAACTTCTTACTATGATGGTATCATGTAGTTTCACTGGCTCATTAATAAATGAAGGTTTTGGGAGGCTTGATTAACTATTAACTCTGATGACGTGACACTGCATAGAATGCAAAAATGGTTAGAGGCTTAGAGATATTTCCTTTTCGATAAAGGAAAAATCAACTCCAGCCTCAGCGCGCCAAGGTGCACACAGGCTAGTACCTGGGATGTTTGGTACCAACTATTTTTCTTCGGTTTACAGACAGGCGAAACATTCCAGGGTAATCTTGTAATTATGTAATACAACAGTAAATCTTCACAGGTTTGGCCTTTTGTGTTTGATCCTTGGATAAGGCGATTAGTTATGTAGTTAAGGTTGCAACCCTTTCAACAACAATAGGCATCATCATCATCATCATTAATTTAAAGCGTGAGTTTCATCACGCGTCGTCTCCAGCGAGTAACTCTCGCAGCCGTGCGTCCAGCGCAGCCTATGAGGGCAGTGAGGGACAAAGAGTCTCTAACCAGTATACCACGTGTTCGCTTGTGCCTAAGAATTGATATCGTAAATATGTACTAGGTACGTGTCCGTGCGATGCCACGGAACATAAATCTCGATTTATATATCAGCTATGCTTCCTGTGAAGCAAGGAAGCGAACGCAAGCCAGCCTTTTGTATTAGTGCATTATGTTCAGTTCTTACTTGATCATCTCGTGTTCTCGTGTGTGCCATGGCTGAGTGGCAAGCTCAACACTGGTATTGTTGTCTTGTCTCAAATGAAGTCCGCTTCCACAAGTTAATCGGAGGATTTCTTCATGGGTGATAGCTGTGTCAGATTATCACACGGTTGGTTGGCTTATAGTGTTGTTGTCTTGTCTCAAATGAAGTCCGCTTCCACAAGTTAATCGGAGGATTTCTTCATGGGTGATAGCTGTGTCAGATTATCACACGGTTGGTTGGCTTATAAATGGACCTATATGCATACTAAGAAATGTTCCTAGCTAGCTTTTGGATGCCAGATGAGCTACCAAATATGAGGGTTAGAACAGCTAAACAAAGCTCATATGAGGTAAGCAGCTTCAGCCTTCAACAATGACAAATTTTTTGGAAGAGTGGAATAGCAGAGTTAGTAAAACTACAAAACTTATTCAAAATAATACATTGAGTACTAATGAAGGCCCATACAATTGTCTCACAACAATAGAGTAGCATAATATAAGTTCGTTAACCATACATGGTACCATAATAATTATGAGTCCATTTAATACATCTCTTGTTCAAATACCAAATGGACTCAAACGTCAGAAGTTAACATACAAACTATAGCAAAATAACCAGCCTCCTGTGTGAGGTGGATCAAAATGAAGTTTGAGAAATACCAAATAAAGCAAAAAAAACTTTTTCGAGGAATGTGTGGTCTAATACTTATTGATGTGTACAATCATAGATACACCAAGCTACAAGCAACTACTCCCTCTGTTCCAAATCATAAGTAGTTTTTCGCTTTTCTAAGTACAGAGCTTTTGGTATGCATCTAAATATATGTGCTATGTCTAGATACCTAGCCAAAATTATGTACCTAAACGACTTATAATTTAGAACGGAGGGAGTAATAGACTACTAATGCCCAAACCATAGTACCTATGACTATGACGGTATGACCTATCAACATGTGCTGGAGGGAAGAGCATACATATACCTTCAAAGGTGAGGGTGGAGCAATATCATCGGCTCGACCTTTTGATTTGGATGTAAGACTTCTAACCAAAAGATTATCCATCATATTGCCCATAATTCTTTGTCCAAAGCTTTGGCCACGTGGGGAAACAGCAGGTTGTGTTCTCCCTGATGGTGACGGTAAACCTATGAATACATAAATTGTGTAAACCTTTCATGTTCCAATCTGTATGGAATTTACTAAATTAGTGCATCAACACAGCGATATGATCATATGAACACATCTGCTCGTGGTACCTTCCGAATTCTCCAGGCTAGTTTGTGGACCTGCCTCTGCATGACTATGCTCACCATTATTAACGATGGAGGGTTCCCCCCGGCTGCCATGGTAACTATTTCCATGTGCATTGCTTTCTTCTCTTGAAAGTAACTGCTGGTTGTTTGATTTATGGAATCCTAATGAATTGAGCAGTTCAAGAGGCTGAGTTGTGTATGACGCATCCCTGACAAGTGATATCAACAGCAACAAATAAATAAATAATGAAAAAAGTAAAAAAAACTTGGTAGGAACAAAATTTCACAAAATACCTAATACTCTTTAATAATGTTTCCCAATCACCATCACTGAACTGGTGACCACCAACTTCAATCAGATGAACTAAAGCGCCAAGAGAAATTGAAACGACAGTTTGGTCTGTTTTTTTCGCACATTCAAGCAGCAAACTGAGAAGAGGTGGAAGCATAAAGGATACCTCCTGTAAGTGGCACAGTCAGACGATGGCCAACCAAACAAGTTTCAATGTGATATCTATAGAAGTAGCGGATGACCAGTTTCATCACACTGATATTCTGAATTATACAAAGGATGTCTGTGAAGCAACTAAAAGGAAGAACACATGCTACCTTATAGAATGTATTGAAAAGGTTGCAGATTAACTGCAGCGAATGAATGCTAGTATCACGAAGCCAATCATCCCCAGAAGAAGAAAGCCCATCCCTTCCAGCATGCCTTACATGATCAAAAATTGGAAATAGTACACGATGAAAAATACTCTCCCAGAAGGGAGAAGAGAACTTATGTCCTCTTTCATTCAACAAATCAAACAACACTTCCAGTGCACAGTGTCTGACTTCTGGTCTGGAGTCTAATGTCAAATCAGACAAACCAGCTAGCATAGGAAACCAGTAATGCTCAGTCACATCAAAATTGGCCTCTGGAACAACATCAATAGGTTTAATAGCGCCGCCTGGAATGAATCCCTGTATGGTAGAGATAAATGAGAGTTGAGACACGCAAAAAAGGCCCTACTCTCATGAATATGTAGGTGAAGGTTACAGATAATCAAAACCTCTGCCAAACGATCTTCACATATACGCAGGAGAGCAATAGCCTTCAAACTAATCCGAGGAGTGCACTTGTTATTTGCAAAACCAATAAGACAGTTGACGCAATCCATGAAGCAATCACCAACAACTTGGTCAAAATGTTCCAAGATAACTGTAAGACACCATTTAGTTCACAAAATCAGCAAATAAAATTTCAACATATGTAGGATATAAGCTGTGTAAGGCACTTTACAAGCCAGCTGTATAAATTCCTTATTTACCTTGTTCTACATTTTCAAAAGCACTCTCAACAATTGATTCATCCTCATCATCAGCTGCTGCAGTAAATATCATGAATACGCAACGCCACCCTGACTTTATGCTACCAACTTTTGACTTGATCAACTACATGTACATCCAGCAAAGTTTTTACATGTAGCATCATTTGGTAAGAAACACCAGATCATTACATTTCATAGATTCATATATGTGTCAAAGTTCATGCACAAGGACATACCTGAACAATGCAATCAACAATTAAACCTCGGATTTTTGAGTTGTGGGTATTCCTCATTAAAATGACAAAAGGTTTCAGTATGTCACTCTGAAATGTGAAATTGTTTAATTCAGCACGCTCCAAGTACTTCATACCAAGCTGTCTTAGTGAATCAATGGCATACATTGCAACTTTCTCCTCATTGTGGCTTCCAGCAGCAATAAAGTGCTGGGCCAACACAGACCATATTCTAGCCCACACCTACATTTCCATGTATAAATGTTTAGAGCAACTTATTTATCACTTCATAATTATTGTCTAGGAAAAATGGTGTAAAATGGATGGCACAGAGAACAAGAAACAGAGCATACCAGCCGAATGCGAGCCATGTTATAATAGCTTATCTCTACAAGCTTCTGCAAGCTAAAGACACAAGCAGGTGTTTGTTTTAGTTCTTCAGCAGAAACACCACATAGGGCGGTGAAGAATTCAACAATTGAATCACTTGGCAGTTTTACACTGTTTACAAAGATTTGTTCAGCAGGCTTTCCAGCCAACTCTTTCAGCGATTGGACTACAGAATCCCTCGATATTTGATTTGATCCCAGCATTACAGTTGCAGAAATTGAAGGGTTCGAAGTGATATACTCGAGTCTTGAGACACATTCTAAAACAGCATTCCAAGTATCTTGTAAAGCATCCATATCAGTGTCGGCTAAACCAAGAAGAGTCCTCAGTGCCTCAACATTTTTACTGCGCATCGCCTTGGGAGCGTGCAAAAATGTAAACCTGCAAAACAGTTATGAAAGAAAAGGATAGCATTATATTCATATTGCTATATGAAAAGTAAATGTGGTTGCATTATATGGTGGCAATAGGGTTATTGGTTTGATTCTGCCTGCGAGTGTCTCAAAACCTTCAGAAGAGGGAGCTTGGTATCCTCATCGCAACAATTTAATCCACACTCGAATGGGGGAAAAGCAAGCAGAAAAATAAACCGTCCGGAGAAAAAACTTCGAATCATAAATAAACGAGACCCAAAGAGAGAAATTAGATGGATCGACTCAACAGAAAAATCTACATATAGATCGATCTCGTGTACAGAGAGACCTGTGATTTGATATGTTGAGCTTGAATATTACCGAGTCATCACTCCATCGCACTTGAGACTTCACGCAAAGAATTGATTACGACGAACGGAAAGAAGATGGAACTGCAATACGACAAAGAGAAAGAATGTTTGATCCACTATCTGGAGGGGTTCTAAACCTAGACCCGACAGATTTGGCTTGATGTCAGATGGATTGAGGCGAGGTGTTTTGAACCTAAACAAATCCACGACCATCGTGCACGACAGAGCATACCTATGCAAAAAAAACAGAAAGAAACTAACCTTCGGGATCGGGCGGAGGAGCACCTAGATGACACCAAAGGAAGTGGACGCGTCGAGCGTGGAGGGCGGTGCGGCATCACGCTGGTACTATGGAGCGCGCGCCCGATGCGTCGAGCAAGCTTGTCGTCGGGCACGACCTTCTTGGCGGCGCGAACTCGACGAGAGGCCGTCGAAGAAAGCGGCGTCGAGGGATGTGCGCCTCGCTCGGCGCACTTGGCGGCGGGGGCCTACGGCTGCGGCGTCGGATCGGCCTGTGGCGGAGCCGCTCCTCGGCGAGGTGGCCCTGTCCATGGAGTTGTGCGCCCCGCTCGGTGGACTCGATGGCGGGGCCTGCGGCTACAACGTACAACCGGCTTGCGGCTGCAACATTGGCGAGTCGCCCTCGAACGGGGAGGTAGCCCTGTCCATGGAGTCGTGCGCCCCGCCCGCGCAGACTCGGCGACGGGCCCTGTGGCTACGGCGTTGGCCCTGTCCATGGACTCGGCGTACTCGGCGGCGGGGAGGGGACCCCTAAACGACGACCTCGGGGGCGTCGGTGGCCTTGGCCTCGTGAAAGCAACGAACGAGAGCGTGTAGGACGTGGGAGTTACCTGGTGGAAGTTATCGCGAGCCGCGCGCGTTACGGCGAGACGGACGGGGGCGGAGGGCTCGATGATTGTGCGCGGGCGTGGGAGGGAGGCAGATGCGGGGGCATGGCGGGGGCGTTGGGTGTGGACGCTGACGGTAGAGTCTTAATAGAGTAGTATAGATATAAATAATTTAAAAATAAAATTTTTTGTTTAAATAAATATATCTTTTCAATAAAGTCTATTTATACGATATATATAAACCGTAGTACGCACGGGGGAAACTAACTAGTGACCAGTTAACTCTAGGATGATGGCTGCATGTAGAGTTGCAAATTGGGCTAAAAAACATGAGGCCTAGTGACCTAAGTCATCACACATGCAGCAGATCTCTTTATGGTGGTGTTTGAATGCACTATAGCTAATAGTTAGTTAGCTAAATAATTGTTAGTGGAATTAGCTACCTAACAAATATCTAGCTAACTATTAGCTAATTTGCTAAAAATAGCTAATGGTTCAACTAATAGGTAGACTATTTGGATATCTTTAGCTAATTTTAGCAGCTAACTATTATCTCTAGTGCATTCTAACACCACTTAGTTGCCTAGTTCCATTCTATTTTCGGTCATCTAACTAATCATGATTAGTCAACAACTAACTAGATAACTGGAAAACTAATCGGTCCAATTGAGTGGTAGCCCTTAGAACATCTCCAGTACTTCCCAAAATAGGCCCTAAAATGATGTAGGATGTTATTAACCAAAAATCAAGCTTCAATAGTTTCTTAAATGAGGTCTCCAAATATATCAATTTTCTAAATATTTTTATTTAGTCCCTAGACTTGAGGAGTTGTTGTTGGCATTGGTTCAGGTGAACAAGTAGATCCAACGGGAGGGTGGAGAGAATGTTTGCAAAGCTCAACGGGGAATAGCAATAGCTCTGTTAATCTGCCCCCTCAAGGGTACTGTACGGGGGCATTTATAGGTGTCCGAGTGCCTACCGCCATGAAACAAGGACGTTTATGCCCTCGGGAACCCAGAGTATCCTCAGAATATTCCCCCAAGGGGAGGTTACAGTCCGTCATTACAGAAAAGGCTATTACATATGAGGCCTGTAACACGCTTATCCCTGCGGGGCCCATTACAGTGGGCCGAATCCCATTTGGGCTTCCGGACCCGATGAGGACGTGAGGCTAGCGGACATCGTCGGAGTCTTGCCTTCGTCTCGCGATGGATAAGAGCGAAGGCCGCCCGCGAAGTCCAGTCGCAAAGTCCTCATCGGACTAACGTCCTTGGCGTCGTTGGTGGAGCGAGGCGACGAAGGCGACGAGGGCATCGAGCGAAGGGTAGCGTCTTCGCCTTCACCCCAACATTTGCCCTCCGAGGGACCAGTTCGACTGAGTCATCTGGTGCCGAAGACGTCGCTAGATGGTGGAGACGCTGCCCTCGCTCGAAGTGGTCCCACAGGTTTTTTGAGGTGACCTTTGATGGATGTGGCACTGTTGGACTGCGGGTTTCCCGAAGCGCCGCGCCATGTGTATAACAAGGGCGGCGCGGCTCAGGCTGTCTCTTACCTTTGCGTGCGCCGGAAAACCCTAAGCTTTTGAAACCGCTCGCCTGCCCTCCTTGTTCCTCTGCATCGGAGATCTGGCCCACGTCAAGGAAACCGCGCGCCGCCGTCGGCCGATTCGTCGTCCGAAGTTACCTTGAGCGATTTGGCGGCGGTGGAGTTACAGCCGGGCCACATGGTGGAGTTCGGCGTTTCGAGGATTTCCTCGGTTCGCGTGCAGGATATGCAGCAGTTGGGGTACTTTGGGAACGGTGTTGGGCGCGTCCCGGGGGCGGAAGAGATTCCCGAGCCTGAGGGCGAGTTAGTCATGTTTGAGGCGTTCTTCATCGCCGGCCTTCGCCTACCTGCGCATCGTTTCGTGGCGGAGGTCTTGCAGAGGTTTGACGTCTAGGTCCACCAGTTGACACCTAACACCGTGGTGGCCCTAGCGAAGTATGTCTGGGCGGTGACTTCGTACGACGGTCAGCCTTCCGTAGAGGTCTTCGCTAAGAATTATTGTCTGCACTGGCAAAAGAGAAAAAATGGAAGTAAGATTGCACAGTTTGGATCGTGCACCTTCACGCCGAGGACCGGAAAGACTTCGGCGGAAGTCGTGGAATTAGTTCCCTGTGCTCGCAACAAGTGGGGCAACTGGTGGGATTATTGGTTTTATGTTTCTGGAGGCGAAGTCGAAGACCTCCCAGGGCTCCCTACGACCGTAATGTGCTCCCACTGTTATGTGGCATTTCCACCATTTGAGGTGGTGGAGGACGATGAGGACGAAGGGGCCCTCTGGTGCGCTGCCCGCATGAGCAGCGGACGCGATTTAGTTGAGGAATTCATCGGTTATGGAGTGTGGCCCTTGGCGCATGGCTAGGTGCTTGGCGAAGTATGCCCTCGCCAGATGCCTACCTTGGGCCAGCAGCTGGTGCGAAGTCTGGCCTTCGCTTTGCATTTGCACGACCGAGACCCAGCCGCGTTCGTGCGTGAAGTCGAGGATGGGGCTATGAGGATTGTAGGGCGGTATGCGCCAAGGACGAAGAGTCTACGGAGTTGGGATATTCGTGGATCCAATGTTCGCTTGAATCGTGTCTTCGAGTTAAACCGTTTGCCATATGGTGGCTACCCTAGAGACGACGCTGCTGCGGCTGTCGACTGCTGCGGGAAAAAGCCAGTGGCTGTGGCTCAGGAAGTCTCTTCGCGGAAGGCTGCCCCGGCCATTAAGAAGAGAAAAATAGGTACTGCAGTTGAGGGGTTGGGGGTCTCTGATCGTTTTGCTGTGGAGTTGATGGGGACTTGTGTGGCCCTCGGGGGAAGGATTTGTTCGCCCGAGCTCCGGGAGTCTTCGACGCGAATGCCGAAGGTTACCGGGGGTCGATGGCCAAGGAACGTTCCGATTCCCCGAGCGGCCGGCGAGGACATATTTACGTCTCGTTTGGCCCGTGAGATGAAGATTTTTCATTATGGACAGAATATTGCTGCTGTTGTATCGGTAGTGATGGACAAGGATCGTCAAGATGCGGCGCGAAAGCGCCGGGCGTTCACTAGGGTCGGAGACCCTAGTCGTGAGGTGAAGAGGGCGCGGGGAGGCGCGAAGTCCACCGCCCCTAACAGCAGCAAACCACCACCGGCTGCAAAGTCGACCGTCCCCGGGCCCAGTAAGTCTTCGGCGGGTTTGAGGGCTGTCGCTTCTGGCGCGGGCAAGCCGCCCTTGGCTGAGCCCACGAAGGAGTGAAGGCCACTGTCACCGGTGCGCACCGACGAAGCGGCGGCGGGTGGTGCCGACTTCGACATGGACATCTACGTGGAGGATTATCGCGTAGGTGGTGTCATGATGTTTGATGCGCACACGGGTCGGGGACTCGTTGGTGAGTTTTTTTACCACGGGGACTGGGTCTTGAACAAGATTATGGTGCAGGGTCGGATGCTGGGCAGCTGGCTGTTGTCTTGGCTCCGGTGGCGGCCACTCCGCCTGCGACGGCGGTTGGAGCGAAGGGTACTTTGCAGGACCCATGGTCCAAATTCTGCGCCAGCAGCGAGATTTCGTCGGTCGCCGCTGCTAAAGACGTGGCGGGCTCTATGTCCTAGCAGTTGAAGCATGCATCACAGCAACTGAAGCATGTAAGTTGTCTTGGACTTCGTTAGTTCGTTGTTTTATGTGGTTGCGAATCTGATGGATTTTTCGTGGCAGGCGGCCGCCTTCACCGACCATGTTGAGTCGGGCGCCCTGACTTCGAAGTTCGCTGCCGAGAGGCAATGACTCGAGGGCAGGATCGAGCGCCTCCGGGCGTAGCATACGGATGCTGTTCGGGACAAGTCAACTACGGAAAACAAGAGCCGCAGGCTGACAGAGAGGTTGGTGGCTGCAGAGGCCGAGAAGGAGGATCTCAGGCGTCAGTTGGTGGAAGAGAGGAAGGACGCGAATAGAGCCTATACTGAGGCGTAGGCTGCACAAGCCGAGGCCAAACTTACACGGGCGGAGGCCAGTCTCGCCCGCCAACGCGCCAAGGAGATGGAAATGAGGCTCTGCGGCCTACGCGACCGCCTGGACAAAGCAAAGGCCTCTACGCACGCGGAGGTCGACCAGACGCACACGCAGCTCGTGGACGCGTACCGAGAGCTTGGTGCACGGACCGCTCCCTTTGAAGCATCAGGTCAGGAGGTGGGCCTCCGCTTCCTTGGGTGGCTATAGGAGGAGCTGGAGGTGCTCCCGATGATTGTGACGGGCCTCATGTCCTTCGCCTCCCTCATCACCTGCGAAGGGGTCGTGAATGCCTTGTCCCGCGAGGGATGCGGGCACTTCGAGGTCTTCGACCAATCGGACAAAGACTTCGAGCGTGGAATCTTCCAGGTCGAGGACCCGGTGCTGAAGTGGTCGGCTGGGGCGCTTTACGATAGGATGTGGGGCCCTCACGGCCGTGAGACTGTCCGGGAGAGGTTCGACCGGGCGATGGATCAGGTAAAAGTGCATATGTGTGATTATATGTGTGGGTATGTGTGTGTATTTGTGTGGTTGTTGAATGAATGTGTTATTGCTGTAGATGGCGCATGATGAAGAGGTCGAGGACCTCGGTGATCTGGATAGCACACTACCCGAGGCATCAGGGGTGGAGCTGGCGCCGCCATTCGATGCTGGCGAGGGCCCCTTGGTGACCCCCGCACCGACTGGAGCTAGCAAAGACCTCGTGCCGGCCACTGCGCCGACGGGTGAGGACACTTCGATGGTGGTGGGCAAACCAGCTGCCGAGGACCCAGTGGCGTCGGCCGGGCCTTCGCAGGTGGCGGAATAGGGGCTAGGGCTTTCGGTGTAAACTTTTGTTTTTGTGATACTGAACCTCGGTTGCTGCGCAGGTTCCGACGTTTGGACCCGTGCAAGCAACTGCTACTGGCAATGCTAATTTTATGGCGGCTGCAACCGTTGTGCCTGCCGATGATAATTTGTCTGGTTCTGGGTCTGAGTGTTTTGAGTCTGATGGTGAGTCTAGGAGTTCGTTTTCCTGGACTAAAGAGTCCTCGGATGAAGGCTTGGATTATTTTGCTGCATTAGATGTGGCCACGGTGGAGTCCTCGTCGCGTGTGGAGGTTGGCGAGGCGGCTGATCTTCCCAGTGCGAGGACCAAGTACATGCGGCGAAGGGTGGTGTCCAAGAATAGCATGGGTGAGGTTTCGCGAAGTGGTAGGCACCGTCGTATTGGGATGGAGCGAGACCGTCTTCCTATAGACCGGATTGGTAAACGAGAACTGTTGTCCCCGCCGATTGGGACGAGCATAGGTGAGGGGGATCTGCGAAATCTTTTTGAGGGTGAGGAATTGAGAATAATGTTGTTTAATTATAGGGAGTTGGGTATCATCCCGAAGGTTGAGCCGATGTAGTATATGGTGCCCTCATTGTGTGTATGTAACTGCAACTTGTATTGTAATGTGGCCTGTTGGCCATTTTCGCACGCCTGTGCTTATCCGACTGCACCCGTAGGCGACTTTTTGCGCGGAGTGTCGATTGACGTACTTGTTGCGCTTATCCGGTGGCACCCTTAAGAGACTTTTGCACGGAGTGTCTGTTCAGAAAAGACTTCGATGGCGCGCTTATTGTGCTTGTCCGGCTACACCCTTAGGCGTCTTTTGCGTGGAGTGTCTTTTTAATAGAAAACTTTGATTGACGCACTTGTTGTGCTATTTCGACTGCACCCTTAGGCGTCTTTTGCATGGAGTGTCATTTTAAGAAAATACTTTGATTGACGCACTTGTTGTGCTATTCTGGCTGCACCCTTAGGCGTCTTTTGCATGGAGTGTCTTTTTGATAGAAGATTTCAACTAACACACTTGTTGTGCTTATTCCGGTTGCACCGTTAGGCGTCTTTTGCACGGAGTGTCTTTTTGATAAAAGACTTCGATTAACGCACTTGTTGTGCTTATTCCGGCTGCACCCTTAGGCGTCTTTTGCGTGGAGTGTCGCACGCGAGGGTAGCCCACGCTACCTGTCGCGGTGACTTCGGAGTGGCCGAATGCCGAAGACCGTCGAAGCGGTCTTTTTCAACACTTTGCGTCTGATTTTTTGTTTTTGTGGGGGCTTTTTGCTGGTATATTACATGGCTCTGCCTCGTTAAAAACCTCACCCCTGGGGAGGAAAAGAGTGCGAGCCAGAATAACATTGTTTGCTGGATTACAAGGGCGCGTGGGCCCTGATGGTTAAATAAAAAATTTACGGAGATTGTCAATGTTCCAGGAGTGCTCTAAGTCTTCACCGGAAGGGGTTACTAGCCTGTACGCGCTGGGTGATGCCTTCGACTTGACGATGAATGGACCTTCCCATTTCGGCTCCAGCTTGCCCCATGATTCTGTTCGGGTGGTCTAGACGAGTACGAGGTCTCCTTTGTTGAGCTCTCTTGGGACAACCACGTTGTTGCGCCAGGCCTTGGTCTGGGCCTGATTTTTGTTGAGCGCCTGTAGGGAAAGGACGCGGTCTCCGTTGATGAGATCCTTGGACGTTGGCTCGTCGACATCGAGGACCGCTAATGTGCTTGTTCGGGGCAACCCATGCTTTAACTCTTGTGGCGTCATGGCCTCGGATCCATATAGTAGACGAAAAGGTGTGAATCCGGTTGCCCGACATTCTGTCGTGTTTAGGGCCCAGACCACTTCAGGTAGTTGGTCGACCCATTTGCCCTTCTTGTCGTTGGCGCGCTCGCTGACACCATTGGATTGCGGGTGGTATACCGAGGCAAAGACAGGCTTGGTGCCGATGGAGAAACAGAAGTCCCTAAAGTCCAGGCAAAGACAGGCTTGGTGTCGACTGTGAGTTCGGACAGGACTCCAAATCGACAGACAATGTTTTGCTAGAAGAACTTTTGGGCGGTCTTTGACGTTATGGTGGATACTGCTCTGGCCTCGATCCACTTGGTGAAATTCTCGACGGCAACGAAGGTGAATTTGAGGTTCCCTTGAGCCATGGGTAGTGGTCCAACAATATCCAGACCCTAGCGTTGAAGTGGCCATGTGTGGGCGATCAGCTTGGTGTATTGCGAAGGGTTGCTTGAGCGGGGGGAAAACTTCTGGCATGCTTCACAAGACCTCGTAACTCGATTCGCAGTACATATTATCGCGGGCCAGTAAAATCCTTGATGGATTACCTTGGCAGCGAGGGCCCTGGGTCCTGAATGGGAGCCGCAAGTTCCGCTGTGGACTTTGCAAAGGATCTGAATGCCTTCGGTTTCGGTCACGCATTTTAGCATTGGCTGACTGATCCCCTTTTTGTACAGCTGGCCCCCGACTAGTGCGAAGTCCCGACTTCGGTGCTTGAGGCGCTTGGCCTCATTGACGTCACTTGGGTGGTAATGTCCTTGCAGATACAAGGTTATTGGGGCCCACCAATCTTCAGTCATGATGAGTGTTGGGGTCATGCTTCGTTGCGCCGAAGGTCTTGCACGAAGAAGCAGCTTCGGCTGAAGTTGTCCCCAGGAGATGGCCGAAGGTTCCTTTTCATGGAGCTTCGGCGTTACAAACCGACATAGAGATAGAATGACCTTTTTATCCATAGAGGTCTGAGTCAATGTTGTAAACTTTTGTAAGGGGCATAATTGTAATTTGTCACAGGCTGTGACCTGTATACCTCTGTACTGTTCACACGAACCTGCCATTTGCTTTCGCATCACACCTGTACTTTTGCTTTCCTCAGGACCAAAGGTACATTTGTAACTTGAAGTCATTTATATTCATTCATGATAATAAAAATGGAGATGATTCTATGATAATATTTAAATGTTTATTTCATACCTTATGATCTGTATGAATACTTCGTTCCTTGCTATTATGTATACGAAGGTACGTCCTTCGTAACCTTCGTCCGAAATTCCTTATATCCCGAAAGGATATAATGTCTTGGAGGACGAAGGACTTTAACCCTTAACATTTTCTATGTTGCCTTGTTCTTAATTCTTAGCATTTGAGAACAAGCCCCCAACATTGGCGCCCACCTCCGGTGAACTCACTACCACTTTTCTGAGCTGATGGCTTCGTTCAACAATCAAGCTGGAGCTGCTTCGGCTTCGAAGCTGGTGCTCCCGATAACAGGCGGTTCTTGCTCGGAGCCGGCTAACAAGAAGCAGAAGAAGGAGGCTCAGAGAAGGGTGCAGCATGTTGGAGTGCAGGGACCCTTCATCAAGTCAAAATGGTCCCACATTCCAATTACTTTCTCTCAGGAAGATCTTCAGCTTAAGGATTATCCTCACAATGACGCCATGGTTATCTCTTGTGTGATCAAAGGATTTCTGGTCCACAATGTCTTAGTTGATACAGGCAGTGCAGCTGATATTATATTTGCTAAAGCCTTCAGACAAATGCAAGAGCCCGAAGACAAGATTCATGATGCTACGCACCCTCTTTGTGGCTTCGGAGGGCGGCAGATTGTAGCACTTGGGAAGATTACCATGCCTGTAACCTTCGGATTTGTTAACAACACAAGGACTGAGCAAATTGTGTTTGATATTGTTGACATGGAGTATCCTTACAATGCTATCATTGGTCGCGGTACTCTTAATGCCTTCGAAGCAATTCTTCACCCAGCTTATCTTTGCATGAAGATACCTTCGGACCAAGGGCCTATTGCTATTCATGGAAGCCAGGAAGCTGCTAGAAGGGCCGAAGGAAGCTGGACTGATTCCAAAGCAATCCATAACATAGATGGAGCTGAAGCTTGTGAACAGTACAAATTTAGAAGGGAGAAAGCAGCTTCAGCAGATCAGCCGAAGCCCATGCTATTGTGTGAGGATATAGCAGAGCAGAAGGTGCTGCTGGGCTCGCAATTATCTGAAGACCAGGAGAAAACCTTGATAAGGTTTTTATTCAACAACAAAGATGTTTTTGCATGGTCAGCCAATGATCTCTGTGGAGTAAATCGGGATGTTATTGAACATTCGCTCAATGTTGACCCATCCTTCAGACCCCGAAAGCAGAGGCTTCGGAAAATGTCTGATGACAAGGCCGAAGGGGCTCGCAATGAAGTAAAAAGACTCCTCAGTGCAGGAGTTATCAGAGAAGTGAAGTATCCAGAGTGGCTAGCTAACACTGTTATGGTGAAGAAGGCTAATGGCAAGTGGAGAATGTGTATCGATTTCACAGATCTCAACAAGGCTTGTCCGAAGGACGAATTCCCGCTGCCAAGGATAGACTCTTTAGTCGATGCAGCAGCTTCTTCAGAGCTCATGAGTCTCCTAGACTGCTACTCAGGCTATCATCAAATTTGGATGAAGAAGGAAGATGAGCCGAAAACTAGCTTCATAACCCCAAGTGGTACATATTGCTATCTTCGGATGCCTGAGGGGCTCAAGAATGCTGGAGGGAGTTTCAGCAGAATGACTGCGAAGGTTCTCCAGTCTCAGATAGGCAGAAATGTGTTGACCTATGTTGATGACATTATCGTAAAAAGCACGAAGCAGGAAAATCATATTGCTGATCTGCAGGAGACCTTCGCCAGCTTCAGACAAGCTGGTCTGAAGCTGAATCCAGAAAAATGTGTCTTCGGAGTAAAGAAGGGTAAATTTCTTGGATGCTTGGTTTCAACAAAGGGAATCGAAGCTAATCCAAATAAAATCGAAGCTATACTTCGAATGGAGCCACCAACCACAAGAAAGGGAGCCTAAAGATTGACAGGAAGGCTGGCATCTCTCAACAGATTTATATCCAGATCAGCAGAAAGAAACTTACCATTTTTCGAGGTGCTGAAGTCAGCTGAAGTCTTTCAATGGGGCCCAAGTCAACAAAAAGCCTTCGAAGAGCTGAAGCAATACTTGATAGATCTCACAACATTAACTCCACCAACGCCAGGGGCTCCTCTGTTGTTATATGTGGCAGCTTCGCACTCAGCAGTAAGTGCGGCACTTGTCCAGGAGAAGCTTGATGGCCAAGTCAAGAAGCAAGTTCCAGTGTATTTTGTATCTGAGGTCCTTAGTGTCTCAAAGAAAAATTATACAGAGCTGGAGAAGGTATTGTATGCCGTTTTAATGGCATCCAGGAAGCTTCGGCATTATTTTCAGGCATACAACATTATTGTTCCTTCTTCGCAGCCATTGAAGGATATCATGAGAAATAGAGAAGCTACTGGACGGATTGGAAAATGGGCTGCGGAGCTCAATGAATTTTACATTGATTATGTGCATAGATCCTCGATCCAGTCTCAAGCATTGGCAGATTTTATTGCCGACTGGACGCCAGGGGCTCAGGATGAAGAAGCAAATAAAGATGCCGAAGTGTGGACAGTGTTTTGTGATGGCTCTTGGGGAACCTTCGGAGCAGGTGCAGCTGCTGTGTTGGTCTCACCATCCAAGGTTAAAACTTGTTATGCAGCAAGACTTGACTTCAGCTGCACAAATAATATTACTGAGTACGAAGCCCTGCTCCTGGGTCTTCGGAAACTAAAGGCAATGGGAATCAGAAGGGCGATTCTTAAAACTGATTCCCAGGTTGTTTCGGGTCATATTGACAAAAGTTGCAAGGCTAAAGACCCGAAGCTTGAAAAATACTTAGACACGGTCCGAAGGATCGAAGCTTCCTTCGAAGGATTTTCTGTCAAGAATATCCCTCGAGGGCAAAATGAGCATGCTGATTTGCTAGCCAAGTCTGCAGCACAGGGGCTGCCGTTACCTTCGGATGTGTTCTTCGAAACAATAAAGGCACCTTCAGTAGAGCTCCTTGAAAGAGCGGTCCTCAACATTTCTCCTGTTTACAGCGAAGATTGGAGAACTGAAATAATCTCTTACCTTCAGGGTAACTTCCTATCAGATGACGAAGCTTACAATAAAAGAATAGAGGCAAGAGCTCGTCCGTATGTCATGATAGAAGGGGAACTATACAAACATGGAGTTTGTGCCCCGCTGCTCAAGTGCTTGTCTAGAACCGAAGGTATAGAGTTAATGAAAGAGATACATGCAGGCCTGTGTGGATCCCACATCGGATCTAGGCCGTTACTTGGAAAAGTTTTCCGCCAAGGGTTTTATTGGCCGAAGGCAGCTTCGGATGCAGCGGAATTAGTTCAAAAGTGCGAAGGTTGCCAGAAATGTGCAAGAGATCAAAAGCAACCTTCGTCTTTGACCCAGCTGATACAACCCATCTGGCCATTGCAAAGGTGGGGCCTTGACTTGTTGGGTCCATTACCACCGGCCCAAGGGAATCTAAAATATGTTATAGTAGCTGTGGAGTATTTTTCCAAATGGATTGAGGCGAAGCTATTAGCCACAATAACTTCGGCCACTGTCCAAAAGTTTTTCTGGCAGAATATTGTCTGTCGCTTCGGGGTACCGAAGGCCATCACTGTAGATAACGGAACGCAGTTCGACTCCGAAGCTTTCAGAAATTTCTGTGATCAAATTGGAACGAAGATCCATTTTGCATCAGTCAGGCATCCGGAGTCGAATGGGCTTGTTGAAAGGGCCAACGGCATCATAATGACAGGAATAATGAAGTTAATCTTCAATCAACCAAGGGGAAAGTGGCCAGATCAGTTGACCAAAGTGGTGTGGAGCCACAATACAACAACATCAAGGTCTACAGGCTTTACCCCATTCAAATTATTATTCGGTGACGAAGCAATAACTCCGGAAGAAGCTAAAGCTGGGTCAATAAGGGTAGTAGCTTCGGCAGAATCAGGTCCCGAAGATGCTTGCCTTGTGGAAAAAGATGCTTTAGAGGGGATCAGGCTTCAGACCGTGGAGAATATCAATAAATATCAAGCTGAAACAGTCAGGTGGCGAGATAGAAAGGTCCGGTTAAAAAATATTGAGCCGGGTCACTTGGTGCTTCGGAGAGTAGCCAACCCAGACACAGTGGGCAAGCTACAATTGAAATGGAAAGGACCTTTCTTAGTAGTATCTTCGTCAAGGCCTGGATCGTACAGATTGAAGGACATGGATGGCAACGAAATTCCAAGATCTTGGAATGCGGATGAGCTTCGGCGATTTTATGTATAACTTGATGTAACTTTTTATGTTTTTCTTTTCTTTTTTCATGGCACCCTTTTCCTTTCTAAAGGGGGAGAAAGGTTTTTAATGGGGCCATCATATGTAATTTCCTTTTTAGTTTTATAAGAGCAAAATCCCCCAAAGAATGTAAATGTAAAAGCTGAGAACGCACCATCGAGTGCCGAAACTGAAAAAGAGAAGAAGCTCCAAAGACGTCCCTAAGGGGATGCAGAGCTCACAGCGAAAAGTCAACGCTGATTCCGCCGAAAGTAAAAGGCGAAGAAGCTCCAAAGACGTTCCTAAGGGAATGCAGAGCTTATACCGCCTAAGTAAAAGGCGAAGAAGCTCCAAAGACGTTCCTAAGGGAATGCAGAGCTTATATCGTCTAAGTAAAAGGCGAAGAAGCTCCAAAGTCGTTCCTAAGGGAATGCAGAGCTGATGTGTGGTTGTTTCTAAGGAAATAATGGCTGAGAGTGTGGCTTCGGACATATGTTTTGGACATTCATTCGCACATTACATTACATCATAGCATTTGCATGCATAAGCATTCATTCATAGCATTTGTGTACCTAAGTGGTTGCTTCGGCAAACAGAAGAAGTGGTCTTTTAAAGTGGTCTTTTATGATTCGTTACGTACAAAAAAGAAAAGCTTCGGCAAAAAGAAGTGGTTTTCTATGCTTCGTTGTGTACGAAAAGAAGGGAAGGTGTTTTTTCGCCTTCGGCTCAAAATACTGATTTCGTCCACATCAAAGCGCCTCAGTAGAAGGGTAAGAATATGTTACAAGGTATGTACAAAGTTCCTTGAGAACAGTTTAATTGTATTTACAAAAGTTGTTACAAAAGTATCCTGAGTTTTTTATATAGTATACTTCTACTGATCTTCACTAAGCTTCAGCTTCGGCGACGGCTTCGGCGACATATTTTAAGCATCATCTTCACCTTCGTCATCCTACATGAATCAAGGTATCGCGAGTAAAAATCAAGCGTGAAGGAGAAGGTAAGTACAAAGTATGATTTCTTACTGGATCAAGATGACCTCGAGCTTCGTCTCCAGCCTTCTCTCGCCCGCCTTTTGTCCATATCATTTTTATAAATCTATTTGAGATGCTTCGGGCGAGGTCAGGAATATCGTCCAGGATTGATGGAGACAAGGTGAAGTTGGGCCTGTTGACGATTTTTCCATGCTCGCAGCCGGCCTTCAGGAACGCTGCAGCGGTACCCCGAGAAGCTACCCAGGCACAGAAGTCACCGTGCCCGGCTATAACTTCGTCAAGTTCCTCGATTTCAGCTTCAATATGATCGAAGGCTTGTGGTAAATTTTCCGCTGAAGGGTTAAACTTCCCGCTGCTGGCTCCAACAGAGTAAAATATCTTTTTTAATCGTTCAATACAATTATTACTAAATTTCAAGCATTTGTCTTGAAGGCTTGTTAATGATTTCTTCAAGTCTGAGTTGGCCTGGACTTCGGCTTCAAGTTTCGAATTAAGCTCCAGCTTCTCCTGTTCAAATTGTTTTGATTGGCCGATAAGCTTCGAATTCAATTCTGATACTTTAGCTTCAGTCTCTGCCAGCAAGCCTTCGGTTGATTGGAGCTCGAAGTCTTTCTTTTCAATGATAGCTGATTGTTCTTTTATCTTGCTCTCTAAATTTTCAATTATATCTTCGTGTTTTTTGTCCTCCAAGTCTTGCTGCATCCTCAGAGCTTTGCTCAGAAGCATGCTCTGCAAATAAACAACCTTTGTTAGGAATATTTCCATTATTAAAAACAATAGAAGTCAGAGAAAAGTTGTTTACCTTGAAATTGGAATAAAATAAGCTGCTGACGATATGTTGTCATCGGTAGCGGCTGATATCTGTTTCTAGCTTCGGAAAACCGATACTTTTTGATAAAGTACCGATGACCTTAGCTCCAGTTTGGTCTCGAATGCAGCCCAATTTTTCGTCATCAATGCCTCCAAATAGAAGAGCTCCTGGCTTGTAGCCGCAAGATTTGGCATAGTCCTTAAGTTCTTCCATTTCGGCCTTCGACAGTTTTTGCCCAATTAAATTTTGAAATGTGTAGGCTTCGTCGTCCGAAGTGTCTTCGACTATTTCTTTCCCCTTCCCAGGCACTGTGGCCATGGTTTCTTCAGCAGCTTCTTCTGCAGCCATGTCTTGCAAAATTTTGTTAATATCCTCAATGGTAGTTTCTAAGTTCACATCTTCGGCTGTAGCGGCTTCGGTAGCCGCGACCTCCGAAGGTGCGACTTCGACATTTGTTGTGTCTTCAGCAGCTGCCGTTTTCTGAGTTGACGCCCTCGGCGGCGTCTTATCGATAACTTCGGTCACTGCAATAATTCTTTGCCGTTTTGGTTTGGTTATCTTCGTTTGTTCCGGCTCTTCCACCTTTCGAAAAAGCTTCGTCAGTTGAGGCCCTAATGGACTTAGCTTCGTGGGCACGGGTTCAGTCATTACCTTCAAAATTTCCTCCACGTCGCTGGTAGAAGGTGGTGTGGGGGTCCCCTCTTCTTCGGATAATTTTCGCTTCGGAGTTGATATTTTTCTTTTCTTGGGAATTTTCTTCTCTTTTGCTGGTCTTTCTTCATCCTTGATCAGAGTTTCGGCCACTCTTTTTCTTTTTTGGCCCTCAGCACCCTTGCTCAACTGCTCATAGTCAGGGTACTCGAAGCCCAGGGCATCAAGCACTCGGTTCAACCTTCGCTTCGAACGGGTGCCGAAGGCTGCTGTCATCAGTTGATCTTCTTTTTTCAAATAATTTCCAAGAATTTCATTACACATCACCTCAACTGTGTCCAGCCACTCTTGGCAGGGCTTCTTAAAGTATTTCTTGAATTTGAAGTGATAAGGAAGCCGGACAAGTTCCCCCTCCTTCTTCTCCCCCTTTAACTTTGGCATTTCCCATTCTTTCAGAGTAGGGAAGACTCTGAATGCCAAGAATTCTTGAACCAGATCCCTGGTACCGATATGCTCTGCAATAATTCTGAATTCATCCATTGCCTGTTGTGTTTGACCCTCTGGTGTCATGTTGCAGCGGGGTCGGGTTTCTCCGAAGATCAGCTCGAGTGGACTTTGCACAAGCTTCTCCTTGTCGTCATCAACCTTGACATAGAACCATTCTGATTTCCAGCCTGCCGGCCATTTGCTTCGGTAGCTGATTACAGGAAACTTTGCGGTTTTCCGGTAGGCAAAATTGTAGCAACCGAAGTTATCATGTAGCCCATCTTTTCTGGCCTTTGTTTGATAATGTAACTCATGAACTCGACAGAAACTGTCGGCAAATGGCTCCACTGCTTGGCTTCGGAGGGCCCAAATATAAACGCTAAGCCTAACGATAGCGTTAGGAGTTAACTGGTGAAGGTAGATACCAAACCTCTTCAGTATCTCCGCAATAATCTCGTGAAGAGGGAATCTCAGCCCAGCCTTTAAAAAGCTCTTGAAGATGACAATCTCGTCTTTCTCTGGCTTCGGGGTGGTTTCTTCTCCCCCGAAGCGAAGTAGCTTCTTCTGATTTTCACTGAAATAACCTGCTTTCACCATCTTGGAAAGATCAGCCTTTGAAACAGTCGACTTTCCGAAATCTAGGTGACTGGGCTTGCTGGGCATGGCAATACGGTAGTCATCTTCGGGATCAGTCCCTTCAATGTTTTCTTCTTCTCCTTCGGCAGTTGTCGGGTTTGCTTCAGCAGCAGGCATTTCTTCCGCAGTCACCAGTCCGGAACGCTGCATCGCTTCGGAGATGGGCACAGTATTCGAACCTTCGGCTTCGTCTCCTTCACGTGCAACTCTGGCAGTAGATCGTACTCTGGCCATTTGATTCTGAATTTGGGGAAGTTAGATACTTTTTCTTTTTCCTTTTCTCCCGAAGCCTTTCTTTCTGACGAAGCAGACGTCGAGATGGACCTTCGTTCGATTCTGAGAATCAAGCTTCGGCTATAGTTAAAAATTTTGGCAGCAAAACAGTGCAAATAGCAATGAATGCTGTGGTAACTTCACACCTACTCGTCTGTTTATATAGTGCTGCAGGTAAGAAGGCGAAGCGGCAGGATTTTTACACCAGGCGGGCAGCCACTTGTACTCGCTGTGCAGTGGACCGCAAAGATCAAACAGTAACTCTGCAAGGTGGGCCTGGCACGCGCTCGGAAACCGGATCGTTTCTCAGCAACGAGCTCAGGGAAGGTGTTTTTTGGACCTTCGGCTTCCCGAAGCTGAAGAGGCTTTTTTCACGGGTCAAGCTCGTTACGAAAAACGATCTAGCACCGCGAAAGGGGCTACTGTTGGGGTCATGCTTCGTTGCGCCGAAGGTCTTGCACGAAGAAGCAGCTTCGGCTGAAGTTGTCCCCAGGAGATGGCCGAAGGTTCCTTTTCATGGAGCTTCGGCGTTACAAACCGACATAGAGATAGAATGACCTTTTTATCCATAGAGGTCTGAGTCAATGTTGTAAACTTTTGTAAGGGGCATAATTGTAATTTGTCACAGGCTGTGACCTGTATCTATAAATAGATGAACAGTACCTCTGTACTGTTCACACGAACCTGCCATTTGCTTTCGCATCACACCTGTACTTTTGCTTTCCTCAGGACCAAAGGTACATTTGTAACTTGAAGTCATTTATATTCATTCATGATAATAAAAATGGAGATGATTCTATGATAATATTTAAATGTTTATTTCATACCTTATGATCTGTATGAATACTTCGTTCCTTGCTATTATGTATACGAAGGTACGTCCTTCGTAACCTTCGTCTGAAATTCCTTATATCCCGAAAGGATATAATGTCTTGGAGGACGAAGGACTTTAACCCTTAACATTTTCTATGTTGCCTTGTTCTTAATTCTTAGCATTTGAGAACAAGCCCCCAACAATGAGGTTAACGATGCGATGGCCTTCGGCGTCATTAGTTACTTGTAAGCCCTCTAGGTTGCGGACAGCTGGTGTGCTGATGATGTGGTAGAACATGTCGGAGGGCAAGGTCTCGCCTCTGGCCGCTGCCTTAGCCAACGTGTCGGCCTCTTCGTTCCTGGCACGGTCCACATGCTGTAGGGTGAAGCCCTTGAACTGTCTCTCGAGACTGCGAATAGCCATGAGATACTGCATGAGCACGGAGTCTTTTGCTGAATATTCTTTTTCAACCTGGCCGGCAACTACTTTGGAATTTGTCTTGACTATGCAGGTGGTGACATCGAGTGCTCGCAGTTTGTGAAGGCCTAGGATGACAGCTTCGTATTCTGCTATATTGTTGGTGCATCTGTCGGACTCCAAGGCAAAGCTAAGGTGTGCTGCGTATCTATGCTTGACGCCTGTGGGTGATGTGATAATTGCCGACGCCTGCCCCTGCATGGCACCATGCGCCGTCGCAGTGGATGGTCCACACCTTCTCTGGAGACTCTTCTTACTGCCGTGTTGGCCCTGTCCAGTCAACGATGAAGTCTGCCATGACCTGCGACTTGATTGCTGTCCTGGGTTCGAAGGTGATGTGGTACCTGGAGAGTTCGGCTGCCCATTTGGCGATTTGGACGGACGCCTCCGGGTTTCTGAATAGTTCTCCTAGTCCCCTATCCGAGGTGACCCGCACCTTGAACGCCTCGAAGTAGTGGCGCAGCTTGCGCGATGCCATGACAACTGCGTATGAGATTTTTTTCTAATTCAGTCATGTTGCACTTGGAGGTCGTGAGGACTTCAGAGACGTAGTAGACTGGGCACTGCCGGGTCGTGCCCTCTCTGTCTTGCTCTTGGACTAGCGCTACGCTGACTGCATGTGGCAAGGCTACGATGTAGACCAGCAAAGGCAGCAAGGGGTCGGAACTGGTGAGAATTGCCAAGTCTGACAGGTGTTTCTTGAGTGATTTGAAGGCTGCCGCCTGCTCTGGTCCCCACGCGAAGTCTTTTGCACCGCGCAGTGTCTTGAGAAAGGGTAGACTCCGCTCTGTGGACTTGGAAATGAATCTGTTCAAGGCGGCCAATCTGTCTGTCAGTCGTTGGACGTCCCTGGTTGACTGCGGGGGTGTCATGTTGATGATTGCTTGAATCTTGGTTGGGTTGGCCTCGATCCCGCGATGTGACACCAGGTAGCCTAGTATCTTCCCCTAGCGAACTCCAAAGACGCACTTCTTAGGGTTGAGGCGAAGTCGTGCGTCCCGCATGTTTGTGAACGTCTCTGCGAGGTCAGCCAGGTGATCTTCTTTATTTTTGCTTGCGACAACGATGTCGTCCACGTACGTGAAAATGTTGCGGCGCACTTGGCTTTCGAGCACCGTCTTGGTGAGGCGAGAGAAGGTTGACCCAGCGTTCTTGAGTCCCTCTGGCATCCTGATGAAGCAGTACGTGCCGAAGGGTGTGATGAAGCTGGTGCTGGCCTTATCTTCCTCCTTCATGTATATCTGGTAGTAGCCGGAGAAGCAGTCGAGAGGGGACATGACTTCGCGTTCGGCTACGCTATCGGCTATTTTGTCGATCCGTGGCAGCGGGAAATTGTCCTTAGGACAGGCCTTATTGAGGCGGGTGAAGTCGATGCACATACGCCACTTGCCGCTTTTCTTTTGTACCATGACTATGTTGGCGAGCCACGTAGGGTAGGCGATTGGTTCAATGAAGTTGGCTTCCAGCAGGCGGTGCACTTCGGCTTTGGTGGCTTCCGTCTTTTCATCGGACATTTTGCGTAGCCGCTGCTTTTTTGGGCGTACCAAAGGGTCGATGCCCAGACCGTGCTCAATGACGGTGCGGCTAACTCCGACCAGGTCGAGGGCAGACCAGGCGAAGACGTCCTTGTTTCTGGAGAGATAGGAGATGAGTTTCTCCTCATCTTGCGAAGTTAGGTCTTCGCTTATTACGACCGTTTGCTTGGGCGTCGCCGGGACGAGGGGAAATGTCTTCGTTCCGTCGTTGCTCTGCAGTTGCGCCTTTACTTTTTCGTCGGCGGCTGGGCGGGTCGCTTCGGAGACTTCACGCTGTGTTGTAAGGCAGTGTACGTTCCGTTGACCTGGAACAAATTCTCTCTCAATGTTGCATGCAGTCTGCTGGTTACCGTAAACTGTTATCACGCCTTGCGGACCCGGAATTTTCATGCAGAGTTACAGTCTGTGAATGGCCGCTTCAAATTTATTGATAGAGCCCCGACCCATTATAGCGTTGTAGGGATAGACCATGTCGATGATGTCGAAGGTGACCTGTTCGCTTCGCGCATTGGATGCTACGCCGAATGACATGGGTAGTTCTATCTTGCCCACAGGGAAAGTGCCCTTGCCGCCGAAGCCATATAAGGGGTTGTCCGAAGGCTTGACTAAGCTGTGGTTGATGCCCATGCGGTTGAAGGCGTGCAGGAAGATGATGTCCGCTTGGCTGCCATTGTCAACTAGGACTTTGTGCAGGTCCCAGCCTGCTACACTGTAGTTGATTACCATGGCGTTGACGTGGGGTGCGCTGCGCAGATCAACATCTCTGGCGTCAAAAGTTAGTGGCACATGTGACCACCTCGTTTGTACCACTGGGCCGGTGAGGGCGACATGGTTGACACTTCGGTAGTGATCCCTCTTTTGTCGCTTCATCTCGAAGTCAACGCTGGACCCTCTGGTGATTATGTGAATGACTCCGCGATACGACTGATCGGCGAAGTCTTCCTGCTTTGTGAAAGTCGCCTAGAGGGGGGGTGAATAGGGCGAAACTGAAAATCTCAAAGATAATCACAACTACAAGCCGGGTTAGCGTTAGAAATAAAATAGAGTCCGCGAGAGAGGGCGCAAAACAAATCGCAAGCAAATAATGAAGTGGGACACGCGGATTTGTTTTACCGAGGTTCGGTTCTCTCAAACCTACTCCCCGTTGAGGAGGCCACAAAGGCCGGGTCTCTTTTAACCCTTCCCTCTCTCAAACGGTCCCTCGGACCGAGTGAGCTTTTCTTCTTCTCAATCAAACGGGAACAAAACTTCCCCGCAAGGGCCACCACACAATTGGTGCCTCTTGCCTTGGTTACAATTGAGTTTTGATCACAAGAACAAGTGAGAAAGAAAGAAAGCGATCCAAGCGCAAGAGCTCAAAAGAACACGGCAAATCTCTCTCGCTAGTCACTAAAGGCTTGAGTGGAATTGGAGAGGATTTGATCTCTTTGGTGTGTCTAGAATTGAATGCCTAGCTCTTGTAAGTGGTTGGAAGTTGGAAAACTTGGATGCAATGAATGGTGGGGTGGTTGGGATATTTATAGCCCCAACCACCAAACTTGACCGTTGGTGGAGGCTGTCTGTTCGATGGCGCACCGGACAGTCCGGTGCACACCGGACAGTCCGGTGCCCCTGCCACGTCATCAATGCCGTTGGATTCTGACCGTTGGAGCTTCTGACTTCTGGGCCCGCCTGGGTGTCCGGTGCACACCGGACAACAACTGTTCATTGTCCGGTGCGCCGGTATGGGCGCGCCTGACGTCTGCGCGCGCTGCGCGCGCATTAAATGCACCGCAGGTAGCCGTTGGCGCCGAAATAGCCGTTGCCCCGCTGGTACACCGGACAGTCCGGTGCACACCGGACATGTCCGGTGAATTATAGCGGAGCAGCTGCCGCGCGAACCCGAGGCTGGCGAGTTGAGGAGGCCGCGCTTCCTTGAGCACCGGACACTGTCCGGTGTACACCGGACAGTCCGGTGAATTATAGCGCGCCGGCTTCCGAGAATTCCCGAAGGCGAAGAGTTCGAGTTGGAGTCCTCTGGGCGCACCGGACACTGTCCGGTGTACAACGGACAGTCCGGTGCCTCCAGCCAGAGGTGCCTTCGGTTGCCTCTTTGCTCCTATGTTGAATCCAAAACTTGATCTTTTTATTGGCTGAGTGTGAACCTTTTGCACCTGTATAACTTATACACTAGAGCAAACTAGTAAGTCCAATATTTGTGTTGGGCAATTCAACCACCAAAATTATTTAGGGACTAGGTGTAAGCCTAATTCCCTTTCAATCTCCCCCTTTTTGGTGATTGATGCCAACACAAACCAAAGCAAATATTGAAGTGCATAATTGAACTAGTTTGCATAATGTAAGTGCAAAGGTTGCTTGGAATTGAGCCAATATAAATACTTACATGATGCGCATGGATTGTTTTCTTTGTTTTTGACATATTGGACCATATTTGCACCATAAGTTTTGTTTTTGCAAATCCTTTTGTAAGATAGTCAAAGGCAAATGAATAAGATTTTGAGAAGCATTTTCAAGATTTGAAATTTTCTCCTATTTGTTTGAAATGCTTTTCCTTTGACTAAACAAAACTCCCCTTCAAATAAATTCTCCTCTTAGTGTTCAAGAGGGTTTTAGGACATTAATTTTGAAAATACTACTTGCTCCCCCTCTAGAACACAAAGAGATACCAATTTTGAAATTTACCAATTGAAAATCATCAAATTTAAAAATTAGGGTGGTGGTGCGGTCCTTTTGCTTTGGGCTCATATTTTCTCCCCCTTTGGCATGAATCGCCAAAAACGGAATCATTAGAGCCGAATGAAGTACTTTCTCCCCCTTCGGTCATAAAAAGAATGAGTGAAGATTATACCAAAGTTGGAGAGATGATGCGGAGCGACGGCGAAGTATGAGTAGTAGAGTGGAGTGGAAGCCTTTGTCTTCGCCGAAGACTCCAATTCCCTTTCAATATACCTATGACTTAGTTTGAAATACACTTGAAAACACATTAGTCATAGCATATATAAAAGAGACATGATCAAAGGTATTATTATGAGCTATGTGTGTAAGTTTAGCAAAAGAAATTCCTAGAATCAAGAATATTAAGCTCATGCCTAAGTCTGGTAAAAGATTGTTCATCAAGTGGCTTGGTAAAGATATCGGCTAATTGATCTTTAGTGTTAATGTATGAAATCTCGATATCCCCCTTTTGTTGGTGATCCCGAAGAAAATGATACCGAATGGCTATGTGTTTAGTGCGGCTATGCTCAACGGGATTATCCGCCATGCGGATTGCACTCTCATTATCACATAGAAGAGGAACTTTGGTTAATTTGTAACCGTAGTCCCGCAGGGTTTGCCTCATCCAAAGCAATTGCGCACAACAATGGCCTGCGGCAATATACTCGGCTTCGGCGGTAGAAAGAGCGATCGAATTTTGCTTCTTTGAAGCCCATGACACCAAGGATCTTCCCAAGAACTGGCAAGTCCCCGATGTGCTCTTCCTATTAATCTTACACCCCGCCCAATCGGCATCCGAATAACCAATCAAATCAAAAGTGGATCCTCGAGGGTACCAAAGCCCAAACTTAGGAGTGTAAGCCAAGTATCTCAAGATTCGTTTTACGGCCGTAAGGTGTGATTCCTTAGGGTCGGCTTGGAATCTTGCACACATGCAAACGGAAAGCATAATGTCCGGTCGAGATGCACATAAATAAAGCAATGAACCAATCATCGACCGGTATACCTTTTGATCCACGGACTTACCTCCCGTGTCGAGGTCGAGATGCCCATTTGTTCCCATGGGAGTCTTGATGGGCTTGGCATCCTTCATTCCAAACTTGCTTAGAATGTCTTGAGTATACTTCGTTTGGCTAATGAAGGTGCCTTCTTGGAGTTGCTTGACTTGAAATCCTAAGAAATATTTCAACTCTCCCATCATAGACATCTCGAATTTCTGTGTCATGATCCTACTAAATTCTTCACATGTAGATTTGTTAGTAGACCCAAATATAATATCATCAACATAAATTTGGCATACGAACAAATCATTGTCAAGAGTTTTAGTGAATAAAGTAGGATCGGCTTTGCCGACTTTGAAGCCATTTGCAATAAGGAAATCTCTAAGGCATTCATACCATGCTCTTGGGGCTTGCTTGAGCCCATAAAGCGCCTTAGAGAGCCTATGAACATGGTTAGGGTACTCACTGTCTTCAAAGCCGGGAGGTTGCTCAACATAGACCTCCTCCTTGATTGGTCCATTAAGGAAGGCACTCTTCACGTCCATTTGATAAAGCTTGAAGCCATGGTAAGTAGCATAGGCTAATAATATGCGAATTGACTCAAGCCTAGCTACGGGTGCATAGGTTTCATCAAAATCCAAACCTTCGACTTGTGAATACCCCTTGGCCACGAGTCGAGCTTTGTTCCTTGTCACCACACCATGCTCGTCTTGCTTGTTGCGGAAGACCCACTTGGTTCCTACAACATTTTGATTAGGACGTGGAACTAAGTGCCATACTTCGTTCCTTGTGAAATTGTTGAGCTCCTCTTGCATCGCCATCACCCAATCCGAATCTTGTAGTGCTTCCTCTACCCTGTGTGGCTCAATAGAGGAAACAAAAGAGTAATGCTCACAAAAATGTGCAACACGAGATCGAGTGGTTACCCCCTTATGAATGTCGCCGAGGATGGTGTCGACGGGGTGATCTCTTTGTATTGCTTGGTGGACTCTTGGGTGTGGCGGCCTTGGTTGTTCATCCTCCTTGTCTTCATTATTTGCATCTCCCCCTTGATCGTTGCCGTCGTTTTGAGGTGGCTCATCTTCTTGATCTTCTTGTTCAACCTCTTGAGCCTCATCCTCAATTTGTGTTGGTGGAGATGCTTGCATGGAGGAGGATGGTTGATCTTGTGCACTTGAAGACTCTTCGGATTCCTTAGGACACACATCCCCAATGGACATGTTCCTTAGCGCTATGCATGGAGCCTGTTCTTCACCTATCTCATCAAGATCAACTTGCTCTACTTGAGAGCCGTTAGTCTCATCAAACACAACGTCACAAGAAACTTCAACAAGTCCTGAGGACTTGTTAAAGACTCTATATGCCCTTGTGTTTGAGTCATATCCTAGTAAAAAGCCTTCTACAGTTTTAGGAGCAAATTTAGATTTTCTACCTCTTTTAACAAGTATAAAACATTTGCTACCAAAAACTCTAAAATATGAAATATTGGGCTTTTTACCGGTTAGGAGTTCATAAGATGTCTTCTTGAGGATTCGGTGAAGATATAACCGGTTGATGGCGTAGCAGGCGGTGTTGACCGCCTCGGCCCAAAACCAATCCGGTGTCTTGTATTTATCAAGCATGGTTCTTGCCATGTCCAATAGAGTTCGATTCTTCCTCTCCACTACACCATTTTGTTGTGGAGTGTAGGGAGAAGAGAACTCATGCTTGATGCCCTCCTCCTCAAGGAAGCCTTCAATTTGAGAGTTCTTGAACTCCGTCCCATTGTCGCTTCTAAGTTTCTTGATCCTTAAGCCGAACTCATTTTGAGCCCGTCTCAAGAATCCCTTTAAGGTCTCTTGGGTATAAGATTTGTCCTGTAAAAAGAACACCCAAGTGAAGCGAGAATAATCATCCACAATAACTAGACAGTACTTACTCCCGCCGATGCTTATGTAAGCGATCGGGCCGAATAGGTCCATGTGTAGGAGCTCCAGTGGCCTGTCACTAGTCATGATGTTCTTGTGTGGATGATGAGTGCCAACTTGCTTCCCGGCTTGGCATGCGCTACAAATCCTGTCTTTCTCAAAATGAACATTTGTTAGTCCTAAAATGTGTTCCCCTTTAGAAGCTTATGAAGATTCTTCATTCCAACATGGGCTAGTCGGCGGTGCCAAAGCCAACCCAAGTTAGTCTTAGCAATCAAGCAAGTGTCGAGTTCAGCTCTATCAAAATCTACCAAGTATAGCTGACCCTCTAACACTCCCTTGAATGCTATTGAATCATCACTCCTTCTAAAGACAGTAACACCTACATCAGTAAATAGACAGTTGTAGCCCATTTGACATAATTGGGATACGGAAAGCAAATTGTAATCTAAAGAATCTACAAGAAAAACATTGGAAATAGTATGGTCAGGTGATATAGCAATTTTACCCAATCCTTTGACCAAACCTTGATTTCCATCCCCAAATGTGATAGCTCATTGGGGATCTTGGTTTTTCTCATATGAGGAGAACATCTTTTTCTCCCCTGTCATGTGGTTTGTGCACCCGCTATCGAGTATCCAACTTGAGCCCCCGGATGCATAAACCTACAAAATAATTTTAGTTCTTGATTTTAGGTACCCAAACGGTTTTGGGTCCTTTGGCATTAGAAACAAGAACTTTGGGTACCCAAACACAAGTCTTTGATCCCTTGTGTTTGCCCCCAACAATCTTGGCAACTACCTTGCCGGATTTGTTAGTTAAAACATATGATGCATCAAAAGTTTTGAATGAAATAGCATGATCATTTGATGCATTAGGAGTTTTCTTTCTAGGCAACTTGGCACAGGTTGGTTGCCTAGAGCTAGATGTCTCACCCTTATACATAAAAGCATGATTAGGGCCAGAGTGAGACTTCCTAGAATGAATTTTCTTGATTTTGCTCTCCGGATAACCGGCAGGGTACAAAATGTAACCCTCGTTATCCTGAGGCATGGGAGCCTTGCCCTTAACAAAGTTAGACAAGTTCTTAGGAGGGGCATTAAGTTTGACATTGTCTCCCCTTTGGAAGCCAATGCCATCCTTGATGCCAGGGCGTCTCCCATTATAGAGCATGCTTCTAGCAAATTTAAATTTTTCATTTTCTAAGTCATGCTCACTAATCTTAGCATTAAGTTGTGCTATATGATCATTTTGTTTTTTAATTAAGGCTAGGTGATCATGGATAGCATCAACATTAATATCTCTACACCTAGTACAAATGGAAATATGCTCAGTAGATGTAGAGGGTTTGCAAGTTTTAAATTATATAACCTTAGCATGTAGTATATCATTCTCATCTCTAAGGTTAGAAATGCAAACATCAAAATCTCTAGCCTTAGCAAGCAATTTTTCTTTTTCATCTCTAAGGCTAGCAAGAGAAACATTCAACTCATCAATTCTAGCAAGTAAATCAATATTATCATCTTTAGAATTGGAAGTTGAATCAATACAAACATGAGAGTCAACCTTAGCATTTAATTTCTCATTCTCTTTTCTAAGATTGGCAATAGTGTCATGGCAGGTGCTTAGCTCACTAGATAATTTGTTACATTTTTCTACCTCTAGAGCATAAGCATTTTTAACCTTAACATGTTTCTTATTTTCCTTGATTAGGAAGTCCTCTTGAGAGTCCAAGAGATCATCCTTTTCATGGATGGCACTAATTAGCTCATTCAATTTTTCCTTTTGTTCCATGTTAAGGTTAGCAAAAAGAATGCGCAAGTTATCCTCCTCATTTTTATCATCGTCCTCATCACTAGATGTTTCATATTTAGTGGAGGACCTTGATTTTACCTTCTTTTTGCCGTCCTTGGCCATGAGACACTTGTGGCCGACGTTGGGGAAGAGGAGGCCTTTGGTGACGGCGATGTTGGCGGCGTCCTCGTCGTCGGAGGAGTCGCTTGAGCTTTCGTCGGAGTCCCACTCCCGACAAACATGGGCATCGCCGCCCTTCTTCTTGTAGTACTTCTTCTTCTCCTTTCTTCTTCCCTTTTTGTCGTCGCCCCTGTCACTGTCACTAGACATAGGACATTTTGCAATAAAGTGACCGGGCTTACCACACTTGTAGCAAACCTTCTTGGAACGGGGTTTGTAGTCCTTCCCCTTCCGTTGCTTGAGGATTTGCCGAAAGCTTTTGATGATTCAGGCCATCTCCTCATTGTCGAGCTTGGAGGCGTCAATTGGTTGTCTACTTGGTGTAGACTCCTCCTTCTTCTCCTCCGTTGCCTTGAAGGCCACCAGTTGCGCCTCGGATGTAGAAGGTTCGTCAAGCTCGTTGATCTTCTTTGAGCCCTTAATCATGCATTCAAAGCTCACAAAATTCCCGATAACTTCCTCGGGGGTCATTAGTGGATATCTAGGATTACCACGAATTAATTGAACTTGAGTGGGGTTAAGGAAAATAAGAGCTCTTAAAATAACCTTAACCACCTCGTGGTCATCCCATTTTTTGCTCCCGAGGTTGCGCACTTGGTTCACCAAGGTCTTGAGCCGGTTGTACATATCTTGTGGCTCCTCCCCTTGGTGAAGACGGAATCGACCGAGCTCCCCCTCGATCGTTTCCCGCTTGGTGATCTTGGTGAGTTCATCACCCTCGTGTGCCGTCTTGAGTAGGTCCCAAATTTCCTTAGCATTCTTCAACCCTTGTACTTTGTTGTATTCCTCCTTGCTTAGAGAGGCGAGAAGAATGGTTGCGGCTTGGGAGTTGAAGTGCTCGATTTGGGCCACTTCGTCCGTGTCATAATCCTCATCCCCTATTGATGGTACCTGTATTCCAAACTCAACAACATTCCATATACTTTTGTGGAGTGAGGTTAGATGAAATTTCATTAAATCACTCCACCTAGCATAATCTTCGCCGTCAAAAGTTGGCGGTTTGCCTAATGGAACGGAAAGTAAAGGAGTATGTCTAGATGTACGGGGATAGTTTAAGGGGATCTTACTAAACTTCTTGCGCTCTTGGCGCTTAGAAGTTACGGACGGTGCATCGGAGTCGGAGGTGGATGTTGACGAAGTGTCGGTCTCGTAGTAGACCACCTTCCTCATCTTCTTGTGCTTGTCCCCACTCCGATGCGGCTTGTGAGAAGAAGATTTTTCCTTCTTCTCCTTGTGGTGAGAAGAGGAAGATCTTTTTTCCTTCCGCTTGGAGGAGTTCTTCTTCTTCTCCCTTCTCTTGGTGCGGGACTCTTCCGATGAAGTGCTCCCTTGGCTTGTAGTGGGCTTGTTGTCGCCGGTCTCCATCTCCCTCTTGGTGTGATCTCCCGACATCACTTCGAGCGGTTAGGCTCTAATGAAGCACCGGGCTCTGATACCAATTGAAAGTCGCCTAGAGGGGGGGTGAATAGGGCGAAACTGAAAATCTCAAAGATAATCACAACTACAAGCCGGGTTAGCGTTAGAAATAAAATAGAGTCCGCGAGAGAGGGCGCAAAACAAATCGCAAGCAAATAATAAAGTGGGACACGCGGATTTGTTTTACCGAGGTTCGGTTCTCTCAAACCTACTCCCCGTTAAGGAGGCCACAAAGGCCGGGTCTCTTTCAACCCTTCCCTCTCTCAAACGGTCCCTCGGACCGAGTGAGCTTTTCTTCTTCTCAATCAAACGGGAACAAAACTTCCCCGCAAGGGCCACCACACAATTGGTGCCTCTTGCCTTGGTTACAATTGAGTTTTGATCACAAGAACAAGTGAGAAAGAAAGAAAGCGATCCAAGCGCAAGAGCTCAAAAGAACACGGCAAATATCTCTCGCTAGTCACTAAAGGCTTGAGTGGAATTGGAGAGGATTTGATCTCTTTGGTGTGTCTAGAATTGAATGCCTAGCTCTTGTAAGTGGTTGGAAGTTGGAAAACTTAGATGCAATGAATGGTGGGGTGGTTGGGGTATTTATAGCCCCAACCACCAAACTTGACCGTTGGTGGAGGCTGTCTGTTCGATGGCGCACCGGACAGTCCGGTGCACACCGGACAGTCCGGTGCCCCTGCCACGTCATCAATGCCGTTGGATTCTGACCGTTGGAGCTTCTGACTTCTGGGCCCGCCTGGGTGTCCGGTGCACACCGGACAACAACTGTTCATTGTCCGGTGCGCTGGTATGGGCGCGCCTGACGTCTGCGCGCGCTGCGCGCGCATTAAATGCACCGCAGGTAGCCGTTGGCGCCGAAATAGCCGTTGCCCCGCTGGTACACCGGACAGTCCGGTGCACACCGGACATGTCCGGTGAATTATAGCGGAGCAGCTGCCGCGCGAACCCGAGGCTGGCGAGTTGAGGAGGCCGCGCTTCCTTGAGCACCGGACACTGTCCGGTGTACACCGGACAGTCCGGTGAATTATAGCGCGCCGGCTTCCGAGAATTCCCGAAGGCGAAGAGTTCGAGTTGGAGTCCTCTGGGCGCACCGGACACTGTCCGGTGTACAGCGGACAGTCCGGTGCCTCCAGCCAGAGGTGCCTTCGGTTGCCTCTTTGCTCCTATGTTGAATCCAAAACTTGATCTTTTTATTGGCTGAGTGTGAACCTTTTGCACCTGTATAACTTATACACTAGAGCAAACTAGTAAGTCCAATATTTGTGTTGGGCAATTCAACCACCAAAATTATTTAGGGACTAGGTGTAAGCCTAATTCCCTTTCACTTTGGTGCTTGGGGGTGATTTTGGTGGGGTGGGTTCGGGTGATGCGGAGGCGGAGGCAGGGGTGGGACGACTTGTACTTCCTGATGGTGTGGATATGCGTGGTTGGGTGGGTGCTGGATGTGGCCGTTGTTGTATGGTTGTGGGTGGTGGTGATGATATGTGTGCGCGACAACTCTCTGGTTGTCGGCTGGTTGTGCTCGAGACATCCTGTCCCTGGTGGCCTTTGTTTCCGGGCAATCCCATGTTGGGTGTGCGCAATCCTCACCGTGAAACAGGCAGTAATATCTGCATGGTTGTTGCGCCCGTCCTCAGCCCTGGCCTCGCGTGCCATTGCCGTGGCCCTGGGGGGGATATTCCTGACGGCGAGCGGCCTCGTCTGTGGGGTGCTGGTTGGCTATGTTGTGCACCTACTGCTGACTGCGGCTGTCCCGTCCGGAGTCTGACTACGAAGGCCTTGTCCAAGTTCGGCTGGACTGCGGAGGGTCCTTGGGCTTTCTCTGAGACTCGACCTTTCGCTGATGGAGCTCTTTGGATCTAGCGTACTTCTCGAACAGCTGGTAGAGCTCTTGGAGATTTTTGGGTGGGTCCCTGATGCAGTGACTGTATAGGACGCCAGCCCGAAGGCCACTGATGGCGTAGTGTATTGCGATGTGGTCGTCGACCGAAGGCAATTGTGACTTGAGAGTTAGGAACTTGTGGTAGTACTCCCGTAGGGTTTCCTTCTCTTGCTGTTTGCAGAGTGATAGCTCGGCCAAAGCATCGGTATTGGGTCGGTATCCTTGGAAGTTGAGTAGAAACTTGTCTTGGAGTCCTTTCCAGGAGTCGATGGACAATGGCGGTATCCTGGTGTACCAGGTCAAGGCCGGACCCTCGAGGGCGATGATAAAAGACTTGGCCATTGTGGCGTCGTCCCCTTCGGATGATGTGACGGTGACTTGGTAGCTCATGATGTATTGTGCTGGGTCGGTGCTGTCGTTGTACTTGGGGTAGGTCCCTGCCCTGAAGTTGGCGGGCCACGGTGACGCTTGGAGTTGCGGAGCTAGGGGGCTTTGCTCATCAAGGTAGTTGATGCCTTGGAAAGCTGCGGCATGCAGGATGAAGGGCCCGCGTTGGGGTATGAATAAGTCTCCGGCTAGCGCGCGCTGTTGGAGGGGCGGGCCATGCTGCAGATCATGCTGGCCTTCACTCTGCATGAGCGCGATCTCTTGCTCGAGCTCCCGGGCTCTCTGCTCCTTGTCTCGTATCATCTGGCGCACCTTGGCTTGCGCGGTGACACGTTGGCACTTGGCCTCAAGGTTGTCTTTCTGTTTTTGGAGGTTGCGGTTCTTGATGCGCAGGGCCCGTAGCTATAGCTGTTCTTCGGCTGAGATGCCGATGACTTCGCCGTCCTCTATTGTGTCTTCGCCCTCTGGTGGAGTGAAGCCTAGGGGTGGTGCTTGTGGTAGTCCTCCGGAGCTGCAGGTGTGTAGGGTGCCTTCGGGAGTGGGGTGTTCGTGGCGCTGTCTCTTGCTGAGAGCTTCGTCTTCGCAGGCTTCTTGGGGGTGTTGTCTGCGAGGGTCTTGCCTTTTTTCTCGGCTAGCAGCGCTGCCTTTGCTGCTTCGTCGATGGATGGGGCTACCTTCGAACTAGCTCTCTTGGGTGCCATCGCGGGTGGTTTGTGAGAGCACCTAGAGGGGGGGTGAATAGGTGATCCTGTAAAAATCAAACACTTGTAGCCACAAAACTTGATTAAGTGTTAGCTCAATAGAATCAAGTGGCTAAAGACCAAGCTCTTGTGAAACACAATGGTCACGAAGAAAACAAGCACAAGAGACACGATGATTTATCCCGTGGTTCGGCCAAGTATAGCACTTGCCTACTCCACGTTGTGGCGTCCCAATGGACGAGGGTTGCACTCAACCCCTTTCAAGTGATCCAATGATCAACTTGGATACCATGGTGTTTTCCTTCTTTTACTATCTCCCGTTCGCGAGGAATCTCCACAACTTGGAGCCTCTCGCCCTTACAATTGATGATCACAAAGAAGCACGGAAGTAAGGGAGGGGAGAGCAACACACACAAGACTCAAAGCACGAGCACAAACACGCACACAGGCCACAACTTGAGCTCACAACACAATGCGAGGAGTTCTCCACTCAATTAGAGCTCAAGTCACTATCACAAAGAATCAAATGCGTGAGAATGGAGTCTTGGTGCTTAGAGATGATCAAAGAATGCTTGGGTGACTCCTCCATGCGCCTAGGGGTCCCTTTTATAGCCCCAAAGCAGCTAGGAGCCGTTGGAGGCAATCTGGGAAGGCAAATCTTGCCTTCTGTCGGGTGGCGCACCGGACAGTCCGGTGCACCACCGGACATACACTGTTCATGGTCCGGTGCAGATTGCCTGCCTAAAATGGCACAGCCGACCATTGCAGAATTGTAGCCGTTGGCGCACCGGACACTGTCCGGTGCCTCCTACCGACCGTTGGAGCAGGCCACGCGTCGCCCGCGGATTTGGCGGCCGACCGTTGCGCTGGCGGCCATTGGCTCACCGGACAGTTCGGTGCACCACCGGACAGTCCGGTGAATTATAGCTGTACGCCACCGACGAATTACCGAGAGTGGCCAGTTCGCCTGAATCCAGCCTGGCGCACCGGACACTGTCCGGTGCACCACCGGACAGTCCGGTGTGCCAGACTGAGCTGAGTCTTGGTTGCTTCGAGCCAAGTTCTTTTCTTCTTCTCTTTTCTCTGATTCCAGCACTTAGACAAATATATTAGTACCCAAAAACCAATGTACTAACCTAGAAACATACCTTAGCTTTGATTTGCACTTTATCCATCATTTGGCACATGATTACTCACTCAATACGTGTTGGGCACTTAATCACCAAAATATACTAGAAATGGCCTAAGGGCACATTTCCCTTTCAATCTCCCCCTTTTTGGTGATTTATGCCAACACATCAAAAAGCAACAAATAGAAGTGCAACATCAATGCAATTGAGAACAAAAATTGTCTTTTACAAGATTTGACATATTTGGATCGTTCTTTGCCACCACTTGGTTTGTTTTTGCAAATCAAATTCATTTTCCTATCTCTAAGTCAAACTCACTTGTTTGGTCATAAAGAGAGATAATCCAAGAGAGAAAATGATCAAGATAAAAAACTCCCCCTTTTTCCCATAATCATAAATTCTCCCCATAAGAGACCAAATTTTGACAATAAGAGTATTTTGACAAATCAAAAGTGCTAACTCTACTATTTTCAAAATTCTCAAGTGGTACTGATCCATTTGCTTTGGCCTTAATTTCTCCAGTGGCGGATCTAGGATTTTGGTCAAGGGTATGCCATAATAATTTTTACACTATTCATTCTAACTCATATATAATTTGGTAAATATCTTAAAATGCACCATAAAATTTGACAAGCAAAGATAAAAAAATGATGCATCATAAAACTTAATAATTAACAGGAAATTTTGAACTAGATTACACTAGAGCCCAAACATATGAAATACGAAATTTGCAAGAAACAATGTTTGAAAGATAATTACCATACTATTTGTTCGGACGACGCTTTCTAAAAGCCATAAAGGTCTCAATTATATCATCTTCATCGACTTTGAAGAAAAGATCCCGTTCGATGAATGTGACTAGACAATCGTCCAATAGACTATCACCCATCTTATTTCTTAACTTAGTTTTGACCAAAGACATTGCAGAAAATGCCCTCTCAACACTTGCTGTTGCCACCGGTAGAAGTAATATCAATTTGAGAAGCAAGAAAACCATATCGAACATGGTATGCCTCTTTTTTCAACAAGCTTAACTGACAGGTCAACAAGACAATGAAGGCCTTTGAAGTTATCATCTTGCCTCATTGCATCAATGTAATTATTAAGTTGCAACTCAAGTTTCAGCAAATCATTCCCAAATATGTCATTAGGGTAAAATTCAGCTAGTCTTCGTATCTTCTGCGCATCAAAGGAAGCAAATGAATCGGAAGGATCTAAGGCTGACATACAAGAAAGCAACTCCATATTGACCTCATCAAACCGGTTATCAAGCTCTTGACTAATTTGATCAATGACACTAATATATATTTCTCTTCTGAAGTGATCATCATTTGTTTGGTTTCGAGTGTATCGTGCTGATTTTCCATAAGGCACATAATTATCCTCCATAGCAGGAACTTGGACGCCATATTGATTGCAAAACAAAGTAACCCTTTGTAGGAATTGATCCCAACCATTAGACCTCAATTCTTGCATTCTGCTCTTTGCCACATTAACAAGTGAGATTGCATTGATGATATCTTGCTCCCTTCTTTGCAAACACTCAGATAATTCATTTGTGTATCCAAGAATAACAAACATTAATTGTGCAAAGAAAACAAACTCAAATGACTCAAATGCTCCAAGAACAAAATGAATTTTTGTCCAATCGCCCTTATGTGAAATATCAGCCCCTAGAGCGATGAGTACGTCACGAATTGTGGGGTACGTAGAAATGATGCTACAAACAGTTTTGTAATGAGAGCCCCATCGAGTCTCACCAGGCCTAGGCAACCCCATCTCTTGATTTAATCCGGTCCCAGTTTCAAGTTCACCGCAATCTAGTGCTTTTCTGATGTTATCAAGCCTAGCATTTCGAAGCATACCATGGCGCTTACAAGAAATTCCAATAATATTTAGCAAGAGAGTTATTTGATCAAAAAATGTCACACAATCGGTATTCCCCTTAGCAACAGTAATAAGAACTAGTTGTAGTTGATGTGCAAAGCAATGTATATAATAAGCAGAAGGTGACTCTTTCATTATCAATGTTTTTAGCCCTTTTATCTCTCCTTTCATGTTGCTGGCTCCATCATAACCTTGACCTCGGATTTGAGCCATAGTCAAACCATGGCTAACAAGAAGAGCTTCAATTGCTTCCTTAAGTGACAAAGAACTAGTATCATCTACATGGATAACTCCAATAAGTCGCTCACATGGCCTTCCCAATTTATCAACATAACGCAAGCAAAGAGCTAGTTGTTCTTTATGTGATATATCACTAGACTCATCAGCTAAAATTGCATAGGGTTCTTCACCAAGTTCTTCAATTATTTTCTTTCTAGTTTCTATGGCACAACAATGAATAATCTGCTTTTGTATCTTTGGGATAGTTAAGGTACAGTTACCTGGAGCATTCTCCAAAACATATTTCTTCACCTCTTCACTGTTTGATGCAAGAAATTTCAAAAGTTCAAGAAAGTTGCCTCTGTTGTTAGACTCTTCACTCTCATCATGTCCACGAAATGCCAATCCTTGACGCAATAGAAACTTCAAACACCTAAGTGAATAAGTCAATCTGATCTTATAAAGACGAAGATCCTCTTTACTCCACTTATCAATGTGATAATCAATTGTTGCCTCAGGATTCACGAAGCCACTATACCTCTCTTGAGCCGCATTGTGCGCACTAGAACCCACATGTTTCAAAAGTGCCTTTTCTCCTATATTCCAATTTCTCCAACCATCTATAACAAATGCATCTGCCCCCTTGCTCTTACATTTGTCGTCTTTGAACAAATAGCATATAAAGCAAAATACAGAATCCTTCTTGATACTATATTCAAGCCAATGATGTTTATGAAACCAAACGAAATTGAATTGACGATATCTCTTTCCTATTTTTCTTTTTGGAAATTCATGTGCATATGGTTGGAATGGACCTTTAAGAATATATAATCTACGAATTGCATCTTGATCATTAATAGGGTAACTTTGGATGGGCATTCTTTCACCTGGATCAAGTGGAAGGCGATTGATATCATAAACCGGTGTTGGCTGCGGCGAGACATCATCAGTTGGAATTGATGGCGGAGAAGATGGTATAGGGTTCATAATTTCTTCAATAACTGTGTCCTGCACTTGAGGTTCATCTTCCACCACAATTGTAGCTGGAGACGATGAAACAACAGCCTTCTTTGATGAATATTTCTGAAAAAGAGATGCGATGTCTCCATTCCTCTTCATAATTCAATAATTCTACAAAACAAAATAGGCGATACATTAACATCAATGAAATACTCTATATGCTAGAATAATTTAGGAGCTATTTTTGTTTCCGAACTATGGCTGCAATAACAATTCAAAATTAGCAGAACTAATCAGCTTGCATCGTACATCTGCAAGGGGGCAAAATTGCAAAAGTGCAATCCATATTAATTATTTAATTTGCAATTTGATGAATAAAGGAATTATTAAACTATCAAAACTTACACTCGTTCGTTGCCTTGTTCTTGTTGCGGCCCTGCTTGGCTTCGGCTGACCGCTGGCGGCTGTTGAGGCGTCGGCGCGTCGCTGGCTCGCTGCGTCCACCAAGCAGGAAGCAGACTGCAGAGTGTAGACAGCCACCGGCCACTGAACTCGAAGACGAACGTAGAAGCGCAGCGCAGACCGGCAGACGCCAAGGGGCAAGAGCCAGACGGAGACCGCATATGCAGTCTGCAGATCGCTAAACGCTGACGGGTGACGCCGTGACGGCTGGCTGATCACAGCGCGGAAGACGGATCGGCGGAAGCGAAACAAACGAACCATCGTCGTCGTATTTACTACTGGTTTATTGGGCTGTAAATGGACCTATATGTATAGGTGGGCTAGAATCTACAGGGTATGCCACGGCCCACCTGGCATACCCTATGGGTCCGCCACTGAATTTCTCCCCCTTTGGCATTAAGCACCAAAACAGGATCATTATTGGCCCTTAAACCCCATTGCCTCACCAAAATCGTTAATTAAGAGTAAAAAGGCAATAAGAGCATGGAGATGAACTTGGAGTAAATTACCCTCTCATCGGAGTGCAGTGGAAGTCTTTGCATGGTCCAAGTTCACCTTTCCCTTTCAATCCACCTTTGAGACTAAAATAAGTAAACTCAAGCACACGGTTAGTCTCAAAGGGTCAAGTTGTAGCATTTCTCCCCCTAAAAATGTGCATCATTCACACATGGACTTGTGAGGTCCGGGGATCCCTTGCACAACTTGAGCACCATAAATAAGCAATAAAATGCATAAAGGAACATGATCAAAGACATAAAGCACATGTATGTTATAGATCAATCCAAGTTACGCGAATCTAAGACATTTAGCTCACTACACAGCCTGCAAAAGGTCTTCTCATCTAAAGGCTTGGTAAAGATATCGGCTAGCTGGTTCTCGGTGCTTACATAAAACACTTCGATATCTCCCTTTTGCTGGTGGTCTCTCAAAAAGTGATGTCGGATGTCTATGTGCTTTGTGCGGCTGTGTTCAACAGGATTGTCCGCCATGCGGATTGCACTCTCATTGTCACATAGGAGTGGGACTTTGCTCAGATTGTAGCCAAAGTCCCGGAGGATTTGCCTCATCCAAAGTAGTTGCGCGCAACACTGTCCTGCGGCAACATACTCGGCCTCAACGGTGGATAGGGCAACCAAAGTTTGTTTCTTTGAACTCCACGACACTAGGGACCTTCCTAGGAATTGGCACGTCCCTGATGTACTCTTCCTATCAACCTTGCACCCGGCATAATCGGAGTCTGAATATCCAATTAAGTCAAAGGTAGACCCCTTTGGATACCAGATCCCAAAGCAGGGCGTAGCAACTAAATATCTAAGAATTCGCTTAACGGCCACAAGGTGACACTCCCTTGGGTCGGATTGAAATCTAGCACACATGCATACGATAAGCATAATATCCGGTCTACTAGCACATAAATAAAGTAAAGACCCTATCACAGACAGGTATGCCTTTTGATCAACGGACTTACCTCCTTTGTTGAGATCGACATGTCCGTCGGTTCCCATTGGAGTCTTTGCGGGCTTGGCGTCCTTCATCCCAAACCGCTTGAGCAAGTCTTGCGTGTACTTCGTTTGAGAGATGAAGGTGCCGTCCTTGAGTTGCTTCACTTGGAATCCAAGGAAGTAGTTCAACTCGCCCATCATCGACATCTCGAATTTCTGTGCCATCACCCTGCTAAACTCTTCATAAGACTTTTGGTTAGTAGAACCAAATATTATGTCATCAACATAAATTTGGCACACAAATAGGTCACCATCACAAGTCTTAGTGAAAAGAGTTGGATTGGCTTTCCCAACCTTGAAAGAATTAGCAATTAGAAAATCTCTAAGGCATTCATACCATGCTCTTGGGGCTTGTTTAAGTCCATAGAGCGCCTTAGAGAGCTTATACACATGGTCGGGGTACCGTTCATCCTCAAAGCCAGGGGGTTGCTCCACGTACACCTCCTCCTTGATTGGCTCGTTGAGAAAAGTGCTCTTCACGTCCATTTGGAACAACCTGAAAGAATGGTGAGCGGCATAGGCTAACAAAATGCGAATCGACTATAGCCTAGCCATAGGAGCAAAAGTCTCCTCAAAGTCCAAACCTGTGACTTGGGCATAACCTTTTGCCACAAGTCGAGCCTTGTTCCTTGTCACCACCCCATGCTCGTCCTGTTTGTTGCGGAACACCCACTTGGTTCCCACAACGTTTTGCTTGGGACGTGGCACCAGGGTCCAAACTTCATTTCGCTTGAAGTTGTTGAGCTCTTCCTACATGGCCAACACCCAATCCAGATCTAGCAAGGCCTCTTCTACCCTGAAAGGCTCAATAGAAGAGACAAAAGAGTAATGCTCACAAAAAATTGCTAGACGTGAGCGAGTAGTTACTCCCTTGCTTATATCACCCAAGATCTGGTCGACGGGATGATTCCTTTGAATCGTCGCTCGAACTTGAGTTGGAGGGGCCCGTGGTGCTTCTTCCTCCACAACTTGGTCTTCTTGTGCTCCCCCTAGATCACACGCCTCCTCTTGAAGAACCTGTACATCATCTTGAGTTGCGGGGTGCACCATTGTTGAGGAAGAAGGTTGATCTTGCACTTGGTGTTCCTGTGGTCGCACATCTCCAATCGCCATGGTGCGAATTGCGTCCGTTGGAACATCGTCTTCATCTATATCATCAAGATCAACTTGCTCTCTTGGAGAGCCATTAGTTTCATCAAATACAACATCGCTAGAGACTTCAACCAAACCCGATGATTTGTTGAAGACTCTATACGCCTTTGTATTTGAGTCATAACCTAGCAAAAAACCCTTCTACAGCTTTGGGAGCAAATTTTGAATTCCTACCTTTCTTCACTAGAATGTAACATTTACTCCCAAATACACGAAAATAAGACACGTTGGGTTTGTTACCGGTTAGAAGTTCATACGGCGTCTTTTTGAGGAGGCGATGAAGGTATACCCGGTTTATGGCGTGGCAAGCTGTGTTCACAGCTTCCGACCAAAACTGCTCGGGTGTCTTGAATTCTCCAAGCATCGTCCTCGCCATGTCTATAAGCGTCCTGTTCTTCCTCTCTACCACACCGTTTTGCTATGGTGTGTAGGGAGCCGAGAACTCGTGCTTGATTCCTTCCTCCTCAAGGTACTCCTCCACTTGTAGATTCTTGAACTCGGACCCGTTGTCGCTTCTTATCTTCTTCACCTTGAGCTCAAGTTCGTTTTGAGCTCGCCTTAGAAAGCGCTTGAGGGTCCCTTGGGTTTCTGATTTATCCTGCAAAAAGAATACCCAAGTGAAGCGGGAAAAATCATCAACAACAACAAGACCATACTTACTTCCCCCGATGCTGAGGTAGGCGACAGGTCCGAAGAGGTCCATATGTAGTAGCTCCAAAGGTCTTGATGTGGTCATCACATTCTTGTTGTGATGAGCGCTTCCCACCTGTTTACCTGCTTGATAAGCTGCACAAGGTCTATCTTTTTCGAAAACCACATTTGTCAGTCCTAACACATGTTCTCCCTTTAGAAGTTTATGGAGGTTCTTCATCCCAACATGTGCTAGATGGCGATGCCACAGCCAGCCCATGCTAGTCTTAGCTATTAAGCATGTATCTAGATCGACTTCCTCTTTCGAAAAATCAACTAAGTAGAGTTTGCCATCTAGTACACCCTTAAATGCTAATGAACCATCACTCCTTCTAAAGCCAGACACATCAACATTTGTAAATAAACAATTGTAGCCCATGTGGCACAATTGACTAACATACAACATATTATAGCCTAGCGACTCTACTAGAAATACATTAGAGATAGAGTGCTCATTTGTGATGGCTATCTTGCCTAAGCCTTTGACCTTGCCTTGATTCCCATCTCCAAATATGATTGTATCTTGGGAATCCTTGTTCTTGACGTAGGAGGTGAACATCTTCTTCTCCCCCGTCATGTGGTTTGTGCATCCGCTGTCAATAATCCAGCTTGAGCCCCCGGATGCATAAACCTGCAAGGCAAATTAGGCTTGGGTTTTAGGTACCCAACTCTTGTTGGGTCCTACAAGGTTAGTTATAATAGTCTTTGGGACCAAAATGCAAGTCTTGTCTCCCTTGCATTTGGCCCCCAACTTCCTAGCAATCACTTTCTTATTCTTACAACAAATTTCAAAAGAAGTATTGCAAGCATGGTAAATTGTAGAAGGTTCATTACGTACTTTCCTAGGCATATGAACAACATTTTTCCTAGGCATATTTTTACCATGCACAAAAGAAGAACTTGAAGCAATCATAGCATGTGAATCATAAGCATAACTCCTATGAGCATTTCTAGAAAATTTTCTATCACTATAGATGAAAGCATGATTCCGTTGAGCACTATTAGCCATAGGGGCCTTCCCTTTCTCCTTGGCAGAAATAGAAGCCCTTTGACTTGTTAAGTTCTTGGCTTCCCTTCGAAAGCCAAGTCCATCCTTAATAGAGGGGTGTCTACCAATAGTGTAGGCATCCCTTGCAAATTTTAGTTTGTCAAAACCTACCTTGCAAGTCTTAAGTTGAGCATTAAGACTTGCAACTTCATCATTTAGTTTAGTAATGGATGCAAGATGTTCATTACAAGCATTAACATCAAAATCCTTGCACCTATTACAAATTACGACATGTTCCACACTTGAACTAGATTTATTAGCTACTTCTAACTTAGCATTTAACTCATCATTAACACTCTTCAAACTAGAAATAGACTCATGGCAAGCAGAAATTTCAGAAGATAAAATCTCATTCCTTTTAGTTTCTAAAGCAAGAGATTTTTGTACACTAATAAACTTATCATGTTCTTCATACAATATATCCTCTTGCTTTTCTAAGAGTCTATTATTTTCATTTAAAGCATCAATCAATTCATTGATTTTTTTCTACCTTGGCTCTATCTAAACCTTTAAATAAACTAGAATAGTCTACTTCATTATCACTAGAATCTTCATCGCTAGAAGTAGTATACTTAGGAGTATCTCGAGCGCTTACCTTTTTCTCCTTTGCCATGAGGCAGGTGCGGCGCACGTTGGGGAAGAGAGATGACTTGTTGAAGGCTGAGGCGATGAGTCCTTCGTCGTCAGAGTCGGACGAAGAGCAATTCGAATCCCACTCTTTGCCAAGGTGCGCCTCGCCCTTCGCCTTCTTGTAGGACTTCTTTTTCTCCCTCTTCCTGCTTTTTTCTTATCCCTGGTCACTATCATTATCGGGACAGTTAGCAATAAAGTGACTAGTCTTACCACACTTGAAGCAGGAGCGCTTTCCCTTTGTCTTGCTCTTGTTGGGATGCTCCTTGCGTCCTTTTAGCGCCGTCTTGAAGCGCTTGATAATGAGGGCCATTTCATCCTCGTTTAGCCCGGTCGCCTCAACTTGCACCACCTTGCTAGGTAGCGCCTCCCTGCTACCTGTTGCTTTGAGAGCAACAGTTTGAGGCTCGTAGATGGGCATTGGGCCATTTAATGCCTCATCAACGTATCTTGCTTCCTTGATCATCATACGCCCGCTTACAAACTTTCCGAGGATTTCTTCGGGCGTCATCTTTGTGTACATAGGATTCTCACGGATTGAGTTCACAAGATGAGGATCAAGAACAGTGAAGGACCTGAGCATAAGTCGGACGACGTTGTGGTCCGTCCATCTCGTGCTTCCATAGCTCCTGATCTTGTTGACCAGGGTCTTGATCCTGTTGTACGTTTGAGTTGGCTCCTCTCCCCTGATCATTGCGAACCTTCCCAGTTCGCCTTCCACCAACTCCATCTTGGTGATCATGGTAGCCTCGTTCCCCTCATGAGAAATCTTGAGGGTGTCCCAGATTTGCTTGGCGTTGTCCAAGCCGCTCACCTTATTGTACTCGTCCCTGCACAAGGATGCTAGCAAAATAGTGGTAGCTTGTGCATTTTTATGGATTTGCTCATTAATGAAAACGGGATTGTCAGTACTATCAAAAAGCATTCTGTTTTCAACAATCTCCCAAATACTTGGATGGAGAGAGAATAGGTGACTACGAATTTTGTGACTCCAAAATGGGTAGTCTTCTCCATCAAAGTGCGGAGGTTTCCCAAGTGGAATTGAAAGTAATTGAGCATTGGAATTAAACGGAATACGAGAATAATCAAAAGAAAAATTCGAATTAACCGGTTTCTTTTTCTCGTCGTATTCATCGTCTCTTGGGGAAAAAGAAGACTCGTCGCTGTCGTAGTAGACGATCTTCTTAATGCGCCTCTTCTTCTTCCCGTCTTTCTTCTTATGACTCGAGCGAGAGTCCGAGGGCTTATCATCTCTTGGCTCATTGACGATGGACTCCTTTGTCTTGTCGTTGACCACCATCCACTTTCCCTTAGGATCCATCTCTTCGGGCGATTAGTCCCTTGCGTGAAGAGAACGGCTTTGATACCAATTGAGAGCACCTAGAGGGGGGGGGTGAATAGGTGATCCTGTAAAAATCAAACACTTGTAGCCACAAAACTTGATTAAGTGTTAGCTCAATAGAATCAAGTGGCTAAAGACCAAGCTCTTGTGAAACACAATGGTCACGAAGAAAACAAGCACAAGAGACACGGTGATTTATCCCGTGGTTCGGCCAAGTATAGCACTTGCCTACTCCACGTTGTGGCGTCCCAATGGACGAGGGTTGCACTCAACCCCTTTCAAGTGATCCAATGATCAACTTGGATACCACGGTGATTTATCCCATGGTTCGGCCAAGTATAGCACTTGCCTACTCCACGTTGTGGCGTCCCAATGGACGAGGCTTGCACTCAACCCCTTTCAAGTGATCCAATGATCAACTTGAATACCACAGTGTTTTCCTTCTTTTACTATCTCCCGTTCGCGAGGAATCTCCACAACTTGGAGCCTCTCGCCCTTACAATTGATGATCATAAAGAAGCACGGAAGTAAGGGAGGGGAGAGCAACACACACAAGACTCAAAGCACAAGCACAAACATGCACACAGGCCACAACTTGAGCTCACAACACAATGCGAGGAGTTCTCCACTCAACTAGAGCTCAAGTCACTATCACAAAGAATCAAATGCGCGAGAATGGAGTCTTGGTGCTTAGAGATGATCAAAAAATGCTTGGGTGACTCCTCCATGTGCCTAGGGGTCCCTTTTATAGCCCCAAGACAGCTAGGAGCCGTTGGAGGCAATCTAGGAAGGCAATTCTTGCCTTCTGTCGGGTGGCGCACCGGACAGTCCGGTGCACCACCGGACAGGCACTATTCATGGTCCGGTGCGGATTGCCTGCCTAAAATGGCATAGCCGACCGTTGCAGAATTGTAGCCGTTGGCGCACCGGACACTGTCCGGTGCACATCGGACAGTCCGGTGCCTTCTGCCGACCGTTGGAGCGGGCCACGCGTCGCCCGCGGATTTGGCGGCCGACCGTTGCGCTGGCGGTCGTTGGCTCACCGGACAGTCCGATGAATTATAGTCGTACGCCGCCGATGAATTCCCGAGAGTGGCCAGTTCGCCTAAATCCAGCCTGGCGCACCGGACACTGTCCGGTGCACCACCGGACAGTCCGATGTGCCAGACTGAGCTGAGTCTTGGCTGCATCGAGCCAAGTTCTTTTCTTCTTCTCTTTTCTCTGATTCCAGCACTTAGAAAAATATATTTGTACCCAAAAACCAATGTACTAACCTAGAAACATACCTTAGCTTTGATTTGCACTTCATCCAGCATTTGGCACATGATTACTCACTCAATACGTGTTGGGCACTTAATCACCAAAATATACTAGAAATGGCCCATGGGCACATTTCCCTTTCAGTTTGTTCGTAGCATGAACGGTGGGCGCCAAATGTTGGCACTGGTTCAGGTGAACAAGTAGATCCAACGGGAGGGTGGAGAGAATGTTTGCAAAGCTCAATGGGGAATAGCAATAGCTCTGTTAATCTGCCGCCTCAAGGGTACTGTACGGGGGTATTTATAAGTGTCAGAGTGCCTACCGCCCTGAAACAAGGACGTTTATGCCCTCGGAAACCCAGAGTATCCTCAGAATATTCCCCCAAGGGGAGGTTACAGTCCGTCATTACAGAAAAGGCTATTACAGATGAGGCCCGTAACACGCTTATCCCTGCGGGGCCCGTTACAGTGGACCGAATCCCACTTGGGCTTCTGGACCCGATGAGGACGTGAGGCTAGCGGACATCGTCGGAGTCTTGCCTTCGTCTCGTGATGGATAAGAGCGAAGGCCGCCCGCGAAGTCCAGTCGCGAAGTCCTCATCGGACTAGCGTCCTTGGCATCGTTGGTGGAGCGAGGTGACGAAGGCGATGAGGGCATCGAGCGAAGGGTAGCGTCTTCGCCTTCGCCCCAACAGTTGTTTGTCACTCCCAATAGCCTATTTCGTGTGTCAATCAACCGTAAAATCACTTGCATACCATTGAGTTTGTGCTCGTGTACAAGTGATGCACTTTAAATGATTTGAGATGCGTAAAAAATGAATTGACCATCCTCGTTTGACAAGCCTAAAGATTACTCACCCAAACATTTAGAGAAAAACAACCAACCATGATTCATACCAAATGAAAATAGTAACCAAGAGAAAAATAATGATTATTGAACTTTATCATAAATGAAACTAGATTTGAAGTTACAAGTAATAACTAGAAAAGACGAGTTAGCATAATTTAAAAGTATTTAACAAACTAAAAAATATTTAACAATCTAATACGGTTTCACGGGCGTGTGTAGGCTAGGCTGCATGGCTGCTTTTCTAACGTCTTCTTTCCCTTTCTTTATGTGCTTGGGTGCTCAGATTATGGACTACCTTAGCATTAGAGTTTGGGAAAGGTGCAAATGTCGGATTAGAGTTTCTTTCTCCCCTTTTGCTTGTTCTACGTGAGTAGGAACACGAATCCAAAAAGTTAAGAGGTGTTTTTCTCGAATTTTGTCCTAAAACTGAAGGAAAAATATCATTTATAGTTAGGGCCCGAGCCTAAAACAATGGCTTTGATACAACTATTAGATTTTAATGTCCAAATTTTTTAACCCTCCTCAAAATATATTAGAAAAATCACATGATTAATCTATCTTGTTCTAATAGTATTTATAGTCCACGTTCTAAATCTTGATTTACATTATCCTTGTTACATGTTTCAATTATTTAATATATGTTTTCATATTTGTATTAGGTTCTATCTCTAGACTTGAATAATTGATGATGAAGAACAAATATATTTCTTTTATAATGACATTTTTCGTATGCTATCTATCTTTAAATTATGTCATGCAACTTTTGAACCATTTTTTCGATGTGCTTTTGTTATAAGTTGGCTTAGGACCTTAGTCAATCTTGGTTTCGCCACTTACAGGTAACAGTAGTCCGGTGAGCGTAGCCGAAAAAGATGATGATGGTGGCCTTCCCTTCACTAGTTGTGTATATATTAGATCAAGTCTCGGTATGAATGTACTGTGAGGGATACCAAAAAATGTTGGTTCGTGTATCGATTCTTTGACTATTTATTATGTGGTATGAAAGGAGAACTTATTAACCAACAGATTGTTACGTCCCTAATTAGAGTGCGAGCATGATGTCCGACTTGATCTCTAACAGCCTGATTGAATGGTTGCGTGTTTATGCGCAGGCTGACACCCCTGTCCAGCCAGATACGATAATTTTGAGCGTATGAATGAATACATGTTAATAGCATCAAAATAGTTTATTTTGCATCTACCCATGCAGGCTGGCTACATGTTGAATAATTAGACAAATTCCAGATTAAATTCCGAATATAAATCATGACCAAATTAGAAGAACTGAAGTAAAAAGTCAAATCAGATGATGCGTACTGATTAGACATACTGATAGATGGCGCGCGCCGGAATCAGCAGGGTCGACGACGTCGAAGTAGCGAAATCAGCAGGGTCGACGAGGTCAAAAGATCACGAGCAGTTGCGTGAAGACGCTTCCTAAAAACCTTATTCGTCCTCTCCCAGTGCAGGATCTAGAAGGCCAAGGGTTCCAGAGACCTGCTCTCCTGATCGCAGATGTACGTCTGTGCTCGGGATGAAGAGAACTGGAAGGCGGCTCAGCTGTGAAGAGAGGCGAAAGCGAAATTGGGATGATTTAGATTCTGGCTGCCAGACGCCTTTTGAAAGTCGCCTAGAGGGGGGGTGAATAGGGCGAAACTGAAATTTACAAAATAATCACAACTACAAGTCGGGTTAGCGTTAGAAATATAATCGAGTCCGCGAGAGAGGGCGCTAAACAAATCGCAAGCGAATAAGGAGTGTGACATGTGGATTTGTTTTACCGAGGTTCGGTTCTCGCAAACCTACTCCCCGTTGAGGTGGTCACAAAGACCGGGTCTCTTTCAACCATTTCCCTCTCTCAAACGGTCCCTCGAACCGAGTGAGCTTTCTCTTCTCAAATGCTTGGAACACAAAGTTCCCACAAGGACCACCACAAGATTGGTGTCTCTTGCCTCAATTACAAGTGAGTTTGATCGCAATGAAGAATCAAAGAAGGAAGAAAGCAATCCAAGCGCAAGAGCTCGAAAGAACACAAGCAAATCTCTCTCACTAATCACTAGGGCGTTGTGTGGAGTTTGGAGAGGATTTGATCACTTTGGTGTGTCTAGAATTAAATGCTAGAGCTCTTGTAAGTAGTTGAAGTGGGAAAACTTGGATGACTTGAATGTGGGGTGGTTGGGGGTATTTATAGCCCCAACCACCAAACTAGCCGTTTGGGTGGAGGCTGTCTGTCGTATGGTGCACCGGACAGTCCGGTGCATACCGGGCATGTCCGGTGCGCCAGCCACGCCACCCGAACGTTAGGGTTCCGACCGTTGGAGCTCTGACGCTGGGCCTGTCTTGATGTCAGGTGGCGCACCGGACATACACTGTAGAGTGTCCGGTGCGCCTGTTCACGCGTGCCTGACTACTGCGCGCTCTGGCGCGCATTAAATGCGCTGCAGGTAGCCGTTGGCGCCAGAAGTAGCCGTTGCCCCGCAGTTACACCGGACAGTCCGGTGTACACCGGACATGTCCGGTGAATTATAGCGGAGCAGCCGAAGCGAATTCCTGAGACTGGCGAGTTCAGAGCCGCGTCCTCTTGGAGCACCGGACACTGTCCGGTGTACACCAGACAGTCCGGTGAATTATAGCGCGCTGGCTCCGAGAATTCCCGAAGGTGAAGAGCTTGAAGTCGGTCTTCCCTGGTGCACCGGACACTGTCCAGTGGTGCACCGGACAGTCCGTGCGCCAGACCAGGGTGCCTTCGGTTGTCTCTTTGCTCCTTTGTTTGAACCCTTTTTCTTGGTCTTTTTATTGGCTTATGGTAGCCTTTGTACCTGTAGAACTTATAAACTTGGGCAAACTAGTTAGTTCAATTATTTGTGTTGGGCAATTCAACCACCAAAATTAGTATAGGAAATAGGTGTAAGCCTAATTCCCTTTCAATCTCCCCCTTTTAGGTGATTGATGCCAACACAAACCAAAGCAAATATAGAAGTGCAGAATTGAACTAGTTTGCAAAATGTAAGTGCAAAGGTTACTTAGAATTGAGCCAATAAATATTACTCACTAGATATGCATGGATTGTTTCTTAACATTTTGGACCACGCTTGCACCACAAGTTTTGTTTTTGCAAATTCTTTTGTACATTCTTTTCAAAGTCCTTTTGCAAGATAGTCAAAGGTAAATGAATAAGATTTTGAGAAGCATTTTCAGGTTTTGAAATTTTCTCCCCTTGTTTGAAATGCTTTTTCCTTTGAATAGAACAAAACTCCCCCTCAAATAAATTCTCCTCTTAGTGTTCAAGAGGGTTTTAAGATATCAATTTTGAAAGTACTACTTTCTCCCACTTTAGAACACAAAGAGATATCAATTTGAAATTTACTAATTGAAAATCATTTTTTTTAAAATTAGGGTGGTGGTTCGGTCCTTTTGCTTTGGGCTCATACTTTCTCCCCCTTTGGCATGAATCGCCAAAAACGGATACTTTGAGTGAGATATAAGCCCTTGATAACTATTTTCTCCCCTTTGGCAAATAAGACATATGAGTGAAGATTATACCAAAGACGGAGAGTGAAGCGGAGCGACGGCAAAGGATAAGTAGTAGAGTGGAGTGGAAGCCTTTGTCTTCGCCGAAGACTCCAATTCCCTTTCAATATACCCATGACTTGGTTTGAAATACACTTGAAAACACATTAGTCATAGCATATATAAAAGAGACATGATCAAAGGTATACTTATGAGCTATGTGTGCAAATTAGCAAAAGAAGTTCCTGAAATCAAGAATATTGAGCTCATGCCTAAGTTTGGTAAAAGTTTGTTCATCAAGTGGCTTGGTAAAGATATCGGCTAATTGATCTTTAGTGTTAATGTAAGCAATCTCGATATCCCCCTTTTGTTGGTGATCCCTAAGAAAATGATACCGAATGGCTATGTGTTTAGTGCGGCTATGCTCAACGGGATTATCCGCCATGCGGATTGCACTCTCATTATCACATAGAAGAGGAACTTTGGTTAATTTGTAACCATAGTCCCGCAGGGTTTGCCTCATCCAAAGCAATTGCGCGCAACAATGGCCTGCGGCAATATACTCGACTTCGGCGGTAGAAAGAGCGACCAAATTTTGCTTCTTTGAAGCCGAAGACACCAAGGATCTTCCCAAGAACTGGCAAGTCCCCGATGTGCTCTTCCTATTGATTTTGCACCCCGCCCAATCGGCATCCGAATAACCAATCAAATCAAATGTGGATCCCCGAGGGTACCAAAGCCCAAACTTAGGAGTATCAGCCAAATATCTCAAGATTCGTTTTACGGCCGTAAGGTAGGATTCCTTAGGGTCGGATTGGAATCTTGCACACATGCAAACGGAAAGCATAATGTCCGGTCGAGATGCACATAAATAGAGTAATGAACCTATCATCGACCGGTATACCTTTTGATCGACGGATTTACCTCCCGTGTCGAGGTCGAGATGCCCATTGGTTCCCATGGGTGTTTTGATGGGCTTGGCATCCTTCATTCCAAACTTGGTTAGAATGTCTTGAGTGTACTTTGTTTGGCTAATGAAGGTGCCCTCTTGGAGTTGCTTGACTTGGAATCCTAGAAAATACTTCAACTCCCCCATCATTGACATCTCGAATTTTTGTGTCATGATCCTACTAAATTCTTCACATGTAGATTTTTTAGTAGACCCAAATATAATATCATCAACATAAATTTGGCATACAAACAAATCATTGTCAAGAGTTTTAGTGAATAAAGTAGGATCGGCTTTGCCGACTTTGAAGCCATTAGCAATAAGGAAATCTCTTAGGCATTCATACCATGCTCTTGGGGCTTGCTTGAGCCCATAAAGCGCCTTACAGAGCCTATAGACATGGTTAGGGTACTCACTATCTTCAAAGCCGGGAGGTTGCTCAACATAGACCTCCTCCTTGATTGGTCCATTGAGGAAGGCACTCTTCACATCCATTTGATAAAGCTTGAAGCCATGGTAAGTAGCATAGGCTAATAATATGCGAATGGACTCAAGCCTAGCTACGGGTGCATAGGTTTCACCAAAATCCAAACCTTCGACTTGTGAATACCCCTTGGCCACGAGTCGAGCTTTGTTCCTTGTCACCACACCATGCTCGTCTTGCTTGTTGCGGAAGACCCACTTGGTTCCTACAACATTTTGGTTAGGACGTGGAACTAAATGCCATACCTCGTTCCTTGTGAAATTGTTGAGCTCCTCTTGCATCGCCACCACCCAATCCGAATCTTGGAGTGCTTCATCTACCCTGTGTGGCTCAATAGAGGAAACAAAAGAGTAATGCTCACAAAAATGTGCAACACGAGATCGAGTGGTTACCCCCTTATGTATGTCGCCGAGGATGGTGTCGACGGGGTGATCTCGTTGTATTGCTTGGTGGACTCTTGGGTGTGGCGGCCTTGGCTCTTCATCCTCCTTGTCTTGATCATTCACATCTCCCCCTTGATCATTGCCGTCATCTTGAGGTGACTTATCTCTTTGATCTTCTCCTTTATCAACTTGAGCCTCGTCCTCATTTTGGGTTGGTGGAGATGCTTGCGTGGAGGAGGATGGTTGATCTTGTGCATGTGGAGGCTCTTCGGATTCCTTAGGGCACACATCTCCAATGGACATGTTCCTTAGCGCGATGCACGGAGCCTGTTCTTCACCTATCTCATCAGGATCAACTTGCTCTACTTGAGAGCCGTTAGTCTCATCAAACACAACATCACAAGAAACTTCAACTAGTTCTGAGGACTTGTTAAAGACTCTATATGCCCTTGTGTTTGAGTCATATCCTAGTAAAAAGCCTTCTACAGTTTTAGGAGCAAATTTAGATTTTCTACCTCTCTTAACAAGAATAAAGCATTTGCTACAAAAAACTCTAAAATATGAAATGTTGGGCTTTTTACCGGTTAGGAGTTCATAGGATGTCTTCTTGAGGATTCGGTGTAGATATAACCGGTTGATGGCGTAGCAGGCGGTGTTGACCGCCTCGGCCCAAAACCAATCCGGTGTCTTGTACTCGTCAAGCATGGTTCTTGCCATGTCCAATAGAGTTCGATTCTTCCTCTCCACTACACCATTTTGTTGTGGGGTGTAGGGAGAAGAGAACTCATGCTTGATGCCCTCCTCCTCAAGGAAGCCTTCTATTTGTGAGTTCTTGAACTCTGTCCCGTTGTCACTTCTAATTTTCTTGATCCTTAAGCCGAACTCATTTTGAGCCCGTCTCAAGAATCCCTTTAAGGTCTCTTGGGTATGGGATTTTTCCTATAAAAAGAACACCCAAGTGAAGCGAGAATAATCATCCACAATAACTAGACAGTACTTACTCCCGCCGATGCTTATGTAAGCGATCGGGCCGAATAGGTCCATGTGTAGGAGCTCCAGTGGCCTGTCACTTGTCATGATGTTTTTGTGTGGATGATGAGTGCCAACTTGCTTCCCGGCTTGGCATGCGCTATAAATCCTGTCTTTCTCAAAATGAACATTTGTTAGTCCTAGAATGTGTTCTCCCTTTAGCAGCTTATGAAGATTCTTCATTCCAATATGAGCCAGTCGGCGGTGCCAGAGCCAACCCATGTTAGTCTTAGCTATTAAGCAAGTGTCGAGTTCAGCTCTATCAAAATCTACCAAGTATAGCTGACCCTCTAACACCCCCTTAAAAGCTATTGAATCATCACTTCTTCTAAAGACAGTGACACCTACATCAGTGAATAGACAGTTGTAGCCCATTTGACATAATTGAGATACGGAAAGCAAATTGTAATCTAAAGAATCTACAAGAAAAACATTGGAAATGGAGTGGTCAGAAGATATAGCTATTTTACCCAAACCTTTGACCAAACCTTGGTTTCCATCCCCGAATGTGATAGCTCATTGGGGATCTTGGTTTTTCTCGTAGGAGGAGAACATCTTCTTCTCCCCAGTCATGTGGTTTGTGCACCCGCTGTCGATTATCCAACTTGTGCCCCGGATGCATAAACCTACAAAACAAGTTTAGTTCTTGACTTTAGGTACCCAAACGGTTTTGGGTCCTTTGGCATTAGAAACAAGAACTTTGGGTACCCAAACACAAGTCTTGGAGCCCTTGTGTTTGCCCCCAACAAACTTGGCAACTACCTTGCCGGATTGGTTAGTCAAAACATAAGATGCATCAAAAGTTTTAAATGAAATGCCATGATCATTTGATGCACTAGGAGTTTTCTTTCTAGGCAACTTAGCACGGGTTGGTTGCCTAGAGCTAGATGTCTCACCCTTATACATAGAAGCATGGTTAGGGCCAGAGTGAGACTTTCTAGAATGAATTCTCCTAATTTTGCTCTCGGGATAACCGGCAGGGTACAAAATGTAACCCTCGTTATCCTGAGGCATGGGAGCCTTGCCCTTAACAAAATTAGACAATCTTTTAGGAGGGGCACTAAGTTTGACATTGTCTCCTCTTTGGAAGCCAATGCCATCCTTGATGCCAGGGCGTCTCCCATTATAGAGCATACTTCTAGTAAATTTAAACTTTTCATTCTCTAAGTTATGCTCGGCAATTTTAGCATCTAATTTTGCTATATGATCATTTTGTTGTTTAATTAAAGCCACATGATCATGAATAGCATCAATATCAACATCTTTACATCTAGTACAAATAGAAACATGCTCAATATTAGATGTAGAGGGTTTGCAAGATTTTAATTCTACAACCTTAGCATGTAATATATCATTCTCACTTCTAAGGTTGGAAATAGTAACATTACAAACATCTAATTCTTTAGCCTTAGCAAACAATTTCTCATTCTCATCTCTAAGGCTAGCAAGAGAAATATTCAACTCATCAATCCTAGCAAGTAAATCAACATTATCATCTCTAGGATTGGTAGTTGAAACATTACAAACATGAGAATCAACCTTAGCAATTAATTTAGCATTTTCATTTCTAAGGTTGACAATAGTGTCATGGCAAGCGCTTAGCTCATTAGATAGTTTTTGACATTTTTTTATTTCTAGAGCATAAGCATTTTTAACCTTAACATGTTTCTTGTTTTCCTTAATTAGGAAGTCCTCTTGGGAATCCAAAAGGTCATCTTTTTCATGAATAGCACTAATTAATTCATTTAATTTTCCTTTTGTTCCATGTTAAGGTTGGCAAAAAGGGTACGCAAGTTATCCTCCTCATCACTAGCATTTTCATCACTAGAAGACTCATATTTAGTGGAGGATTTAGATTTAACCTTCTTCCTTTTGTCGTCCTTTGCCATGAGGCACTTGTGGCCGACGTTGGGGAAGAGGAGTCCCTTGGTGACGGCGATGTTGGCGGCGTCCTCGTCGTCGGAGGAGGAGTCGGTGGAGCTCTCGTCGGAGTTCCACTCGCGGCACACGTGGGCATCGCCGCCCTTCTTCTTGTGGTACCTCTTTTTTTCTCTCCTCTTGCCCTTCTTGTCGTTATCCCTGTCACTGTCACTTGATAATGGACATTTAGCAATAAAGTGACCGGGCTTACCACACTTGTAGCAAACCTTCTTGGAACGGGATTTGTAATCCTTCCCCTTCCGTTGCTTGAGGATTTGGTGAAAGCTTTTGATGATTAAAGCCATCTCCTTATTGTCGAGCTTGGAGGCATCAATTGGTTGTCTACTCGGTGTAGACTCCTCCTTCTTCTCCTCCGTCGCCTTAAATGCCACCGGTTGTGCTTCGGACGTGGAGGGTTCATCAAGCTCGTTGATCTTCTTTGAGCCTTTAATCATACATTCAAAGCTCACAAAATTCCCGATTACTTCCTCGGGAGTCATTAGTGTATATCTTGGGTTGCCACGAATTAATTGAACTTGAGTGGGGTTAAGTAAAATAAGTGATCTTAAAATAACCTTAACCACTTCGTGATCATCCCATTTCTTGCTCCCGAGGTTGCGCACTTGGTTCACCAAGGTTTTGAGCCGGTTGTACATATCTTGTGGTTCCTCCCCTTGGCGAAGACGGAAGCGACCGAGCTCCCCCTCGATCGTTTCCCGCTTGGTGATCTTGGTGAGTTCATCACCTTCGTGCGCGGTCTTGAGTAAGTCCCAAATCTCCTTCGCATTCTTCAATCCTTGCACCTTGTTATATTCCTCTCTACTTAGAGAGGCGAGGAGAATGGTTGTGGCTTGAGAATTGAAGTGCTCGATTTGGGCCACTTCATCCACATCATAGTCATCATCCCCTACAGATGGTACTTGTGCACCAAACTCGACAACATCCCATATACTTTTGTGGAGTGAGGTTAGATGAAATCGCATTAAATCACTCCATCTAGCATAGTCTTCACCATCAAACGTTGGTGGTTTGCCTAATGGGACGGAAAGCAAAGGTGCATGTTTAGAAACGCGAGGGTAGCGTAAGGGGATCTTACTATACTTCTTACGCTCTTGGCGCTTAGAAGTGACAGACGCCGCGTCAGAGCCGGAGGTGGATGTCGATGAAGAATCGGTCTCGTAGTAGACCACCTTCCTCATCCTCTTTTTCTTGTCCCCACTCCGATGCGGCTTGTGGGAAGAGGATTTTTCCTTCTTCTCTTTGTGATGTGAAGAAGATATTTTCTCCTTCCCTTTGGAGGAGTCCTTCCTCTTCTCCTTCCTCTTGGTGCGGGACTCTTCCGATGAAGTGCTCCCGTGACTCGTAGTCGGCTTATCGCCGGTCTGCATCTCCCTCTTGGTGTGATCTCCCGACATCACTTCGAGCGGTTAGGCTCTAATGAAGCACCGAGTTCTGATACCAATTGAAAGTCGCCTAGAGGGGGGGTGAATAGGGCGAAACTGAAATTTACAAAATAATCACAACTACAAGCCGGGTTAGCGTTAGAAATATAATCGAGTCCGCGAGAGAGGGCGCTAAACAAATCGCAAGCGAATAAGGAGTGTGACACGTGGATTTGTTTTACCGAGGTTCGGTTCTCGCAAACCTACTCCCCGTTGAGGTGGTCACAAAGACCGGGTCTCTTTCAACCCTTTCCCACTCTCAAACGGTCCCTCGGACCGAGTGAGCTTTCTCTTCTCAAATGCTTGGAACACAAAGTTCCCACAAGGACCACCACAAGATTGGTGTCTCTTGCCTCAATTACAAGTGAGTTTGATCGCAATGAAGAATCAAAGAAGGAAGAAAGCAATCCAAGCGCAAGAGCTCGAAAGAACACAAGCAAATCTCTCTCACTAATCACTAGGGCGTTGTGTGGAGTTTGGAGAGGATTTGATCACTTTGGTGTGTCTAGAATTGAATGCTAGAGCTCTTGTAAGTAGTTGAAGTGGGAAAACTTGGATGACTTGAATGTGGGGTGGTTGGGGGTATTTATAGCCCCAACCACCAAACTAGCCGTTTGGGTGGAGGTTGTCTGTCGTATGGTGCACCAGACAGTCCGGTGCACACCGGACATGTCCGGTGCGCCAGCCACGCCACCCGAACGTTAGGGTTCCGACCGTTGGAGCTCTGACACTGGGCCTGCCTTGATGTCAGGTGGCGCACCGGACATACACTGTAGAGTGTCCGGTGCGCCTGTTCACGCGTGCCTAACTACTGCGCGCTCTAGCGCGCATTAAATGCGCTGCAGGTAGCCGTTGGCGCCAGAAGTAGCCGTTGCCCCGCAGTTACACCGGACAGTCCGGTGTACACCGGACATGTCTGGTGAATTATAGCGGAGCAGCCGAAGCGAATTCCCGAGACTGGCGAGTTCAGAGCCGCGTCCTCTTGGAGCACCGGACAGTCCGATGAATTATAGCGCGCTGGCTCCGAGAATTCCCGAAGGTGAAGAGTTTGAAGTCGGTCTTCCCTGGTGCACCGGACACTGTCTGGTGGTGCACCGGACAGTCCGGTGCGCCAGACCAGTGTGCCTTCGGTTGTCTCTTTGCTCCTTTGTTTGAACCCTTTTTCTTGGTCTTTTTATTGGCTTATGGTGAACCTTTGTACCTGTAGAACTTATAAACTTGGGCAAACTAGTTAGTTCAATTATTTGTGTTGGGCAATTCAACCACCAAAATTAGTATAGGAAATAGGTGTAAGCCTAATTCCCTTTCACCTTTTATAGGGCCAAGTCCGTGACCCGATCTTATCCGTCCGCAAAAATCTCGCGTTCAGTTTAGATTTTATAGCGATCAGTTAGGATTCTAAACTTAACAACCAAGCAACAAAAAATTCAAACGGCAAAAGGAAGCCGCGCCCCCGCAAGGCGAGGGGCCGGATTTTGGCGGACCATTCACGCGCATGTCGTGCGCCCGCGCCCTTCGCCCCGCCCAGGCGAGGCGAGGCGAGGCGAGCGAGCGCGCGGGTGTGGCTCTCCACACTCTCTCCTCTCATCCATGACTTGGTGAGTGAGTGTTGTGACGAAACCTCCCAAGTAATTAGGCCCACCTACAGTTGTCCTTTTCCAACGGACCTCAGACAACCCTATAGGTGCCCCTGAACTACTTGACAAGCTCGGTATCTTTCCTTACCTTTCCAGGAACGTCTCACCCGTCTTGTAGACATTACAGAACATCGGAGATAAAGAAATGCGGAAGCGATTACATAACTTACATTTATTAAAAAGTAAGATCGAGTTGTTTATTACAGACCAGGAATATAAACGAGTGCAGAGTAATATTATTACACATACCAAGGGAGGTAAAAACTCCTCCCGACAGCTATCACACAAAAAGTCTTAGTGGAGGATCCTTTCCTCCCGCACTTCATTCTTGCTTATCTTCATTAGGAACCACCTTTGTACAGAAGCAACAGAACTCTGCTGCTTCCTCACCTAAAAACAACAAGGGGATAAACCCTGAGTATGGAATTACTCAGCAAGTCTTACCCGACTAAGGAAAAGACTCTCAAGGGTATGCTGGATAAATGGGAATCAAGGAGAGGCTTTAGCAAGAATCAACTTAGATATTTTTGCAGAAATAGCTTACTAAGGTGAGTCCTTACTTTCAATCTTTTAATGCCGTGTTAAGTATTAATAGACTCTGTTTGCCTCTAGTCTAATTCCATCATTTCATCAGTACACATCATTTTTATCCATACTGTTCACATCCTGACTCTAGGTTGCAGGGAAGTGACCAAGTCTTCATAACCGCGAAGGTACGGCGATCCGAATCGATTATACTCAGTTGAGGATCTCCAATCACACGACATATGTAGCACTTAACCCTTGCATATGTCAACCCGCCACCGGGGTTCTTAAGACCAGATCAGGTTCACGCAAACCGAGAGCACAGATACACCACCGTCCAGCCTCTTGCCACGGTGGGTACACGCTACTCCCACCACCGCTCCACGCCCATTTCGTGTTATCTTATTCTGGCCTTAGTCTGCCCGAGGCAAGGCTTACCCATGACGAGGCATGTGACCAGTTAAAGGGTCCTCGATCAGCACGCCTACATACACGTTCAATCCTTAATCAACCTGGGTAGAACATCACCTGTTCCTAACCCAAGTCTCGATTTAAGTACTTCCATCCTTAGGATTGTTTCTGTTCCTTAGGATGAGAAGAGCATCACAGGGAACTTTGTAGTAAGGTCCCACCACGCTCTTAATGAAAGTATTCTTGCAGGTAGAAGTCATCTTTCCTCAGGATAACCCCTGAGCTAGGCAGTATAGCAAAAGACAACCTCTATCCACAAGACCTAAGCAGGGCTAAGCATTTTTATAAAACAATTTTGATACTTCACCAGAAGTATCCATAAAGGTGTGGATATCAAGGAAAGCAATGCATCAAAAGGTTCCAAGCAATTCCTATGAACTTAATGCACATTCACTTGACTTAAGGTGTGCGAAAAGTATTTAAAAACACAAGGAAAAGGGTTGCATGCACCGGGGCTTACCTTTGTTAACAGGTGAGTCCGGCTCGGATCCGCAAATATCAAAGTAAAAGCAGTTGCCTGCTTGAGAATCCGAGGGTGGTGGTGTCCTTTCTTCGGTGATTTCCTCTTCTTCTTCGTGTTCTAACATAACCATATATATGTATAAGAATGGATGCAATGGGATGCTCATGAGGGTGCAAAGATAATATAAACTTATTATCTAGGTCTTGAATACAACTTTCCTTCATGGTACTCCGAGAACTTAGGGTTTCCGGAGTTAGGAAAGGAGTTCATAGGGCAGGGGGGTGGTTTGGGGTTTGGTGATCAAACAAGGTCCAAATCAACCCAAATTCTACCCAAGGCTTCTAAATAATATGAGGAACTCATATAAAAATTTTGAGCATTTTTGGGATTACCACTTATCTTTTAAAAATCCAAAACTAAAACTTTTAATTACTTTAAATGCCTTAAAATTCCTTATTTAACCTAAAAATCACAAAACTATTTTTATTAAATTCTAGGGGAAATAACAAGCCTAGGAAAATTGGTTTCACAATTTTACCATTTTTCTACATTTTTTTATAAAAGAAACAGAAAAACCAAAGAATAGCGTTGGGCTGATTTCAGCCCAGTGGCCCAGCTAAGGGGGAGAAAGGCGCCCGCGCGCGCCCGCGCCCTGGCGACCTTGCAAAAAGAGCCTTGGGGTTTCGGTTAATCAGAACGGACGTCAAACACTATTTAATAGAGTCACTGACGTTTGCAGATAGACCCCTGCACTTCCATTATTCTTGGTTCGAAGTCCCCGACGGCGTTCACGCCCAGCCGAGCTCCGGCGAGCACCTGCGCCGGCCGATTGGGACTAATACTGGCGTTCTCCGATGACTAACACCTAATTCGTACCCTAATCGAGGTTTCCCCTAACTTAATTTTGCCAATCACGCACTAGAATTCTCTGGCCACGGTGGCCGAGAACATCGTGGCTTGGCGTTCGCGTTCCCGGTGATCCTTGGCAGCCCAGTTCAATTGGGTGGGTCGGTAAGCATCATAGATGCATGAGAACGCTTAAACAAGGGAGCAGAAGACGGGAACTGACCGGAGTATGACTGGCGACGGTGAGGCTTGTTTCACGGTGGCGGAGAACGAAGTTGGGGGAAAACTCGAATTCGAGCTCACTGGTGGATGATTGCGGGGGCTGGCTAGCTGATGACTTTGCAGAACTGGTGGAGGGCTCAATTTATAGGCATCTTCCTCGGTGGCGCCCAATTTGGTCGAGCAACACGGCGGCCGGAGATAAGGAAGAGGCCTGGCATCGTGGTTACGTGTTCCCAGCCGTGGCGAGCTCATCGACGATGATGGGACGACAGTAGGGAATCACGGCGGTGCCGTGGAAAGGCTCGGACACGCGGCGGGCACAGAGATGGCACAACGGCGGCGAGCGGCTTTATCTACGGCGGTGAGCCAAGGGGGAATGAATGGCAGCTGGCCGGAGTGGCTTCCTAGTCACCGGCGGCGAAGATATTTGACCCCGCGACTTTATCGACTTACCCCGAGCGCGAATCATGACGCCGGCGACGCGAATCACGGCGGGGAGGTCACCGGCGGTGGGATTCTGTCGCTGCGTTCGATCTGATCTGTTTGGTCACTGTACCATGGTGAATGCCCTCCAGTCAGTCTGACACGCAGATTTTGGGTCACTTTTTCTCTGATTTTCAAATGGCAACACAACCAGTGACCTATAGCAAAGTTGTAGTGCTATAATTCATCTATAACTTTGCTATAATGTGCTCTCACAAAAAGTCACTGGATCCCATTCATAATCGAGCTCAAAGTTCATCCCATAACACTGTTACTCTGAAATTCAGACTTCAGGCAGTCTGACAGTCCATCTTTGATTGGGTTTTTCTCCAAATTTCTCATAAGATCATGACTTGAACCCTTAAACAAAGTTGTTCTCCTATGTTTGGTCTTCAACTTTGATGTGGTCACCTAATATGAATTCTCACTATTTTGAAAGCTACACAGCCCCAAAGTTGGGTCTATAACCCTGTTTTCAGACTTAGCATAGGAATCACAATTGAGGTCCTTTTTGCAAATGAGTCCAAAACTTAGGATTTAGCTTTCAAATTCACATATATGTGACCCAAATGACTGAAGATACCTATTGAACTTGGTTTTTGCACTTTAGTCCAAAAGTGGACTAATTTTGCACTTAGGCCCCTAGGGTTTGGTTTTAGGGTTTTCCAGGGTTCCAATTAGGGTTTCTGGGATTCCAGGGGTATAAATGTGATTCAACTTTGTTTTTGGGGATATTTTATGACTCTTTCCCTAAAGTCTTTAGGTTTTCTCATCATGGATTGGGTTTTACCCCTTTACTCTCTATTTAGGGTCAAGTCCCTTAACCAGGGTTCTATTTGCAAAAACACTTAAACAATACAATTTGTTTGAAAATTTTACCTAGTGAATGCACTCTAGGTATGTCAAACATATGCAATGTCAATGCTTATGATGCCATGCTCAAGTTTTAGTTACAGTAACACCAGGGGTGTCACATCCTCCCCCCCATAAAAGAATCTCGTCCTGAGATTTAAAGTCCTAGGGTGAGTAATGGAAAAGGAAATGCTTCACATTTGTATTTCCTTATTTCTGGTACAAGGCAGGGGTGGTATGGGGGTTCACTTCTTTATTACAATAAATGTATACTTTTACAAATTACATGAGGCTAGAAAGCCTGGGAAATTCTTATTCAAGAAGTCTTGAGTTTCCCACGTAGCCTCTTCTTCAGCATGTTGGTTCCATTGTATCTTGTAGAACTTGAGAGTCTTTCTCCGGGTAACCCTGTCCTTTTGATCCAGAACTCGAATAGGATGTTCCGAGTATGTTAAATCTGGTTCCAGGACAACATCTGTCACTTCAATGGTTCGATCGGGAACCCGAAGACACTTCTTCAATTGCGACACATGGAACACATTATGGATGGCAGACAGAATTTCGGGGAGTTGCAGTCGATATGCCACTGGCCCATATTGCTCAAGTACTGGAAATGGACCAATATACCTGGGTGCAAGTTTCCCTTTAACCCCAAAACGCGATACACCCTTCATTAGTGAAACTTTCAAGTAGACATAATCGCCTACCAGAAAGCATAAGGGTTGTCGTCGTCGGTCTGCATAACTCTTTTGTCGAGTCTGAGCTTTCTTCATATTGTGAATAATTTTCTGAACCTTTTCTTCGACCTCCTTTACCATATCAGGTCTAAAGAAGTACCTTTCTCCAGGTTCAGACCAATTTAGCGGAGTTCGACACCGTCGCCCATATAAAGCTTCAAAAGGTGCCATCTTGATACTTTCTTGATAACTGTTATTGTATGAAAACTCCGCTAAGGGCAAACATTCATCCCATTTCTGTGAGAAGTCTAGAACACAAGCCCGCAGCATATCCTCAAGTATTTGATTGACCCTCTCAGTCTGTCCACTTGTTTGAGGATGATAGGCCGAACTGTGGAGCAATTTGGTACCCAAGGATTTATGAAGTTCTTCCCAAAACTTGGATACGAACTGAGGTCCACGATCCGACACTATAGTTTTTGGAATACCATGCAAACTGAGAATACGGGCAATATATAATGCTGCATAAGTGGTTACTGTATATTTGGCCCTGACGGGTAAGAAGTGGGCAATCTTTGTGAGGCGATCAACGATAACCCAAATAGAATCATACCCTTTGGCTGTTCTGGGCAGTCCCACAATAAAGTCCATACTTATATCTTCGCATTTCCATGTTGGGATTGGCAAAGATTGTAATGGACCAGCAGTTTTCATGTGTATGGCCTTGACACGTCTGCAAGTGTCACACTTAGCCACATAGTGTGCAATTTCTATCTTCATCTTTGTCCACCAGTAATGTTGCTTCAAATCTTGTTACATCTTAGTGCTTCCGGGATGAATAGAATAACGACTAAGATGTGCTTCATCAAGTATTTGCTGGCGGAGTTCTTCGTTCTTTGGCACTACTATGCGGTTTTTAAACCATATCACACCTTGATCGTCTTCCTTGAAACATTTGGCTACTCCAGCCCTTATCTTTTCTCGTATGTGCTTCATGCCCACATTATCCTTTTGAGCATCAATTATCCTTTGCAAAATAATTGACTCAAGCTTTAGCTGATTCAGAGTCCCTTGCTGGATTATCCCCAGGTTTAACTTTTCCATTTCCTGACACAGAGTGTTGTCAGGGGTCTTCACCCTAAGACAGTGGCAGGAAGCCTTACGGCTTAGTGCTTCTGCCACCACATTGGCTTTGCCTGGGTGATAATGGATCTCCAGTTCATAGTCCTTAATAAGCTCAAGCCATCATCTTTGCCTCATATTTAATTCTGACTGGGTGAAGATGTACTTCAAGCTTTTATGATCTGTATATATATGACAGATATTTCCCAGCAGATAGTGACGCCAAATTTTCAGGGCATGAACCACAGCAGCTAGCTCCAGATCATGAGTTGGGTAATGCTCCTCATGTCAGCGCAACTGCCTTGAAGCATATGCAATTACTCGGCCCTCTTGCATTAATACACAGCCGAGTCCACTGCCTGACGCATCACAATATACATCAAAAGGCTTAGTGATGTCCGGTTGAGCCAATACCGGAGCAGTGGTTAATAATGTCTTCAATTGCTCAAAGGCTTCATTACACTTAGAAGACCAATTGAATTTAATGTCATTTTTCAATAAACTTGTGATTGGCTTCACAAGCTTAGAAAAATCTGGTATGAATCTGCGATAATATCCAGCTAGTCCAAGAAAACTCCGGACTTGGTGAACAGTGGTTGGGGGTTTGCACTCCAGAATATCCTTGACTTTGCTAGGATCTACCGCAATCCCTTTGGCTGATAACACGTGCCCCAAAAATTGAATTTCCTCCAGCCAAAACACGCACTTGCTGAACTTGGCATAAAGCTGATGTTCCCTCAGGCGCGTCAATACAATCCGTAGATGTTGAGCATGCTCCTCTTCATTTTTAGAATATATCAAGATATCATCGATGAAGACCACCACGAACTTGTCCAACTCGGGCATGAACACCGAGTTCATCAAATAAGTGAAGTGGGCAGGAGCATTTGTGAGCCCGAAAGACATTACCAAATACTCAAATAAACCATACCGCGTAGTAAATGCGGTCTTCGGTATATCCTCGGGCCGAATACGGATTTGGTGATAGCCCGACCTGAGATCAATTTTGGAAAATACCCTCGCCCCAGTCAGTTGATCAAATAAGATGTCGATCCTTGGAAGAGGGTACTTATTCTTGATGGTGACCTCATTCAGGGGTCGATAATCCACGCACATTCGCAAGGTTTGATCCTTCTTAACAAAAATGGCGGGACAACCCCATGGAGACGAGCTTGGCCGGATGAATCCCTTATTCAGTAGATCTTTTAATTGAATCTTCAATTCCGCCAACTCATTAGGGGGCATACGGTACGATCTTCGGGAGATGGGAGCCGTACCGGGCTTTAGCTCAATTACAAATTCTACATCTCTTTCAGGGGGCAGTCCAGGCAAATCTTCCGGAAATACATCTGGAAACTCACATACTACCGGAATATCCTTGATTTCCGGTACAATGGCTTCGTATACTCTACCAGAAGCTTTGGTTGGATTGGTCACGGGGAGATACAAAAGAATCTCTTCTTGATTATAGCTCAACCTGACGGTTCTGAGTTCAGTGTTGAGAATTGCCTTGTGTTGGGTTAACCAATTCATACCCAAAATTACATCTATATCCTGGCCTTTTAGAACAATCATGTTAGCAGGAAAGTTCCGTCCGGCCATTGTTACTGGCACTTCATAGGCCACTTCTCGAGTAAAAATATGTCCCCCAGGTGAATGAATTTTAAATCCCTCTTTTGATTCATGGCATGCAATGTGATGTTGCTCCACAAATTTCTTGCTAATGAATGTATGCGAAGCACCAGAATCAAAAAGAATAATTGCAGGGTGACTGGCCACGGGAAACGTACCCATCATCATCGGCTCTCCTTCCGGTGTAGTGGCCACTTGGGTGTAATATACACGCCCCGTCTTCTTGGTATTCCTCCCCACAGTATTTCCCTTGGGCTGAGTTGACTTTCCAGATCCTTGCTGAGCATTAGATTGATTTTGCTTGGGATATGGGCAGTCTTTGATAAAATGTCCCGACTTGCCGCAATTGAAACACCCAGTTGAAGAGCTGGGCAAGGCAGGGAATCGAGTGCCTGGGGCACCCGGCTGATTTGGGGAAGTGGGGGTATTGCTGGGGCGAATAATGATTGGTTGTTTGAAAGGGAATGCAGGTGGACGAGAAAAAGTGCGATTTTGGCTAGAAGGCTGGATGACAAACCATTGCCTCTTCGCCTGGCCCTGATTAGGCCTCTCATCACCGAATCCCTTGTTCTTCCCAGAATTTGCATATTTTGCTTCAACAGATAAGGCTGTACTGACAGCCTTTCCATACGTGAGATCAATACATGTGGCCATCTTTCGCTGCAACCGGTCATTTAGACCCCTCATGAAGCAGTTCTTTTTCTTTAAGTCAGTATTCACCCGGTCGATGGCATACTGCGACAGGTGATTAAACTTGTTGAGATACTGGTTGACGGTATCTCCTCCTTGTGTCAGCTTCATGAATTCCTCTTGTTTCATATGCAGCACACCTTCAGGTATGTGTGCTCGCGGAAGGCTGCTTTAAATTCTTCCCAGGTGATTTGATGGTTGACAGGTTGAATAGCCACAAAATTTCCCCACCAGGTACTGGGAGGGCCACGTAGTTGTTGCGCTGCGAATAATGGCTTCTGCGTTTCTGAACAACGGAGAAGACCAAACTTTTGTTCAATGACCCGTATCCATTCGTCGGCTTCCAGCGGGTCCTCTGCCTTGACGAAAAGGGGTGGACGAGTTTCAGAGAAGTCCAGATAAGTGGTTTCACGGGGGCCTTGCTGATAACCCCTTCCTGCTTGCTGCTGGAATTGCTGTTGACCCGCCATTTCCCTAAGGAAGCGGGTATTGTCTGCGGTGGCATTTACCAAGGCGGCAATCGCCTCGGCCAACGTGGGCGGAACCGGAGGTGGATTTGGGGTGACATCCCGACCCCTAGAAGTTCCTGTTGCGTCCTGTCTGTGAGTCCTGGTCGGCATCTGAGGCAAAGAACATTTGAAATAAACATAATATGCCAACGAGACCTTCCATTTTACATTACTATAAAAAGTAATGATACAGACTCGATTTTACATAACAGGACACATTACCCCTTATACAAAAGTTCCACCTATTATACAACATACTATTTCTATTTTTACAACTATACTACTACTCCTGCTTATTCTTGGTAGCTTCATCGTCAGGGGTGGGAGACCATACGTCGACCAGCCTCAAAGAAGGAGGGGGCCTAAAAAGGTCTAACTCTCCACCAAGCACTTCTCCCGCAGTGTGCGAGGGTCCGGCTTCAGACCTGACGGGATCCGCAGGGACATTTGGGTGTAATTGCGAATACAGTACATGAACTTCTTCATGTAAAGTATTGCAATATACCTGCAAGTTATCAACAGCAACACTAAGTTCGTTGACTCGTGCTCGAGCCTTCGCTTCCTTAGCTAAAGCTACCGAACGAGACTGCACTGCCCAGTCAAGCGCCAAATCTCGGTCAGCTAGTTGATCTTGCAGGGTGCGGATGTAACTTCTTAAATCATTAATTCGGTCACCGTCCGCAACCCATAGATTAGTCCTGTGCTGTAACTCCGCTTGGAGATGATTCATGCGAGCTTCGAGATCACCGATAGGATCGTTGCTCCCGCTACTGCTGTTTTGCTCTTGCTCTCGTGGGGCAAGTTGATGCCGAGGCACACCAATGGGTCCAGTATGCTTACATGCCGTTTTCCTTGTACGTGGCGGCATTTGCTAAGGGGGAAAATTTATTAGTATAATTCTTAGCATGATGCATGAATAAGTACTGAATCAACCTTAGTCGATTCAACCTTCTATACATTGCACTCTTTCTATCTGGTCCTTGAAATAAACTCTTCAGAAATACTTAGGTAAGAAGAGAAGCAATTTTCTAGATAAGTCTTAGAAAATCCTTTTGAAGATGCCACATAATATCTGTCAAGAAGGGCTACGCTCCGATACCAGCTGTGACGGAACCTCCCAAGTAATTAGGCCCACCTATAGTTGTCCTTGTCCAACGGACCTCAGACAACCCTATAGGTGCCCCTGAACTACTTGACAAGCTCGGTATCTTTCCTTACCTTTCCAGGAACGTCTCACCCGTCTTGCAGACATTACAGAACATCGGAGATAAAGAAATGCGGAAGCGATTACATAACTTACATTTATTAAAAAGTAAGATTGAGTTGTTTATTACAGACCAGGAATATAAACGAGTGCAGAGTAATATTATTACACATACCAAGGGAGGTAAAAACTCCTCCCGACAGCTATCACACAAAAAGTCTTAGTAGAGGATCCTTTCCTCCCGCACTTCATTCTTGCTTATCTTCATTAGGAACCACCTTGGTACAGAAGCAACAGAACTCTGCTGCTTCCTCACCTAAAAACAACAAGGGGATAAACCCTGAGTATGGAATTACTCAGCAAGTCTTACCCGACTAAGGAAAAGACTCTCAAGGGTATGCTGGATAAATGGGAATCAAGGAGGGGCTTTAGCAAGAATCAACTTAGATATTTTTGCAGAAATAGCTTACTAAGGTGAGTCCTTACTTTCAATCTTTTAATGCCGTGTTAAGTATTAATAGACTCTGTTTGCCTCTAGTCTAATTTCATCATTTCATCAGTACACATCATTTTTATCCATACTGTTCACATCCTGACTCTAGGTTGCAGGGAAGTGACCAAGTCTTCATAACCGCGAAGGTACGGCGATCCGAATCGATTATACTCAGCTGAGGATCTCCAATCACACGACATATGTAGCACTTAACCCTTGCATATGTCAACCCGCCACCGGGGTTCTTAAGACCAGATCAGGTTCACGCAAACCGAGAGCACAGATACACCACCGTCCAGCCTCTTGCCACGGTGGGTACACGCTACTCCCGCCACCGCTCCACGCCCATTTCGTGTTATCTTATTCTGGCCTTAGTCTGCTCGAGGCAAGGCTTACCCATGACGAGGCATGTGACCAGTTAAAGGGTCCTCGATCAGCACGCCTACATACACGTTCAATCCTTAATCAACCTGGGTAGAACATCACCTGTTCCTAACCCAAGTCTCGATTTAAGTACTTCCATCCTTAGGATTGTTTTTGTTCCTTAGGATGAGAAGAGCATCACAGGGAACTTTGCAGTAAGGTCCCACCACGCTCTTAATGAAAGTATTCTTGCAGGTAGAAGTCATCTTTCCTCAGGATAACCCCTGAGCTAGGCAGTATAGCAAAAGACAACCTCTATCCACAAGACCTAAGCAGGGCTAAGCATTTTTATAAAACAATTTTGATACTTCACCAGAAGTATCCATAAAGGTGTGGATATCAAGGAAAGCAATGCATCAAAAGGTTCCAAGCAATTCCTATGAACTTAATGCACATTCACTTGACTTAAGGTGTGCGAAAAGTATTTAAAAACACAAGGAAAAGGGTTGCATGCATCGGGGCTTGCCTTTGTTAACAGGTGAGTCCGGCTCGGATCCGCAAATATCAAAGTAAAAGCAGTTGCCTGCTTGAGAATCCGAGGGTGGTGGTGTCCTTTCTTCAGTGATTTCCTCTTCTTCGTGTTCTAACATAACCATATATATGTATAAGAATGGATGCCATGGGATGCTCATGAGGGTGCAAAGATAATATAAACTTATTATCTAGGTCTTGAATACAACTTTCCTTCACGGTACTCCGAGAACTTAGGGTTTCCGGAGTCAGGAAAGGAGTTCATAGGGCAGGGGGGTGGTTTGGGGTTTGGTGATCAAACAAGGTCCAAATCAACCCAAATTCTACCCAAGGCTTCTAAATAATATGAGTAACTCATATAAAAATTTTGAGCATTTTTGGGATTACCACTTATCTTTTAAAAATCCAAAACTAACACTTTTAATTACTTTAAATGCCTTAAAATTCCTTATTTAACCTAAAAATCACAAAACTATTTTTATTAAAATCTAGGGGAAATAACAAGCCTAGGAAAATTGGTTTCACAATTTTACCATTTTTCTACATTTTTTTATAATTGTTTTGACTCTGGACATAAAAGAAAAAGAAAAACCAAAGAATAGTGTTGGGCTGATTTCAGCCCAGTGGCCCAGCTAAGGGGGAGAAAGGCGCCCGCGCCCTGGCGACCTTGCAAAAAGAGCCTTGGGGTTTCGGTTAATCAGAACGGACGTCAAACACTATTTAATAGAGTCACTGACGTTTGCAGATAGACCCCTGCACTTCCATTATTCTTGGTTCGAAGTCCCCGACGGCGTTCACGCCCAGCCGAGCTCCGGCGAGCACCTACGCCAATCGATTGGGACTAATACTGGCGTTCTCCGATGACTAACACCTAATTCGTACCCTAATCGAGGTTTCCCCTAACTTAATTTTGCCAATCACGCACTAGAATTCTCTGGCCACGGTGGCCGAGAACATCGTGGCTTGGCGTTCGCGTTCCCGGTGATCCTTGGCAGCCCAGTTCAATTGGGTGGGTCGGTAAGCATCATAGATGCATGAGAACGCTTAAACAAGGGAGCAGAAGAGGGGAACTGACCGGAGTATGACTAGCGACGGTGAGGCTTGTTTCACGGTGGCGGAGAACGAAGTTGGGAGAAAACTCGAATTCGAGCTCACTGGTGGATGATTGCTAACGATTAGCGGGGGCTGGCTAGCTGATGACTTTGTGGAACTGGTGGAGGGCACAATTTATAGGCATCTTCCTCGGTGGCGCCCAATTTGGTTGAGCAACACGGCAGCCGGAGATAAGGAAGAGGCCTGGCGTCGTGGTTACGTGTTCCCAGCCGTGGCGAGCTCATCGACGATGATGGGACGGCAGTAGGGAATCACGGCGGTGCCGTGGAAAGGCTCGGACACGCGGCGGGCACAGAGATGGCACAACGGCGGCGAGCGGCTTTATCTACGGCGGTGAGCCAAGGGGGAATGAATGGCAGCTAGCCGGAGTGGCTTCCTAGTCACCGGCGGCGAAGATATTTGACCCTGCGACTTTATCGACTTACCCCGAGCGCGAATCATGACGCCGGCGACGCGAATCACGGCGGGGAGGTCACCGGCGGTGGGATTCTGTCGCTGCGTTCGATCTGATCTGTTTGGTCACTGTACCATGGTGAATGCCCTCCAGTCAGTCTGACACGCAGATTTTGGGTCACTTTTTCTCTGATTTTCAAATGGCAACACAACCAGTGACCTATAGCAAAGTTGTAGTGCTATAATTCATCTATAACTTTGCTATAATGTGCTCTCACAAAAAGTCACTGGATCCCATTCATAATCGAGCTCAAAGTTCATCCCATAACACTGTTACTCTGAAATTCAGACTTCAGGCAGTCTGACAGTCCATCTTTGATTGGGTTTTTCTCCAAATTTCTCATAAGATCATGACTTGAACCCTTAAACAAAGTTGTTCTCCTATGTTTGGTCTTCAACTTTGATGTGGTCACCTAATATGAATTCTCACTATTTTGAAAGCTACACAGCCCCAAAGTTGGGTCTATAACCCTGTTTTCAGACTTAGCATAGGAATCACAATTGAGGTCCTTTTTGCAAATGAGTCCAAAACTTAGGATTTAGCTTTCAAATTCACATATATGTGACCCAAATGACTAAAGATACCTATTGAACTTGGTTTTTGCACTTTAGTCCAAAAGTGGACTAATTTTGCACTTAGGCCCCTAGGGTTTGGTTTTAGGGTTTTCCAGGGTTCCAATTAGGGTTTCTGGGATTTCAGGGGTATAAATGTGATTCAACTTTGTTTTTGGGGATATTTTATGACTCTTTCCCTAAAGTCTTTAGGTTTTCTCATCATGGATTGGGTTTTACCCCTTTACTCTCTATTTAGGGTCAAGTCCCTTAACCAGGGTTCTATTTGCAAAAACACTTAAACAATACAATTTGTTTGAAAATTTTACCTAGTGAATGCACTCTAGGTATGTCAAACATATGCAATGTCAATGCTTATGATGCCATGCTCAAGTTTTAGTTACAGTAACACCAGGGGTGTTACAAGTGTGGCTTCCATATTTAAGCTAGCTCTACTCCACTAGAACTAGCAATATGGTGCTATTGGTTCCACCTATTCCCTAGCCATACACTTATATGGGCTTTTGAGATTTTTCTGGGATTTATTTGAATTTATCAATTCGGCCTAGCCCATAAATCCTAACAATCCCCCACCAGATCTCAAATGCCCATCTGCAGTTTTCGCCACTGTTCACTACTGTTTAATATACTAGTTTTTCAGCAGAGACTGTTAAGTTGAACTTCCGTCTAGAACTCCAAGCTACACCAACCCACAACTTGGACAATGGACTATGCCTTGAATTGCAAGTTTTGCGTGAATGGGTTTCACTTGAAGTCATGACCAGTACTTGGCTACCAGTAGTTCCCTTCTCGGGTGGAGCATATACGTCGTACTCCAAGGTCTCTTCATGAGTTTACTAGAGATCACCCAGATCTCATAGACTGCGACGTTAAACAGTCTAACTCATATAGGTGTGTTCTTTCAAGAATGTTCTGCAGGACAACATCTTTGCTAATACAAGCCAACAGAACACATTAAGGCACAAAGCCAACCTGCCTTACAGCATTTGAGAGTATTGCATCTTTTCTTAGAGAGGGTCAAAGGTTACTCTCCTCAGTTAACCAATGGCTTGTTCTTCCCAGGACCTAATTCACGGGATCTGCGATCACATAGACTGGGTTTCCACCATGGCAACTTTATTCGGGTCTCATACCCATCTCTCTCGATGCGATTTCTATCACATTACGTGGTAGTCCCTTGGTAAAAGGATCTGCCAGATTTTTATCTGTTGAAATATAAGTCACACTTATAACTCCGGAGTTCCTCAACTTTCTGACAGACTTCAATCGTCTTTTGACATGTCTTGATGACTTTCCATTATCCTTAGAACTCGTCACTTTAGCAATCACTGTCTGATTGTCATAGTTCATAAGGATAGCTGGTATTGGTTTCTCAACCATCGGCAAGTCCATCAAGAGTTCACGCAACCATTCTGCCTCAACAGTTGCTGTGTCAAGTGCAGCTAGCTCGGCTTCCATGGTTGACCTCGTCAAGATGGTCTGCTTGCATGACCTCCATGATATCGCACCTCCACCAATAGTAAAGACATAACCACTGGTGGCATAAAGCTCGTCTGCATCAGATATCCAGTTCAAATCACTATATCCTTCAAGTACTGCATGCTGACTAGAATAGTGAATTCCATAACTCATTGTAACTTGCTGAAAGGGAAATGTGCCCTTGGGCCATTTCTAAGTATTTTGGTGATTGAGTGCCAACACAAGTGCTTTTGTGTTTATCTATGCAAAGTGGTGGACAAAGTGCAAATCATGTCAAAAGGTATGTTTCTAGACTTAGTATATTGTTTTATGGACTAATGTATTGTATCTAAGTGCTGGAAACAGGAGAAATCGAATTGGAAAAGAGATGGCTTTGTTCAACCAAAGTTTGCGCAGTCTGGGTGCACCGGACAGTGTCCGGTGCGCCAGGCTGGCTCTGGCGAACTTGCTGCTCTCGGGACTTCGACGGCAGTGTACGGTATAAATCATCGGACTGTCCGGTGGTGCACCGGACTATCCGGTGAGCCGTTCACAGGCGAAGTCGTCGGTCTCGGAAAGCCATCAACGGCGTACGACTATAATTCACCGGACTGTCCGGTGAGGCACTGGACTGTCCGGTGAGCCAACGGTCAGCCGGGGCAACGGTCGGCCGAGGATTCCACGCGTGACGCGTGGCCGAGCCAACGGTCACATTGGAGCACCGGACTGTCCGGTGTGCACCGGACAGTGTCCGGTGCGCCAACGGCTCTGAATCTGCAACGGTCGGCTTCGCCAAATAAGGAAACAAATCCGCACCGGACAGTGTCCGGTGGTGCACCGGACTGTCCGGTGCGCCAGTCGACAGAAGGCAAGAATTGCCTTCCTACAATGCTCTCAACGGCTCCTAGCTGCCTTGGGGCTATAAAAGGGACCCCTTGGCGCATGGAGAAGACATCCAAGCATTCTTTGAGCATAGTTGATCACTCACACTTTGTTCTTGCGCACTTGATTCGACATTCTTAGTGATTTGAGCTCCGTTCTAGTGAGAAACTCGTGATAGTCTCTTGAGCTCAAGTCTGGGTCTTGTGTGTGCGTATTTGTTGTGATCTTTGTGTCTTGTGTGAGTTGCTCATGCCTCCCTTACTCCGTGCTTCTTTGTGAACTTCAAGTGTAAGGGCGAGAGACTCCAAGTTGTGGAGATTCCTCGCGAACGAGATATAGAAAAGCAAAGCAAAACACCGTGGTATTCAAGTGGGTCTTTGGACCGCTTGAGAGGGGTTGATTGCAACCCTCGTCCGTTGGGACGCCACAACGTGGAGTAGGCAAGCGTTGGACTTGGCTGAACCACGGGATAAACCACTGTGCCATCTCTGTGTTGATCTCTTGTGGTTATTGTGTTTTGTTAAGAACTCCTCTCTAGCCAGTTGGTGATTATTGTGCTAACGCTTAATCAAGTTTTTGTGGCTTAAGTTTAAGTTTTACAGGATCACCTATTCACCCCCCTCTAGGTGCTCTCAATTGGTATCGGAGCCATTCTCTTCACGAAGGGACTAATCGCCCGAAGAGATGGATCCTAAGGGGAAGGGAATTGTGATCAACGATAAGGAGAAGGAGTCCTTCGTCAACGAGCCGAAGGATGACATGCCTAGCGAATCGGGCTCGGGCCACAAACGCAAAGATGGGAAGAAGAAGAAGAAGATGAGACGCATCAAGGAGATCGTCTACTACGACGACAACGATGAGTGCACTTCTTCCCAAAAGGACAACGACGACAACGACTACGACAAAAGAAAGACGGTTAATTTGAACTTTTCTTTCGATTACTCTCGTATTCCACATAGTTCAAATGCATTTGCTTTCCATTCCTCTTGGCAAACCTCCACACTTTGATGGGGAGGACTACGGATTTTGGAGTCACAAAATGCGTAGTCACTTGTTCTCTCTCCATCCAAGCATATGGGAGATTGTAGAGAGTGGAATGAAATTTGATAGCTCGGATAGTCCCATGTTTATAAATGAACAAATCCATAAAAATGCACAAGTTACTACTGTTCTCTTAGCATCTTTGTGCAGGGAAGAGTACAATAAGGTGAGCGGCTTGGACAATGCCAAGCAGATCTGGGACACCCTCAGGATCTCACATGAGGGGAACGACGTCACCATGCTCACCAAGATGGAGTTGGTGGAGGGCGAGCTTGGAAGATTTGCAATGATAAGGGGAGAGGAGCCAACCCAAACATACAACCGGCTCAAGACCCTCATCAACAAGATAAGGGGCTACGGAAGCACGCGATGGACGGATCACGACGTCGTTCGCCTAATGCTAAGGTCTTTTACTGTACTTGATCCATATCTTGTGAACAATATTCGTGAAAATCCTAGGTACACCAAGATGTCGCCCGAAGAAGTTCTTGGGAAGTTCGTAAGCGGGCGAATGATGATCAAGGAGGCGAGATACGTGGACGACGCATTGAATGGTCCAATCAATGAGCCTCAACCCGTTGCTCTCAAGGCAACGAGGAGCAAGGAGGCGCTACCTAGCAAGGTGGCGCAAGTTGAGGTGGCAGGGCTCAATGATGAAGAGATGGCCCTCATCATCAAGCGCTTCAAGACGGCGCTAAACGGTCGCAAGGGACAGCCAAGCAAGACCAAGACAAAGGGGAAGCGTTCATGCTTCAAATGTAGTAAGATTGGTCATTTTATTGCTAACTGTCCCAATAATGATAGTGACCAGGAAAAAGGGAACAAAAGGGAAAAGAAGAAGAATTACAAGAAGGCCAAGGGCGAGGCACATCTCGGAAAGGAATGGGATTCGGATTGCTCCTCTTCCGACTCCGACAATGAAGGACTCGCCGCCACCGCCTTCAACAAGTCATCCCTCTTCCCAAACGAGCATCACACATGCCTCATGGCGAAGGAGAAGAAGGTATGCACTCGGAATACCACTTATACTTCTTCAAGTAATGAGGAGTCTAGTGATGACGATGAAATAGACTATTCTAGTTTATTTAAAGGTTTAGATAGAAATAAAATTGATAAAATCAATGAATTGATTGATGCTTTAAATGATAAGAATAGGTTATTAGAAAAGCAAGAGGATCTTTTGTACGAAGAACATGATAAGTTTGTAGAGGCTCAAAAATCCCTTGCTTTAGAAATTAAAAGGAATAAAATGCTTTCTAGTGAATTGTCTACATGTCATGACTCTATTTCTAGCTTAAAGAGAATAAATGATGATTTGAATGCTAAGTTAGAAATAGCTAGTATATCAACATCTTGTGTAGAAAATGTTGTCATTTGCAATAGGTGTAAAGATTTTAATATTGATGCTTGTAGCGAACACATTGCTTCAATTTCTAAGTTGAATAATGAAGTGGCTAGTCTTAATGCCCAACTTAAGACTAGCAAAAGTGAATTTGATAAGCTAAAATTTGCAAGGGATGCCTACACGATTGGTAGACACCCCTTAATTAAGGATGGACTTGGCTTCAAGAGGGAAGCCAAGAACTTAACGAGCCATAAGGCTCCCATCTCCGCCAAGGAGAAAGGGAAGGCCCCTATGGCTAGTAGTGCTAAAAAGAACTATGCCTTCATATATCATGATAGGAGACATTCTAGGAATGCCTATAGAAGTTATGATGCTTTTGATTCTCATGCCATGTTTGCTTCTAGTTCTTCCTATATGCATGGTAGAGATGTGTCTAGGAGAAATGTTGTTCATCATATGCCTAGGAGAAATGTTGTTAATGTTCCTAGGAAAATTAATGAACCTTCTACAATTTATCATGCTTGCAATGCTTCCTTTGCTATTTGTAGAAAGGATAAGAAGATAATTGCTAGGAAGTTAGGGACCAAATGTAAGGGAGACAAAACTTGCATTTGGGTCCCTAAGACCATTGTGACTAACCTTGTAGGACCCAACAAGAGTTGGGTACCTAAGACCCAAGCCTAAATTTGCCTTGCAGGTTTATGCATCCGGGGGTTCAAGCTGGATTATCGACAGCGGATGCACGAACCACATGACGGGGGAGAAGAAGATGTTCACCTCCTACGTCAAGAACAAGGATTCCCAAGATTCAATCATATTCGGTGATGGGAACCAAGGCAAGGTAAAAGGGTTAGGGAAGATTGCTATTTCATCCGAGCACTCTATTTCTAATGTGTTTTTAGTTGAGTCGCTTGGATATAATCTGTTATCCGTTAGTCAACTTTGTAAAATGGGATATAATTGTTTGTTCACAAATGTAGATGTGTCTGTCTTTAGAAGGTGTGATGGTTCACTAGCTTTTAAGGGTGTACTAGACGGCAAACTTTATTTAGTTGATTTTGCAAAAGAGGAGGCCGGTCTAGATGCATGCTTAATTGCTAAGACTTGCATGGGCTGGCTGTGGCATCGCCGTTTAGCACATGTGGGGATGAAGAACCTTCACAAGCTTCTAAAGGGAGAACACGTGATAGGTCTAACTAATGTGCATTTCGAAAAAGATAGACCTTGTGCAGCTTGTCAAGTAGGCAAATAGGTGGGAAGCTCTCATCACACCAAAAATGTGATGACCACATCAAGACCTTTGGAGATGCTTCATATGGACCTCTTCGGACCCGTCGCCTATCTAAGTATAGGAGGAAGTAAGTATGGTCTTGTTATAGTTGATGATTTTTCCCGCTTCACTTGGGTATTCTTTTTGCAGGATAAATCTGAAACCCAAGGGACCCTCAAGCGCTTCCTAAGGAGAGCTCAAAATGAGTTTGAGCTCAAGGTGAAAAAGATAAGGAGCGACAACGGGTCCGAGTTCAAGAACCTTCAAGTGGAGGAGTATCTTGAGGAGGAAGGGATCAAGCACGAGTTCTCCGCTCCCTACACACCACAACAAAATGGTGTGGTAGAGAGAAAGAACAGGACGCTCATCGATATGGCGAGGACGATGCTTGGAGAGTTCAAGACCCCCGAGCGCTTTTGGTCGGAAGCCGTGAACACGGCTTGCCACGCCATCAACCGGGTCTACCTTCGCCGCCTCCTCAAGAAGACTTCGTATGAGCTGCTAACCGGTAACAAACCCAATGTGTCTTACTTTCGTGTATTTGGGAGCAAGTGTTATATTCTTGTGAAGAAAGGTAGAACTTCTAAATTTGCTCCCAAAGCTGTAGAAGGGTTTTTATTAGGTTATGACTCAAATACAAAGGCGTATAGGGTCTTCAACAAATCATCGGGTTTGGTTGAAGTCTCTAGCGATATTGTATTTGATGAGACTAATGGCTCTCCAAGAGAGCAAGTTGTTGATCTTGATGATGTAGATTAAGAAGACGTTCCAACGGCCGCAATGCGCACCATGGCGATTGGCGATGTGCGACCACAGGAACAATTGGAGCAAGATCAACCTTCTTCCTCAACAATGGTGCATCCTCCAACCCAAGATGACGAACAGGTACCTCAAGTGGAGGCGTGTGATCAAGGGGGAGCACAGGATGTCCAAGTTGAAGAGGAAGAAGCACCTCAGGCGCCTCCAACCCAAGTTCGAGCGACGATTCAAAGGAATCATCCCGTCGACCAAATCTTGGGTGACATTAGCAAGGGAGTAACTACTCATTCTAGATTAGTTAATTTTTGTGAGCATTACTCCTTTGTTGGCCATGCAGGAGGAGCTCAACAACTTCAAGAGGAATGAAGTTTGGACACTGGTGCATCGTCCCAAGCAAAATGTTGTGGGAACCAAGTGGGTGTTCCGCAACAAACAGGATGAGCACGGAGTGGTGACAAGGAACAAGGCTCGACTTGTGGCAAAAGGTTATGCCCAAGTCGCAGGTTTGGACTTTGAGGAGACTTTCGCTCCTGTGGCTAGGCTAGAATCAATTCGTATTTTGCTAGCATATGCCGCTCACCATTCTTTCAGGTTGTTCCAAATGGATGTGAAGAGCGCTTTCCTCAACGGGCCAATCAAGGAGGAGGTGTACGTAGAGCAACCCCCTGGCTTCGAGGATGAACGGTACCCCGACCACGTGTGTAAGCTCTCTAAGGCGCTCTATGGACTTAAGCAAGCCCCAAGAGCATGGTATGAATGCCTTAGAGACTTTTTAATTGCTAATGCTTTCAAGGTTGGGAAAGCCGATCCAACTCTTTTCACTAAGACTTGCGATGGCGATCTTTTTGTGTGCCAAATTTATGTCGATGACATAATATTTGGTTCTACTAATCAAAAGTCTTGTGAAGAGTTTAGCAGGGTGATGACGCAAAAATTCGAGATGTCGATGATGGGCGAGCTGAACTACTTCCTTGGGTTCCAAGTGAAGCAACTCAAGGATGGCACCTTCATCTCCCAAACGAAGTACACGCAAGACTTGCTAAAGCGGTTTGGGATGAAGGACGCCAAGCCCGCAAAGACGCCGATGGGAACTGACGGACACACCGACCTCAACAAAGGAGGTAAGTCCGTTGATCAAAAAGCATACCGGTCCATGATAGGTTCTTTGCTTTACTTATGTGCTAGTAGACCGGATATTATGCTTAGCGTATGCATGTGTGCTAGATTTCAATCTGATCCAAGGGAGTGTCACCTTGTGGCTGTGAAGCGAATCCTTAGATATTTAGTAGCTACGCCTTGCTTCAGGATCTGGTATCCAAAGGGGTCTAACTTTGACTTGATTGGATATTCAGACTCCGACTATGCTAGATGTAAGGTCGATAGGAAGAGTACATCGGGGACGTGCCAATTCTTAGGAAGGTCCCTGGTGTCATGGAACTCTAAGAAACAAACTTCCGTTGCCCTATCCACCGCTGAGGCCGAGTACGTTGCCGCAGGACAGTGTTGCGCGCAACTACTTTGGATGAGGCAAACTCTCCGGGACTTTGGCTACAATCTGAGCAAAGTCCCACTCCTATGTGACAATGAGAGTGCTATCCGAATAGCGGAAAATCCTGTTGAGCACAGCCGCACAAAGCACATTGACATCCGGCATCACTTTTTGAGAGACCACCAGCAAAAGGGAGATATCGAAGTGTTTTATGTTAGCACCGAGAACCAGCTAGCCGATATCTTTACCAAGCCTTTAGATGAAAAGACCTTTTGCAGGCTGCGTAGTGAGCTAAATGTCTTAGATTCGCGGAACTTGGATTGATTTATAGCATACATGTGTTTATGCCTTTGATCATGTTCCTTATGCATTTTGTTGTTTACTTTTGGTGCTCAAGTTGTACAAACACTCCCTGGACCTCACAAGTCCTCTTGCAAGTGATGCACATATTTAGGGGGAGTTGTGCTACAACTTGACCCTTTGAGACTAACCGTGTGCTTGAGTTTGCTTGATTTAGTCTCAAAGGTGGTTTGAAAGGAAAAAGGTGGACTTGGACCATAAAAGACTTCCACTGCACTCCGATGAGAGGGTAACTTATTCCAAGTTCATCTCATGTACTCCTATTGCCTTTGTACTCTTATTTGAAGATTTTGGTGAGGCAATGGGGTTAAAGGGCCAAGATTAATCCCATTTTGGTGCTTGATGCTAAAGGGGGAGAAAGTAAGGCCAAAGCAATAAATGGATCAGCTACCACTTGAGAATTTTGAAAATAATAGAATAGAGCTTTTGTTTTGTCAAAATACTCTTATTGGCTCTTTTTGTCAAAAGTTGGTCTCTTGTGGGGAGAATGGTTGATTATGGGAAATAGGGGGAGTTTTTTATACTGTGATCAATTTCTATTGGAACACCTCTCTTTATGTCTCTACAAGTGAATTTGACTTAGAGATAGGAAATTGAGTTTGATTTGCAAAAACAAACCAAGTGGTGGCAAAGAGTGATCCATATATGCCAAATTTGAATCAAAACAATTTGAGTTTTCATTTGCATTGATATTGCACTTGTTCTAGTTGCTTTATGTTGTGTTGGCATAAATCACCAAAAAGGGGGGAGATTGAAAGGGAAATGTGCCCTTGGGCCATTTCTAAGTATTTTGGTGATTGAGTGCCAACACAAGTGCTTTTGTGTTAATCTATGCAAAGTGGTGGACAAAGTGCAAATCATGTCAAAAGGTATGTTTCTAGACTTAGTACATTGTTTTATGGACTAATGTATTGTATCTAAGTGCTGGAAACAGGAGAAATCGAATTGGAAAAGAGATGGCTTTGTTCAGCCAAAGTCTGCACAGTCTGGGTGCACCGGACTGTCCGGTGGTGCATCGGACAGTGTCCGGTGCACCAGGCTGGCTCTGGCGAACTTGCTGCTCTCGGGACTTCGACGGCGGTGTACGGTATTGAAAGGGAATTAGGCTTACACCTATTTCCTAAACTAATTTTGGTGGTTGAATTGCCCAACACAAATAATTGGACTAACTAGTTTGCCCAAGTTTATAAGTTCTCCAGGTTCCAAAGGTTCACCATAAGCCAATAAAAAGACCAAGAAAAAGGGTTCAAACAAAGGAGCAAAGAGACAACCAAAGGCACCCTGGTCTGGCGCACCGGACTGTCCGGTGCACCACCGGATAGTGTCCGGTGCACCAGGGAAGACCGACTTCAAACTCTTCACCTTCGGGAATTCTCGGAGCCAGCGCGTTATAATTCACCGGACTGTCCGGTGTACACCGGACAGTGTCCGGTGCTCCAAGAGGACGCGGCTCCGAACTCGCCAGTCTCGGGAATTCGCTTCGGCTGTTCCGCTATAATTCACCGGACATGTCCGGTGTACACCGGACTGTCCGGTGTACACCGGACTGTCCGGTGTAACTGCGGAGCAACGGCTACTTCAGGCGCCAACGGTCACCTGCCAGTGCATTTAATGCGCGCCAGAGCGCGTAGAAGTCAGGCACGCGCGAACAGGCGCACCGGACACTCTACAGTGCATGTCCGGTGCGCCACAGGACATCCAGGCGGGCCCAGCGTCAGAGCTCCAACGGTCGGAACCCTAACGTTCGGGTGACGTGGCTGGCGCACCGGACATGTCCGGTGTGCACCGGACTGTCCGGTGCACCATGCGACAGACAGCCTCCACCCAAACGGCTAGTTTGGTGGTTGGGGCTATAAATACCCCCAACCACCCCACATTCAAATCATCCAAGTTTTCCACTTCTCAACCACTTACAAGAGCTAGGCATTCAATTCTAGACACACTCAAGTGATCAAATCCTCTCCAATTCCACGCAAGGCTTTAGTGATTAGCGAGAGAGATTTGTCGTGTTCTTTTGAGCTCTTGCGCTTGGATTGCTTCTTTCTTTCTCAATTGTTCTTGTGATCAAAACTCATTTGTAACCGAGGCTAGAGACACCAATTGTGTGGTGGTCCTTGCGGGGAAGTTTTATTCCCGGGTTGATTTGAGAAGAGAAGCTCACTCGGTCCGAGGGACCGTTTGAGAGAGGGTAAGGGTTGAAAGAGACCCGGCCTTTGTGGCCTCCTCAATGGGGAGTAGGTTTGCAAGAATCGAACCTCAGTAAAACAAATCCGCGTGTCACACTCTTCATTCGCTTGCGATTTGTTTTGCGCCCTCTCTCTCGGACTCATTATTATTTCTAACGCTAACCCGGCTTGTAGTTGTGATTAATTTTGTAAATTTCAGTTTCGCCCTATTCACCCCCCCTCTAGGCGACTTTCAATTGGTATCAAAGCCCGGTGCTTCATTAGAGCCTAACCACTCGAAGTGATGTCGGGAGATCACACCAAGAGGGAGATGGAGACCGGCGATAAGCCCACTACGAGTCACGGGAGCACCTCATCGGAAGAGTCCCGCACCAAGAGGAAGGAGAAGAAGAAGGACTCCTCCAAAGGGAAGAAGTCTTCTTCACACCATAAAGAGAAGAAGGAGAAATCTTCTTCCCACAAGTCACATCGGAGAGGCGACAAGCACAAGAGGATGAGGAAAGTGGTCTACTACGAGACCGACACTTCATCAACATCGACCTCCGGCTCCGATACGCCATCCGTAACTTCTAAGCGCCAAGAGCGCAAGAAGTATAGTAAGATCCCCCTACGCTATCCCTGCATTTCTAAACATACACCTTTACTTTCCGTCCCTTTAGGCAAACCACCAACGTTTGATGGTGAAGATTATGCTAGGTGGAGTGATATGATGCGATATCATCTAACCTCACTCCACAAAAGTATATGGGATGTTGTTGAGTTTGGTGTACAGGTACCATCCGTAGGGGATGAAGACTATGATACGGACGAAGTGGCCCAAATCGAGCACTTCAACTCCCAAGCCACAACCATACTCCTCGCCTCTCTAAGTAGAGAGGAATATAACAAGGTGCAAGGGTTGAAGAGTGCGAAGGAGATTTGGGACCTACTCAAGACCGCGCACGAGGGTGATGAACTCACCAAGATCACCAAGCGGGAAACGATCGAGGGGGAGCTCGGTCGCTTCCGTCTTCGCCAAGGGGAGGAGCCACAAGATATGTACAACCGGCTCAAAACCTTGGTGAACCAAGTGCGCAACCTCGGGAGCAAGAAGTGGGACGATCACGAAGTGGTTAAGGTTATTCTAAGATCTCTCATTTTCCTTAACCCCACTCAAGTTCAATTAATTCGTGGTAATCCTAGATATACACTAATGACTCCCGAGGAAGTAATCGGGAATTTTGTGAGCTTTGAGTATATGATCAAGGGCTCGAAGAAAATCAACGAGCTAGATGATCCCTCCACATCCGCGGCACAACCGATCGCATTTAAGGCGACGGAGGAGATGAAGGAGGAGTCTACACCAAGTAGACAACCAATCGACGCCTCGAAGCTCGACAATGAGGAAATGGCGCTCGTCATCAAGAGCTTTCGCCAAATCCTCAAACAAAGGAGGGGGAAGGACTACAAACCTCGCTCCAAGAAAGTGTGCTACAAATGTGGTAAGCCCGGTCATTTTATTGCAAAATGTCCTATATCTAGTGACAGTGACAGGGGCAACGACAAGAAGGGAAAGAGGAGAGAAAAGAAGAGGTACTACAAGAAGAAGGGCGGCGATGCCCATATTTGCCGGGAGTGGGACTCCGACGAGAGCTCCACCGAGTCCTCCGACGAGGACGCCGCCAACATCGCCGTCACCAAGGGACTCCTCTTCCCCAACATCGGCCACAAGTGCCTCATGGCAAAGGACGGCAAAAAGAAGAAGGTTAAATCTAAATCCTCCACTAGATATGAGTCTTCTAGTGATGAAAATGCTAGTGATGAGGAGGATAACTTGCGTACCCTTTTTGCCAACCTTAACATGGAACAAAAGAAAAAATTAAATGAATTAATTAGTGCTATACATGAAAAGGATGACCTTTTGGATTCCCAAGAGGACTTCCTAATTAAGGAAAACAAGAAACATGTTAAGGTTAAAAATGCTTATGCTCTATAAATAGAAAAATGTCAAAAGCTATCTAGTGAGCTAAGCACTTGCCATGACACTATTGCCAACCTTAGAAATGAAAATGCTAAATTAATTGCTAAGGTTGATTCAAATGTTTGTAATGTTTCAATTCCAAATCTTAGAAATGATAATGATGATTTGCTTGCTAAGATTGAGGAATTGAATGTATCTCTTGCTAGCCTTAGAGTAGAAAATGAAAATTTGATTGCTAAGGCTAAAGATTTTGATGTTTGCAATGTTACTATTTTCAACCTTAGAAATGAGAATGATATATTACATGTTAAGGTTGTAGAATTAAAATCTTGCAAACCCTCTACATCTAATGTTGAGCATGTTTCTATTTGCACTAGATGTAAAGATGTTGATATTGATGCTATTCATGATCACATGGTATTAATTAAACAGCAAAATGATCATATAGCAAAATTAGATGCTAAAATTGCCGAGCATAACTTAGAAAATGAAAAGTTTAAATTTGCTAGAAGTATGCTCTATAATGGGAGACGCCCTGGCATCAAGGATGGCATTGGCTACCAAAGGGGAGACAATGTCAAACTTAGTGCCCCTCCTAAAAGATTGTCTAATTTTGTTAAGGGCAAGGCTCCCATGCCTCAGGATAACGAGGGTTACATATTGTACCCTACCGGTTATCCCGAGAGCAAAATTAAGAGAATTCATTTTAGGAAATCTCACTCTGACCCTAACCATGCTTTTATGTATAAGGGTGAGACATCTAGCTCTAGGCAACCAACCCGTGCTAAGTTGCCTAGAAAGAAAACTCCTAGTGCATCAAATGATCATGGCATTTCATTTAAGACTTTTGATGCATCTTATGTTTTGACTAACAAATCCGGCAAGGTAGTTGCCAAGTTTGTTGGGGGCAAACACAAGGGCTCCAAGACTTGTGTTTGGGTACCCAAAGTTCTTGTGTCTAATGCCAAAGGACCCAAAACCGTTTGGGTACCTAAAGTCAAGAACTAAACTTGTTTTGTAGGTTTATGCATCCGGGGGCTCTAGTTGGATCATCAATAGCGGATGCACAAACCACATGACGGGGGAGAAGAAGATGTTCTCCTCCTACGAGAAAAACCAAGATCCCCAACGAGCTATCACATTCGGGGATGGAAACCAAGGTTTGGTCAAAGGTTTGGGTAAAATAGCTATATCTCCTGACCATTCCATTTCCAATGTTTTTCTTGTAGATTCTTTAGATTACAATTTGCTTTCCGTATCTCAATTATGTCAAATGGGCTACAACTGTCTATTCACTGATGTTGGTGTCACTGTCTTTAGAAGAAGTGATGATTCAATAGCTTTTAAGGGAGTGTTAGAGGGTCAGCTATACTTGGTGGATTTTGACAGAGCTGAACTCGACACTTGCTTAATAGCTAAGACTAACTTGGGTTGGCTCTGGCACCACCGACTAGCCCATGTTGGAATGAAGAATCTTCATAAGCTTCTAAAGGGAGAGCACATTTTAGGACTAACAAATGTTCATTTTGAGAAAGACAGGTGTCGGCGTTTCGAGACCGGGGGGTCCCTGAGCCGACGAGTGAATGTCGCCGCGTGCCCCAGCCCAGATGGGTCGAGCGAGAGGGCGAGCGCGAAGGGGGGAGAGCGAGGCGGCCGGAGACCGGCGTGAGAGAGGTGGGAATCCCGCGGCCTTCGTGTTCGTCCCGCGCCCAGGTCGGGTGTGCTTGCAGTAGGGGGTTACAAGCGTCCACGCGGGAGAGGGAGCGAGCGGCTCCAAGCGAGCGCCTGTTCTCGTCCTCGTCCCCGCGCGGCCAACCTTCTCTAAGAGGGCCCTGGTCCTCCCTTTTATAGGCGTAAGGAGAGGATCCAGGTGTACAATGGGGGGTGTAGCAGAGTGCTACGTGTCTAGTGGAGGTGAGCTAGCGCCCTAGGTACATGCCGTTGTGGCATCCGGAGAGGTCTTGGCACCCAGCTGGTGTGATGTCGTGGCCGTCGGAGGAGCGATGGAGCTTGGCGGAGGGACAGCTGTCGGAGCGGTCGAGTCCTTGCTGACATCCTCTTGCTTCCGTAAGGGGGCTGAGAGCCGCCGTCGTCACAGAGCATGCGGGGCGCCATCATTGCCTATCTGGCGGAGCGAGCCAGATGGGACACCGGTCTTGTTCTCTGCGACCCGAGTCAGCTCGGGGTAGGGTGATGATGGTGCCTCCTGTTGATGTGGCTGGTCTATGCCCTAGGTTGGGCGATGTGGAAGCTCCTCCGAAGCCGAGGTCGAGTCCGAGCCCCCGGGTCGGGCGAGGCGGAGATTGCCGGCTGGTGCCGAGGCGGAGTCCGAGCCCTGGGGTCGGGCGAAGCAGAGTTCGTCGTCTTCTGGGGCCGAGCCCAAGTCCAAGCCCTGGGTCGGGCGAGGCGGAGATCGTCGTCTTCTGGGGCCGAGCCCAAGTCCGAGCCCTGGGTCGGGCGAGGCGGAGATCGTCGTCTTCTAGGGCCGAGCCCAAGTTCGAGCCCTGGGTCGGGCGAGGCGGAGATCGTCGTCTTCTGGGGCCGAGCCCAAGTCCGAGCCCTGGGTCGGGCGAGGCGGAGATCGTCGTCTTCTGAGGCCGAGCCCAAGTCCGAGCCCTGGGTCGGGCGGAGTTTGCCGTCTTCCGGGACTTAGCCCGAGTCCGAGCCCTAGGTCGGGCGGAGTTCGCCGTCTTCCGGGACTTAGCCCGAGTCCGAGCCCTGGGTCGGGCGGAGCGGAGTTCGCCGTCTTCCGGGGCTTTGCCCGAGTCCGAGCCCTGGGTCGGGCGGAGTTCGCCGTCTTCCGGGACTTAGCCCGAGTCCGAGCCCTGGGTCGGTCGGAGCGGAGTTCGCCGTCTTCTGGGACTTAGCCCGAGTCCGAGCCCTGGGTCGGGCGAAGCGGAGTTCGCCGTCTTCCGGGACTTAGCCCGAGTCCGAGCCCTGGGTCGAGCGAAGCGGAGCTTCCTATGGTGCCTCCGGCAGGGCCTGACTGCCTGTCAGTCTTACTCTATCAAGTGGCACTGCAGTCGGAGTGGCGCAGGCGGCGCTGTCCTTCTGTCAGGCCGGTCAGTGGAGCGGCAAAGTGACGGTGGTCACTTCGGCTCTGCTGGCTGGGGGGCGCGCGTCAGGATAAGGGTGTCAGGCAACCTTTGCATTAAATGCTCCTGCGACTTGGTCGGTCGGTGCGGCGATTTGGTCAGGGTTGCTTCTTAGCGAAGGCAGGGCCTCGGGCGAGCCGGGAATATGTTCGCCGCTGAAGGGGGCCTCGGGCGAGACGGAAATCCTCCGGGGTCGACTGCCCTTGTCCGAGGCTAGGCTCGGGCGAGGCGTGATCGTGTCCCTCGAATGGACTGATCCCTGACTTAATCGCACCCATCAGGCCTTTGCAGCTTTGTGCTGACGGGGGTTACCAGCTGAGAATTAGGAGCCTTGAGGGTACCCCTAATTATGGTCCCCGACAGTAGCCCCCGAGCCTCGAAGGGAGTGTTTGCACTCGCTTGGAGGCTTTCGTCGCACTTTTTTGCAAGGGGACCAGCCTTTCTCGGTTGCGTTTTGTTTCGGTGGGTGCGCGCGAGCGCACCCGCCGTGTGTAGCCCCCGAGGCCTCGGAGGAGTGGTTTCACTCCTTCGAGGTCTTACTGCCTCACGTAGTGCTTCGGCTGGTCTGGTCGTTCCCTCATGCGAGCTGGCCGTAGCCCAGGTGTACGGTCGGGTCCCAAGTTCTCAGGCTGGTATGTTGACGCTGTCAACGGTTCGGCCGGAGCCGGGTTTGCGAGAGCAGCCCCCGAGTCTCTGCACAGAGCGAGAGGGCGGTCAGGGGTAGACTCGGCTTTTTTACATACGCCCCTGCGTCGCCTTTCCGCAAGGAAGAGGGGGGGAAAGCGCCATGTTGCCCTCGATGGGCGCCGAACATGGTGTCTCCGATGAGCTGCAAGCGGGTAATCCGAGTGGGCGTCTGTGCCCCGTTCGTTAGGGGTCGGCTAGGGGCCCAGAGGCACGCCCAAAAGTACCTGCGGGTGTTCTGCCAGACCCGGTCCCCTGGCGACGGGGTCCGAGGGCTCGATGCCTCCCTCTGATGGGATTCTGTTACAAGATCGTTCCCGCTGGTCTCGGAAATGTCCTAGGGTACCTCGGGAGCGCAGCCCGAGCCTTGGTTATGTATCGAACGTACCCATGGTCATCCCTCGCTCGGTGTCTGAGGCGGCTGTGAACCCTTCGGGGGCCAGCCTTCGAACCCCTGATCAGTAATGGGCACGGAGCCCGAGTAGCCTGAGGCGGTCGTTGAACCCTTTCGAGGGGCCAGCCTTCGAACCTCTGACCAGTAGTGGGTGTAGGGCCCACGCGATCTGAGGCGGCTGTTGAACCCTTCCGGGGGGCCAGCCTTCGAACCTCTGATCAGTAGGGGGGCTCGGAGCCTGGTTCCTTCTCGGGGAAGGATCCTTTTCGGGGTATCCCCCTTTCCCAGTCCCTGTTGCAAGAGAGAGAAAGAGGAAAAACGGAAAAGGATGCGAAATCGAACGACGCGGCGTACCTTTTTGGACGCGGTCATTTTGGCGAAGGCGAAGCGTCGCCCGCTTCTCCTGCCAGAGGCGCCGCGTGTCCCGCCACGGAGTTAATACGACGGGGCGAGTGGTTGGAGGGGCGACCGTTGCGCGTGCGTGAGCCGTTCGAGGAACGGATCACGGGCGCATTGTCTTCACGCCGTGGGAGAGGGTTCTCTCACTGCCCCCGGATGGGACGTAAGTTTGGCTGACGATGTGGCCGCTGCTCCTGCCCGCCTGCCACCGCCATTACCGCCGGCCCACTTTTGGCCGTGTTGACTGTAACACCCTAAATCCACAATTAAAGGAAACCTAGTTTAATCATTTAGTTTCTACTAGAAAGGAAAATATTTGTGTTTTCAAATAATGAAATGGGATATAATTAAAATGCCCAATTTCTTGAATAGATAAATTTTACCAACTGTTTGATGCATTCATGCTGAAGCATATGTTTTGTTGATTTGAATTTCAAATCCAATTGTAGGATTTAAATTTTGTGAGAAAAGAACTTATTCTATGAAATAATAATGAGTTGTGGAAATATTATTCTTGGACTACATATTTTGATAGGCTAATATTTTTTTGTTTGTAGGTATTTGTGAAAGTTCCGTTTTATTTATTTTTTTTAGAGGTCCATTTATTTAAAAAAATAGAAATTTCGTAAAGATTATTTATTGTAAATTTTATTTATAAAAATACTATTATTAGATTTATTATTATTTTTATTTAAAATACATTTATTTATATTTTTAATCACTAATCTTTTGAAAAAAAAGGGAAAAAGAGAAAATGAAATGCACGCTTACCATTATGAGGCCGATTGACTAGAAGCTAGCACATGCCCACGCTAAAACATGTGTCCGTGCAGGCCTCACCTGCCCCATCGACCAGTCCTCTCCACTTTACTCCTTTTGTGTGAATGACAGGTAGGCCCTCTAGAACTGTTCATCTCCTTTCCCATTGCAGCTTCTCCCGTTCGATGAACCACCAGGTGCCGTCGCCGCCGTTCGTCTTCCCTGTCTTGCCGAGCCCCTGCGTCCAACTCCGGCCGGCCGAGCCACAACCGACTGGCCGCCGCGCCCAGCAACCCGCACTGCACCGAGCGTCCCTCGCTCCCACCACGACCGCGCCTGCACAACCCCGGCCACCTCGCACGAGGACCATGCCCAACCGCCAGGTCACCAGCCGCGACCCCGAGCGCCCCTGCACGCCAAGAACCGGTGCCGTGACCCGAGCTGCCAGGTCCGACCAGAGCCGACCCCGAGCACGCCAAGTCGACACCGCGCTGCCAAGGAACCGACCGCGCGACGCCGCAGACCCGACCCCGAGCCGCGCACACAGCCCGGCGACCGAAGGTTCCGCGACCGTTGCTCCTCTGCGTTCATGGAGTTTAATGGAGCTGTTACTCTCTCTCCCATCACTCCCTCTCATCAATGGCGCCTTGAATCGACCGTTTCTCCTCTCCCCAGCTCCCTCCCTCGCCCTATAAGTCGAAGCTGCAGCCGCGCCAGAGTTCGGGTCCCTCCTCAATTTCTCCTCCCAGCTCTCCATGCGTGCTGGCCGCGTGAAGACGTCGTGCCGCCCCTGTCTGCTCGCCGGAATCCCTGTCCTGTGTGCCGCCGCTGCACCACGGAGACTCCACGCCGCTGTTGGAGTGCGCTAGCAAGTTCACCGCGATCTCCTCCGTCGTTTCCCCACCTCAGCACGACGGCACCGCCCCTGCGACGGCTTTCCCTGCCCAGCTCCGCCGTCCCCTGTTCGTCGTGTCCCTGCTGCCGTGACCAGAGAGAAGCAAGGTAGAAAAAAAATCCAATTTGCAATATATCCTCTGACGACTACAGTTAATCAGAGATCTAGTTCATACTTTTTAGATTGATTATTGAAATCTAAATTAGTTAGGATTTGTTTTATTAGCTGCATAAGTATGCGATTAATATTTTTAGTTATTATTTCAATCTGTTTTCATATTTTCACAATTTAATTTAATTTATGTTGGTTGAAATTGATTTAAGTATAGTTTTCTAAATAAGAAGTAAAAGAAAAGAGTAGATCACATTTTCTTAAAAAAATAGTAGATAAATAATTATACGATTATCATAAAATATGATTTAACTTCGTATTCAAGTTTATATATACATATACATGTGTGTATATATAAGTTGCTTATACATAATAAAGATAAAGATTCCTAAAAATGCTAAAATAATATAACTGGTGTTCATATCTTTAAATTGAAAGTGATGGCTTATAGGATTAAATATAGTTTCTTATCAAACTTAGGTCAAGTGTTTTCCTAATAAAAAGATAATTATTTATTATCCCTTCACATAAAACTCATTTAGTTTTATATTTAAGTATCCAAAATTATATGCGTTACAATAGTAATATGCCATATAACTTTTCTAATAATGATATAATGGCTTAATTAAGTGCTCACACCGTCATAACTAAAATGATAGTTAATAATATATCAATAAATATAGTATTCATTTTAATTATCTAGATCATTTGTTTCTACAATAGAATTAAAGATAATTAATAGATTAATTATCCTTTATCATAATTTATTAATCAAACCTATAGTCAATTTGTTTTTAACTAGGTTTATGACATGATTAATGATTCCATAGAATTTAGTGCACATTATATACGAATCACTTAGCTTTTCCTAAAGGATAAAATAAAGTAATAAGAGATTAAGTTCTTTTATAACTTAAAATGTTACTTTAAATATATTAACTTTAAATACAATAATATAGGCTATGTGCTTTTTAATGAAATTAAATGATGGTTATGAGTTTATTATCTTTTGCATGAAAATCCACTTAAGGCCCATAACCCAACTCGTCTTAAATAGATGATTAATAATATAATTATGATCTTTTCAAATAAAAAGTTATTTATGAGCTTGTTATAAAAGTAATGTTTAATAATGTGTTTTATAACTCATTAATCTTAGATATATAACATATATCTCCTCTAAAAGGTTAAAAAGGTTTAATATTGTTATAACATGTTTTATCATCTTATAAACCCTTTATCTTAGACGTATCACATATGACGTTTTATAAAAGATTAATTTAGTTAACCTAATATTTGTATATTTTAATTAAGATATTTTTAAGCTCATGTCTTATTTTATAAAGTATAGATCACACATTTTTAAAAAGAATACCTTCTTATTATAACCATTACTTGCGACGTTTTTGAAAAGCGAACGCTCTTTTCGTTAGGCTTTCTTTTAGCTTTACGTATGGTGAATGTTGTATGTTATTGAGTGGTGTTTGTTCTTCTTGTTTGTTTGTGTGATATTCAGTGGTTGATCTAGTAGTTAATAATCAAGATTTATTCCTACCGTGGAAGAACCTCAAGTTTTCAATAAGCAAGGCAAGTGGACTTCTCCCTCTGCATACTCTGTTTGATCCCAAACAATACATTTAATAAAGTTTATTCTTTTGGATATATATGCATAATTTGACGGGTTACCTATTTAGATAACCTTTCCAACCTTATTCCTTGTTAACCTGGGTTTTGATCTAATCAAGTAGCTATGCTATTGCTACAACTTTAACTTTATGATGTTACTCCAACTGATGATATCAATGTTCCAAATGGTAACTTACATTATTGTTGTTAATCCGACGATTAAGCAAGATCATATTGTGATAATTGGAACATGGAGTGACCACCCGGGATAACAGTGCAACCACGAGTGCTATCATGGCTCTGGCTTTGGTAATTAGCTTTATATGCTTAGTGCGTGGCAACCTTACCTGAAATATGGGCAAGAGGGGAAGCGGTAGGTGTTGGCAGCCCACGTTAACATGGGGACGTATTCTTGGCTAAGGTACCTCACCCAGGGGGCCTCCACCATCGTCTTTAGAAACCTTAGCGGGTTGCTTCGTATTAAGTGTATCTTGTGAAAGCCTCATAGTGGATCCCTAGCCACTCACCTTGGAAGTGTTTACGGGTTTTGGCCGACCCAGGCTAGAGGGGATACATGGCTTGTGGGTAAAGTTGTACCACCTCTGCAGAGTGTAAAACTGATATATCAGCCGTGCTCACGGTTATGAGCGGCCTGGACTCCTCACATGATAATTGAACTTGAAGATGAAAATAAATCGAGATCCGATGATCTGCCAATGGTTTGCTTAAGTGGTTTCACTTAAGTGTTTTTGATATACTCTTATACCTTTGTTTAATGGGAATACTTGGGATTCACACTTATTAGTAAGACAGGTGTTGTTAATAAAATGTTGACCAACTAAAATGCTTACTGCTCAACCTTAGCCTCACCTTGTTACCTTGCATTAGTTTTTCCCCCACTTGCTGAGCCCCGACCATAAGTGAGCTCATCCTTGCTTAATTTTGATCAGAAGTTTGCAGATGAAGATATGATGCTGAACTCCATGGATGCTAGTCTAGTGATACCCCCGGTCATCTTCCTGTGGATGGATGTCCCTGTTTCGCTGTACTTTGATGAATAAAGGTTAAGACATTATGTCTGTTCGAAGTGTAATATGTTAATATAATCGTTATTTACGCTTTTATGCATTGTTCTTTTAATATATTACACTTATGATGTCATCATATGTGTGGAAATAGATCCTGGCACACATATGCTATGCACCTTGCTCTGCCCTTGGAAACGGGTGTGACATTGACCGTCGCGCCGGGTCGCCTCGAGTCGCGGTATTGGTTCCGCAGTCGAGGAGGTGTGGTGGTGACGTCGTCCTCTAGAGTGGAGATCCTTGGACCGCGTCGCCGTCCGAGGCTAGGTCGGCCCTCGCCGAAGGTGTCGTCGATGCCGAGGGTGCTGCTGCTCCCTTCAGCCGTCAAGATCCGAGCCTGCAGGATCGGATTGTCTTGTAGCATGTGTTTCCCGCGGCCGCCGAGGCCTAAACACACCCTCGCCGTGTTGTAAAGCTGCGTCTTTTTTCCTTTCGTTTCGAGTATCTGGACTTTTTTGTCGGTAACAGAAATGTTTATGCGAGCAAGAGTTGCTTCTCGCGGAAGGTGATGAGTGAGGTATCCGTATCCCGGAGGCGTAGGAGTCCCTCGGCTCGGTCGGCCTTGCCGCTTACGCGCACTCTTACCCGTCCATGGGGCTCTGTCACCGACGCAGTCGAGAAGGCTCGAAGGATCGCTTCGGCAGAAGAGCTTTCGAACGTGAAGACTTGTTCGGTCCGCAGAATCACTTATCCGAACGTGAGTTACTTATCGCAGAAGGTGATGAGTGAGGTATCCGTATCCCGGAGGCGTAGGAGTCCCTCGGCTCGGTCAGCCTTGGCTGCTTACATGTACTCCGTCGTTTTCAGGATCCACTTTTGAAGTAGCCAAAAAGCGCGAAAGACATTCTGGCAGAAAAGATCTTTTTTCGAGGAAAATTTCGACGCAGAGGGGGTTCCCCCCCCTTTTAGCCCCCGAGGGAGGGTCGGGCTTTGCCGAGGCGAGGCCGACCCTTCCTTGATGACTAAACTTTGCGTGGGTGCGAGGTATGTGATCAACTTGAAAACATCTTAAGGGTAGAAGCGACGTAGCTGTTGGATGTTCCAGGCGTTGCCGTAGACCTTGCCTTGACTGTTGGCCAGCTTGTATGTTCTGGGCTTCAGAACCTTGGCGATGACGAATGGCCCCTCCCAGGGAGGCGTGAGCTTGTGTCGCCCTCGGGCGTCTTGTCGCAGCCGAAGCACCGTGTCGCCCACCTAGAGGTCTCGGGACCGGACCCCTCGGGCGTGGTAGCGTCGCAGGGACTGCTGGTACCGCGCCGAGTGTAGCAAGGCCTGGTCCCGAGCCTCCTCCAGCTGGTCCAGCGAGTTTTCTCGGCTGACTTGGTTGCTTTGGTCGGTGTAGGCCCTCGTCCTCGGGGAACCGTATTCTAAGTCTGTGGGCAAGATGGCTTCGGCCCCATAGACTAGAAAGAACGGCGTGAAGCCCGTGGCTCGGCTCGGCGTTGTCCTCAGACTCCAGACCACCGAGGGGAGTTCCTTCATCCATCGCTTGCCGAACTTGTTGAGGTCGTTGTAGATCCGAGGCTTGAGCCCTTGTAGAATCATGCCATTGGCACGCTCCACCTGCCCATTCGTCATGGGATGAGCCACGGCAGCCCAGTCCACCCGGATGTGGTGATCCTCGCAGAAGTCCAGGAATTTTCTGCCGCTGAACTAGGTGCCGTTGTCGGTGATGATGGAGTTCGGGACCCCGAAGCGATGGATGATGTTGGTGAAGAACGCCACCGCCTGCTCGGACCTGATGTTGTTCAGGGGTCGGACCTCAATCCACTTGGAGAATTTGTCGATGGCGACCAGCAGGTGCGTGTAGCCCTCGGGTGCCTTCTGCAAGGGGCCGACGAGGTCCAGACCCCACACCGCAAAAGGCCAGGTGATGGGTATCGTCTGCAGAGCCTGAGCGGGCAGATGGGTATCGTCTGCTTGGAGGTGTTGCCGCTGGGGTCGAGGGGGACGGACTTAACCGTCTCCGCTGGCTCAAAGTTGCCGGCGTGACGCTTCACGTCTGGCACCTCCTTAGAGAGGCTCTCCAGGTCGGCGATGAGGGCCTCGGACTCGGCGAGGGCCTCGGCGTACTCCACGCACTCCACGTCATATTCGAATGCGTGTTTGTACGTAGGGCCGACGGTGATGACCCCGTTGGGGCCCGGCATCTTGAGCTTCAGGTAGGTGTAGTTGGGGACGGCCATGAACTTCACGTAGCATGGCCTCCCCAGCACCGCGTGGTAGGTTCCTCGGAACCCGACCACCTCGAACGTCAGGGTCTCCCTTCAGAAGTTGGAGGGTGTTCCGAAGCAGACGGGAAGGTCGAGCTGTCCGAGGGGTTGGACGCGCTTCCCGGGGATGATCCCATGGAAGGGCGCAGCGCCTGCCCGGACAGAGGACAGATCGACATGCAGGAGCCCGAGGGTCTCGGCGTAGATGATGTTGAGGCTGCTGCCTCCGTCCATGAGGACCTTGGTGATCCTGACGTCGCCGACGATGGGGTCGACGACGAGCGGGTATTTCCCCGGGCTCGGCACGTGGTCGGGGTGATCGTCTCGGTTGAAGATGATGGGCTTGTCGGACCAGTCTAGATAGACTGGCGCCGCCACCTTCACCGAGCAGACCTCCCGGCGCTCTTGCTTGCGGTGCCGAGCCGAGGTGTTCGCCGCTTGCCCACCATAGATCATGAAGCAGTCGCGGACCTCAGGGAACTCTCCTGCCTGGTGATCTTCCTTCTTGTCGTCGTCGCGGGCCTTGCCACCCTCCACAGGTGGCCCGGCCCTATGGAAGTGGCACCGAAGCATGACGCATTCCTCAAGGGTGTGCTTGACGGGTCCCTGGTGATAGGGGCACGGCTCCTTGAGCATCTTGTCGAAGAGGTTGGCACCTCCGGGGGGCTTCTGAGGGTTCTTGTACTCGGTGGCGGCGACAAGGTCCGCGTCGGCGGCGTCGTGTTTCGCTTGCGACTTCTTCTTGCCCTTCTTCTTGGCGCCGCGCTGAGTTGACGCCTCGGGAGTACCTTCCGATGGGCGGCCCTGGGGCTGCTTGTCCTTTCGGAAGATAGCCTCGACCGCCTCCTGGCCGGAGGCGAACTTGGTGGCGATGTCCATCAGCTCGCTCGCCCTGGTGGGGGTCTTGCGGCCCAGCTTGCTCACCAGGTCGCGGCAGGTGGTGCCAGCGAGGAACGCGTCGATGACATCCGAGTCGGTGATGTTGGGCAGCTCGGTGCGCTGCTTCGAGAATCGCCGGATGTAGTCTCGGAGAGACTCTCCCGGCTGCTGTCGGCAGCTTCGGAGGTCCCAGGAATTCCCGGGGCGCATATACGTGCCCTGGAAATTGCCGGCGAAAGCTTGGACTAGGTCGTCCCAGTTGGAGATCTGCCCCGGAGGCAGGTGCTCCAACTAGGCGCGAGCGGAGTCGGAGAGAAACAGGGGAGGTTGCGGATGATGAGGTTGTCATCGTCCGTTCCACCCAGTTGGCAGGCCAGACGATAGTCGGCGAGCCACAGTTCCGGTCTCGTCTCCCCCGAGTACTTTGTGATAGTAGTCGGGGGTCAGAACCGGGTCGGGAACGGCGCCCGTCGGATGGCTCGGCTGAAGGCTTGCGGACCGGGTGGTTCGGGCGAGGGACTTCGATCCTCCCCGCTGTCGTAGCGTCCCCCACGCCTGGGGTGGTAGCCTCGGTGCACCCTCTCATCGGGGTGGGCCCGACGGTCGCGGTGATGGTGCTCGTTGCCGAGGCGACCCGGGGCCGCAGGCGCGGTGTTGCGCGTGCGCCCGGTGTAGACCGAGGCTTCCCGCATGAATCAGGAAGTCGCAGCATGAGGTTCCGAGGGGTACCCCTGCCTTCGGGAGGCAGAGCTCTCGGCCCGTCGGACCGCGGCGCCTTCCAGGAGATTCTTGAGCTCTCCCTGGATTCGCCGCCCCTTGGTGGTTGATGGCTCTGGCATCGCGCGAAGAAGCATTGCTGCTGCCGCCAGGTTCTGGCCGACCCCACTGGATGCGAGTGGTGGCCTGAGCCTGACGTCATCGGCGATGCGGTGCTGGAAGCCCTGGGGTAGATGACGTATTTCTCCGGCCAGAGGTTGGCCCGCCCATGCCTGCCCGACGTCCCGACGGATCGGCTCAAGCGCTCCTGCTCCCTCGTCGAGCCTGGCCTGCACCCCGCGGATTTGCTCGAGCTGTGGGTCATGACCCCCCGCCTGAACGGGGACCACAGCTAGCTCCCGTGGGATGTCAACGCGAGGCACCGGTCTAGGGAGGTCACCGTCCTCCGGCATGCCGAGATGGTTGCCTTCGGGGGGACCCCCTAGATCGACGTGGAAGCATTCGTGACTTGGGTCGCGGTCCTCGTCGCCGAGGCTACGGCTACCGTCGGAACAGTCAGAAAGGTAGTAGTCGCATGCGGTCATGAAGTCCCGTATGGCACTGGGGTTGCCAAGTCCAGAGAAATCCCAACAGATGCTGGGTTCGTCGTCTTCCTCGGACCCAGAGGGCCCGTAGGTCGAGACGTCCGTCAGCCGGTCCCAAGGTGACCGCACACGAAACCCCAGAGGGTCTGGATTTGCCTCTACGAGAGCGCCCGCCAAAGCGAAGTCGCTAGACGGGTTGAGGCTGAATCCGAAAGACGCGGGATGGGAATCGATCGGTACCTTTTGGTCGACGAGCGGCGATAAGGTCGCGTCGGGGACTGACTGCGCCGTCGTCTCAGGTACGAGGGTGACGTCCAGCAAGCTTTTCGCGAGCGTGCTGGCGTCGTCCGCTTGCTTGGGATTGGCGTGTCGCGGGGAGACGGCGCTCGCCTTCGTCTCAAACGCGAGGTCGACGCCCGGTGCGCCCCCCGGGGGTGCCAGGGCCGTCGACTCGCTCGACAGCCGACGAGGCGCTGTCTCCTGCTTGGCCTTTGTTGCCCCGCCTCTTCCTCCGTCGGTGGGGGAGAGGACGGGGTGAGCTCGAAGGTTGCTCTTCCACCATGCGGGGAAGACGTCGCCGATTCCGCCGTCGGCAGGCGGGCTGTCGGCCGCCACTGTTGTTGTCGCACGGCAGTGGAAGGAGTACCATGTCGTAGCTGCCGTCGAGCGACATCAACTCAAGACTCCCGAAACGGAGCACCGTCCCGGGTTGGAAGGTTGCTGGAGACTGCCCATCTGGAGCTTGACGGGAAGCTGTTCGTCAACACGCAGCAGGCCCCTACCTGGCGCGCCAACTGTCGGCGTTCCGAGACCGGGGGGTCCCTGAGCCGACGAGTGAATGTCGCCGCGTGCCCCAGCCCAGATGGGTCGAGCGCGAGGGCGAGCGCGAAGGGGGGAGAGCGAGGCGGCCGGAGACCGGCGTGAGAGAGGTGGGAATCCCGCGGCCTTCGTGTTCGTCCTGCGCCCAGGTCAGGTGCGCTTGCAGTAGGGGGTTACAATCGTCCACGCGGGAGAGGGGGCGAGCGGCTCAAGCGAGCGCCTGTTCTCGTCCTCGTCCCCGCGCAGCCAACCTTCTCTAAGAGGGCCCTGGTCCTCCCTTTTATAGGCGTAAGGAGAGGATCCAGGTGTACAATGGGGGGTGTAGCAGAGTGCTACGTGTCTAGCGAAGGTGAGCTAGCGCCCTAGGTACATGCCGTTGTGGCAGCCGGAGAGATCTTGGCACCCAGCTGGTGTGATGTCGTGGCCGTCGGAGGAGCGATGGAGCTTGGCGGAGGGACAGCTGTCGGAGCGGTCGAGTCCTTGCTGACGTCCTCTTGCTTCCGTAAGGGGGCTGAGAGCCACCGTCGTCACAGAGCATGCGGGGCGCCATCATTGCCTATCTGGTGGAGCGAGCCAGATGGGACGCCGGTCTTGTTCTCTACGACCCGAGTCAGCTCGGGGTAGGGTGATGATGGTGCCTCCTGTTGACATGGCTGGTCTGCGCCCTAGGTTGGGCGATGTGGAAGCTCCTCCGAAGCCGAGGTCGAGTCTGAGCCCCCGGGTCGGGCGAGGCGGAGATTGTCGGCTGGTGCCGGGGCGGAGTCCGAGCCCTGGGGTCGGGCGAAGCGGAGTTCGTCGTCTTCTGGGGCCGAGCCCATGTCCAAGCCCTGGGTCGGGCGAGGCGGAGATCGTCGTCTTCTGGGGCCGAGCCCAAGTCCGAGCCCTGGGTCGGGCGAGGCGGAGATCGTCGTCTTCTGGGGCCGAGCCCAAGTCCGAGCCCTGGGTCGGGCGGAGTTCGCCGTCTTCCGGGACTTAGCCCGAGTCCGAGCCCTGGGTCAGGCGGAGTTCGTCGTCTTCCGGGACTTAGCCCGAGTCCGAGCCCTGGGTCAGACGGAGCGGAGTTCGCCGTCTTCCGGGGCTTTGCCCGAGTCCGAGCCCTGGGTCGGGCGGAGTTCGCCGTCTTCCGGGACTTAGCCCGAGTCCGAGCCCTGGGTCGGGCGGAGCGGAGTTCGCCGTCTTCCGGGACTTAGCCCGAGTCCGAGCCCTGGGTCGGGCGAAGCGGAGTTCACCGTCTTCCAGGACTTAGCCCGAGTCCGAGCCCTGGGTCGGGCGAAGCGGAGCTTCCTATGGTGCCTCCGGCAGGGCCTGACTGCCTGTCAGTCTTACTCTGTCAAGTGGCACTGCAGTCGGAGTGGCGTAGGCGGCGCTGTCCTTCTGTCAGGCCGGTCAGTGGAGCGGCGAAGTGACGGTGGTCACTTCGGCTCTGCCGGCTGGGGGGCGCGCGTCAGGATAAGGGTGTCAGGCCACCTTTGCATTAAATGCTCCTGCGACTTGGTCGGTCGGTGCGGCGATTTGGTCAGGGTTGCTTCTTAGCGAAGGCAGGGCCTCGGGCGAGCCAGGAATATGTTCGCCGCTGAAGGGGGGCCTCAGGCGAGATGGAAATCCTCCAGGGTCGGCTGCCCTTGTCCGAGGCTAGGCTCGGGCGAGGCGTGATCGTGTCCCTCGAATGGACTGATCCCTGACTTAATCGCACCCATCAGGCCTTTGCAGCTTTGTGCTGATGGGGGTTACCAGCTGAGAATTAGGAGCCTTGAGGGTACCCTTAATTATGGTCCCCGACAACAGGATTTGTAGCGCATGCCAAGCCGGGAAGCAAGTTGGCACTCATCATCCACACAAAAACATCATGACAAGTGACAGGCCACTGGAGCTCCTTCACATGGATTTATTCGGCCCGATCGCTTACATAAGCATCGGCGGGAGTAAGTACTGTCTAGTTATTGTGGATGATTATTCTCGCTTCACTTGGGTGTTCTTTTTGCAGGAAAAATCTCATACCCAAGAGACCTTAAAGGGATTCTTAAGACGAGCTCAAAATGAGTTCGGCTTAAGGATCAAGAAAATTAGAAGCGACAATGGGACGGAGTTCAAGAACTTACAAATAGAAGGCTTCCTTGAGGAGGAGGGCATCAAGCATGAGTTCTATTCTCCCTACACTCCACAACAAAATGGTGTAGTGGAGAGGAAGAATCGAACTCTATTGGACATGGCAAGAACCATGCTTGATGAGTACAAGACACCGGATCGGTTTTGGGCCGAGGCGGTCAACACCGCTTGCTACGCCATCAACCGGTTATATCTACACCGAATCCACAAGAAGACATCCTATGAACTCCTAACCGGTAAAAAGCCCAATATTTCATATTTTAGAGTCTTTGGTAGCAAATGCTTTATTCTTGTTAAAAGAGGTAGAAAATCAAAATTTGCTCCTAAGACTGTAGAAGGCTTTTTACTAGGATATGATTCAAACACAAGGGCATATAGAGTCTTTAACAAGTCCTCAGGACTAGTTGAAGTTTCTTGTGACGTTGTGTTTGATGAGACTAACGGCTCTCAAGTAGAGCAAGTTGATCTTGATGAGATAGGTGAAGAACAGGCTCCGTGCATCGCGCTAAGGAACATGTCCATTGGGGATGTGTGTCCTAAGGAATCCGAAGAGCCTCCACATGCACAAGATCAACCATCCTCCTCCACGCAAGCATCTCCACCAACTCAAAATGAGGATGAGGCTCAAGTTGATGAAGAAGAAGATCAAAGAGATGAGCCACCTCAAGATAACGGCAACGATCAAGGGGGAGATGCAAATGGTCAAGACAAGGAGGATGAAGAACCAAGGCCGCCACACCCAAGAGTCCACCAAGCAATCCAACGAGATCACCCCGTCGACACCATCCTTGGCGACATTCATAAGGGGGTAACCACTCGATCTCGTGTTGCACATTTTTGTGAGCATTACTCTTTTGTTTCCTCTATTGAGCCACACAGGGTAGAGGAAGCACTCCAAGATTCGGATTGGGTGATGGCGATGCAAGAGGAGCTCAACAATTTCACGAGGAACGAGGTATGGCATTTAGTTCCACGTCCTAACCAAAATGTTGTAGGAACTAAGTGGGTCTTCCGCAACAAGCAAGACGAGCATGGTGTGGTGACAAGGAACAAAGCTCGACTTGTGGCCAAGGGGTATTCACAAGTCGAAGGTTTGGATTTTGGTGAAACCTATGCACCCGTAGCTAGGCTTGAGTCCATTCGCATATTATTAGCCTATGCTACTTACCATGGCTTCAAGCTTTATCAAATGGACGTGAAGAGTGCCTTCCTCAATGGACCAATCAAGGAGGAGGTCTATGTTGAGCAACCTCCCGGCTTTGAAGACAGTGAGTACCCTAACCATGTCTATAGGCTCTCTAAGGCGCTTTATGGGCTCAAGCAAGCCCCAAGAGCATGGTATGAATGCCTTAGAGATTTCCTTATTGCAAATGGCTTCAAAGTAGGCAAGGCCGATCCTACTTTATTCACTAAAACTCTTGACAATGATTTGTTTGTATGCCAAATTTATGTTGATGATATTATATTTGGGTCTACTAACGAATCTACATGTGAAGAATTTAGTAGGATCATGACACAAAAAATCGAGATGTCTATGATGGGGGAGTTGAAGTATTTCTTAGGATTTCAAGTGAAGCAACTCCAAGAGGGCACCTTCATTAGCCAAACGAAGTACACTCAAGACATTCTAACCAAATTTGGAATGAAGGATGCCAAGCCCATCAAGACTCCCATGGGAACCAATGGACATCTCGACCTCGACACGGGAGGTAAGTCCGTCGATCAAAAGGTATACCGGTCGATGATAGGTTCATTACTCTACTTATGTGCATCTCGACCGGACAATATGCTTTCCGTATGCATGTGTGCAAGATTCCAAGCCGACCCTAAGGAATCACACCTTACGGCCGTAAAACGAATCTTGAGATATTTGGCTTATACACCTAAGTTTGGGCTTTGGTACCCTCGGGGATCCACATTTGATTTGATTGGTTATTCGGATGCCGATTGGGCGGGGTGCAAAATTAATAGAAAGAGCACATCGGGGATTTGTCAGTTCTTGGGAAGATCCTTGGTGCCTTGGGCTTCAAAGAAGCAAAATTCGGTCGCTCTTTCTACCGCTGAAGCTGAGTACATTGCCACAGGCCATTGTTGTGTGCAATTTCTTTGGATGAGGCAAACCCTGCGGGACTATGGTTACAAATTAACCAAAGTTCCTCTTCTTTGTGATAATGAGAGTGCTATCCGCATGGCGGATAATCCCGTTGAGCATAGCCGCACTAAACACATAGCCATTCGGTATCATTTTCTTAGGGATCACCAACAAAAGGGGGATATCGAGATTGCATACATTAACACTAAAGATCAATTAGCCGATATCTTTACCAAGCCTCTTGATGAACAAACTTTTACCAAACTTAGGCATGAGCTCAATATTCTTGATTCTAGGAATTTCTTTTGCTAAACTTGCACACATAGCTCATAAGTATACCTTTGATCATGTCTCTTTTATATATGCTATGACTAATGTGTTTTCAAGTATATTTCAAACCAAGTCATAGGTATATTGAAAGGGAATTGGAGTCTTCGGCAAAGACAAAGGCTTCCACTCCACTCTACTACTCATCCTTCGCCGTCGCTCTGCATCACTCTCCATCTTTGGTATAATCTTCACTTATATGTTTTATTTGCCAAAGGGGAGAATGTAGTTAGGAAAGGGCTTATATCTCACTCAAATTATCTGTTTTTGGCGATTCATGCCAAAGGGGGAGAAAGTATTGGCCCAAAGCAAAAGGACCGCACCACCACCCTAATTTTAAAAATTAATGATTCTCAATTGGTAAATTTCAAATTGGTATTTCTTTGTGTTCTAAAGGGGGAGAAAGTAGTATTTTCAAAATTGATATCTTAAAACCCTCTTGAACACTAAGAGGAGAATTTATTGAGGGGGAGTTTTGTTTTAGTCAAGGAAAAGCATTTTAAGACAAAGGGAGAAAATTTTAAATCTTGAAAATGCTTCTCAAAATATTATTCATTTACCTTTGACTATCTTGCAAAAGGACTTTGAAAAGAATTTACAAAAGAATTTGCAAAAACAAAACTTGTGGTGCAAGCGTGGTCCAAAATGTTAAAAATAAAGAAACAATCCATGCATATCTAGTAAGTAATATTTATTGGCTCAATTCTAAGTAACCTTTGCACTTACACTTTGCAAACTAGTTCAATTTTACACTTCTATACTTGCTTTGGCTTGTGTTGGCATCAATCACCAAAAAGGGGGAGATTGAAAGGGAATTAGGCTTACACCTATTTCCTAAACTAATTTTGGTGGTTGAATTGCCCAACAGAAATAATTGGACTAACTAGTTTGCCCAAGTTTATAAGTTCTCCAGGTACCAAAGGTTCACCATAAGCCAATAAAAAGACCAAGAAAAAGGGTTCAAACAAAGGAGCAAAGAGATAACCGAAGGCACCCTGGTCTGGCGCACCGGACTTCAAACTCTTCACCTTCGGGAATTCTCGGAGCCAGCGCGCTATAATTCACCGGACTGTCCGGTGTACACCAGACAGTGTCCGGTGCTCCAAGAGGACACGGCTCCGAACTCGCCAGTCTCGGGAATTCGCTTCGGCTGTTCCGCTATAATTCACCGGACATGTCCGGTGTACACCGGACTGTCCGGTGTAACTGCGGAGCAACGGCTACTTCAGGCGCCAACGGTCACCTGCCAGCGCATTTAATGCGCGCCAGAGCGCGCAGAAGTCAGGCACGCGCGAACAAGCGCACCGGACACTCTACAGTGCATGTCCGGTGCGCCACAAGACATCCAGGCGGGCCCAGCGTCAGAGCTCCAACGGTCGGAACCCTAACATTCGGGTGACGTGGCTGGCGCACCGGACATGTCTGGTGTGCACCGGACTGTCCGGTGCACCATGCGACAGACAGCCTCCACCCAAACGGCTAGTTTGGTGGTTGGGGCTATAAATACCCCCAACCACCCCACATTCAAATCATCCAAGTTTTCCACTTCTCAACCACTTATAAGAGCTAGGCATTCAATTCTAGACACAATCAAGTGATCAAATCCTCTCCAATTCCACACAAGGCTTTAGTGATTAGCGAGAGAGATTTGTCGTGTTCTTTTGATCTCTTGCGCTTGGATTGCTTCTTTCTTTCTCAATTGTTCTTGTGATCAAAACTCATTTGTAACCGAGGCAAGAGACACCAATTGTGTGGTGGTCCTTGCGGGGAAGTTTTATTCCCGGGTTGATTTGAGAAGAGAAGCTCACTCGGTCCGAGGGACCGTTTGAGAGAGGGTAAGGGTTGAAAGAGACCCGGCCTTTGTGGCCTCCTCAACGGGGAGTAGGTTTGCAAGAATCGAACCTCGGTAAAACAAATCCGCGTGTCACACTCTTCATTCGCTTGCGATTTGTTTTGTGCCCTCTCTCTCGGACTCATTATTATTTCTAACGCTAACCCGGCTTGTAGTTGTGATTAATTTTGTCAATTTCAGTTTCGCCCTATTCACCCCCCCTCTAGGCGACTTTCAGGTATAAATCACCGGACTGTCCGGTGGTGCACCGAACTGTCCGGTGATCCGTTCACAGGCGAAGTTGTCGGTCTCGGGAAGCCATCAACGGCGTACGGCTATAATTCACCGGACTATCCGGTGAAGCACCGGACTGTCCGATGAGCCAACGGTCAGCCGGGGCAACGGTCGGCCGAGGATTCCGCGCGTGACGCGTGGCCGAGCCAACGGTCACATTGGAGCACCGGACTGTCCGGTGTGCACCGGACAGTGTCCGGTGTGCCAACGGCTCTCAATCTGCAACGGTCGGCTTCGCCAAATAAGGAAACAAATCCGCACCGGACAGTGTCCGGTGGTGCACCGGACTGTCCGGTGCGCCAGTCGACAGAAGGCAAGAATTGCCTTCCTACAATGCTCTCAACGGCTCCTAGCTGCCTTGGGGCTATAAAAGGGACCCCTTGGCGCATGGAGAAGACATCCAAGCATTCTTTGAGCATAGTTGATCACTCACACTTCATTCTTGCGCACTTGATTCGACATTCTTAGTGATTTGAGCTCCGTTCTAGTGAGAAACTCGTGATAGTCTCTTGAGCTCAAGTCTGGGTCTTGTGTGTGCGTATTTGTTGTGATCTTTGTGTCTTGTGTGAGTTGCTCATGCCTCCCTTACTCCGTGCTTCTTTGAGAACTTCAAGTGTAAGGGCGAGAGACTCCAAGTTGTGGAGATTCCTCGCGAACGAGATATAGAAAAGCAAAGCAAAACACCGTGGTATTCAAGTGGGTCTTTGGACCGCTTGAGAGGGGTTGATTGCAACCCTCGTCCGTTGGGACGCCACAACGTGGAGTAGGCAAGCGTTGGACTTGGCTGAACCACGGGATAAACCACTGTGCCATCTCTGTGTTGATCTCTTGTGGTTATTGTGTTTTGTTAAGAACTCCTCTCTAGCCACTTGGCGATTATTGTGCTAACGCTTAATCAAGTTTTTGTGGCTTAAGTTTAAGTTTTACAGGATCACCTATTCACCCCCCTCTAGGTGCTCTCACTTGCAGGTAGCGCATAACCCGCTCAAGTGCATGCCAATGATCAGTCCTGGGGTTTGACATGAACCTACTTAATTTGCTCACAGCAAAAGAAATATTGGGCCTTGTTGCACCAACAAGATACATGAGTGAATCGACAATCTGAGAGTATCTCAATTGGTCTAAACCAATTCTCTTGTTCTTTCGCAGTGTCACACTGGGATCATAAGGTGTGAGAAATATCAGAAGGTTTGCACTCAGAGAAGCCAAATCGCTTCAAAACCTTTTCAACATAGTGAGATTGCGAGAGAGTAATCCCAACATCTACCTTAATCAGCTTGATGTTTAGAATCACATCAGCTTCTCCCAGATCTTTCATATCAAAACTCTTTGATAGAAAAGACTTGACTTCATTGATCACATCAATGTTTGTGCCAAATATCAATATATCATCAACATATAAGCACAATATAACTCCTTCGCCCCCACCACAGCGATAATATACACACATGTCTGCCTCATTAATGGCAAAGCCTGCAGACGTTAGAGTCGTGTCAAACTTCTCATGCCACTGCTTTGGTGCTTGCTTCAGACCATACAGAGATTTCAATAACTTGCACACCTTGCTTTCTTGACCCTTTACTACAAATCCATCAGGTTGTTCCATATAGATTTCCTTGTCCAGCTCTCCATTAAGAAAAGCTGTCTTTACATCCATCTGATGAACAAGGAGACCATACGAGGCAGCCAAGGAAAGTAGTACCCGAATAGTAGTCATTCTAGCAACAGGTGAGTAAGTATCAAAGAAGTCTTCTCCTTCTTTCTGAGTATAGCCTTTAGCCACAAGCCTAGCCTTGTACTTCTCAATTGTACCATCAGGCTTGAGCTTCTTTTTAAACACTCACTTACAAACCATAGGTTTACATCCATAGGGTCGACCAGTGACTTCCCATGTACCATTTGAAAGAATGGAGTCCATCTCATTATGAACTGCTTCTTTCCAATCATCTGCATCTGGAGATGCAAATTCTTCTGCAATGGTAGTTGGAGTATCGTCCACAAGGTACACAATAAAATCATCACCAAAGGATTTTTCAACCCTTTGTCTCTTGCTCCTTTTAGGAGCATCATTGTCATCCTCCTCTAGGACAATTTCATGTGGCTGTTCAAAACTCTCAATAGGTGTACTATGTTCAGGAGTTATCTCAGAAGAGTATCTAGAATTGCTATGAATGTCTTTCATTGGAAATATATGTTCAAAGAAAGTAGCATCACGTGATTCCATAATAGTATCAACATACACATCAGGAACTTCAGATTTAACTACTAAAAATCTATATGCTATGCTACACGAAGCATATCCAAGAAAGACACAATCCACTGTCCTTGGACCAAGCTTGCGCTTTTTATTAATTGGTACATTGACTTTCGCCATGCACCCCCAAGTGCGCAAGTATGAAAGTGATGGTTTTCTCCCAACCCACTTCTCATAAGGGGTTTTCTCTTCTTTGCCCATAGGAATTCTATTCAGAACATGACATGAAGTCAGGACTGCCTCCCCCGACCATGCCTTAGATAAACCACAAGTGTCTAACATGGCATTCACCAGGTCAGTCAACGTACGGTTTTTCCTTTCAGCAATACCGTTTGACTCGGGTGAATAGGGAGGAGTCATCTCATGAATAATGCCATGTTCTGCACAGAAATCATCAAAGATTTTGGGAAAGAATTCGCCACCATGATATGATCTAAGACGTTTGATCTTTCTCTCTAGTTGGTTTTCAACTTCAGTCTTATATATTTTAAAGTAGTATAAAGTCTCATCTTTAGTTTTTAGCAAGTATACATAGCAAAATCTAGACGCATCATCAATCAATGTCATGAAGTATCTCTTGCCACCCTTTGTCAACACACCATTCATCTCACAAAGATCAGAATGTATGAGTTCTAGAGGTGCCAGGTGTCTCTCCTCAGCAACCTTGTGAGGCTTTCGAGGTTGCTTCGACTGCACACAACTATGGCACTTAGAACCTTTGACTATGGTGATATTTGGAATTAAACTCATGGTTGCAAGCCGAGACATAGAGCCAAAATTAATATGACACAAACGATAATGCCAAATACTCGTAAGATCATCAACATTAGCGCAAATATGGTTCACAGACTTATTATTGAAATCTAACAGAGAAAAGCAGAACAAGCCTCCGCAATCATAGCCTTCACCAATAAATTGTCCAGACTTAGACACAACTAATTTATTGGACTCCAAAACTACCTTGAACCCATCTCTACATAGAAGGGTTCCGCTAACGAGATTCTTGTGTATAGAAGGGACATGATGCACGTTCTTCAGCTGCACGATCTTTCCTGAAGTAAACTTCAGATCCACCGTGCCAGTGCCATGAACAGAAGCATGTGACCCATTCCCCATTAGGACGGAAGAATCCCGGGCACCCTGATAAGAAGAGAACAAGTTAATGTCAAAACACACATGAACATTAGCACCAGTATCAAGCCACCAACTAGGTGATTGAAATACTGAGAAGATGAAAGGTAAATTTCCATACCCTTTGTCTTCCTCATTGCTAGCGATCACTGTGTTGACATTGCCCTTTTTGCCATGGCGATCCGCTCGATCAGGACAATCCTTGGCAAAATGACCCGTCTCGCCACATGCGAAACATGTCAGTTCAGCCTTGTTCTTCTTCTTCTTGAAGTTGGTAGTTTTGTTGGGCTTGTTAGATTTTGGCTTTCCTTTGCCCTTGTTGTGGTTCTTCTGAACCATGTTGGCGCTGGAGTGGCCCTCGACTCCTTTAGATCCTGTGTCCTTACCCCGAGCTTTCTCCTCAACATCCAGAGACGCTATCAGATTTTCAACTGATATCTCCTGTCTCTTATGTTTCAGAGATGTAGCGAAGTTCCTCCATGTAGAAGGCAACTTTGCAATAATGCATCCAGCCACAAATCGGTCAGGAACGACTATCTTAAGGTGATCGAGCTCCTTGGCTATACACTGTATTTCATGAGCTTGCTCTACAATAGAGCGATTATCAACCATCTTATAATCATGAAAGCTCTCCATGATATACAGGTCACTGCCAGCATTCGATGCACCATACTTAGTAGTAAGTGCATCCCACAACTCTTTCCCGTCTGTGTGCTGAATATTCGCATCCACCAGACGGTCAACAAGGGCGCTAAGAACTGCTCCCGTAAAGATAGTATTGGCATGATCGTATTCTTTCTCCTGTTTAGGAGTCAGTGGACCCTCAGGTTTGCCTTTACTAACATGGAAGACATTCATAGCAGTAAGCCAGAGCATGGCCTTGACTTGCCATCTCTTAAAGTGCATACCATTGAAATTTTCTGGCTTCAGCGCATCGGCAAAAGGAGCCATAGAAAAACTAGGAAATTGTCTATAATAAGGTTTTTGGATTGTTGAATAATTAGACAGATTACAGATTAAATTCCGAATATAAATCATGACCAAATCAGAAGAACTGAAGTAAAAAGTCAAATCAGATGATGCGTACTGATTCATAATGATAGATGGCACGCGCCGGAATCAGCAGGGTCGACGACGTCGAAGTAGCGAAATCAACACGGTCAACGAGGTCAGAAGATCACGAGCAGTAGCATGAAGACGCTTCCCAAATACCTTATTTGCCCTCTCCCAGTGCAGGATCTAGAAGGCGAAGGGTTCCGGAGACCTGCTCTCCTGATCGCAGATGCACGTCTGCAGTCGGGATGAAGAGAACTGGAAGGCGGCTCAGCTGTGAAGAGAGGCAAAAGTGAAACTGGGATGATTTGGATGCTGGCTGCCAGGCGCCTTTTATAGGGCCGAGTCCACGACCAGATAGCGCTTGTTGGGGACTTGTTCTCAAATGCTATGAGTTTAGAACAAGGCAACACGAAAAATGTTAAACGTTAAATTCCTTCGTCCTTTGAAGCACTATTTCCCTTGGGATATAATGATCTTCGGACGAAGGTTATGAAGGGCATACCTTCAGCAGTATAACATATAATGATGAAGAAGGAATGATACGAAATATAAAATAATATAAACAATCATGTATTATTATCAACTCATTTCTATTTTATTATTATGGAGAATAGAAATAAAATCAAATTACAAATGTACCTTCGGCTTGAAAGAAGGTAAAAGTACAAGCGTGACGCAAAAGCAAATGCCCAGTCAGTGTGAACAATACGGGAGCACTATTCATCTATTTATAGGCACGGGACACAGCCTATGTAAAATTACATTTATGCCCTTTACAATCGACTATAATAATGACACAAAACAACATGGGTCTTTAAGCCATTTCATCTTTAAGTCGGTTCGCCCATTCGTCTTGAGACCTGCCACTGTGCTGAAGCTTTATAGGTGATAGCTTCGGCGCTGCTTCTGAGAGGATCTGCCGAAGGTGTTCTCTTTCTTTAGGATCTTCGGCTACGGAGCATACCCCCAACAGTAGCCCCTTCGCGGTGCTAGATCGTTTTTCGTAACGAGCTTGATCCGTGAAAAAGTCTTCTAGGCTTCGGGGTGCCGAAGATCCGAAAAACACCTTCCCTGAGCTCATTAGCGAGAAACGATTAAAATAATCCTCGCGCGAAGTGGCCTGATCTTGCAGCAGTTACGCGCGCCCTGACGATTCACCTTCTCGGACCCTGTGGCCCACCGTTCTGTGAGTGCGGGTGGCTGTTTGTCCAGTGCGGAAGACCTTGACGATTTACCTTCCCACATGCGGCACTATATAAATAGACGGGTAGGTGTGAAGTTACCACAACATTCATTGCTATTGCACTGTTTTGCTGCCAAAATATTGACCAAAACCGAAGCTTGTTTGTTGCATCCTCAACCGAAGCTATTTACTTTGGTCAAGCTTCGTAGCAAGAAAAAGCTTCGGCAAGATAAAGAAAATTTTCAACTTCAAAAAACAAGAAATTCAATCATCAGATGGCCAGAGTGCGTTCCACAGCTAGGGTTACGCACAACGGAGAGGAAGCCAAAGGTGCTGAAACTGCCCCAATCTCCGAAGTGATGAAGCGCTCGGGGCTCGTAGCATCGGAGGATGCACCTACCGCTGAAACAGAACAGGCTGATGTTGAGGAGACTGAGTCTGAAGATGATTACAGCGCAGTGCCAAGTAAACCCAGCAACCTGGATTTCGGGAAATCCACCATTTCCGAAGATGACTTGCCTAAGCTGTTGAAATTGGGCTATTTCAGTGAAGCGAAGAAAGAGCTGGTTCGTTTTGGTGGGGAAGAGACTACTCCAAAGCCAGGAAAGGATGAAGTGGTAGTCTTCAAAAGTTTCTTTAAGGCTGGCTCAAGATTTCCTTTGAACAAGATGATTGCTGTTGTATTGAAGAAGTTTGGGATCTACCTTCATCAGCTAACTCCCAACGCTATTGTCCGGCTTAGCGTTTATATCTGGGCTCTCCGAAGCCAAGGGGTGGAGCCATTTGGCGAAGGCTTCTGCCGAGTGCACGAGCTTCATTACCAGATGAAAGCTAGAGGAGATGGGCTACATGAAAATTTTGGCTGCTACAATTTTGCCTATCGCAAGAACACAAAATTTCTAGTGATTAGCTACCGAAGCAAGTGGCCAGCTGGCTGGAAGTCTGAGTGGTTTTACATCAAAGTTGACGAAGATAGGGAGGGGCTGGTCCAGAGTCTGCTAGAATTGATCTTTGGAGAGACCAGACCGCAGTGCAACATGACACCAGGGAGTCCAAGCCAAATTGCTCTGGCTAAATTTCGAGTTATTGCAGATCATATCGGCACTAGGGATTTAGTGCAAGAATTTTTGGCCTTCAGAGTGTTCGCAACTGTGAAAGAGTGGGACATGCCAAAGCTTAAAGGAGAAAAGAAAAAGGGGGAACTTATTCGGTTACCCTATCATTATAAATTCAAGAAATATTTCAAAGTGCCTTGCCAAGAGTGGCTAGACACGATTGAAGTGATGTGCAATGAAATTCTCGGCAATTACTCCAAAAAAGAAGATCAACTAATGACTGCAGCCTTCGGCACCCGCCCGAAGCGAAGGTTGAACCGAGTAATGGATGCTCTAGACTTTGAGTATGCTGACTACGAGCGGCTAGACAAGGATGCCGAAGGGCAAAAAAGAAAGAGAGTGGCTAGCGTTCTAAATAAAGACGATGAAAAACAATTGAAAGAGAAAAAGTTGAAGCCTGAGCCGAAAACAGATGCTTCGAAGAAGAGAAAAGCTACAGCTCTGAAGCAGAAGGCAATTGACGAAGAAGAAAAACCTGCTGCAACACCCTCTACCACCGACGTGGAAGAAATTTTAAAGGTAATGACTGAATTTTTGCCTGTCAAGCTAAGTCCACTGGGGCCACATCTGACGAAGCTTTTTCAGGAGGAAAAGGAGCCCGCAAAAACGAAGAAGGCAGCTAGGCCAAAGAAGCAAAGAATCATTACAGTGACAGAAGTCATCGAAGGGACACCACCAGGAGCTTCAGCTCTGAAGGCGCCAGCTATTGAGAGCACGACAGCCACCGAAGCTACACCTGTGGAAGCCACAACTACCGAAGCTGCCACGGCCGAAGATATTCATTTAGAGTGCACGATTGCCGATATTGATAAGATACTGCTAAACATGGCCGCAGAAGAAGCTGCTGCAGCCACCGGAGAAGCTATGACCGCAGAACCCGGGAAGGAGAAAGAAATAGCCGAAGACACTTCGGAAGATGAAATTTTTAACTTTCAAAACTTAGTTGGTCAAGAGCTGACAAAGGCTGAAAAAGAAGAGTTAAAAGAATATGCTATGTCTTGTGGATATCAGCCGGGAGCACTTCTCTTCGGTGGCATTGATGACGAAAAATTGGGCTGCATCTGGGATCAGACCGGAGCGAAGGTTATCGGTACTCTATCAAAGAGTATTGGTTTCCCGAAGCTCGAAACAGATATTAGCCGCTACCGACGACAACACATCATCGGTAGTTTATTCTATTCCAATTTCAAGGTAAACTTTTCTTTAACTTTTATTATTTCGATAACGAAGATGTTTTCTAACGAAGGTTGTTTATATGCAGAGTATGCTACTGAGTAAAGCTTTGAAAATGCTGCAAGATTTGGAAGATAAAAAACAGGAAGTTATAATTGAAAACTTAGAAAGCAAGATAAAAGACCAATCAGCTGCTCTTGAAAAGAAAGACTTCGAGCTTCAGACAATCGAAGGCTTATTGGCAGAAGCTGAAGCTAAAATAGCGGAATTAAATACGAAGCTTCTGTCCCAGTCAGAAAGCTTCGAACAAGAAAAGCAGAAGCTTAATGCAAAATTTGAGGCCGAGGTCCAGAAAAGTTCAGATTTGAAAAAATCATTGGCAAGCCTTCAAAACAAATGTCTGGAGTTCAGTAATCGATGTGTTCAACGGCTGAAGCAAGTCTTCTATTCGGTTGGAGCCAGCAGCGAAAAATTCAATCCTTCGTCTGAGGACCTGCCAGGGGCCTTTGAACATATCGAAGGTGAAATTGATGACCTTGAAGAAGTTATAGCTGGACATGGTGACTTTTGTGCCCTGGTAGCTTCTCGGGGTACAGCTGTCGCCTTCCTAAAATCTGGCTGTGAACATGGAAAGGTTATCAATAGACCTAATTTCAACTTATCACCAACAGACCTAGATGATATTCCCAACCTTGCCCGAAGCATAGCAAATAGGTTTATAAAACTGGTATGGGCAAAGGGTGGACGAAGCAAAGCTGGTGATGAAGCTCGGAGTCATCTTAAGCCGGTAACAAAATCATACCTTGTGCTTACCTCTTCCTTCGAACTTGAATTTTGCTTACAATATTTGAATGCATACAGGATGACGAAGCCGAGGTCGAAGCTAAAGAGTAAGAAGACGAAGCCGAAGTTTAATGGATGATGAAGTTGAAGCCAAAGCCGAAGCTCAATGGATACTAATGAAGCTTGAATAGATAGCTGTAGAAAAAACTCTAAAAACCCTTGTAATAACCTTTGTAAAGAACAATGTAGTTAATTTTTACTTTGTAAACTTTGTCCATACCTTGTAATATATTCTTACCTTTCCATCAATGTATAAAGTGCTTTGGTGTGAACGAAATTAGCATTTTTGAGCCGAAGGCGAAAAACACCTTCCCTTCTTTTCGTACACAGCGAAGCATAAAGACTGCTTCTTTTTCTTTTTGCCGAAGCCTTATCTTCAGAGTCGAAGCAACTGCGTGTGTTATGACGATGATGATCCTATGTATGTCTAAATGAATGTTTATGAATGCAAATGTATGATGTAATGTATGGTGCAAATGAATGTTCAAACACACACATACGAAGCCACAACCACATCCTTCATTCCCTTAGGAATAACCAGTCTCTTTGCCGCTTATTTTTCGGCTTCACCGCTTATTTTTCGGTGTATCAGCGCTGACTTTTCGCTGTAAGTTCTGCATTCCCTTAGGAACGTCTTTTGAACTTCTTCGCCTTCTATTTCGGTGGTATCGCGTTGACTTTTCGCGCTTCGCCTTATATTTCGGCGGAATCGGCGTTGACTTTTCGCTGCAAGCTCTGCATTCCCTTATGAACGACTTTTGAGCAGAAAACTTACACTGTGCTCCTTTAGGAATGACTTTTTGTAGCTTTGCCGTGCTCTGCATCCCCTTAGGGACGTCTTTCGAGCTTCTCCCTGCCTTTTCTTTTCTGTTTGCACTCGATGGTGCATGCTCAGCTTTTACATTTACATCTTTGGGGCATATTGCTCTTGTAGAGCTGGAATAAGAAAAAGAAAAATTACATGCTATGGCCCCGTTAAAAACCTTTCTCCCCCTTTGGAAAGGAAAAGGGTGCCATAGGAAAAAATAAAAAGATTACATCAAGCTACACATAATATCGTCGAAGCTCATCCGCATTCCAAGATCTAGGAATGTCGTTGCCGTCCATATCCTTCAATCTGTAGGAACCGGATCTTGACGAAGATACTACCAGAAAAGGTCCTTCCCATTTCAATTGTAGCTTGCCTACTGTATCTGGGTTGGCAATTCTCCGAAGTACCAAGTGCCCTGGCCTAATATTTTTTAACCGAACTTTTCTGTCACGCCATTTTATTGTTTCGGCTTGGTATTTATTGATGTTCTCCATAGCCTGAAGCCTGATCCTTTCTGTAGCATCTTTTGCCACAGAATGATCAGCTTCGTCCTCTACCGAAGCCACTGTTCTTATTGATCCTGCTTTAGCTTCTTTCAGGGTTATTGCTTCGTCACCAAACAATAATTTGAATGGTGTAAAGCCTGTTGACCTTGACGTTGTTGTGTTGTGGCTCTACACCACTTTGATCAATTCATCTGGCCACTTTCCTCTGGGCTGATTAAAGATTAACTTCATTATTCCCGTCATTATAATGCCATTAGCTCTTTCGACAAGTCCATTTGACTCCAGATGTCTAACCGATGCGAAATGGATCTTCATGCCAATTTGTTCACAGAACTCTTTGAAAGCTTCGGCGTCAAACTGTGTTCCGTTGTCCACAGTAATAGCCCTCGGCACTCCGAAACGACAAACAATATTTTGCCAGAATAATTTCTGAACAGTGACCGAAGTTATTGTGGCTAAAGGCTTCGCCTCAATCCATTTGGAAAAATATTCTACCGCCACCACAAGATATTTTAAATTTCCTTGTGCTGGTGGAAGTGGGCCTAACAAATCAAGGCCCCACCTTTGCAATGGCCAAGTGGGCTGTATTAGATGAGCCAGAGATGAAGGTTGTTTTTGATCTCTTGCATATTTTGACAACCTTCGCACTTTTGGACTAATTCTGCTGCATCCGAAGCTGCCTTCGGCTAATAAAATCCTTGACGAAAGACTTTTCCTAGTAAGGGCCTAGATCCGATGTGAGATCCACACAGACCAGCGTGTATTTCCTTTATCAATTCTATACCTTCAGCTCTGGATAAATATTTGAGCAATGGAGAGCAGACTCCATGTTTGTATAACTCCCCTTCTATTATTACATATGGTCGGGCTCTTGCCTCTATTCTCTTATTATAAGCTTCGTCATCTGAAAGGCAATTGCCCTGGAGAAAGGATATAATCTCAGTTCTCCAATCTTCACTATGAACAAGAGATATATTGAGCACTGCTCTTTCAAGAAGTTCCACCGAAGGTGCTCTTATTGCCTCAAAGAATACTTCCGAAGGTAAAGGCAGCCCCTGTGCCGCTGACTTGGCTAGCAGATCAGCATGCTCATTTTCTCCTCGTGGAATATTCTTGACAGAGAACCCTTCGAAAGAAGCTTCAAGCCTTCGAACTGTATCCAAGTATTTCTCAAGTTTCGGGTCTCTTGCTTTACAACTCTTGTCAATATGATCAGAAATAACTTGGGAATCGGTTTTAAGAACCGCCCTTCTTATCCCCATTGCCTTTAACTTCTGAAGCCCCCAAAGCAAAGCTTCGTATTCAGCAATATTATTTGTGCAGCTGAAATCAAGTTTCACTACATAACATGTTTTGACTTTGGAAGGTGCAACTAAAACAGCAGCTGCACCTGCCCCGAAGGTTCCCCAGGAACCGTTGCAGAACACTGTCCAAGCTTCGGCATCTTTACTTGCTTCTTCTTCCTGAGCCCCTGGCGTCCAGTCAGCGATGAAGTCTGCTAACGCCTGGGACTAGATCGAGGATCTATGCACATAATCAATGGTGAATTCGTTGAGTTCTGCAGCCCACTTTCCAATCATTCCAGTAGCTTCTCTGTTTCTCATAATATCCTTCAAAGGCTGTGATGAAGGAACAACTATATGGAATGCTTGAAAATAATGCCGAAGCTTCCTGGAGGCCATTAAGACAGCATATAGCACTTTTTCCAATTCTGTATAGTTTTTCTTCGATAAGCTGAGGACTTCAGAGACGAAGTATACTGGGGCTTGCTTTTTGATCTGTCCTTCAAGCTTTTCCTGCACAAGCGCTGCACATACTGCAGAATGCGAAGCTGTCACATATAATAACAGAGGAGCCCCTAGCGTGGGTGCAGTTAACGTTGTTAGGTCTATAAGGTACTACTTCAGCTCTTCGAAGGCTTTCTGCTGAGCTGATCCCCATTGAAAGACTTCGGCCGACTTCAGCACTTCAAAGAATGGTAAATTTCTCTCTGCTGATCTAGATATGAATCGATTCAGAGATGCCAGTCTTCCTGTCAGCCGTTGAGCTCCCTTCTTTGTGCTTGGCGGCTCCATCCGAAGAATAGCTTCAATTTTATTTGGATTAGCTTCGATCCCTTTTGTTGAAACTAAACAACCAAGGAATTTCCCCTTCTTTACTCCGAAGACACACTTTTCTGGATTCAGCTTCAGGCCAGCTTGCCTAAAGTTAGCGAATGTCTCCTGCAGATCAGCAATGTGATTTTCTTGCTTCGTGCTTTTTACTACGATATCATCTACATAAGTTAGCACATTTCTGCCTATCTGAGAATGAAGGACTTTTGCTGTCATTTTGTTGAAGCTTCCTCCAGCATTCTTGAGCCCCTCAGGTATCTGAAGATAACAATATGTACCACTGGGGGTTATGAAGCTGGTTTTTGGCTCATCTTCCTTCTTCATCCAGATTTGATGGTAGCCTCAGTAACAATCTAGTAGACTCATGAGTTCTGACGAAGCTGCTGCATCTACTAGAGAATCTATCCTTGGTAATGGAAACTCATCCTTCGGACATGCCTTATTAAGATCAATAAAATCGATGCACATTCTCCATTTACCATTGGCCTTCTTCACCATAACAGTGTTAGCTAGCCATTCTGGGTATTTTACTTCTCTGATGACTCTAGCACTAAGAAGTCTTTTCACTTCATTCCGAGCACCTTCGGCTTTGTCATTAGACATTTTCCGAAGCCTCTGCTTTCTGGGTCTGAAGGATGGATCGACATTGAGCGAGTGTTCAATGACATCCCTGTTGACACCACAGAGATCATTGGCGGACCATGCGAAGACATCTTTGTTGTTGAACAGAAACCTTATTAGGTTTTTCTCCTATTCCTCAGACAATTGAGATCCCAGCAACACCTTCTGCTCTGCTACATCTTCACATAAGAGCATGGGCTTCGGCTGATCGGCCGAAGCGGCCTTCTCCCTTCTGTACTTGTATTGCTCACAAACTTCGGCTCCATCTATATTATGGATTGCTTTTGAATCTGTCCAGTTTCCTTCAGCCTTTCTGGCAGCTTCCTAGCTTCCATGAATAGCAATAGGCCCTTGATCTGAAGGTATCTTCATGCAAAGATATGCTGGATGAAGAATTGCTTCAAAAGCATTGAGTGTCCCACGACCAATGATTGCATTGTAGGGGTACTCCATGTCGACAATGTCAAACACAATTTGCTCAGTTCTTGTATTGTTGACAAATCCAAAGGTCACTGGCATCGTGATCTTGCCGAGTTCTACAATATGTCTTCCTCCAAAGCCGCAAAGAGGGTGTCTAGCATCATGAATCCTATCCTATGGCTCTTGCATCTGTCTGAAGGCCTTAGCAAATATAATATCTGCTGCACTGCCTGTGTCAACCAGAACATTATGAACCAGAAATCCTTTGATAACACAAGAAATAACCATAGCATCATTGTGAGGGTAATCCTTGAGCTGAAGGTCCTCTTGGGAGAAGGTAATTGGGATGTGGGACCATCTTGACTTGATGAAGGGTCCCTGCACCCCGACATGTTGTACCCTTCTCTGTGCCTCCTTCTTTTGCTTCTTGTTGGCCGGCTCTGAGCATGAACCGCCTGTTATCGGGAGTACCAGCTTCAAAGCCGAAGCAACTCCAGCTTGGTTGTTGAACGAAGCCATCAGCTCAGAAAGGTGGAAGTGAGTTCACCGGAGGTGGGCACCAATGTTGGGGACTTGTTCTCAAATGCTATGAGTTAAGAACAAGGCAACACAAAAAATGTTAAACGCTAAATTCCTTCGTCCTTCGAAGCACTATTTCCCTTGGGATATAATGATCTTCGGACGAAGGTTATGAAGGGCATACCTTCAGCAGTATAACATATAATGATGAAGAAGGAATGATACGAAATATAAAATAATATAAACAATCATGTATTATTATCAACTCATTTCTATTTTATTATTATGGAGAATAGAAATAAAATCAAATTACAAATGTACCTTCGGCTTGAAAGAAGGTAAAAGTACAAGAGTGACGCAAAAGCAAATGCCCAGTCAGTGTGAACAGTACGGGAGCATTGTTCATCTATTTATAGGCACGAGACGCAGCCCATGTAAAATTACATTTATGCCCTTTACAATCGACTACAATAATGACATAAAACATCATGGGTCTTTAAGCCATTTCATCTTTAAGTCGGTTTGCCCCTTCGTCTTGAGATCTGCCACTGTGCCGAAGCTTTATAGGTGATAGCTTCGGCGCTGCTTCTGAGAGGATCTGCCGAAGGTGTTCTCTTTCTTTAGGATCTTCGGCTACGAAGCATACCCCTAACAGCGCTCTTCGATCTTATCCGCCCGCGAAAATCTCGTGTTCAGTTTAGATTTTATAGCGATTGGTTAGGATTCTAAACTTAACAGCCAAGCAACCAAAAATTCAAACAGCAAAAGGAAGTCGCGCCCCCGCAAGGCGAGGGGCCGGATTTCGACAGACCATTCACGCGCATGTCGTGCGCCCGCGCCCTTCGCCCCGCCCCGTCCCGCCTGCCCTGCCCCAGCCAGGCCAGGTGAGGCGAGCGAGCGCGCGCGCGCGTGTGGCTCTCCACACTCTCTCCTCTCATCCATGACTTGGTGAGTGAGCGTGGCTTCCAAATTTAAGCTAGCTCTACTCCACTAGAACTAGCAATATGGTGCTATTGGTTCCACCTATTCCCTAGCCATACACTTATATGGGCTTTTGAGATTTGCCTGGGATTTATTTGAATTTCTCAATTGGGCCTAGCCCATAAATCCTAACAACCCCCACCAGATCTCAAATGTCCATCTGCAGTTTTCGCCACTGTTCACTACTGTTTAATATACTAGTTTTTCAGCAGAGACTGTTAAGTTGAACTTCCGCCTAGAACTCCAAGCTACACCAACCCACAACTTGGACAATGGACTATGCCTTGAATTGCAAGTTTTGCGTGAATGGGTTTCACTTGAAGTCATGACCAGTACTTGGCTACCAGTAGTTCCCTTCTCGGGTGGAGCATATACGTTGTACTCCAAGGTCTCTTCATGAGTTTACTAGAGATCACCCAGATCTCATAGACTGTGACGTTAAACAGTCTAACTCATATAGGTGTGTTCTTTCAAGAATGTTCTGCAGGACAACATCTTTGCTAATACAAGCCAACAGAACACATTAAGGCACAAAGCCAACCTGCCTTACAGCATTTGAGAGTATTGCATTTTTTCTTAGAGAGGGTCATAGGTTACTCTCCTCAGTTAACCAATGGCTTGTTCATCCCAGGACCTAATTCACGAGATCTCCGATCACATAGACTGGGTTTCCACCATGGCAACTTTATTAGGGTCTCATACCCATCTCTCTCGATGTGATTTCTATCACATTACGTGGTAGTCCCTTGGTAAAAGGATCTGCCAGATTTTTATCTGTTGAAATATAAGTCACACTTATAACTCCGGAGTTCCTCAACTTTCTGACAGACTTCAATCGTCTTTTGACATGTCTTGATGACTTTCCATTATCCTTAGAACTCGTCACTTTAGCAATCATTGTCTGATTGTCACAGTTCATAAGGATAGCTGGTATTGGTTTCTCAACCACCGGCAAGTCCATCAAGAGTTCACGCAACCATTCTGCCTCAACGGTTGCTATGTCAAGTGCAGCTAGCTCGGCTTCCATGGTTGACCTCGTCAAGATGGTATGCTTGCATGACCTCCATGATACTGCACCTCCACCAATAGTAAAGACATAACCACTGGTGGCATAAAGCTCGTCTGCATCAGATATCCAGTTCGAATCACTATATCCTTCAAGTACTACATGCTGACCAGAATAGTGAATTCCATAACTCATTGTACCTTGCAGATAGCGCATAACCCGCTCAAGTGCATGCCAATGATCAGTCCCGGGATTTGACATGAACCTACTTAATTTGCTCACAGCAAAAGAAATATCGGGCCTTGTTGCACCAGCAAGATACATGAGTGAACCGACGATCTGAGAGTATCTCAATCGGTCTAAACCAATTCTCTTGTTCTTTCACAGTGTCACACTGGGATCATAAGGTGTTGGAGAAGGTTTGCACTCAGAGAAGCCAAATCGCTTCAAAACCTTTTCAACATAGTGAGATTGCGAGAGAGTAATCCCACCATCTGCCTTAATCAGCTTGATGTTTAGAATCACATCAGCTTCTCCCAGATCTTTCATATCAAAACTCTTTGATAGAAAAGACTTGACTTCATTGATCACATCAATGTTTGTGCCAAATATCAATATATCATCAACATATAAGCACAATATAACTCCTTCGCCCCCACCACAGCGATAATATACACACCTGTCTGCCTCATTGAAAGGGAATTAGGCTTACACCTAGTCCCTAATTAATTTTGGTGGTTGAATTGCCCAACACAAACAATTGGACTAACTAGTTTGCTCCAGTGTATAAGTTATACAGGTGTCAAAGGTTCACAACAAGCCAATTAAAAAGACCAAAGTTGGGTTCAAATTAGAAAGCTAAAGGAATCCCGAATGGCTCCCTGGTCTGGCGCACCGGACTGTCCGGTGGCGCACCGGACAGTGTCCGGTGCACCAGGGAACCGCGCTCAGAACTCCTCAGCCTCGGGAATTTCTAGGAGCCGGCGCGCTATAATTCACCGGACATGTCCGGTGTACACCGGACTGTCCGGTGTAACAGCGGGGCAACGGCTAATTCGCGCCAACGGTCACCTGCAGGCGCATTCAATGCGCGCCAGAAGCGCGCAGAAGTCAGGCACACCCATTCTGGTGCACCGGACATCCAGGCGGGCCTAGAAGTCAGAACTCCAACGGTTAAATTGCAACGGCTTTGGTGACGTGGCTGTCGCACCGGACATGTCCGGTGTGCACCGGACTGTCCGGTGCGCCATCGAACAGACAGCCTCACCAAACGGCTAGTTTGGTGGTTGGGGCTATAAATACCCCCAACCACCCACCATTCATTGCATCCAAGTTTTCCAGCTTCCAACCACTATACAAGAGCTAGCATTCATTACAAAGCACACCAAAAGAAATCAAATCCTCTCCCAACTCCACACAAAGCCTTAGTGACTAGAGAGAGTGATTTGTAGTGTTCATTTGAGCTCTTGCGCTTGGATCGCCTCTTTTTCTTTGCCATTCTTTCTTGTGATCAAACACTCACTTGTAATTGAGGCAAGAGACACCAATTGTGTGGTGGTCCTTGCGGGAAGTTTGATTCCCAAGTGATTTGAGAAAGAGAAGCTCACTCGGTCCGAGGGACCGTTTGAGAGAGGGAAGGGTTGAAAGAGACCCGGCCTTTGTGGCCTCCTCAACGGGGAGTAGGTTTGAGAGAACCGAACCTCGGTAAAACAAATCCGTGTGTCTCACTTCGTTATTCGCTTGCGATTTGTTTTGTGCCCTCTCTCGCGGACTCTATTATATTTCTAACGCTAACCCGGCTTGTAGTTGTGATTATTTTTGAGAATTTCAGTTTCGCCCTATTCACCCCCCCCCCCCCTCTAGGCGACTTTCAATTGGTATCAAAGCCCGGTGCTTCATTAGAGCCTAACCACTCGAAGTGATGTCGGGAGATCACACCAAGAGGGAGATGGAGACCGGCGACAAGCCCACTACGAGCCAAGGGAGCACTTCATCGGAAGAGTCCCGCACCAAGAGGAAGGAGAAGAAGAAGGACTCCTCCAAACGGAAGGAGAAAAGATCCTCTTCTTCTCACCACAAGGAGAAGAAGGAGAAATCTTCTTCCCACAAGTCGCATCGGAAAGGCGACAAGCACAAGAGGATGAGGAAGGTGGTCTACTACGAGACCGACACTTCATCAACATCCACCTCCGACTTCGATGCGCCGTCCGTAACTTCTAAGCGCCAAGAGCGCAAGAAGTTTAGTAAGATCCCCTTACACTATCCTCGTACACCTAGACATACTCCATTACTTTCCGTTCCATTAGGCAAACCGCCAACTTTTGATGGCGAAGATTATGCTAGGTGGAGTGATTTAATGAAATTTCATCTAACCTCACTCCACAAAACTATATGGAATGTTGTTGAGTTTGGAGCACAGGTACCATCCATAGGGGATGAGGATTATGATACGGACGAGGTGGCCCAAATCGAGCACTTCAACTCTCAAGCCACAACCATACTCCTCGCCTCTCTAAGCAAGGAGGAATACAACAAGGTGCAAGGGTTGAAGAATGCAAAGGAGATTTGGGACCTACTCAAGACCGCGCACGAGGGTGATGAACTCACCAAGACCACAAAGCGGGAAACGATCGAGAGGGAGCTCGGTCGCTTCCGTCTTCGCCAAGGGGAGGAGCCACAAGATATGTACAACCGGCTCAAAACCTTGGTAAATCAAGTGCGCAACCTCGGGAGCAAAAAGTGGGACGACTGAAAGGGAAATGTGCCCTTGGGCCATTTCTAAGTATTTTGGTGATTGAGTGCCAACACATGTGCTTAATTGTGAATTTATGTACATGGATGAACAAGGTACAAATCATGAGATAAAGGTATGTTTCTAAGCCTTAGTACATTTGTTTTGTGGACTAACATATTTGTCTAAGTGTTAGAAACAGAAAGAAGAAAAAGAGAAAAGGGGAGAGAAAGACTTGGCTGTGTGCAGCCAAGGCTCAGCTCGGTCTGGAGCACCGGACTGTCCGGTGTGCACCGGACAGTGTCCGGTGCGCCAGGCCAACTCGGCGCAAACTGGCCGCTCTCGGGAATTCGCCGACGGCGTACGGCTAAAATTCACCGGACTGTCCGGTGTGCACCGGACTGTCCGGTGAGCCAATGGTCGACCAGGGCCAACGGTCGGCCGCGCAATCCGCGCGGGACACGTGGCCGAGCCAACGGTCGGAAGACGGCACCGGACTGTCCGGTGTGCACCGGACTGTCCGGTGCGCCAACGGCTCTCAGATCTCCGCCGGTCTGCAACGGTCGGGAAGCGCTGGATAAGGAAAGAAATCGGTCACCGGACATGTCCGGTGTGCACCGGACTGTCCGGTGCCCCCGACGACAGAAGGCAAGGATGGCCTTCTGGATTTGCTCTCAACGGCTCCTAGCTGCCTTGGGGCTATAAAAGGAGCCCCTAGGCGCATGGAGGAGACACACAAGCAACCTTTGAGCATTCTTGATCATCCACACTCAATCTCTGCGCATTTGATTGTCATTCTAAGTGTTTCGAGCTCTGTTCTAGTGAGAACTGTGTGAAACTCTTGTGAGCTCGATTCTTGGCCGTGTGTGTGCGCGTTTCGCTGTGGATTTATGTGTGTTGCTTCCCTCCCTTACTCTGTGCTTTCTTTGTGATCATATACTTGTAAGGGCAAGAGACTCCAATTTGTGGAGATTCCTTGCAAACGGGATAGTGAAAGGAACAACAAAACAACGTGGTATTCAAGTGGGTCTTTGGACCGCTTGAGAGGGGTTGATTGCAACCCTCGTCCGTTGGGACGCCACAACGTGGAAGTAGGCAAGCATTGGCTTGGCCGAACCACGGGATAAACCACTGTGTCCCTCTGTGCTTGATTCTTGTGGTATTGTGTTTTGTTGAGACTTCACCTTAGCCACTTGGCATTAATCGTGCTAACGCTTAACAAGTTTTTGTGGCTTAAGTTTGAAGTTTTTACAGGATCACCTATTCACCCCCCCCTCTAGGTGCTCTCAATTGGTATCAAAGCCGTTCTATTCACAAAGGGACTAACCGCCCGAATAGATGGATCCTAAGGGGAAGGGTATTGTGATCAACGACAAAGAAAAGGAGACCTTCGTCAACGAGCCGAAGGACGACAAGCCTACCGACTCCGGCTCGGGCCATAGACGAAAGGAAGGGAAGAAGAAGAAGACGAGGCGTATCAAGGAGATCATCTACTACGACGATAGTGATGAATCCACTTCTTCCCAAAAGGACGACGACAACGACTACAGGAAGACGGTCAATTCGAACTTTTCATTTGATTATTCCCGTATTCAACATAGTTCGAATTCGCATTTGCTTTCCATTCCTCTTGGCAAACCTCCACACTTCGATGGGGAGGACTACGGATTTTGGAGTCACAAAATGCGTAGTCACTTATTCTCTCTTCATCCTAGCATATGGGAGATTGTGGAGAACGGAATGAAATTCGATAGCTCGGATAGCCCTATGCTTATAAATGAACAGATTCATAAAAATGCACAGGCTACTACTGTTCTCTTAGCATCTTTGTGCAGGGAAGAGTACAATAAGGTGAGCGGCTTGGACAATGCCAAGCAGATATGGGACACCCTCAAGATCTCTCACGAGGGGAACGACATCACCATGCTCACCAAGATGGAGTTGGTGGAGGGCGAGCTTGGACGGTTCGCCATGATAAGGGGAGAGGAGCCAACTCAGACGTACAACCGGCTCAAGACCCTTATCAACAAAATGAGGAGCAAGGAGTCGCTACCTAGCAAGGTGGCGCAAGTTGAGGCGGCCGGACTCAATGATGAAGAGATGGCTCTCATCATTAAAAGATTCAAGACGGTGCTTAAAGGTCACAAGGGACAACCAAGCAAGACCAAAGCCAAGGGGAAGCGCTCATGCTTCAAATGCGGTAAGCTTGGTCATTTCATTGCTAACTGTCCCGATAATGAAAGTGACCAGGAAAAGGGGAACAAAAGAGAGAAGAAGAAGCAATACAAGAAGGCAAAGGGCGAGGCGCATCTAGGAAAGGAGTGGGACTCGGATTGCTCCTCCTCCGACTCCGACAACGAAGGACTCGCCGCCACTGCCTTCAACAAATCGGCTCTCTTCCCCAACGAGCGTCTCACTTGCCTTATGGCAAGAGAGAAGAAGGTGAGTACTCAAGACTCCACTTATGCTTCTTCTAGTGATAGTGAGTCTAGTGATGATGACATAGATTATTCTTGCTTGTTCAAGGGCTTAGATAGATCTAAGATAGATAAAATCAATGAATTGATTGATGCTTTGAATGAAAAGGATAGGCTTTTAGAAAAGCAAGAGGATTTATTGTATGATGAACATGATAAGTTTGTAGAGGCACAAAAATCATATGCTTTAGAAGTGAAAAGAAATGAAGTGCTTTCTAGTGAAATATCTTCTTGTCATGAAACCATTGCTACTTTACAAAGTGTTAACCATGATTTAAATGCTAAATTAGAAGTAACAAATAAATCTAAGTCTTGTGTTGAAAATGTTACAATTTGCACTAGGTGTAAGGATTTTGATGTTAACACTTGTAGCAAACACTTAGTTTCAATTTCAAAACTAAAAGATGAAGTGGCTAGTCTTAATGCCCAACTTAAGACTAGCAAGAGTGAAGTTGAAAAGATAAAATTTGCAAGGGATGCCTATACAATTGGAAGACATCCCTCAATTAAGGATGGGCTTGGCTTCAAGAGGGAAGCCAAGAACTTAACAAGCCATAAGGCTCCCATCTTCGTCAAGGAGAAGGGGAAGGCCCCTATGGCTAGCAATGCTAAAAAGAATCATGCTTTTATGTATTATGATAGGAGACATGCTTATAATCATTTTGATTCACATGTTTATGATTCCCATGCCATGATTGCTTCTAGTTCGTCTTATAAGCATGATAGAGATATGTGTAGGAAAAATGTTGTACATATGCCTAGGAGAGATATTGCTCATGTACCTAGAAAGAATGTTATTCATGCTCCTAGGAAAGTAGTGAATGAACCTTCTACCATTTATTATGCTTGTAATGCTCCCTTTGCTATTTGTAGAAAGGGTAAGAAGGTAGTTGCTAGGAAATTAGGGGCTAGATGCAAGGGAGATAAATCTTGCATTTGGGTCCCTAAAGACATTTGTGCTAACCTTGCAGGACCCAACATGAGTTGGGTACCTAAGACCCAAGCCTAAATTTGCCTTGCAGGTTTATGCATCCGGGGGTTCAAGCTGGATTATCGACAGCGGATGCACAAACCATATGACGGGGGAGAAGAAGATGTTCACCTCCTACGTCAAGAATAAGGATTCCCAAGATTCAATTATATTCGGTGATGGGAATCAAGGCAAGGTAAAAGGGTTAGGTAAAATTGCAATTTCTAATGAGCATTCTATCTCAAATGTATTCTTAGTGGAGAGTCTTGGATATAATTTGCTATCTGTTAGTCAATTATGTCAAATGGGATATAATTGTTTATTTACAAATGTAGATGTGTCTGTCTTTAGAAGATGTGATGGTTCACTAGCTTTTAAGGGTGTACTAGACGGCAAGCTTTATTTAGTTGACTTTGCAAAAGAAGAGGCCGGTCTAGATGCATGCTTAATGGCTAAGACTTGCATGGGCTGGCTGTGGCATCGCCGCTTAGCACATGTGGGGATGAAGAACCTCCACAAGCTTCTAAAGGGAGAACACGTGATAGGTCTAACAAATGTTTATTTCGAAAAAGATAGACCTTGTGCAGCTTGTCAGGCAGGTAAACAAGTAGGAGGAGCACATCACAGCAAGAATGTGATGACCACGTCAAGACCTCTGGAGCTGCTGCATATGGACCTCTTCGGACCCGTCGCCTATCTAAGCATAGGAGGAAGTAAGTATGGTTTAGTTATTGTTGATGACTTTTCCCGCTTCACTTGGGTGTTCTTTTTGCAGGATAAGTCTGAAACCCAAGGGACCCTCAAGCGCTTCCTCAGGAGAGCTCAAAATGAGTTTGAGCTCAAGGTGAAGAAGATTAGGAGCGATAACGGGTCCGAGTTCAAGAACCTTCAAGTGGAGGAGTTTCTTGAGGAGGAAGGGATCAAGCACGAGTTCTCCGCTCCCTACACACCACAGCAAAATGGTGTGGTAGAGAGGAAGAACAGGACGCTAATCGATATGGCGAGGACGATGCTTGGAGAGTTCAAGACCCCCGAGTGCTTTTGGTCGGAAGCCGTGAACACGGCTTGCCACGCCATCAACAGGGTCTATCTTCACCGCCTCCTCAAGAAGACGTCATATGAGCTACTAACCGGTAACAAACCCAATGTATCTTACTTTCGTGTTTTTGGGAGCAAGTGCTACATTCTAGTGAAGAAGGGTAGAAATTCTAAGTTTGCTCCCAAAGCTGTAGAAGGGTTTTTATTAGGTTATGATTCAAATACAAAGGCGTATAGAGTCTTCAACAAATCATCGGGTTTGGTTGAAGTCTCTAGCGACGTTGTATTTGATGAGACTAATGGCTCTCCAAGAGAGCAAGTTGTTGATTGTGATGATGTAGATGAAGAAGATGTTCCGACGGCCGCTATACGAACCATGGCGATTGGAGACATTCGGCCATAGGAACAGGATGAACGAGATCAACCTTCTTCCTCAACGACGGTGCAACCCCCAACTCAAGACGATGAACAGGTTCATCAAAAGGAGGCGTGTGATCAAGGGGGAGCACAAGACGATCATGTGATGGAGAAAGAAGCGCAACCGGCACCTCCAACCCAAGTTCGAGCGATGATTCAAAGGGATCATCCCGTCGACCAAATTCTGGGTGACATTAGCAAGGGAGTAACTACTCGGTCTCGATTAGTTAATTTTTGTGAACATTACTCCTTTGTCTCCTCTATTGAGCCTTTCAGGGTAGAGGAGGCCTTGCTAGATCCGGATTGGGTGTTGGCCATGCAGGAGGAACTCAACAACTTCAAGCGCAATGAAGTTTGGACGCTGGTGCCTCGTCCCAAGCAAAATGTTGTGGGAACCAAGTGGGTGTTCCGCAACAAACAGGACGAGCACGGAGTTGTGACAAGGAACAAGGCTCGACTTGTGGCAAAAGGTTATGCCCAAGTCGCAGGTTTGGACTTTGAGGAGACTTTTGCTCCTGTGGCTAGGCTAGAATCCATTCGCATCTTGCTAGCATATGCCGCTCACCATTCTTTCAGGTTGTACCAAATGGATGTGAAGAGCGCGTTCCTCAACGGGCCAATAAAGGAGGAAGTGTACGTGGAGCAACCCCCTGGCTTCGAGGATGAGCGGTACCCCGACCACGTGTGTAAGCTCTCTAAGGCGCTCTATGGACTTAAACAAGCCCCAAGAGCATGGTATGAATGCCTTAGAGATTTCTTACTTGCTAATGCTTTCAAGGTTGGGAAAGCCGATCCAACTCTTTTCACTAAGACTTGTAATGGTGATTTGTTTGTGTGCCAAATTTATGTCGATGACATAATATTTGGTTCTACTAATCAAAAGTCTTGTGAAGAGTTTAGCAGGGTGATGACGCAGAAATTCGAGATGTCGATGATGGGCGAGTTGAACTACTTCCTTGGGTTCCAAGTGAAGCAACTCAAGGACGGCACCTTCATCTCCCAAACGAAGTACACGCAAGATCTGCTGAAGCGGTTTGGGATGAAGGACGCCAAGCCCGCAAAGACTCCGATGGGAACCGACGGACACACCGACCTCAACAAAGGAGGTAAGTCCGTTGATCAAAAAGCATACCGGTCAATGATAGGATCTCTACTTTATTTATGTGCTAGTAGACCGGATATTATGCTTAGCGTATGCATGTGTGCTAGATTTCAATCCGATCCTAAGGAGTGTCACTTGGTGGCGGTGAAGCGAATTCTTAGATATTTAGTCGCTACGCCTTGCTTCGGGATCTGGTATCCAAAGGGGTCTAACTTTGACTTGATTGGGTACTCAGATTCCGACTATGCTGGATGTAAGGTCGATAGGAAGAGTACATCGGGGACGTGCCAATTCTTAGGAAGGTCCCTGGTGTCATGGAACTCTAAGAAACAAACATCCGTTGCCCTATCCACCGCTGAGGCCGAGTACGTTGCCGCAGGACAGTGTTGTGCGCAACTACTTTGGATGAGGCAAACCCTCCGGGACTTTGGCTACAATCTGAGCAAAGTCCCACTCCTATGTGACAATGAGAGTGCTATCCGAATAGCGGAAAATCCTGTTGAGCACAGCCGCACAAAGCACATTGACATCCGGCATCACTTTTTGAGAGACCACCAGCAAAAGGGAGATATCGAAGTGTTTTATGTTAGCACCGAGAACCAGCTAGCCGATATCTTTACCAAGCCTTTAGATGAGAAGACCTTTTGCAGGCTGCGTAGTGAGCTAAATGTCTTAGATTCGCGGAACTTGGATTGAATTGTAGCATACATGTATTTATGCCTTTGATCATGTTCATTCTGCATTTTGTTGCTTATTATGGTGCTCAAGTTGTACAAACACTCCCTGGACCTCACAAGTCCGTTGCAAAGTGATGCACATGTTTAGGGGGAGATGTGTTACAACTTGACCCTTTGAGACTAACCATATGTTGAGTTTGTCCGATTTAGTCTCAAAGGAGAATTGGAAGGGAAAAGGTGGACTTGGACCATGCAAGACTTCCACTGCACTCCGATAAGGGGTAACTTACTCCAAGTCCATCTCATTAACTCTTATTGCCATTTGCTCTTAAGTGGAGATTTTGGTGAGGCAATGGGATTAAAGGGCCAAAATTGATCCCGTTTTGGTGGTTGATGCCAAAGGGGGAGAAAATAAAGGCCAAAGCAATAAATGGATCAGCTACCACTTGAGAGATTTTGAAAATAGTAGAATAGAGTTTTTGGTTTGTCAAAACTCTTAAGTTGTCTCTCTTGTCAAAAGTTGGCTTCTTGTGGGGAGAAGTATTGATTATGGGAAAAAGGGGGAGTTTTTGAAATCCTTGATCAATCTCTTTTTGAATGACTCTCTTTATGCTTAAACATGTGTGTTTAACTTAGAGATAGAGATTTGTGTTTGATTTGCAAAAACAAACCAAGTGGTGGCAAAGGATGATCCATATATGCCAAAATTGATTCAAAATAAATTTAAGTGTTATTTGAATTGAGTTTGCACTTGTTCTAGTGGCTTTATGTTGTGTTGGCATAAATCACCAAAAAGGGGGAGATTGAAAGGGAAATGTGCCCTTGGGCCATTTCTAAGTATTTTGGTGATTGAGTGCCAACACATGTGCTTAATTGTGAATTTATGTACATGGATGAACAAGGTACAAATCATGAGATAAAGGTATGTTTCTAAGCCTTAGTACATTTGTTTTGTGGACTAACATATTTGTCTAAGTGTTAGAAACAGAAAGAAGAAAAAGAGAAAAGGGGAGAGAAAGACTTGGCTGTGTGCAGCCAAGGCTCAGCTCGGTCTGGAGCACCGGACTGTCCGGTGTGCACCGGACAGTGTCCGGTGCGCCAGGCCAACTCGGCGCAAACTGGCCGCTCTCGGGAATTCGCCGACGGCGTACGGCTAAAATTCACCGGACTGTCCGGTGTGCACCGGACTGTCCGGTGAGCCAATGGTCGGCCAGGGCCAACGGTCGGCCGCGCAATCCGCGCGGGACACGTGGCCGAGCCAACGGTCGGAAGACGGCACCGGACTGTCCGGTGTGCACCGGACTGTCCGGTGCGCCAACGGCTCTCAGATCTCCGCCGGTCTGCAACGGTCGGGAAGCGCTGGATAAGGAAAGAAATCGGTCACCGGACATGTCCGGTGTGCACCGGACTGTCCGGTGCCCCCGACGACAGAAGGCAAGGATGGCCTTCTGGATTTGCTCTCAACGGCTCCTAGCTGCCTTGGGGCTATAAAAGGAGCCCCTAGGCGCATGGAGGAGACACACAAGCAACCTTTGAGCATTCTTGATCATCCACACTCAATCTCTGCGCATTTGATTGTCATTCTAAGTGTTTCGAGCTCTGTTCTAGTGAGAACTGTGTGAAACTCTTGTGAGCTCGATTCTTGGCCGTGTGTGTGCGCGTTTCGCTGTGGATTTGTGTGTGTTGCTTCCCTCCCTTACTCTGTGCTTTCTTTGTGATCATATACTTGTAAGGGCAAGAGACTCCAATTTGTGGAGATTCCTTGCAAACGGGATAGTGAAAGGAACAACAAAACAACGTGGTATTCAAGTGGGTCTTTGGACCGCTTGAGAGGGGTTGATTGCAACCCTCGTCCGTTGGGACGCCACAACGTGGAAGTAGGCAAGCATTGGCTTGGCCGAACCACGGGATAAACCACTGTGTCCCTCTGTGCTTGATTCTTGTGGTATTGTGTTTTGTTGAGACTTCACCTTAGCCACTTGGCATTAATCGTGCTAACGCTTAACAAGTTTTTGTGGCTTAAGTTTGAAGTTTTTACAGGATCACCTATTCACCCCCCCCCCCCCTCTAGGTGCTCTCAACGACCACGAGGTGGTTAAGGTTATTCCAAGAGCTCTCATTTTCTTTAACCCCACTCAAGTTCAATTAATTCGTGGTAATCCTAGATACCCACTAATGACTCCCGAGGAAGTTATCGGGAATTTTGTGAGCTTTGAATGTATGATTAAAGGCTCAAAGAAGATCAACGAGCTTGATGAGCCCTCCACGTCCGAGGCCCAACCGGTGGCGTTTAAGGCGACGGAGGAGAAGAAGGAGGAGTCTACACCAAGTAGACAACCAATTGACGCCTCCAAGCTCGACAATGAGGAGATGGCCTTAATCATCAAAAGCTTTCGGCAAATCCTCAAGCAACGGAAGGGGAAGGATTACAAATCCCGTTCCAAGAAGGTTTGCTACAAGTGTGGTAAGCCCGGTCACTTTATTGCTAAATGTCCATTATCAAGTGACAGTGACAGGGATAACGACAAGAAGGGCAAGAGGAGAGAAAAGAAGAGGTACCACAAGAAGAAGGGCGGTGATGCCCACGTGTGCCACGAGTGGAACTCCGACGAAAGCTCCACCGACTCCTCCGACGACGACGAGGACGCCGCCAACATCGCCGTCACCAAGGGACTTCTCTTCCCCAACGTCGGCCACAAGTGCCTCATGGCAAAGGACGGCAAAAGGAAGAAGGTTAAATCTAAATCCTCCACTAAATATGAATCCTCTAGTGATGATAATGCTAGTGATGAGGAGAATAATTTGCGTACCCTTTTTGCCGATCTTAACATGCAACAAAAGGAAAAATTAAATGAATTGATTAGTGCTATTCATGAGAAGGATGATCTCTTGGACTCACAAGAGGACTTCCTTATTAAGGAAAACAAAAGGCATGTTAAGGTTAAAAATGCTTATGCTCTAGAGGTAGAAAAATGTGAAAAATTGTCTAGTGAGCTAAGCACTTGCCATGAGACCATTAACAACCTTAGGAATGAAAATGCTAATTTAATTGCTAAGGTTGATTCTCATGTTTGTATTGATTCAACTTCCAATCCTAGAAATGATAATGTTGATTTACTTGCTAGGATTGATGAATTGAATGTTTCTATTGCTAGCCTTAGAGATGAGAATGAGAAATTAATTGCTAAGGCTAAAGAATTAGATGTTTGCAATGTTACAATTTCCGACCTTAGAACTAAGAATGATATGTTGCATGCTAAGGTTGTAGAATTAAAATCTTGCAAACCCTCTACATCTACCGTTGAGCACACTTCTATTTGCACTAGATGTAGAGATGTTGATATCAATGCTATTCATGATCACATGGCTTTAATTAAACAACAAAATGATCATATAGCATTATTAGACGCTAAAATTGCCGAGCATAACTTAGAAAATGAAAAGTTTAAATTTGCTAGAAGTATGCTCTATAATGGGAGACGCCCTGGCATCAAGGATGGCATTGGCTTCCAAAGGGGAGACAATGTCAAACTTAATGCCCCTCCTAAGAACTTGTCTAACTTTGTTAAGGGCAAGGCTCCCATGCCTCAGGATAACGAGGGTTACATTTTGTACCCTGCCGGTTATCCCGAGAGCAAAATTAGGAGAACTCATTCTAGGAAGTCTCACTCTGGCCCTAATCATGCTTTTATGTATAAGGGTGAGACATCCAGTTCTAGGCAACCAACCCGTGCTAAGTTGCCTAAAAGGAAAACTCCTATTGCATCAAATGAGCATGACATTTCATTTAAAACTTTTGATGCATCTTATGTTTTGACTAACAAATCCGGCAAGGTAGTTGCCAAGTTTGTTGGGGGCAAACACAAGGGCTCTAAGACTTGTGTTTGGGTACCCAAAGTTCTTGTTTCTAATGCCAAAGGACCCAAAACCGTTTGGGTACCTAAAGTCAAGAACTAAAATTGTTTTGTAGGTTTATGCATCCGGAGGCTCAAGTTGGATACTCGACAGTGGGTGCACAAACCACATGACAGGGGAGAAGAAGATGTTCTCCTCATATGAGAAAAACCAAGATCCCCAACGAGCTATCACATTCGGGGATGGAAATCAAGGTTTGGTCAAAGGACTGGGTAAAATTGCTATATCACCTGACCATACTATTTCCAATGTTTTTCTTGTAGATTCTTTAGATTACAATTTGCTTTCCGTATCTCAATTATGTCAAATGGGCTACAACTGTCTATTTACTGATGTAGGTGTCACTGTCTTTAGAAGAAGTGATGATTCAATAGCATTTAAGGGAGTGTTAGAGGGTCAGCTATACTTGGTAGATTTTGATAGAGCTGAACTCGACACTTGCTTGGTTGCTAAGACTAACTTGGGTTGGCTCTGGCACCGCTGACTAGCCCATGTTGGAATGAAGAATCTTCATAAGCTTCTAAAGGGAGAGCACATTTTAGGACTAACAAATGTTCATTTTGAGAAAGACAGGATTTGTAGCGCATGCCAAGCCGGGAAGCAAGTTGGCACTCATCATCCACACAAGAACATCATGACTAGTGACAGGCCACTGGAGCTCCTACACATGGATTTATTCGGCCCGATTGCTTACATAAGCATCGGCGGGAGTAAGTACTGTCTAGTTATTGTGGATGATTATTCTCGCTTCACTTGGGTGTTCTTTTTGCAGGAAAAATCTCATACCCAAGAGACCTTAAAGGGATTCTTGAGACGGGCTCAAAATGAGTTCGGCTTAAGGATCAAGAAAATTAGAAGCGACAACGGGACGGAGTTCAAGAACTCACAAATAGAAGGCTTCCTTGAGGAGGAGGGCATCAAGCATGAGTTCTCTTCTCCCTACACTCCACAACAAAATGGTGTAGTAGAGAGGAAGAATCGAACTCTATTGGACATGGCAAGAACCATGCTTGATGAGTACAAGACACCGGATCGGTTTTGGGCCGAGGCGGTCAACACCGCCTGCTACGCCATCAACCGGTTATATCTACACCGAATCCTCAAGAAGACATCCTATGAACTCCTAGCCGGTAAAAAGCCAAATATTTCATATTTTAGAGTTTTTGGTAGCAAATGTTTTATTCTTGTCAAAAGAGGTAGAAAATCTAAATTTGCTCCTAAAACTGTAGAAGGCTTTTTACAAGGATATGACTCAAACACAAGGGCATATAGAGTCTTTAACAAGTCCTCAGGACTCGTTGAAGTTTCTTGTGACGTTGTGTTTGATGAGACTAACGGCTCTCAAGTAGAGCAAGTTGATCTTGATGAGATAGGTGAAGAACAGGCTCCATGCATCGCGCTAAGGAACATGTCCATTGGGGATGTGTGTCCTAAGGAATCCGAAGAGCCTCCACATGCACAAGATCAACCATCCTCCTCCACGCAAGCATCTCCACCAACCCAAAATGAGGACGAGGCTCAAGTTGATAAAGATGAAGAACACAATGATGAGCTACCTCAAGACGACGGTAATGATCAGGGGGGAGACGCAAATGATGAAGACAAGGAGGATGAACAACCAAGGCCGCCACACCCAAGAGTCCACCAAGCAATACAACGAGATCACCCCGTCGACACCATCCTCGGCGATATTCATAAGGGGGTAACTACTCGGTCTCGTGTTGCACATTTTTGTGAGCATTACTCTTTTGTTTCCTCTATTGAGCCACACAGGGTAGAGGAAGCGCTCCAAGATTCGGATTGGGTGATGGCGATGCAAGAGGAGCTCAACAACTTCACGAGGAACGAGGTATGGCATTTAGTTCCACGTCCTAATCAAAATGTTGTAGGAACCAAGTGGGTCTTCCGCAACAAGCAAGACGAGCATGGTGTGGTGACAAGGAACAAAGCTCGACTCGTGGCCAAGGGGTATTCACAAGTCGAAGGTTTGGATTTTGGTGAAACCTATGCACCCGTAGCTAGGCTTGAGTCCATTCGTATATTATTGGCCTATGCTACTTACCATGGCTTCAAGCTTTACCAAATGGACGTGAAGAGTGCCTTCCTCAATGGACCGATCAAGGAGGAGGTCTATGTTGAGCAACCTCCCGGCTTTGAAGACAGTGAGTACCCTAACCATGTTTATAGGCTCTCTAAGGCGCTTTATGGGCTCAAGCAAGCCCCAAGAGCGTGGTATGAATGCCTTAGAGATTTCCTTATTGCAAATGGCTTCAAAGTCGGCAAGGCCGATCCTACTTTGTTCACTAAAACTCTTGACAATGATTTGTTTGTATGCCAAATTTATGTTGATGATATCATATTTGGGTCTACTAACGAATCTACTTGTGAAGAATTTAGTAGGATCATGACACAAAAATTCGAGATGTCTATGATGGGGGAGTTGAAATATTTTCTAGGATTCCAAGTCAAGCAACTCCAAGAGGGCACCTTCATTAGCCAAACGAAGTATACTCAAGACATTCTAAGCAAGTTTGGAATGAAGGATGCCAAGCCCATCAAGACTCCCATGGGAACAAATGGGCATCTCGACCTCGACACGGGAGGTAAGTCCGTGGATCAAAAGGTATATCGGTCGATGATTGGTTCATTGCTTTATTTATGTGCATCTCGACCGGACATTATGCTTTCCGTTTGCATGTGTGCAAGATTCCAATCCGACCCTAAGGAATCCCACCTTACGGCCGTAAAACGAATCTTGAGATATTTGGCTTATACTCCTAAGTTTGGGCTTTGGTACCCTCGGGGATCCACATTTGATTTGATTGGTTATTCGGATGCCGATTGGGCGGGGTGTAAAATTAATAGAAAGAGCACATCGGGGACTTGCCAGTTCTTGGGAAGATCCTTGGTGTCTTGGGCTTCAAAGAAGCAAAATTTGGTCGCTCTTTCTACCGCCGAAGCCGAGTATATTGCCGCAGGCCACTGTTGCGCGCAATTGCTTTGGATGAGGCAAACCCTGCGGGACTACGGTTACAAACTAACCAAAGTTCCTCTTCTATGTGATAATGAGAGTGCAATCCGCATGGCGGATAATCCCGTTGAGCATAGCCGCACTAAACACATAGCCATTCGGTATCATTTTCTTAGGGATCACCAACAAAAGGGGGATATCGAGATTTCATACATTAACACTAAAGATCAATTAGCCGATATCTTTACCAAGCCTCTTGATGAACAAACTTTTACCAAACTTAGGCATGAGCTCAATATTCTTGATTCTAGGAACTTCTTTTAAACTTGCACACATAGCTCATAAATATACCTTTGATCATGTCTCTTTTATATATGCTATGACTAATGTGTTTTCAAGTGTATTTCAAACCAAGTCATAGGTATATTGAAAGGGAATTGGAGTCTTCGGCGAAGACAAAGGCTTCCACTCCACTCTACTACTCATCCTTCGCCGTCTCTCCGCATCACTCTCCATCTTTGGTATAATCTTTACTCATATGTTTTATTTATGACCAAAGGGGGAGAAAGTACTTCTAAGGGCTTATATCTCACTCAAAGTATTCGTTTTTGGCGATTCATGCCAAAGGGGGAGAAAGTATGAGCCCAAAGCAAAAGGACCGCACCACCACCTAATTTTTAAAAAAATTTTGGAGATTTTCAATTGGTCAATTTCAAATTGGTATCTTATTATGTTCTAAAGGGGGAGGAAGTAGTATTTCAAAAATGATAAATCAAAACCCTCTTGAACACTAAGAGGAGGATCTCATTTAGGGGGAGTTTTGTTTAGTCAAAGGAAAAGCATTTGGAACAAGGGGAGAAAATTTCAAATCTTGAAAATGCGGTGCAAAAATCTCATTCATTTACCTTTGACTATCTTGCAAAAAGGATTTTTTTACAAAAAAAATTGCAAAAACAAAACATGTGGTGCAAATGTGGTCCAATATGTTAAAAACAAAGAAACAATCCATGCACATCATGTAAGTATTTATATTGGCTCAATTCCAAGCAACCTTTGCACTTACATTATGCAAACTAGTTCAATTTATGCACATTTATATTTGCTTTGGTTTGTGTTGGCATCAATCACCAAAAAGGGGGAGATTGAAAGGGAATTAGGCTTACACCTAGTCCCTAATTAATTTTGGTGGTTGAATTGCCCAACACAAACAATTGGACTAACTAGTTTGCTCCAGTGTATAAGTTATACAGGTGTCAAAGGTTCACAACAAGCCAATTAAAAAGACCAAAGTTGGGTTCAAATTAGAAAGCTAAAGGAATCCCGAATGGCTCCCTGGTCTGGCGCACCGGACTGTCCGGTGGCGCACCGGACAGTGTCCGGCGCGCTCAGAACTCCTCAGCCTCGGGAATTTCTAGGAGCCGGCGCGCTATAATTCACCGGACATGTCCGGTGTACACCGGACTGTCCGGTGTAACAGTGGGGCAACGGCTACTTCGCGCCAACGGTCACCTGCAGGCGCATTCAATGCACGCCAGAAGCGCGCAGAAGTCAGGCACGCCCATTCTGGTGCACCGGACATTGAACAGTACATGTCCGGTGTGCACCGGACATCCAGGCGGGCCCAGAAGTCAGAACTCCAACGGTCAAATTGCAACGGCTTTGGTGACGTGGCTGTCGCACCGGACATGTCCGGTGTGCACCGGACTGTCCGGTGCGCCATCGAACAGACAGCCTCACCAAACGGCTAGTTTGGTGGTTGGGGCTATAAATACCCCCAACCACCCACCATTCATTGCATCCAAGTTTTCCAGCTTCCAACCACTATACAAGAGCTAGCATTCATTACAAAGCACACCAAAAGAGATCAAATCCTCTCCCAACTCCACACAAAGCCTTAGTGACTAGAGAGAGTGATTTGTAGTGTTCATTTGAGCTCTTGCGCTTGGATCGCCTCTTTTTCTTTGCCATTCTTTCTTGTGATCAAACACTCACTTGTAATTGAGGCAAGAGACACCAATTGTGTGGTGGTCCTTGCGGGAAGTTTGATTCCCAAGTGATTTGAGAAAGAGAAGCTCACTCGGTACGAGGGACCGTTTGAGAGAGGGAAGGGTTGAAAGAGACCCGGCCTTTGTGGCCTCCTCAACGGGGAGTAGGTTTGAGAGAACCGAACCTCGGTAAAACAAATCCGCGTGTCTCACTTCGTTATTCGCTTGCGATTTGTTTTGTGCCCTCTCTCGCGGACTCTATTATATTTCTAACGCTAACCCGGCTTGTAGTTGTGATTATTTTTGAGAATTTAGTTTTGCCCTATTCACCCCCCCCCCCTCTAGGCGACTTTCACTCATCAATGGCAAAGCCTGCAGACATTAGAGTCGTGTCAAACTTCTCATGCCACTGCTTTGGTGCTTGCTTCAGACCATACAGAGATTTCAATAACTTGCACACCTTGGTTTCTTGACCCTTTACTACAAATCCATCAGGCTGTTCCATATAGATTTCCTCGTCCAGCTCTCCATTAAGAAAAGTTGTCTTTACATCCATCTGATGAACAAGGAGACCATACGAGGCAGCCAAGGAAAGTAGTACCCGAATAGTAGTCATTCTAGCAACAGGTGAGTAAGTATCAAAGAAGTCTTCTCCTTCTTTCTGAGTATAGCCTTTAGCCACAAGCCTAGCCTTGTACTTCTCAATTGTACCATCAGGCTTGAGCTTCTTTTTAAACACCCACTTACAACCCACAGGTTTACATCCATAGGGTCGACCAGTGACTTCCCACGTACCATTTGAAAGAATGGAGTCCATCTCATTATGAACTGCTTCTTTCCAATCATCTGCATCTGGAGATGCAAATGCTTCTGCAATGGTAGTAGGAGTATCATCCACAAGGTACACAATGAAATCATCACCAAAGAATTTTTCAACCCTTTGTCTCTTGCTCCTTTTAGGAGCATCATTGTCATCCTCCTCTAGGACAATTTCATGTGGCTGTTCAAAACTCTCAATAGGTGTACTATGTTCAGGAGTTATCTCAGAAGAGTATCTAGAATTGCTATGAATGTCTTTCATTAGAAATATATGTTCAAAGAAAGTAGCATCACGTGATTCCATAATAGTATCAACATACACATCAGGAACTTCAGATTTAACTACTAAAAATCTATATGCTATGCTACACGAAGCATATCCAAGAAAGACACAATCCACTGTCCTTGGACCAAGCTTGCGCTTTTTATTAATTGGTACATTGACTTTCGCCATGCACCCCCAAGTGCGCAAGTATGAAAGTGATGGTTTTCTCCCAACCCACTTCTCATAAGGGGTTTTCTCTTCTTTGCCCATAGGAATTCTATTCAGAACATGACATGAAGTCAGGACTGCCTCCCCCACCATGCCTTAGATAAACCACAAGTGTCTAACATGGCATTCACCAGGTCAGTCAACGTACGGTTTTTCCTTTCAGCAATTCCGTTTGACTCGGGTGAATAGGGAGGAGTCCTCTCATGAATAATGCCATGTTCTGCACAAAAATCATCAAAGACTTTGGGAAAGAATTCGCCACCACGATCTAATCTAAGATGTTTGATCTTTCTCTCTAGTTGGTTTTCAACTTCAGCCTTATAGATTTTAAAGTAGTCTAAAGCCTCATCTTTAGTTTTTAGCAAGTATACATAGCAAAACCTAGACGCATCATCAATCAATGTCATGAAGTATCTCTTGCCACCCTTTGTCAACACACCATTCATCTCACAAAGATTAGAATGTATGAGTTCTAGAGGTGCCAGGTGTCTCTCCTCAGCAGCCTTGTGAGGCTTTCGAGGTTGCTTCGACTGCACACAAGTATGGCACTTAGAACCATTGACTATGGTGATATTTGGAATTAAACTCATGGTTGCAAGCCGAGACATAGAGCCAAAATTAATATGACACAAACGAGAATGCCAAATACTCGCAAGATCATCAACATTAGCGCAAATATGGTTCACAGACTTGTTATTGAAATCTAACAGAGAAAAGCAGAACAAGCCTCCGCAATCATAGCCTTTACCAATAAATTGTACAGACTTAGACACAACTAATTTATTGGACTCCAAAACTACCTTGAACCCATCTCTACATAGAAGGGTTCCGCTAACGAGATTCTTGTGTATAGAAGGGACATGATGCATGTTCTTCAGCTGCACGATCTTTCCCGAAGTAAACTTTAGATCCACTGTGCCAGTGCCATGAACAGAAGCATGTGACCCATTCCCCATTAGGACGGAAGAATCCCGGGCACCCTGATAAGAAGAGAACAAGTTAATGTCAGAACACACATGAACATTAGCACCAGTATCAAGCCACCAACTAGGTGATTGAAATACTGAGAAGATGAAAGGTAAATTTCCATATCCTTTGTCTTCCTCATTGCTAGCGATCACTGTGTTGACATTGCCCTTTTCCGACGGCGATCCGCTCGATCAGGACAATCCTTGGCAAAATGACCCGTCTCGTCACATGCGAAACATGTCAGTTCAGCCTTGTTCTTCTTCTTCTTGAAGTTGGTAGTTTTGTTGGGCTTGTTAGATTTTGGCTTTCCTTTGCCCTTGTTGTGGTTCTTCTGAACCGTGTTGGCGTTGGAGTGGCCCTCGCCTCCTTTAGATCACGTGTCCTTAGCCCGAGCTTTCTCCTCAACATCCAGAGACGCTATCAGATTTTTAACTGATATCTCCTGTCTCTTATGTTTCAGAGATGTAGCGAAGTTCCTCCATGTAGAAGGCAACTTTGCAATAATGCATCCAGCCACAAATCGGTCAGGAAGGACTATCTTAAGGTGGTCGAGCTCCTTGGCTATACACTGTATTTCATGAGCTTGCTCTACAATAGAGCGATTATCAACCATCTTATAATCATGAAAGCTCTCCATGATATACATGTCACTGCCAGCATTCGATGCACCATACTTAGTAGTAAGTGCATCCCACAACTCTTTCTCGTCTGTGTGCTGAATATTCGCATCCACCAGACGGTCAACAAGAGCGCTAAGAACTGCTCCCGTAAAGATAGTATTGGCATGGTCGTATTCTTTCTCCTGTTCAGGAGTCAGTGGACCCTCAGGTTTGCCTTTACTAACATGGAAGACATTCATAGCAGTAAGCCAAAGCGTGGCCTTGACTTGGCATCTCTTAAAGTGCATACCATTGAACTTTTCTGGCTTCAGCGCGTCGGCAAAAGCAGCCATAGAAAAACTAGGAAATTGTCTACAATAAGGTTTTTGGATTGTTGAATAATTAGACAAATTCCAGATTAAATTCTGAATATAAATCATGACAAAATCAGAAGAACTGAAGTAAAAAGTCAAATCAGATGATGCGTACAGATTAGACATACTGATAGATGGCGCGCGCCGGAATCAGCAGGGTCGACGACGTCGAAGTAGCGAAATCAGCAGGGTCGACGAGGTCAGAAGATCACGAGCAGTTGCGTGAAGACGCTTCCCAAAAACCTTATTCGCCCTCTCCCAGTGCAGGATCTAGAAGGCGAAGGGTTCCGGAGACCTGCTCTCCTGATCGCAGATGCACGTCTGCGGTCGAGATGAAGAGAACTGGAAGGCGGCTCAGCTGTGAAGAGAGGCGAAAGCGAAACTGGGATGATTTGGATGCTGGCTGCCAGGCGCCTTTTATAGGGCCAAGTCCGCGACCAGATAGCGCTCTTCGATTTTATCCGCCTATGTCGTGCGCTCGTGCCCTTCGCAAAAGGAAGCCGCGCCTACGCAAGGCGAGGGGCCGGATTTCGGCGGACCATTCACGTGCATGTCGTGCGCCCGCGCCCTTCGCCCCGCCCCGCCCAGGCCAGGCCAGGCCAGGCGAGCGAGCGCGCGCGTGTGGCTCTTCACACTCTCTCCTCTCATCCATGACTTGGTGAGTGAATGTGGCTTTCATATTTAAGCTAGCTCTACTCCACTAGAACTAGCAATATGATGCTATTGGTTCCACCTATTCTCTAGCCATACACTTATATGGGCTTTTGAGATTTTTCTGGGATTTACTTGAATTTCTCAATTGGGTCTAGCCCATAAATTCTAACACTACATACAACCAACCAAACATATCTCAAATAAAATCAACGATTAAAATGAGATGGTGCGGCTAGTCAATCAGACAGTAACTGAGTTGGATGGGATCAACTCAACAGTGTTATCACTCTGGCTAGTGGCTATGCTAATACAGAAGCTGTTGCCTCGAGTAGCCAACGTGCCACTGCCATGTTTGCTCGTGAAACTGTGGTATCTTTGCCCTGTCAATGACAATGCCCATGGACTCGTATAGTTGCCTTTCTGACTCTGAATATTCTGCAGCGCATGCCATTTGGCAGCTTGCTTCAATCCTTTTGGTATTTTGCAGTGTGCTGGCTTGGGTTTGGTGGTGTTGATAGATCTGTGATCGCCTACAGAATGGCATTGGGAGGCCACTGATTGGTGCGTCACTTAGCTGAATGCAGCAACTGCCACTGCCAGGTTGGTGAACGATACTCTCTCAGCGTCTAGCAATCTGATCACACCTAAAGAAAGCTGAGTTGTTGCGGCCTGTGTCGGAGCTTCAGCTGCTTCACACGTGCAACGCATATGTGAGTTGTATTCTGGTGTGTGTCTTTGTTTAGAGAATAATATCTCTACTATATTAAAGTACTAGTTTTCCTAGTTTTATGATTTTCATCGTGTACCTCACATTTAAATTGTAAAAATACTAAGATTTAAATTATAAAAATACTAAAATTATATATAAATGGAGATTTGAACTAGGATTATTAGCTCTAAACTCATATTCATATCCACCTAATCAATAGAACACATATATTTTTATATTTTATATTCTACACCTAAGCATAAAGCATAAATAGAATCGTAGCAATATATGAACAATTTGCTAGTTTCTCTTTATTTACTGGGAAGGGAATTTTCAGACCTCATAGAGCTGCCCATGTGGACGTCACCATGTCGGGCTTGTCATCTGCAGAAGCTCATGGAATCCAGTAGCTTTTCGAACTCAGGCCTGCATTATGTTTCGACAAGGAATTATGTTTCATATAGGAAGTTGGTTAAAATTTAAATAGTACGAAAATTATGCACAATCATGTCGTTTTGTAGCACTGTGAACCTCAGGCCTGCATGGCTTAATTTTCATCGTTGATCGACTAATTAATTGTGATAATAAGATGTATTCGACCGATTGCACTTACCTCTACACAAACATATTGAGCAATCTTTCGCTGTCTCGAAGATGAAATTCATAATTTTATTGGACTTACCAAGTTATCCAATGTTGAAGGAATATTTTTTTTTCATTTGAGGTAGTAACATATACGGGAAGAACTATTTGATCGATGTGATGAAGACGACAACGATTAAATACCATCAAGTCATCACGATACCGGATTGGGAGATGAAGAGGGAACCACGAATACTTTTCGAGGTAAAATTGTCAATGTATTATTTGTCAATAGTTCAAATGTAGTATGATATGGGCACAAAATGTGTATGAAATATTTATTTTTAATGTGTTTGAACATATTATTCAACATTTTTATGCACCTACAAAGTGCTACAGTATCATAAACAATGAAGAAATACGACCGTGGACAGTGTTGTCTAATGATGAAAATCTGAGTTCCAATAATCTAGGATGCCAAATAGCTACATCTAAATCAATCTAGATTATATAGGGGCTGTTTGAATGCAGTGAAGATATATAATAGTTAGTTGGCTAAAAAAATATTGGTGAAATTAGCTAACTAACAAATAACTAGCTAATTTGCTAACTAACAAATGAGCTAGCTAGCTGTCTCTAAGTTAATCTCTGAAAAGTGAAAACTGGCTAGACCATTACTATCACGACAGTCGTTGTTGATCCAGCATTAGGCCGGCGTCAATTGGTCAGTTTTTTGAGAATGAACATAGTGGCACGGCATTGCAATTTGCCGACACCGAAGGCTATACTAAGAATCAGATTAACATGCATTATTTGATATTTTTGTAGTCATTGTGATGCTGTCAACGTACGTCCATCGATGATGCATGGGTGACGGTCAACATGAGGTCGTGTCTCTCATTTTTAAACTTTTCTACCGGACTAAGGCGGGTTCAGTACACCGTACGTGAATAGAAATATGGTCATGGTTTAAAATTTGAACCCATGAACGCCGTCCGTATGGAGAAAAAAACAATTATGTGTAGAGCTAGGCCAGAAAGCCAACCCCGGCCCAAAGTAAGACTAATCTAGCTTAATTCAATCAAATAAAAACTTGACTTAGGTCCTCTTCAGCTTCACCCAGCCCGTGTTAGGGTCCAGACTCCAGACTGTTAAGCATGCGCATGCATCACAACCGCATGGCTGGTTCGCCGACCGGACAGCATCTTTCTTCCAAGCAACGCGCACCGGCCGGCCAGAGCCATTGCAATGCTGCAGGGCATCGCAGTCGCAGCTATGGGCGGTAATGGGCTCTAAATTTTACGCTATAAAATTTAAAGATCGAATTAGATTAGAATCGGATTCTATTTCTATTCATTTTTGAACTAAAATTATTTAAGGGCTAAAACAAATTGTGAAGGGTCGTTTGGATCGCAGCCCATTACCACCCCCAGCAGCGCGCTTTTGGAAGCCGTTGCCATATCCTCGCAGCAGCACCCACTCGCCCAGATGAGTAGCCGGCCTTACGTGCTCCAGCAGGCTCCAGACACCAAAGTGACACACACTACGAACGTGTGCCACTGCCACCAAAGTACTAGTGCCCATACATAGTGCCGCGCGCGACGACGTCGTCGTTCCGATCGATGAACCGGCGGGCCCAAACCGCGGGCAGGTTCGATGAACCGACAGGCGACAGTGCAACACTGCAAGTACAGGACCGGGGAAGAAAAGGGAAAACGTTCAAATTCAGCCGGTAAAAACCCACTTTACCCACAATTTCTATCTCCATATCTATATCTTTATCACATTTTCTATTTCAAACTTCTCCTAAACAGTACATTTACGATATAAAACTGTGTTATACACGCCCACTGGAGTTGCCTTAATCGTTCAGTTTTAATAATATATAAACGCAGGAGATAGATGTGTTGATCCGAATATTCTCTCGGACCATGATCGTCCACATTGCATCGTTTACTGATACTAGTATTTATTGTGCAGCGTTATCCCATCAATATTTATAACACATCTTGTTTAGTGATAATTACTGCTCCAAGTATCCCACTACATACTACACTAGTACTCTCTACAGTCTACACCACACGTCTCATTTAATTCTGGTCCGCTTGAATAATTGCTTAATTCATTATTGCGTTTCACTACCAAAATTGGTAACATCCCTAACGTCATGTACAACCTAGATGCTTTGTTGCGGTTCTCCAAGCACTAGATACATCTAGGATATGTACAACCTTGAGACTACAGTTCAATTTTCAAAATACAAAAAAAAACAGATAAGAGCAACTCTGAGACTCTAGATCATAAATGTAGCTAAGAGACAATATGTATGGAGAATCGTAAAAAGGCACTCATATTTCGTCTCTTGTATTCTTTCAATTGGTCCCTTAGAGACGCCTTAAGAGACCTCATATTAAATAGGGTTGTAGATGCCCTAAGAATCTTATTTTTACAACTCAATGTATTTATGTATCTAATCAATGTATCTTATTCAATAGAATCCCTCATGATATGACTCATTTATGAGGGTGGTATGGACGAAATCGTATCTAGACATAGAGAACCGAGCTAGAGACATCTCTTCACTAACATACGTCTCTTGTACTTTTTTACACTTATCCTCTTGATACTCCTAAAGATATAGATCATTTATGTGGGCCCTAATGCACATAGTATGTAGTTGTTTCTATTTGACCCGAATATTCTGCGTGCGCTTCGTCTCCAATTTAATTCCGGTCAAAGTGAAGTATAATTTCATGTCTGGCCTAGCAAGCTCTACAAAATTACTCATTCCATTTTAAAATAGTAGTCGTTTTAGCTCTAGATTTTTATATTTATATTTATATTTATATAAATAATTATAAATTTAGATATATATAGCATATATTAATTATTGTATGAATCTAATAAAAAAATAAAACGAATTTTGATTTAGGACGTAGTGAGTACAAAGGTTGAAGGAAAGGGGGAATACAACATTACTTCTTGTTAAAAGACGCTGGAGTTCGGGACGCTCCCCGCGCTTCACGCGTCCGGAGAGTTCGGCCTGCCGACGCGTGCTCAACTGCCCATTCACGGAATCGAGATATTTCTTCAATTCTTTGAGCCATTCGCGTCTACGTCCGCTCCCCCATATCCGATCGATCCACTGCACCTCGCGAGCGATAGGGCAACTCCCCTGCACGAATCCACTGCTCCTCGTCCTCCGTCTCCACCGCCGTGGTCGAGCAAGTGGGTCAAGTCGCTGGTGGCCCTCAAGGTGGCCGAGAAGGCGGCGGGACATAAGGGTGGCCATAGGTACCATCTCAGGTGGAGCTAGCCGGTCGTGTCCACGGCGAGCGCTAGCGAGCGCAGTGCTCTGGCGTCCGAGGCTTCTGCGGCTTCGACTGACTCGTATTCGTTGAAACAGACTGAAGCAGCGCTATTAGGGATCAGCGATGTTGAGGAAGTCCAGCTGGAAGTTGCTCGCCTCGGTGAAACGCGTGGACCCGACTAGGGCGCCTGCCTTGGTGATGCGGCAGCCGCCAGGGCCGGGGCCGAGGGTGACGGCGTAGCCCTGCCTGACGAGCTGGCCGGTGGACACCAGGTTCAAATCCAGACCAGGGACGTACCACACGTCGTCGAGGACGATGCGCTCCGTGCGCACCGACCCGCTTCCGCGGACTCGCAGCGGCAGCTCTCTTCCATTGACCACCTGGTGGACGACGACGCCCTCGCCGTCGTTGCCGTTGCCGTGGCCGCCGGTCAGAAGCAGGCTCTGGTTGCCCGTCATATGATGCGCCGCTGCAGACGCGGCGAACCAGGTCGACGACTCACGCGGTGGACTGCATTTGACCTGTCTGCTTGCATCGTCCTCGCCTCTCGCTCCTTTATTATGTCCAAGGAAACAAGTCTCGAATCTGGCCACTTGGAGCAGGAAGCAGAATGGAACTAGAACGGCCAGGATGAAGACACAGACGAATGTTGTTACGACCTCGCTGGAGCTGACGGCACCGAATGAACCGGTGAGCCCAATCAGAAGCAAAAGCGCAAAATGCTTTCTCTTCAGTAGCAACAGCTTGTGGATCACCAACTTGGAATAACTTAGCAGTGTTTCTTGGTTGCTGTCGTCGTCTCTCATGGCCACTCTGTTCCACTGATCCAATGTCAGATCTTTACTAGCTAACAAGCTTGATCCAATTTGTATCATTAAATTCTTTTATATTCATGTTATTTTCCGCTCCTCTACTAATGAGAAGTATTTATCCTTTCAGTATTGCAGCATCTACAATAATCCATGCAGTGCTTATTTGATATACCATTTTTATTACGTTGTTTCATAACAATTATTTTTTACTATTGTCTTTTTTCACATGAATTCTTTTACTGACACCTACTTATGTGGATATGTGATGTTTGTCCAACACTATTGATTTTTTTGCTAATGTGCTCAGTGAGGCTCAGGATGGGATTCTAGATTTGAACAGCACAACATATAGGCCGGTTTGCTGTTGGGTGTGGTGAAGATGATGCAAGTATCTCAGAGCTTGAAAATCTTGATATGATAACTGGTCATGTGGAAATTAGCAACCTTAAAAATCTAAGGGATCCAAGTGAGGCAGAAAAGGCCATGTTGAAGCAGAAGAATAATATATGGAGTTTGGAGTTGGATTGGTCTTCAAGTCAAACCAAGGAAGAGTTAGTATCAGATGCGGAACAAGACCAGGGTGTGCTTGGTGCTCTTGAACCACCATCACAAATTAAGAACATGAGAATCTGCGGTTATAGAGGCCTCTGTTTGCCACACTGGATGATGCAAAATGATTCTTGTTGTGCAGATAAACTGATAAAGCAAACCAGCATATGTCAGTTGCTTTCTCTAACAGATATGACACTAGAAGGATTTCCAAACTTGAAGTATATACGAGGACTTTTGGTGTTTGGTTCGCTCAAGTCCCTGAACCTGCTCAGAATGGCTAATTTAGAGGAGCTGTGGACTACGACAAATGGTTCTAAAATTCATGGGTGCTGTTTTCCTGTCCTGTCTGAGCTATGTATAACAGGCTGCCCAAAACTGAATGTGAAGCCCTACTTCCCACCTTCATTGATTACGTTGTCTTTTGAAGACAGCAATGAGCAGCTGTTATCCCCAAGCAGTTTTTTCCATCGGCTTCCTCTATCTGCCGATGAGCCATCGTCGTCCTGCAACGTGCATTCAGATTCAGCAGCCCTTCATCTCAAGAAACTATGGCTGACAGGCTCATCATCGAGTTGGGGGTACCTGCGGCACTGCGCTGAACTGGAGATCTTGCACATTGAGTGCTGCAATGACATGGTAGAATTGCTTGAGATCCTTCAAAACCTAACATCACATCCATGTAGCAGTTGTCTATAATGGGTTGTCAGGCCCTTGGCAAGCTGCCTGACTGGCTTGGCGAACTGCGCTCTTTACGATGGCTGAGCATCATGGCGACCCCATTAATTGACAACCTCCCAGAGTCAACAAACCAACTTACGTCCCTGTCTCTCTGCAGATTAGTCGCTGGGACAATCTGAAGCAGCTGCCTGACGTGATGCAGCACCTCACCTCCCTTGAGAGACTCAACCTGATATGCTGTGGTGAACTGACTGTGCTGCCGGAAATGACTGATAATGTGTTGAGCACTTTGGGGGAAATGACTGATAACTCATTGTTCAGATATGCGTTAAGCAATGGTTGTTACTATTTTGTGTAAGACCTAACAGAAACAATCATCGGCTTGTGGGGAAGATACAAAATAATGAGGAATTACATGCCTAAAGTTGGTACTCTTGGCCTTGATATGATGTTCCTGACATGTACTGTGCAGATGGTCATATTTCTAGGAGTGCCATTTTCAGAATGACATCACTTATTCATTTGGAGTACTCATCTGAGCACTGAGTTGCTACCTTAAGATTACCTATTTCATGTTCTTTAAAAACAGCTTACCAATTTCATGGAATTACTCTTTGTACATAGTACACAACAGCTTCAACACGGATACGATATATAGTTGTTTCACAAGATGGCATCGGTTTAGTAGAATTGATGGCATATAAGCTTAGAACTCAGTTTCCTTTGCTTGTACATTTATATTGACTGCCCCCGCAAATAAAATTCAACAATGTGCCCCTGAAACTAAGATAGAATCTCTACATACGGAATCACTAAATGGTTGTATTTTCCAATATAAATTGCACATCATTTCGTCTGGATAAGTCAACATGAGACCACTTTTGCTAGGATATTTGTATTTGTAGATATTGGGACACAAAACTAAAAATATTATGAGTCTTAGCTAAACTCCTTCAGAGGCACATTGTATTATGAGCTAACCCGATTTGTTTTTTAGCTTTCAGCACTTCCATATTCTGCTCATTGTGTATTTTTTTTCTTAATATCACTGTACTATATGTCACAACCTTTTCATGCATTGACCAATAACTTAGCATTTGTAATGGGTTTCTCCTTTCTGTATCATTATGTATTTATGTGTACTTCTAGGGAGTACCATTTTCTTCATGTTGGCGATGGAATGCTACAATCTAAGTCGCTTGGTCGAGATTCATATGTCTTTGGTGGGTTATCAATTTTCTTTACAAAGATTTGAGTCACATGTATGTTGATGGGTTGGTATATTAGCAGGAGATCAAGAATAAAATGGTTCTACTGAAACCCCTACAAGATGCCTTCCACTCTGTGACTCGTCATTGGGTTCACTCAGATTCTACTGCCCCTTGACGGAATGCTTTGCTCTGTGGTTGATGATCCTGAGCATGGTGAGGCGTTGATAGCAAATGTGGAGTGCCCACACTGCTGCCGGATGTTCTGTGCCCAGTGTAAGGTTCCATGACACGCTGGTGTCGCTTGCGCAGAGTTCAAGTTCCAACGACCGAGGAAGGATGAGCAGGGCAGAGAGGACCTACTGCCGAGGAAGGTCGAACAAGAGAGCAAGTGGCAAGGTGCCCCGAGTGCAAGATATATGTGGAGAAGATCAGGGGCTGTGTATTTATCATTTACGGGTACTACTCACGAATAGAACATTCATTACACTGAGTACAAATGATGATCATCTTATTTGTTTCAATTTACAGGTGCAGCCATTGCTTCTGCTACCTTTGTGCATCCCCAATGTCTAGGGACAACCGTTGTTGCAAAACCTGCAATCGAACCTGAGGAATGCCTTGAAATCGCCAAGCTCTCTACTTGAAGGAAAGAAACTCATATTAGCTAATATTATATGTGTGCTGCTGGTTCATTTTCAGAAGCAATTACCATTCATCAAAAATAGGCTAACACGGCTATATATCAGGAAAAGTCGATTACAAGCAAAACATATATTGACCTGTAAAGCAAACCACAAATGGGCATCATAGCTGAATGATAATTGAGAATGATTCGTCTTGAGAAGTACAAATCCTCAGACACGTCGTTTTTATTCATTCAAGTCTTTTAAGTCTAACTGTAGATCATGGCAAGTATAGTGTACAAAAGGTCATTACAATTTTTAGGGATAATTGTTTGCGTTGTTATAAAACATTTCTTAATTTTTTGTGTTGTGGTAGGGCGCCCGTAAGGGCGCTTTTATGTTCTAGTTTTACTAACGAGTAACCTCTTAGCCTAGCTAGTTGAACAAGGCGTTTCGGACAGTAAAGTTGTTTTTGCGCAAAAGTGGGCTTACGTTTCTGAATTTTTAAATACAATACATGGGGACGGACAAATCTATACTACTTATTAAGGCTCTAAAGGTAGCCTGCCTTTTCTCGTTCTGCCATTATACGATCTCAACCATCCGTTCTACCATTATGTAATCCCAGCCGTCCGATTTACGTTTCAGTCTACCTCTCCGATCCCGCACAGGCGCACACCGATCCCGCACGCGCATGGAAGGAGGCAGGTACCCTTCCCCGTCGCCCCAGATCTCGCGCCAGCCCCCGCCCTACCCCGCCTGCCCTTCCACTCTTCCCCCGCCGCCCCCTGGTCAACGTCACGAACCCGGGCCTCGTGCTGCTCGCCGTGGCCACGCGGTTCGACGAGCGGGTCACGGAGCTACTGAGCGCGCTCGCTGACGCGGCGGCGGGGCGACCAGGCGGGTGGGCCATCGGCGAAGCGCCATGGTCGTCGTCGGGGGGCAGGAACCGGGCGGTGTACGCGCGCCGCGCGCCCGGCTCTTCATCGCCTCCACCCGCTCCAGCGTCTCCACCACCTCCTTCATCGAGGGCCGGCTGCGAGGCTCGCCGGCCAGGCAGCCGAGCGTCAGTTGCGCCGCTTGGAACACCTGCTTTTGTTGATCGTTTGTTTTGGTCTAATTTCGGTGGGTCTATCCGCAGAGAGGAAGAAGCAGAAGCTCTCCGAGATCCAATCCGGCGTTGAGGAAGCTGAATCACTGGTAAATAGATGCCGCGACGCGTTCTGTTTTGGGGATCCCCTTGGCTAACGGGACATACGACATTTGGGGAATGGGTAGAAAAGCAGAGATTAGAGATTTTTCGTTTCCGTCCGTGCAGTTTTGGTGTTCCAACGGAGTTGCGAGATGTTTATGTGCCTTAGTCTTCAATTTGGGGGTTGGGGGAAAAGTAATTTTATGTTTTTGTTTTGTGTCTGCAGATTTGGAACGAGAGCAAAGCAGCACAGTTTCAAGAATGTGGGGCAATTTGAATGTTCGTTCCTGCTGCACTGCTACTGCTTTTAGAATTGTAGTATGCCTCATCATTTATTTATTTCTAAAAAAACTTGCATGAATTCTATCGTGACTTTTATTGAGAAAATAATGTATTTACGTATCTTCATGTTTCTGATAAAGGTATTTGTATATGCATCGGTGCTACATATGTGAATACAGGTTTTGTTTCAACTCTGAAGTCTCAAGTTGAATTCTAAAGTCCAGTTTGTTTTCTACTGTGCTGTTGCAGGAACCCATCCGAACAAGGTCGCAATCATGATAAGCAGATAGAGCAAGCATATGATGATATTTTGAATTCGTCGAAGCATACTTTGGGCAGCATGATGGAGCTGCAGGAGGTTCAGTTATTTGCACACATTGTTTTTCTTTCACTCCTATGATTTTCCTCAATATGATCAAAATGTTTCTTTTGCAAATAATGATTGAAATGTTTCTCATTGTACTCAACCTCTTAAACTACCTATAGGCTTTGCTTGAGGGTAATCAGGCTACAAAGGATGCCAATGGTATTGCTGCTCTCTATATTGTTCTTGTTCTAATGTAAAAACAACAACACAACTCTTTACTCGATCCCAGAAATTCCTTCTGCCTCAAATGGAGACAATGACGAGTGGTCAGAAGTACAGAGATTGCAGACAAGGTAAATTTTGCAATAGAAATAACTAACCAACCATTAGTGCTTGAAAAAAACTGGACGGGTGACTGGGGCATGTGGTTTCATCAACATTTGGACCTCAACGGTCTAATCAGTATAACTTAGAAGTTGGCTAGCGCTTGAAAAACACTGCATGACACTAAGCATTTGTTTATTTTCAGCTGCTTACACCCCTATGATTTCAAGTAACTACTTGTCTACTTGTGATAATCACCTGAATATGAGTATTTGAAATGCTTATCACGTCTCGGCAATTGCATTTCTTTTATGCGTAACTGAAGTCTGCTCTAGCTTCCTAATAGAGTTCATTTTTTTAATACAGAAACCACTCTGAGATAGCCACAATATAGTAAAAGTGGCAGCTAAGGTACTAAAAACACCCATGCAAATAAGAAAAAAAATGAATCTTGTATTTTAATTTTGTTAAATACCTCTATAGTTTGGCGATATATTGTGTTACCATCCTGCTTGTAGCCTGTAGGTCATTATATGAGCCATCAAATTGCGATGACAGTTGCCACAAATCCAGTTTCATATGAAGGTATTAGCTGTGTAACAAGCTAACTGCTGCTCTCTACCCAATAAGTTATTCGATTGGATTAGTAGGTTGCATCCAAGGTTATTCAATTGGATCAGTAGGTTGCATCCAAGGTATACTGCTGCTCTCTGCCCAATAAGTTATTCAATTCGATCAGTAGGTTGCCTGTTCCCTTCATTTTATTAAAAAATACATAATAATATAATAAGTACCTGTTTGTTCTAAAATAATACTTCTGTAAATGAGGATATTAATTTTCCTTTTGGTAATAATGCAGGTTGATGATACTGAAGTCATCAGTTTTTTGCTGCAAACTGAAATAATTCCTCTGTGCTTGCGAACCATGGAGATGGGTAGTGAGCTATCCAAAACTGTATGTAGCTAGCCATATATTCTCATTCAAATATCATAATTTATCTCTTCTGCTTAATACTGGCAAAGGTGTAATAGTTTTTTTAGTATTGATTTGTCACCTGAAGTTTATCTTGTGCACTACTACTTTGCCATCATCAGTTATCTCTAGAATATTCTTGTCCTGTACCATCTTCTCTCTGATAAGCCTAAATTTGTACAATTCATAAGCCTAAAAGATGACTTATATAATATATACAAGGACCCTCAAGAGTTGTTTGGCAATTCAGTGACTGTCCTGGGTCCTGTTTTGGGGAGCTTCTGGTAGCTTTTGCTTCTCCAAAAGAAAAGCTAGAAGCTCCCCCCAAACAGAGCAGCTTCTTCAAGCCGGTAAAAGCTTCAAAAGCTGTAATTATACTAAAAACAGTGAAGCTCCCTCAGAGCAGCTTCCCAGCTCTCCAGGAGATGCTTTTGGAGAAGCTACAGTTTCCCCAAACAGGGCCCTGCTCTGTTGAACCCCCCCCCTTCCTGATACATATTTGAATATGAGTTTATAGTGTGTGGGAGGTGTAAGTAGGGGGGTAATGGGTTCTAAATTTTATACTATAAAAATTAAGGATCGGATTAGAATTGAGCTCTATTTCTATTCATTTTTGAACTAAAATTAATTAAGGGCTCAAATGAATTATGAAGAAGCATTAGGATCATGATCCATTACCACCCCTACGTGTAAGATGTTTTTTGGTGGTTGTGGTTGATTTTGAATTTTAAGGCCGCATATGTCTCATGGACCACACAAGCTCATATTCATCTACATTTGTAGCCGTCACTAACTTAGCCAAATATGCATATGTGGCGGCTAGCAACAGGTCCTTGGTTTCTTGGGTTATTTATTCTCTTTTTATCGTGTTTGAATGTTTTCGTGTTCATTTGCATAACATCTTAGGTCTACATCAGTATATGAATTGAGATCAAATGTGAATTGGACCACACAAACTCATATTCATCTACATTTGTAGTCGTCACTAACTTAGCCAAATATGCATATGTCCGCTTCTGATTTCATTGTCTTTTCTTCAGGAGTTTGGGGATCAAGGAGAGGACTCCATTATCTTGTCACCGCGACTGAAGGAGATTAGTACTCCTGACCGCCCCGCTGCCCTCCGTTTCCTAGGTACACGCATAACAGCCATTGGTATGAATACATGTTTTATACGTGAATGGAGTTCCAGTTTAATTTAAAGATTCAAGTTCACTACAACAAGATTTTACAGTACTGAGCCCATTTGACTTTCCTTGAGAAATAGCCAGTGCTTTTTGGTCTGCGAGTTCCTGCACTTGGTTAATCAACTGTGTCGCCTGATCTTCTACTTGTTTGCGCGAGAAGGTCAAAGCCACTTTCGAAGCTATTAGTTCAGAACACACAACATCTAGCTAAATACATCACCTGTTTGAAGTCATTGATTGTATTCTTGATATCATCTTTATTCTTGAATGTCATTTGTGCCAGTTCATTTAACTCTTGTGCTGCAAACCAACCTAACATCGTCAATTCATTTAATCTCTCAATCTCAGTTTCCTTTCTTTTAGTTTCACATTGAAGCTCCCTAATTGTTGCTTCTCGATGTGCAGTGGCCTGATTAGCTACAAGAAGCTCTTGTTCCATGGACTCGATCTCTGGACCGCACTATCGTTGCCTTAGCCCCTAGGTCGTGCTGCCCTCTGGCCTCCTCATCGTACAATTCACCAACATCTCCAATGTAAGTGCAGCAGGTTCAGTAATGAACTCAGAAGTGGCATCAGAATACTCCAAGAGTTTTTTGTTCTTTTTGCCTGGATATATACCGAGGGAAATGCATTCAAAACTCCTATAGATGACGAATCCCATCTCTCCCTCTTTTCCCGGACACGGATCCCCAGGTCCGTCTCCGTGCTTTACTCATTTGTTTTTTACAAGTTCAGATCCACTTGCGTACTCACATAGTGGACATCTGTTATGCACATGTGTAAACCAGCATAAGAATTAAGAATTATGCTCATTTTATCTATGAAGTCCTTACACTCGAAAATGCATGTGTTATTTAGCTTGAGAATAAATAAAATTATTAGCAAGGAGAAAACAAAAAAATAGGACTAAAGAATAGAGTCACATTGGTTTAAATTAGTACCTAGAAGTAAAAAAAGATGATCTAAATTAGATACATCATACCAAATACCATATTACTATTCCAGTTACCCCTTCTACTATGCCTAGATATCAAATTCTTGAAGGTTGGCCTTCTCATTTTCAGTAATAGCCTGACGAAAGTAGAGTATGTTTGTATGAGCAATTATGCTGCTCACTACTGCCTTGCGCTATAATAGGCCACTACTGATTTGACATGCTTTTTCTACGTTAGATAGCTCATAAACATGCTAACTCATAAAAATGATGGCAAAGGGGAGCCACAAAATGTCAATTATTTTGTCAAGTATTAGCAGTTTTCTTGTGTATGTGATCAGACTAACACTGCATGTCTTTGTTTTCCTATAAAACTATGTATGATGAAACCATGGTGTGATTGTATTGGCTGGCCTTACCCTGTTTTGTTGCAATGCATTCGTTGCTGTACAGGTAATATGTTGAAACACAATTCATTGCATATGACAATTCTGTTTTTTCTTTCTAGAATATTGACAGATTGTTTGATCATTATTTTCTAAGCAATAATCATGGCTATTCTTATAGTATTGCATAATACCTTTTTTCGAACCCTAGCGCATTGATTCTTTAGTGAAGTGATTATAGTGATCCCAGCAAGAGAGTAGGGTGGGGAGCAGAGGGTTGATTCTGGACTGATTTCGGTGGAGATTAAATGGGGAGCAGTGAGGAGCATGTTTTTTTAGATCCCACCAGAATATGTGCGCCATTTTGTTGTTTGGCTGAGGAGTGATGCTCAGGGAGAATCCGTTCTCAGGAGCTGTGCCAAATGTCGCCTTAGGTTTTATGATATGACCTGACTTCTATGTTAATATTTGTTATATCTTTATTTTATTTGAGGTTACAAAGGTGGTGTTCTCAAGCTAGAAACAAAGTTGTGGCTAGGTCAAAACTAGATGATGCTCTTGAACCGTGTCTTTTGACTATGTTACTTGTTGGAGGTTTGATGTTCACTAATATGTTGTTCAACTTTGAGCAGGTCAGCAATTGACTGGTGTTGCTGGCAGCCTGGCATATCTGGCACCTGAGGTTATACTAGGAAATTACTCCCAAAAGGTAGATGTATGGGCTGCCGGGGTGCTTCTGCATGTTCTGTTGATGGGCACTCTTCCATTCCAAGGAAAATCTGTCGAAGCTATCTTTGATGATATAAAGACTGCTGAACTTGACTTTCACAGCAGTCAGTGGGCATCCGTGTCACTTCTTGCTCATGATCTCTGAAAGTTGCCTAGAGGGGGGGTGAATAGGCAAGTTAAAACTTTTTCAACAAAAACTAGAAGCAAACTGGGTAAAACTGAATTGATCTCGAAATTCACTCAGTTAACTTTGGAAATGAGATGTTCTAAATGATCCACAGGGTTCAAAGTAGTAGATCTGAGAAGGGCACTTCTCAAAATCCACACACCAAAAAGATATAAACAAATCTTTTACGGAATGGTGAGAGAACGAAGAACACAAACAAACACAATGAGCAAGAACACAAGAGACACAAGATTTATCCCGAGGTTCGGTCACACCACCAAGGTGCCCTACTTCCTCGTTGAGGCGCCCACAAAGAGCCGGGTCTCTTTCAACCCTAATCCTCCCTTTGCCGACCACAAAGGTCAAGCTCACACAATAATCTTTGCTCAAACGAGCGGGTAATACAAACTTTCTTGTGGTCTTCCACAAGATTTGGAGACTCACAAGAGACACCTAGTCGTCTAGGAGCTAGAAGCTCCAAGAGTAATGAATCCACAAAGAACTCGATGTAGTACCAAAGCTCGAATCAAGAAGAAGAGCAAGAGAGATTTAGAGATGAAGCACAAAACCGCAGCTCTCAAGCTCACTCAAAGATTTCTCTCCAAAGATTTGAAATGGGAGAGGCAAGAGATGTGAGAGAGAGAGAGGGAGGTGTTTCTTGGGTTAGAAATGGAGTTCAAATCGTGCTCTCGGCTATGGGGAGAGAGGTAGGAGGTAGTATATATAGTGGGAGCTCAAAACTAGCCGTTGGGCAGATTTTTCTGCCTGAGACCGGTTGAACCTCCCCCTAGGGCGGTTGAACCTCCCCTGGCAGGCCTGGCAGCCTGTCTGCCAGTCTGACTGGCAGACTGACGCGCAGACTGACCTGCAGACTGGTCAAGTTGACCAAGACCGGTTGAACCGCCCAGGGGGGCGGTTGAACCGCCCCTCATAGCTCTGGCGACCTGTTTGCCAGTCTGACTGGCAGACTGCAGAACAGAGGTCAGAGGGGTCAGAGACCAGCTGAACTGCCCCTCAGGACCAGTTCAACTGGTCTTTGAGAGCACCTAGAGGGGGGGGTGAATAGGTGATCCTGTGAAACTTTAAACCTTAAGCCACAAAAACTTGTTAAGTGTTAGCACAATGACTGCCAAGTGGCTAAAGAGAGTCTCAACAAAACACAATACCACAAGAGATCAAGCACAGAGGTGACACAGTGGTTTATCCCGTGGTTCGGCCAAGACCAACGCTTGCCTACTCCACGTTGTGGCGTCCCAACGGACGAGGGTTGCAATCAACCCCTCTCAAGCGGTCCAAAGACCCACTTGAATACCACGGTGTTTTGTTTTGCCTTTCACTATCCCGTTTGCAAGGAATCTCCACAAATTGGAGTCTCTTGCCCTTACAAGTATATGATCACAAAAAGCACAGAGTAAGGGAGGGAAGCAACACACACAAATCCACAGCGAAACGCGCACACACACGGCCAAGAATCGAGCTCACAAGACTATTTCAAAGTTCTCACTAGAACGAAGCTCGATTCACTTGGAATGACAAACGGATGCGCAAAGACTGAGTGTGGATGATCAAGAATGCTCAAAGGTTGCTTGTGTGTCTCCTCCATGCGCCTAGGGGCCCCTTTTATAGCCCCAAGGCAGCTAGGAGCCGTTGAGAGCAAATCCGGAAGGCCATCCTTGCCTTCTGTCGTCGGGGGCACCGGACAGTCCGGTGCACACCGGACACTGTCCGGTGCCCGATTTCTTTCCTTAACTGGCGCTGCCGACCGTTGCAGACCATTGGCAGATCTGGAGCCGTTGGCGCACCGGACATGTCCGGTGCACACCGGACAGTCCGGTGCCGTCTTCCGACCGTTGGCTCGGCCATGTGTCCCGCGCAGATTGCGCGGCCGACCGTTGGCCCCGCCGACAGTTGGCTCACCGGACAGTCCGGTGCACACCGGACAGTCCGGTGAATTTTAGCCGTACGCCGTCGGCGAATTCCCGAGAGCGGCCAGTTCGCTCCGAGCCAGCCTGGCGCACCGGACACTGTCCGGTGCACACCGGACAGTCCGGTGCTCCAGACCGAGCTGAGTCTTGGCTGCACACAGCCAAGTCATTTTCTCCTCTTCTCTTTTCTTCTTCTTTCTGTTTCTAACACTTAGATAAGTATATTAGTACACAAAACCAATGTACTAAAGCTTAGAAACATACCTTTACTTCATGATTTGCACCTTGTTCATCCATGGACATAAATTCACAATTAAGCACATGTGTTGGCACTCAATCACCAAAATACTTAGAAATGGCCAAAGGGCACATTTCCCTTTCAATCTCCCCCTTTTTGGTGATTTATGCCAACACAACATAAAGCAACTAGAACAAGAGCAAACTCACTTCAAATAAAATAAATTTGAGTTTTATTCAATTTTGGCATATATGGATCATCCTTTGCCACCACTTGGTTTGTTTTTGCAAATCAAACTCAAATCTCTATCTCTAAGTCAAACACACATGTTGAGGCATAAAGAGAGTCATTTCAAAAGATATTGATCAAAGATTTCAAAAACTCCCCCTTTTTCCCATAATTACTACTTCTCCCCACAAGAAGCCAAAAGAGACAATAAAAGGGTTTTGACAAACCAAAAACTCTACTTTACTATTTTCAAATTTCTCAAGTGGTACCTGATCCATTTATTGCTTTGGCCTTTATTTTCTCCCCCTTTGGCATTAAGCACCAAAACGGGATCAATCTTGGCCCTTTAACCCCATTGCCTCACCAAAATCTTCAATTAAGAGCAAATGGCAATAAGAGTTCATGAGATGGACTTGGAATTAATTACCCTCTCATCGGAGTGCAGTGGAAGTCTTGCATGATCCAAGTCCACCTTTTCCCTTTCAATTCTCCTTTGAGACTAAATCAAACAAACTCAAGCATATGGTTAGTCTCAAGGGATCAAGTTGTAACACATCTCCCCCTAAACATGTGCATCACTTTGCAACGGACTTGTGAGGTCCAGGGAGTGTTTGTACAACTTGAGCACCATAATAAGCAACAAAATGCAGAATGAATATGATCAAGGGCATAAATACATGTATGCTACATTTCAATCCAAGTTCCACGAATCTAGGACATTTAGCTCACTACGCAACCTGCAAAAGGTCTTCTCATCTAGAGGCTTGGTAAAGATATTGGCTAGCTGGTTCTCGGTGCTAACATAAAACACTTCGATATCTCCCTTTTGCTGGTGGTCTCTCAAAAAGTGATGCCGGATGTCAATGTGCTTTGTGCGGCTGTGCTCAACAGGATTTTCCGCTATTCGGATAGCACTCTCATTATCACATAGGAGTGGGACTTTGCTCAGATTGTAGCCAAAGTCCCGGAGGGTTTGCCTCATCCAAAGTAGTTGCGCGCAACACTGTCCTGCGGCAACGTACTCGGCCTCAGCGGTGGATAGGGCAACGGATGTTTGTTTCTTAGAGTTCCATGACACCAGGGACCTTCCTAAGAATTGGCACGTCCCCGATGTACTCTTCCTATCGACCTTACATCCAGCATAGTCGGAATCTGAGTACCCAATCAAGTCAAAGTTATACCCCTTTGGATACCAGATCCCGAAGCAAGGCGTAGCGACTAAATATCTAAGAATTCGCTTCACCGCCACCAAGTGACACTCCTTAGGATCGGATTGAAATCTAGCACACATGCATACGCTAAGCATAATATCCGGTCTACTAGCACATAAGTAAAGCAAAGAACCTATCATGGACCGGTATGCTTTTTGATCAACGGACTTACCTCCTTCGTTGAGGTCGGTGTGTCCGTCGGTTCCCATCGGCGTCTTTGCGGGCTTGGCGTCCTTCATCCCAAACCTCTTTAGCAGATCTTGCGTGTACTTCGTTTGGGAGATGAAGGTGCCGTCCTTGAGTTGCTTCACTTGGAACCCAAGGAAGTAGTTCAACTCGCCCATCATCGACATCTCGAATTTCTGCGTCATCACCCTGCTAAACTCTTCACAAGACTTTTGGTTAGTAGAACCAAATATTATGTCATCGACATAAATTTGGCACACAAACAAATCACCATCACAAGTCTTAGTGAAAAGAGTTGGATCGGCTTTCCCAACCTTGAAAGCATTAGCAATTAAGAAATCTCTAAGGCATTCATACCATGCTCTTGGGGCTTGTTTAAGTCCATAGAGCGCCTTAGAGAGCTTACACACGTGGTCGGGGTACCGCTCATCCTCGAAGCCAGGGGGTTGCTCTACGTACACCTCCTCCTTTATTGGTCCGTTGAGGAAAGCGCTCTTCACATCCATTTGGTACAACCTGAAAGAATGGTGAGCGGCATATGCTAGCAAGATACGAATTGATTCTAGCCTAGCCACAGGAGCAAAAGTCTCCTCAAAGTCCAAACCTGCGACTTGGGCATAACCTTTTGCCACAAGTCGAGCCTTGTTCCTTGTCACCACCCCGTGCCCGTCCAGTTTGTTGCGGAAAACCCACTTGGTTCCCACAACATTTTGCTTGGGACGAGGCACCAGCGTCCAAACTTCATTGCGCTTGAAGTTGTTAAGTTCCTCCTGCATGGCCAACACCCAATCCGGATCTAGCAAGGCCTCCTCTACCCTGAAAGGCTCAATAGAGGAGACAAAAGAGTAATGTTCACAAAAATTAACTAGTCGAGACCGAGTAGTTACTCCATTGCTAATGTCACCCAGAATTTGGTCGACGGGATGATCCCTTTGAATCATCGCTCGAACTTGGGTTGGAGGTGCCGGTTGCGCTTCTTCCTCCATCACATGATCATCTTGTGCTCCCCCTTGATCACACGCCTCCTTTTGATGAACCTGTTCATCGTCTTGAGTTGGGGGATGCACCGTTGTTGAGGAAGAAAGTTGACCTCGTTCATCTTGTTCCTGTGGCCGAACGTCTCCAATCGCCATGGTTCGTATAGCGGCCGTTGGAACATCTTCTTCATCTACATCATCACAATCAACAACTTGCTCTCTTGGAGAGCCATTAGTCTCATCAAATACAACGTCGCTAGAGACTTCAACCAAACCCGATGATTTGTTGAAGACTCTATACGCCTTTGTATTTGAATCATAACCTAATAAAAACCCTTCTACAGCTTTGGGAGCAAACTTAGAATTTCTACCCTTCTTCACTAGAATGTAGCACTTGCTCCCAAATACACGAAAGTACGATACATTGGGTTTGTTACCGGTTAGTAGCTCATACGAAGTCTTCTTGAGGAGTCGATGAAGATAGACCCTGTTGATGGCGTGGCAAGCCGTGTTCACAGCTTCCGACCAAAAGTACTCGGGGGTCTTGAACTCTCCAAGCATCGTCCTCGCCATATCGATTAGCGTCCTGTTCTTCCTCTCTACCACACCATTTTGCTGTGGTGTGTAGGGAGCGGAAAACTCGTGCTTGATCCCTTCCTCCTCAAGAAACTCCTCCACTTGTAGGTTCTTGAACTCGGACCCGTTGTCGCTCCTAATCTTCTTCACCTTGAGCTCAAATTCATTTTGAGCTCTCCTGAGGAAGCGCTTGAGGGTCCCTTGAGTTTCAGACTTATCCTGCAAAAAGAACACCCAAGTGAAGCGGGAAAAGTCATCAACAATAACTAGACCATACTTACTTCCTCCTATGCTTAGATAGGCGACGGGTCCGAAGAGGTCCATATGCAGCAGCTCCAGAGGTCTTGACGTGGTCATCACATTCTTGCTGTGATGTGCTCCTCCCACTTGTTTACCTGCCTGACAAGCTGCACAAGGTCTATCTTTTTCGAAATAAACATTTGTTAGACCTATCATGTGTTCTCCCTTTAGAAGCTTGTGGAGGTTCTTCATCCCCACATGTGCTAAGCGGCGATGCCACAGCCAGCCCATGCAAGTCTTAGCCATTAAGCATGCATCTAGACCGGCCTCTTCTTTTGCAAAATCAACTAAGTAAAGCTTGCCGTCTAGTACACCCTTAAAAGCCAGTGAACCATCACATCTTCTAAAGACAGACACATCTACATTTGTAAATAAACAATTATATCCCATATTGCACAGTTGACTAACAGATAGCAAATTGTAACCAAGAGACTCAACTAAAAACACATTTGAAATTGAGTGCTCATTAGAAATTGCAATTTTACCTAACCCTTTTACCTTGCCTTGATTCCCATCACCGAATATAATTGAATCTTGGGAATCCTTATTTTTGACGTAGGAGGTGAACATCTTCTTCTCCCCCGTCATATGGTTTGTGCATCCGCTGTCGATAATCCAGCTTGAACCCCCGGATGCATAAACCTGCAAGGCAAATTTAGGCTTGGGTCTTAGGTACCCAACTCATGTTGGGTCCTGCAAGGTTAGCACAAATGTCCTTAGGGACCCAAATGCAAGTTTTATCTCCCTTGCATCTTGCCCCTAACTTCCTAGCAATTACCTTCTTACCCTTTCTACAAATAGCAAAGGGAGCATTGCAAGCATAATAAATGGTAGAAGGTTTGTTCACAACTTTTCTAGGAACATGAGCAAAATTTCTCCTAGGCATATGCACAATATTTCTCCTACACATATCTCTATCATGTTTATAGGAAGAACTAGAAGCAAACGTGGCATGAGAATCATAAACATGTGAATCAAAATCATTATAAGCATTTCTAGCATGTCTCCTATCATTATACATAAAAGCATGGTTCTTTTTAGCACTACTAGCCATAGGGGCCTTCCCCTTCTCCTTGACGAAGATGGGAGCCTTATGGCTTGTTAAGTTCTTGGCCTCTCTCTTGAAGCCAAGACCATCCTTAATTGAGGGGTGTCTACCAACCGTGTAGGCATCCCTTGCAAATTTTATTTTATCAACTTCACTCTTGCTAGTCTTAAGTTGGGCATTAAGACTAGTCAATTCCTCATTTAATTTGGAAATTAAAACTAGGTGTTCACTACAGGCATCAACATCGAAATCCTTACACCTAGTGCAAATCATAACATGTTCTACACAAGAATTAGATTTATTTGCTACTTCTAACTTAGCATTTAAATCATTGTTAACACCTTGTAAAGTAGAAATGGCTTCATGACAAGTAGATAGTTCATAAGAAAGCATTTCATTTCTTTTCACTTCTAAAGCATATGATTTTTGTGCCTCTACAAATTTATCATGTTCATCATACAATAAATCCTCTTGCTTTTCTAAAAGCCTATCCTTTTCATTCAATGCATCAATAAATTCATTGATTTTATCTATCTTAGATCTATCTAAGCCCTTGAACAAGCATGAATAATCTATGTCATCATCATCACTAGACTCATTATCACTAGACGAAGCATAAGTGGAGTCTTGAGTACTCACCTTCTTCTCCCTTGCCATAAGGCATGTGAGACGCTCGTTGGGGAAGAGGGAAGACTTGTTGAAGGCAGTAGTGGCGAGTCCTTCATTGTCGGAGTCGGAGGAGGAGCAATCCGAGTCCCACTCCTTTCCTAGATGTGCCTCGCCCTTTCCCTTCTTGTATTGCTTCTTCTTCTCTCTTTTGTTCCCCTTTTCCTGGTCACTTTCATTATCGGGATAGTTAGCGATAAAATGACCAAGCTTACCGCATTTGAAGCATGAGCGCTTCCCCTTTGTCTTGGTCTTGCTTGGCTGCCCCTTGCGACCATTTAGCGCCGTCTTGAATCTTTTGATGATGAGAGCCATCTCTTCATCATTGAGTCCGGCCGCCTCAATCTGTGCCACCTTGCTGGGTAGCGCCTCCTTGCTTCGTGTTGCCTTGAGAGCAAGGGGTTGCGGCTCGTTGATCGGACCATTCAAGGCGTCGTCCACATACCTCGCCTCCTTGATCATCATTCGCCCGCTAACAAATTTCCCAAGAACTTCTTCGGGCGACATCTTGGTGTACCTGGGATTTTCACGTATATTGTTTACCAAATGAGGATCAAGAACGGTAAATGACCTTAGCATTAGGCGGACGACGTCGTGGTCCGTCCATCGCGTGCTCCCGTAGCTCCTTATTTTGTTGATAAGGGTCTTGAGCCGATTGTATGTTTGCGTCGGCTCCTCGCCTCTTATCATTGCGAACCGTCCGAGCTCTCCCTCCACCAACTCCATCTTGGTGAGCAAGGTGACGTCGTTCCCCTCATGAGAAATCTTGAGGGTGTCCCAGATCTGCTTGGCGTTATCCAAGCCGCTTACTTTATGGTATTCATCCCTGCACAAGGAAGCTAGAAGAACAGTAGTAGCTTGTGCATTCTTATGAATTTGTTCATTAATGAACATGGGACTATCCGAACTATCAAAGTGCATTCCACTCTCTACAATCTCCCAAATACTAGGATGGAGAGAGAATAGGTGACTACGCATTTTGTGGCTCCAAAATCCGTAGTCCTCTCCATCAAAGTGTGGGGGTTTGCCGAGTGGAATGGAGAGCAAATGTGAATTTGAACTTTGCGGAATACGAGAGTAGTCAAAAGAAAAGTTCGAATTAACCGGTTTCCTTCTCTCGTAGTTGCTGTGGTTGTCCTTTTGGGAAGAAGTAGACTCATCGCTGTCGTAGTAGACGATCTCCTTGATGCGCCTTGTCTTCTTCTTCTTCCCTTCCTTCCGTCTGTGGCCCGAGCCGGAGTCGGTAGGCTTATCGTCCTTTGGCTCGTTGACGAAGGATTCCTTCTCTTTGTCGTTGATCACGATACCCTTCCCCTTAGGATCCATCTCTTCGGGCGGTTAGTCCCTTTGTGAAGAGAACGGCTCTGATACCAATTGAGAGCACCTAGAGGGGGGGTGAATAGGTGATCCTGTGAAACTTTAAACCTTAAGCCACAAAAACTTGTTAAGTGTTAGCACAATGACTGCCAAGTGGCTAAAGAGAGTCTCAACAAAACACAATACCACAAGAGATCAAGCACAGAGGTGACACAGTGGTTTATCCCGTGGTTCGGCCAAGACCAACGCTTGCCTACTCCACGTTGTGGCGTCCCAACGGACGAGGGTTGCAATCAACCCCTCTCAAGCGGTCCAAAGACCCACTTGAATACCACGGTGTTTTGTTTTGCCTTTCACTATCCCGTTTGCAAGGAATCTCCACAAATTGGAGTCTCTTGCCCTTACAAGTATATGATCACAAAAAGCACAGAGTAAGGGAGGGAAGCAACACACACAAATCCACAGCGAAACGCGCACACACACGGCCAAGAATCGAGCTCACAAGACTATCTCAAAGTTCTCACTAGAACGAAGCTCGATTCACTTAGAATGACAAACGGATGCGCAAAGACTGAGTGTGGATGATCAAGAATGCTCAAAGGTTGCTTGTGTGTCTCCTCCATGCGCCTAGGGGCCCCTTTTATAGCCCCAAGGCAGCTAGGAGCCGTTGAGAGCAAATCCGGAAGGCCATCCTTGCCTTCTGTCGTCGGGGGCACCGGACAGTCCGGTGCACACTGGACACTGTCCGGTGCCCGATTTCTTTCCTTAACTGGCGCTGTCGACCGTTGCAGACCGTTGGCAGATCTGGAGCCGTTGGCGCACCGGACATGTCCGGTGCACACCGGACAGTCCGGTGCCGTCTTCCGACCGTTGGCTCGGCCACGTGTCCCGCGCAGATTGCGCGGCCGACCGTTGGCCCCGCCGACAGTTGGCTCACCGGACAGTCCGGTGCACACCGGACAGTCCGGTGAATTTTAGCCGTACGCCATCGGCGAATTCCCGAGAGCGGCCAGTTCGCTCCGAGCCAGCCTGGCGCACCGGACACTGTCCGGTGCACACCGGACAGTCCGGTGCTCCAGACCGAGCTGAGTCTTGGCTGCACACAGCCAAGTCATTTTCTCCTCTTCTCTTTTCTTCTTCTTTCTGTTTCTAACACTTAGATAAGTATATTAGTACACAAAACCAATGTACTAAAGCTTAGAAACATACCTTTACTTCATGATTTGCACCTTGTTCATCCATGGACATAAATTCACAATTAAGCACATGTGTTGGCACTCAATCACCAAAATACTTAGAAATGGCCAAAGGGCACATTTCCCTTTCAGTCTTGACCAGTGAGTTTAGGAGAGAAAACCCTAGCTCAACTGCCCGGAGGCAAGTTCAGCTGGTGTATGGTCAAAGAGGTTCACAGCTGAAGTTGAGTTCAGCTGAAGTTGAGAAAGCTCAACTCAGCTGAAGTTCAGCTCAGCTGAAAAGCTCAGCTGCAGCTGAAGAAGCTCAACTCAGCTGAAGTTCAGCTCAGCTGAAAAGCTCAGCTGTAGCTGAAGAAGCTCAGCTCAGGTGAAGTCCAGCTCAGCTGAAAAGCTCAGCTGCAGCTGAAGGAGCTCAGCTCAGCTGAAGTCCAGCTCAGCTGAAAAGCTCAGCTGCAGCTGAAGGAGCTCAGCTCAGCTGAAGTCCAGCTCAGCTGAAAAGCTCAGCTGCAGTTGAAGAAGTTCAGCTGCTTTTCAGCAAGAACACTCTAGGTTTCTCAAACCTAACCAAGGTCAACCATAGAACGTTAAAGAGATTTTTGCTTTTCAAAAATAGCTTTTGAATAGAGAGATTTGAGCTTTGGCAAACACCAACCTTCCTTTTGGATCCCCCTTTATAGTACGACGATTCCTATACTCAAGTTAAATAAAATTAAATAAGAAAACTCCTTGAGTCATTGATGTCTCATGTGTGATTTCTCCATGGCATTGCTTCATAAGGATCACAAACATCTTTGTCTCACCTTTTGAAGCAAACACAAATCAAACCCTGTGACTTGTACCATATCACCTTATATGAGTTCAAATCATGGCTTCAAGTCACCTCACTGATGCATCAACATGTTGTAACTCTTCATAGCTGATTAGTTCATCGACTTAGTGCAAGTACTCTCTTCTTCACCTTAGCCATGGTACCTCGGTCTACAAGCCGTCGCTTGGCCTTCACCTTCGCTTAGTTCCTCGAAGCCCTTTCCTTGCTATCTTCACCCTATCAAGCCATTCTTGAGTCACATCCTATTGAGCATCCATTGAGAGAATCATTTCTTCAATATTGTGAACCTTGCTTGAATGTCTTCTAGATATAACTGTTAAGATTAATCAAGCTTTAGTTTGATTCTCATAGAAGCATATATGGACTGATAGTAATATGGTCAAGCCAATTCACGATTCCTCATATCTTATCCACTTTGGCTTGACCAATCCTCTTAATCACTTCAACCTCTATTATGATCATATTTATGCATAGTGATTTCTCAGGACTTGTCCATATATTCAAACCAATATAGAGACCATATTATATCCATTTGCATTGTCTCATTGGTTATTTAACCTCGTGTTGAACCTTTGTTCACTGATCATTATACACTATTCAAGTATGTTCATCATACTGAATTTCCTGTTCAACACTTAGCAAACTCGTTAGACCTTTAAATGTGTTGTTATCCAAATCACCAAAACTCACAAAAGGGATGAATGCACTTTCAATCTCCCCCTTTTTGGTGATTGATGACAACACATTTAAAGCTTACATAAGATTTGATAAATAAGATTTTAAATCCTATGATATAGTTTCCTCCCCCTAAATATGTGCATTTCAGAAAATAACATTTTTGTACTCAAATGCCAAAAGCACATATTTAGGTCAAAGTATGGAGACAACTTATATCATACTATTCATGAGGTGCAGTGTGTCATAAAATAAACGTGATGCTCATGACATAGTATGCACTCATCAACTTTCTACATCTTATGTTTTTCTTATGATTCCCCCTTTTGTTAATTATTTCTCCCCTTTTCAAAAATAAAGATAAGCTTTAATGCAAAATTTCTCCCCCTTTGTCATAAATCTCCAAAAAGGATACAAAGAATATAAAGGGTAGAAATTATGATTTAAGCAAGATGTGAACACACTATCATGAAAAGGATCCTTAGATGACAAAAAGTAATGTAGAAGTGACATGAAGTGATGTACCTTTGTGTTTTACCTTTTCAAGGGGGTGTTCCAAACTTGTGTTGGATTTTGAATTCATTTTGCAATATCTTGTTGGCATAATTGTGACATAGGTCCAAGATATCAACTGAATATTGTCATACTAATTGAAAGATAAATCTTGATACCTGGAGTCTAGATGTCACCTAGCATTTTCTTATCATAACAAGAGGCAGCATGAAAATTGAACAAGTATGGATTATGCAACTAGTGATCATGTATGAAAAATATCAATTGAAAAACACCAATTGATACAATTTGATAGATAAGCAGATCACTAATAGCATATTACACTAAGTTCTCCTCAAGTTTTAGTGCACACATATATATATGAATTCAATTGATATCTGTTGAGAGTACTTATTTGCAACTTAAAGTACCATTGGCATAAAAGGAGTATCAATTGAACATAATTATGCAACATAAGAAACATGTGCACTATTTAATCAATTAAGTTCTAGACAGGAGAATTTATAAGCTATGCTACTTCAGACATTTGCAATCCAAAAGGATGTGATACATATTTACCAATTTTAGATGATGTTGGAGTAGCATATAAAAGAGAAACACATTCTCTTATGAAATGTATAACATATACATTTATTGGAGCAAAGAATCTTTGATACCCATCAAATTTGCAGTGGAAGCGTTTGTCTTTGCCCAAGATTCCTTTCTAATTCGAGACTACACACATAATAGACTTGGAAATGAAGTTAGTCTCAAAGATTCAAATTATAGACTATTCTCCCCCTAAATGTATGCATACAAGTGATGAGTACTTGTTTAGCTTATGCACTTGGACTTGTGAGGCCAGGGGATTAAGTCCTACAATTTGAACCTTGGTACAAATAAAGTATGAAAATGTGAAATTGTACCAATTTAAGGAATTACTCATAATCAAAAGGTATACTAATAGACACGATATGCAATATTTTACGCCAAGATTCTTACGAAGTTAGCATGTTTGACTCATACCTCACTAAGATGACTTAAGACAAACTTATGACATCACCACAAGAGGTATTAATCAAATATCTAGAGATTCTTTAATCATCACCACAAGTGCAACCTTATGGCGTGACTTAAGATATTGCATATACATGCACACACTAGCATGTAAGAGCCTAGATACACAATTGTAATACAAGAGTTCATGGAGTGACACACCTTTGTTCTACGCCATATGGTCTCCATTATAATCATGAATTTCCATCTTAGCTCTTGATAAGCTTGACATTTCAAAGAGAAACTTATCCTCTCCAAACGATTAAGAGAAATTCATTTTCATTTCTATGGAACCATTCATCCTCATTTGATGTTCTCCAAGGTGTGAGACTACACAACATGAACTTGAAAGAGATCATTAGTCTCACAAGATATAGGCTAAACTCTCCCTCAATTTGTGCATGTAAGAGTACACAAAGTACACTTATTCACATCAACAATACAAGGTTAAAGGAGATGTTTGCACTATATCTTGGTTGAACATAACATGCTTTACATAGATAATGAAAATTAAACCAATTGAAAGTTTAAGAATTGAAAGTATATCAATTGAAATCTTGAAGGGTAAAGCATGCCAATATGAACCTCAAACCTTATAATGAAGGATATTATATAAATATATCGCTACATCTTCATTATTTGGTTGACAAAAAAATATAACTCCCTTCTTGAATCACTATGATTTCTTTTCTCTTTATGATTCCATCCAACCAAGCGATCTTGAACTTCATTCATCTTTGCTTGGTTCGATCATGCTTGATATGAGACCCATTGAAACTTAATGATTGAAAGAACCAAGTCTATTATATTTGTAGATTTTGAATCCATCTTGAAAGCACTTGGAAGGACCTTGTTGAAACACTTAGAAAAGAGAGCATTAGAAACACAAGAGAGGGTTTCACAAATGATGATCCTTATATGTGGATGGAAAATGAATCATCATTATTGAAACCTAAAAGGATAGATTAAATTCCTTTAAATTAGTGCACACATATAGTTGATGTCAAAGTTATATGCACTATTGAACATTTTATATTGCAAGGAATTTAACCTATACTATGGTACATCCCAATAAGAATAGAATACTAAAACAACTGAAGGAGAGAAAGTTTTCATACCTTGGCCTCTTATCAACTTCTTACTTTAGTTGAATAGTATCCTTTAAGCTTGTGATTTATCCAATTTAAAACAAGCACCATCTCTTAACATAGATTTTCTAAGGATAAACTCAACACAAGAGATGAAATTAGTAGCACAAGCACTAGTTTCTTATTTAGCAACCCTTTTATATGTGGAAGACAAGCATGTTGCTAAAATAGAGAAACATCATAATATGGACTAAATTTCCTTGAACCCTCATGCACAATATATTTTGAATGACATGGATAATATGCATGGTTATTCAATGAAGTCTAAAGGGATGACTTAATCCATATTATGGTGAGTGTCTAATATAGAAGAATCAAATCCAAATTAACTAGATAGAGAATACGTCACATAATTTTGGATTGTTCACCATATGATAATATTCATTCATCTTCCAATTAGACCTTTATTTCATAATCAACAACTGATGTATATCCTCAAGTGCTTCTTTTCCCTTAGTGGCTACACAAGTCACAAAAGAGATAAGATTTGAAAATAATATGCACTTGAGATTCAGTTGTTACCACCCTTGCTACTATCTCCAAATATGATTTATATATTCATTATCGAGCATCCAACTTGATCCATTGAAGGCGTGATCCTGCAAAACAAGTTTAAGCTTCATATCTTGGTACCCAATTTGAATTGGGTCCTTTGAGATTAGTAGGAAGAGCCTTGAGTACCCACACAATCCTTATTGTGACCTTTCTCTTTGTGTAGGCACCCACATATACTTGACAACCATCTTACATGGTTTCAAGTTAATATTTAATCACATAGATAAAAGCTAGAGTTAAGAATAGGAGCCTTTTCTCCTTTTCTTGATACATCATTGTGTTGCCTTCTTGATGATGGACCTAGCTTGACCTTGGGTTCACCTAGCTTATCAAGGTTAGTCACACAAGCATTCATATCATGAAGACAAGTTATGCATGGAATTTACAACTTAGTGATCCAATTCAATGTGAAGCATATGGATATCGATTGAAGTAGATTTCTAAGATATCAAAATATGGGTTTCCAAAATTTAGAGAGTATGGATCACTAATTGTACCTTTTACAGTTTAAAAATCATATCCATGTTAGTGCATATGTATGTGATGAATATCAACAGAAATATTATTATGCACTTTTAGAATTAACGATAAGGGAATTTTAAACTGCATCAAGAGTAGCTATTTAGAAAACAAAGATTACAATCCATATGAATGAGATACAAATTTAACATTATGGATTGTCTTAGTATAGCTTACCCAAGTGAAACTTATTCTCTATGACACAAGATATATAATGTTCTCCCACTAGATATGTGCATCAAGTATTTGAATGACTTGGCACATGCACTTTCAATTCAGTTAAGAGTCTCATGGGGAGTACATTACATATCATGGTCAAGGCATGACAAATTTGCAATGAATTAACTTATGCCTAAGAATACTTACCACCATATAGAACGTACCATTTGTTGTACCAATTTGAAAGATCTTACTATCGGTGGTGGTGTCACTTTAGTATTCTTCTTTTCATCATTTGTGGAGACTTCCTTCTTTGTTATCTCTTTTCCTTTTAAAACTAGTCGATAAAACACTTTGAAAAGAGGTATTAGTAGTACAAGGAAGTATTTAATGAATGATGATATCTATATATGAATGGCAAAAAAACATCATTTATGAGGCGTAAATGCATAAATTAAATTCCTTTTAAGTTAATGCACATGGAGCAGTGAATTCACAATATGCACTAATTTACAAATTTAAGCCAAAAGGAATTTAACCTTCATATTGACATTCCTTTCCATAGAATATATTATTACCAATTGAAAGAATGCCACTTGGAAGGAATTACTATTGATCAACTACCAATTGAAGCAATTTGTTCCATACCTTTGCCTTGAGCATTCCTAATCTTTCTTTTAGGTGAAGATTAACCTTTAATGCTTGTGATTTTACCAATGAAAGAGCACAATCTCTACTTATGAATTTCCATGAAATATCTTAAAAGAGATTGTATTAGTAACACAAGCAATAGTTTCCTATTTAGCAACCTCTAGTATATGAATGACAAGAAGGTTACTAAAACAAGGAAACCTCATGATATGAACTAAATTACCCTTACAAGCATCATGCATAACATCAATTGTAAAAAAAAGATGAAAGTAGCATGATTATTTAATTAAGTTTACATGGCAAGTTTAATTCATAGCATGGTGAGTGATTAATGTAGAAGACTCAAAACCAATTTAAGAAAGAATGAATACATCACATAGTATTGGTTCGATCTTCTTTGAATGTTGAATGGCACACTCCATTTGGGAAACACATTCTCATGTTGTGATACTACATAAACACTTGGTAGAAACATTAGTCTCACAACTCTAGTCATATAGAGAATTCCCTTTTAGTAAGTGCTTTAAGAATTTGAATTTCTTACTTAGCACTCTATTCATTTAAGAACATGGGATAATACTCTTTATGTCTAGGTCATGGCAATAATATGATGATTAACTTGAAATATGCCACAAGATACATACAACCAAATTTAAAGCATGTAGATTGTCATAATAAAAATATGAACTTGCAATCTACCATATAATTAGATCCTTTCCAAAGCAAGGCAAAATCTTTTAAGTTCATTCTCAAGTGCTTCATTTTTCCTATGTGGCTACAAAAGACACAAAGGAATATACCAATTAAAAGCAATGTGCACTTAAAAATTAATTGTTACCATCCTTTGGATATCACTTGGTTGTAGGCCTTTTGCTTGATTCCCACAAAGGTTAATCCTTATTCCCTACAACACAAGTTCTTGCTAGAGATGAATATGAAGTTAGTGATATAACAACTCAATTCATCTTTGGGTCAATCTTAAAGGATAGACAATGTAAGATTGATAGCTTGAGATAAGAATTGAGTTAAACCGCTCAAGCACCCCCAAAGCTTCATATCATCTCTAGGTACCTGCAAAACTTATTAAGTACATTTTGGTACCCATTTTTGGATGGGTCCACCAAGGTTAGCTAATAAGTACTTAGGCACCCAAATGGCCTTTGTGCTAGTTTTAGGTGAACTACTTACCTTTCTAGCACAAGTGTCATTTTTGGGTCTCCTAAGTGAATATGAATGAATTGACATGGTAGGCTTAGGATACTCACTCATGGGACAATCCTTGCATAAGTGTCCCTTTCTTCGGCAAGTGTAGCAAATCTGATTTTTAATTTTGCAAGACTCCTTCTTGCCTTGCTTCTTGTTTGCTACATGGTTAGTGAGCCTCTTTCTTTCCAAATTTAAGCCACTATCTTTTATGTAGGGACATGACTTAATCTCATGTCCCTTCTCATGACATTGATAACACTTTCTTGTGCATCTTCTCTTATTTGAAAGAGTGGCTTGTTTGTTACCTTGTGTGGAGCATGTGGAGGCATGGTTGAGGCACTTGTCATGAGCTTTAGCTTTATTCTCTTGATGTTTGCTCATGCCTTTCTTAGGAAACTTAGCATTCTTTTGAAGGGGGTTTGTGCATGCTACGATTGTCCCCTTTTCAAGCTTCTTCACCATGTTATCACGGTTATCTTGAGAAGGTTGAGCATGACACTTTCCCTTCAATTGAATCAAGCTCCTTCTTAGCCTCTCATTTTCTTCCTTGAGCTCATTGTTTTCTTTTGCATAGGAAACATTACTTGTTCCTGAAAATTCTAGCTCAATGGAAGATTGGCTTTCTTGAGAGCAACACTTGTTAGCACGTGATAATATAGTTTCTATTTGAGTACATGTGCATATGTGAGGTTGGTATGATTTCAAATTAGTTAACACAACCTCATGAGCCATTTCTAACATGATATGTGAATCCATAAATTTATTATGAGAGCACACAAGCATATCATGTTTTTCTTGCAAAGCTAGATTTTCAATGTTTAGCTTTTCTATCGTGTTCTTGAGCATAGTATTTTCTTTTTCTAATTGAGCAACGCAAGATAAAGCATTTGAAGTACTAGTTTGCTCAATTGAAATCTTTTCATACCTTTGGACCAAATCATCATGAGAGCACTTTAGCTTCTCATGCTCTTTGGTCAACTTCTCCAAGTCTTTGATTTTTTCGATGAGGATATCTTCTTGCTTATGAAGCATTTCTTTTTGTTCTTCCGCTCTTTTCATGAGTTTAAGCAAGCTCATCCGATGTTTCTTGCTTAGCTGAGCGAAGAATTGTTGAAGATCATCCTCATCTTCACTATCACTTTCTTGCTCCTCCTCATCCTCACTTTCGCTTTCACTGTCACTCTCATTAGCAACAAAGCACATATGAGAAGTGGATTTGAAAGACGAACCTTGTGAAGAGGTGGATTCGTCGTTGGGTCTCCATCGATCATTTTCTTCTTCTTCAATAATGTTCTTCGCCTCATCTTCCTTCATTTTGAGGAACATCCTTTCGGCGATTCTCATGGCAAGGTCTATTGCCCTAGGATCAACATCTGCACCAAAAGATGAAGTCGAGGCAACCTCAACTTTTTCAAGCTTAGAAGCACTTTCGTTTCTTAGTCCCCCCGACATGATCTTTCCTCACGCGGTTAAGCGTTAGAACGAGGATTAGGCTCTGATACCAATTGAAAGTTGCCTAGAGGGGGGGTGAATAGGCAAGTTAAAACTTTTTCAACAAAAACTAGAAGCAAACTGGGTAAAACTGAATTGATCTCGAAATTCACCCAGTTAACTTTGGAAATGAGATGTTCTAAATGATCCACAGGGTTCAAAGTAGTAGATCTGAGAAGGGCACTTCTCAAAATCCACACACCAAAAAGATATAAACAAATCTTTTACGGAATGGTGAGAGAACGAAGAACACAAACAAACACAATGAGCAAGAACACAAGAGACACAAGATTTATCCCGAGGTTCGGTCACACCACCAAGGTGCCCTACTTCCTCGTTGAGGCGCCCACAAAGAGCCGGGTCTCTTTCAACCCTAATCCTCCCTTTGCCGACCACAAAGGTCAAGCTCACACAATAATCTTTGCTCAAACGAGCGGGTAATACAAACTTTCTTGTGGTCTTCCACAAGATTTGGAGACTCACAAGAGACACCTAGTCGTCTAGGAGCTAGAAGCTCCAAGAGTAATGAATCCACAAAGAACTCGATGTAGTACCAAAGCTCGAATCAAGAAGAAGAGCAAGAGAGATTTAGAGATGAAGCACAAAACCGCAGCTCTCAAGCTCACTCAAAGATTTCTCTCCAAAGATTTGAAATGGGAGAGGCAAGAGATGTGAGAGAGAGAGAGAGGGAGGTGTTTCTTGGGTTAGAAATGGAGTTCAAATCGTGCTCTCGGCTGTGGGGAGAGAGGTAGGAGGTAGTATATATAGTGGGAGCTCAAAACTAGCCGTTGGGCAGATTTTTCTGCCTGAGACCGGTTGAACCTCCCCCTAGGGCGGTTGAACCTCCCCTGGCAGGCCTGGCAGCCTGTCTGCCAGTCTGACTGGCAGACTGACGCGCAGACTGACCTGCAGACTGGTCAAGTTGACCAAGACCGGTTGAACCGCCCAGGGGGGCGGTTGAACCGCCCCTGACAGCTCTGGCGACCTGTTTGCCAGTCTGACTGGCAGACTGCAGAACAGAGGTCAGAGGGGTCAGAGACCAGCTGAACTGCCCCTCAGGACCAGTTCAACTGGTCTTGACCAGTGAGTTTAGGAGAGAAAACCCCAGCTCAACTGCCCGGAGGCAAGTTCAGCTGGTGTATGGTCAAAGAGGTTCACAGCTGAAGTTGAGTTCAGCTGAAGTTGAGAAAGCTCAACTCAGCTGAAGTTCAGCTCAGCTGAAAAGCTCAGCTGCAGCTGAAGAAGCTCAACTCAGCTGAAGTTCAGCTCAGCTGAAAAGCTCAGCTGTAGCTGAAGAAGCTCAGCTCAGCTGAAGTCCAGCTCAGCTGAAAAGCTCAGCTGAAAAGCTCAGCTGCAGCTGAAGGAGCTCAGCTCAGCTGAAGTCCAGCTCAGCTGAAAAGCTCAGCTGCAGCTGAAGGAGCTCAGCTCAGCTGAAGTCCAGCTCAGCTGAAAAGCTCAGCTGCAGTTGAAGAAGTTCAGCTGCTTTTCAGCAAGAACACTCTAGGTTTCTCAAACCTAACCAAGATCAACCATAGAACGTTAAAGAGATTTTTGCTTTTCAAAAATAGCTTTTGAATAGAGAGATTTGAGCTTTGGCAAACACCAACCTTCCTTTTGGATCCCCCTTTATAGTACGACGATTCCTATACTCAAGTTAAATAAAATTAAATAAGAAAACTCCTTGAGTCATTGATGTCTCATGTGTGATTTCTCCATGGCATTGCTTCATAAGGATCACAAACATCTTTGTCTCACCTTTTGAAGCAAACACAAATCAAACCCTGTGACTTGTACCATATCACCTTATATGAGTTCAAATCATGGCTTCAAGTCACCTCACTGATGCATCAACATGTTGTAACTCTTCATAGCTGATTAGTTCATCGACTTAGTGCAAGTACTCTCTTCTTCACCTTAGCCATGGTACCTCGGTCTACAAGCCGTCGCTTGGCCTTCACCTTCGCTTAGTTCCTCGAAGCCCTTTCCTTGCTATCTTCACCCTATCAAGCCATTCTTGAGTCACATCCTATTGAGCATCCATTGAGAGAATCATTTCTTCAATATTGTGAACCTTGCTTGAATGTCTTCTAGATATAACTGTTAAGATTAATCAAGCTTTAGTTTGATTCTCATAGAAGCATATATGGACTGATAGTAATATGGTCAAGCCAATTCACGATTCCTCATATCTTATCCACTTTGGCTTGACCAATCCTCTTAATCACTTCAACCTCTATTATGATCATATTTATGCATAGTGATTTCTCAGGACTTGTCCATATATTCAAACCAATATAGAGACCATATTATATCCATTTGCATTGTCTCATTGGTTATTTAACCTCGTGTTGAACCTTTGTTCACTGATCATTATACACTATTCAAGTATGTTCATCATACTGAATTTCCTGTTCAACACTTAGCAAACTCGTTAGACCTTTAAATGTGTTGTTATCCAAATCACCAAAACTCACAAAAGGGATGAATGCACTTTCAATCTCATTGGCCGAATGCTTAATCGAGAGGTCTCTTCAAGGCCCGATGCCGAAGATGTTCTCCGTAAGTTCAAGCACCCTTGTAACTCGTGCTTTATATATATATATCTCTCTATATACTACTTATTAAGAAGGTAAAGGTAGCATGCCTTCCTGTGTTCTGCCTCTGGTTCTGCCCACCACTCACTGTGACAGGCGGACCTCATGTCAGCGTCCTCTCTTTCTTCGCAGACTCCTCACAACAACTGCCCCTCTCCCGGTCTTCTCTCTCGCCTCATCCCCCACGAATCCCCGCTTCCATGGCGGTTCTCTCTGTCCCCGCTGCCCTGCTGCTGCAGCTCCCTTTCCCCTCCCTCATCGATGTGGAAACTGCACATAAACTGCAGGCGCGTCTTCGTTCTTCCTCCGCATCCGGCTACTGGCTCACGCCGCCTGTCCTCTCCTCCGTCCTCTGGCTCTGGCTCATGGATGATGCCACCAACACCTCTCCTCCGTCCTCCCCAGTGGCGGAACTGAGGCCTGGCCTACCCGGGCACGACTTTGACGGCCCTGCCCAGGTAAGCACGACGCTCTGACCTGAGTAGCAGACCCATCTGCGTACATTTTTGTTTTCTTTTATATCATCTCTTCTTCTTCGTTTGACCGACATTGAAGAAGAAAAAACACCGACGCTCCTCCCGGCCGGCCGTGCGGTGCCCTCACCGGTTGGGTTCGAGGCTGTTCTTGGCCTCTTCCCGGTGCTCGCGGGCCGCCTCAGCGCATCGGTCTGTCGTGGTTGACGTTGGCATCGTGCCCATCGTCCTTGCAGAGTCCGGCCCGGTGCTGCTCCTTGAATTAGTCGCCTTGGTTAGTTGCTGTGCTAGAGAGTAGTCTTGACTGTGCAAGACATAGCATTAGGAATATTGAGGAAAGTTGTTCTGAAATGTACTAGGATTTGAGATAACAAGGTACGAGGAAACTGGAGACAACTTTATCTGTTATTGAGTGGGTGTATAATGATAGGTATATGCATCGGAAAGTAGGTGGGTTTTTTCTTCATGTTGTTCATTGCTTGCTTCCCTACCACTATGAGTAGCATATTTTGACAAAAAACATTCCTATCTAGATTTGTGTGTACAAAATTACTCTCAATCCTTAGGAAATCATTAAGGGCAACTGAAGCACTTCTTGTTTTCACTGTCATGAAGGTAGACCTTTTTCTGTACAATTAAATGACAATTCAGGTTGTCGAAGTCCCAAATGTCTCTTGGAAGGATATTGGTGGGATGGAGAATGTCAAGAGGGAGCTCCAGGAGGTAATTAGATGCTAATTGACCACCTGCTCTTGGTATTGTTTATGTTCCACATTTTGCTGATTTCTTTCAAAATTGATGCAGACTGTTCAATATCCTGTGGAGCATCCGGAGAAGTTCGAGAAGTTTGGTATGTCTCCATCCAAAGGAGTTTTGTTCTATGGTCATCCTGGTTGCGGTAAGACCTTGTTGGCAAAGGCAATTGCCAACGAGTGCGAGGCTAATTTCATCAGTGTCAAGGGTCCTGAGTTGCTTACCATGTGGTTTGGTGAGAGTGAAGCCAACGTCCGTGAAATTTTTGACAAGGCTCGTCAATCTGCTCCTTGTGTCCTCTTCTTTGATGAGCTTGACTCAATTGCTTCTCAGGTGTATGCACATCTCACCTTGGCTCTTTATTTATTTCTGGTGTCATGTTTTTTTGTCTTACAGATATTAACACATGTTGCAGAGAGGAAGCAATTTGGGTGATGCTAGAGGTGTAGCTGATAGAGTGCTTAATCAACTACTGACAAAAATGGATGGCATGAATGCCAAGAAAACTGTGTTTATTATTGGAGCTACAAACAGGCCTGATATCATTGACCCCGCTCTGCTGAGGCCAGGGCGTCTTGACCAGCTGATCTACATTCCACTGCCTGATGAGCAGTCTAGGCTCTAGATCTTCAAGGCCTGCCTTAGGAAGTCCCCTGTGGCGAAGGATGTGGACTTGAATGCTCTTGCTGAGTACACACAACAGTTCAGTTGAGCAGATATCACAAAAATTTGCCAGCGTGCGTGCAAATATGCAATCAGAGAGAACATTGAGAAGGTAACTTCCTCCAAACGTCAGTTGGTACTCTACAAATTAATACTCTGGAGTCTAAGCTATCATCATTCCTAATCATGAACTAAATAGACAGCTTGTGTAAAAAGGAGCCATAAGTTAATTTTTCTCTCCAATCCACCCCAGCATGTGGATTTAGGTGGATACTGAGTACATTATGTAGACTTGAACTCGCTATAAACTTTCAGTAGACCTGCTAAGGAGCGATCTCCATCCAATTATCAGCCAGTGAATTCATGCACTGGTACTTTTTGATTCTTTTGTTTTAGTACATTGTTTGTGACTAGCAGCTTTCAGATTGCATGAGATTTTCGATTCAGATATTTTCCACTAAGTTTTTGTGCCCACCGATAATGAATTTAGTTGCACTGGTATTCAGGCAATACTGATTTTGAAGGCTGATTTGTTTGCCTATCTAGAAAAAACATAACAGAGTGGATAAGGAAAAACATGGTTAAAATATTAGGATGTTGAATAAGATTATGCTTTCAGGCATTGTAAAGTACGTTCTAATAGGATGCATATGTTCTATCTTTACCTATGGTTTGTTATTGCAAAAGCATCTAAAAAAGCATGCTTGTTCATGATCATCTATTTTTTTTAGTTTTTCATATTTTTCATTTTTAGGGTTGAAAAGAACTTGAAGTTGTTGAATCAACAGAGCATGATGTGCAAAATGAAATTAGGGATAATGACAATGAGGATACTCAAGCTCGTGAACACTCTGATGAGGAAATGGATTCTGACGAGGAACATGAGAGGTAATTTTTTGAATATCCACACCATTGGAACATAGAATTAAGCATATGGTGATCAATTTAGATTCTACAAGTTATGGCTCACTTCTTGCTAAGCATGGCACGGTCTGCTCCTCCGACCTGAGAATGGCTAGGTAGAAATACAAGTCAGACCAAATCTCTACTGCTGGGGAAAAGAAAAGAGTGAATTTTCAAGCTTCGGCTATGGATGGCCATTTCGTTGATGTTCTTTTGTTGAGATTGGTTTAAGTTAGGGATGGCAATGGGTACGGGTATGGGTAAATAACCGCGGATAATTATCCATTGGATATGGGTATGGTGGAATTTAATATCCGCGGGTATGGTTATGGATATAATAAGGTATCCGCGGATATTTTTTTCGCGGGTACGGATATCCAGTATCCATACCCGTTACCCAATGGATTTCCAACATGTGGGCCCATCCGGATTTATATATTATCATAAATTCTTAATTTTCAATTTTTATCCATAACATGTTGTTTGGTGTTGAAATTATCATTTAATGCTATTGGAATGGTAATTATTTTGAAATGTAATAAACTTATTGTTTGGTGTTTAATGCTAAAATTGTAGTGGGCGGGCGGATAACGGGTATCCACTGGATAGCGGATACCCGACGGGTACGGGTATGGATACGGATCCATACCCACGAACGTTTATGGGTACGGATATGGATTAAGTTTTGTCTCGCGGGTATGGATTCGCGAACTATATATCCGTGTACTACCCGCCCGATTGCCATCCCTAGTTTAAGTGCTGTCTCTGGTTTTCGTTCTTCTTTCTGACTACTCTCAACCCGAAATAAGTGAGGATAGGATGCTTGATTACAGATTCATAATTATTTTTCTATTACAGTTTGTTGTTACCGTTGACATTCTTTTATGTTCCCTTTTCCAATCATTAGATGCTTGGCAAATATATTCTTCTTACTGAAGTAAGAATTAATGAAGTTAGTATCCATTTCAGATTTCACCGGTGGTTCTAATAAACCTTTAAGGGCTTATTAGAACCACCGGTGAAAATACTGGGTCGGGAGGCTCCCAAACCCCTTTTTGATTCAGTATATGAAGTATTTTTACTTCTATAAGTTCAGCTGTGAAGTATTACTAAGAAAATCATTCACACTTTATGGTGATCTGTTAGACTGTTACTCTATACCATGACATGGTAATATGGTAGATACTTTTTGTTTCTTATATGTCACTTCTGAGTATATGTTGTTGAAACCTTACTTTTCATGCTCTTGTTAGTTTCCTTACTTTAACCCTCCTTTTTTATACGTATGTTTGGCTATTACACTGTTCAGGTGAATTTCAATGGATAGCTTTTTTTTCTTCTAGAATATGCACGACAGCGTATTCAGTATCTTTTTCAGCTACATATATGTGTTACATGCTCGTACCTTTGCCTTCTTACAGGGCAAAGAAAGATGTCTCACTGAACTGAGAAATGAGCTTAAAATTTTGGAGACTGAACATGCAGAATGTCTTATGAATTACTTCAATCTGTTTTTCACGCAAACTGAATTGTGTGTTAAAGTTTTTTTCTTAACATGTTCATTTTAAGAAATGCAATACACTTCATTTGCAATGTCCAAAATGCTAGGTACGACCTCCTGTGAATGCTCTAAAAGTTTCATGGTATTAAAAGCTGTATAATTAAAATGATCGAGTGACCATGGCCAAGTGAGTATTGATGTTTCACAGGTTCCAAGGCTGTCGATTTAGTTGCCCTACCAATTCTCACAATGTGTTTTTTCAGTGGCCCACCTACAGAATGTTTCGTGTTCCATTCCCGAGCTACAGTGGCCAAACTACATTCTGCTAATGAGGTGAGAGCAGATTATTTTGTCTCTAATTGTTGAATGGAAAGCAGTTATCAACTGAAGAGCTATGTAGTGTTGCAGTAATGCCGTGTAACTCTGGTGCGACAATTTTATTTTTATTTTTTGCTGATCGCAGAGCAAGTGAATCTGACTAAACCTAGATTGTTAGTTACCACTATTGAATACTTCGATCTAATACTTTTGATACCACCTACATATTTGCACTTTTAACTGAAAATGTCATGTTATGTTTTTGTTTCCCCTCTCGGCTCAGGATCACAAAGGAGGCATGGTGGTCATGTGTGGTGACCTACCATTGTTTTAGGCAAGAGGTCAATATTAAAAAGTATATGCAGCATGCAATGGATTTTGGAAATGTCGAGGGTCAATGTATTTCTATTGTCAACAACAACCTTCTGCTTTCCAGTGGTGTACAAGGATGTTTTGCTCTATCTCGGTAGGTTATTATAACACCCATTTTGATTTTCCGTTTCCTATTGTTCAGCTCCCTTATGTACCTCCTTGGCATTTAAGTACTAATTCTTTAGTCCTAAGATATTGCAACATTTTAGATGCTATGTACTGCTTTATAAGTAATTATAGCATGCACATAATTGGTACTTTTTAATGAAGGAAGAATTTTATTAATTCACCGTTATGCATATAATTGGCATGTTGTGTGACTTCATCTTTCTACCAATTTTAACAAGTTCTCATCCTACTTGTAGATGTACTATGTGAACCAGGAACTTACAGTTGAGGATTTTCTTTATGATTATGATTACAAGATAGACCTTTCTGGGTCTAATCTGAATGCCCTGTTTCGAGTTCACTGATGTGCTATGTCAATACCCTTACATGCGGTGGGATGCCCATATCAGTACTGTTTTATATTTGGATTTGGCTACATAGAGATGAATTAAGTTCAGGGTATAAATTTGTTAATGGTATAGAATGGCAGCTAGACTGGCGGCATGTTAGCTTTGAAGATATATGTTATTGCTTTTTACAATTGCATGCTTATTACTATGGCCAGCACTATCATTGTTCTACAGTCTATTGCTTTCATGTTTGTGGAAATCAGCATAGTCAATGGTCGTGGTTTTGTTCTACAGTCTATTGCTTCGTCGTGAGTGTTGCTCCTTAAGGGTATGTCAAGGCTGGTCTAGCTGAGTTGGAGTTGTGGTGTGCAAAGGCAACAACTGAGGTGATCCACTTTCTATGGTGGCTTGCTTTATTTTATTTTATTGATTAACACTTAAATTTTGTGTTACAGTATGCAGCATGTTCATGGGATGAGCACAAGCTTATTAGATTTTTGGTATGACCAGTTCTACCAAATTATGCATTCTAATATATTCACGCCGAGACTCTAGATACAAATATGAGATCAATTGTGTTCTTATATTTGGATGTGCCAAAGTTTTATATTCATTGTTTGGACAGGAGACAAACACAACGATTTCTGTAGTTTGATCTTGAGTTTAAACTGTTTCAACCAGCAACCAAATGAGTTACCACTTGCAAACAAGCTTCAGGCCAGTATACAACGTCCATTTTAGACAATCTTTTGCTTTGTAGGTTTAGCAAAAAAATATATGTTGCTCAGTTGTACTGTAATTGAAGTGATCAGATGAATAGAATATTCTAACGTAATGTGATCACTTGTCTAGCCGGAATAACATATTGATAAGTCTTTTTTTTTGTAGTGATTAGATTAACCTTTCTTCATATACTCGATTCATGCAAATCATAATGAGCAGCAGACATTGCTTAGCAGATTATTGTTACTGCTACATTTCAGAGTGAATCAAATGAAAGCAGCCGTGAGGGAAACTCGAGTTATTATCGCGGGTGACGAAATTGATCTTTAGCTTTCTTCATGCAGAAAACAAGTCTATTGTACTGCTAGGACTTTAACTGTGTCCTCAGTAAAAAAGGACTAACTTGATCTTTATTCTTGTTCATGCAAGAATTTTAGGCACATTTGTGACGCCACGCTACAGTTTGATGGAGGTGAGCTCCCTTCGTCAACGCTCTCAGTTTTTTAAGGCAACCACATTTCATTGTCTGGGACCACAACAGTGTTTTTAAGGCGTCTTGTAGGCCTCCAAGCGCTTGGATAATTCTAGGCACCTTGCCTGCCTAGGCGTTAATACAGTGGTCATGTTTACTTGCTCGCCTTACCGACTTAAGAACACTGGACCACAATGATCTTATCGGTGATGAAAATAGCTTCTATGTTTTTAAGCTGACAACATCATCGTACTATTAGTATTCTGTTCCTTGCATATCATAGTGATGTTGTTATTCTCTATCTATGTTTTATATTAATTTTTAACTCTCATGGCAACGCACGAACACATACCTATATTATAGTGATGTTTCTCGTTTCCTATATATGTTTTATACCAATTTTTAACTTCCGTGACAACGTACGGTCATATACCTATAAATTTATTATAAAAGAGATTCAAAGATCTATCTAACCATATTAATGTTCTCTTAAACTTTGGTAAGCTTACGTACTTTTGCTATGGATCCTTTTGAATCAATTACAAGGTAATTCATTTAAAAACCGTAGTAACACACGTGTACCTAAATATCATATATAAAAGTCTGCATGGTACACACGTGTACCTAAATATCATATATAAAAGTCTGCATGGTATTGATGATTACAATGTAATGGTGAAACAACCAGATTAAAATAATAAAAATTATGTATGGATATGATCACAGATGTATTAAGAAATCTTTTTTCATAACAGTACCATGGTATTATGTGTTCCCGTTGCAACGCACGGGCACTCACCTAGTGAATGAATAAATAAGGATCCGAATCGGTGGTGTCACGTGCCAGCGGCCCATATGGCACGTGGTCGACGACCTCGCCTCGGCATTCCCTCACGGGCCTCACGCGGTGTTTGCATTGCTGCACGATCGCGCGCGTGCACGTATGTATGCCCAGCCTTGGTAAGAAAATACTAGCACAAGTTCTACGAATGCAAACAGAGCAATTTATCGGGCAAATAAAATCAAACAATGCCAGACATGCATGTGAGCTTGTTTAACACTCTAATTATATCTAGAAATATAACTAAAATACGAATTTAGAAAAAAAAAGCCAGAACAGCTTACGGTTTGAAATAGAGAGGATGGAACAATAAAAAAACGTTTTTTAAAAAAAAACTAAAACTGTGGAAATGAAAGAAAGAAATATGAATAGAATAAATTAGTGTAGTTTAGTTTCCGTGTTTTAATACAAATGGTAGCATGGGAAAACATATGATCATAACAAAAACGATACAAAAAATATGTTGTTTGTATTAAAAGATAGATATATGTTGATACTCCATATGCATCTTCATATGTACTTACAAAAATGAGTACATATGATCATGGGAAATGAAACATATGATGTATGTACTTACAAAAAACTATAAAAAAATGTTGTCTGTATTAAAAGATAGGTATCTTCATATATGTACATAGAAAAACAGAATAACTTACGATTCGATATGAGGACTTGCAACTTGTATATAAATGAGTAACAGGTACTACATATGCATTCCACCCCCCCCCCCCCCCCCCCCCCCCCCTTTCTGTCCCTTTTTTGTGCAATTGTAGGGCTCGCTTACTCCGAGCACAGAAATGGACTCCCGTGTCAATTAATTTGATATACGTTTTTGCTCTTGCTATTTCAGCCAAATATCCTCCTATAGTTTTGGCAATGGCTAGTGCCTAGTGTGATACGGTTCCATTTATATGTAAAATTTGTGCAAACCTAAAAGGGAAGGAAATATTTCCGAACGTGACACTTCCTGTTTGAATATTTTATCAGGCAGGTATATACAGTATTTGACAAGATCGGTCTAGAAAAAAGTTCTTTTGTCAATATATGTTTCAAAGGTGAGATTAAGGGGCCCACGCTTGTCTTCTTTGCTTGTTAAGTATAATTATATGCATGAGCGAGTGAAATTTAATAAATGACCTAACAAAATATCTATAGATATTAAAATTCGCTATATCCATACTCTGATAAGATTTTTATCTATCTGGGTACCTACGAAGACTTGTTCGGTTAGCTCTCAATCTATATGAATTAAGTGAGATTAGATGAATTTAAATCCTAAACATGTCAAAATTTTTTTATAATTTTTTTAATTCTATTTAATTTATAGGTAACAGTATTAACCGAACAAAACCTTCTTATGACCATGCCAAAGACCCGAGCAGTGAAGGGGACGCGCGCGCAACGGCGCAAGCAACCCGCGCAAAACGGCCGCTCGCCGGTAGCCCCGTCCCGCGCCCGCTGGCCGTTGCCATGCCATACGTCCATACCAAATGTTAGCGGTAGGCCGGTAGCGGCCAGCCCCAGTATCAGTAAAAAAAAAAAAACAGAAACAGTACTATAATAGAAAATGGAAAAACAGCGACGAGAAGGTAAAAAAAAATTCCGAGGGAAACCGGTCGGGCTTACTTTAAATATCGCCCTCGCCTCGCCGTTCTCCCCCCATCCTCTCCGCCACCTCGCACCCACGCAAGCGAGTCAGCCAAGCCACGCCCGACCCCCGCCTCCATTCCCGGGCCGGAGACGCGCCTGCCTGCCATGGGAATGGGGCCGCTCGACAACGCCGCGTCGGCCGCGCTGGAGGCCACCGCGGCCGCCGCCCCCTCGCGGGCAGGCTCATACGCGGTGCTGCAGTGCGGCGAGGACTCGGAGTACGTGCGGCAGAAGTACGGCGGCTACTTCGCCGTCTTCCGCGCGCTGCTGGAGGAGGACGGCGAGAGGTGGCGGGTGTACAGCGCCGTCCGCGGGGAGCTCCCCGCCGACGCCGAGGCAGCCGGGTTCGACGGGTTCGTCATCTCCGGGAGCTGCGCCGACGCGCACGGCGACGAGCCATGGATCCTCGCGCTCGTCGACCTCACCCGCCGCGTCCACGCCGCCGGCAAGCGCGTCCTCGGCGTCTGCTTCGGCCACCAGGTGCCCATCCCATCCGTCCATGCTTGGTTCGACTTGCTGTTTGGTTGGGTTTAGGTGCGGTGCGGTTGGTTCTCGTCTAGTCCCTTCCGCGCGTAGCTGGGTTTCTCCGTCGTCGACGTCGCTGGTGTTCACGGGGGCGGGAGCGGGACGCAGCGGGCACCACCTGGTGGGGCTGCCGCTCTTCTAGCCTAGCGCCTTGACGCCTTCCCGTCTCCACCACCCTCCACACGGCGCACCTTTTTCTTTTCTGTTCTTTTTTTTTTTTACGGCGACTCGTGGTCGTTCTTGATGCATTTTGACCAGTAGAAACGGTACTGGCTGCTTAATTGGTGAGCGGTAGCAATGGGGACGGAAAGATGCCTTATTTTTTTTTCCCAGCGAATGACAAGGTGACTCAGTGCTGGCATCAAGTCCACAGTTAGAGTTTGACGGAAGAAACGAACCCCCAATTCTACGAGTTTTACCAATCTCCATTTAGAGCGCACAATATAGAGCTCTTGCTTCTGCCATGACGCTGTTTTGTTTGTTTCAGTCCATGCCAGTTCAGTTCATACAAGCAGAGGCCCCTGTTTGATTCGGGTCGAAGCAAACAGACGGACACGGGACTGATTGGATAGAGTAGTGACTACAAACTCCACGCTAATCTAGGTTTAAGTAAGACACGGCAGCATCTCTCAAACAAAACAAAACAAAACAAAGCAAAGGGTTAAGGCTCGAGGCTGACATCGCTGATTCACGTGGTGTGACGTGGCCGTGGCAGCTGGGTTGCTGCTGTTGTTGGCACACAGACAAGTGGGCATCTGTTCTGCTGGATCTCCTACGGCCCGCTGCGTCTGTGGCCGGACGTGTGGCTCACAGAGGCAGGCCCTGCCCGGCCCCTCTAGAGGAGCGAGCGGTTCCCCTGGATCCGATACGCCGGTTTGTTTGGCTCAAAGTGGCGCGTAAACCGCGCCTGCAAATTTTAAAATCAAATCTCGCCGGGAAGGAGGACGACGACGAAGAACGCAAATGGCGTGACGCATCGCATCTCGCCGAGCGATTGCTTTTGGGATGACGATGCTACTAGCGTACCAACTAGAGATGGCAATGGGTACAAACCCGCTGGATTTTGCCGTCCCAAACCCGTACCCGTGAAAAATATTCATGTCCATTAAAAAACTCGTACCCATGACGGGTTTGAGAATTTGCCCAAACCCGTACCCATCGGGTTAGCGGGTACCCATGGGTTACCCGCGGGTTTCATCTCCAATATACTTGTTCTTCTCATAATCAATAAGTATCGTAATGATTAGTGAGATCATGATCCAAAATCTATGTAATGAACAACGAGTTCATGATTTGGTATAAAAAATTATTAGTAGAGAGAATGAAATACAAATAATAAGTTGTATAATTAAGTGACCTTGCACTAAGTTATTCATCCACCACATATGTAACGTTAGTAAAAACTATAATAGCAAGCAACACTCTCACCGACTACTGATACATTCACCAATTGATAAAAATTATGAAGTAAATAAGGAATAACAAGTTTGTTGGTCGTTTATAAAATAAAAATGACAATATGCACTAGGTTTGGTCGGATTTAAAAAACCCACGGGTTCATGGGTTTGGGTACTATAGGAACAAACCCGTACCCATAAACCCGCCGGGTATAGATTTATGCCCATTAACAAACCTATGGGTATGAAAATTGATCCAAACCCGTACCCTAATAGGGTAAAAACCCATCGGGTTTTGGGTACCCGTTGCCATCTCTAGTACCAACCAGCAGATCACGCCGAAGGGCGTGCGGGTGCCGCCCAAGCCCAATGCAAGCTCACGCAATCGCCCGCGCGAACCAAGCGTGAGGACTGACTCTTCAAAGAGCTCCTACACTTTGTGGCCGCGAACTCTTTCGTCGTCGTACGCAGGAACAGGACACACCAATTGTTTAGCAGTGGAATCCTAGGAGGATCCCAGTTTCGTACTACTAACAGAAGGGGACTGTCTGTGTGCACATGAACCAATTACTTGGCGTGTTCCCGAAGAAAACGTTTGAGTTGGGTCCCTCGGCCCTGTCGGTGGTGGCGCCGTTGCCAGCCTCCCTCCCCATCCCATCCCATCCCATCCCTGGACGGATCCGGGGGAAGGAGGAGGCTTCCACGTTACGCACACGTACCTCTAAACTCGTGTGGCTACTACTACACTGCCGTCTTAACTCCTGAAGCTGTTTGATTGCGGCACGCAGATCCTGTGCCGGGCGCTGGGCGGGCGCACGGGGCGGTCGGCCAAGGGCTGGGACATCGGGGTGAGCTGCATCCACCCGACGGCGGCGGCGGCGCGGCTGTTCGCGCCGCTGAAGCTGCCCGTGCACATGCCGGTGATCGAGTTCCACCAGGACGAGGTGTGGGAGCTGCCCCCCGGCGCCGAGGCGCTGGCGCGGTCGGACAAGACCCGCGTCGAGATGTTCCGCCTGGGCGGCCGCGCCATGGGCGTCCAGGGCCACCCGGAGTACAGCAAGGACGTCCTCATGAGCATCGCCGACCGCCTCCTCCGCCACAACCACATACTGGTAATTAATCATAATAGTAGTGACAGCGTGCCGAGTGTTCGTTTGTCTCTCTGTCTGTCTGTCTGTCTGTGACATGGGAAAAAATATCTGTCCTTGTTTTGTTTGCTGTTGGCAGGACTGCCAGGTGGACGTGGCCAAGGCGAGCTTCGACGTGCGGCAGCCGGACAAGGAGCTGTGGAGCAAGGTGTGCAGGGGCTTCCTCAAGGGAAGGCTCCAGTCGCAGCAGCAAGGCGTGGCGCTATAGCAGGAGGAAATTGGGGGCATTGGATGCCTAGGTTAATCCGTCATATTGTTTGTTTTATATATATCAAGAGTTGTACAGAAACTGCTATCGTCGTCCGAAGCATTAATAAAAAAAAAGGAGGGAAAAAATAGTTCGTTGGTTTGGTTCCATCTTTCCGTGGCACCAGTTCATTCTCGTAGTGCCTTTGCATCCACTTCTTTTCTTCTTAACACACGTTGCATATGCTGCTTTCATCTTCGGCTCATTTGTGGACTCAAACTAAACGACTACGACAGCGCTGTCCGCTTACCGTCGGGTAGCTGTCGTTGGAGCTGATTTTTACGGAGGACAAAAAAATACTAGTCTCAACCGACCTGACAAGTGACAACGTTGGCGTCAAGTCGGTTGTTCGTTGGTGGACGGTGATTAAGACGAGTAAAAGTGACCTGACCGCCTGGATGTACCAACTGGCCCATGCTGGTGGCCTACAGAGGACCGGCCGAGGTTGTCCTGTCCGCTCGCGCCGGGCTTGACGAAGACCCGGTGGCCTGCTGCCTGCTGGCCTTCCCAGCCACGTACGCGTCATCCTCCTCATCTGCCAGCGCCCCCTCCCCTGTCCGGTTCAGCGCGGGTGCCGGGTGCTCAGGCGGCGACGGAGGACCCTGGGGACTGCATCTGCTGCCATTCCTCTCCGGCGATGTCCCCGGAAACCGGTGTCTCGGGGTCTCAAGTGCCGGTGATCTGGTCCTTTGTTTGTCGTGACAACAAATAGTGGCTGCATGGCTCCAAGGCTAATCAGGACCACCGCATGAAACATAATGCTCATTTCAGTAACACAAGGCTTCAGACCATGGTGATTCGAGTGACGATGCGTCCATGTCTACTGCCTGCAGAGCACGCACAGTGAGATGATTCACTCAAACTATTAGACAGACTATTCCCCGCCTATTTGCATCATTGGTGTCATCAGTTTTTTGGGAGTATACTAATTGATAAACAAAGTCTCCTTTCAGTCCACACAGAAGCATATATCTAGGGTGTGCTTACGCAGATGCTGCAGCAGCAGGTATAACCGTATAACTAGCGTGGTAATGGATAATGATCTAAATGACCCTTCACAAAAAAAGTTAGGGTCTTTAAATACTTTTATTTCAAAAATAAATATAAATAGGATTCGATCTTAATCTAATTTGATTCTTAAAGTCTATAATGTAAAATCTAGAGTATATTACAACCCTAAATCCGCCGCTGACGGGTGCTGGGCTGCTGCCCGCTGGACTTCCTCGTGCTCCTATCAGCTACCTTCAGACCATTATTCAGGGTGCTGCCACGTATGGTCAGAATGTGGAAGAAAGCGGACTTGATCGCTGCTCTGCATGTCAGAATGGAAGCGCTTGAAGGCAATGGTGGAACTCGAAGCGCTTGATGACTGAGACCTATGGTGCGCTGGATGCCTGAATCTGGATGGGGGCAAGAAGAGAGAGGGCTAGCGGAGGTGGAGGCGGAGTCACGCAGCCCTTAATCGCTGCTTTAGGGTGCTGTGAGAAAATTTGTTTTCTATTATTATGAAAAAAGTTATCATCTATGGTGAAAAAATTAAAAGTCATTTAGTTTAAACTGTTACGAATTGTCTGCTATGAACACATTGTATATTAGTGTTTATATACACTTTGTTTAACTATATATTTTAATCAATATATCTCACTAATTATTTTTAATCTAATTTTATTTTCTATTTGCTGCATATCTTCATTGATATACCAAATTAGCAATTCAATTTTACAATTCCATTTTAATAAAATTTCATTTAAACTTTTTTATTTTATCTATTATAATACTTAATTATTTTTATCATATTTTAGTTCTGTTTGCTGCATCTATTTTTTAACATAACAAACGTGGGTAAGCATTGTACTACACAAAAACTGTTTTTTTCAAAGTAGCTACAGAAAACAAAACTCCTTTGTTTCAATTTCTGCTTTTTAAAAACAAAAATAGGTTTAAAATGCTAAACCAAGCACACCTTTACCAACTTTACATTCACCAAAATCAGTTCCATTTTATGAAAAAAGTAACTAGATTCACCAAATTAGTTAATTTAGGGAGTAGATTCATCATTTTAATGAAACTCGTTAAAAGGTACTTCACCAACTGAAGTTTATTGAAGTCAATAAAAATTATCTATCACTGCCATGTCAACACCACTAGCGCCGTCCTAGACGTCGCCAGGGCTCACGCCCAGGACGTGTGCTTGTGCGGTTGTGCCCGCCGTTTAGGTGCAAAAAAAAATTCTTTACATATGAAATGTAAAATCTCTTTTATAGCCCCTTGTATCTACCAGATGTTGGTTCATATAAATGGAAAAAACAAATTGTTAAAAGATTATTTTGTAAATTTGGATCTGTCTTTGTGTGCCTCTAAATGGTGGATATAAGGGGCTGTAAAAGATGATGTTTACATCTAGTATTGTCGACGTTTCGGACCCGGGGGTCCTTGGACCAACGAGTAAATTTGTCGCTGCGTGCCCTTGCCCAGATGGGTTGGCGCGGGATGGAACACAAGTGGTGGAATGGTCCTTGTATTATCCTGCACCAGGGTGCTCGTAGTAGGGGTTACAAGCGTTGCGAGAGAGCGAGGGCGAGAGAGAGCGAGTAGCAGAGAGAGAGAGAGAGAGGGTCCGGCCCCTGCTCGTCTTCTCCCGTTGTGCGTACGTATGTTCGTATGCTCGTCCCTCTGTCCCTCTCCCCCTCCCCTCCCCTCGTGGGGCCCTGGACACCCCTTTTATAGACATAAGGAGATGCCCAGCTGTACAATGGGGAGTAGCTGGGAGCTAACGTGGCTGGCAGGGAAGTGCCCTGAGCCATGTACAGGTAACAACGTGGCCGTCGGGGGGGTGTCTTGAGCCCTGTAGTGGTAGTGTTGTGGCCGTCGGAGAAGTGCCTTGAGCCCTGTAGCAGTACAGCTGTTGGCGCTGCATGGATCTTGCTGACGTTTCCTTGCTTTCGTAGGGGGCTTGAGAACCACCGACGTCATGGTTGCATGCAGGCAACCACCATCGCCTGTTACCGGGGTAAGCTGGATGGGACGCCGGTCTTGTTCCTTCGTAGCCTGAGCTAGCTAGGAGTAGGGTAATGATGCATCCCTCGTGGCGTGGTTGATCCGAGCCTGAGGTCGGGCGAGGCGGCGACTCCTCCGAGGCCGAGGCCGGGGCCGAGACCCAGGGTCGGGCGAGGACGTGATTCTTCCCGAGGCCGAGGCCGAGCCCTGGGGTCGGGCGAGGCAGAGATTTCCTCCCGAGGCCGAGGCCGAGGCCGAGCCCTGGGGTCGGGCGAGGCGGAGCTTCCTGTTGCGTCCGAGGCCGAACTCGACCGTTGTCAGTTTCGCCCGGGTGGTTGGCACAGCAGCCGAAGCGGGGCGGGCGGCGCTGTTTTCCTGTCAGATCGGTCAGTGAAAGGGCGAAGTGACTGCGGTCACTTCGACCTTGCCAACTGGGACGTGTGTGTCAGGATAAGGTGTCAGGCGACCCCAACATTAAATGCGCATGCAACACGGTCGGCTGGTAAGGCGATTTGGCCAAAGTCGCTTGCACGACAAGGCTTGCCTTTGGCTGAGCCGAGGGTGCGCTCACTGTCTGAGGAGACCTTCGGGCGAGGCGTGGATTCGTCCAGGACCACTGTTCCGCCCGAGGCCGGGCTCGGGCGAGGCGAGACCGAGTCCCTTGGTAGACGAAGCTTTGACTTTGACCCGAGCCGTAAGCCTTTATGGTTTGCCCTGAAGGTGTTTACCAGCCATGATTAGGAGTGGTGAGGGTACCCCTAATTACGGTATCCGACAGTGGCTCCCGAGCCTCGAGGGGAGTGGTGATGCTCGCTTCGAGGCTCTGCCGCATTCTTGGTGAGGGGACCGGCCTTTATCGGTTATACTTTGTTCCGACGGGTGCGCGCGAGCGCACCCGCCGGGTGTAGCCCCCAAGGCCTCGGAGGAGTGGTTTGACTCCTCTGAGGTCTTAACGCTTTTCGTGATGCCTCGGCTGGTCCTGTTGTTCCCCCATGCGGCCTAGTCGTAGCCCGGGCGCTCGATCAGGTTCCCAGTTTTTGAGCTGGTTTGTTGACGCTGTCAACAGTCTGGCCATAGCCGGGTGCGAGAGCAGCCCCCGAGCCTCTGCACGGAGCGATAGGACGATCAAGGACTGTCTCGACTTTTATTATACGCCCCTTCGTCGCCTTTCCGCAAGAAGGAAAGGGGGGAAAGCGCCATGTTACCCTCGGAGGGCACCGATCATGGTGTTTTCGGTGAGTTGCTAACGGGTGATCCGAGTGGACGCCCATGCCCCGTTCGTTAAGGGTCGGCTAGTGGCCCAGAGGCACGCTCCAAAAGTACCTGCAGGTGATTCGCTGGACCCGGCCCCTTTTCGATAGGGTCCGAGGGCTCGATGCCTCCCTCTGGTGGGATTCCATTACGAGTCATTCCCGCTGGTCTCAGAAATGTCCTAGGGTACCTCGGGAGCGTAGCCCGAGCCTCGGCCATGTATCGGACGTACCCAGGGTCATCCCTCACTCTGTGTGTTCTGGGGCGGCTGTCGAACCCCTTCGAGGGGCCAGCCTGCGAACCCCTGATCAGTAGTGGGCGTGGAGCCCGAGTGCTCTGGGGCGGCTGTCGAACCCTTTCGAGGGGCCAGCCTTCGAACCCCTGATCAGTAATGGGCGCGGAGCATGGGTGCTCTGGGGCGGCTGTCGAACCCTTCCGAGGGCTAGCCTTCGAACCCCTGATCAGTAGGAGGGCTCGGGGGCCCGTTTCCTTCACGGGGAAGGATCCCTTTCAAAATATCCCCTTTCTCGGTCTCTGTGTCAAGAGAGAGAGAGAGAGAGAGGAAACAGAAAAGGATATGAATTTAAAAATCGTGGCGCACCTTTTTTGACGCGGCCTTTATGGTGGAGGTGAAACGTTGCCTGCTTCGCCCGCCAGCGGTGTCGCTTGCCCTGTCAGGGAGTTAATGCGACGGGACGGGTGATTCGCGGGGCGGTCGTTGCGCGTGCATGAGCCGTTCGAGGAGCGGGCGTTTCACCTTCGAGTTTGAATTTCGCGGTGGGTTCGGGCGAAGTCTTGAACGGCTCTCGCCCGGGTCTTTATATACCCGGGAGAGGGGCCGGTGGTGGTTCTTTACCCTGCCATCTGTGCCTGCCTTCTGTTTTTGGTTTCCTCAACCTAAGAGAATAGCTAGGGAGAAGAAAACCGCACGCCTTATCCCCTCCGCCTCCACCACCTTCGTTCGGTGATGGCCGACAAGGTGACCATCGTCCCGCCGCGCGACCCGTGGCCTTCCTCCACTGTCGTTGTGGGGATCTGGAGGCCCTTGTTGCCGATGGTTTGCTCCGTCACCTCTCCGATGGGCCGCAGCCGGAGTGGATGGTCCCAAGCAAGGCCGTCCCGACTCCGCCGCTGGGGTATGTGGTCAGCTTTATCTCCTTCCATGAGCGGGGGTTTGGAGTACCAGCGAGCCGCTTCATGTGGGCGCTCCTACACTATTACGGGGTGGAGCTGCACAACTTCAACCCTAACTCCATTGCGCAAGCGGCCATCTTCGCGGCGGTTTGCGAGGGTTATTTGGGGATCGATGTTCATTAGGACCTGTGGACCCATCTCTTCTCCGTGGATCTCTTTGCCTCGACGACGGAGGCGAAGAAGGTCCGTATGGCGGTGCGGGCCGGAGGCTGCACCCTTCAGCTGACGCCGGGGCGCGCGCAGCTATACATCCCCGCCACCCTTGTGTCTTCGAACAAGGGGTGGCAGCGCCGGTAGTTTTATCTCCAGAACGACGACGGGAGGCTTCCGTCGTTTTCTCAACGAGTGGTGACCGTCGCCGGCGCTAGCTGGCGCTGGGGGGCCACGCGCGAGAAACAGGAGAAGCTCCAGCCCCTTCTGCATGCCTTGTAGAAGTTAAGAGATGAGGGGCTTACCGCTGCGGGGATTGTTGCCGCCATCCATCGCCGGAGGGTGCAACCCTTGGCAGAGCGGCGGTTGCAGCTCTCGGAGATGAGGCCGGGAGTTGATTTGGGGGGCTCGCAGATGTCCTTGGCCTCCCTCCCCGACGACGACCTCCGCAAGCGGGTAGCGGGGATGGTGGGGAGGCTGGATGCCGGCGCCCTTACCCAGCTCGCGATGCGTCCCGACCATGGGTACGTGTCCCTGGTGAGTGTCTGATCCTTCTCCTGTTTTGCGCTGAGTTGCCTTTGATTTTCACTATTGGGATTTTCGTCCATCCCTAGGGGTTGAGGTTTTATAAACCCGCCCTGCCACCGGTCCCGGAGGATGCGGTGGACCGAGCCGCGCGGAGGGTCGCCGCGGAGAAGAAGGAGAAAAAGGACGCGGAGAAGGCCCAGGCTCGCAAGCGGATGCGAGCTCGGGACGCCTTGGAGAAGCGTCGCCGGATGCAGGAGAGGGATGGACTCCCGAGGGAGCCGTCGCCGGAGACGCCCGACGACGACGACGGCGATGATGATGATGACGAGAGTGACGACATGGCGGCCCGTCTCGGCCTTAGCCCGAACCCGAGGCCGGGGCAGGGGTCGCCGAGCCGGCCCTCAAGTGGGCTGGTACCATCAGTGCCCGGAGCCAGGACATCATGGCCCCAACCCGAGGAGCAGAGGCGGACCGAGGGGGTACTTGACCCCTTGGCCGAAGTAACTGGGGCGACGCCAGGGGGTCGAGCCGATCTGCTTGTCCTCCACGAGCAAGTGCCCGTGCTGGCTATGCAAGAGGTCGGCCCCTTGGCCGTGGCGACGCCTGGGCAGGTTGTCCCTTCGGTGCCTCGGGCGCCCGAGGTGGAAGCGGCGTCGGAGCAACCCTCGGTTGCGCCCGCAGAGGCTGGGGCTCGAGGAGCATCCCCGCAGGCATGGCTAGCCTTGGTCCGTAGCGGGTAAGTATCTGAGAATACCTCTGTTTTGGTTTTTTGGTTTTTTTTGTGTGCCTTGATCTTGCTCTCCTCCTTTCAGTAAGCGGAGGCAGGGCTCGGCTGGTCTGGCCCCCAGGAAGGCCCTTAAGACGGGGCTGGCCTCCGCAGCCGGTGCTGCGGTGTGTCGTGCCTGTTGGCTGGCTTCCGCACAAGACGCCCTCGAGCGGGGGCCCAGGTAGTGCATGCTGCTATGGGGCTAGCCTCCCAGGCCGACCCCTCTGTCGGGACGGCCATCATACCGGGGGAGGCTGCTGACGTAGCCGTGGCCTCGAGCCCGGCTGACTTGTTGCCGGTGCCGGCATCGACCCTCGCCGGGGTCGTTGCTGTTTTTTCCGCAGAGCCGTCCGTTGCCACTGACGTCGGGATGGCAGAGGCACCGCCGCCCGTGGCTATCCCCGACCTCCCTGTTCTCGGCCATGAGGAGGGGGTAGCCATCGTTGCCGAGGTCTGCGATCGGAGGCCCGCTTCCTTAGCCGAGGAGAGGCCCAACCCTTTAATTGCGGCGATACCCGAAGCGTTGGCCACAGGGGGACCCGACGCTTCGGTCGAGGTGCGCGCGGAACCATGGCCCATCTTGGGGAGTAGCGGCCTAATCCATGCGCGGCTCAACCTCGATGAATGGTGTGGGTGGCCGCTCCGGTTCTGGAGCCATGCCATCTCGGACCCGGAGCCCCTCCTCTCTCTCGACGATGAGCTGGAGGAGAGAACTCGGGATAGCTTCTGCGAGTATGTCGAGGCGACGACGAGGTCGCTTCGGTCGGCCGTCGAGACCCTTTCCAAGGATGTTCCCAGGGTCTTCCAGGTAAGGGTTTTGGTGCAGACCTTGCGTGGCCAGGGCACTCTTTGTCATGCCTTATTTTCCTTTCTCAGGAACTTGCAGACGTGAGCACCACCAAGTCGCTATTCCTCCGCCGCGAGAGAGACGTCTGGGATTTGCTGCGGTCCCAGAGGACCGTGCTTGCCGAGGCCAATGAGCGGCTTGCCCAACGGAGCACCGAGGTGGCGGATCTTCGGCTGCTCTACGATGAGCTAAAGTCGATGGCAGCGGTGGCCCGGGCAGAGGCTTCGTCGGCCTAGGAGCAGGTGGCTTCCTAGGCCGAAGAGATGCAACAGCGGCGGCTGGAGCTCGGCCAGGTCCTCGGTGAGCTGGACCGAACTCGGAGCCAAGCTGCCGAGGCTATGAGCCGGGCTGAGGCCCTTAAGGGTCAGCTGGTTGAGGCTGTGGGGCGACTAGCCGAGGCATCCACTCGGGCCGAAGGTATGTGTCGCCCGCTTTGTAGCTTCGTTCTTCACCTCGTGTCTGAAGAGTATTGTTTGGCTGTCTGCAGGGTTGGAGACGGCTCTTAGCGAGTCCATCAAGGATCGCGAGGCGCTCGCCCAGGCGGCTGAGTAAAAGGAGGCCGACCATGTGGCCATGTCCGAGGCTATCTCGGCCTTTTGCTGGGCCTTCGACCTCGATGACGTCCCCTCGGGTAGCTCCCCCCAGAGTCACCTGCGGGCCTTGGGCGGCCATGTGCGTGGTAGACTCCACGAGGCGCTCCATCACGGCGTTAGGCGGGCCTTTGCCGTGCTCACTTCCCACTATGACGTGGATCTAGAGCGGGTCAGCGAGGGGTACTGCCTACCCGACGAGGATGAGGCCGCCTTAGCCGAGGTCCAAGGGCTTGACGCGGCCGTCGCCGGCCCAAGCGCGGTGCTGGCGTCCTCCTTTGAGGTGGATATCCTCTCGCTCGAGTTGCCGTCTGAGGCCAGGCCAGATTCCGCCGAGGGTGGAAACGTCGCCGAGGGCGCCGCTCCTCCTCCTGCCGATGCCTGAATCCTGTAGGAACAGTTTGTCCGAAGCATGCGCATGTTTTTTTGTAGCCGCCAAGGCCTAAACATATTCAACGTTCGGATTATAAAGCTGCGTTTTCTTTCCTCCTGTTTCGAGCATTTGGACTTGTTCGTCGGTAGCAGAACCGCTTTGTCCGAGCTAGAGTCACTTTTCGCGGAAAGTGATGAGTGAGGTATCCGTATCCCAGAGGCGTAGGAGTCCCTCGGCTCGGTCGGCCTTGACGCTTACGTGTTTTCTTGCTCGTCTATAGGATCCTGCTATCGATATAGTCGAAAGCACGAAAGTTGTTTTCTGTAGAAAACTTCTCTTGGTAGAAAACTTTTCCGAAGAAAATTTCGACGCAGAGGGGCTCCCCCTTCTAGCCTCTGAGGGAGGGTCGGGCTTGGTCGAGGCAAGGCTGACCCTTCCTTGAAGGTTAGACTCTATTTAAGCGTGTAAAAACGAGGAACATGAATGACTTGAAATATTTTAAGGGTAGAAGCGATGTAGCTGTTCGATGTTCCAAGCGTTGCTGTAGACCTTGCCTTGATCGTTGGCCAGCTTGTATGTTCCGGGCTTCAAGATCTTGCCGATGATGAATCGCCCTTCCTAGGGGGGAGTAAGCTTGTGGCGCCCACGGGCGTCTTGTTGCAGCCGAAGCACCAAGTCTCCCACTTGGAAGCCTCGGGGCCGAACCCTTCGGGCGTGGTAGCGTCGCAGAGACTGCTGATACGCGCCGAATATAGTAAGGCAACGTCCCGAGCTTCTTTGAGCTAGTCCAGCGAGTCCTCTCGGCTGATTTGGTTGCTTTGGTTGTCGTACGCCTTCGTGCTCAGGGAACCGTATTCTAAGTCCGTGGGGAGGACGGCCTCGGCCCCATAGACTAGAAAGAACGGCGAGAAACTCGTGGCTCGGCTCGGCGTCGTCCTCAGACTCTAGACCACCAAGGATAGCTCCTTCATCCACCGCTTGCCAAACTTGTTGAGGTTGTTGTAGATCCTGGGTTTAAGTCCTTGCAAAATCATACCGTTGGCACGCTCCACCTGCCCATTCGTCATGGGGTGTGCTACGGCGGCCCAGTCCACACGGATGTGGTGGTACTCGCAGAAGTCCAGGAACTTTTTCCCGGTGAACTGCGTGTCATTATTGGTGATGATGGAGTTCGGGACTCCAAAGCGATGGATGATGTTGGTGAAGAACGCCACCGCCTGCTCAGACCTGATGCTGGTTAAGGGTCGGACCTCGATCCACTTGGAGAATTTGTCGATGGCGACCAGCAGGTGCATGAAGCCCTCGGGTGCCTTCTGCAAGGGACCGACAAGGTCCAGACCCCCACACAGCAAACGGCCAGGTGATGGGTATCGTCTGCAGGGCCTGAGCGGGTAGGCGTGTCTGCTTTGCGTAGAATTGACACCCCCGGCAGGAGCGTACAATCCTAGTGGCGTCGTCCACCGCGGTTGGCCAGTAGAAACCTTGTCGGAAGGCATTCCCCACGAGGGCTCAAGGTGCTGCATGGTGGCCGCAAGCCCCCGAGTATATTTCTTGTAACAGCTCTTGTCCTTGGGCGATGGGGATGCATCACTGGAGGATGCCCGAGGGACTGCGGTGATAGAGCTCCTTTTCATCACCCAGCAGAACGAATAACTTGGCGCGTCGAGCCAGTCGCCGAGCTTCGGCCTTGTCGAGGGGCAGCTCTCCTCGGAGGAGATATTCCAGGTATGGGGTCTGCCAGTTCGGGACTGGTGTGACCCCATTCCGCTCTCCCTCAATGCGCAGGGCCTCACCCTCGGCGGTCGAGGGCACCTCGGGCTCGGCCGTGGCTTCCTCGGGTTTGGCCGAGGGTATCTCGGGCGTGTCATCGATCTTGACGGAGGGTTGATGTATATCCCTGGAGAAGACGTCCGGGGGAACCGTTGTCCGCCCCGAGGCTATTTTAGCCAGCTCACCCGCAGTCTCGTTGAATCATCGAGCGACGTGGTTGAGTTCTAGCCCGTAGAACTTGTTCTCCAGGCGTCGAACTTCGTCGTAGTAGGCCTCCATCTTCCGATCATAGCAGTGGGAGTTCTTCATGACTTGGTCAATGACAAGCTGCGAGTCGCCACAAGCATCGAGGCGCCGAACCCCTAGCTCGACGGCGATGCGCAGCCCATTAACCAATGCTTCGTACTCGGCCACGTTGTTTGACGCCGGAAAATGAAGGCGGATCACGTAGCGAAGATGTTTTCCGAGGGGTGAGATGAAGAGCAAGCCCACGCCTGCTCTGGTTTTCATCAGCGACCCATCGAAGTACATGGTCCAAAGCTCGGGTTGGATTGGAGTCGTCGGTTGAAAGCATCTAGGCCCCTGGTTGGTTTTAGTGATTAATGACAACGTATTGTTATATGTGACTAACGTGTGTTTTGCAGAGACAAATGGTAAGTTAGGTCGCATTACAGGTAGAAGTACTACAACGGTGAAAACAATCCCGGAAATAAGAACTCGAAGCGACGGCTAAAACGACGAAACAAAAGGTGAAGGACTATGGAGTCCGAGTGTCAAGGAGATGTGGACACTCGTGTTTTAGTTAGGTCTTTTATTCTCTTTTAGCCGTACTATAAAGAGGGGTTGTCGATGAGTAGTTTGACCAAGAGAGTTTTAGTGTAGTGTTGGTGCACAATCACACTCACATACAGTGCTAGGTGTCACTCTAGAACTCACTCACAAGTTAGAACGAAATCCGATTTGAAAATCAGCTGAAAAACAAGAGGTAGGGTTTCTGGCCCTGGGGCACCGGACTGTCCGGTGTGCACCGGACTGTCCGGTGCACCCTGCCAGGTGGGGCCCAGACTGGCCCGTGGAAGAGCCTTCTCCACGCAGAAACCCGAGAGCGCAGGTTTCAGAATTGAATTATACTGGCGCACCAGACAGTGCACCGGACAGTGCACCAGACTGTCCTGTGTGCACCGGACGGTGACTGTTCACTGTCCGGTGTGCCATGAGTCCAACGGCTACCTGTCAGAACTAGCCATTGGAAACGACCGTTGGCGCACCGGTGGCGCACAGTTGGCGCACCGGTGGCGCACCGGACTGTCCGGTGCGCCATTGCGCAGAAGATTGCTGGTAACGGCTAGTTGGTGGGTGAGGGCTATTTATACCCCCTCCACCCACCATATTCAATGTCTTGCACCCCACATTTATTCCAGCACATTGCTAGAGCATTGCAAGCACCAAAAGCCTAGTGAGGAGATTAGAGAATCTTAATCCCGCATTTGTTCCTCATTAGCGCTAGCGAGAGCCACCTAGAGCACACACCACTTGCATTAGGCTTCTCTTGGTCAAGTGAAAGTCTACGGCTTGTTACTCTTGGTGATCGGCATCACCTAGACGGCTTGGTGGCGTTGGGAGCTCGGTGATCACCGTGAAGATCTTGTTGGTGACCCGACTCAAGTTTGTAAGCGGTCTCGAGGGATCCACCGCGCTGGAGTGGCAAAGGATCATCTCGTAGTGAGCACTTGGTTCTTGCGAGGACCAAGGGGGAGCGATACCCTTGCGCGGGTGCTCCAACGAGGACTAGTAGAGAGTGCCGACTCTTCGATACCTCGAGAAAAATTGGAGGAGTCTTCTAAACTTTGCTTTACATTCCGCACTTAATTCAAGTACTTTACATTGTGTATTTGTTTAGCAAGTATTTGAAGTATTGTCTTAGCACTATTGTATTTCTAGTATTATTATCTTAGTGCTAGTTGTTGGGGTGAAGTTGGGCTCTTGTTTAGCTCTTGCTTAGGTTTTAATTAGTGTTGATTTTTAGAAAAGCCCAATTCACCCCCCCCCCCTCTTGGGCATCGTGATCCTTTCAATTGGTATCAGAGCCTTGTTGCTCTTAGATTAGCTTAACCGCTAAGAGTTATGATGTCCGGTGGGGATGGACCTCCTCCCGTTTTTGATGGTGACGATTTTCCTTATTGGAAAATTCGTATGGAAGCATATTTAGAGGCTATAGACATTGGTGTCTATAAAGCCGCCACACAACGATTCCCCGAACCTAGAGATCGCACAAATCTTGTAGGTGATGAGTTTAATTGTGAAAAATGGAATGCCAAGGCCAAAAACACCCTTTTTAGAGGCCTTTGCAAAGATGTGTTCAATAGAGTAAGAAATCATAAAAATGCTCATGATTTGTGGATGGATATTTGTGCTCTACATGAAGGAACTAGAAGTGAGCGTGAGGAGAGATATCACATTGCTATGAGAAAGTTAAATTCTTTTGAAATGCTTGCTAATGAAAACGCCAATGCTATGTACTCACGTCTCAATATTCTTGTAGAGGAAGTAAATGGATTGGGGCTTACTCAAATCTCACAACCGGATGTTGTGAGGAAGATTCTCAGTGTCCTCCCAATAGACAAATATGGACACATTGTCACTGTGCTACATCAAATGGATCTTTCAGTTACCACACCTACACAGATATTGGGAAAGATCAATGCTCATGAGATGTACATGCACATCAATGACAAAGATGAGTCATCTTCCAAGAAAAAGGATTTGGCTCTCAAAGCAAATCAAGAAAGAAAAGGAAAATCCAAAGTACAAATTGAGGAAGAATCCTCAAGTGATGATGACCTTGATGCTAACATTGCCTTGATGGTGAGGAAGACCACCAAGATGTTAAAAAAGCTCAATAGAGAAGGCATCAAATTTGATTCAAGAAAGAAGAAATTCTTTTCTAGCAAAAGAAAGCCCATTTCTGAGATGGATTGCTACAACTGTGGAGAGCTTGGTCATCTTGCTCATCAATGTACCAAGCCCAAGAAGAACAAGTTCAAGGGCAAGAAAGAAGATGACAACGATGATGAGAAAAAGGAAAAGAAATTCTTCAAGAGAAAAGATGGGAAGCAAAAGAGGTTCCACAAAAAGAAAAATGGAAAGGCATATATTGTTGGTGACTGGCTCACTGACATTGAATCATCAAGTGGATCTTCTTCAAGTGAAGAGGAGAATGATGAAAAGGTTGCCGCCATCGTCGGGGACTTCTCTTCACCACCACCATCACCATCATCGACTTCTCACCTATGCCTCATGGCTAGAGGTGAACAAAAGGTACAAAATGATATTGATATTACTGATGATAGTGATAGTGATAGTGATGAGGAATTTGCTTCACCTTCATATGATGAACTAGCTGACTTGCTTAAAGAATATACTCAAATCATTAGGAAGTCAAAAGCTAAAAGTGATAGGTTGAAAAATGAAAATGAATCTTTAAATGCCAAATATGACATAGTTATGAAAGCTAGTGATGAACTGAAAGAAGAGAACAAAACTATGTCATCAACTGCAAATGAGCTCACAACCTCCCTAAAAGATGCTAAGAATAAATGTGACAAGTTAAATGAAGCTAATAGGGAGTTGCAAGATAGATTAGTAAAAATTAAGGAAGATTATACTAGGATTAAATTTGATCGTGATAATCTTCTTGTTGAGAATGAACTTTTATCTTGCAAAACACATGAGGCTATTAACCCTGTTGTTAAGATTAATGTAGCAACTTCATGTGATGATTTGAGTCAAGGAGAGCAAACTAGTCTACATGATGAATTGACTGAAAAGTTGAAGTCTTGACTTTAGACAACCAAAAATTAAAGAGATACCTGACTGATGCAACTACTAGAGGAAAGGTTGCCATTGAGAACAATGATTTCAACAAAGAGTTGGCAGTGGATAATGAAAGGCTTAAAAATGAGTTCAAGAAACTTAAGAGTGAAAATGAACATCTTGCAACAAGTGTGCAAAATTTCAACAAGGGCCAATACCTCCAAAATGAGTTGCTTATGAACACTGTCATGAAAAACAACAAGAGTGGTATTGGATACAATGCTTTTGTGCAAAATAAAGCTACCACTCAATACAAGCCAAAGCAGACTCACAAGCCCATCAAATGCTTTGAATGTGGAAAAGAAGGTCACTTTGCCAACAACTGCAAAGCCAAACCACCAACTCCCTTGCCTAAGCACTCAAGACCATTTGCTTTTAATGCTCATTATGTTCTAAGAAAAGTAGCAAATGGAAAGGTCAAAGTTACATTTCTAGGTCCACCAAGCAAGAGTAGACCTAGACAAATTTGGGTTGCAAAGTCCTTGATTGAGAGAGTCACTGGTCCTATGCAATATAGGGCCATCAAAACTCAAGCTTGATTTGTCTGTGGATGTAGGTGAACTACAAGACCGATGGGAGCCATTGGGTTATTGACAGTGGATGCACACAACATATGACAGGCAACCCACGGATGTTCACCTCACTTGATGAGAATGTTGATGGACAAGACAAAATCACATTTGGAGACAACTCAAAAGGGAAAGTGCAAGGACTTGGCAAGGTGGCAATTTCGAATGATTTATCAATTTCAAATGTTCTCTTGGTTGCACCTTTGAGCTTCAATTTGTTATCAGTGGGTCAACTCTGTGATCTTGGACTTCAATGCTTATTCACTCCAACAGAGGTTATTGTATCAAAAATGGATGATGAATCAATGGTGTTCAAAGGATTTAGATACAACAATCTCTACTTAGTGGATTTCACTTCAGAAGATGCAGACTTAAGAACTTGCCTCTTCACCAAAGCTTCACTTGGATGGCTTTGGCATAGGAGGCTTGCACATGTTGGGATGAGCACACTCAAGAAGGTATTAGAGAAGGACATGGTTAGAGGATTAAAGGATGTGGTGTTTGAAAAGGACAAGCCCTGTAGTGAATGTCAAGCTGGGAAGCAAGTTGCTAATACACATCCTACTAAAGCTTTCATGTCAACATCTAGGCCACTGGAACTACTTCATATGGATTTATTTGGACCTACAAATTATGTAAGTGCTGGTGGTAACCTCTACTGTCTAGTGATTGTTGATGATTTCTCAAGATACACTTGGGTGTTATTTCTCCATGACAAATCTGAAGTTGCATCAATTTTCAAGAAGTTTGCCAAGAAAGCTCAAAATGAATTCGATTGCAAGATCAAGAAGATTAGAAGTGATAATGGCAAAGAATTTGACAACACAAACATTCATGAGTACTGGGATGAAATTGGGATCAAGCATGAAGTGTCTGCAACATATACACCTCAACAAAATGGAGTTGTTGAAAGGAAAAACAGGACCTTGATCACACTCGCAAGAACAATGATTGATGAGTACAACACATCGGAGAGGTTTTGGGCCGAAACTATCAACACTGCATGTTATGCATCAAACATGCTATTTCCTCACCGGCTACTTGCGAAGACTCCCTATGAACTGCTAAATGGGAAAAAGCCAGACGTCTCCTTCTTCCGAGTGTTTGGATGCAAATGCTACATCTTCAAGAAACGACATCACCTAGGGAAGTTTCAAAGACGTTGTGATATTGGTTTTCTTTTGGGTTATTCATTAAAGTCCAAAGCATATCGAGTATTCAATCATGCCACTGGCGTGGTAGAAGAAACATATGATGTGGAATTTGATGAGACTAATGGCTCCCAAGGAGCACTTGAGAATTTTGATGATGTAGGTGATGAACCACTTAGGGAAGAAATGAAGAACATGCCAATTGGAGCTATCAAACCAAAAGAAGATGAAGAAGAGGTGCAAAACATTGACATGCCTTCTTCATCAAATGTACCACAAGATGATGAAAAAGATGAGAGGCATGCAAATGAAGATACATTTGTCTCTCATGAACAAGCAAGGGTACAAGCTGAAGATGTTGATGCTCCAGGATCTTCTTCCCAAGTGGTTAACAGGAGAAATTCATCACTACTTCAAGCTCATCCTCAAAACCAAATCATCGGGAGTCCTTCACAAGGGGTTATTACTCGATCCCATAGACATGCTTCTTTTATTGAACATCACTCCTTTGTTTCTTGTGTTGAGCCTACTTGTATAGATGAGGCGCTACAGGATCCGGACTGGGTGAATGCCATGCATGAAGAACTTAACAACTTCACCCGTAACAAAGTTTGGACCCTGGAGAAGCCCCCACAAGATGCAAGAATCATTGGAACAAAGTGGGTGTTCAGAAACAAACAAGATGATCAAGGTGTGATTGTAAGGAACAAGGCAAGACTTGTTGCAAAAGGATTCTCTCAAGTTGAAGGCTTAGATTTTGGAGAGACCTTTGCACCGGTTGCTCGACTGGAAGCCATTCGTATCCTACTTGCATATGCATCATGCTATGATATAAAACTTTATCAAATGGATGTAAAAAGTGCATTTTTAAATGGCTTCATAAATGAACTTGTATATGTTGAGCAACCACCTGGATTTGAAGACCCTAGATATCCTAACCATGCTTACAGGTTGTCCAAGGTGCTATATGGGCTAAAGCAAGCTCCAAGGGCTTGGTATGAGCGCCTTCGCGACTTCCTCATTGAAAAGGGCTTCAAGATCGGGACCGTCGACACAACTCTATTCACAAAGAAACATAACGGTGATATTTTCATTTGTCAAGTATATGTTGATGATATAATCTTTGGCTCGACAAATGACTATGATTGCAAGGAATTTGGTGAGTTGATGTCGAAGGAGTTCGAGATGTCAATGATTGGTGAGATGACGTACTTCCTCGGCTTTCAAGTCAAGCAAATGAAAGATGGTAACTTTCTCTCACAAGAGAAGTATACCAAAGACTTGTTGAAAAGGTTCAACATGGAGAAGTGCAAACCAATCAAGACACCTATGCAAACAAATGGACATCTTGACCTAGATGAGGGAGGTAACCCGGTTAATCAAACTCTCTACCGTTCTATGATTGGTAGCTTATTGTACCTTACCGCATCTAGGCCCGATATCATGTTTAGTGTCTGCATGTGTGCTAGATTTCAATCTAATCCTAAGAAAGCTCATCTTCGCGCTGCTAAAAGAATTCTTAGGTATCTCAGGCACACCACAAGCGTTGGTCTGTGGTATCCCAAAGGAGCTACTTTTGATTTAATTGGCTATTCCGATTCGGATTATGCCGGTTGCAAAATTGATAGGAAAAGTACTTCTGGGGGATGCCATCTGCTTGGTAGATCACTAGTTTCATGGACATCCAAAAAGCAAAATAGTGTTGCCTTGTCAACCGCCGAAGCGGAATACATTGCCGCGGGTGCTTGTTGCACACAGATTTTATATATGAAACAAACTCTTCTAGACTATGGCGTAGTTCTAGAAAAGGTACCTTTGTTGTGTGACAATGAGAGTGCTGTTAAAATTGCTAATAATCCTGTACAACACTCTCGCACCAAGCACGTTGATATCCGTCATCACTTCCTTAGAGATCATGTTGCTAAAGGAGATATCATTTTAGAAGGAGTGAGGTCGGAAGATCAATTAGCGGATATTTTCACTAAGCCACTTGATAAGACCCGCTTTTGCATGTTGAGGAATGAACTAAATATTCTTGATCTCAGAAATTTTATGTAAAATGTCAAATGGTGTCGTCAAGCTTGCATTGCATGTTTAAATTTCTTGTATTGCATCTAGGGATTGTCTAACCTAGTTGAGATAACCACCAACAAAGTGAGTGAAAAAGCTTAACTCGGGTCAAACTTGACAAGTCTTAGTTTTAAGCTTTCAGCACTTAAATTCTTACTTCTTATGCAATTGTTGGTTCTTGAAATATGCATGAGGTAGTGCACTTAGGGGGAGTATTCAAAACTCAAATCACTCATGAAAACCCCTAGTGCAAGGCCGAAATGCAAATTTCACCATTTGCCTATTTTCTCTAAAAATTATCTAGCCTATGGCAAAATATTTTGAAAAATATGAGAAAATATATGAGGGTGCCAATACCTGTCCCAACAAGTGTTATTTTGTGTGATTATAAGTTGGGATTTGGTTTGGTTGGGAACTAGATAGAAAAATTCAAAAAATTTCAAATCTTCCCTCTGTCTGGGCTCACCGGACACTGCACTGTGCAATGTCCGGTGCACCGGTAGCCGCGCGCTAAATCTCCATTCTCCTGTGCGTTGTCCGGTGGTTCACCGGACAGCTACTGTGCGCTGTCCGGTGTGCACCGGACAGGCACTGTAGACTGTCCGGTGCGCCCATATCCGGTTTTTAAAACAATCTTTCCCCTCTCGCGCCTGAGGCCTGGCATTTCTCTTCTCTGTTCTGCCTCTCCTCTCTGTCTCTGGCGATCTCCCCCTCGCCGGCGACCATCCCTCACCGGCGTCCACTATTCTCCGGCGACCTCGACCCAGTGCTCCTCTCCTGCCCTCGCTCGGTGAGCAGCTCCCTTCTCCCTCTGTCTTCTCTCTCTCCATTTCTCTGGGCAGTGAGCTCCTCTTCCACCCCTTTGTGCTCATTTCAAATTCTTGTGAAATCCTGTGAAACCAAGTTGTGGTATGTGTTTCTCTGTGTGCCTTGAACATTCCTGCAGGTTCCTAGCTCTTTCGGGAGGGTTTTCACACCTCAAATGGCTATTTCCCCGAAACCCTAAAACTCTGCCCCCCACGTGTTCGGTGAAATACCCAAACCAGCCAAAAATGCTCCAATTGAACCCAAATTTTTCAAGCACCTTCACAACATCTCTAGTAACATATTCGCAAAATTTCACGCCCATCCGATATTCCAGGCTTTAATTTCACCAAATTCCCCGTTTCGAGCGATCGTTTCCGAGCCGAGTGCCCAAATCTCTTTTTCTTCGCCTAAATTCAAACCAAGCACACACTTCACTCATATTCACCCATATAAACCTATTCGTGAAGTATCGGCTCAATTCCACGTCATTTCGTGCCTCAATTCGAATTCCAAACCTCCTATGGCACTTTTTATCGTTCAAACGCCGTTTTCACGTCGTTTGACTTTTCGATCGCCATTTCTCTCATTTTCTATGCCATATTTCTCTGTGTATGTATTTATTCACATTTCATATACTTATGACTATGTGACTAATACGTGCTCACCTCTTCTGTGATTTCAGTGACCTTGACTGCCCGTGTGCCGTCTCCTGTCCTACCTGGATCGTCACCTCTCGTGTGCGCTTTCCAGTCGTCAGGTCAGGATGCCGCGCACGAAGAATGTGTCGGCGCCAGGGGGAGGCGATGATGAGAATCCTCGTCGACCCTTCAGGCAGGTCAAGGGCAAGACAGTACACTTGGAGCAGCAGGAAGGCCGCAAGAAGCGGCGTATGGACAGAGCAGCCCGTGCAGCGGCAGCAGCAGCAGCAGCAGCCGCTGCGCAGGCCGAGCTTGGAGATCAGCCTCAGACACCTTCAGATCAGATTGCATACCGTGTTCGTCGTCTCGCCTCCCGGTCTCGCTCCTCCACTACCACCACTGCTTCAGCTTCCACTCCTCCTCCCACTTTGCCTGCCCCTGTCACCCCTGTTACACCATCCACCACCTCCACTACACCAGCTTCCACTGCTCCTTCTCCCGCTCCTGTTTCCGCTCCTCCTATTCCACCTGCTCGCTTCCGGGAGCGCGATGAGACTGAGGTACGACCTCTGGCTGCAGATCCTAGGTTATTTGACCTTCAGCGTGCTACAACGGCACGGGTACGCAAGTTCAGGTACATACCCGTGGAGTCTTGGTTACCGGCTCAGAGGGACCCGGCTGCAGTTGACCTTTTCAGCACCAGGATTCAGGAATCCTTCTTCAGGGCACAGTTGTCTGCACAGATTGCTCTGCGAGTGCACCGGCTTTTGGACCTTCCACCTTTTCTGCTAGCTGCCAGTGCTGACTCTGAGGTACACCTCTCATATCTGCCCGGCCTTCTGACTCTTTTGACTACCAGCGGCAGGTATGTTGAGGAATGGGTCCGAGTCGAGTATTCTACGTGACTGTATGGATCGACCCTGACCATCACTGGATGAGGTTTCGTTTTGAGCGAGAGGATGTCACTATTACTGCCAGCCAGATTCGCCAGCTCTTTGGATTTCACGAGTCGTCGACTCGTCTTCACAGCTTATGCTACGACACCTCTGACCCTCCTCGTCGCCCTCACGGCGGTATGGCTCCGGGTACAGCTCATGTCGCGACTCTGTTCCACCTGCCCTTCTCAGATGGGTCGCGACGTTCACCGGCAGATTTCACTACAGCAGCCAAGTTCTTATTTGAGCTTATCAGACGAACTCTTCTGCCAAGGATGGGATATAGGGAGGCTACCACACATATCCAGCTTTGGCTCCTTGGTGCCCTGGTCTCTCACTCCAAGTTTGACGTTGTGGATTTCCTTATTTGTGAGATCGAGGACACCGTTTTGGATGGTTTGCGTGCCCGTCGACAACTGTCATATGCTCACTACCTATGTCACATTTTTGCTCAGCTGATTTGGCCTCCACGGTTCCAGGGCACACTTGAGGCCTCATGCCTTGTCTTTGGGTCCTACCGTCCTGCGCCTGAGGCTCCTGTGCCAGCTTCTGCTCCTGTTTTCGACACTCAGGCCGAGGATGCTGCTATTCATCAGTTCAAAGCTCAGGATGCAGCAGTTGATGATGATGATGATGATGATGATTTTGGGATTCCACCTCCGCCTCCGCCTTATATGCCTGCACGCTCACATGATCATGAGGCTAGGAGTTCTAGTGCTACCCCTGCTGCCCCTCCTGCGATTGACCCCACACTTGCTTCGATTCTTCAGACACTTACTCAGCAGCAGGCTCACTTGGCAGCCGAGCAGACCCGCCAGGCAGCAGCCCATCAGCAGTTATCCGAGAGGATGCTCTCGATGTTTCAGACCATACAGGATAGACAGGATTCTCTTCAGCAGCAGCTTCTCCAGGATCGGGCTGAGAGCAGGGCATTCATGGCTCTTATGCTACAGCATTCTGGTGTCTCGGTTCCCTTGGTTCAGTCTGCACCACCTCCTCCGCTTCAGGCTCCTGTTGTGCCAGCACTTCAGTTAGGACCCCCTCTTACTTCTGTTGGTCCTTCTTCCTCTCCGCTCCGGCCGGTCACCCTGGCTTTCACGTCACCGGTTCTCAGCTCTGTCTGCCCTCAGCCACCAGTGCCACCAGCTTCTGCTATTACCACTCCTACTGTGGCAGTATCTGTGACCACTTCAGTTCCGGCAGCTTCTGCAGCGCGGCCTTAGTCTGAGTCAGTACCAGCTCCAGCTTCTACCATAGATCCTGGATCCGAGACTGACTCTGACCCCCCGTCGGCGTTCGCACTGCTGCCTCGACCACGACCGGATGCGCCCCCGCCGCCTCCTCCCGCCTCAGATGTGTAGGTTCAGGTACCCTTTTGGTGTTTGATGCCAAAGGGGGAGAGATATGAGTTGTGAGAGCTAGGAGGAGCTAGAGAGTTAGTAGAGAGTCATTTTGATGTAATATATGTGCTTGCTACTTTCTGTACTAGCTTGGTGCTTTTGGCTCACAAACTATATATATACTCTCGTTGCTTATGATTGACTATGTGTATTATGTTTTCACCTTATATTTTATCACCAGTCTTCTAGTTCTTGATTCATTGATTTAACTTCACTTTTATATGAACAAGAATCTTACGATGTGTATGCGCGCTCATTCTTATTATTATGGTACACATTCTTTCTATCAAAGATTACTGAGTATAACTAACCATCCTTTCTATTGACAGAAACTTCAAAACAAACTACTCTCACAAATCTTGTAGGGTTGTCATCAATCACCAAAAAGGGGGAGATTGAAAGCATCTAGGCCCCTGGTTGGTTTTAGTGATTAATGACAACGTATTGTTATATGTGACTAACGTGTGTTTTGCAGAGACAAATGGTAAGTTAGGTCGCATTATAGGTAGAAGTACTACAACGGTGAAAACAATCCCGGAAATAAGAACTCGAAGCGACGGCTAAAACGACGAAACAAAAGGTGAAGGACTACGGAGTCCGAGTGTCAAGGAGATGTGGACACTCGTGTTTTAGTTAGGTCTTTTATTCTCTTTTAGCCGTACTATAAAGAGGGGTTGTCGATGAGTAGTTTGACCAAGAGAGTTCTAGTGTAGTGTTGGTGCACAATCACACTCACATACAGTGCTAGGTGTCACTCTAGAACTCACTCACAAGTTAGAACGAAAACCGATTTGAAAATCAGCTGAAAAACAAGAGGTAGGGTTTCTGGCCCTGGGGCACCGGACTGTCTGGTGTGCACCGGACTGTCCGGTGCACCCTGCCAGGTGGGGCCCAGGCTGTCCCGTGGAAGAGCCTTCTCCACGCAGAAACCCGAGAGCGCAGGTTTCAGAATTGAATTATAGTGGCGCACCGGACAGTGCACCGGACAGTGACTGTTCACTGTCTGGTGTGCCATGAGTCCAACGGCTACCTGTCAGAACTAGCCGTTGGAAACGACCGTTGGCGCACCGATGGCGCACCAGACTGTCCGGTGCGCCAATGCGCAGAAGATTGCTGGTAACGGCTAGTTGGTGGGTGAGGGCTATTTATACCCCCTCCACCCACCATATTCAATGTCTTGCACCCCACATTTATTCCAGCACATTGCTAGAGCATTGCAAGCACCGAAAGCCTAGTGAGGAGATTAGAGAATCTTAATCCCGCAATTGTTCCTCATTAGCGCTAGCGAGAGCCACCTAGAGCACACACCACTTGCATTAGGCTTCTCTTGGTCAAGTGAAAGTCTACGACTTGTTACTCTTGGTGATCGGCATCACCTAGACGGCTTGGTGGCGTTGGGAGCTCGGTGATCACCGTGAAGATCTTGTTGGTGACCGACTCAAGTTTGTAAGCGGTCTCGAGGGATCCACCGTGCCGGAGTGGCAAAGGATCATCTCGTAGTGAGCACTTGGTTCTTGCGAGGACCAAGGGGGAGCGATACCCTTGCGCGGGTGCTCCAACGAGGACTAGTGGAGAGTGCCGACTCTTCGATACCTCGGGAAAATTGGAGGAGTCTTCTAAACTTTGCTTTACATTCCGCACTTAATTCAAGTACTTTACATTGTGTATTTGTTTAGCAAGTATTTGAAGTATTGTCTTAGCACTATTGTATTTCTAGTATTATTATCTTAGTGCTAGTTGTTGGGGTGAAGTTGGGCTCTTTTTTAGCTCTTGCTTAGGTTTTAATTAGTGTTGATTTTTAGAAAAGCCCAATTCACCCCCCCCCCCTCTTGGCATCGTGATCCTTTCATCGGTAACTAGGTGTCAGTTCACTTAGCCAGGAAGTCGGCCAAGACTTGGGATTTTATGGCCTTCCGAGGGGCGAATGAAAGTGTTTCGCCCATGAGTTCCACTGCCCATTTCGCTATCCTACCCGAGGCCTCTCGGGACTGGATGATCTCTCCCAGAGGAAAGGATGACACCACAGTCACCGGGTGAGACTCGAAGTAGTGTCGCAGCTTCCGCCGTGTCAGAATCACTGCGTAGAGCAGCTTCTCGATCTGCGGGTAGCGGACTTTGGTCTCGGATAGCACTTCGCTGATGAAGCAGACTGGCCTCTGGATGAGCAGTGCATGCCCTTCTTCTTGTCTCTCGACTACGACCGCAGCGCTGACCACCTAAGTGGTTGCGGCTACGTAGATCAAGAGGGCTTCACCCGCAGCGGGGGGCACCAAGATGGGTGCATTTGTAAGGAGTGCCTTTAAGTTCCCGAGGGCTTCCTCGGCCTCGGGGGTCCAAGTGAAGCGCTCGGTCTTCCTTAAGAGGCGGTACAGGGGCAATCCTTTTTCGCCAAGGCGTGAGATGAAACGGCTCCGAGCCACAAGGCATCCCATGACCCTCTGTACTCCTTTCAAATCTTTTATCGGCCCCATGTTGGTGATGGCCGCGATTTTCTCTGGGTTGGCCTCTATGCCCCGCTCAGAGACGATGAACCCTAGGAGCATGCCTCAGGGGACTCTGAAGACACACTTCTCGGGGTTGAGTTTCATGCCTTTAGCTCTCAGACACTTGAATGTCATTTCAAGGTCAGAGAGGAGGTCGAAGGCTTTCTTCGTCTTGACAACGATGTCATCGACGTAAGCCTCGACCGTTCTGCCGATGTGTTCTCCGAACACATGGTTCATGCACCTCTGGTAGGTGGCGCCTGCATTCCTCAAACCAAATGGCATTGTAGTGTAACAATACATGCCAAAAAGGCATGATAAAAGAAGTCGCGAGCTGGTCGGACTCTTTCATCTTGATTTGATGATAGCCTGAGTAGGCATCGAGGAATGACAGGGTTTTGCACCCAGCAGTGGAGTCCACAATCTGATCAATGCGAGGCAGAGGGTAGGGAACCTTTGGACATGCTTTGTTTAGACCAGTGTAGTCTACGCACATCCTCCATTTCCCATCCTTCTTCCTTACAAGAACAGGGTTAGCTAACCATTCGGGATGGAATATCTCTTTGATGAACCCTGCCGCGAGTAGCTTGTGGATCTCCTCGCCTATGGCCCTGCGCTGTTCTTCGTCAAAACGACGCAGGGTCTGTTTCACAGGTCGGGCTCCAGCTCTGATGTCCAGTGAGTGCTCGGCGACATCCCTCGGTATGCCTGGCATGTCCGAGGGACCCCATGCAAAAACTTCGGCGTTTGCGCGGAGAAAGTCGACGAGCACTGCTTCCTATTTGGGGTCGAGCTCAGAGCCGATCCAGACTTTCTTGCTAGCGTCATTGCTAGGGTTGAGAGAGACGGACTTAACCGTCTTGACTGGTTCGAAGTTGCCGGCGTGCCGCTTCGTGTCGGGTGCCTCCTTGGAGAGGCGTTCCAGGTCGGCGATGAGGGCCTCGGACTCGGCGAGGGCCTCAGCGTACTCCACGCATTCCACGTCGCATTCGTACGCGTGGCGGTACGTGGATCCGACGGTGATGATCCCGTTCGGGCCCGGCATCTTGAGCTTGAGGTAGGTGTAGTTGGGGACGGCCATGAACTTGGCGTAGCACGGCCTTCCCAACACCGCGTGGTAGGTCCCTCGGAACCCGACCACCTCGAAGGTGAGGGTTTCCTTTCGGAAGTTGGAGGGAGTTCCAAAGCAGACAGGCAAGTCAATCCTCCTGAGGGGAAGGATACGCTTTCCGGGTGCGATCCCGTGGAAGGGTGCTGCACCAGCCTGGACGTCGGACCGATCAACCCCCAAGAGTTCCAGGGTCTCGGCGTAGATGATGTTGAGGCTGCTGCCCCCATCCATGAGGACTTTGGAGAGCCTAACGTTGCCGATGATCGGATCAACGACGAGCGGGTACCTTCCTGGGCTTGACACGAAGTCGGGGTGGTCGTCTCGGTCGAAGGTGATAGGCTTGTCGAACCAGTCTAGGTAGGCTGGCGCTACCACCTTTATCGAGCAGACCTCCCGGCGCTCCTGCTTGCGGTGCCGAGCCAAAGCGTTCGCCACCTGCCCGCCGTAAATCATGAAGCAGTTGTGGATCTCGAGGAACTCCTCTTCCTTGCCGCCCTCCTTCTTGTTGTTGCCTCGGTCCTTGCCGTCCTCCGTCGGGGGCCGGCCTTATGGAAATAGCGCCGGAGCTTGACACATTCTTCAAGGGTGTGCTTGACGGGACCCTGGTGATAGGGGCACGACTCCTTGAGCATCTTGTTGAACGCGCCGGCCCTCCAGGGGGCTTCCGAGGGTTCCTGTGCTCGGTAGCAGCGACAAGATTCGCGTCAGCGGCGTTGCGCTTCGCTTGCGCCTTCTTCTTGGCCTTCTTCTTCGCGCCACGTTGGGCGGACGCCTCGAGGGCGTCTTCCTTTGGCTCCCCCTGAGGCTGCTTGTCTTTCCGGAAGATGGCCTCGACCGCCTCCTGACCCGAGGCGAACTTGGTGGCGACGTTCATCAATTCGCTCGCCTTGGTGGGAGTCTTGTGCCCCAGTTTGCTCACCAGGTCTCAGCAAGTGGTGCCAGCGAGGAAAGCTCCGATGACGTCCGAGTCGGTGATGTTAGGCAGCTCGGTGTGCTGCTTCAAAAACCATCGGATGTACTCTCGGAGGGATTCCCCAGGCTGCTGGCGGCAGCTTCGGAGATCTCATGAGTTCCCAGGGCGCACGTACGTGCCCTGGAAATTTCCCGTGAAAGCCTTGACCAGGTCGTCCCTGTCGGAGATTTGCGCAGGAGGCAGATGTTCTAGCCAGGCCCGGGCGGCGTCGGAGAGGAAAAGGGGTAGATTACGGATGATGAGGTTGTCATCGTCCGCCCCTCCCAACTGGCATGTCAGTCGGTAGTCCGTGAGCCACAGCTCTGGCCTCGTCTCCCCCGAGTACTTGGTGATGGTAGTCGGGGCTCGAAAATGAGCGGGGAACGGCGCTCGTCGTATGGCCCGGCTGAAGACTCGTGGACCGGGTGGCTCAGGCGAGGGGCTCTGATCCTCCTCGCTGTCGCAGCGCCCCCCGCACCTGGGATGGTAGCCTCGGCGCACCTTCTCGTCGAGGCAGGCTCGATGGTCGTGATGGTGATGCTCATTGCCGAGGCGATCCCGGGCAGCAGGTGCCTCGTCCAGCGTGCGCTCGGGATGGATCGAGGCCTCCCGCATGCGTCGGGAGGACGTCGCATGATGCTCCGAGGGGTCAGCTCGCCTCTGGGAGGCGGAGCTCTCGGCTCGTCGAACTGCGGCACCTTCCAGGAGATTCTTGAGTTCGCCCTGGATACGCCGTCCCTCGGTGGTGGATGGCTCCAGCATGGTTCGAAGTAGCATCGCCGCTGCAGCTAGGTCCTGGCCGGACCCGCTGACGGCCGAGGGCAGCGTTGCCCTGGCATTGTCGACGATGGGGCGTTGGACGTCCTAGGCCCGATGATAGGCTCCTCGGGCGAGTGTTCGGCCTGCCCACTCCTGTTCGATGTTCTGTCGGAGCTGCACAAGCCGCCCTGCTTCCCCGTCGACCCGGGCCTGCATCTCATGGATTTGCTCGAGTTGTGTGTCCCGACCCCCCGCAGGGACTGGGACCATAGCTAGCTCCCGCGGGATGTCAACGCGAGATGCGGGCCCAGGGGGATTGTTAATCTCCGGCATACCGAGGTGGTTGCCTTCGTCGTGATCTCCCTGATCGACGTGAAAACATTCGCGACTTGGGCCGTAACCCTCGTCGTCAAGGCCGTGGCCATCGTCAGAACAAACGGAGAGGCAGTGGTCACATGCGGACATGAAGTCTCACATGGCACCGGGGTCATCGAGGCTAGAGAATTCCCAACCGAAGTCGGGGTCGTCCTCTTCCTCGGAACCCGCCGGTCCGGAGATTGAGACGGCTGTCAGTCGGTCCCAGGTCGACCACATATGGTACCCCGGAAGGTTGGGATACGCCCTTACGAAAGCGCTCACCGTAGTGGGATCGCTAGGTGGATCGAAGCTGAATCGAAAGGGAATAGGGTGGAATACGGATGGTACCTTTTGGTCGATGGACGGTGCTGAAGTCGCGTCGGGGACGGAACACACCGTCATCTCAGGCACGAGGGTGACGCCCAGCAGGTCCTTGGCGAGGGTGCTGGCGTCGTCGGTCTGCTTGGGGCTGGCACATTGCGGGGAAGCGGCGCTCGTCGTCGTCTTAGGCACGAGGACAACACCTGACATGTCCCCTGGAGGAGTGCCGGCGTCGTCGGCTCGATCCGGTCCAACAACCGATAAGGTGCTGCCTCCTGCGTGGCCACGGTTGCCCCGTCTCCGCCTCCTCCGGCGAGGAGGGTGGCGGGGACGACCGGAGTGGTCCTCTTCCGCCACGGGGAGATGCCGTCGTGGAGGTTGCCTCCGCCGGGCGAGTCGTTGACTGTTGTCGTCATTGTGCCGCGGAGGGAGGAGTACCATATCGTAGCTACCGTCGAGGGACATGAACTCGAGGCTCCCGAAGTGGAGCACTGTCCCAGGCTGAAGAGGTTGCTGAAGACTCCCCATCTGGAACTCAACGGGAAAGCGATTGTTAACACGCAGCAGGCCTCTACCTGGCGCGCCAACTGTCGGCGTTTCGGACCCGGGGGGTCCCTGGACCGACGAGTAAATTTGTCGTTGTGTGCCCCTGCCCAGATGGGTTGGCGCGAGATGGAACACAAGTTGTGGAATGGTCCTTGTATTATCCTGCACCAGGGTGCTCGTAGTAGGGGTTACAAGCGTTGCGAGAGAGCGAGGGCGAGTAGCAGAGAGCGTGCGAGAGAGAGAGAGGGTCCAGCCCCTGCTCGTCTTCTCCCGTTGTGCGTACGTATGTTCGTATGCTCGTCCCTCTGTCCCTCTCCCCCTCCCCTCCCCTCGTGGGGCCCTGGACACCCCCTTTTATAGACGTAAGGAGATGCCTAGCTGTACAATGGGGAGTAGCTGGGAGCTAACGTGGCTGGCAGGGAAGTGCCCTGAGCCCTGTACAGGTAACAACATGGCCGTTGGGGGGTGTCTTGAGCCCTGTAGTGGTAGTGTCGTGGCCGTCGGAGAAGTGCCTTGAGCCCTGTAGCAGTACAGCTGTTGGCGTTGCATGGATCTTGCTGACGTTTCCTTGCTTTCGTAGGGGGCTTGAGAACCATCGACGTCATGGTTGCATGCAGGCAACCACCATCGCCTGTTACCGGGGTAAGCTGGATGGGACGTCTGTCTTGTTCCTTCGTAGCCTGAGCTAGCTAGGAGTAGAGTAATGATGCATCCCTCGTGGCGTGGTTGATCTGAGCCTGAGGTCGGGTGAGGCGGCGACTCCTCCGAGGCCGAGGCCGGGGCCGAGACCCAGGGTCGGGCGAGGACGTGATTCTTCCCGAGGCTGAGGCTGAGGCCGAGCCCTGGGGTCGGGCGAGGCGAAGCTTCCTGTTGCGTCCGAGGCCGAACTCGACCGTTGTCGGTTTCGCCCGGGTGGTTGGCACAGCAGCCGGAGCGGGGCGGGCGGTGCTGTTTTCCTGTCAGATCGGTCAGTGAAAGGGCGAAGTGACTGCGGTCACTTCGACCTTGCCGACTGGGGCGCGTGTCAGGATAAGGTGTCAGGCGACCTCAGCATTAAATGTGCATGCAACACGGTCGGCTGGTAAGGCGATTTGGCCAAAGTCGCTTGCACGACAAGGCTTGCCTTTGACTGAGCCGAGGGTGCGCTCACTGTCTAAGGAGACCTTCGGGCGAGGCGTGGATTCGTCCGGGACCACTGTTCCGCTCGAGGCCGGGCTCGGGCGAGGCGAGACCGAGTCCCTTGGTAGACGAAGCTTTGACTTTGACCCGAGCCGTAAGCCTTTATGGTTTGCCCTGAAGGTGTTTACCAGCCGTAATTACGAGTGGTGGGGGTACCCCTAATTACGGTACCCGACAAATATGTACAAAAGTTTTTTCCGTTTAGGTAGGAGACCGAGTTAAAACTCTCTTCAATCATTTTCCCTCCTAAATCCCTCTCAACTATTGTTCTCATATTTCGTTCTCTTTAACCATTACTTCTATTCAGCTCCTCTTTATTGTTTAAAACAGCTAAAATCAATTTTTGGAGTTTTGAACAATATTAGTGTAATATAATATACATTATTATAAGGTAATTATACTAGAAAATAATTTCACAGCTAAAGCACTAATTAACGAAATGGAGAAGATTTGGACTCCCCCAGCACACGATGGGATTCATTTCTCTCGTGGACGGCTCCTCCCCATTCGCACGGACGGATCCAGCGGCCAGGGGTTGAGTCCTCCTACGGTTTTAGATCCTACGGAGCTATACTAAGGCCTTTTCTTTCGAATTATAATATCTTCGGATTATATAATCCAGCACAAATAATACAGTAGTTAAATAAACACCTAAATTATATATTTAGATTATATAATATAAAGCTTAGATCATATAATCTAAAGCTTATTTAAGATTATTTTTGGCAAAAGAAACACTACCCATAATTATGTAAATAAAAATTACAATATATGACATCTTTCTTTCCTCACCTTAAATAAGCAAAGGCTAATGCTATCTTTATAAATAATTTATATTTGTATAATGTAGACTACCAAACAACTACATGTATATTATAATATATCTAGATTATAATCTAAATTATAAAATTTAGATTATAATCTAGATTATATAATCTATAAGCTGAAACAAATAGGCCCTAAGCCTCCTCTAAACTAAAGTATACATAATAATAGGCTTTTCTATACTTTACTTAAAGCACCAGTTTTAACGGTCGTCCCGCGTCATCTTTTTACAAATAACTCCTCACAGCTATTTCAAATTAATCCATTGCACGTCTATAGATAGCCAAACGGCGGCCCGGCATGTGCCAGACTCCTGCGGACCACAACTCTGGCCCAGGCACGTCATGCCGGCCATGTGCTACATCCACTAGAAAAACTCACCCGCATATGTTGTTGATTAATGAATATTAATTTGTGTTGTGTTAACAGTCAACTGTAATGTAATCGAGACCAATGAGACATTTACAATGTTATGACTGTCAACTGCCATGAACTCATTAAGTTTTTATTCTCTGTACTCGAATTTAAATCTATTAGATGTCATAAGAGTTGAGATATTGTATCGACGTGTAGCCAAATATAGTCATTCTCGTGTTGCATTGGTGCTTAGATAGAAATTAAAATATTTTATGCATTTATTATAACACTGACCAAATGTTATTTAGTTTATAATAACATATCCACTAGATACCTGATACCCGGTGGATACCCGATGAGCACGGGTATGGATACAGTTTCTCGTCCGATTGGCTTGGTGGGTATGGATATTTGTAGAAGTCTTGGGGTACAATTTCGGGTCGGGTATTATTATACCCGAACAAAATCCGACCCGCTGCCATCCCTACCGTCGGTCAATTTGATTAAATCGGCGTAAAATATTAAAAACGATGCAGGATATAGGGTTTGAACCCATGCCCTGATGGAAGAAGGGCGGAGGACATTAGGTGAAGCTGTCTAACCAGTAAAACATCATGCTCAAATGTTTTTAATATTAAATATAAATTGTATATATGTATATACATTTTTATTTTTTTGTAAAATAAAAAAATCATGTCGGGCCGGGCCAGCACTACGGACCGAGGCTATAACCCAGGCACGACACAACGTTCTTGACTCTTGCAAGCATTAGGTCATTACGGAGTGTTTGAGGTTGCTGAATTGGATGGAGCAACAATGATTATCACACTAACAGTAAAATGAAAGATTATTTGTTGGTTTTAAACGTTAGTAATTGCTACGAAGTAACATAATTTATATGCAGTGCATCCGGTTTTTATTGATGCCAGACTTTAGCAATCACTCCATATTTTGATCTATCTTTTTTTATAAGTTTGACTTCATATGACTTATTTTAGAAACTTGAGCTCACAAACTTTCTCTTATTTAGTCTCTATATGGTGGAATTATGTCATTTTATAATATCTGTTCGTTCAGTTAGTCGTTGTGAACTCTCATCTAATCACTCACTTCATTAGTCGTGTTGTACCAAGATATATTGCATGGAATAAACAATAACATCAGTTAGCTAAATCAAAAAAATATTATACAGAAAGCTGAGACAATTAATAAAAAATCTTGAAATTTTTTTTGATAAATAGTTTACGTGTGTATTGTTGTAAGTCGTCGCAACGTACGGACAACCGACTAATAGTAGTTTAATTCAGTCACTCCTAAACTTTGACTCTGTCCTTTCCATCCGTACATCCTGTAGGGGACGACGGGAGAGCTCGCCTAAGGAATAAAACTATCCGCATTAAATCACGTAAAATAGACGATTTATACTTAACAGAAACAGAGTATTAAAATAAGGAATATGATAGGAAAAATCAGATAGTACACCTGCTGGTGCCTAAAGAATAAGACCGACGGAATGCTTTATCAACAGCTACGAGGGGTGCCGCCGCGCCTGAGACATATTGGACAGATCGAGTGCTGTTCGGGGAAGGCGTTCAAATAACTGTTTGGACTAGAACTCCGCTTTCCAGAGACAAAAGAGCTTCTTTAGGTGAGATTGATTACGTGGCTATAATGTGCCTGATTACCCGAACCCGCTTTCCTTGTGACATAAGACAAAAAAACAGCATTTTCCAACACAGTTGGTTCATTTAAATATTTATGATCACCAGAAAAGACAGAAGTCTGTTCCAACAACACAGAATGTACTAATCCCTGGAAAGAGAACATAACCATAGATTCAACAAGATGAACCCGTGATGCCACGGTGCATTCGTGGAGATGGTTAAAAGTTTCACGGTGTCTTATTAATGAGATACCATGGAAGTGAAAAGAGAATCCATGAATAATCCCAATTGATGCAAAAGCTTAGGCAGACACCACCGACACACCACCACCACCACGACACTCGTTCAGCATGTCAAGGTAGAACAGGTACTTGCTGATCTCACTGCCATAGTTGTTGAGACACTGCATCAACCAATAAAAACGGTGAGAACACGTCATCGAATGAGCATACAAAATGCAGGTAAACAATTCTTAACATGACCTCAACAAAGTCACAGTACGATCATGCCCATAATACTAGAATTTGATTGATGGCCTAGGTTTGATGATTAAGTAATTTGCAGTTTCAGTAAACGAAAAAAAGACACCATAAAACTTCACTACTACACCACAGAAGTGAGTAACCAAATGTTTAATGCATCAAATTGAGGAAAAACTAGGCAGCATAAAGGTGGCAAGCAGACATACATCTTGGAAAGCCTTAGAATGGATGCTGCAAGCATTAGCGTTCATTACTGGAGCAGGAGGGGCAGCAACAGCAGTTTCTGAGATAACAATCTCATGCCGAACAGTCCGGAGACCCATTACAGCATCAACAGCCCTGTGTGCCATGGCACTACTCGTACCAAATGACATACCTAAAACAATGTGTTCGTTCAAATCAATTCAAAGATCATGATAATGTTTGTTGCTGAAGTTATTCAAAAAAGAACAAGCTTAGAAGACTACCTTGAGCAATGGTGGACCCAATTCCTCCAAGAATGGAGCCACCACCACCATCACGAACAGGAGCTGGAGGAGGAGCCTAGCACGCTGCCAAAAAGAAAAGTCAGAAGACACTTAGGAACAGAAATAGAACAGATTAAACTCCAATATAAACACAATGAGCTGTAATACTAATACTAATATGAGCTAAACACAAACGATTCTGATTCCAAAGCAATCAAGATTACAAAACAATGAGCTCTGCAATACTAATACTATACTTGTAGCACAAACACATCTGTAAGCATTAGGAACAGAACTGAAACAGGTTCCAGTTCTACCAAAAAACAAGGAACTGTAATTCTATATAAACCAAAATTGACTCTGCTTCAAACACAATCAACAGCTTCAGACTTGTACCACAAATTCCAATATAAACTTGACAGTATATTTATGTCATCAACATTGTTATAGTAACAAACTGAACACATTCTCAACAACTGAGCAAACAGTTATAAAAAAATATAACTGAAGTTACATAATTGAAACACATATCCACAATATAATACTGCAGAGTCAAAAGAGGCATGATTACCATGCCAATGTCAGTTCTAAAGATACTTATTGTCTGCGTGAATCACTTTACCTGGCTGTGGCAGGTTAGTCACTGGAGCAGCATGTGGAGCCAGGCGTGAGACGCGGACCTTCCTGGCAGTAAGTGGGGGAATAAGCATTAAGCAAAAAGAATTAAACAAAGAAAGCAACATGGTTTATCATAAACAAAGTTTTAACACAAAAATCAACACATAACAATGGTAGAGAGAGATGAAACACAAGCTAACAAAACCATGATAAAGCTAGCTCAACCACATCTTCCACCAGCAAAAATGATGAAAATAGCAGTTAACTGTAGGAATCAATCTAAGAAGGGATGAACAAAGACAAGATCCCTTCCCTCAAATGATCCCATTCTTATGTGCCCCTGTCTGAACCAAATGCAAGCATACTAATCACAGCAACTGGTTATTCAAGAGGCACATTATTTGTTACTTGTAGTCCAGTTAGTAACTAAGTTTGAGTCCTACGAATATATTCAGAAAATTCGTCGCTCCCTGAAACCTTGATACTAATCAAGTACACAAGCAATCTTTTGAATGTTTTGCATTACATGTCTACCATTCAACAAAAAGAAAGGAAAGATGATAACACTACAATGTCAGTTTTTTTCAAGATCACATGTGTCTCCAAACTAAACCAAGATTGTATATACAACTACAGTGGCAACTCAATAAAGCAAATATGAGTGCCAAAAACTAAATGAAAAGACGTGGCATTGAGAACAGATCAAACAGTGATAATGTAGATATATGTCTAGGGCTGCTTGAGGGGCACATCTTTGTAAGACAGATAAGGTGCCCCTCAAAAGGTCTGAGTGGACATCAGATGCCCATTGCTTTGTGCCTCCTAACTAAACCAAGACAGTACCCAGGGACCGTAATGGCTACTCAAAGAGGCACTTACAAACAGAGATTATGTAGATATATGTCTAAGGCTGCTTGGGGGGCACTTCTTGGTAAGACAGATGAGGTGCCCCCTCAAAAGGCCTGAGTGGACATCAGATGTCCAGTGCTTTGCGCCCCCTAACTAAACCAAGACAGTACTCAGGGACTGTAATGGCTACTCAAAGAGGCATTATAAAACCGACAATACAATACAGCTACACACATACATCATTCATAAGATTCAGTCCACTGCCCTGGTGAATTAACTTTCAAGAATATACCAAACACCTCATAAGACAACCCGTAGTAAATATGTAAATCTATACGAATCCTAACGAGAAAGGATTAATGGAAATAACCATTCACTCGTGGTGATTCAGATTTGTTATATGCCCCTGTCTGAACCGCCTGCGAACTTATAGTATCTGCAATCGGTTATTCGAGAAGCAATCGGATCTCTGTCGATTATGAACACCCGTCCATTTCTTACAATTATCTAAACAGGAGGAGACCCAGCCCATTGAACGAAAGAAACAGATCCGGATATTTCTGCAACTAAACATGGCAAACATGCGCAATCCTGTGCCCACAAGCCCAGTATCATTTGCACATACTAAAACAAACGTATAACAACATCATACCGACTGAATCAAATTTACTAACGCCCAAGCCTACGCGCCCGAGCCGCAGATCCAGGAGGAGCCAGCCCCGACCCGTCAACGCAAGGAACAACCGAATCTCGAAACAAAACCCTAGGAGGCGCCAGAGAAGAAGGTTACCTAAGCTTGCGGCGAGGCATGGCGGCGGCTGTGGCGAAACCCTAGCGAGACGTCTTGGGGCGAGGTGGCGAACGAATGAGGAGAGAACCCTAAACCCTAGGCTTAAGACACAAACAGGTACGAAAAAGGGTTAGGGTTCGATTTATAGGCAGAGAGGGCACTCGAGCCGATTTTTTTCTGTCATTTTACTCCCAGTTATGCGCTGGCGCTGTCTTGCGAGACAAGAAGTTATGACGTGTGGGGTCGGACAATTGTGCACGCCGAAAATAACAAGGGGCTTAACTCTCAATTCATATGGATTGAGTGAGATTTGATGTATTTAAATTCCAAACAAGTCAAATTTTTTCTTAATTTTTTCTAATCTCATCCAATCCATGTGTATTAGGAATAACCGAACAAGGCCTAATATGGCTTCGTATGTCAGTTTACTGGTGGCGATAGGGTGACCGGTGCCATTCAGTTCCAATCTCAATGTGCCTTGAACAATCTAGATCCAACCAGACCAGACTACCAGACGTGCAGACTGCCCGGTCGGTCTCTACGGCTGTGTTTGGTATAGAAATTATCACTATCTGATAAATTTTATCTTTATAGATCCAAACAATTTAGACCATATTTGGTTTAGCGCTCATTTTCAGAATCTCTTTTTAGAACCCGATTATTAACCAATCAGTTTGTATTATACATTGGATTTTGTGTCTAGGATCTCACAATCTACATATAAGCTGATAATCATATTTGCATTGGATTTGGTGCAATATCAAGAACCAAACGCCGCTCGTGTGTGGTTTCATACACATCTATCAGCTACCAGCAGATCCGCCAGCGCTGAAGAAGGCGAGGAAGAGAACGAGAGAGGAACAGGGAGATGATAGGCGAATATTCTTTCTTGCATGACGGTTCACAGCGTCTAGCGTTTCCTTTAAAGACTGCTTACAAGGTTACGACCCAGCTAATTGACCCATACTCCACCCATTACACGACCATTCGACCTGCGGACACGACGACCCGTAGTTCCTTGCTCTTGGCTGCTTGCACGTGATAGCTCATCCAACGACGGAGTCCCTGGGCGCTTCCTTGCTGGCTTGAGGGCTGACATTCTCCCCTCCACGAGATGCCGGTTGTCCCCAAGCGGCTGAAGAAGGGAAGCATTGTCGAAGAGCCACTTCGTCCTCCCAGGTGTCTAGAGCATCGTCATAGCCGGACCACCGGACCTTGACTTGATCCACAGCCATTCCACCTCGAGATATAGAACGATGACCAAGCACTTGAGAAGGCACCTGAAGATCGGCATGCAAATCAGGTAAGATGAACTGACAGGAGTAGCTGTTTTAACACTGGGTTTCAACTGGGAGACGTGGAACGCTGGGTGGATGGATGTTGTAGGGGGCAACTCCAGTTTGTAGGCTACACTGCCAATGCGCTGCACAATGCGATAGGGTCCGAAAAATTTGTAAGATAATTTGTGATTAGCACGAACAGACACAGAACTTTGCACATATGGCTACAACTTCAAGTAGACCATGTCTCCCACTGAGAACTGCCGGTCACAGCGGCGCTTATCTGCTTGGTGTTTCATCCTTTGCTGGGCACGAAGAAGGTGACTGCGAACAACTTGTGTCATAAGCTCCCGCTGCGAAAGCCACTGCTGGAGATCTGTGCTAGAAATGGCATCATCAGTAGAGAGCCCAAGTGTCCGAGGCAAACGCCCGTATAACACCTCAAACGGCGACTTGCCCAACGACGAGTGGAAGGATGTATTAAACCAGAATTCAACCAGGGGCAGCCAACGGGTCCAGTGACACGGGTGGGAACTTACAAAGCATCGCAGGAATGTTTCGAGGCACTGGTTGACACGTTCTGTTTGACCGTCAGTTTGTGGATGGTATGAGGTGCTCATGCGTAGAGAAGTACCAGTAAGCTTGAAGAGACCTTGCCAAAAGGTGCTGGTAAATATTCTATCACGATCTAATATAATGGCTTCCGGCAACCCATGTAGACGGTAAACTGAATCAAGGAAAACCTGGGCCACCTTTGATGTTGTGAAGGGGTGAGACAAGGCCATGAAATGGGAAAATTTAGAAAATTTGTCCACCACTACGAGTATGCAATTGAATTTACCAGAGCGAGGCAACCCTTCAATAAAATCAAGGGAGACCACCTGCCACGCATGAGAGGGAACTGGTAGGGGTTGTAAAAGTCTAGGATAGCGAACCTGATCCGGCTTAGACTGAGCACAAACTGTACAGAACGTACATAATCATGGACTGGTGACTTCATGGCAGGCCATGCAAAGAGCTGTTTCACACGGCGATAGGTAACTGGAAAACCCGAATGACCGCCCACTACGCTATCATGCAGAGAAGAGATAACCTGATTGTGCAAGGCAATATTGGAACCGAGCTAAATGCGATCCTTGTATTTTATAAGCCCATCTTGTAACTGGTAAGGTCCATCAGGAGTAGCAGTAGCTGCCAGTTCAGTGAGGAGTTTCATAGCTTTAGGGTCCTGGGTATAACTGGTCACAACATCAGACAACCATTAGGGTGTGCTCACTGATATCGCTGCCAGAGTAAGATGATGGGGACGTCTGGACAGAGCTCCTGCCGCACCATTGTCTACGCCTTTCTTGTATACAATCTGGTATTGTAGCCCCAAAAGTTTAGTAAAAACTTTTTGTTGCCACGGGGTCTTCAGACGTTGTTCAGTGAGGTGGGACAAGCTCCACTGGTTTGAGTAAATTACAAAAGGTCGATGCTGAAGATAGGGGTGCCAATGATCGACGGCCAACAATATCGCTAGGTACTCCTTTTCATAAGCTGATAATCCCATGTTCTTAATGTTGAGAGGTTTGCTTATATAGGCCAATGGGTGGTGATCCTAAATGAGCACAGCTCCAATGCCACCACCAGAGGCATCCGTCTCAATGGCGAAAGGCTTAGAGAAGTTGGGTATCGCTAAGACAGGAGCTGTGGATAACGCTGTCTTCAGCAGAGCAAACGCTATCTGTTGCTCCTCAGTCCAAACAAACACTGCACCTTTCTTAAGCAACTGAGTGAGTGGCTTGGCGATGACCCCAAAATTCTTAACAAATTTTCGATAATAACCCGCCAATCCGAGGAACCCACGCAGATCCTTGATGTTGTGGGGCGGGGGCCAGGAAGAGATAGCTGCAATTTTTGTGGGGTCAGTAGCAACCCCCGCCTTGCTGATGACATGACCCAGGTAAGCGATCTCTTGCTGAGCAAAGGAACATTTAGTTAGCTTCACTTGCCATTGGTCCTTACGAAGCAACTGTAGAACCTGCTCCAAATGCAGTAAGTGATTGTCCCATGTATCACTGTAAACCAAGATGTCATCAAAAAATACTAACACACATTTACGCAGTAATGGTTGCAAGGTCCGATTCATTGCGCCTTGAAAGGTGGCCGGGGCACCCGTGAGACCAAAGGCCATCACTCGAAACTCAAAGTGCCAATGGTGGATCTGGAATGCTGTTTTATGCTGATCTCAGGGATCCATACGAATCTAATGAAATCCGGCACTAAGATCCAAGGTAGAGAACCATGCTGCCCCAGAAAGTTCATCTAAAAGCCCATCAATGATAGGAACGGGAAACTTGGACTTTGTTGTCAATGCGTTTAAGTGTCGGTAATCCACACAAAAGCGATAACTGTTATCCTTCTTCTTGACCAGGATCACGAAGGATGCAAAAGGACTCTTACTGTGTTGGATCAATCCCGAAGCCAACATCTCAGCCACTTGAGCCTCTATCTCTGTCTTAAGAGCAGGAGCGTACCGATATGGTCGCATTTGCACCGGTCGAGCATCGGGCAGCAACGGAATCTGGTGGTCGCAATCGCGAACAGGAGGTAAACCATTAGGAATGTCAAAGACGGAGGAATACTGATCAATGATATGTTGTAATTCAGCTAGCAGATCCTTAATGACCAATTGATCTTTGTCTGACAAATCCACTAGTCGACAGAGTTGGATAAAAGCTCCTTGTGTGGAAGAGGTCTGGACTCCATAGAGCTTGACAGAAGTTCGACCATGTGGAATAGATAACCACCTATCTGCCCAGTGCACTATCATAGGGCTATAAGCTGATAGCCAATCCATCCCAACAATCATGTCATAGTGCTGCAGCTCTAACACTTTAAAGGTAGACACAAATTGATGATCCTGTATAGACCATGAGACATTTACCAACTCATGGTCACAACGCATCCGAGCCCCATTAGCTACTTGCACCAGGACCGGAGGACATGGAGAGGTACAGCTTGGAAGTTGATCAGCGACCACTGAACTGACAAAGGACACAGAGCTGCCCGAATCCAGTAAAATGAGGACAGAGAATCCAGCAATAACTCCAACAAACTGCATAGACTTAGACATTAGAACTCCCTCCAGAACGGACTGAGACAACAACAAACAACGAAGGTTCTCTGAAGGTTTAGGGACTGATTCAGAGTCATCCGAAGGTAGCTGAAATTGATGCCACAATTTCTCAACAAGATGCAATTGGACCGAGTCAGGACATTGGTGGCCACGCTGAAATGGCTGCCCACATTTATAGCATAACCCTGAGCTTTACGGAATGCATACACTGATGATAAACGGTCGCTTGTTGCAGTCCCCTTGTTGGCCTCTGATGTTCTGAATTCGGTAGTCTTCGTAGAAGTTGTCGCCGCCTTGGGTGGAGGAGGTAGAGGCATAGGGCCACGAGCATAAGATTTGCTCGCGAAAGTAGAATCAATATTCTTATAGTCCTTGGTCTGGGAACCATCGATGATCTCCTCATGCAACTGAGCAAGAACGTTGGCAGTATCCAAATCTTTTGGCCATTGAATCATAACAGTGGATTTAATATCAAAACAAAGGCCATCTAGGAATCGCATGGTGTAATACAGTGGGTCTGACATTTCCTGGTAACTATTGAGCTGATCGACCAACTGAGCAAAACGTTCCACATATTCCCCCACCGACCCTTGTTGCCGGATATGAAATAATTGACGCACTAGGCTAGCATGCTGATCTTTCCCAAATCTCTCACGGATCAAATTCCCAAACTCTAGCCAAGACAAACTAGCAAGCTTATGCTCAACTAAATTTAACCAGCGTGCAGCCGCCCCAGCGAAGTGCATGGTTGCTACTTTAACCCACACGCAAGGGTGCACGGCTTACATGTCAAAGTAGTCTTCATAATATTTTTGCTAGAGTTTGGGGTTTTTGCCATCGAACCCAGAAAAATTGACTTTAGGTAAATGGCCCAAGTAGGGAGAGAACTGGGATCCATGTGCATGACTACCGAATGCATCAGGAGGAGGGCCATATGGACGAGATGGTGTATGGAGCATGAAATCGGGCATACCATTGTGCGGGAGGTGGGTTTGGGCAAATACATGCCCAAAGCCAGTCTCCCGACGTTTGAAGTCATCGTGATGCCCCATAGGACCGTCGGGCGCACAGACAGTAGCAGACGGGCGCTCCATGGTTGGTGGGAGTGGACCCAAGACACCCATCTTAGATCTGAAGCCTGGCGGCGCAGATCGGAGGGCTGATGCAGAGAACTTGGCGAAGTCGTCACAGAGGCGGTCGACAAAGTACTTGACGTCATCCACTGCTGCCTCCACCGATGGACGCCAAGTCTCGAACGCCGCCATCACCGATTCGACCGCATCTAGGCGCTCGGAGGTAGCAGCGACCTGGAGTGCGGCGGTCTCCAGCTGTTGGATGGAAGACGATTGCCGGGCGACGACCGAATCCAGCGCTGCCCAGCGCGAATCCTGCGCCGAGAGGCGGTCAGAGATGTCGCGCAAGATCCTAGACTGCTCCTCAATCGCCAACTTGAGGTTCGGCTCCATGGCTCCGGAGTGTTTGGCGCGGCGTGTGTAGTACAAGTGAGCCAGGCCCTCGATCAGAACTACCTTTGATACCAATTGTTAGCTACCAGCAGATCCGCCGGCGCTGAGGAAGGCGAGGAAGAGAACGAGAGAGGAACAAGGAGATGATAGGCGAATATTCTTTCTTGCATGACAGTTCACAGCGTCCAGCGTTTCCTTTAAAGACTGCTTACAAGGTTACGGCCCAACTAATTGACCCATACTCCACCCATTACACGACCATTTGGCCTGCGGACACGACGGCCCATAGTTCCTTGCTCTTGGCTGCTTGCACGTGATAGCTCATCCGACGCGACAGAGTCCCTGTGCGCTTCCTTGTTGGCTTGAGGGCTGACAACATCATAGAATCTAGAGTTTGTGTGTTACCCGATAAATCTAAAGAGCCCTTGATTTTTGGTTTTGGTTTCTCTTCACACATAATCCGAGAAACAAAATGAGGTGTGTTTGGTGTTTGAATCTCTAATGTGTTTTGAGTATCAGATTTTCAATATGTGTTATAAACCAAACACGACCATAGTTTCTCTGTATTGGATAATGCGTTTTAGGAAGTATCTTAATTGTCAGCCTTTTGTTGTATTTTCTTGGTTATCGTGTACTTCCCATATTCTAAAATCAGCCGGTCCCAAACATCATCTATATCATCGTTTTTCCAGGACTTAGATGGTCTCCAGCAACTTCTCTATCATATCCTTTATCATATCCTCTATTTCAAATTTCACTCTACAAGTAGTATCGTTTACAGTGCCATGTCCTCTGTTTTACACAACCCACCTAGAACAACCTTAAAAAGTAGTCCTAGGTTTGTTTAAAAATTGAAAGAGGTGGGTTGCACATTTATTTATAGATATTTTTTTATAAACTAGTAAATATGTATCAAGTCTTTAAGTTGGACTTAAAATCAATTATTTTGGATGCCGTTGTCGCTACTTGTATGAGACATAGCTACAGTAATGACAAAAAACTAGACACACAGTTTCTATGTATGGATTCGAGAGGAGCCCGCCTCCAATCAGCCTAAAAATAACTTCTTTGTGTAAACAGCACGACGACACACTGGATCGTCTGGTGCTCCCAACCGCATAAGACCACCTGCAGAGCCCTCTGCGCACTCGGTCTGGTGCACCACCGGACCGGTCCTATACGCTAGAGCATAGATCAGTTGTGACAAACTTTGGCATATATTCTTTAATTGCATTTGGTTGTACTTGAGGGTCTTCTTGTGATTTAAACAAACATATCTAGTATCTTTCCGACTAGTGTAGGTCATGAAACATGGTTGTTTAAATTCCTCATCTCGTGTTCCTTCTCTGGCTTAAAATGGCTCCAATTAAGCGGACTGTTGAAACTGAGCTATCCAGCTTCTTTAGCTAAGTTAAATAGATCCCTAGGGATATTTATAACTTATCCAAACTATAGAACTATTGCTAGTTCATATATTCCAATTTTTACTCCTTTTTTGCTAGATTTGAGCTGATTCTGACTTCAAAACTGAATTATTGAACTTATGGATCTGTGAATTAAAGATTAGGCGACCTAGTTAGTCTGAATGGTTGTGATGGTCGTCATGCACCAAAATCAATATAGAAAATGGTTTAAGGCCTTTTACCTTTAAGTTAGGTTCTAGAAAAACTCAGAGTCTAATCTATTTAGAACATGACCTATCTGCACGACTTTCTAAATTGCACGTGATTGCGGGTTAATTCCTAAATTTTCTAGGGGCTCCTTAAAAAAGTTTACCCGACTACTCTAACCGGTACGCGACCTGAGCTAATCATCCAGAGATCAACAGTCCGGATTTAAATACAGAACCGACATGCTATGATCGAATCACAAACGATATGATGGCTTTGATTTAATGTGTCAAAGGGGTACGCAGGATTTAATCGTGGCCGCACTTTTGTGATCAACTAATGCCACTCCTTTCTCTAACAACGTGTCATGGTGGCTGAAATAGAGCTCTGTCCCGAGAGCTCCCTTAGCACACGCAAACCGACGACCCTGCGATGTATTCTCCAATCCAAAGGGTGGTATGTTAAGCTGTGATCAATGTAGACAACACAGACAAGGTCTCATCAATGATCATGCAGCGTCGAGCCTCGCGCTCAATGCAGCGCGACTCTATGGCAACCTCTGACACCTGCGCTGTGACTCTGTGGCAATCTCTGAACACCGGCAAGCATTCCGAGTGCCCAAAACATGCCTAGGTGGCTGTTTGTTTCAGCTTCTGGCAGCTTCTGGCCACCAAAAGCTGTTGCGGACTGCTAAACGCTCAGCTTTTCAGCCAGCTTCTATAAAATTTGTTGGGGGCAAAAATCATCTAAAATCAACATAAACACATAATTGGTTGAGTCGTTGTAATAGTAGGAATCCGTCACTTTATAGATCCTGAGTCCTATGAACAACTTTATCTTCCTCCACACGTAATCGTAATGATACTCAGATTCTCCTCACAGCCAGATTCTCCCCACAGCCAGATTCTCAGAAAAGCTGGTCAGAAAAAAGCTGAACCAAACAGGCTGGTATGATTGAGAAGCAAACGAAATAGTCGAGGGGTTCTTATCAGTAACTAATTGTGTGTTTGGTTGTTATGACAGAATGTGATGAGATAAGACAATTCTTTAAATAAGTCTGTTTGGTTCAGAGTCAGGGTTGGAACAGAACTATCCTAGTGTTGTCTCTAATTATCCCTCAAAATTGGAGGGACAAGAGAGAACGTGAGAAGACATCGTGTCCCAACCAAACGCATCATAAAGTGAGGGCGAGAGTCGACGACGTCGAACAATAGCTCAGGATGCAATGGTGATCCTCTTCACTGAGAGCACCTAGAGGGGGGTGAATAGGTGATCCTGTAAAAACAAACACTAAATAGCCACAAACTTGATTATAGAAATGTTAGTGCGAGTTAATCAAGTTATTATGAAGCGATCTCTTGCGATCAAAACAATAACAAAGAAAAGCAACACAAGAGACACACAATTTTTATCCCGTGGTTTGGCCAAGTAACACTTGTCTACTTCCACGTTGTGGCGTCCTAATGGATGACGGTTGCACTCAACGAGCCATTGGCAATTTTGCCATTATCATTTGTGGGCTTCACCAGTATGCCATCGGACCCACAAATCATAGACACAGACGGTCCCACCAGTCATAGACACGGGATGGTATAATAACAGGCAACCAAAATTGAGAGTGGCAAAATAGCAAATTTCTCTGCACTCAACCCCTTTCAAGTGATCCAATGATCAACTTGAATACCACGATCTTTTTCTTTCAGAGTATTCTTCCCGTTTCCGAAGAATCTCGACAAGTTGGAGCCTCTCGCCCTTACAGTGATGATCTCAAAAGAAGCACAGAAGTAAGGGAGGGAAAAGCAACACACACACAAGACTTACTCTGCAGCACACACATGCACACAAGCCAAGACTTGAGCTCGAAACACAGCACAGAGAGTTCACGACTCAAACGGAGCTCAAATCACTAACATAATTGATCAAATGCGTGGAGGCGGAGTCTGGGAGTCTTAGGATGCTTAGTGAATGCTTGGTGTAGTGCTCCATATGCCTAGGGGTCCCTTTTATAGCCCCAAGGTAGCTAGGAGCCTTGGATACCAAGTTGGAAGGCAATTCCTGCCTTCTGTCGAGTGGCGCACCGGATAGATCCTGTACCTGTCCAGTGCGCGATCTCCTTCCATATCGGGCTCATCCAACCGTTGAGCTGGCGGTCCCGTTGGCGCACCGGACACTGTCCAGTGCAGACCGGACAGTTCGGTGTGCCCAACCGACCGTTGGCTCGGGCCATGTGTCGCCGCTGATTTCGCTGCCGACCGTTGGCTCGGGTGGCTCTGACTCACCGGACAGTCCGGTGAATTATAGTCGTGGCGTCCTCGGTGAATTCCCGAGAGCGACGAGTTCGTCGCCGAAGACTTGGGCGCGAGCGCTGGTGACGCACCAGACAGTCCGGTGATTTTTAGCGAAGTCGCCGGCCGATTCTCGAGAGCAACCAGTTGGGCCAGCCTGGGGCACCGGACAGTCCAGTGTGCTAGGCTGGTGCTGATTTTGCTGTACTTAGCCAACTCTTCTCTAATTCAAATCTTCTTTTCTTGGCACTGTTTCTAGCACTTAGATAAACACGTTAGTATTCAAAAACAATTTACTAAGTCTAGAAACATACCTTGTTCTTCGATTTGCACTTCTCACTCATTTAGCACATAGCGACTCAATCAATATGTGTTGGACATCTAATCACCAAAACACTTATAGAAATGGCCCAAGAGCACATTTCCCTTTCAATCTCCTCCTTTTTGGTGATTTATGCCAACACATTAAAAAGCAACAAAAGAAGTGCAATATCAATTCAAATTGAAGACCAAATTCTCTTTACTTAGGATATGGCATATTTGGATCATTCTTTGCCACCACTTGGTTTGTTTTTGTAAATCAAATTCTTTTTCCTATCTCTAAGTCGAACACACTTGTTTGAGCAATCCAAGAGTAAAATTGGTCAAGTGCCAAAAACTCTTCCTTTTTCCCATAATCAAAATTCTCCCCCATAAGAGACCAGATTTTGCAATAAGAGTATTTTAGACAAAACAAAATTCAAACTCTACTAGTTTCATAATTCACAAGTGGTTGGCTGATCCATTTGCTTTGGCCTTAATTTCTCCCCCTTTGGCATTAAGCACCAAAACGGGATAACTTTTGGCCCTTGAACCCCATTGCCTCAATAAAAAATGCCAAATAGGAGCAAAAAGGCAATGAGAGCATTAGTATGAACTTGGAATTGAATACACTAATACTGGAGTGCAGAGGAAGTCTTCTCGTCGTCCAAGTCCATTTTCCCTTTCAATGTTCCTTCGAGACTACTTCAAGTGAACTCAAACAAACAAGTTAGTCTCAAAGGGATCAAGTTGTAGTTCATCTCCCCCTTAATATGTGCATCATTTGCATATGGACTTGTGAGGTCCGGGGATGACTTGTACAACTTGAGCACCACAAATAAACAATAACTGATTTAAATGCACAAAGTGACACGATCAAAGGCATGAAACACATGTATGCTCTAGATCAATCCAAGTTACGCGAATCTAAGACATTTAGCTCACTACGCAACCTGCAAAACCTTTTCTCATCTAAAGGCTTGGTGAAGATATCGTCTAGCTGGTTCTCGGTGCTAATGTGGTACACATCGATATCTCCCTTTTTCTGGTGGTCTCTCAGGAAGTGATGCCGGATGTCTATGTGCTTAGTGCGACTGTGTTCAACAGGATTATCTGCCAAGCGGATTGCACTCTCATTGTCACATAGGAGTGAGACTTTGCTCAGATTGTAGCCAAAGTCCCGAAGGGTTTGCCTCATCCAAAGCAGTTGCGCGCAACATTGTACTGTGGCAACGTACTCGGCCTCAGCGATGGATAGGGCAACGGAAGTTTGTTTCTTGGAACTCTAGGACACCAGGGACCTTCCTAAAAATTGGCACGTCCTGATGTGCTCTTCCTATCAACCTTGCACCCAGCATAGTCGGAGTTTGAGTATCCAATCAAGTCAAAGGTAGACCCCTTTGGATACCAGATCCTGAAGCAAGGCATAGAAACTAAATACCTAAGAATTTGCTTAACGGCCACAAGGTGACATTCCTTGGGGTCAGATTGAAATCTAGCACACATGCATACACTAAGCATAATGTCCGGTCTACTAGCACAAAGATAAAGTAATGAACCTATCATTGACTGGTATGCCTTTTGATCAACGAACTTACCTCCTTTATTGAGGTCAAGATGCCCCTCAGTTCCCATAGGTGTCTTCGCGGGCTTGACGTCCTTCATCCCAAACCTTTTGAGAAGATCTTGAGTGTACTTCGTTTGGGAGATGAAGGTGTCATTCTTGAGTTGCTTCACTTGGAATCTAAGGAAGTAGGTCAACTCGCCCATCATCGACATCTCAAACTTTTGCATCATCACCCTGCTAAACTCCTCACAAGACTTTTGGTTAGTAGAACCAAATATTATGTATCGACATAAATTTGGCAAACAAAAGATCACCATTACATGTCATTGTGAAAAGAGTGGGATCAGCTTTCCCAACCTTGAAAGCATTAGAAATAAGAAAATCTCTAAGGCATTCGTACCATGCTCTTGGGGCTTGTTTATGTCCATAGAGCGCCTTAGAGAGCTTATACACATGGTCGGGATACCTATCATCCTCAAAGCCAGGGGGTTGTTCCACGTATACCTCCTCTTTGATTGGCCCATTGAGAAAAGCGCTCTTCACGTCCATTTGGAACATCCTAAAGGAATGGTGAACAACATAGGCTAGTAATATCCAAATTGACTCTAGCCTAGCCACAGGAGCAAAAGTCTCCTCAAAATCCAAACCTGCGACTTGGGCATAACCTTTTGCCACAAGTCGAGCCTTGTTTCGTGTCACCATTCCGTGCTCGTCTTGCTTGTTGCGAAACACCCACTTGGTTCCCACAACGTTTTGCTTTGGACGCGGCACCAGGCTCCAGACTTCATTCCTTTTAAAGTTGTTGAGCTCTTCCTGCATGGCCAACACCCAGTCCAGATCCTGCAAGTCCTCTTCTACCCTGAAAGGCTCAATAGGTGAGACAAACGAGTAATGCTCACAGAAATTAGCTAATCGTGAGCGAGTAGTTACTCCCTTGCTGATGTCACCCATAATCTGATCGACGGGGTGATGTCTTTGAATCGACGCTTGGACTTGAGTTGGAGGGGCCCATGGTGCTTCTTCCTCTATAACCTATTCTTCCTGTGCTCCCCCTTGATCCTGCCCCTCTTCTTGAGGTACCTGTTCATCGTCTTGAGTTGGGGGATGCACCATTGTCGAGGAAGAAGGTTGATCTTGTTCTTGCAGTTCCTGTGGTCGCACATCACCTATCGCCATCATGCGCATTGCGGCCGTTAGAACTTCATCTTCATCTATATCATCAAGATCAACTTGCTCTCTTGGAGAGCCATTAGTATCATCAAATACAACGTCGCTAGAGACTTCAACTAATCCCGATGATTTGTTGAAGACCCTATACGCCTTTGTATTTGAGTCATATCCTAGTAAAAACCCTTCTACTACCTTGGGAGCAAATTTAGAATGTCTACCTTTCTTCACCAAAATGTAGCATTTGCTCCCAAATACACGAAAATAGGAGACATTGAGTTTGTTACCAGTAAGGAGTTCATAGGAAGTCTTCTTGAGGAGACGGTGCAGGTAGAGCCGATTTATGGCATGGCAAGCTGTGTTCATAGCTTCCGACCAAAACCGCTCAGGCATCTTGTACTCTCCAAGCATCGTTCTCGCCATGTCGATTAGCGTCCTGTTCTTCCTCTCTACCACACCATTTTGCTGTGGTGTGTTGGGAGCGGAGAACTCGTGCTTGATGCCTTCCTCCTCAAGAAACTCTTCAACTTATAGATTCTTGAACTCGGATCCATTGTCGCTTCTTATCTTCTTCACCTTTAGCTCAAATTCATTTTGAGCTCTCCTTAAGAAGCGCTTTAGGATCCCTTGGGTCTCTGACTTATCCTGCAAAAAGAATACCCAAGTGAAGCGGGAAAAATCATCAAGAATTACAAGACCATACTTACTTCCCCCGATGCTGAGGTAGGCAACGGGTCCGAAGAGATCCATGTGAAGAAGCTCCAGTGGTCTTGATGTCGTCATTACATTCTTGTTGTGATGAGTGCTTCCCACCTGTTTCCTTGCCTGACAAGCTGCACAAGGTCTGTCTTTCTCAAAATAGACATCGGTTAGTCCTAACACATGATCTCCCTTTATAAGCTTATGAAGGTTCTTCATCCCAACATGTGCTAGACGGCTGTCGGAGAGGAAATCTCCGGCCGGGTGGCAGAGTGCACCCACCCTAAATCCTGAGATAAGGAGGGGGCCTAAGCGTTCTGCTTGTTGTGAGATTTTGGGATGTACACAAGTACACGCAAGAGTTTAGAGTGGTTCGGGCCGCCGGAGCGTAATACCCTACTCCACTGTGTGTTGTATTGCTCGTGAGCTTGAGTTGTGTTTTGGAAGACTTGGGCCTGAGAGTCTAAGTGCGTGTGTCTTGTTACGTAGTGTGCCCTCCCTTTTATAGTTCAAGGGGGGGCACATACAAGGATACTGAGCCCTGACATGTGGGCCTAGGGACAAAATGGGTGTAGTACTTGGAGCCATTCATCCAGTGCAATCTCCTCGTGCCCTGATATCTGTGATCTTTGTAGCATTGGCTTGCAGCAAAAGTTTCCCTGGCAACATACAAGTCATGATGACCAGGGCGCGCGCGCGGTGGTATGGGCGCACGCCCGCTGTCTGATTGGACAGACACGCCGCCTGTAGGGTAGCCTGGTCGTCGTCTGCCAGCGGAGTGGCCGGGGCACGTTAAATGCTAAGGCGGCACATCACCTGTCAGAAGGGCAGACAGGCGGCACGTCTTTTCCACAATAAATGTAAAGATCACGTGGCCCAGAGGCCTTACGTCAGGCTCCGCCCGCTGGCTTACGTCACGGGCTCTAGGCCATGTGGCAGCATCGGGTCTCCGCCTGAGCGGGGAGCGAAAGCGCCCTAGTCAAAGTCCTGACAAGCGTAAGCGTTGGACCCCTGTACGTCTCTGGCCTAGGTCAGGGTATTCACCATCCCAGGATCTTGCCATGGGTGGGTCCCATACGGGACATCGTGGAGGCCCTGGGTCGCACCCGGGGGTCCAGGCCATGTATGCCGGGGTCCGGCACATTCCATGGGGTCCAGATCCACTGGTGATATCGTGGTATATGCCACTTTCTCTGGACACATGGCAGCCCCGGAGTCATCCATGTGGTGGGATCAGACACTGTTTATCACGCGTCTAGGGATAGACACGTGGGTATCGTGCCTTCACACTGTAGCATGGGGTACCCCTATTCTAGGGTACCGACAGTGGCCCCCGGGCCCACCTCAAGGGAGGTTACAAGCCTGCAGGTGGGGCCAAAGCCCGATTGGTGATTTGCGTGCCATTTTCGGGCACTTGCTGACGTATTTACCGCCAACCCGCCTTCGGTCATGCCGCCTGCCACATCTGTTCCCGCAGCTGACAGGTACGTGGCCCCCACACCTGGCGGTTTTGTCGGGCTGCGTGTGAGGCATCTCGCTGCTGCCGCCTAAGTCAAAAATATTCCTCAGCGGCCCCTAGGCGACGTGCGGTTCGTGCGCGACGGTTTGCTCCCGGGATGATGGTTCGCCTTCTCCGTGTTCGGAGGCCGGTACTCCAGGTGCGTGACATGTGGACCCGGGCCCCCATGTCAGGGTCTAGGTCACTGCGAGCGCTAGTTGCGCGTCAGATGTGATTTCCCAGGGTGCGAGCGGGAGAGCCCTCTTTGAAAAGGGGATTCATCCCGTGGCCAGCAGTTACACTTTCGCACTTTCTCCAACTGCTGCGTCCTTTCACCTCCGAGTCATCTGCGCCTCTGCTACACTCGCATTCGTCGCCGTAGTTGCCATGGCTTCGCTGGTTCATACCGAGCATTACCAGACCGAGAGGGCACTCGGCACGGTGCGCCGTCTGCTCGGATGGAGTGCGCCAGTGCACGCCTGGAGGATCTGGGCCGGCGCTACTCCCCTCGGCGACCTCGCCACTGGGGAGTTTGTGCTCTTTGTCTCCTACCTTTCGTGCGGGTTGGCGTTGTCGATCTCGCCCTTCTTCATGTTACTTCTGGAGGATCTCGGTCTCCAGCTCCAGCACCTCACTCCCCACTCCATCCTTCAGGCGGCCATCTTCACTCACCTGTGCGAGATGTTCATGGAGGTGACGCAGTGTACCTCTCTCTTCTGCCATTTTTTCGTGCTGGTGAAGTCCGGGAAGGCCAAGGACCATCTCGGAGCGTACTACTTCTAGACGAGGGCATATTCGGCCGGCGCCTATATCTCCTCCCTCAGCGGCGCGAGGTGGGAGAACTGGCGTGCCGAATGGGTGATCGCCAGTACCGAGGCCAGCGATCGCCTCGTACTACCGAGTGACGGGCCGAGGCTCGACAAGAAGCAATGGAGGGCTAAGCCGCCGTTGACATTGGAGTTCGAGCCCGTATTGGACAGGATCAAGTCCCTGGCGACCAGCGGTCTGACGTCGATGCACGTGGTCGGCGATTTCTTGAAGCGTCGGATCGCGACGCTACAGGCGAGGGCACGCCTGAGCTGTTGGTTCACTGGTCTGAACGACCCCGGCCGGACCCATCGCGGGCTGGGCACTGACCTGTCCTGGGAGGGACTGGAGCTCCTGGTGAAGGGGATTACTGGTGAGTCCTTCGTCCTTGAGACCCTAATTCCTCCCCAGGGCATTTCTCCGATCTGTGACGATGTCACACCCGGGCTTTAAGGAACAAAGCCGGGTGCATCTCATACATGCGCCAACGAAGACAACATATATAATAACAAAGTGTATAGAGTTAAATGTCACAATATAATTCGAGTATTTATTACATAGCGGAAGTCTTACAAAGTAAAAGATAAATATAACAGGATCTAAAATCCATCCTTGGCGCCAGAAAGTCAACTGGGAGACGACGACCTAGACCTCTCACGAACACAGCGCAAAATCCACCATGCGCTTCCTCCAGTGGTACCTATTCTTGACCTGTGGGGGGGGTGTGAGACAGCAAGGGTGAGCTCACACATGTTCATCGCTCAACAAGTTATGGGGAATAATGTGACATGAACTCGCCAAAGGTGGGAGATCATGAAGTGTAAGGCTTATCAACAATAGGGGTTAAAGCTGAGCATTGCTTTTAATAAGTTGGTCAAATTTTATTAGCAGTTACTAAGTGCAAGTGAATACCAAACCATAATAAAATAATAGATCAAATTTAATAACAAAGCCCATGCAAATGCAAATGACAAATTGAGTTTAGGTTCCATAATTTAATCATCGGAGAGTCCTAAGCTGCTCATGACCGTGAGCTCGGCTAGTATACCAGTTTTACACTCTGTAGAGGTTGTACCCTTTACCCACAAGTAGTGTATCCCATGTCGCGAGGGTTAGCTAGGCCCTTAGACACTACCGAGGTGAATGGCTAGGGATCCACTACGAGGCCTTTACAAAGTTCCACTAGCTTCCGAAAACCCGCTACAGTTTATGGGAAGAGCACTTGCAAGAATCCATCGTCTGACCGCCATCGCAGCAAAATCAACCCGATAACCTCTTTGCATGCAACTCCCCTACTGCCCTTGCCCCTTTCGGGTAAGGTAGTCTTCCACTAGCTTTCCTAATTAGTTAGCCAAGGGGTCCCATTCCTCCCTTGTGGTGGCACGTGTTTCTCAAGTTAAGCTCCATGTTCCAATTAACATTAAAGATGATCTTAAAATGAACATAAGTAGAATAACAAAAACAATTGGAACATGGATATAATGAAGTATTAATCCCAAAACCATATAAAGCAATAGCAAACTACCCAAGTGATTCAGGGGTAAACAAGGTAAATGAGATAAACAATCTAGGGTGACCTATTGGGTCCCATCAAAATTAAACCTATGCATTGAATAGTGATAATAAAAAATATTATTGGGTAACAAAAGTGGATCAAGGGCACAACTTGCCTGACACTTGAGATTCCAGGTACCAGGATGACCTTCAGATGACTCGTAACCTCGCGCTAGTCGTAGCAATACAAACAAACATTGTATAGACAAGATTAACATCATATCAAACATAAGAACAAACTAAATAATAGTAATCTACGTGCTTCTACGAGATCGTGGGTTCGAGAATTACTAAGATCGGAGTTACGATCAAGGAGTTATGATTTTATAGAAGATCCATGCGATTAAAATATTAAATTATATTATAAATTGGTTAATATAAATCATATGAGAGCTTATCCTATATATAATTATCTCAACCTTAATCCAAATTATAAATTGACCATAGATCATATTTTAGTAGATTATGGTGAGCACATTAACAAGACTAACCAACATAAGTTAAATAAAGACCTAATTATAAAAGAGTGAGACCTGGTATAATAAGTGTTGTTATTGCATAGTAAATATTTATACGAGACTAACGCAACTTGAACGGATCAAATCGGAGTTTAAGCGGAGGAGTTATGAATTTCCTAAGGTTTTATGTATCTGATATAAGATTAATTAGAAAATAAATTTTAAAGTGGCTTTTATGTCAAAATCAGTGGCACTATTTGATAAACAATAATAATACCAAATTATAGGAACTGGAATTACTTAATTTGGACTTAATATGAATTTTCTATGAATTACACAAGTTTCTGACCATTATTTTTAGATTAAAAATCATTTTCCAATTACTTTCCACTGGTTTTCTAGTTTCTTGGACTGGGCGCATAATAACCAGAGAGTACAGGGGCGACTTCACAAAAATCCCGAGACTCAGTCCAACCCTGCAGTGGACCGCGGGTTGCTTTACTACAAATAGAGGGTCTCTTTTATAAACTTTCAATGCCGAAGAGGTACGGGGCTGGCAGAGCCGTTCGATCTGAATCTACGGTCGAGATTAAATGTTGGTCAGCCAGAGGCGGTGTGTCATGGCAACTATTAGATTCAGATTTCACGCCCGAGATTTAATGAATCGATAGTCCATCCCGGTCGTTCGTTTACGAATCTACGCCGCATATTACCCCAACGCGAAACGTTCCCCCGATTGAATCACATGCATTCCCCATGGATCCAACGATATACACACCATCTTCCTCCTCCCAGTATAGCAGCACGGCGGCGCCGCTACTGGATTCGGCCGAGCCGTACGCCGAAGAGCACATGCAGCTCAACCCAAGTCCCCATCTTCACCAACCCCACAACCGTGCATGACTCTCAATCCCACTCGAACCTGGTAGTAAACCTAACACTCAGGCCCTGGTCATGCCCAGCGTTCCCTCTGCCGCACGCGCTATACTTCTACGGCGGCAACGATTTGCCGGTGGACGCCTAGATTGACCAGGTGATAGATCCCGCTCGACACCACTCTGTGTAACGATGTGACCACGAGGGCGATGACAGGCTAAAACGGCATACCAGGGATTGGGTGAGGAGGTTCGCTGTTCGCAGCCGCAGTGGGTCTCGACGCCGTGGCACAATTCCCACGGTGAAGAATAGACGCCGCGCACCGAGCTACCACGCGCCAAGCGACGATGCCTCGGCTTCCTCCTGCAGGCGGCGCCACTCAGACCACCCCAAGCCAAGACGCGACGGTTCCTACCCCCTCGGTCCGAGTCTCTCTCTCCCACGATGACTGGTTCTTGGCTCCTCTCGTCGGTTGATGGCGAGGCGAAGGAAGGGATCGATATTTATACCCGAACTGGGGAGCTAGCACTAGCACCCGATGGAGTGGTTCGGTTACGCAGCCGAGCGGACCCTGCAAAGACGCTGATTCAGTTACGCGTGGCTTCGCGATGGAGACGATGCAGGCGAGATGGTGAGGGGTCCACCAGGTGGCGTCACGTGTGAACCTGTATACTGGGCCATGCGCAAGAGAAGAGGCGGGCGCGACGGATTTGTGGCCAGGATCTCGACACATGCACCTCCCATATTCGGCGGTCAATCAGTTGAGCGAGACTCTTTAGCGAGTGGAGGAAAATGGCTGGTGGTTGAGGAGGACCTCGAGGTTCCGCATGCAGCGCTGCTGTGAAAGATTCTAGCTCCAGCAAAGTAGCGCATGCGCATGGCCGGCCAGAGGGGAAAAAATGAAAAGAGAGAAAAAAAAGAAAAGGGTGAGGCCGGCTGGGAGTTCTCTTTCTTGTATTTTCTTTTCAGTTTGTATTTTCCTTTTTATTATTCCCTTTTTAATTCCAAACTTGAACTCAAGCTTTTGTGGTGAATTTTGTACCCAACTTTTGTGTATATAACTTGGACATACAACTCATAGAATAAATTTATTTATTTATAAATTTATTTGGTATTATGTAATATTTTTTTCTCCTATTTTAAATCCCAATTTCAATTTGGGGGTCCAATTCAAATCTCAATCATTATTATATTTTTATTGATACTAATGTTATTATTCAATGCACAATCAAATAAACTCCAACATGATGCATTAGATATATATTTATTTTAATTAATTTGTTCTATAAATGTTTGAAATATGAAGCGCGCTCTCTCTCTCTCATGTTGTTCCTTCTTTTTAGGAAAATAGTATTTTGATTGTAGGATAGGAATTGAGGTTACCTCAAAATTAATTATTCATGCAAATGATTGTTTATGGTGCATCCTTTAATGAAATGCATAACCATTTAGTTGAATAGAAAACTTTTCTATTGATTCTTTTCTAAAATAATTCTTGGTTTTCAAAATTCAGTTCTCGATTTTCAATACTCAAGTTAAATTTGAGATATCTGAATTTACTATTTCATTTCTTTATATATTTATTTTATTTTTTTCTTATGCACATTTTGGGCCTTATAGACGACCAAGGGTTGAGGGCAGCGATCTTGGATTGGTTGCCGACCCTCGACGAGAGCGGCAGGGCGGTTCGCCGGACCGGCGGTCAGGACCCCCACCGCGGGGCTCAGATCCCAAGTGTACCGGCCGGGGGTTCCGGACCCGCCGATGCCGGCCCCAGGGCTCCCCCCGCGGCTCTCAGCCCCTCGGACAAGGGCAAGGGGGTCGCGAGCAGTTCCTTCACCCCAGGAGGCTCCGAGACGTTGGAGGGAGAGAGGCGACACCGACTGCGCTGTGCCGAAAGGTCTTTCGTCACGGACCTGCCCCTTGATTTGGACCTCCCCCAGAAGCGTCAGAGGACAGCTGGCGGGGCCGAGGAGGCTGGCTCCCAGGCCCAGGGCTCGCAGAGGCACGTCAGTCCTCCACCAGCACCACTATCAGACCCGCCACTGTCGCCGCCACCATCACCATCTGGCTTGCCGCCGCCTCAGGGGCAGCAACACCAGCGGCAGCAACAGCAGCAAGAGCAGCGGACGTCCCGCTTCCAGGGTTGCTGGAAGGTTTGGGGCCCTAAGTAAGTGTATCCTTTTTTTTAATATTTCCACTGGTCTAGTTACTATGTTGATGGGCATTAACCCATCCTTTGCTTATCAGGGCCTCTTCTTCCTTTGCTTCCAAAGTCATCATCACCGGTGAATCCGGCTCCCGGCAGCAGGCGTCTGCCGGCCTTGATGCTGGCGTCTTGCTTCCACCTGCCACTACCGAGGTGGCGTCATTGGGCCCCCCAGGTTTCGCCTGCCACTGTCGAGGCAACGCCGTCGGGCCCCTAGGTTCTGGCTGCCACTGCCGAGGCGGCGCCATCGAGCCCCCAGTTTCTGCCTGCCACTGCCGAGGCGGCACCGTTGGGCCCCCATGTTCTGGCAGCCACTGTCGAGGCGGCGCCGCCCGGGCCCCAGGCCCCAGTCGGGGGTCCGGAAGCAGCAGCGCTGCCGACGGTTACTGCAGACCCTACGACTGCGGCGATGTCGTCGAATACACTGTCAACAATAGTGGAAGACGTGGGGGGCGCGCCCAGCTCCTTCCCGCCGCCCATTCTGGAGGAGCCAGAGGTTATTCTTGGGCGGCGGCTCCAGACCGACGTCGGGTCAGAGGCGGCGCTGACTCCCCTCCCTCGAGTGTTGTCCCGTGCTCATCAGGCTCTCCGGAGACCAAGGCGTCGATCCTATGGGAGTGGGAGGCGCTCGAGACCGAGCACCAGTGCCTCTGTGATTGGCGCACCTAGCTGGAGGAGCGTACCAAAGCCGCGTCCTGCCAATTTTCCTCAGAGCGGTCCGAGCTTGATCAGGAGCGCGATGACCTCAAGGAGGACCTGGAGAAGGTATTTGACCGGGAGCAAGAGGTAACCCGGAAGGAGAAGAGTCTGGTCAAGAAAAAAGAGCACTTGGACCAGAGGGAGGTGGTTATTACGGAATTCCATGAGAAGCTGAAAGCCTATAATGCGATGCTAGAGAAGCAGCGGGATGAGCAGACCGCGACTAAGGCGGCTCTGCAAAAGCTGCGGCAGGAGCTCGATGACAGGGCTAGCAACATTTTGCTCGCCGAGGAGAACCTCAAGGAGAAGGATGCCTCCCTGGAGGAGCGGGCGACGGATCTCGTCTGGCAGGAGAAATACCTCGCCTGGAGAGAGGAAATGCGGGAAAGGCGGGAAAAGCTGCTAGCCTAACACGAGCTCGAGGCGGAAGAGAAGGAGAAGAAACTGGAGGATAAGGAGCGGGCGCTAGAGGAGCGGGTCCACCGGTTTCAGGCGACGCAGGCAACGCAGGCGGCTCCGGGCTCCCAGGCGGTGGAGGCGATGAAGAAGACGCTTGAAGATCTCCGGGCAGAACATCGCACTGGGGTCCAGTGTATCGCCGCATGGGCCGATGAGGTGAGCTCAACTCTGGTGCCGCTGGGGGTGAGCCCCATCCCAGCGTTGAAGCAGTCGGTGTCCATCTCCGACGCGCTCCCGGTGCTGGATTCCGCTGCCGACCGCCTCCGACGCCTGGACCAGATCCTTGGCGCCTGCCTGGAGGCTGAGGGCAGCAGGCTCTGCCGTGCAGTAATAGAGTATATCCTGACGTGCTTCCAGAGCCATGACCCAGCCATTTCCTTGGGGCCGGTGATTGCTGGTCTGGTGGCCGATACCGAAGACGCCACCCGGGGGAGCGTACAAGACGCTGTAGATGCGGTGGCCAAGCGCTTCCAGCGGGATCCCGCTGATGATGAGTAGTCGGATCTGCGGGGAGAAGGCAAGGGTTCCGCTGGGAAGCAGATTATTATCTTTTGATTTTGTAAGATACTTTTAAGTGCTACTTGTCAAGCAACATTACAACTTATCTGCATGCTGCTTTCCTTTTGCTGTGTGCGTCGTTGTCAACTCCTTTCCTGGTACTTGTACTTGGCCCCCCTGGGATGCGGGCTCGACTTGTCGAGGCTGGATGCCAGTATAGTTAAGAAAGATTTGGTGACCTGGTCCCCAGGAGGTAATCTCTACTGGGACCCGGACCTGCACACAGCCTTAGCTAGGGAGTTTCAATAGTGCACTCATAGGACCCATTAACCGTACGGGCGGGTTAGATAAAAATGGTTGTAAACTTAAGTAGAATAAAACCATCATAAAGCAAATTTAGGGCGGGAATCTTCTCTTCATAACTTGACGCTCATGAGCGTAATCCATCAGGCCAGGCTTATGAGGGCGGACCTCGCCGGGCTGGCGTACATATATGTGCTTACCTAGTTACGAAGGAAGAAAACTGAATTCCCTAGCTTTGCTTTTATGGGAAGAACTTACGGAGATGATCTATGTTCCAGGGATTGGGCAGAGGCTCTCCTTCAGTCGTGGCGAGGCGGACACACTCGGGTCAGCATACTTCCGTCACCTTGTAGGGTCCTTCCCAGCTGGGGGAGAGTTTATGGAGCCCTTTTCGGTTCAGTACTCGCCTTAGGACTAGGTCCCCAACCCTGAGCTCCCTACTATGCATAAACCATTGTTGGTAGCGCCTGAACGCTTGGTTGTACCGTGCATTTCGGATGGCCGCTTGCCATCTTCGTTCGTCGATGAAGTCCATGTCTTCACGTCGCAGCTGTTCCTGCATTGACTCATCGAAAGCCTGGACCCGTGGGGAGCCCATGATGATTTTTGGGGGAAGACAGGCTTCAGCCCCGTAGACCAGGAAGAACGGGGTCTCCCCGGTGGCTCGGCTGGGTGTTGTCCGGTTCCCCCATACCACAGACGGGAGTTCACTGACCCAATTCGCACCATGCTTTTTCAAGCAATCATAGGTGCGCGTCTTGAGTCCCCTGAGGATCTCTGCATTTGCCCTTTCCACTTGGCCATTACTCCTGGGGTGGGCTACAGATGCGAAGCAGAGTTGGGTGCCGATGCCCTCGCAATACTCCTAAAAGATTCGACTTGTAAACTGGGTTCCGTTATCCATAATGATACGGTTTGGGACCCCAAATCTACAGATGATGGACTTGAGGAAGGCGACAGCGGCACCCTGGTTGATGTGGACCACAGGGGTGGCCTCTGGCCACTTGGTGAATTTGTCGATGGCGACGAAGAGGTACTGGTACCCACCAACAGCCCTGGGAAATGGTCCTAGGATATCCACCCCCCATACGGCGAATGGCCAGGAGGGTGGTGTTGGGGCGAAGGCGAAGACGCTACCCTTCGCTCCAGGCCTTCGTCAACTCGCTGCACCAGCGGAGGCAAGATGACCGACGCGGCCCACCCTTCGTCCTCTTCACTGCAAGACGAAGGCCTACGATGAAGTCTCTCCATCCCGCGTCCTCGGTCTTACCTGGAGGCCCACGTGGGATTCGGCCCACCGTGACAGGCCCCGCATGGACAAGCATGTTACGGGCCTGATTTGTAATAGCTTTTCTGTAATGACAGTTTGTAACCCTCCCTTGTGGGAATATTCTGGGGATAATCCAGATGTCTGAGGGCATAAACATCCTTACATCGGGACGTTGGGCGCTCGGGCACCTATAAATACCCCTGTACAATGCCCTTGAGAGGCTGGATTAACAGAGCAATCGGCATCTCGAGTTAAACCTTGCTTGCATCCTTTCCACTCCCCCGTTGGATCAACTTGCCCAGGAAAGCAAGTTCCAACAGGTGGAATCATCTGTAGAGCCTGAGCTGGTGTGTGTATTTGCTTTGCGTGGAAGTGACACACCTTGCAGGACTTTACCATCTCGGCTGCATCCTGAAGAGCGGTTGGCCAGTAGAAGCCATGCCGGAAGGCCTTACCGACCAGTGTGCGGGATGATGAATGACTTCCGCACTCCCCTCCATGGATCTCCGTGAGAAACTCACGACCCTCCTCCTGGGTAATGCATCGCATGTGAATGTCGTTGGCGCCATGGTGGTAGAGATCCCCTTCCACCACCGCGTAGCGTTTAGCCAACCGCACTATGCGTTCTGGGACACATGGTCTTTAGGAAGGATATTCTCCTTCAGGTAGTCCCGGATCTCAGAGATCCATGCATCGAGACCACTCTAAGATATTGGCTGCAGCGCTAGGGGGCTGGCCGCCCCCCTACAGCACACATAGCCTTTGGTGGGTTCTGGGACGCCACTAGGACCGCTAGCTTCGAGGTGCTAGTCTCGCCCCCTTCGCCCAGTTCGGCAGGCTGGGCGGTGGGTCTCAGCGCCGTCTTTCGAAGACGCCCTCGGGCACGGGTGCCCAAGTTGATGCCTTCATGGAGAGGTCATCTGCCGCCGAGTTGTCAGCTCGAGGAACATGTTGCAGTTCTAGGGCTGTGAAGTCCTTCTCCAGCTTCCTCACGTGAAGAAGGTAGGCTATGATCCTGGGCTCATTGCAGGTACACTCCCCGCGGACTTGCTTGATGATCAGCTGGGAGTCTCCCTTCACCAGGAGTTGGCGGATCCCCAGGGATAGGGCCACCGATAAGCCGAAGATCAGTGCCTCATACTCTGCCATGTTGTTGGTGGCCTTGAACTCAAGGTGCACCATGTACTTCACTTGATCTCCGCTTGGGTCGATGAGGATCACCCTGGCCCTGCCAACCTGTTGGCGGGCAGATCCATCGAAGTAGAGCGTGCAGTGGGGCTTGGTGAAGATCGGACCCCTGGGCTCTGTGGGTGCGGGGTCCGAATCGGGATCCGGACCCCCAGGGACGCTTGGGGGAGGCGTCCACTCTAGGATGAAGTCAGCCAGGATCTGACTCTTGATGGCGTGGCAAGGTCGGAAGTCCAGTTGGAACTCAGCGACTCCGTAGCCCACTTGGCGATGTTGCCTGTGGCGTTAGAGTTGTGGAGGATGGCAGTTAATGGGAAGGAGGTCACCACCACAACCCTGTGTGCTTGGAAATAATGGCCCAGCTTCCTGGACGTGACAAGCACAACATAGAGGAGTTTGTGCATTTCAAGGTACCTGGGTTTTGCCTCGTGAAGGACCTCGCTGACGTAGTAGACCGACCTTTGAATGGTTTGGACCCCTGCTGTCGGTCCCGAGTCCTCAGGTTCCTGGCTTTCTGGGTTGGTCTTTCGACGACTAGCACCGTGCTCACCGCTTCCGTGGCCGCTGCGATGTATAAATACAGCGGTTCCTCTGGTTCCAGAGCTACCAATATTGGTAGGGACACCAGGTGCTGCTTCAACTCTTGGAAGGCTTGTTCCACCTCTTTGGTCCAAGAGAAGGGTCCAGACTTCCGTAGCAGCTTGAAGAAGGGGAGCGCTCTCTCAACCAGCCTTGAAATGAAGCGACTAAGGGCGGCTAACGACCCCCATAAGCTTCTGGATGTCCTTGACTCAGACCGGGGGCCTCATTGCTTTGATCGCTTTGATCTTCTCTGGGTTTGCTTCGATGCCTCGGTATGAAACCAGGAATCCCAGCAACTTCCCAGCAGAGACACCAAAAACGCATTTGTCCGGGTTCAGCTTCGTGCAGGTTGCCCGCAGCTTGTCGAAGACCAGGGTTAAGTCTTCCACTAGGGTTGTCCCTTTCTTAGTCTTGACCACGATGTCATCGACGTAGACTTCCACCTTGTCCCTAACCAGGTCCCCGAAAGTCTTACTCATCGCCCGCACAAATGTAGGCAAGGCGTTTTTCAGACCGTATGGCATAACAACGTAGCAGTAAAGCCTATCCACTGTTACAAAAGCGGTATGTTCCCTATCTTCCCTAGACATATGGATTTGATGGAAACTAGAGTAGGCGTCTAAGAATGACAATAGGTCACACCCGGAGGTAGAATCCACAATTTGGTCTATTCGTGGCAGTGGATACCGGTCCTTGGGACAGGCCTTATTCAGGCTGGTGTAGTTGATGCACATCCGAAGCTTCCCATTCACCTTGGGGACGACTGGGTTGGCTAGCCATATTGGGTGATGAACCTCCTTGATGAAGCCAGCGTCTAGCAGTTTCTGGACTTCCTTCCGGATGAAGTCTTGTCGTTCTACCGACTGTCTGCGAGGCTTCTGTCTCACCGGCTTGGCATTGGGGTTGATCTTCAAATGGTGCTCGATCACCTCCCTGGGGATCCTAGGCATCTGCGATGGCTTCCATGCGAACACATCGATATTTGCCTGGAGGAAGGTGACGAGCGCGAGTTCCTATTTCTCGTCCAGGTCACCCGCAATGTGAGTGGTCTGGGTGGAATCCGCAGTGAGCCAGATGGCTTTGACAAGGACACCTTCCGCTCAGGATGGTTGTACTTTGGGCGCCTTGGGAAGCACCTTGGTACCGGAGGTTGAGGGGTTCCTCCTTCCGTCGTTCGGGCGAGCGGTTTCCGCCATCAGGGCGTGCAGCTTCTCTATGGCCGCAAGTGAGGCGGCGCGGTCACCCCACACGGTGAGGATCCCAGTCGGGGATGGCATCTTGAGGACCAAATACCCATAATGGGCAACGACAATGAACCAGTATAGGGTCGGCCTACCAATGATGGCGTTAAAGGGGAGGTTGACCTCCACGACGTCGAACACGACGTTTTCCGTATAGAAGTTCTCCTCAGTCCCGAACGTAACCAGGAGTGTGATGCTCCCAAGGGGATACACCGGTTGTGGGCCCACTTGGGAGAATGGGCGTGAGGGTCCCAGACGGGACCCCGGGATTTGCAGCTGCTTGAACGCAGCATGGCTGATGACGTTGAGGCCTGCCCCGCCGTCAATCAAGACATGGTGTAGCCGCATGTTGGCGATGATAGGGGTGGTGATGAGTGGCAGTATGACGCCCCCTGCCATGTTGTCGAGGCAATCGGATGCTATAACACCCCTGGTGTTACTGTTACTAAAACTTGAGCATAACATCATAAGCATAGCATATCATGTGTTGTCACACCTAGGATGCATTCACTAGGTAAAAAGTTCAAACAAGTTGTGTTGATATAACATTTTGTGGATTAAACCCTAGGGTAAGATACCTAACCCTAGATTGGGTGTAATAGAGCAAGCAAGGCTTAAACAAGATAAAACTTCAAAACTTATTAGAGATGATCATAAAAGGTCACCATGAATAGACTTATGGGATATCCAAACCCTAGAAGTATAAAAAACTCCAAAAAGAACCCTAGGAAGCCCTAAACCTAAACCCTAGGGGGCTAAGTGCAAAATTAGTGCACTTTTGGACTAAAGTGCAAAAACTATGAAGTTAAGGTATCTTAAGTCATATGATTCACAAATAAGTAGATTTGCAAGTTAAACCTTGAGTTTTGGACTTATTTGTAAAATAGTCACACTAATACTCATATGGCTAAGTCTGAAACTAGTGACATTGGCCCAACTTTGAAGCCTCATATCTTTCATGTTATGAGGGTTTTGCCCTAGGTCACCACACCAATTTTGCAAATCCATGAAAGGAGAATAACTTTACTATAGAAGTCATGCCTTGGTACCATGAAGAATTCTGAGAAAATTGGACCCAATGATGGGCTGTCAGACTGCTTGGAAACTGAACTTTGTCTGACAGTGTAATTAGGCAGTCTTTGAACCTAGATTCGACCATGATTCAGTGAGAGTTTGAGCAGGGTTCCCATAACAAGATTGTAGTTGGATCATAGGGCTGCAACTTTTATACAGAGGGATGATCGTGTTACTACGTGAAATTGGGAGCAAATCTCCGTGCAAGTTGTTCTGTCAGGTGTTCTGAACCGCAGGCTGATGGTACAGTGCTCTGAACAAGATCCAGATGCAGCTCCCCTCGCCGCCGACGAGCCACGCGCAATTCATGCCTTCACCGTCTTGATTCGTGCTCGGATCGATTGGATAGTGCTTGGGGTTGAGTAAATATCGTCGACGTGGATATATTCCGGCCAATAATTTACTCCGGCCACCGTACCGAGCTTGCCACGGCCGCTTCGGATGAGCTCGCCGGTGACAGCCGCCTCACGGCCTTGCGCCACGTGCCTTGGTACATCCACTATGTCGCTGTGACTCGCTGTAACCCTCCGTCCATTGCCGAGGAGCTTGCCACGGTAATCGGACACTAATCCCGTGCGCCAGTGACCTTCTCCCCCTCCCACCGCCGCGCGTCTCTTCCAAATTCACCGGCCACCACTCTTGCCTTCTATAAATTGAGCGCGCCGTCAGGTCCATAGGATAATCACGCACCAAGCCACCAAGTATTACCTCCAATCGTATACCCGAGAGCTCCAATTTTGGATTTTACCCAAAACACTCAAGAACACCGTAACAAAGACCTCGCTGTGGCCAGCTCGATTCAGGTCTGCTCATGCCCTCTGCCCTCTCGTTTTAGTGTTCTTGTGTGCCCCTGATACTCCTCGACCAACTCAATTGAGCTAGGATTCCTTAGATCACCGAGAACGCGGTTGTCTGTCCGCGATGCCCGCGGTCACCGTGGCCAGAGCAAACCGGGTAACCATTTGTGAAATTAAGTGAGGGGAAACCATTGGTAGGTCTTGAATTCGGTTTCTGCCAAAGTAGAACATCAGTCGTTGAGAGAATTAGCCGATACGCGCTCGCCGGAGCTCGGCTCCCCGCCGGTCACCGTCGTGGGCTGAGAATTGTGAAGAGAAGAAAGCGCGGGGGTATTTCTGCAATTGTCAGTGAAACAGAGGAATAGTGGGAGGGGCTCTTTAAAGATTTTTAAATAGTTATGGGTCTCTGCGCAAAACTGACAGCGCAGGCGCGCGCGTGGGCACACTTTCGCCCTAGTTGGGCCGGTTTAGGCCAGATTAGGTCCAGTACTATTCATAGTTTTTCTTTTTCTTTTTCTGCCAGAGCTAAAGCAATTTTAGAAAATTGTAGAAAAATGATAAAAATACCAGAGCAATTTTGCCAGGTTTCTAATTTCCTATAGTATTTAATAAAAATAGTTTCATGATTTTTAGTCCAAAAGGGAAATTATAGAGTATTTAAAACAGCCTAAGATCATGCTTCTGGATTTTTATAAAATAAATAATAAATCCAAAATTCACTAAATTTTAGGGATAAATTTTAAATAATATTTAGAAGCCTTGTGTAATGTTTGGTAAGATTTGGACCATGTTTGATACTTAGAACCCAAAACCCTAGCCCCCCTGCCTTGTGAACTTGATTATTGACTCCGAAAACCCTAAGTTCTCGGAGATCCGTGAAGGAAAATTGTATTCAAGACTTTAGATAATAAACTTTTATTATCTCTGCACTCTCATGAGCATTACATGGGCATTCATTATTATGTATGGTTATATTTAGAAAACGAAGAAGAAGTAGAAGTCGAAGAAGAGAAGACTTCTCCACCACCACCTGAGAAGCATCAGGCAGGCAACTGCTTTTATTTTGATATCTGCGGATCTGAGCCTGATTCACCAGTAACACAAGGCAAGCCCTGGTGCATTTGCCACCTCCTTGTTCCTTTTAAAATCTTTCTCACTTACTTGATGCATTAGGTGATAGGAGTTGTGTGCTAAACTATTGCTGCATCTCCTTCCTTGGATTATTTCCTAAATCCCTATTTTACAAAAGGTTTTCTTATGCTTAGCTTTGCTTTAGAAAAACAAAATGTTTTGTTTTCTCAAAAGATGATGTTGCAAAGTGGGTGGGATGTTTTTGAAAATAAAACTTGATGGTGGATCCATCATGGCCATGATGGGTTCAACATCAGAAAAGATGTACCTCTGCCAGGTAACATACTTTGGGGTTTGAAATGATTAAGCTGAGACCGGGCGGGTGACTTGCACGAGAAGAGAGAGAGTCTCGGTGTAGTGTCTCCATCTGAGTCGATTAAGGACCGTCTCGATGTAGGCCTACTGACCGAGGATCCTTTAACTGGTCACATGCCTCGTCATGGGTAAGCTTTGCCTCGGGCAGACTAATACCAGAATAAGATACCACGCAATGGGAGTGGAGAGATGGCGAGAGTAGCGTGTACCCTCCGTGGCAAGAGGCTGGACGGTGGTGTATCTGTGCTCTCGGTTGGCATGAACCTGATCTGGTCTTAAGAACCCTGGTGGCGAGTTGACATATGCAAGGGTTAAGTGCTACATATGTCGTGTGATTGGAGATCCTCAGCTGAGTATAATCGATTTGGATCGCCGTAATTTCGCGGTTATGAAGACTTGGTCACTGACTTACACGTAGCAATCCAGTAAAGATGAAGGGTTGTTAAGAAATTGGCTAGTGCAGGTCAAGTGATTGAACTAGGATAGAGAGAACCCTAGTTGCAGGTAATTTTACTTAACTTGACAAATAAAACTAGATTTTTAAGGATCCACTCTTAGTAAGCATTTCTGCAAACAGAGTCATTGATTATTGATAAGCCTTACCATGACTCCCTCTAGCCAGCTTTCGGGGACCATAATTAGGGGTACCCTCAAGACCCCTAAATCTCAGATGGTAACCCCCATCAGCACAAAGCTGCAAAGGCCTGATGGGTGCGATTAAATCAAGGATCGGTCCACTCAAGGGACACGATCGTGCCTCGCCCGAGCCTAGCCTCGGGCAAGGGAAGCCGACCCCGAAGAACCTACGTCTCGCCCGAGGACCCCCCTCCAGCAATGGGCACACTGTCAGCTCGCCCGAGGCCCAATCTTCACCGAGAAGCAACCTTAGCCACATCGCCACGTCGACCGACCAAATCGCAGGGGCATTTAATGCAAAGGTGGCCTGACACCTTTATCCTGACGCACGCCCACCAGTCGACAGAGCCGAAAGTGACCGCAGTCACTTCGCCGCTCTACTGACCGGTCTGACAAGAGGACAGCGCCGCCTGCGCCGCTTCGACTGCTGAGCCACCCGACAGAGTGAGGTTGACAGCAGCTAAGGCCGGCCTCGGGCGTCATAGGAAACTCCGCCTCGCCCGACCCAGGGCTCGGACTCGGGCTCAGCCCCAGAAGACGGCGAACTCCGCTCCGCCCGACCCAGGGCTCGGACTCGGGCTCAGCCTCGGAAGACGGCGAACTCCGCTCCGCCCGACCCAGGGCACGAACTCGGGCTCAGCCCTGGAAGACGGCGAACTCCGCTCCGCCCGACCCAGGGCTCGGACTCGGGCTCAGCCCCGGAAGACGGCGAACTCCGCTCCGCCCGACCCAGGGCTCGGACTCGGGCTCAGCCCCGGAAGATGGCAAACTCCGCCTCGCCCGACCCCAGGGCTCGGACATGGGCTCAGCCCCGGAAGATGACGAACTCCGCCTCGCCCGACCCGGGGGCTCGACCTCGACCTCGACCTCGGAGGAACCTCCACCTCGCCCAGCCTAGGGCATGGACCGACCACATCAACAGGAAGCGCCATCATTACCCTACCCCGAGCTGACTCGGGCTACGGGGAACCAGACCGGCGTCCCATCCGGCTCGCTCCACCATGCGAGTAATGATGGCGCCCCGCATGCCCTGTGACGACGGCGGCTCTCAGCCCCCTTACAGAAGCAAGAGGACGTCAGCAAGGACTCGACAACCCCAACAGCTGTCCTCCCGCCAGGCTCCAGCACTCCTCCGACAGCCACGACGCCACGCGAACTGGGTGCCAAGACCTCTCCGGCTACCACGATGGCATGTACTTAGGGCGCTAGCTCTCCACCGCTAGACACGTTAGCACATTGCTACACTCCCCATTGTACACCTGGATCCTCTCCTTATGCCTATAAAAGGAAGGACCAGGGCCCTCTTACGGAGGGTTGGTTGGCCCGCGCGGAGAAGGACGGGACGACGCTCGCGCAAGGCCGCTCGCTCCCACTCCCGCGTGGACGCTTGTATCCCCCTACTGCAAGCGCACCCGACTCAGGCGCGGGGCTAACACGAAGGCCGCGGGATCCACTCTCTCACGCCTGCCTCCCTCCGGCTGCATCCTTTCCCCCCTTCGCGTTCCGCCTCGCGTCGACCCATCTGGGCTGGGGCACGTGGCGACGATTCACTCGTCGGTCCAGGGACCCCCCGGGTTTCGAAACACCGACAGTTGGCGCGCCAGGTAGGGGCCTGCTGCGTGTTGACGTACAGCTTCCCGTCAAGCTCCAGATGGGCAGTCTCCAGCAACCTTTCCGGCCCGGGACGGTGCTCCGTTTCCGGAATCTTGAGTTCATGTCCCTCGACGGCAGCTGCGACATGATACTCCTCCCGCCACGTGACAACGACAATGGCGGTTGACAACCCGCTCGCCGGCGGGGAAATCAACGACGCCTTCCCCACGTGGTGGAAGGATGACATTCAGGCTTGTCCTGTCCCCTCCCCCGTCGACGGAGGAGGAGGCGGGGCAACCAAGGCCAAGCGGGAAGCGGCACCTCGTTGGCTGTCAAGCGAATCGACGGCGCCGGCGCCCCAACGGAGGGCGCGTCGTGCATCAATCTCGCGTCTGAGACGAAGACGAGCGCCGCCTCTCCGCAACACGCTAATCTCAAGCAAACGCACGACGCCAGCATGCTCGCGAAGGACTTGCTGGGCGTCACCCTTGTACCTGAGACAACGGTGCAGTCAGTCCCAGACGCGACCTCGTCACCGCCCGTCGACCAAAAGGTACTGACCGATTCCCATCTCGCGTCTTTTGGATTCGGCCTCAACCCACCAAGCGACCTCGCTTCGGTGAGCACTCTCATAGAGATGAGTCCAAACCCTCTGGGGTATCGTGTGCAGTCACCCTGGGACCGACTGACGACCGACTCGACCTATGAGCCCTCGGGGTCCGAGGAAGATGGCGAGCCCGACCTCTGTTGGGATTTCTTCGGACTTGGTAACCCCAGTGCCGTGCGGGACTTCGTGACCGCATGTGACAACTGCCTTTCCGACTGTTCCGACGGTAGCCGCGGCCTCGACAACGAGGACCGCGGCCCAAGTCGTGAATGTTTCCACGTCGATCTAGGGGGTCCCGACGAAGGCAACCATCTTGGTATACCGGAAAATGGTGATCCCCCTAGGCCCGTGCCTCGCGTTGACATCCTTCGGGAGCTAGCTGTGGTCCCCGTCCCGGCGGGGGGTCCTGATCCACAGCTCGAGCAAATCCGCGAGAGGCAGGCCAGGCTCGACGAGGGAGCAGGAACACTTGTGCCGATCCGCCGGGACATCGGGCAGGAATGGGCGGTCCAACCTCCGGCTGGAGAAACGCGTCATCTCCCCCAGGACATCCAGCACCGCATCGCCGACGACGTCAGGGTGAGGCCGCCGTCGGATTCTAGCGGAGTCGGCTAGAACCTGGCTGCAGCGGCAATACTCCTCCACGCGATGCCGGAGCCATCAACCACCGAGGGGCGACGTATGTAGGGAGAGCTCAAGAATCTCCTGGAGGATGCCACGATCCGACGGGCCGAAAGCTCTGCCTCCCGAAGGCAGGGGTTCCCCTCGGAACATCGCGCCGCGACTTCCCAATTCATGCGGGAAGCCTCGGTCCACCCCGGGCGCACGCGCAACACAGCGCCTGCAGTCTCGGGCCGCCTCGGCAACGAGCGTCATCATCACAGCCGTCGGGCCCACCTCGACGACAGGGCGCGCCGAGGCTACCATCCTAGGCGTGGGGGACGCTACGACAATGGGGAGGATCGGTGTCCTTCGCCCGAACCACCCGGTCCGCAGGTTTTCAGCCGCGCCATACGACGGGCACCGTTCCCGACTCGGTTCCGAACCCCGACTACTATCACAAAGTACTCGGGGGAGACGCGACCGGAACTGTGGCTCACGGACTATCGGCTGGCCTGCCAACTGGGTGGAACGGACGACGATAACCTCATCATCCGCAACCTCCCCCTGTTCCTCTCCGACACCGCTCGAGCCTGGCTGGAGCACCTGCCCCCGGGGCAGATCTCCAACTGGGACGACCTGGTCCAAGCCTTCGCCGGCAATTTCCAAGGCACATACGTGCGCCCTGGAAACTCCTGGGATCTTCGAAGCTGCCGCCAGCAGCCGGGAGAGTCTCTCCGGGACTACATCCGGCGATTCTCGAAGCAGCGCACAGAGCTGCCCAACGTCACCGATTCAGATGTCATCAGCGCGTTCCTCGCTGGCACCACCTGCCGCGACCTGGTGAGCAAGCTGGGTCGCAAGACCCCCACCAGGGCGAGCGAGCTGATGGACATCGCCACCAAGTTCGCCTCTGGCCAGGAGGCGGTTGAGGCCATTTTTCGGAAGGACAAGCAGCCCCAAGGCCGCCCACCGGAAGATGCTCCCGAGGCGTCAACTCAGCGTGGTGCCAAGAAGAAGGGCAAGAAGAAGTCGCAAGCGAAACGCGACGCCGCCGACGCGGACCTTGTCGCCGCCGCCGAGTACAAGAACCCTCGGAAACCTCCCGGAGGTGCCAACCTCTTCGACAAGATGCTCAAGGAGCCGTGCCCCTATCATCAGGGGCCCGTCAAGCACACCCTCAAGGAGTGTGCCATGCTTCGACGACACTTCCACAAGGCCGGGCCACCCGCGGAGGGTGGCAAGGCCCTCGACGACGCAAAGGAGGAAGATCGCAAGGCAGGATGGTTCCCCGAGGTCCGCGACTGCTTCATGATCTATGGCGGGCAAGTGGCAAATGCCTCGGCTCGGCACCGCAAGCAAGAGCATCGGGAGGTCTGCTCGGTAAAGGTGGCGGCGCCAGTCTACCTAGACTGGTCCGACAAGCCCATCACCTTCGACCAGGCCCACCATCCAGACTACGTGCCGAGCCCGGGGAGATACCCACTCGTTGTCGACCCCATCATCGGCAACATCAGGCTCACCAAGGTCCTCATGGATGGAGGCAGCGGCCTCAACATCATCTACGCCGAGACCCTCGGACTCCTGCGGGTCGATCTGTCCTCGGTCCGGACGGGCGCTGCGCCTTTCCACGGGATCGTCCCCGGGAAGCGCATTCAACCCCTCGGACAACTTGACCTACCCGTCTGCTTCGGGACGCCCTCCAACTTTCGAAAGGAGACCCTCACGTTCGAAGTGGTCGGGTTTCGAGGAACCTACCACGCAGTGCTAGGGAGGCCATGCTACGCCAAGTTCATGGCCGTCCCCAACTACACCTACCTCAAGCTCAAGATGCCGGGTCCCAACGGGGTCATCACCGTCGGGCCCACATACCTACACGCGTACGAATGCGATGTGGAGTGCGTGGAGTACGCCGAGGCCCTCATCGCTGACCTAGAGAGCCTCTCTAGGGAGGCTCCCAACGTGAAGCGCCACGCTGGCAACTTCGAACCAGCGGAGACGGTCAAGTCCGTCCCTCTCGACCCCTGCAACGACGCCTCCAAGCAGATCCGGATCAGTTCCGAGCTCGACCCCAAATAGGAAGCAGTGCTCGTCGACTTTCTCCGCGCAAACGCCGACGTTTTCGTGTGGAGTCCCTCGGACATGCCCGACATACCGAGGGAAGTCGCTGAGCACTCTCTGGATATCCGAGCTGGGGCCCGACCCGTGAAGCAACCTCTGCGCCGATTCGACGAAGAAAAGCGCAGAGCCATAGGCGAGGAGATCCACAAGCTACTGGCGGCAGGGTTCATCAAAGAGGTATTCCATCCCGAATGGCTTGCCAACCCTGTGCTTGTGAGAAAGAAAGGGGGGAAATGGCGGATGTGTGTAGACTACACTGGTCTAAACAAAGCATGTCCGAAGGTTCCCTACCCTCTGCCTCGCATCGATCAGATCGTGGATTCCACTGCTGGGTGCAAAACCCTGTTTTTCCTCGATGCCTACTCAGGGTATCATCAGATTAGGATGAAAGAGTCCGACCAGCTCGCGACTTCATTCATCACACCCTTCGGCATGTACTGCTATGTTACAATGCCGTTTGGTTTGAGGAATGCGGGGGCAACGTACCAGCGATGCATGAACCATGTGTTTGGCGAACACATCGGCCGAACGGTCGAGGCCTAGGTCGATGACATCGTAGTCAAGACGAGGAAGGCCTCCAACCTCCTTTCCGACCTTGAAGTGACATTCCGATGTCTCAAGGCAAAAGGCGTGAAGCTTAATCCCGAAAAGTGTGTCTTCGGGGTCCCCCGAGGCATGCTCTTAGGGTTCATTGTCTCCGAGTGGGGCATCGAAGCCAACCCGGAGAAGATCGCAACCATCACCAGCATGGGGCCAATCAAGGACTTGAAAGGCGTATAGAGGGTCATGGGATGTCTCGCGGCTCTGAGCCGCTTCATCTCCCGCCTCGGCGAAAGAGGTCTGCCTCTGTACCGCCTCTTAAGGAAAGCTGAGTGCTTCGCTTGGACCCCCGAGGCCGAGGAAGCCCTCGGGAACCTGAAGGCGCTCCTCACGAACGCGCCCATCTTGGTGCCCCCCGCTGCCGGAGAAGCCCTCTTGATCTACGTCGCCGCAACCACCCAGGTGGTTAACTCCGCGATCGTGGTTGAGAGACGAGAAGAAGGGCATGCATTGCCTGTCCAGAGGCCAGTCTACTTCATCAGTGAGGTACTGTCCGAGACCAAGATCCGCTACCCACAAATCCAGAAGCTGCTGTACGCGGTGATCCTGACACGGCGGAAGCTGCGAGACTACTTCGAGTCTCATCCGGTGACTGTGGTGTCATCCTTCCCCCTCGGAGAGATCATCCAGTCCCGAGAGGCCTCGGGTAGGATTGCGAAGTGGGCGGTGGAGATCATGGGCGAGACGATCTCGTTCGCCCCTCGGAAGGCCATCAAGTCCCAGGTCTTGGCGAACTTCGTGGCTGAATGGGCCGACACCCAGCTCCCGACGGCTCCGATCCAACCGGAGCTCTGGACCATGTTTTTCGACGGGTCGCTGATGAAGACGGGGGCCGGCGCAGGCCTCATCTTCGTCTCGCCCTCGGGAAGCACCTACGCTACGTGCTACGCCTTCACTTCCTGGCGTCCAACAACGTGGCTGAGTACGAGGCTCTAGTAAACGGGTTGCGAATCGCCATCGAGCTAGGGGTCCGACGCCTCGACGCTCGCGGTGACTCGCAGCTCGTCATCGACCAAGTCATGAAGAACTCCCACTGCCGCGACCCGAAGATGGAAGCCTACTGCGATGAGGTTCGGCGCCTGGAAGACAAGTTCTACGGGCTCGAGCTCAACCACATCGCCCGACGCTACAACGAGACTGCGGACGAGCTGGCTAAAATAGCCTCGGGACGAACAATAGTTCCCCCGGACGTATTCTCCTGAGACCTGCATCGACCCTCCATCAAGACCGAGGACACGCCCGAGCCCGAGGCACCTTCGGCTCCGCCCGAGGCACCTTCGGCTGAGTCCGAGGTATCCTTGGCTCAGTCCGAGGTACCCTCGGCCCAGTCCGAGGTACCCTCGGCACGGTCCGAGGTACCCTCGGCCCAGCCCGAGGTACCCTCGGCCCCCGAGGGTGAGGCACTGCGCGTCGAGGGGGAACTGAGCGAGGTCACGCCTAATCAAAGCTGGCAGACCCAGTACCTGCAATATCTCCACCGAGGGGAGCTGCCCCTCAACCAAGCCGAAGCTCGGTGGTTGGCGCGGCGCGCCAAGTCTTTCGTCTTGCTGGGAGATGGGAAGGAGCTCTACCACCGCAGCCCCTCAGGCATCCTCCAGCGATGCATTTCCATCGCCGAAGGCCAGGAGCTCTTGCAAGAGATACACTCGGGGGCTTGCGGCCATCACGCAGCACCTCGAACCCTCGTTGGAAACGCCTTCTGACAAGGATTCTACTGGCCGACGGCGGTGGCCGACGCTACTAGAATTGTCCGCACCTGCGAAGGGTGTCAGTTCTACGCGGGGCAGACCCACCTGCTCGCTCAGGCTCTGCAGACCATACCCATCACCTGGCCGTTTGCTGTGTGGGGTCTGGACCTTGTTGGCCCCCTGCCGAAGGCACCCGGGGGCTACACGCACCTGTTGGTCACCATCGACAAATTCTCCAAGTGGATCGAGGTCCGACCCCTAAACAGCATCAGGTCCGAACAGGCGATGACGTTCCTCACCAACGTCCCCATTCACACACAAAGTCTGGTCGATAAGGAAGGGTCAGCCTTGCCTCAGCAAAGCCCGACCCTCCCTCGAAGGCTAAAAGGGGGGAACCCCCTCTGCGTCAAAATTTTCAACCAAAAAGGCTTCCGCGCTCCCCCGGCTATGTCGGTAGCGGGACCCCAAGAAGCGAACATGGGTGCATGTAAGTGGCAAGGCCGACCGAGCCGAGAGACTCCTACACCCCTGGGTTATGGATACCTCACTCGTCACCTACCACGAAAAATGACCCCTACTTGGGCAAGCCACCCTGCTACTGGCGAACGGGGCCAGACACGCAAAAATGGAAGAGAAAGAGCCACGACTTTATACTACGATAATAAAAGTGTTCAGGCCTCAGTGGCCACAAAAGACACAAGCGCATTCAAAAGGAATTGCTCCGGCAGAGTTAGGCGTCGCCTGGGGAAGGAGCCGCGCCTTCGGCCTCGTCCACACCTTCGGCAAAGCTCACCCCAGCTTCGGGCGACGACGCAGGTGGGAGGATCTCTGCCTCGAAGGTGGTCGCCAGCACTGCGCTCGGGCCCGCGGCGGCTGCGTCGAGCCTCTGGACTTCAGCCAGGGCGGCTTCGTCTTCATCAGGGAGGCAATACCCCTCGCTGACCCGCTCCAGATCAACGACGTAGTGGGAAGCAAGCACAGCGAAGGCCCGCTTGACGCCGTGGTGCAGCACCTCACGGAGTCTGCCGCGCACATGGTCACCCAAGGCCTGCAGGCGACTCTGAGGGGAGCTACCTGAGGGGACGTCGCCGAAGCCAAAGACCCGGCAGAAGTCCGAGATGGCCTCGAACATGGCCGCGTGGTCGGCCTCCCTCTGCTCGGCCGCTTGGGCAAGGGCAGACTCGAGCTCTACGAACAGCCAGAGCACAAGGCCTCAAACACGAGTGGAGAAAACAAGCTGAAGCGAGAGCCAAAAACAGCCAGGACACACCTCCAGCTCGGGCACGCTGCTCCGAGGCTGCGGCTTGGGCTACGGCCAGGTCCGCTGCAAGGGTTCTGGCCCGGCTTTCGGCCTCGGCAGCCCGGCCCTGAGATTGATCTCGCTCATCGACGACCCGATCGAACTTCGACTGTCGATGCTGTACCTCTACACGCGCCGCTGCTGCCTCTGCTCCCAGATCGGCGTAGAGCAACCGAAGGTCCGCTACCTCGGCGCCCCGCTGGGAGAGGCGCGCGGTAGCCCCGGCGAGCGAGGTCCTCAGGGATTGCAGCGAGCCCCAGACGTCGACCTCACGACGGATAAATGACGACTTGGCGGCGCTCAGATCCGTCAGATCCTGAAGGAAGGAAGCGGGGCGTTACAAAGGACGCCTGGATCACAAAAAAGGTATGCTCGAAATCATTACCTGGAGGATCTTGGGGACGTCCCTGTAGAAGACCTCCAAGGATGACCGGAGCGACCCCACCGTCGCTTCGGCACACTCGCGGAGCTCGTCCCAAGACTGCTCCTCCCGCTCATCGTCGAGGACGAAGAAGGGATCCGAGGCCTCACGCGTCCGGAACCGGAGCAACGGACGCCGCCCCTCGAAGCCCCGCTGCACAGGGACAAGGCCGCCGCTCGGTGGGACGAGCCGCGGTTCCACGCCCCCTCCTCCGAGGCACCAAGCGCCGATGCCTCGACCATCTCAGCATCGGCGGTGACAGGTCGCTCCTCGACCGGGATGACAGCGGCTTCGGCAGCAGCTGGCGCCAGTGCCGGCGGCACGTCTGGCGAACCCGAGGTCACGTCCGCGCCAGCCGCCTCCCCCAGCGCGACGGTCACCTCGACAGAAGAGCCGACCTCGGGAACTCGCTCCACGGCGACTGGTGCCGCCTGAGCCTCCCACTGTAGGGCGCCTTGCGAGAGGGACAGCTGGACGGCGGGCCCGGGAGCAGCACCGGCTGCGGAAGCCGACGCCGTCTTAAGGGCTTTCCGGGGAGCCAGATCGGTCAGGCCATGGCTTCGCTTGCTGAGGAGGAGAGGAAAGTCACGGTTGGGATGTGCAAACGAGGAGTCGAAACGAAGACGTTCTGAGGTACTTACCCGCTGTGGGCCATGATCAACCGCACCTGAGGAGAGGTCTCCCGGATCTCGACCCCCGAAGATACCACCGAGGTCCGCCTCGCCGCCAGCTTCGGTACCGTCCTCGCCTTGGGCGCCTCGGACGCCTAGGGAACGGACTGCCCAGGCGCTGCCACGGCGATCTGAGGGTCGCTCCCCTGCGCTGCAGGCATGGGCAACGGCCCCCGGGGAACAGGCGCCTCGGCCTGACTCCCCGGCGGCACCTCAACTCCCCCAGCCGAGGGGTCGAGTACCCCCTCGGTCTGCCCCCGCTCTTCGGGTCGGGACCTTGGCGTCCCGACCTCGGGAACTGACGACACCGACCCGCTCGGAGGCTGGCTTGATGACTCCTGGCCTAGCCTCAAACCCGGGCTGAAGCCAAGGCGGGCAGCCATATCGTCATCCTCGTCATCGTCTTCATCGTCGTCGTCATCAGGCGTCTCCGGCGACGGCTCCCTCGGGAGTCCATCCCTCTCCTGCCGGCGACGGAGCTTTTCCAAGGCGTGCCGAGCCCGCGTCCGCTCGCGGGCCCGAGCCTTCTTCGCGTCCATTTTCTTCTTCTTCTCCTCCGCGGCGACCCGCCGCGCTGCCCGGTCCACCGCGTCCTCCGGGACTCGTGGCCGGGAAGGCTTGTGCCACCCTACCTCCTGGAGGCCGATGAAAAGTCTCGACCGTAAGGACCAAGAAGAAGGGCAATCCGGCGCAAAAAAAGAAAGAAGGAGCGGACACTCACCAGAGACACGCACCCGCAGTCGGGGCGCATCAAGGGCTGGGAGAAGGCGCTGGCGTCCGGCTTTCCCAACGCGACGGCCACCCGCCCAAAGAGAACATCGATGGGAAGGGGGTCCGAGGACATCCGCGAGCCCTCCACATCAGCCTCTGGCGTCATCACCCAAAGCGGCAATCGCCGCTCTGCCAAAGGAAGCACTCTCCGGCGATGAATGGCGGCTATCACCCCCGCGGCGGTAAGCCCTCCTTTCCGCAACACCTCCAGGGCCTTGAGAAGGGGCTCGAGATTTTTCTGCCTATCGTGCGGGGTCCCGTAGCGCCAGGCATCGGTGGCGACGGTAACCACTCGCTGAGAAAACGACGGAAGCCTCCCGTCGTCATTCCGGAGATAAAACCACCGGCGCCACCACCCTTTATTCGAAGATGCAAGGACAACGGGAATATACTGCGGCGCCCGCGACTGCCTCAGCTGGAGGATACAACCGCCAGCCCACACTGCCGCACGGACCCTCCTCTCTCCCGTCGGCGAAGCGAAAAGCTCCACGGAGAAGAGATGGGTCCACAAGTCCCAGTGGGGATCGATCCCCAAGTATCCTTCGCACACCGCTACAAAGATGGTGGCTTGCGAGATGGAGTTGGGGCTGAGGTTGTGCAACTCCACCCCGTAGTGATGCAGGATAGCCCGCATGAAGCGGCTTGCTGGCACGCCGAATCCCCGCTCATGGAAGGAGACTAAGCTTACAACGTACCCCGGCGGCGGGGACGGGGCGGCTCCGTTCGAGGGAGGAATCCACTCTGGCTGCCTCTCATCAGAGAGAGGGCGAAGCAAACCTTCGGCAACGAGGTCCTTCAAGTCACCCGCCGTGACTGTTGAGGAAGGCCATGGGTCGCGTGGCGAAACGATGGTCACCCGGTCAGCCATCACCGAGCAGAAGGGGCGGCGGCGGAAAGGGCTAGGCGAGCGGTTTCCTTTTCTCTGGCTAAAATCTCTCAGGTTGCGAAAACCTAAGAAGAAGGCAAGAGGTAGAGCAAAGAACCATCACCAGGCCCTCCCCCAGGTATATAAGGACCAAAACGAGACCCGTTCAACGCGCCGCCCGAACCCGCCGCGGGTTTCCAAGACTCAAAGGCGAAACGACCGTTCCTCGAACGGCCCGCGCAACAACCGCCTCACGAACCGCTCGCCCTGTCGCATTAACTTCGCGGCGGGACATGCGGCGCCTCAGGTGGGAGAAGCAAACGACGCTTCGCCCTCACCATAATGACCGCGTCGAAAGAGGTACGCCACGTCATTCGATTTCGTATCCTTTTCCTTTTCCTCTTTCTCTCTCTTACAATAGGGACCGGGAAAGGGGGATATCCTGAAAAGGACCCTTCTCCATGAAGGAAGCAGGCTCCGAGCCTCCCTACTAATCAGAGGTTCGAAGGCTGGCCCCTCGGGGGGGGGGGCTCAACGGCCGCCTCAGATCGATTGGGTTCTGCGCCCACTACTGGTCAGAGGTTCGATGGCCGGCCCCTCGAAGGGTTCAACGGCCGCCTCAGGCCGCTCGGGCTCCACGCCCATTACTGATCAGGGGTTCGTAGGCTGGCCCTCGAAGGGTTCATAGTCGCCTCAGACACAGAGCGAGGGATGACCCTGGGTACGTTCGATACATAACCAAGGCTCGGGCTACGCTCCCGAGGTACCCTAGGACATTTCCGAGACCAGCGGGAGCGATCTTGTAACGGAATCCCATCAGAGGGAGGCATCGAGCCCTCGGACCCCGTCAAAGGGGACCGGGTCCGGCAGATCACCCGCAGGTACTTTTGGAGCGCGCCTCCGGGCCTCTAGCCGACCCCTAGCAAATGGGGCACGGGCGTCCGCTCGGATTACCCGCCAGCAGCTCACCGGAAACACCATGTTCGGCGCCCTCCGAGGGCAACATGGCGCTTTCCCCCCTCCTCCTTGCGGAAAGGCAACGCAGGGGCGTATGTAAAAAAGAAGAGTCTGTCCTTGACCGTCCTCTCGCCCTGTGTAGAGGCTCGGGGGCTGCTCTCGCAAACCCGGCTCCGGCCAAACCGTTGACAGCGTCAACATACCAGCCCGAGAACTTGGGACCCGACCGTGCACTCGGGCTACGGCCAGCTCGCATGAGGGAACAACTAGACCAGCCGAAGTGTTGCGAAACGCACTAAGACCTCGAAGGAGTAAAACTACTCCGCCGAGGCCACGGGGGCTACACCCGGCGGGTGCGCTCGCGCGCACCCACCGGAACAGAATGCAACCGAAAAAGGATGGTCCCCTTGCAAAAAAGTGCGGCAAAAGCCTCCAAGCGAGTATTAGTACTCCCTTGGAGGCTCGGGGGCTACTGTCGGGGACCATAATTAGGGGTACCCTCAAGACCCCCTAAATCTCAGCTGGTAACCCCCATCAGCACAAAGCTGCAAAGGCCTGATGGGTGCGATTAAATCAAGGATCGATCCATTCAAGGGACACGATCGTGCATCGCCCGAGCCTAGCCTCGGGCAAGGGAAGCCGACCCCGGAGAACCTATGTCTCGCCCGAGGACCCCCCTCTAGCAACGGGCACACTGTCAGCTCGCCCGAGGCCCAGTCTTCACCGAGAAGCAACCTTAGCCACATCGCCACGCCGACCGACCAAATCGTAGGGGCATTTAATGCAAAGGTGGCATGACACCTTTATCCTGACGCATGCCCACCAGTCGACAGAGCCGAAAGTGACCGCAGTCACTTCGCCGCTCTACTGACCGGTCTGACAAGAGGACAGCGCCGCCTGCGCCGCTCCGACTGCTGAGCCACCCGACAGAGTGAGGTTGACAGCAGCCAAGGCCGGCCTCGGGCGTCATAGGAAACTCCGCCTCGCCCGACCCAGGGCTCGGACTCGGGCTCAGCCCCGGAAGACGGCGAACTCTGCTCCGCCCGACCCAGGGCACGGACTCGAGCTCAGCCCCGGAAGACGGCGAACTCCGCTCCGCCCGACCCAGGGCTCGGACTCGGGCTCAGCCTCGGAAGACGGCGAACTCCGCTCCGCCCGACCCAGGGCTCGGACTCGGGCTCAGCCCCAGAAGACGGCAAACTCTGCCTCGCACGACCCCAGGGCTCGGACATGGGCTCAGCCCCAGAAGACGACGAACTCCGCCTCGCCCGACCCGGGGGCTCGACCTCGACCTCGGAGGAACCTCCACCTCGCCCAGCCTAGGGCATGGACCAACCACGTCAACAGGAAGCGCCATCATTACCCTACCCCGAGCTAACTCAGGCTACGGGGAACCAGACCGGCATCCCATCCGGCTCGCTCCACCATGCGAGTAATGATGGCGCCCCGCATGCCCTATGACGACGGCGGCTCTCAGCCCCCTTACAGAAGCAAGAGGACGTCAGCAAGGACTCGACAGCCCCAACAGCTGTCCTCCCGCCAGGCTCCAGCACTCCTCCGACAGCCACGACACCACGCGAACTGGGTGCCAAGACCTCTCCGGCTGCCACAATGGCATGTACTTAGGGCGCTAGCTCTCCACCGCTAGACACGTTAGCACATTGCTACACTCCCCATTGTACACCTGGATCCTCTCCTTACGCCTATAAAAGGAAGGAGCAGGGCCCTCTTACGGAGGGTTGGTTGGCCCGCGCGGAGAAGGACGGGACGGCGCTCGCGCAAGGCCGCTCGCTCCCACTCCCGTGTGGACGCTTGTATCCCCCTACTGCAAGCGCACCCGACTCAGGCGCGGGGCTAACACGAAGGCCGCGGGATCCACTCTCTCACGCCTGCCTCCCTCTAGCTGCATCCTTTCCCCCCTTCGCGTTCCGCCTCGCGTCGACCCATCTGGGCTGGGGCACGCGGCGATGATTCACTCGTCGGTCCAGGGAAATGATGGAAAAGAGCCTTATCCAACAGTCTCTGAAATGATGGAAATGTGTGTGCCACTAGAGCATACTGCAGTGGTCCATTAAGCCCTTCAATGAAATGCTCCTGCTTTCTCTCGTCTTCAGCAACTTCTTCAGGGGCATATCGGGATAGCTGAATAAACTTGTCGCGGTACTCGCTGACCGACATATTGCCTTGCTTCAATGACAGAAACTCCTTCTTCTTAATCTTGATCATACCAGCTGGAATATGGTAGTTCCTGAATTGTGTACTGAACTCTGCCCAAGTAATAGTGTCAGCAGCATCATGGGCAGCAGTATAAGAATCCCACCAGTCAGCAGCAGGACCAGTCAGACGTCCAGAAGCATATAAGACCTTCTCCCGATCAGTGCATTGTGCAATATTCAGCATCTTCTCAATTGACTTCAACCAATCATCCGCGTCCAGTGGATCAGGTGAGCTGGCGAATGTAGGTGGTTTATGACTCATAAACTCTCTATGCTTGTCTCGGGGTGGAACTGGTGGTGGTGGTGGAGGCAATGGCACTTGCTGCTGTTGCTGCTGTTGTTGAAGTTGTTGTTGCAGCTGCTGTTGTTGCGCCCTCCTTTCTTGACGTATCTCATCTCTCTCCTGGCGCAACTCCTGGCGTATATCTTCTCTTTCTTGACGCATCTCCTGGCGTTCCTGCTGCATCTGAGCACGCATATCCGCCATGGTGTCTGCCATCTGCTGCATCACCGCCATCTGAGCAGCAACCAGTGGGTCAACTCCGCCTGGTGGAGGATTGGGAGGATTCATCCCGGCAGGTTGTGGCTGAGGTTGTCTTCGAGTGTGTTGGTTAGGAGGCAAGTCAATTCCACCACCCCTCCTGGTATTGACCATCTGAGTTAGATACATATGGTAAGAAAGAGCAGTAGACAAGGCAGTAATTACAATCATGTTACTTTGGGGGATTTATTAGCTAAGCAGATTAATATTTCACCTACTATAGCTAATTCAATACCTTATGTTGGTACATGCTAAGATGTCCATCTATAATAATTCAATCAATCAAAGAAGCAAATCAGACATTTAGCATCAGCACAATCAACCAATATTTTTAATAGAGAAAATAGTTTTACTTTTGTCTTAGGCTTCCTATCTCTTAAAAATGTCATAGGGGTAGGGATTCCAAGGTTTGAAATCCATCTTGTCTTAGAATAGAAAAGGTAAGAATGATCAGAGTAGAACAGTAGAAGGTGAGACAGGATCAAGATAAGTGTAGAAAGAATCAGAGTAAGGTAAGTAGGTAAGGGTTTTGTCCATTTCTATCTAGGTCTCGTCCTACAGTCAACATTTCCTCTGATACCACTTCTGTAACACCCGGTTTTAAAGAACAAAGCCGGGTGCATCTCATACATGCGCCAAGAAGACAACATATATAATAACAGAGTGTATAGAGATAAATGTCATAAATCATCAGAGTATTTATTACATAGCGGAAGTCTTATTACAAAATAAAGATAAATATAAAACGAACTAAGGATCGATGGCGCCAATGTCGACTGAGAAACGCCACCTAGATCAGATCAAACTCCTCCGTGTTAGGCGGCTCCTCCTGAACCACCTGCTCATCTCCTGTGGGGGGGGGGTGTGAGACAGCAAGAGTGAGCTCACATACGATCATAGCTCAACAAGTCGTGGGGAATAATGTGGCATGAACTCACCAAAGGTGGGAGTTCATGTAGTGTAAGGCTGATCAATGAAATAAAGGCTGAAGCTGAGCATTGCTTTTATAAGTTGGTCAAAATTTTATTAGCAATTACTAAGTGTAAGTAAATACCAAACCATAGTAATAATAAGTAAAAGTATTAATAAAATAATTCCCAAATGCAATGAAATGACAAATTAAGTTTAAGTTCCATAAATTAATCATGTGAGTGTCCGAGCCGCTCTTGACCGTGAGCACGGCTAGTATACCAGTTTTACACTCTGCAGAGGTTGCGCATCTTTACCCACAAGTCGTGTTACCCATTTGCCACAGAGTTGATCAGACCCCATACACCTCTACCTAGGAAGCGAGGCAGGGTACCACTACGAGGCCTTTACAAAGTTCCACTAGCTTCAGACTACCCGCTACAGTTTATAGGAAGATCCAGTACAGGGTTCCTGGCTGACCGCCATCGCAGCAAAATCAACCAGGGACCCCCCCTGCACTAACCTCTCCCCTACTGCCCTTGCCCCTTTCGGGTAAGGTAGCCCTCCCCTAGCTTTCCTAGTTAATCAGCCAAGGGCGTCCCATTAAACCCTTGTGGTAGCACTGTTTTCCCGGGTGGTTCTCCTTGTTCCAATTAACATAATGATCTTAACATGAACAAGGAAGAATAAAACAGATAACAATAAATAGTATAACAATGAGTGATGAATATCTCTATACCCAAATCCACATAAAGCAATAGCATGTACTACCCAAAACTTTAGTAGTAAAACCAGTGGTGAAGCAAGGTATAAAGATAGTCAAATCTAGGGTATCCTATTGGGTCCCAGCAAAATTATCCTATGCAGATCATTATGAATAATAAGAACATGAATGGGTAAAAGAAGTGATCAAGGGCACAACTTGCCTTCAACGAGCTCCTGCTCAGCTATCTCAACTTGTTGAAGCTCAGGTTCCACAGTGGGTTGCTCGTCTACTCGCATCAATACAATACATACATGGCATAGCATAAATTAACATCACATCAAACATGCAAATAGAATATACAGTAATAAACTAGACATTAAAACAAGATCACAGGAACTGGAATCATTAAATTTGGAGTTATATATTTTAAGTTATGAATTTTCTAATGTTTTATGTGCTTAATACAAGATTAAGTGAAAGAATAATTTTAATGTGTTTGTCATGTCAGAACAGAGGCACTAATGGGTAGACAATATTATTACAAAAATTTAGAAAGTGGAATGGATCAATTTGGAGTTCATATGAATTTTCTACAAATTAAACAAGTTCTATGATTTATTTTCACACTAAAAATCCTTTTTCTAATAAGTTTTCTCTGATTATATAATTCCTGGACTAGGCATCAATTACAGGAAAGCGCAGGGGCTAAACAATAAAAACTCCCGAGACACAGAGGGTAACTCGAGTGGACTGCGGGTTGATTTCCGCAAAGTCCAGGGACTCTTATGCAAAACGACCCGGCCGAAGGGGTATCGGCCGATCGTGGCCGTCGGATCGGCAACAAAGCGCCCGGATTAGATCGCGCAGTTTATAACGTATATTTCATTTCGGCCGTTAGATCTAACATCTACGGATGAGAGCGATCCCGACCCGATACAACCCTCATCGTCCGATCCCGATCGGACGGTCCTAGTTCAATACGACAAAATGCTATGCGCCGATTGATCTCCGCCGTCCAAGAAAAGATCAACGACTCAAACGTTGTCTTCCTCCACCGATCACAGACGGCGGCGCCCTGCCCCTACGGCGGAGCCATTGCCGCCAACGGTGACCGTGCGCCACCGACACCCCAAATTCCGATTGAGCAGAGCAACACGTACGGCAGATGATGGCGAACATGGGTAACCGAGACTCACCGGTGATGGCGTGCCCAAGGGGGTCTGTCGACGGTAGAGTGCCGTCCCGCGGTGGTCCTTCAACTACGGCGAAGAATTCACCGGAGTTTCCTGCCTCCGCTGACGCAATTTCACCGCCGCAGCAGCCCACGCACCACGGTGATCCGTCCAGGCCCCTCACGAGTCCCGGAGCGGCGGTGTAGAGATGAGTCCTCGGCAGCGACGGCGAATCGGAGTTGCGGCGCCGCCAGGGAACAGCGGTGAAGCACGGGTCGGTGCTAGGCGATGGATTAGAGGAGGAGGTGCGGCGCGGAGCAATTGAGGAGGAGGCGGGGCCGATTGGGGTTTTAATCCCCACGATTGGTGTCGGTCAACGGCGAAATTCGCGGGGAAGAATCCGAGCAAGTCCGCACGAGCAGCGCCCCGTTCGGGAGGTTGTTGACGACGCTGACTTGTGGGGGCCATCAGCCAGTGTTAGCCGTGTAGGGAGACCGACACAAAGACCCCACCTGTCGGCGCACAGGTTTGGTTACTGGGCCGCCATGTGAGGAAATGAATGGCCAGTTTGGGCCCAGTGCGACCGTGAATGGGAGAAGCGTCCCGCGCAGCAGAAGCCGGCTGTCAGGCGGCCCCACAGGTCAGCGACAAGATGACGGGGGCGCGCGCGGGAGTGGAACCTGGGCCGCGCGGCGCAATTCCTGGTGCGGGCCAAATTCGGGGACGAGGCCCATTTACCTGGGTTTTGTTTTATTCTTTTCTTTTCCCTTTTTTCCCTCCATTTTCAATTCCAATTTGATTTCAAGTTTAAATTCAAGCTTTATGGCTCATAATTTACACTATATTGGTGCAGTTAAAAGTAATAGGTTTAAGGATATTTATATCAGTTAAATTTTTGTATCATTCCTCTTCTACCTATTTTCAAAAACCCTAGGTTCAATTTAGTATTTAATCCAACTTTTAGGATTATTAACTTCTTTATCAATTATTCTTATTATTTTATTTAATGTGCAAACATATAAAACTCCACATGATGCATATTCTTTTTACCATTTGTTCTAATTCATCTCCAACTTTCATGTATTATCTTTTTTATGATGCATATATGGCACATAGGGTAAGGAATTCACTAAATAATCCTCTTATACAATTTTGAGTGTTACACCGACCAAGTCACCGGGGCGTTTAACGCAAAAGGTAAGACCGACGGGCGACCAGACTTCGCCAGAGGCGCCATAGGAGGCTCTGCCCGACCCAGGGCTCGGACTCGGGCTAATGCCCCGGAAGACGGCGAACTCCGTTCCGCCCGACCCAGGGCTCGGACTCGGGCTAAGGCCCCGGAAGACGGCGAACTCCGCTCCGCCCGACCCAGGGCTCGGACTCGGGCTAAGGCCCCGGAAGACGGCGAACTCCGCTCCGCCCGACCCAGGGCTCGGACTCGGGCTAAGGCCCCGGAAGACGGCGAACTCCGCTCCGCCCGACCCAGGGCTCGGACTCGGGCTAAGGCCCCGGAAGACGGCGAACTCCGCTCCGCCCGACCCAGGGCTCAGACTCGGGCCAAGGCCCCGGAAGACGACGAACTCCGCCTCGCCCGACCCAGGGCTCGGACTCCGCCTCGGCCTCTGCCGAACGACCTCCGCCTCGCCCGACCAAGGAGTTCGGGCTCGGCCTCTATCATGCAGGACGGACTCGACCTCGACTTCGGAGGAGCCTCCACGACGCCCGACCTAGGCCACAAGGCCGCCACGTCAACAGGAAGCGTCATCATCACCCTGCCCTGAGCCGACTCGGGTCGCAGAGAACAAGACCGGCGTCCCATCTGGCCAGCTCCGCCAGATAGGCAATGATGGCGCCCCGCTAGACCATGACGACGGCGACTCTCAGCTCCCTTACGAAAGCAGGGAGACGTCAGCAAGAGCACAGCTGTTCCAACAGCTGTCCCTCCATCAGGCTCCGTTACTCCTCCAACAGCCACGACGCCACACCAACAGGGTGCCAAGATCTCTCCGGCTGCCACCTTGGCATGTACTTAGGGCACTAGCTCTCCCTCGCTAGACACGTAGCACCTTGCTACACCCCCATTTTATACACCTGGATCCTCTCCTTACGCTTATAAAAGGAAGGACCAGGGCCTTCTTAGAGAAGGTTGGCCTCGCGGGAACGAGGGGCAGGGGCAGGCGCTCTCTCGGGGCCGCTCGCTCCCCTCACCCGCGCGGACGCTTGTAACCCCCTACTGCAAGCGCACCCGACCTGGGCACGGGACGAACACGAAAGGCCGCGGGAATCTCCGTCTCCCTCGTCGCGACCCGGCTCCGGCCACCGACCTCTCGCTCTCTCTATTCCCCCCTTCGCGCTCGCCCACGCGCTCGACCCATCTGGGCTGGGGCACGCGGCACTCTCACTCGTCGGCTCGGGGACCCCCCGGTCTCGAAACGCCGACAGTTGGCGTGCCAGGTAGGGGCACGCTGCGTGTTGACGAGCAGTTTCCCGTCAAGCTCCAGATGGGCAGTCTCCAACGACCTCTTCAACCCGGGACGGTGCTCCGTTTCGGGAGCCTCGAGTTCATGTCTCTCGACAGCGGCTACGACATGATACTCCTTCCACCGCCGCGCGACAGCGACAATGGTGGCGGACAGCCCGCCCGCCGGCGGCGGAATCGACGACGCCTTTCCCGCGTGGGGGAAGGACAACTTTCAAGCTCGCTCCGTCCTCTCCCTCGCCATCGAAGGAGGAGGCGGGGCAACCAGGGCCGAGCGGGAGGCTGCGCTCCGACGGCTGTCGAGCAAATCGACATCCCCGGCGCCCCAACGGAGGACACGCCAAGCGTCGCCCTCGCGTTCGAGGCAAAGGCGAGCAGCATCCCCCCGCAACACGTCGACCCCGAGCAGGTGGACGACGCCGGCGCGCTCACGAAGGGCCTGCAGGACGTCGCCCTCATACCCAAGACGACGGCGCGATCAGCCCCCGACATGACTTCGTCGCTCCTCGTCGACAAAAAGGTACCGACTGCTACCCATCTTTCGTCATTTCGACTCGGCCTCAACCCGCCTGGCGACCTCGCTTTGGCGGGCGCTCACGTTGAGGCGAGTGCAACCTCTCTGGGGTTTCGTGTGCGGTCGCCTTGGGACCGATTGACGGGTGTCTCGACCTACGGACCCTCTGGGTCCGAGGAAGATGACGACCCCAGCATCTGCTGGGATTTCTCCGGATTTGGCAACCCCAGTGCCATGCGGGACTTCATGACCGCATGTGACTACTGCCTCTCCGACTGTTCCGACGGCAGCCGCAGCCTTGACGACAAGGACTGCGGCCCGAGCCACGAATGTTTCCACATCGAGCTAGGGGATCCCTCCGGAGGCGGCTGTCTCGGCATGCCGGAGGATGATGATCCCCCTAGGCCAGCGCCTCGCGCCGACATCCCGCGGGAGCTAGCTGTGGTCCCCGTTCCGGCGGGGGGTCACGACCCACAGCTCGAGCAAGTCCGCGGGGCGCGGGCCGGGCTCGATGAGGGAGCAGGAGCGCTCGAGGCAATCCGCCAGAACATCGGGCAGGTATGGGCGAGCCAGCCCCCAGCCAGAGGAATACGTCACCTGCCCCAAGGTCTCCAGCACCGCATCGCCAACGATGCCAGGGACAGACCGCCACCCGCATCCGGCGGAACCGGTCAGGACCTGGCCGCTGCAGCGATGCTCCTCCGCGCGATGCCGGAGTCATCAACCACCGAGGGTCGGCGAATCCAGGGGGAACTCAGGCATCTCCTGGAAGGCGCTGCGGCCCGGCGGGCCGAGAGCTCTGCCTCCCGAAGGCAGGGGTACCCCTCGGAACCTCGTGCCGCGACTTCCCGACTCACGCGGGAAGCCTCGGTCTACACCGGGCGCACGCTCAACACCGCGCCTGCGGCCCCGGGCCGCCTCGGCGACGAGCACCCTCATCGCGACCGTCGGGCCCGCCTCGACGAAAGGGTGCGCCGAGGTTATCACCCCAGGCGTGGGGGACGCTACGACAGCGAGGAGGATCGGAGTCCCTCGCCCGAACCACCCGGTCCGCAGGTCTTCAGCCGAGCCATTCGGCGGGCGCCGTTTCCGCCCCGATTCCGACCCCCGACTACTATCACGATGTAAAGCCCAAAATTGGTATAAGAAAAAAAATAATAAAATGATTAGATAAATAAATAAGTGGGTGTTTTTAGGGATTCCTTGATTTCCTTTTTATTTTCTCTACATACTCAACTGATGGCATTAAATTATGCAAATAACAAACAAGTAAATAAAGAAATGTGCACCTCATGCTGATGTTATTTATGTGATGCATCTTATTTGAATCAAGGAATCATAATTTAAATTGACCTCAAATGAAAATATAAAATATAGGGGAGAAAGGAAATTTTAATAAAGTCATTCTTTTCTTCCATATTTACACAATATGGAAAATAATAAATAAATAATTCCAGTGCAAGTAATAGAATAATTAGAATTTGGTTTGATGTTTGAAAACTGGAAATTAAAACCAGAATTCGAATTTAGTTTGAGTTTTTGATTTGGAAACGAAAAACAAAAAGAGAAAAACACCAGATCTCGACATGGGCCGAATTCCAAAGCCTCAACCCACTAACGCGCACACCCTCGGCCTTCCTGCCCATTTCGCCACCGCGTGCCAGCCACTGAGTTGTGGGCCCAAGTAGCATACTCACATTTCTGCGCGGTGAATGACGGGTGGGCCCGCTCGTGCAGCTCACCTTTCTTCCTCAACAGAAAACACGATTTCTTCTACGCACGCGCGCGGAATCCGCGAGCTCCGCGCGATTTTCCCCGATTCCATCCTCCTTCGGACTTGCGACTTCGCGATATAAAACCGGGCACCGCCTCTACTTCCTCCTCCCATCTCCTTGCGCCACCGTGGGCGAATCGAACAGCGCCTGAGCAGAAGAGAGAGTTGAGAGCAGGGGCGCTGTCAACATCGTTCCCGTCCACGACTGACGATTGGGGGTCTGCGACGAGTCCAGAAGCCTCATGTGCTTGCCGGTGGAACACCCGTGGCCGGATAGGGAAGGATTGACCCTGTGGCGGCCGGGATTCATCGTCGAACGCTGGGATCCGCCGCTCCCCGTGGATGGCTCGGGGCACTCTGGGAATCACGATGAGCAACCTCCCCACCGTATCGCATCGTTACCCTTTGCGTGATATTGCCTTCGGATCCGAGTTCGATCGTAGGAGCCGAGTTTGGGAGTGTGCCGGCCATGGCTCCGCCGCGTCAGGGCCGTGCGCCGCCGCGACCCGGTTGCTCGGGGTAGGAGGCCGGTGGGCCGTCTGATCTTAACGAACGGACGCGATTAGAAGAGGGGATACCCATTCGCGGCAGTAGATTAGGACCACAGATCTTCGATCGGATGGTTCCCAGGCGATCTCGTTTCTTAAAACCGTAACCGTAGGATTTGAATCCGAGGGTCCTAATGGCGTACCGGTTCAGGCGAGTGGTGATCTAATCCTGTGTGTAGAAAGCAGATTGGACGGCCGAGATCTTGTGATACCCCTTTGCCTTGGCATTTATGCTAAAGAGTCCTCGGGGTCCAGTAAAATAGAACCCGCCGTCCCGTTCTGCTGTGCACTGAGTCTTGGGACTTCTTGCACCGAACCCCCTGCACTTCTCTGTAATAGTGCGCCCAGTCCAGAGATTTATAAAACTCAGTAAAAGTGATTGGAAAATGATTTTTAATATGAAAATAAATACTAGAAACTTGTATAATTGATATTAAATTCATTTTAACTCCAAATTAATTAATTCCAGTGGCATTAATTTTGTTTTAATATTGTTTATCACTTAGTAAATTTGTCTAGTCATAAAACTTGAACTAAAATCATTCACATGAGTTATGCTATTCCAAGTACTTGATAACTTCAGAAATTCATAACTAAATAACTATAACTCCAAATTTAGTGATTCTTGTTCCTACGATCTCGTAGCAACGCGTAGATTATTATTATTCAGTTTGTACTTATGTTTGGTGTAATGTTAATTTTGCCTATACAATGTTTGTTTGTATTGCTACGACTAGAGCAAGGTCACGTGTCACCTGAAGATCATCCTGGTACCTGGAATCTCAAGACCCAGGCAAGTTGTGCCCTTGATCACTTCTTTTTACCCACTCATGTTCTAATTAATCATAATGATCTGCATAGGTTAATTTTGATGGGACCCAATAGGTTACCCTAGTTTGTCTATCTTTATACCTTGTTTACCACTGAACTTTCTGGGTAGTACTTGCTAGTGCTATATGTGGTTTTGGGTATGAAGATTACACTATTTATGATTATACTTTTGTTATCAGTTGTTATTTATCGTTCATGTTAAGATCATTATGTTAATTGGAACATGGAGAACCACCCGGGAAAACAGTGCTACCACAAGGGTGGAATGGGACGCCCTTGGCTGATTAATTAGGAAAGCTAGTGGAAGACTACCTTACCCGAAAAGGGGCAAGGGCAGTAGGGGAGTGGTCAGTGTAGGGAGGCCCTCGGGAGGATTTTGCTGCGATGGCGGTCCTGCAAGGGATTCCTGCATTGGAACTTCCTATAAACTGTAGCGGGTTTTCTGAAGCTAGTGGAACTTTGTAAAGGCCTCGTAGTGTTACCCTGCCTCGCCTCCTCGGAAGAGGTGTATGGGATTGGCCATCTCTTGGCAGATGGGTAACATGACTTGTGGGTAAAGATGCGCAACCTCTGCAGAGTGTAAAACTGGTATACTAGCCGTGCTCACGGTCATGAGCAGCTCGGACACTCACATGATTAATTTATGGAACTAAATTCAATTTGTCATATGCATTGCATCGCAGGTGATGTTGTTATTACTTTTGTTCTATTACTTAATTGGGTTGGTATTTACTTATACTTAGTAACTGCTAATAAAATTTTGACCAACTTTAAAAGCAATGCTCAGCTCCAACCATCTTCTTTGGTAAGCCTTACACTTCACGTGAGCTCCCACCTTTGGCGAGTTCATACACATTATTCCCCACAACTTGTTGAGCGATGAACGTATGTGAGCTCACTCTTGCTGTCTCACACACCCCACAGGTCAAGAACAGGTACCGCAGGATGAAGCGCATGGAGGATGCTGCGATGTGTTCGTGAGAGGTCTAGGTCGTCGTCTCCCAGTCAACTTTGGGTTGCTGGACCGTTGTCTCCCTATAATGTAATTATTTATTTTGTATAGAACTCCTGTTATATATAAAGTTGTGACATTCGATCCTGTGCCACTATTCATCATATGTGTGAGACTTGGTCCCAGCACACCTGGTGATTATGTTTACGCCCGGGTTTTGGACCCCTAAAATCCGGGTGTTACAGAAGTGGTATCAGAGGAATGTTGACTGTAGGACGAAAACCTAGATAGAACTGGACATCCATTCTTTACTTACCTTACTCTGATTCTTTTCTAAACTTATCTTAATCTTTTCTCATCTATTTCCGCTTACTCTGAATTATTCTTACCTTTTTCCTTCTAAAGACAAATGTGGATTTCACACTCTGAAATCCTGTGCCTAAAGTGACCTTTAGGAATAGGAGACCTAATATTAGGGACAAAAACAAAACTATTTTCTTTATATATATCTATACACTTGAATGCTTGTTCTTATGATACTTGTTTGATTTGGATCTTTGATTGAGTGTGATGAGTTGTGGAGTAATGTCCACAATTGCATCTGCATATACACATAAGTATAAAAATACATTTATAAAATAACTAGACAACTTAGATTATCCCCATGGGAACATATCTAGCTTAAGAGATTTATCTTATTCTAAAAGATCTCATTCTAACCAATTCATCTTATCTTAAAAGATTCTCCCTTATCTTAATAGATCCATCTCATCTTAAAAGATACTCATCTTATCTTGAAAAGATTTTATCCTTATCCTAATAAATCTAGCTGACCTCACAAGATTCTACCTTATCCTCATGGATTCATCTTACCCTAATTAGCATATTTATCCTAGTCTAAAATATCAACCATGATCTAATTCAAAGTAATTAGATATTGTCTAGACTAACCTGGTGATACCAATCTAGATCTCAGCTAATCTAATAGGATCCAATCTAAAGTGAGTCATTTAATAGATTAGTTAGTACTAGTGAAATGGATTAGACCTCACTCCTATAAAAATGATTTAATCTAAATTGATGCCCTAGATTAACTTGACCATATACATATGCAACTACCTTACCCATCCGATAGTTGCATAATCCCTCTGTGTTAACCTAATAGAGCTTCTGACCTACCTACACCGTATACCCCATCCTATCTCAAAAGATTCTAACATATCCTAACAAGATATATCTTACCCTGATAAATCTATCTAACTTAAACTAGTCTAATCTAGAGCATACCTAATTTAATATGGTCTAATCTAGTGTAAAGTTACTTAATGCTGGTAGAAAGGATAAGGCCATACTCCAAAATCACTTAAGCCTAATTTGGAGACTTATATCAACTTGGCCATACACAACAACTCGATCTATATAACAAGTTACATAACTTACCCAATCAATAGAGTCTTAATGGATTGCATAATCTATCAACCACCACCTGACATCAAACCAGATTTTGACCTATATCATGTAGTCTATCTTACCACATATATCTTAACCATATGTCCTTAACTCGGATGACAACCCCAAGAATAAAGGCCAAAGAAGACCCACCATGTCAAAGGAGGATAAGCATTAACTCAAGCCTTCAAAGATCAAGCTAAATCATCAGATGAATCAAGATCCACAAATCTTGGATGAAGTCTTTCCTTACCCTACACTTTCTTACCCAAACCTATCTATGCTTTAAAGACATCTTCTATCCTACATAATAAAGTAGACATACATATATACACCCATGCTTTCCTAATCACCTGCCAATTTGGGTTTAGACCTAAAAAAAAATCTTTTGGTACTAAAACCACTTAGACACTGAAATATAGATTTCAAACCAATCTCTCTGTAACCCTTTTCTTACAAATCTCGAGGACGAGATTATTTTTAAGGGGGGTAGGATTTGTAAAGCCCAAAATTGGTATAAGAAAAAAAAATAATAAAATGATTAGATAAATAAATAAGTGGGTGTTTTTAGGGATTCCTTGATTTCCTTTTTATTTTCTCTACATACTCAACTGATGGCATTAAATTATGCAAATAACAAACAAGTAAATAAAGAAATGTGCACCTCATGCTGATGTTATTTATGTGATGCATCTTATTTGAATCAAGGAATCATAATTTAAATTGACCTCAAATGAAAATATAAAATATAGGGGAGAAAGGAAATTTTAATAAAGTCATTCTTTTCTTCCATATTTACACAATATGGAAAATAATAAATAAATAATTCCAGTGCAAGTAATAGAATAATTAGAATTTGGTTTGATGTTTGAAAACTGGAAATTAAAACCAGAATTCGAATTTAGTTTGAGTTTTTGATTTGGAAACGAAAAACAAAAAGAGAAAAACACCAGATCTCGACATGGGCCGAATTCCAAAGCCTCAGCCCACTAACGCGCACACCCTCGGCCTTCCTGCCCATTTCGCCACCGCGCGCCAGCCACTGAGTTGTGGGCCCAAGTAGCATACTCACATTTCTGCGTGGTGAATGACGGGTGGGCCCGCTCGTGCAGCTCACCTTTCTTCCTCAACAGAAAACACGATTTCTTCTACGCACGCGCGCGGAATCCGCGAGCTCCGCGCGATTTTCCCCGATTCCATCCTCCTTCGGACTTGCGACTTCGCGATATAAAACCGGGCACCGCCTCTACTTCCTCCTCCCATCTCCTTGCGCCACCGTGGGCGAATCGAACAGCGCCTGAGCAGAAGAGAGAGTTGAGAGCAGGGGCGCCGTCAACATCGTTCCCGTCCACGACTGACGATTGGGGGTCTGCGACGAGTCCAGAAGCCTCATGTGCTTGCCGGTGGAACACCCGTGGCCGGATAGGGAAGGATTGACCCTGTGGCGGCCGGGATTCATCGTCGAACGCTGGGATCCGCCGCTCCCCGTGGATGGCTCGGGGCACTCTGGGAATCACGGTGAGCAACCTCCCCACCGTATCGCATCGTTACCCTTTGCGTGATATTGCCTTCAGATCCGAGTTCGATCGCAGGAGCCGAGTTTGGGAGTGTGCCGGCCATGGCTCCGCCGCGTCAGGGCCGTGCGCCGCCGCGACCCGGTTGCTCGGGGTAGGAGGCCGGTGGGCCGTCTGATCTTAACGAACGGACGCGATTAGAAGAGGGGATACCCATTCGCGGCAGTAGATTAGGACCACAGATCTTCGATCGGATGGTTCCCAGGCGATCTCGTTTCTTAAAACCGTAACCGTAGGATTTGAATCCGAGGGTCCTAATGGCGTACCGGTTCAGGCGAGTGGTGATCTAATCCTGTGTGTAGAAAGCAGATTGGACGGCCGAGATCTTGTGATACCCCTTCGCCTTGGCATTTATGCTAAAGAGTCCTCGGGGTCCAGTAAAATAGAACCCGCCGTCCCGTTCTGCTGTGCACTGAGTCTTGGGACTTCTTGCACCGAACCCCCTGCACTTCTCTGTAATAGTGCGCCCAGTCCAGAGATTTATAAAACTCAGTAAAAGTGATTGGAAAATGATTTTTAATATGAAAATAAATACTAGAAACTTGTATAATTGATATTAAATTCATTTTAACTCCAAATTAATTAATTCCAGTGGCATTAATTTTGTTTTAATATTGTTTATCACTTAGTAAATTTGTCTAGTCATAAAACTTGAACTAAAATCATTCACATGAGTTATGCTATTCCAAGTACTTGATAACTTCAGAAATTCATAACTAAATAACTATAACTCCAAATTTAGTGATTCTTGTTCCTACGATCTCGTAGCAACGCGTAGATTATTATTATTCAGTTTGTACTTATGTTTGGTGTAATGTTAATTTTGCCTATACAATGTTTGTTTATATTGCTACGACTAGAGCAAGGTCACGTGTCACCTGAAGATCATCCTGGTACCTGGAATCTCAAGACCCAGGCAAGTTGTGCCCTTGATCACTTCTTTTTACCCACTCATGTTCTAATTAATCATAATGATCTGCATAGGTTAATTTTGATGGGACCCAATAGGTTACCCTAGTTTGTCTATCTTTATACCTTGTTTACCACTGAACTTTCTGGGTAGTACTTGCTAGTGCTATATGTGGTTTTGGGTATGAAGATTACACTATTTATGATTATACTTTTGTTATCAGTTGTTATTTATCGTTCATGTTAAGATCATTATGTTAATTGGAACATGGAGAACCACCCGGGAAAACAGTGCTACCACAAGGGTGGAATGGGACGCCCTTGGCTGATTAATTAGGAAAGCTAGTGGAAGACTACCTTACCCGAAAAGGGGCAAGGGCAGTAGGGGAGTGGTCAGTGTAGGGAGGCCCTCGGGAGGATTTTGCTGCGATGGCGGTCCTGCAAGGGATTCCTGCATTGGAACTTCCTATAAACTGTAGCGGGTTTTCTGAAGCTAGTGGAACTTTGTAAAGGCCTCGTAGTGTTACCCTGCCTCGCCTCCTCGGAAGAGGTGTATGGGATTGGCCGTCTCTTGGCAGATGGGTAACATGACTTGTGGGTAAAGATGCGCAACCTCTGCAGAGTGTAAAACTGGTATACTAGCCGTGCTCACGGTCATGAGCAGCTCGGACACTCACATGATTAATTTATGAAACTAAATTCAATTTGTCATATGCATTGCATCGCAGGTGATGTTGTTATTACTTTTGTTCTATTACTTAATTGGGTTGGTATTTACTTATACTTAGTAACTGCTAATAAAATTTTGACCAACTTTAAAAGCAATGCTCAGCTCCAACCATCTTCTTTGGTAAGCCTTACACTTCACGTGAGCTCCCACCTTTGGCGAGTTCATACACATTATTCCCCACAACTTGTTGAGCGATGAACGTATGTGAGCTCACTCTTGCTGTCTCACACACCCCACAGGTCAAGAACAGGTACCGCAGGATGAAGCGCATGGAGGATGCTGCGATGTGTTCGTGAGAGGTCTAGGTCGTCGTCTCCCAGTCAACTTTGGGTTGCTGGACCGTTGTCTCCCTATAATGTAATTATTTATTTTGTATAGAACTCCTGTTATATATAAAGTTGTGACATTCGATCCTGTGCCACTATTCATCATATGTGTGAGACTTGGTCCCAGCACACCTGGTGATTATGTTTACGCCCGGGTTTTGGACCCCTAAAATCCGGGTGTTACACACGAAGTACTCGGGGGAAACGAGACCGGAATTGTGGCTCGCGGACTACCGCCTGGCCTGTCAGCTGGGTGGGACGGACGACGACAACCTCATCATCCGCAACCTCCCCCTGTTCCTCTCCGACACTGCTCGTGCCTGGTTGGAGCACCTGCCTCTGGGGCAGATTTCCAACTAGGAGGATCTGGTCCAAGCTTTCGCCGGCAACTTCCAGGGCACGTACGTGCGCCCCGGGAATTCCTGGGACCTCCGAAGCTGTCGGCAACAGCCGGGAGAGTCCCTTCGGGACTACATCCGGCGATTCTCGAAGCAGCGCACCGAGCTGCCCAACATCACCGACTCCGATGTCATTGGCGCGTTCCTCGCCGGCACCACCTGCCGTGACCTGGTGAGCAAGTTGGGTCGCAAGACCCCCACCAGGGCGAGCGAGCTGATGGACATCGCCACCAAGTTCGCCTCCGGCCAGGAGGCGGTAGAGGCCATCTTCCGAAAGGACAAGCAGCCCCAGGGCCGCCCGTCGGAAGATGCTCCCGAGGCGTCTACTCCGCGCGGCGCCAAGAAGAAAGGCAGGAGGAAGTCGCAAGCGAAACGCGACGTTCCCGATGCAGACCTTGTCGCCGCCGCCGAGCACAAGAACCCTCGGAAGCCCCCCGGAGGTGCTAACCTCTTCGACAAGGCACTCAAGGAGACGTGCCCCTACCATCAGGGGCCCGTCAAGCACACCCTCGAAGAGTGCGTCATGCTTCGGCGCCACTTCCATCGGGCCGGGCCACCCGCAGAGGGCGGCAGGGCTCACAACGCCGACAAGGGGGAAGATCGCCAAGCAGGAGAGTTCCCCGAGGTCCGCGACTGCTTCATGATCTACGGAGGGCATGCGGCGAATGCCTCGGCTCGGCATCGTAAGCAAGAGCGTCGGGAGGTCTGCTCGGTGAAGGTGGTGGCACCAGTCTACCTAGACTGGTCCGACAAGCCCATCACCTTCGACCGGGACGACCACCCCGACCACGTGCCGAGCCCGGGGAAGTACCCGCTCGTCGTCGACCCCGTCATCGGCGACGTCAGGCTCACCAAGGTCCTGATGGATGGGGGCAGCTGCCTCAACATCATCTACGCCGAGACCCTCAGGCTCCTGCGCGTCGATCTGTCATCCGTCCGAGCAGGCGCTGCGCCCTTCCACGGGATCATTCCCGGGAAGCGCGTCCAGCCCCTCGGACAGCTCGACCTCCCTGTCTGCTTCGGAACACCCTCCAACTTCCGAAGGGAGACTTTGACGTTCGAGGTGGTCGGGTTCCGAGGAACCTACCACGCAGTGTTGGGAAGGCCATGCTACGCGAAGTTCATGGCCATCCCCAACTACACCTACCTGAAGCTCAAGATGCCGGGCCCCAACGGGGTCATCACCGTCGGCCCCACGTATAAACACGCATTCGAATGCGATGTGGAGTGCGTGGAGTACGCCGAGGCCCTCGCCGAGTCCGAGGCCCTCATTGCCGACCTGGGAAGCCTCTCCCGAGAGGTGCTGGACGTGAAGCGACATGCCGGCAACTTCGAGCCAGCGGAGACGGTTAAGGCCGTCCCTCTCGACCCCAGTGGCGACACCTCCAAGCAGATTCGGATCGGATCCGGGCTCGACCCCAAATAGGAAGCAGTGCTCGTCGACTTTCTCCGCGCAAACGCCGACGTCTTTGCGTGGAGTCCCTCGGACATGCCCGGCATACCGAGGGATGTCGCCGAGCACTCGCTGGATATTCGGGCCGGGGCCCGACCGGTCAGACAGCCTCTGCGCCGATTCGACGAGGAAAGGCGCAGGGTGATAGGCGAGGAGGTCCACAAGCTGATGGCAGCAGGGTTCATCAAAGAGGTATTCCATCCCGAATGGCTTGCCAACCCTGTACTTGTGAGGAAAAAAGGGGGGAAATGGCGGATGTGTGTAGACTACACTGGTCTCAACAAAGCATGTCCGAAAGTCCCCTACCCTCTACCTCGCATCGATCAAATCGTGGACTCCACTGCAGGGTGCGAAACCCTGTCTTTCCTTGATGCCTACTCAGGGTATCATCAAATCAAGATGAAAGAGTCCGACCAGCTCGCGACTTCTTTCATCACGCCCTTCGGCATGTACTGTTATGTCACAATGCCGTTCGGTTTGAGGAACGCGGGTGCAACGTACCAGCGGTGCATGAACCATGTGTTCGGCGAACACATCGGTCGCACGGTCGAGGCCTACGTCGATGACATCGTAGTCAAGACGAGGAAAGCCTCCGACCTTCTCTCCGACCTCGAACTGACATTCCGGTGTCTCAAGGCGAAGGGCGTCAAGCTCAATCCCGAGAAGTGCGTCTTCGGGGTGCCCCGGGGCATGCTTTTGGGATTCATCGTCTCCGAGCGGGGCATCGAAGCCAACCCGGAGAAGATCGCGGCCATCACAAACATGGGGCCCATCAAGGACTTAAAAGGCGTACAGAGGGTCATGGGATGCCTCGCGGCCTTGAGCCGTTTCATCTCGCGCCTCGGCGAAAGAGGCCTGCCCCTGTACCGTCTCTTAAGGAAGGCCGAGTGCTTCACTTGGACTCCCGAGGCCGAGGAAGCCCTCGGGAACCTGAAGGCGCTCCTCACCCAGGCGCCCGTCTTGGTACCCCCAGCTGATGGAGAAACCCTCTTGGTCTACGTCGCCACAACCACTCAGGTGGTCAGCGCCGCGATCGTGGTCGAAAGGCAGGAAGAGGGGCATGCTTTGCCCATTCAGAGGCCAGTTTACTTCGTCAGCGAAGTGCTGTCCGAGACCAAGATCCACTACCCACAAGTCCAGAAGCTGCTATATGCAGTGATCCTGACGAGGCGAAAGCTGCGACATTACTTCGAGTCCCATCCGGTGACTGTGGTGTCATCCTTCCCCCTGGGGGAGATCATCCAGTGCCGAGAAGCCTCGGGACGGATCACGAAGTGGGCGGTGGAAATCATGGGCGAGGCAATCTCGTTCGCCCCTCGGAAGGCCATCAAGTCCCAGGTACTGGCGGATTTCGTAGCCGAATGGGTCGATACCCAGTTGCCAACGGCTCCGATCCAACCAGAGCTCTGGACCATGTTTTTCGACGGGTCGCTGATGAAGACGGGAGATGGCGCGGGCCTGCTCTTCGTCTCGCCCCTCGGGAAACACCTGCGCTACGTGCTCCGCCTCCATTTCCCGGCGTCTAACAATGTGGCTGAGTACGAGGCTCTGATCAACGGGTTGCGAATCGCCATCGAGCTAGGGGTCCGACGCCTCGATGCACGCGGCGATTCGCAGCTCGTCATCGACCAAGTCATGAAGAACTCCCACTGCCGCGACCCGAAGATGGAAGCCTACTGTGACGAGGTTCGACGCCTGGAAGATAAGTTCTACGGTCTCGAGCTTAACCACATCGCCCGGCGCTACAACGAGACTGCGGACGAGCTGGCGAAGATAGCCTCGGGGCGAACGATGGTCCCCCCGGACGTCTTCTCCCGGGATCTGCACCAACCCTCCGTCAAGATAGGCGACGCGCCCGAGCCCGAGGTGCCCTCGGCCCCGTCCGAGGCGACCTCGGCCCAGCCCGAGCCACCCTCGGTTCAACCCGAGGAACCCTCGGCCCCCGAGGGCGAAGCACTACGCATCGAGGAGGAGCAGAGCGGGGTCATGCCAGATCAAGATTGGCAAACCCCGTACCTACAATATCTCCGCCAAGGAGAACTGCCCCTCGACCGAGCCGAGGCTCGGCGGGTGGCGCGACGTGCCAAGTCGTTCGTCTTGCTGGGCGACGAGAAGGAGCTCTACCACCGTAGCCCCTCGGGCATCCTCCAGCGATGCATCTCCATCGCCGAAGGTCAGGAACTCCTGCGGGAAATACACTCGGGGGCTTGCGGCCATCATGCAGCACCTCGAACCCTCGTTGGGAACGCTTTCCGCCAAGGTTTTTACTGGCCGACGGCGGTGGCTGACGCCACTAGAATTGTCCGCGCCTGCGAAGGGTGCCAATTCTATGCGAAGCAGACCCACCTGCCCGCTCAGGCTCTACAGACGATACCCATCACCTGGCCCTTCGCTGTGTGGGGTCTGGACCTCGTCGGCCCTCTGCAGAAGGCGCCCGGGGGCTACACGCACCTGCTGGTCGCCGTCGACAAATTCTCCAAGTGGATCGAGGTCCGACCCCTGAACAGCATCAGGTCCGAGCAGGCGGTGGCATTCTTCACCAACATCATCCATCGCTTCGGGGTCCCGAACTCCATCATCACCGACAACGGCACCCAGTTCACCGGCAAAAAATTCTTGGATTTTTGCGAGGATCACAACATCCGGGTGGACTGGGCCGCCGTAGCTCATCCCATGTCGAATGGGCAAGTAGAGCGCGCCAATGGCATGATCCTACAAGGGCTCAAGCCTCGGATTTACAACAACCTCAACAAGTTCGGCAAGCGGTGGATGAAGGAACTCCCCTCGGTGGTCTGGAGCCTGAGGACGACGCCAAGCCGAGCCACGGGTTTCACGCCTTTCTTCCTGGTCTACGGGGCCGAGGCCGTCCTGCCCACGGACCTGGAATACGGCTCCCCGAGGACGAAGGCCTACAACGAAGAAAGCAACCAAGCTAGCCGAGAAGACTCGCTGGACCAGCTGGAGGAGGCTCGGGACAGGGCCTTACTACACTCGGCGCGGTACCAACAGTCCCTGCGACGCTACCACGCCCGAGGGGTCCGACCCCGAGATCTCCAGGTGGGCGACCTGGTGCTTCGGCTGCGGCAGGACACCCGAGGGAGGCACAAGCTCGCGCCCCCCTGGGAGGGGCCGTTCATCATCGCCAAAGTTCTGAAGCCCGGAACGTACAAGCTGGCCAACAGTCAAGGCGAGGTCTACGGCAACGCTTGGAACATCCAACAGCTACGTCGCTTCTACCCTTGAGATGTTTTCAAATTGTTCATATACCCCGCACCCACGCAAAGTTTAGTCAACAAGGAAGGGTCGGCCTCGCCTCGGCAAAGCCCGACCCTCCCTCGGGGGCTAAAAGGGGGGAAACCCCCTCTGCGTCAAAATTTTCCTCGAACAAAAAATCTCTTTTACCAGAACATCTTTCGTGCTTTTTGACTACTTCAAAAAGCGGGTCCTGGAAACGACGGGGTACACGTAAGCAGTCAAGGCTGACCGAGCCGAGGGACTCCTACGCCTCCGGGATACGGATACCTCACTCATCACCTTCTGCGATAAGTAACCCGCGCTCGGATAAGGTGAATCCGCGGATCGAACGAGTCTTTACGTACGGAAGCTCCTCTGTCGAAGCGATTCTTCGAGCCTTCTCGACCGAGTCGGTGACAGGGCCTCATGGACGGGTAAAAGTACGCGTAAGCTGTGGGGGATAGATATCCCCCGGGTCCACCAAAAGAGTAAAGGACCTCACGAAAGGCCCAAGGGCCCAATAAATCGTAAGGTTATTCTTTTGTGGGCCTGGGGAAAGACGACCAGCAACGCGGAGCGACATAGGGCCGGATTGGTGCAAACCCGGACGGCCCATAGCGCCGAGCCATTGGCCGCAACAGAAATCCGACTTTCCCGCGTCGGGGCCTTCATGCAGCGAAGCCGCGTGAGGATAAGTCGGCGAGAGTTACGTAGGGGATAATCTCGAGAGGTTCACTATCTTTTAGCTACTCGTTGTTATCTCATCATGTGTACTGCCCCACGGTCGAGTATATAAGGCCTAGGGGGCACCCCTTCAGAACGATCGACCCATCACTTAGCCTCCCACATCAACTCTCTGAATTCTCGATCCAGAGAGCTCTCTTGTAATCACATCCACCAAGCATACTCATCAGGACGTAGGGTGTTACGCATCTCTAAGCGGCCCGAACCTGTAAACCTTGTCCACTGTCCCTCGTGCGACCGGCACGAACCATTTTGCTACAGTTGTCGACACCGTCCTACTCCCAAAAACACCTTGAGGGGCAACCCCGGGTGTGCGGTCGGACCCTAAACACCGACAGCTGGCGCGCCAGGTAGGGGGTGTGTTGACAATCCAAGCTAGCTCAATGGCCATCTCCTTCTACAACAAGATCACCCTGCGCCCCGGATCTATGTTCTGCTTCGGAACAATCTCGTTCGTAGCGGACGAAGAAGGAATTCTGCACCGTGTTGCGGATCCACCAAAAAAGGAGTCTTCCTCAACAAACTCCGAAAATACCGGAGAAGCGCAACCTCCAGCTTTCCGGAAGAAGATCACCACGCCGGCAGCATCGTTCTACCCCGACGTCCTTTTCATCGGAAGGGCAGAATCGCCAACCATCTCCGACGACGAGCCGACTGTGCCCGGGGAAGAACCGCCTCAGCGAGAGTCCCGTCGACGGAGGAACCGGCGCAGGAATGTTCGACGACATCACGCGGCCGGAGAGCGGAATCCGGAACAACCTGTCTCGCGAGACGAGGTCTCGGAGGTAGGAGAAACCCCGGAGGAACGCGTCTTCAGAGAGCGAAGGAACTCCCGACGACGTGATCGCCGACGAGCTCAGGAGCAGGCTGAGCGGGATACAAGGCAATGTCGTGAGAATCCACTCTTCGGGCGTAACCTGAACCCTGACTTCGCCCGAGCCATGAACACGCCGAGCGAAGTCGGAGGAGTGTTGGCTCGGATAGCGGAAGGACTTCCTCGGACTCCTGACGCCGACGGTTACCGACGACTGTTCACCCAGGCGGCCAACCATCTCCTACCGCTTGCTCACCCACCGAACGATCTACGACACGCCATCAACAGTCGCCGAGACGCGCGGAGCTCCATCAACGCTTCGCGGGAACGGCGGCATGAGAACGAAATTCGTCGTCGAGAGGAGTACGACAGGGATCACGGTGCTCCGACTCAGAGCCAAGCTACCAGGACTGAGTCGGCGACGGCTTCAACTGGCGGAACCTCCCGGGGACGGTCGAGGAACCACAACAACAACTCCCCTCCCCGGGACAGGCATCGACCCCGACGACAGGAGGACACGTGCGGAGTGTCCGCCCTTACTCCGCGCCTTAGGGCCATCCAATGGCCTCCCAACTTCAAGGTATCCAATGTTGACAAGTATGAACCTAAGCAGGATCCGTGGGGTTGGCTAGCCGTCTACACCACCGCTGCTCGAGCTGCCGGAGCATCCGAGGACGTGATGACCGCGTATTTGCCCATTGTCCTTGGACAAGACGCGCTGCAATGGCTACGACATCTACCCCGACACTGCATCGACGTCTGGGGAGACTTCAGTCGGCGTTTCACCGCCAACTTCCAGTCCCTCTCCGACAAGCCGGCGCAGCCGTGGGACCTTAAATCTATCAAGCGCCGGGGGACGAGACTCTCCGGTCATACCTCAAGAGGTTTCAAACCATGAGGAATCGCATCCCCGATGTCACGGAGGCGGCCGTAATCGAGGACTTCTACCGAGGATCCAATGACTCGGCTTTTGTCCGAGCCATACTACAAAGGGCGCCGACCACCTCGGAGGAGCTGTTCCGGGAGGCCGACCTCTACATCACCGCCGACGAGCGAGCCCAGGACCTCATCGGAGGAGCGAAGCCCGCGCCAGCAGCACCGCGGCGCGACGCGAACCAGCAACCTGACAAGCGATGGGAGAAACGGCCACGCGAAGAAGTACACGCCGCCGGACCACCCGCCGCCCGCGCTCGAGGAGGACCTCGTGGGGGCGAACGCACACTGGACGACATCCTCGACGCCCAGTGCCCGTACCACAAGGACATGCGACACACTCTTCGTAACTGCCGGGACTTCAAGCACTCCGTTGGACACGGCCGACCCTTCCAACCTCTACCTCCTCCTCCGCCGAGGGGAGGACCAGATGAACCACGACAACCCCATCGGCAGGAGGAGGGAGGAGGAGGAGGAGCTTTCCCGCGCGTTGACAGGGAGGTCAACGTCATCTTCGGCGGACACGGATCACAGGAAAGCAGAAGACAGCAGAAGCTCAACGATCGCCAGATACTGGTAGCGACCATCGGCCCTCCCGCCCCATACCGATGGTCGGAGCACCCGATCACCTTCACTCGGGCGGATCAATGGCTCAACTTTGATCATCCGGGCAAGTACCCGCTTCTCGTCGATCCGGTGATCCGAGAAAGCCGGGTGAAAAAGGTGTTAGTGGACGGGGGGAGCAGCATCAACATCACCTTCCCCCGGACACTCCAAAGCTTGGGAGTTCATCTCAAAGAGCTCCACGAGTCAGACACTCCTTTCTTCGGCATCGTGCCGACGGAAGGGGAATACCCACTGGGCCACATCTACATGCCAGTCACCTTTGGAACTCCGGAGAACTACAGAACCGAGTTCCTGAGGTTTGAAGTGGCGAACTTCGACTGCGGGTACAACGCCATCATCGGGAGGCCAGGATTGGCCAAATTCATGGCCATTCCGCATTACACATACATGATACTGAAAATGCCGGGGCCACAAGGGATCATAACTGTGCGCGCCGACCTCCAAGGCGCCGCAGAATGTTTCCGAGTGGCTATTCAAGCAGCCCTCACCGCCAAGCCGTCGACAGCTCCCTCCGCAATGGCGAACTCTAAGCCTGAGGAGGACCTCGCAATACCGGCGAATGAAGCTCAGACCGCGACCTCTATGCGGCCGATTGAAGAAACTAAAAGAATCAACCTGGGGTTCGCTGATGAGCGCAAGACGGCCATCATCAGCTCCAGTTTGGACAACAAATAGGAAAGCGCGCTCGTCCAGTTTCTGCAAGATAACCGAGACGTATTCGCATGGCAACCTGCGGATATGCCGGGAGTCCCGAGAGAACTGGCCGAGCACAAGCTAAAGGTCTTTCCCCAGGCGAGGCCGATTCGACAGAAATTACGTCGTTTCACGCCTGATAAGAGGGAAGCCATTCGCGCCGAGTTAGCTCGCTTGGTCGCGGCCGGATTCATTAGAGAAGTATTACATCCTGAGTGGTTAGCCAATCCTGTTCTTGTACTCAAAAAGAATAAAGTGGACTGGCGCATGTGTGTTGATTATACTGATCTCAACAAACACTGTCCGAAGGATCCCTTCGGGCTCCCGAGGATAGATCAGGTGGTGGACTCCACCGCTGGATGTTCTATGTTGTCTTTCTTGGATTGTTATTCTGGGTACCATCAGATCAGCCTGGCAAAGGAAGATGAAGAAAAAACGGCATTCATTACTCCGTTTGGCGCTTTCTGTTATACCTCCATGCCGTTTGGCCTTAAGAACGCTGGAGCGACTTACCAGAGAGCTATTCAAACATGCTTAGCCGATCACTGGGGCAAGCGTGTGGAGGCTTATGTGGATGACGTGGTGATCAAAACACAGAACTCAAAGGACTTCATCGAAGATTTGCAACTGGTTTTCAACAGCCTGAGACGGTATAGGTGGAAGCTTAATCCCGAGAAATGTGTTTTTGGGGTACCAGCCGGAAAGTTGCTCGGATTTATCGTCAGCCACCGAGGAATTGAAGCTAATCCAGATAAGATTGAAGCTATCATGAAGATGGAAGCACCTCGATCGCAGAAGAAGGTTCAGCGACTTACTGGATGCATGGCAGCTTTAAGCAGATTTATATCCAGGCTGGGAGAAAAAGGTTTGCCGTTTTATAAATTACTCAAGAAGGTGGATAAATTTCAGTGGACTTCAGAAGCACAAGAAGCTCTAGATGCTCTGAAAAAATTCTTGACAACACCGCCAGTACTGAAACCACCTCGACGAGCTACATCAACTCAACCAGCTGAAGATTTGCTATTGTACATCTCTTGCACGACTCACGTGGTAAGCACCGCGTTAGTAGTCGAGCGAGCAGAAGAAGGGCACGCCTATCCAGTACAACATCCTGTGTATTTCATCAGTGAAGTCCTTGGCCCCTCGAAGAAAAAGTATTCTCAAATCCAGAAGCTATTGTATGCAGTACTTCTAACTGCCCGCAAGCTGCGTCACTACTTTGACGATCACAAAGTCATAGTGGTCACAAGTTTTCCAATAGGGGATATTCTTCACAACAAGGAGGCCATCGGTCGAATAGCCAAGTGGGCCTGTGAGCTGGGATCTCATGACATCGAGTTTCGGCCTCGCACTGCCATCAAAACCCAAGCACTAGTCGATTTCGTATCAGAGTGGACTGAACAACAAGTACCAGACAACCCGGAGACTGCAGAGGTATGGCGAATGTATTTTGATGGCTCACTCAAACTGCAAGGAGCAGGAGCGGGGATTCTTTTCACTGCACCAGGGGGCGAACACCTCAAGTACGCCCTCCAGCTGCTATTCCCGGCCTCCAACAATGCAGCCGAGTATGAAGCTTTGATCCATGGATTGAACATTGCCATATCACTGGGCGTCAAAAGATTAATGGTGTACGGGGATTCTCTGGTAGTTATCAGCCAGATAAATAAGGAGTGGGATTGCTCAAATGATTCGATGGGAAGATACTGCACCGCCGTCCGAAAGCTGGAGGATAAATTCGAGGGTTTAGAATTTCATCATGTGGAAAGAGATCGGAATACGGCAGCTGACGTACTATCCAAGCTGGGGTCCAGTCGAACTCAGGTCCCACCTGGGGTTTTCGTGCAAGAAATCCTGCAGCCGAGTATCTCAACGGATCAAGTAGAAGAGTGCAACATCATAAATCAACCCGAGTCAGATCTTGATGACTGGAGAAGGCCAATCATCAAGTACATAAAGAATGAAGAAGAACCAGATGATAAGAACTCGGCGGAGCGCATTGCAAGACAGTCGGCTCATTATACACTCATTGGGGAGACATTATACAGAAGGGGTGCATCAGGCGTCTTCATGAAGTGCATTCTCCCATCCACTGGAAAGCAACTACTAGAAGAGGTCCACGCTGGACAATGTGGGATACATGCAGCCTCCAGAACACTAGTTGGGAAGGTCTTCAGGTCAGGATTCTATTGGCCAACAGCAAAGAATGATGCAGCCGAGTTAGTTCAGAGGTGCGAAGCTTGCCAATACCTGTCGAAGCAACAACACTTGCCAGCACAGCAGCTGCAGACCATACCAGTAACTTGGCCTTTTGCATGCTGGGGGCTGGATATGATTGGACCTTTCAAGAAAGCTCAAGGGGGATATACTCATGTGTTGGTAGCAATTGACAAATTCACTAAATGGATAGAATTCAAGCCCATTGCCTCCTTAACCTCTGCCAAGGCTGTGGAATTCATACAAGATATAATATTCAGATTCGGGATACCAAACAGCATCATAACTGATCTAGGATCCAACTTCACAAGTTCAGAGTTCTTTGATTTCTGCGAGCAAAAAAGTATTCAGATCAAGTATGCATCTGTAGCCCATCCGAGAGCCAACGGGCAAGTTGAGCGGGCTAACGGGATGATATTGGATGCACTCAGGAAAAAGATTTTTGATAAGAATGAAAAATTCGCAGGGAAGTGGATAAGGGAATTACCCTATGTTGTTTGGAGCCTAAGAACCCAACCTAGCCGAGCCTTGCATGGAAACACTCCTTTCTTCATGGTCTATGGGTCGGAAGCAGTGCTGCCTGCTGATCTCAAGTTTGGGGCGCCAAGGCTGATTTTTGAAAGCATAGCAGAAGCTGAAACCACCAGACTAGAGGACATAGATATACTCGAAGAAGAACGACTAAGTGCAGTGATCCAGTCAGCAAGATATCAGCAGACTCTAAGGCGCTATCACGACAAGGCTGTGCGGCAACGATCCTTTTCAGTGGGGGAGCTCGTCCTTCGCCGAATTCTAACAGGAGAAGGACGACACAAGTTATCACCCTTATGGGAAGGGCCTTTCATAGTGGTAGAAGTCACTCGGCCTGGATCATATCGCCTCACTCAGATGGACGGCACGGAAGTCGGGAACTCTTGGAACATAGAACACCTGAGAAAGTTTTATCCTTAGCCGTACCTCAAAACTGCTGGGATAACAATGATGTACTCTGTAAAGTGGAAATATGTCATCAATAAAGAAAAGGTTTCAAGGATACTCAATTTATTCACGATTGACTCGCACGCTTACTTAACTCGGGGTGACCACTATGCCCTGCTAACGGAGCAATCGACTTAAGTCGGCAACGACTTAAGGCGGTGCAACATGCTCACGCTTACTTAACTCGGGGTGACCACTATGCCCTGCTAACGGAGCAATCGACTTAAGTCGGCAACGACTTAAGGCGGTGCAACATGCTCACGCTTACTTAACTCGGGGTGACCACTATGCCCTGCTAACGGAGCAATCGACTTAAGTCGGCAACGACTTAAGGCGGTGCAACATGCTCACGCTTACTTAACTCGGGGTGACCACTATGCCCTGCTAACGGAGCAATCGACTTAAGTCGGCAACGACTTAAGGCGGTGCAACATGCTCACGCTTACTTAACTCGGGGTGACCACTATGCCCTGCTAACGGAGCAATCGACTTAAGTCGGCAACGACTTAAGGCGGTGCAACATGCTCACGCTTACTTAACTCGGGGTGACCACTATGCCCTGCTAACGGAGCAATCGACTTAAGTCGGCAACGACTTAAGGCGGTGCAACATGCTCACGCTTACTTAACTCGGGGTGACCACTATGCCCTGCTAACGGAGCAATCGACTTAAGTCGGCAACGACTTAAGGCGGTGCAACATGCTCACGCTTTACTTAACTCAGGGCGACCGCTATGCCCAGCTAACGAAGTAATCAACTCCAATTGGCGCTTGCTTAAAACCAATGCAACATGCTCTCGCCTATTTAATTCAGGGGATGATCTCCATATCCCACATGCAAAATTCATAAGTCATCACGCATCATTACTACCAAACTCATTGAACTAAAAAATCCTGATACAATGATAGAATAACTGTGTCACTCAAATAAACTGGTGTTTTCTGACAAATATTCAATCATGCAAGCTGCGCGCTTGGAGCATGCGAAATGTTTTCTCTATTTTGCAATGTCTTTTCCAGGAACAGTTGACGAAGAAGGACGACTCGAGGAGTCAGGGGCGGCGTTCACGTCGGCCCTTATATCTTCAGGAACAACTACGCCAGGCCTCCTCATCAGAATTCGTCCCGCTCGAATGGCCTTGTCCATGGCCCTATCGCGTTGGGCTCTCAGAGTATTGGAAGTTTCTTCAGCAGCCTTGACAGCCGACTGGGCAGCCTCTAGCTCCTGGGTAACAGATTTTTTGGAAGCACGCAGATTCTTGATGACAACGTCTTTAGCTGATATCAACTCCCGAAGGCGAATCACATTATCCAAGGACTCCTGCAACTTATAGCGAAGATTGTTCAACTCCTCCATGGAAAAGCGATGACTTCTCTCCAAGATGGTCAGCGAGTTGCTAGAATCTCGATACAACCTATCAAGGTTGTCTCGAGAAGCGGCAAGGATGCGTTTTTCCTCCTGCAAGCGCAAATCAGTTCTTTCAGAAAACCAGGCAAACAATATGAGCACGGCAAGGAAAAAGTGCAGTTTCATATATCACCTTTTCAGAGTCAAGCTGGGCATGTAGAGAAGAACTCAACGCATTGGCATCATCCAAGGCAGCAGAAACCTGACTCAGTTCAATCTGACTTTGAGAATACTTTTCCTCAAGATCAGTACATCGCTGAGTCAATTCAGCTCGATTCTGAGAATGTTTCTCCTCAAGAAGTGCAGTCTGCCGAGTCATTCCTAGTAAGAGGGTATCAAACAAAACAAGGTCAGAAGGTCAAGCAGTCCACAACAAACGCGAAGAAAAGAAAAAGAGCACTAACCAGCGTTAATCGCCTCCAACTCGGATACACGACGACGAAGTAACACTGGATTCCAACATGGAAAAGATGAAGCCACTTCTGGAACAGGAGCACTGTGCAATTTCAGCTGGGTGGCCACCCCATCCACAAAAGTCTGATGAGGAGAGCAGATGAGCATAATGGCAAGAGTTCAGGCAATGTAAAAATCAAGCTAAGAAACAGCACAGTACCTGGAGGGTGGAGAAGAACGAAGGGATCCCCAAGTCAGGAGAAATCAGATGATAACCAGGCGCAAGGTCATCACCCGAAGCAGCATGCAATGGAACAGTGGGAATCAGTTCATCTCCTTCAGCATAACCGGATACTCGATCAACGGGGACGCTGCCCTCTAAAGCGACGCCCCGGTCTGAAGTTTGGGCCACCACCATGCAGCCAGAGTGTGGAGGTGACCCAGCATGAACGTTCATGGAAGTGCCGGAGGGAGATCCTGTCTGGGCATCCCCAGGGACCGGGCCACAGTCGGCACTGCCCACTTGAGCCGGGTTATCCCCGGCAATACCCTCGGGGGCTGGGCAGTAGCTTGCACTCTTCACCTGGGCTAAGTCGTCCCCCACGACACCCTCGGGGGCTGGACATGTGTCGACACCATCCTTGGGGTCCAAATTTTCAGCAGTAACCGTCTCCAAGGTTAGCAGGCCCTCGGTTATTTCCATGGGATCAGGACAATCCAAGTTAACATCCCGTCCCTCAAGATCGTGCTCTAAGGTTGACGAGGCACGGGACGACCTCAACCCAGCGTCCGGCAGAGCACCACAGGTTTCCGTCGCAGCATCGTCCACTGGCCCTGATAACAAGTCCTCTGGGACCATATCCTCGAGAGTTTGATCAAAGTCGGCCAGGGATATGTTTTGCAGACCAACAAGAGCAGATAAGGCCGGGGAGGGAACCCCACTACTTTCCCCACTGGCGAGGAATTGCCGACTGTTCTTTCGAATCAAAGGAACCTCATCCTCTTCCTCTTCGTCATCTTCATCAGCAACACCGGCACCACACCCATTGGGATCAGCAACAGATGGACCACACCCATTGGGATCAGCAACAGATGGACCACACCCATTGGGATCAGCATCAGCAAATTCAGATGCAGGAACCTCCTCATCAGCAGGAGCCGAAGGACCAGCACCCTGATTCAAACTAGATACTCGCCGAATACGTCTCTTCTTCTTTTTCTGCTCATCAACAGAAAGATCAGTCTGATTGGTTCGGCGGGGACGCTTCGAGCGAGCACGGACAGGTCTCTGGACATCCAAGACTATACCGACCTCTGGGAGAGGCGCCACTGCCAATGTCTCAGTAGGAATAGCGTCAGAAGAATCCTCGGCCAACATGTCAAGCACAGCATTTATTTCAGCATCAGTAGGATCCGAAGGCACCTTGAAATGGGTCTGTCTTTCATCATCAGGGATTTTCCCAAGTGAAGCAACCAAAGCACTAACCTCCTCATCAGAGGGCCGCGTTCTAAGGCCCAAATTGCCATCAGTTGAAGGCGGGTTTGACACGAAGCGAGTGAAGGCCTTGACAGGAGGCAGATTCCAGGCTGAATACGCCACCGGAGCACCAACATTGGATACTTTGCCTCTGAGAATCATCTCCAGCCGGCTCACCAAATCTGCAGAAGGGATCCTTCCATTGGTAACTCGAGTTGGGTCGGCTAGCCCTTGATACAGATAAGCCGGGTGGACCCTGTCTTTCAGTGGTTGAATGTTTTTGAAGACAAAGTCAGCAACTATAGCTTCAGCGGTTAAACCCCTCTCTTTCAATAGCCCAACTTCAGCTAACAGCACACTAGCTTCAGCCACCTCCTCGTCTGTGGGAGACTCGGTCCAGCTCGGGGTGCGAACATCTGGCTGTCTTCCTGACCGGGGGGGGAGAGAATTTCCATAGTTATCAACTATAAACCATTCCAGGCGCCATCCCTTAATGCTGTCTTTAAGGGGGATCTCAAGATACTCAGTTTTCCGTCCCCGGCGCATCTCCAAGCTGGCACCTCCAACCAACTGATGCTGTCCCCCGGCCATCCCAGGGCGACAGTGATACAGGTGTTTCCACAATCCAAAATGCGGCAGCACACCGAGAAAGGCCTCACATAAGTGGACGAAGATAGAAATTTGCAGAATTGAATTAGGGTTCAGATGGGTTAAGTTGATGTGGTAGAAATCAAGAAGACCACGGAAAAAGGGAGAAATAGGAAGGCCAAGGCCACGGAGGAGAAAGGGAGCGTAAACCACAGATTCGTGGGTATCCTCCGTCGGAACCGTAGTTCCATGGCAAACCCGCCAAGAACAGAGTTCCCGCGGAGGAAGAACCCCGATGGACACGAGGTGGAGGAGTTCAGTTTCAGAGATGTTGGACATGTGGTTACCTGCGAAAGGCAACTGGCTGTTGGGATCAATTGAGGGAATCACCACAGCGGAAGAACTCGCGATTTTCCTCTTGGGAGCCATCTCGATTTCACCAGCGAGCAAATTGGAGGCAAGCGCAGAGGAGATTTGGAAGCAGGAATGCAAAAACTAGGACGCGGAAAGCAAAAGGCGGCTAAAAGTGCGATTCTTATGGGATATTCTCGGACCAGACACCGTTTCAAAAAGTGCCTAGTCATCACTCGGCGGTTATTTTCGAAATCCCAGCATGCCACGTGGTCATTCAGCAGTTATTTCCCAGAAAACTGGTGGGCCCTCTCCTTACTCGGGTGCTAACCCTCGAAATAACTCGGCGTTGCCACTAAAAGGCCGACGTCACTATCCGGTCACTCGGCGTTGCCTCTAAAACGCTGATCTCGAGTTCAATCGTTCGGCATTACTCCTAAAATGCCGACGTTGACCTTCCATCACTCGGCGTTACCTCTAAAACGCCGACCTCGAGTTCAAAAACTCGGCGCTGTCTCTAAAACGCCGACGTCACTATCCAGTCACTCGGCGTTGCCTCTAAAACGCTGACTTCGAGTTCGATAACTCGGCGCTGCCTCTAAAACGCCGACGTCACTATTCAATCACCCGGCGTTGCCTCTAAAACGCTGATCTCGAGTTTAGTCACTCGGCATTACTTCTAAAATGCCGACGTTGACCTTCACTCACTCGGCGTTGCATCTAAAACGATGATCTGGAGTTCAACCACTCGGCATTACTTCTAAAATGTCGACGGCGACTTCCGATCACTCGGCATTACTTCTAAAAACATTGATACAGACTGTAATATTGCTTGAAAGCATCAGTATAACGATCAAGCCGTTCATCTACGGCCTCAGAAAACTCAGATTCATAGTCAGACGAAACAAGTCATCAAAAGGAAACCAAACTTGTTTTTCATTCAAGGGAAGTGATAACACTTACAAATCAACCCATTATGGGTTGATACTTCCCTATTTCTACCACTAAACTACACTTTACTGCTACTACTACTACTACTCTACAATATACTACTTTACATTACTAATAATACTACATTATCTAACTATACTACTTCTAATCTATACTAATATTTAAAAGGACCAGTGGCATCTAGCCACTGGCCCTGCCCCTGCCGCCGCCACCGCTCTTGGTGCCGCCCCCGCCGCCGCTGCTCTTGGTGCCGCCCCTGTCGCCGCCGCCCCTGGTGCAGCCGCCGTCGTCGTCGTCGTCGTCGTCGTCGTCGTCGTCGTCGTCATTGTCGTCGTCGTCGTCGTCGTCCCCGCCCTCGCCGCCGTCGTCCGAGTCCTCCTCCTCCGAGGAGTACTCGGACTCATCCGAGCCCTCGAGCCCGGAGCGCTCGACGGCCCGGATGTACGACCAGACCTCCGCCGAGAGCCCCTGGGAGTCGTCTGAGTCGTCAGACGACTCACGCAGGGGGATGGGAGCCGGAGACCCCTCGGATTCAGAGGAGAACTCCTCCTCTGAATACTCCGAGTCGCCGAAATCTTCAGACGGAGGGGTTGGTTCACGTTTGCGTTTCTTGGCCATGGTGGAAATGCAGATAGAAGAAAGAAAGCAGGAAACGGAGAACAGCGAGAGATGTGAAAAAATCAGACAGGCAAAGGCACTATTTATAGGAAAAGAAGGCAACCGCTCACCTCCAACAGTGGTCACTGAACAGTCGCAAAGCATTCAATATACACCTCAACCCATCCAAAGACACGTCAGGCGGCGGACGCCGTTTCATGCAGCACTACACCCATTGGGACTCCAGTCAACAGCGCAAAGGATATGATTACACTCGCCGTCCCATCACATTACAACTCAGAAGCAACCGGTAAAAACACTCAGCGTACCAAGACGTTCCTTGCTCACACCCATTGGGGGGGGGACGCCCAGGAATTGTCAGTATATTTTTCAAAATGGTCACATCTGTGCAGAGCATGCAGTGAAGGCCTCAAGACAAAAATGAGATATCAACAAGAGTTAAAGGGAAGCCAAATATAGTCAGTAGAGTGCAAAATATGGTCGGCAGACATGACTTGAAGACTAGACAGAGAACGTCCATCGAACGTCCAATCAGTCGCAGAGCAAATACACTATGCTACTCAGCAAGATAGGGAAGGGTTGCAAGTTCAGTTGCAAAAGACAAAACACATACTGACCTCCGAAGCATAATATTGATGACATAGCACGGATGACATCATGCCAACCCTTTTTATAAGCAGAAAGAGTATTCTTCAGCAACAGGACGCAAAAAGAAGACCTTCAAGCGAATTATCCAAAAAATCCACTTGAAGGTCGGGGGCTACACCCATTGGGTGCACCTCCGGTGCACCCCATGGATCGTCACTATAAGCCAGGATAGCGCCAATTTCTAAGGGCATGAAACAAGATTAAGAAGCCAATCTTCAACTGGAACAAGGAAACACAAATGGGAGTAATTTCTAATGAAGACCTTCGAGTAGATTATTTTCTAAAATCTACTCGAAGCTCGGGGGCTACACCCATTGGGTGCACCTCCGGTGCACCCAATAAGGTTCAGAGTCCAACAAACAGGAATGCCGATCTCTAAGGCACAAGCACGAAGCTAGGTTCTGGTTGACAAGTGATCAAAGCAGGAGAAAACAGCAAGGAGTCATCTTTCTTCAAATCATCTACAAGCTGGGCCTGGGATCTTCGGGTTGATTATCTCTAAATTAACCCAAAGATCGGGGGCTTGTGGGGGATAGATATCCCCCGGGTCCACCAAAAGAGTAAAGGACCTCACGAAAGGCCCAAGGGCCCAATAAATCGTAAGGTTATTCTTTTGTGGGCCTGGGGAAAGACGACCAGCAACGCGGAGCGACATAGGGCCGGATTGGTGCAAACCCGGACGGCCCATAGCGCCGAGCCATTGGCCGCAACAGAAATCCGACTTTCCCGCGTCGGGGCCTTCATGCAGCGAAGCCGCGTGAGGATAAGTCGGCGAGAGTTACGTAGGGGATAATCTCGAGAGGTTCACTATCTTTTAGCTACTCGTTGTTATCTCATCATGTGTACTGCCCCACGGTCGAGTATATAAGGCCTAGGGGGCACCCCTTCAGAACGATCGACCCATCACTTAGCCTCCCACATCAACTCTCTGAATTCTCGATCCAGAGAGCTCTCTTGTAATCACATCCACCAAGCATACTCATCAGGACGTAGGGTGTTACGCATCTCTAAGCGGCCCGAACCTGTAAACCTTGTCCACTGTCCCTCGTGCGACCGGCACGAACCATTTTGCTACAGTTGTCGACACCGTCCTACTCCCAAAAACACCTTGAGGGGCAACCCCGGGTGTGCGGTCGGACCCTAAACACCGACATAAGCGGCAAGGCCGACCGAGCCGAGGGACTCCCACGCCTCCGGGATACGGATACCTCACTCATCACCTTCCGCGAGAAGCAACTCTCGCTCGCACTAACATCCCTGCTACCGACAAAAAGTCCAGATACTCGAAACAAGAGGAAAAGAGACGCAGCTTTATAACGCAGCAAGGGTGTGTGTTCTGGCCTCGACGGCCGCACAAGGCACACGCTACAAGACAAGCTGATCCTGCAGGCTCAGGTCTTGACGCTGGAAGAGGGCGATGACACCCTCGGCATCGACAGCACCTTCGGCAAGGCCCGACCTAGCCTCGGACGGCGACGCGGTCCGAGGGCCTCCGCTCCGAAGGACGACGTCATCACCACGCTCGAGCAATCTCTGCCAGGGACTTCTCCGAGAACCCGGCCCGAGCGGACGGCTCGGCTGGCCACCTCCGGGGCCTCGGCCGACCGCCTTCCGAGGGCGCCAGCTCGATCCGAAGCCTCGGCTGAGCAACTCCGACGACAATCCTGCCAACAGACAACCCAGCTAGGCTCCGACCAACCAGGTTTCATTTTTCGAGCCAACTCCGCCTCTGCTCGTGCTGATATCGCTACCCCTGGCCTCGACTCGTCGAAGAGCGGCCGAGGGGTCTCTTTAACTAAGCTAGGGGAGCCTCGGACAACAGGTCCGACCGAGCCGAGGGACTCCTACGCCTCCGGGATACGGATACCTCACTCGTCACCTTAACACGGGGCAACTCACGCTTGGTGAAGCGGTTCAGATAATCAGCAGGCGAGTCTTAGTGCTCGAAAATGAGGAAAAAACACGGCTCCGTGCCGTGGTTACATACATGTTCAGGCCCCGAAAGCCAAAATGAACAAAAAACCTGGCACTCGAAGTGCCATTACAAACGGAACTCCGGTTCCCCCCCCGCAGGTACGAACAACCCCACTCGATAGGGGCGGGCCTGCGGGGCGGCGAAAAAACTCTCACCCCCCGAGGACGAGAGCCAGCCATTCAGGCCAGGAGACGGAGACCCAGGGCTACTGGCGGAGTTGGCAATCTCATCGGTAGAGAAGCCACTTCCGTCCGATGACGCCTCGGGACCCGCCACTTCCGGCATGGCTGGAGGAAGTCTCTGTAAAGCTGGAGGATGCCGTTCTCCCCCAGACGCACGGGGAAGAAAAGGGCAACCGACCCACACGGAGACAGCCCCCTGACTCGCCTCGTCCTCCCTCTTGGCCTGGTGATGAAAATCCTTGAGGCTGAGGGAGGGGCAGAGGCCGCAGCCCGGCTCGCTTTCCCCCACCACCAAGCCGGAAGTCACCCTCTTGGGTGACCGCCGGTGGAGGGGTGCAGCCGGGCTGCATGATGAAAATCCTTGAAGCCGAACGATGGCTGAAAGGTACCAACTCCCACGGAGTTGCGTTCCTCCAACGATGGGGCGAAGAGACGGCGGTTTCCCCCATCTGGGGGCTTAGAAGATGGAAAGACACAATGCATAAGGGAGGAAGAAGACATGGTCACCTTACGAAGGGGTCGCCCTCCCTTTAAAGGCAACTCCCCCTGCTTGCGCCCTCAACCTTCACGGGCTGAGTCTTCTCCAACACGCCTCCAAAGTCCTCCCCTGCGGCGCGGGGGCTGGGGCCCGCCTGTCATGCAGACCGGCTCCAAGCAGAAGAAGCCGAACCGCCGCGCACGACGCACGCAACCACCCAGCGGTTACAAGTAACCCTCCACTTTTGCCCAGACCAGCGGGCGAAAGGGGCAGGCAGCCATGCAGGCGGCACGCAACCGCGCCAAGTGGACGCGCCTCTCCGACTCCTGACAGGCCAGCGCGACGGCTCAAGCCCACGCGTCGTGCAACTGGCGCGCCGGGTGCTGCATGCGAACCGCTGTGCCACTCGCTCCACCACCGCACCTCCTTGATTGCGGAACCGATACCGCGATTCGAGGCGACCCAGCAGCGCCAGCCTGGCGCAGCGGTCAAACGCGGTCAAAAATGGGCCGGCAGTAATGACGGTGGCAGGCGCGCGAGAGCAGCGGTCACGACATCTGCCAAGCTCACGTCCCATCCGAAGGCAGCAAGAGAACCCCCTCTCACGGCGTGAAGACGACGCGCCCGTGACCCGTTCCTCGAACGGCTCGCGCACGCGCAACGGCAACCTCGCCAACTACTCGCCCCGGCGCATTAACTCCGCGGCTCGACGGACAGCGCTACTGGCAGGAGCGGCTGGCGACGTTTCGCCTTCGCCAAAACGGCCACACCGAAAAAGGTACGCCACGACGTTCAATTTCGAATCCTTTTTCCCTTTTCCTTCTTTCTCTATCTCTTGCAACAGGGACCGGGAAAGGGGATACCCCCAAAGGGATCCTTCCCCGTGAAGGAACTAGGCTCCGAGCCTCCTTACTGATCAGGGGTTCGAAGGCTGGCCCCCCGGAGGGTTCAACAGCCGCCTCAGATCGCGTGGGCCCGACACCCACTACTGGTCAGGGGTTCGAAGGTCGGCCTCCCGAAAGGTTCCACGACCGCCTCAGGCTACTAGGGCTCCGTGCCCCTACTGATCAGGGGTTCGAAGGCTGGCCTGTCGAAGGGTTCACAGTCGCCTCAGACGCCAAGCGAGGGATGACCAGGGGTACGTTCGATACATAACCAAGGCTCGGGCTGCGCTCCCGAGGTACCCTAGGACATTTCCGAGACCAGCGGGAACGACTCTGTAACGGAATCCCATCGGAGGGAGGCAACGAGCCCTCGGACCCCGTCGCTAGGGGACCGGGTCCGGCAGATCACCCGCAGGTACTTTTGGGCGTGCCTCCGGGCCCCTAGCCGACCCCCAACGAACGGGGCACGGACGTCCACTCGGATTACCCGATTGCAGCTCACCGGAGACACCATGTTCGGTGCCCATCGAGGGTAACATGGCGCTCTCCCCCCTCCTCCTTGCGGAAAGGCGACGTAGGGGCGTATGTAAAAAGTCGAGTCTGTCCCTGATCGTCCTCTCGCTCCGTGCGGAGGCTCGGGGGCTGCTCTCGCAAACCCGACTCCGGCCGAACCGTTGACAGCGTCAACATACCAGCCCGAGAACTTGGGCCCCGACAGTGCACCTGGGCTACGCCCTGCTCGCATGAGGGAACCGCCAGACCAGCCGAGGCATTACGCAAGGCATTAAGACCTCGAAGGAGTGAAACCACTCCTCCGAGGCCTCGGGGGCTACACCCGGCGGGTGCGCTCGCGCGCACCCACCGGAACAAAGTACCACCGAGAAAGGCTGGTCCCCTTGCAAAAAAGTGCGACGCAAGCCTCCAAGCGAGTGTTAACACTCTCTTCGAGGCTCGGGGGCTACTGTCGGGGACCATAATTAGGGGTACCCTCAAGACGCCTAATTCTCAGCTGGTAACCCCCATCAGCATAAAGCTGCAGAGGCCTGATGGGTTTGATTAAGTCAGGGATCAGTCCATACGAGCGACTCGATCACGCCACGCCCGAGCCTAGCCTCGGGCGAGGGCAGCCGACCCTAAGATGACTCCGTCTCGCCTGAGGCCTCCTCTTTCACGGCAGACGCATCACCGGCTCGCCCGAGGCCCCGCCTTCGATAAGAAGTAACCCTGACTAAATCACCGCGCCAACCGACCAAGTCACCGGGGCGTTTAACGCAAAAGGTAAGACCGACGGGCGACCAGACTTCGCTAGAGGCGCCATAGGAGGCTCTGCCCGACCCAGGGCTCGGACTCGGGCTAATGCCCCGGAAGACGGCGAACTCCGTTCCGCCCGACCCAGGGCTCGGACTCGGGCTAAGGCCCAGGAAGACGGCGAACTCCGCTCCGCCCGACCCAGGGCTCGGACTCGGGCTAAGGCCCCGGAAGACGGTGAACTCCGCTCCGCCCGACCCAGGGCTCGGACTCGGGCTAAGGCCCCGGAAGACGGCGAACTCCGCTCCGCCCGACCCAGGGCTCGGACTCGGGCTAAGGCCCCGGAAGACGGCGAACTCCGCTCCGCCCGACCCAGGGCTCAGACTCGGGCCAAGGCCCCGGAAGACGACGAACTCCGCCTCGCCCGACCCAGGGCTCGGACTCCGCCTCGGCCTCTGCCGAACGACCTCCGCCTCGCCCGACCCAGGAGTTCGGGCTCGGCCTCTGTCATGCAGGACGGACTCGACCTCGACTTCGGAGGAGCCTCCACGACGCCCGACCTAGGACACAAGGCCGCCACGTCAACAGGAAGCGTCATCATCACCCTGCCCTGAGCCGACTCGGGTCGCAGAGAACAAGACCGGCGTCCCATCTGGCCAGCTCCGCCAGATAGGCAATGATGGCGCCCCGCTAGACCATGACGACGGCGACTCTCAGCTCCCTTACGAAAGCAGGGAGACGTCAGCAAGAGCACAGCTGTTCCAACAGCTGTCCCTCCATCAGGCTCCGTTACTCCTCCAACAGCCACGACGCCACACCAACAGGGTGCCAAGATCTCTCCGGCTGCCACCTTGGCATGTACTTAGGGCACTAGCTCTCCCTCGCTAGACACGTAGCACCTTGCTACACCCCCATTTTATACACCTGGATCCTCTCCTTACGCTTATAAAAGGAAGGACCAGGGCCTTCTTAGAGAAGGTTGGCCTCGCGGGAACGAGGGGCAGGGGCAGGCGCTCTCTCGGGGCCGCTCGCTCCCCTCACCCGCGCGGACGCTTGTAACCCCCTACTGCAAGCGCACCCGACCTGGGCGCGGGACGAACACGAAAGGCCGCGGGAATCTCTGTCTCCCTCTTCGCGACCCGGCTCCGGCCACCGACCTCTCGCTCTCTCTATTCCCCCCTTCGCGCTCGCCCACGCGCTCGACCCATCTGGGCTGGGGCACGCGGCACTCTCACTCGTCGGCTCGGGGACCCCCCGGTCTCGAAACGCTGACACATAAAGAGAGTTGTTCCAAGAGAAATTGATCAAAGATTTCAAAAACTCCCCCTTTTTCCCATAATCAACCATTCTCCCCACAAGAGGCCAACTTTTGACAAGAGAGACAATAAGAGAGTTTTGACAAACCAAAAGCTCTATTATACTATTTTCAAAATTTCTCAAGTGGTAGCTGATCCATTTATTGCTTTGGCCTTATTTTCTCCCCCTTTGGCATCAAGCACCAAAACAGGATTAATTTTGGCCCACGAACCCCATTGCCTCACCAAAATCTTCAAATAAGAGGAACCAAGGCAATAAGAGTACATGAGATGAACTTGGAATAAGTTACCCTCTCATCGGAGTGCAGTGGAAGTCTTTCATGGTCCAAGTCCACCTTTTCCCTTTCAAACCTCCTTTGAGACTAAATCAAGCAAACTCAAGCACACGGTTAGTCTCAAAGGGTCAAGTTGTAGCACATCTCCCCCTAAATATGTGCATCACTTGCAAAAGGACTTGTGAGGTCTGGGGAGTGTTTGTACAACTTGAGCACCACAAGTAAACAACAAAATGCATAAGGAACATGATCAAAGCCTAATACACATGTATGCTACAAATCAATCCAAGTTCCGCGAATCTAAGACATTTAGCTCACTACGCAGCCTGCAAAAGGTCTTTTCATCTAAAGGCTTGGTAAAGATATCGGCTAGCTGGTTCTCGGTGCTAATATAGAACACTTCGATATCTCCCTTTTGCTGGTGGTCTCTCAAAAAGTGATGCCGGATGTCAATGTGCTTTGTGCGGCTGTGCTCAACAGGATTGTCCGCTATGCGGATAGCACTCTCATTGTCACATAGGAGTGGGACTTTGCTCAGATTGTAGCCAAAGTCCCGGAGGGTTTGCCTCATCCAAAGTAGTTGCGCGCAACACTGTCCTGCGGCAACGTACTCGGCCTCAGCGGTGGATAGGGCAACAGAGGTTTGTTTCTTAGAACTCCATGACACCAGGAACCTTCCTAAGAATTGGCACGTCCCTGATGTACTCTTCCTATAGACCTTACATCCAGCATAATCGGAGTCTGAATATCCAATTAAGTCAAAGGTAGACCCCTTTGGATACCAGATCCCGAAGCAAGGCGTAGCGACTAAATATCTAAGAATTCGCTTCACAGCCACTAAGTGACACTCCCTTGGATCGGATTGAAATCTAGCACACATGCATACACTAAGCATAATATCCGGTCTACTAGCACATAAATAAAGCAAAGAACCTATCATAGACCGGTATGCTTTTTGATCAACGGACTTACCTCCTTTGTTGAGGTCGACGTGTCCGTCAGTTCCCATCGGAGTCTTTGCGGGCTTGGCGTCCTTCATTCCAAACCGCTTTAGCAAGTCTTGCGTGTACTTCATTTGGGAGATGAAGGTGCCGTCCTTGAGTTGCTTCACTTGGAACCCAAGGAAGTAGTTCAACTCGCCCATCATCGTCATCTCAAACTTTTGAGTCATCACCTTGCTAAACTCTTCACAAGACTTTTGGTTAGTAGAACCAAATATTATGTCATCGACATAAATTTGGCACACAAATAAGTCACCATCACAAGTCTTAGTGAATAAAGTCGGATCGGCTTTCCCAACCTTGAAAGCATTAGCAATTAGAAAGTCTCTAAGGCATTCATACCATGCTCTTGGGCTTGCTTAAGTCCATAGAGCGCCTTAGAGAGCTTACATACGTGGTCGGGGTACCGTTCATCCTCGAAGCCAGGGGGTTGCTCCACGTACACCTCCTCCTTAATTGGCCCGTTGAGGAAAGCGCTCTTCACATCCATTTGGAACAACCTGAAAGAATGGTGAGCGGCATATGCTAGCAAAATACGAATGGACTCTAGCCTAGCCATAGGAGCAAAAGTCTCCTCAAAGTCCAAACCTGCGACTTGGGCATAACCTTTTGCCACAAGTCGAGCCTTGTTCCTTGTCACCACCCCGTGCTCGTCTTGTTTGTTGCAGAACACCCACTTGGTTCCCACAACATTTTGCTTGGGACGAGGCACCAGTGTCCAAACTTCATTTCTCTTGAAATTATTGAGCTCCTCCTGCATGGCCAACACCCAGTCCGGATCTAGCAAGGCCTCTTCTACCCTGAAAGGCTCAATAGAAGAGACAAAGGAGTAATGCTCACAAAAATTAACTAATCTAGAACGAGTAGTTACTCCCTTGCTAATGTCACCCAAAATTTGGTCGACGGGATGATTCCTTTGAATTGTCGCTCGAACTTGGGTTGGAGGTGCCGGTTGTGCTTCTTCCTCCATCACATGATCATCTTGTGCTCCCCCTTGATCACACGCCTCTTCTTGATGAACCTGTTCATCGTCTTGAGTTGGGGGATGCACCATTGTTGAGGAAGACGGTTGATCTTGCTCCTCGAGTTCCTGTGGTCGCACATCGCCAATCGCCATGGTGCGTATTGCGGCCGCTGGAACGTCTCCTTCATCTACATCATCAAGATCAACAACTTGCTCTCTTGGAGAGCCATTAGTCTCATCAAATACAACGTCGCTAGAGACTTCAACCAAACCCGATGATTTGTTGAAGACTCTATACGCCTTTGTATTTGAGTCATAACCTAACAAAAACCCTTCTACAGCTTTGGGAGCAAACTTAGAATTTCTACCTTTCTTCACTAGAATATAGCATTTGCTCCCAAATACACGAAAGTAAGACACATTGGGTTTGTTACCGGTTAGAAGCTCATACGAAGTCTTCTTGAGGAGGCGGTGAAGGTAGACCCGGTTGATGGCGTGGAAAGCCGTGTTCACGGCTTCCGACCAAAACCGCTCGGGGGTTTTGAACTCTCCAAGCATTGTCTTTTCCATGTCTATGAGCGTCCTGTTCTTCCTCTCTACCACACCATTTTACTGTGGTGTGTAGGGAGCGGAGAACTCGTGCTTGATCCCTTCCTCCTCAAGGTACTCCTCCACTTGAAGGTTCTTGAACTCGGACCCGTTGTCACTCCTTATCTTCTTCACCTTGAGCTCAAACTCATTTTGAGCTCTCCTTAGGAAGCACTTGAGGGTCCCTTGGGTTTCAGATTTATCCTGCAAAAAGAATACCCAAGTGAAGCGGGAAAAATCATCAACAATTACTAAACCATACTTACTTCCCCGATCCTTAGGTAGGCGACGGGTCCGAAGAGGTCCATATGCAGCAGCTCCAAGGGTCTTGATGTAGTCATCACGTTCTTGATGTGATGAGCACTTCCCACTTGTTTACCTGCTTGACAAGCTGCACAAGGTCTATCTTTTTCGAAGGTTACATTAGTTAGACCTATCACATGTTCTCCCTTTAGAAGCTTGTGAAGGTTCTTCATTCCCACATGAGCTAAACGACGATGCCACAACCAGCCCATGCTAGTCTTAGCAATTAAGCATGCATCTAGACCGGCCTCCTCTTTTGCAAAATCAACTAAATAAAGTTTGCTATCTAGTACACCCTTAAAAGCTAATGAACCATCACTTCTTCTAAAGACAGACACATCTACATTTGTGAATAAACAATTATATCCCATATTACATAGCTGACTCACAGACAACAAGTTATATCCAAGCGACTCAACTAAAAACACATTGGAAATGGAGTGCTCGGATGAAATAGCTATTTTTCCTAACCCTTTCACCTTGCCTTGATTCCCGTCACCGAATATGATTGAGTCTTGGGAATCTTTGTTCTTGACGTAGGAGGTGAACATCCTCTTCTCCCCCGTCATGTGGTTTGTGCATCCGTTGTCGATAATCCAGCTTGATCCCCCGGATGCATAAACCTGCAAGGCAAATTTAGGCTTGGGTCTTAGGTACCCAACTCTTGTTGGGTCCTACAAGGTTAGTGACAATATCCTTAGGGACCCAAATGCAAGTTTTATCTCCCTTGCATTTTGCCCCTAATTTCCTAGCAATCACCTTTCTATCCTTTCTACAAATTGCAAAGGAAGCATTGCAAGCATGATAAATTGTAGAAGGTTCATTAGTCTTCCTAGGAACATGAGCAACATTTCTCCTAGGCATATGATGAATGACATTTCTCCTAGCAACATTTCTATCATGCATAATAGAAGAACTAGAAGCAAACATGGCATGAGAATCAAAAGCATCATAACTTCTAAAAGCATTCCTAGAATGTCTCCTATCATGATACATGAAAGCATGGTTCTTATGAGCACTACTAGCCATAGGGGCCTTCCCTTTCTCCTTGGCGGAGATGGAAACCTTATGGCTTGTTAAGTTCTTGACCTCCCTCTTGAAGCCAAGACCATCCTTAATTGAGGGGTGTCTACCAATCGTGTAGGCATCCCTTGCAAATTTTAGCTTATCAAATTCACTCTTGCTAGTCTTAAGTTGGACATTAAGACTAGCCACCTCATCATTCAATTTAGAAATTGAAGCATTAACATCAAAGTCTTTACACCTATTGCAAATTGTAACATGTTCTACACAAGATGTTGATTTATTAGCTATTTCTAACTTAGCATTCAAATCATCATTTATGCTCTTTAAGCTAGAAATAGAGTCATGGCATGTAGACAATTCATAAGAGAGCATTTCATTCCTTTTAATTTCTAAAGCAAGGGATTTTTGTGCCTCTACAAACTTATCATGTTCTTCATACAAAAGATCCTCTTGCTTTTCTAATAACCTATTCTTATCATTCAAGGCATCAATTAATTCATTAACCTTATCAACCTTAGTTCTATCTAGGCCCTTGAATAAACATGAATAGTCTATTTCATCATCGCTAGATTCTTCATCACTTGAGGAAGCGTAAGTACTAGTATTACGAATGCTTACCTTCTTTTCCCTTGCCATGAGGCAAGTGTGATGCTCGTTGGGGAAGAGGGATGTCTTGTTGAAGGCGGTGGCGGCGAGTCCTTCGTTGTCGGAGTCAGATGACGAACAATCCGAGTCCCACTCCTTGCCAAGGTGTGCCTCGCCCTTAGCCTTCTTGTACGCCTTTTTCTTTTCCCTCTTGTTCCCTTGTTCCTGGTCACTATCATTATCGGGACAATTAGCGATAAAATGACCAATCTTACCACATTTGAAGCATGAGCGCTTCCCCTTCATCTTGTTCTTGTTAGGCTGCCCCTTGCGACCCTTTAGCGCCATCTTGAAGCGCTTGATGATGAGGGCCATCTCTTCATCATTAAGCTCGGCCGCCTCAACTTGCGCCACCTTGCTAGGTAGTGCCTCCTTGCTCCTCGTTGCCTTGAGAGCAATAGTTTGAGGCTCTTGGATTGGGCCATTTAATGCATCATCGACGTATCTAGCCTCCTTAATCATCATCCGCCCGCTTACGAACTTTCCAAGTATCTCCTCGGGCGACATCTTGGTGTACCTAGGATTCTCATGAATATTGTTCACAAGATGTGGATCGAGGACAATAAAGGACCTTAGCATTAGGCGGACGACGTCGTGGTCCATCCATCGCGTGCTTCCATAGCTTCTTATTTTGTTGACGAGGGTCTTGAGCCGGTTGTATGTTTGGGTTGGCTCCTCGCCCCTGATCATCGCGAATCTCCCAAGTTCGCCCTCCACCAACTCCATTTTGGTGAGCATGGTGACATCGTTCCCCTCATGTGAGATCTTGAGGGTGTCCCAAATCTGCTTGGCGTTATCCAAGCCGCTCACCTTATGGTATTCGTCCCTGCACAAAGAAGCCAGAAGAACAGTAGTAGCTTGTGCATTTTTGTGAATTTGCTCATTAATGAACATGGGACTATCAGTACTATCAAATTTCATTCCACTCTCTACTATCTCCCATATGCTTGGATGGAGAGAGAACAAGTGACTACGCATTTTGTGACTCCAAAATCCGTAGTCCTCTCCATCAAAGTGAGGAGGTTTACCAAGTGGAATGGAGAGTAAGTGAGCATTGGTACTTTGTGGAATACGAGAGTAATCAAAAGAAAAGTTCGAATTGACCGTTTTCTTTTTCTCGTAGTCGTTGTCGACGTTGTCCTTTTGGGAAGAAGAGGACTCGTCGCTGTCGTCGTAGTAGACGATCTCCTTGATGCGCCTTGTCTTCTTCTTCCCATCTTTTTGTTTGTAGCCCGAGCCCGAGTCGGTAGGCTTGTCATCTTTCGGCTTGTTGACGAAGGACTCCTTCTCCTTATCATTGATCACAATCCCCTTGCCCTTAGGATCCATCTCTTCGGGTGATTAGTCCCTTTGTGAAGGGAACGACTCTGATACCAATTGAGAGCACCTAGAGGGGGGGGGGGGTGAATAGGTGATCCTGTAAAACTTGAAACTTAGCGCCACAAAATCTTGAATAGGAGTTAGCACCAATAAGGCCAAGTGGCTAGAGAGGAGTCTTAGCAAAACACAATAACCACAACGAGATCAATAGAGATGGCATAGTGGTTTATCCCATGGTTCAGCCAAGTCCAACGCTTGCCTACTCCACGTTGTGGCGTCCCAACAGACGAGGGTTGCAATCAACCCCTCTCAAGCGGTCCAAAGACCCACTTGAATACCATGGTGTTTTGCTTTGCTTTACTATATCCCGCTTGCGAGGAATCTCCACAACTTGGAGTCTCTCGCCCTTACAAAGATGTTCACAAAGAAGCACGGAGTAAGGGAGGGATGAGCAACGCACACAAGACACAAAATCACAGCAAATACGCACACACAAGACCCAGACTTGAGCTCAAAAGAATATCACGAGGTTCTCACTAGAACGGAGCTCAAGTCACTAAGAATGTCGAACAAGTGCGCAAGAATGAAGTGTGAGTGATCAACAATGCTCAAGGATGCTTGGTGTACTCCTCCATGTGCCTAGGGGTCCCTTTTATACCCCAAGGCAGCTAGGAGCCGTTGAGAGCATTCCAGGAAGGCAATTCTTGCCTTCAGTCGCCTGGCGCACCGGACAGTCCGGTGCACCACCGGACACTGTCCGGTGCGGATTTCTTTCCTTATTTGGCGAAGTCGACCGTTGCAGATTCAGAGCCGTTGGCGCACCGGGCACTGTCCGGTGCACACCAGACAGTCCGGTGCCCCCTTGTGACCGTTGGCTCGGCCACGCGTCACGCGCGGAATCCTCGGCCGACCGTTGGCCCGGCTGACCGTTGGATCACCGGACAGTCCGGTGCACCACCGGACAGTCCGGTGAATTATAGCCGTACGCCGTTAATCACTTCCCGAGAGCGACGACTTTGCCTGTGAACGGCTCACCGGACAGTCCGGTGCACCACCGGACAGTCTGGTGATTTATAGCCGTACACCGCCGTCGAAGTCCCGAGAGCAGCAAGTTAGCCAGAGCCAGCCTGGCGCACCGGACACTGTCCGGTGCACCACCGGACACTGTCCGGTGCACCCAGACTGAGCAGACTTTGGCTAAACGAGCCAAGTCATCTCCAAATTGATTTCTCCTGTTTCCAGCACTTAGACACAATACATTAGTTCTCAAAACAATGTACTAAGTCTAGAAACATACCTTTAGACTTGATTTGCACTTTGTCCATCAATTGGCATAGATTTTCACTTAAGCACTTGTGTTGGCACTCAATCACCAAAATACTTAGAAATGGCCCAAGGGCACATTTCCCTTTCAGAGGTGAGCTCCCAGCTCCCGCCATACATGATGTACAACTTTTTGCGGCGGTCGCTGTCATCTCCGGAGTCGGAATCTCTAGTGAAGACGTCCTTGAGGTCCACCCTGGGTGATTGATACCCGAGTTCTTGCTCTCCCGCGGCCACTTTGTCGTCGTCGACCCTCTCCTTACCAGGCCGGCGACGGGGCGAGGAGCCGTCCTTGGACGACTGCCCATGTTGCTCGCTGACGCGTTTTGTGAGCTTGATGACCTCGCGGCATTCCGAGGCACTGTGGCGAGCATTGGGATGCACTGGGCATGAGCCGCTGTTGCCTCCTTGTGGTTGGGGGCGCTTATTGCGCTCGCCCCGGCCCCCTGTCGCGGCTGCAACAATCGGAGCGGCTGACTGTGGTTTCTCATGGCCACAGTTCTTCTTCTTTTTGCTGTCTTGTACAACGTCACCTGAGCCACCCATCGGGGCGGCCCCGGTCTGTGGCGCCGAGTGCCACGCACGGCCCTCAGCGGCCCTGACGCACTTGCCAGCCAAAGCGAAGAGAGTGGAGACAGTTTCCACGTCATGCGTGGCCAACTTCTCCAACATCTTTTCACCACGCACTCCCTGGCAGAAAGCTGTGATGATGGAAGCATCTAAGATACGAGGGATTGTTCCATGTACCTTGGTGAAGCGGGAAATGAATGCCTGGAGGGTCTACCCAGGTCCCTGCCTCACTGCATGGAGGTGTGCCTCCACACCATGCTGCTGGTAAGCGCTGGCGAAGTTCGCCATGAACTATGCGCAGAGCTCTTCCCAAGAGCAGATGGACCCTGGGGCTAGGTTCATGAGCTAAGTCCGAGCTGGCCCAGACAAAGCTACATGGAGTAGGTCGCCATCACGACGGCATCTCCACCTGCTGCCGTAATGGCGGGGACGTAGACCTACAGGAATTCCGACGGGTTTGTTTTACCGTCGTACTTCTCTGGCAGGTGTGGCCGGAACTTGGATGGCCATGTTGCCACGCAGAGATGGTTCGCTAGGGTGGCGCAGCCCACACCAGCCAACGGGACACCCGTCTAGGGTCGGGCACCCCCTGGGGTCTGCGGTGTGACCGCAGCAAAGTCTTGTTCGAGGTTGCAACCCTCAGGATTTTGGCGATGCTCACGCACCCTCTCTAGTGAGATACGAGCATTCTCGCTCGCCCGCCTGTGGTTGAGCTTGCTTCGCAGGTCCTCTGGCCTCTCCAGAGAGGCCTGTGCATCTTCTACCGCACGCATGCGGTTGAGCTCTGCTCGTAGATCTCTGATCGGCGCAGCCCTCACCGAGGGTGAACGCACCGAGGCCAATGCCCCCTGCTGGCGCCGGGATGGTCGAGGCCTAGACTTAGCCGGGCTAGAGTGCGCCATGTCAAGGAGGCGATCTACGTCGTCACGCCACTACTTCATAGCCCCCGGTGAGGCCGTGGGGCTTGGTGGGTGACGCAACAACTCCCTGGCTGCAGGAAGCGCCCCGGTGGGAGCATCCCTCGATGGAGTTCGGGACGCCTGTGTAGGCGTGTGCTGCTATGTGGGGCGCACAACAGCTGCTCCAAGTGCCGGGCGGCTGGAGCTCAACGGCACAGAAGATGCAACCTCCTCCTCCAGGAGGAAGTCCCCCGCGACCACGTCGCGGTGCTCAACGATGTGAACCATGGCGCCGAGCAGGAAAACAAGCAAAATCCTAATATTGCCCCCCCTACCTGGCGTGCCAAATGTCGGAGATGAAATCTCCGGCCGGGTGGTGGAGTGCACCCACCCTAAATCCTGAGATGAGGAGGGGGCCTAAGCGTTCTGCTTGTTGTGAGATTTTGGAATGTACACAAGAACACGCAAGAGTTTAGAGTGGTTCGGGCCGCTGGAGCGTAATACCCTACTCTACTGTGTGTTGTATTGCTCGTGAGCTTGAGTTGTGTCTTGGAAGACTTGGGTCTGAGAGTCTGAGTGCGTGTGTCTTGTTATGTAGTGTGCCCTCCCTTTTATAGTTCAAGGGGGGCACATACAAGGATACTGAGCCCCGACATGTGGGCCCAGGGACAAAACAGGTGTAGTACTTGGAGCCATTCATCCAGTGCAATCTCCTCGTGCCCTGATATCTGCGATCTCCGTAGCATTGACTTGCAGCAGAAGTTTCCCTAGCAACATACAAGTCATGATGACCAGGGTGCGCGCGCGGTGGTATGGGCGCACACCCGCTGTCTGATTGGACAGGCACGCCGTCTGTAGGGTAGCCTGGTCGTCGCCTGCCAGCGAAGTGGACGGGGCACATTAAATGTCGTGGCGGCACATCACCTGCCAGAAGGGCAGACAGGCGGCACGTCTTTTCCACAATAAATGTAAAGATCGTGTGGCCTAGAGGCCTTACGTCAGGCTCCGCCCCCTGGCTTACGTCACGGGCTCTAGGCCACGTGGCAGCATCGGGTCTCCGCCTGAGCGGGGAGCGGAAGCGCCCTGGTCAAAGTCTTGACAAGCATAAGCGTCAGACCCCTGTACATCTCTATCCTAGGTCAGGGTATTCACCATCCCAGGATCTTGCCGTGGGTGGCCCGGACCTCACTTAGTGGGGTCCAGGTCCCATACGGGACATCGTGGAGGCCCTGGGTCGTACCCGGGGGTCCAGGCCATGTATGCCGGGGTCCGGCACTTTCCATGGGGGTCCGGATCCACTGGTGATATCGTGGTATATGCCACTTTCTCTGGACACATGGCAGCCCTGGAGTCATCCATGTGGTGGGATCGGACGCTGTTTATCACGCGTCTAGGGATAGACAAGTGGGTATCGTGCCTTCACACTGTAGCATGGGGTACCCCTGTTCTAGGGTACCGACAACGGCGATGCCACAGCCAGCCCATATTAGTCTTAGCTATTAAGCATGCATCTAGATCGACACTCTCTCTCGAAAAATCAACTAAGTTGTGATACCCGGTTTGCAAAGAAGAGAAGTTGGGGGTTGTTCTTTTTGTTTTTTTCCCTTATCCGGTTGTTGTTTTGGGGATTTGGAATTTGTGGAAAACATTCACAACTAGGGCAGAAGAATTTATTTGGTTTGGCGCTTGCGATGGGGTCGGGAGCTGTCGCGTGGGCTAGTTGGGCCACGTTTGGTGATTCGGCCCATTATTCCTCCCAAACCCTAGCCCCCCTCCCTCCTAACCCCCTCCCCCTTTGTGCAGCCGCCCCCACTTCCCCCACACCTTGGCCGCCGCCCCCCTTCCCATCTCCTCCTCTCTCAATCCTTGCAGCCACACCACCATACCCTAGCCGCCCCCAATCTCCTCCTCCCAAGGTGCCAATCCTTGCCGCTCGGATCGTCGTCACGTGGTGCGAATCTTCAATCGTTTTGGTGGAGGGAAGAAGGGAGGAATGAAAGGGGGAGAATCCAAGGTGATTTTTGTGTTCATCCCTTGTTCATTTGCGCTGCAATTCCATTGATTAGATGTTGCGTTTGCGATTGGGTAGAGGGGGCTGTCCAGAATTTTAGGTGGTGGATGAACAGCGGTAGTTCTAGCAGTTTCTAGGTTTTTTCGTGAAAAATTAATAGGAATCAGTTTGGGGATCATGTAGAACTTTGTTTTACCTTTCCAACGAGTATTTATGCGCTCAATTTTGAGTTATAAATTAAAAGTTATCAACGTTTGAATCCGGGTAGGTGGCTGTCCAAAAAAACAGATTTTCAGGAGGATGAACAGCAGCAGTATTAGCAGTTTCTGGGGATTTTTCGGGAGTAATTAGTGTTAATCAGTATGAGAATCATGTAGGGCTTTTTCTTATCTTTCCAACAAGTACTTATGCGCTCGAATCGAAATTATATTTTAAAAGTTATCGCTGTTTGAATCCGAGTATATCGCTGCCCAAATCAGAAAAAAACAGATTGCAGGGTTTATTTTGTGGACCGTTTAGAGGTAATTAGATGTTAGAATCTCTACTACTTATTAAGTTAGCAATAGTAGCCTGCCACTTTTGGTTCTGCCACCCGAACTCCCGCCCAACGCGCCACTTTTGGTTCTGCCACCCGAACTCCCGCCCAACGCGCCCTGCGAAAATCTCCAAAATTCTCGCCCAACGCGCCTGCGAATTCCCGCCCAGCAAAAATAAGCGGGGCCGCGAGGATCAAACCCTGGCCATTTCAGCCACCACGCGCAACACAATGCAACAACCAATCTCTTGCTCATATGGCAAGGGCCAACGCTTATAAGCCGCACTATGCCTACTTTACTAGCCGGTATGGTACTAACCATATCTGTAAAGAAAACAACACAACAGTACCGGTGTCCTAGGCTGAATGTTTGGTGCGGCCCATACTCCAGCTATGTTTGGAGCAGCCCATACTCCAGCGACGGACGCCAACTGTCTCCCTTCATTCTTCGGTAACCTCCGCCTTCCGCGACGTCGCGCCCAACCGCTCGCACAGCTCCACTCCCGCGGCTTTCCTCTCCACGATCTCCACTTCTCCACCTTGAATGCGCTGGAGTTCCCCTCCCGCACTTTGCCGACGCCAGAGACATTCGCAACCGCAAGCGCCCCTTCCTCCTTCCTTCATCAGGAGCCGGAGGACCTCGCCGTCCACCACCTCCCCTACTCTCTTCCTCCATCAGCGTGGCGTCGGCGACCTGTCTCGGTCGAGCATCAGCCGAGAAGGAGCAGGTGAGCGGGCATCAGCCGAGCGGAGCGAGCAGGAGCCGGAGGACCTCGCCATCCACAACCTCCCCTCCTCCCTTCCTCCATCGGCGTCGGTGAGGGGTGTTTGTCGCTTGCGGACTGTGCACGCCACCGCAAGCCGGGACTGTGGGCGCCACCGCAAGTAGGTTGGTCGCACTGCGTTTGCGAGTCATCGGATACTGCTCTAACTGTTTTTCTTTCCATGTGCTTGCTTCTCTTGCTCACTGCTCCTCCCTACCCCAGTCTCTGCTGCCGGCGAGCGAGGAGGAACGTGAGGACTCAGACGCACCACCACGTCTGGTCTGCTCCTACCCCCCAATTCTCTGATCCTAAATTGTTTCCCTCACCTGCCTGTCCTCTATGGAAGACATGAGGTTCTGTTCATGTGCTTACTTTGATTATACTGTTTAGCTAGACCCTCACCGTTTAAATGGATTGTAAGTCTGTGATCAATAGCTGCAGGGGGATTACTGTGATTTTAATAATAATCCTCAACCTTCAAGTGTCCTATGACTAATTTCATTAGTCTTTACAGACCAACTACTATACTCTGCAGGGTGTGGTTAGTTTTTTGTTTAATTTGTTTTGTCATTTTCAAATGATGCAGACTAAAAACGCAGATGCCAACTACAAATAGCTTAGTGATATGTTGATGAAATTTTATTTTGCTCTTTGATGTGCTTCATTTTGGCCTTTAAATTAAACAAACTATTTGGGTAGATCATCTATTGGTGTATCTGTGTGCTCTAAATTACTATATTTGTATTTTTCACAGGACACATATTGCTGTTGCTCTGCTTGAACAACTGAAAATCTTGCTTGGGTGTGTTGATTCATAAAGTATTGCCAGCGAGCGAGGAGGAACGCGTGGACGACTCAGACGCGTCGCCAGGTCTGGTATGCTCCTACCCCCCCAATTCTCTGCTCCTAAATTGTTTCACTCACCTGGCTGTCCTCTGTGGAAGACATGAGGTTTTGTTCATGTGCTTACTGTGATTATACTGTTTAGCAAGATCCTCACCCTTTAAATGGCCTGTAAGTCTATGATCAATATCTCAAACAATCCAAAAATTGGGCACCCATTTGCTTGGTGTTTGTCATATCTTTGATGCAGAAAACTATCTAACTGTTTCTTTTCTCTTATCACTTTCCTGCAAGAGATTCTTCAATGCTTAGAACTGAATGCAGTGACATGTACATGTATTTGTTTCGAAGCTCTATGTAGGGGCTTCTACACCAAGTGTACACACACCTATTCGTATATTGGCTCATGGATCATATGCGATTCATGATATAACATCGACGTTATGGTTCAATTATCGTGATATATGTTCCCGTTGCAACGCACAGGCACTCACCTATAAACAAAAAAAGAAACAACAGATCAACCTATACTTTGACACGGTTAACTGTGATATGAGCTACATTTTTATGCTGTTGGAATGAACAGCCGATACAATATGCAGACTAAATGTTTACAAGTGAAATATAACAATAAACCTGCTGCTGTAGCGCTGAGGAAGCAGGTCATCGCTGTCGACGGTGACATCCGCCATAGCTTGGAACACCAGGGGCAACTGCGGTGGGTGTGACTGAGTCGGAGCAGATAAGTGAATCCTGAGCTCTGCTCCATCAGTGTGCGTTGAGCAGAGGGCGGGCGCACACAGGAGCAGAGCGAATGACCCATGTTCTTCATCTCTGAAGTGGACCTAGAGGTATAAAATGGGTGTTGTTGATTTTGAATTACTCACCATTATTTTGTTCTTTCCATTCAATGTGCAGGTATAATACTAGCATGTGCTAATGGACTTGACTGTGCTATAAAGAGGTAAAAGAGTGTACATCTGACAAACCACCTTGGCTTATTTATTGATGTAAGTTTGGTTAACTGTGCATGCAAATTTATTTTTTCTACAAAAGCCATCATGATTTTTTCCTACAAACCCCACCATATGTTTCTGTTGTTTCTCGGCACGATGCATAATGGTAAGGGTTTCTGTCCACTGGAAGTTGTGCAGGTTTAGCTCTTACATTTCGTTCACGAAATTTGCAATGTCATTTCTTGCAGATGTGCTTCAATGCATTTGACGAGGAAGCTGACCTCGATGTTCTTGTTGCCCCCTTTTTTTATGTTACATACTTGCGATGCAGCTCTGGAGCCCTTCTTCAGCACAGCTGCTACTCAGTTTATCCTTGGACAGCAAGTTCCCTTCTCTCTTTTTTGGAAGGGGTTATCTGTGGATGTATTATGTCATTGAGTGCGCTGCTGATCTACAAGTTTTTGTTTTAATTTTCCTTTCCTTTTTAATGCAGGAAACTCGAATACAATAGTGGCTCTTGCTGGGAACAAGGCTGATTTGTTAGATAAAGGTGGGATTCTATTTCTAATGCCCCTGCAGCTTCTGTAAGCAGAGGATCCAATTATTGTACTACAGCAGTGTAGCCTGTTCAGATTTGAGCTTGTTCGGCCATTAATAGTGTTTAGAAGCCTAACAGAGTGATTCTGTGTTGATGGCACACACTTGACACCTGGAGTGGTATCACCTGTAAGAAGAGGGTACCGGTTATTTTGTCGTGATCCAGCAAGTCACAATATGTTCTGAAACAAAGTAGCTAGAGCAGTAGAGCACACATGTGAGTTCAAGCAAACAGAATTATCATGAGACATACCCTATGGTGGTGGGGTTGATTCAACAATAAGAATAGTATTAGATGCATGCACTAAAATGAAACTGCAATTTAAAGCTCCTTGCAAACTCTACAAATGTTTTGAAACGGTGGATAGCAAGTGCATATGCTAACTTACCAAAAGATGATAAGGAAATATTTTTTTCAAATATGCATGAGAGCAGCAAGTGCCCTCATATTGGATATGAGTGCTATTCATAACAATTATCACCAGAAACTTGACAGGTTTTCTCCTTTTAATTATTGGACCACAATGGAAAGAAGAATACTCTAGAATTTTTTTCTCCTTTGGATGGAATTAGAATATTCACACAAAAAACTTAGAAAAGGCCTCCAAACAAATATTGCAATTAAGACGAGCAAATAATGTTACCTTTTCAGCCACTTTGGTCTTCCAGGCTTCTTATTTGTTGTTGTTGGTACAGGAACAGATTGAGATGCATCAGATTGAAGAGAAGAAGAGTTCATTCTAGAATCATCAGGTTGACTAGCAGGTTTCAGCAGAAGTGACAATCCATCCAAACTTAGAATTTCAGTGCAGTTGATCGAAAACTTCGGTTCTCTCACAGCATCATGTTCTGACAGGAAATCCTGGAAAGCTTCAGAGACCCAGAATTCTGGTATGTTGAGCAAGGTATCGCTGCACCAGACTGCGACGGCTCTGCCTCCTTGTGGTCATCTGCCTGTTCTTGGTTGGGGTTGTCAATGATGTCGGCTTTGAGAATGAAGGGACTGCACTGAACGCCCCAGGAATTCCTATTGCAATTGGATTATATCTATATGGTTACTGCTACTCAGGGCATGGGGTTTTTCCAAATATCTATTCCTCCCTGAAGATTCGCAACCAGTTTCCTTCAATTCTTTTTACTTGGTAATCATTTTAACCGGGATGATCCCACACTAATGCACATTCAATGATTATTATTGTTGGAAATGCAGCACTCACATCTGTTTTCTGTTTCTTGTCAGTATTGGGCTGTCTACCTTTTTGTATGCTGGTGCTGCAGTGATGGGATACAAAATGTTTGGTGAAGCCACAGAGTCCCAATTCACACTCAACTTACCAGATAATTCTGTCATTTCTAAGATTGCTGTTTGGACAACGGTAATTGTTGCTTGATAAACCTTTTCAAATTCCTCTTTCACCCCCTTCGTCTCAAATTAAATCAACTTCTAAAGTTATCCTAAGTCAAACTATTTTAAGTTTGATCAACCTTATAGAAAAGAACACCAATATTTATAACACCAAATTAGTATCACTAGATACACTATGAAATATATTTCATAATATACTTATTTGGTGTCATGGATGTCATTATAATATCATATAAAGTTGGTCAAACCTAAGATAGTTGACTTAGGGTGACCCTAAGAATTAATTTATTTTGAAATGGAGGTAGTAAGAAAAAGGGCCTGACCTTGTTGTTTAATAATAATTAATCACCTCTCGATGCTTACTGCAGGTGGCAAATCCAATAACCAAATATCCTTGGTGTGCCAATTGATAGTCTCATAAAAAATGGAACAAATGTTTCTTTATGTCCAAGTATATTTTAGTACATAGAGTTAGTTAACTACTTAGATTCAAAAGTAAAAAGGGTACACTGGAAATCTTGCTGAAACATTTCTCCCAAGCTCCTCTAAAATACAGTCGGGTTCTTCATTCCTTTGAGGATACCATACACGTTTTACTACATCCTCAGATCATTGCAATATTGTTCGCTTACTTTCCTTAATGAATAAACACATATGCATTAACTATTATTCCATTGGCTATGAGTTTGGAAGAGCTGCTGCCACCAAACCAACAAAAGTATTCTACAATAATCATGCTTAGATCATCTCTGGTGATATCAACCCTCCTGATTGCTCTATATGTGCCTTTCTTTGGTAAGTGCATAGTATTTAATCCTCAAAGATCGCCAACCGACATACCATCCTAATCATTTGCATCTTAACTTTTGATAGGACTTGTGATGGCCTTGGTTGGTTCTTTGTTTGCCATGCTTGTGGTAAGATTTTCATGTCCAGCTCAGATATCCTAGCCTACAAATTGGTGAGTCTCAAATATGTTTTTTTTGTTGTAGACCTACATTTTGCCTTGCGCGTGTTTTTTGGCGATCCTCAAGACAAAAGTAGGGTGGCATCAGGTATGAAAATCATGCAAATATTTCTGATCCAGTGTTCTATTCTTTCAAGTTTGTAAGCAGCGCTTTAGTGAGAAATTGACTGAAAGAGGAATGCTAAAGGTTGAGCATAAGACATGATCATATTCTTATGCATATGATTGACTGAAATAGGTCCCAATTAGAACTGGGTAATATCAGCAAGGCTTAGAGAATCATGCAACCTCTATACAATTATATTTATGGTCTGTTTAGATCCTTTCATTTGGGCTGTATTGGAATCTACTTGGCAACTAGGCTATTTGACTTACAATTTGATACTCCACTTCTCAAATACAGGCCTGTATAAAATTCAGAGGGTAAGACATGGAATAAATGTTTCTGTTATATAAATAGACATGCTACTGATTTTAAGTGAACACTAGACACACTACGAAATGTAGAATTGTGCATTCTATACTGACCGCATCTGTTTGATTCGCAGATAGCAGCTTGCTCGTTCATCATAGTTGTCGGGGTTTGCTGTGCCTACGTGGGAACATACTCGTCCCTGTCGAAGATAATCCAGAACTACGCATAGCACAGCTGTTCCTGTGATCTTGTATATGCATCTGCCCGACAAAATCATGTGTGTGCTATATGGGCCAAACATATGTACAAGATAAAAGTTTACCATTCAATTCACTCAGATGTATAATAAATTACTAGGAGAGTGCCCGTGCGTTGCAACGGGAACGTATAAAAGCACGATAAACTATGTGGCAAATCGAGAAGTTTTACATATACCAGTGTTCTCGATTTGTATATCAGCTATGCTTCCTGTGGAGCATGGAAGCGAACGCAAGCCAGCCTTTTGTATTAGTGCATTCTGTTCAGTTCTTACTTGATCATCCCGTGTTCTCGCGTGTGCCATGGCCGAGTGGCAAGCTCAACACTGGTATTATTGTCTTGTCTCAAATGAAGTCCGGTTCCACAAGTTAACCGAAAATCTTCATGGGTGATAGCTGTGTCAGATTCTTCCACGCATAGGGCAAGTAATGCAAGTGATAGCTGTGTCAGTTTACCCCCATTTTCTTGGGCATCACTTGTCTCAAATGAAGTCCATTGAAGGTTTGCAGTTTATGTTCCGTGGCATCGCACGGGCACTCTCCTAGTTTAATCATAAATTGTATACAAAACTTGTGGGGAATTTTATGTAGTTGTCTCTGGAGTTTTTGTTTGACACCACTGCTGTCTTAATTTTTAAGTTATGGAATTGTTAAGTAGCGCCGCTGCAGTTTGATTGGTGAGGGGAGAATTGTTACCCGCGGCGGGGTTTGAGATTGTGCGTAGGTGCGGCGTTGTCTTTGAAGTTTTTTTAAGTGAATTTGGTGCACTAAGTTGGGTGTCAAAAACAGGTGGTGGACTTCCGGATCGTTCTTAGGGATTTGCCCAAACTTCTGGTGAAGGCAAGTAAAACTGTGATGGTTATTCCGTCTGTCAGATGAGGAGTCTTATACTTGATTATGTTGTGCTGTTGTGTTCATATTCCTATTTTTTTTATTGAGTGTCATCATTTTAAAATGTTCATGTTTCATGGGTTTCATATGTTGAGTTGAGGTTTGATTATGTTACTCAAATGGTTATTATGTGGAATGGGTGGAAGTATATGTCTAGCACATTTTATTTGGGAAGAACTCATGATGTTGTCATGCATAATGCACTCATCACCCATTGCATTGAAGTTTTGTCGCGATCTTATGGTCCGACCGTACCGGTACATTGAGCATCATATGTTGCCCGAGAAGGGGTATGATGCAGCTTCATATCCTTAGAGATATGGAGGCAGAAGTCATTATTGCATCTGTAGCCATGTGCATTCATGGGAGAGGTGTGGAATATATTATGTGGATGTGGATAATCTGGACTTGTGCATGGGGATTCTTTTTGGCGTTAAGTAATTGGTTACTTGTTTACTTGCTGCAATTTAATGTTCAAAAAGAAGTTTTGAACCACGTGGTTGTTTAAGTACAGTTGATTTACAACGTCCAATTTGTTGTTGCTATGTTTACTTGCTGAGATGTGTCATCTCACATCTTGCATTGTTTGATGCAGGCACCTAATTTCTGCTTTTGGGAAACAGAGGGATGTAGCAGCATGGCCACTACACCTTTAATAAAGGAACCACCACTTAATAATGTTGTTAATCAGAGAGGGTCAAGTCTAGTGAATTACTTTGTTCTTGGTTGAGCGTTTGTTTTGGGGTGGGCTGAGTTCCTCTTCTCATTCATTTTGCTTCTGTTGGGTCATGAATGTGTTTTACCACCTTTGCATTTAGATTCTACTATGTGAATTATCTGTCTTTATATCCTGTATGAATTACAGGTTTCCCCTCCATGTTATGCTAGTTTCAAAGGAGGTGCTGCCGGATTTTGCAATATTTTCTCTCTTTATTACATCTCTTGTGTTGAGTAAGTTTGGTGGGAGGAGTTTTGGTAATATCCATTGTGTGTGACCAGTGGGGTGTTACAGTTGGTATCAGAGGAATAGGCTGTAGGTCCTAGCAAGTGGAGTAATAATAAATTGACACACTGCACATGTAGGATGGGATTTCTGGCTTGCTATTGATATGTTATGTTATTGTCTGTGCTAGTTTGACATTATCTGAAGAGATGTTATGCCAATCTTATGTACTTATTATTCTCATCCCTGTGGCTGCAGCTATGCCGCCTCGTAGGGCTCGGGGTAGTCCGCAAGCTCCTAGTGGGGACTCGATGAGTCTGGCGGCAATGTTAGCCGCGATGCAGGCCATGCAACAGGAGTTGGCCCTTCTGAGGCAAGCCATTCCTGTTGCCCCTAGGGGTGCTGCTCAGGGTGCTGGTGGTGGAGAAGTGCCCGGGGGCGCTGTCCCTGCGGGTGCTGTTCCAGGTGGCGGGGCCGAGGTGCCTCTTCCAGTCAGTGGTCTTTCTCTTATGCAGTGGATGGGCATGAAGTTAGATTCGTTTGATGGCAGTGGTACTTCGGTCGAGGCGACAGATTGGTTGACTTATGTGGAGGATAAGATGAATGTCTTCGAGATTGCATATGGAGATCGGGTTCGCTTTGGCACACAGTTGCTGAAGGGAGAGGCTCAAATTTGGTGGAGAGGCGTGCAGGTAGCGCACTCCTCCTCACCAGGAGTCCTGTCTTGGGATGTTTTCATCAGGCAGTTTGAAAGGAGATTCTACCCGGTCACCTTCCTGGAGAAAATGAAGATTGACTTGCAGTCCTACAAGCAGGAGAAGAAGTCTGTCACAGAGTATGAGGTGGGCTTCAACAAGATGGTCCGCTTTGTCCCTCATGTGGCTTATAATGAGATGGAGAAGGCGAGCCAGTTCCGTCAGGGTCTGAAGCCTTCTATCAGGCATGCTCTGGGGGCCTTTCCGTTGGTGGACTTCCGTACCACGGTGGAGCAGGCACTGGGTGTGGAGATGCAACACCAGTATACCATGGAGTCGCAGAAGTCTTCGGGTGTTGATCAGCCTCGTAGCCAGGACGCGAGGAGGGGCAACACTGGAGGTCCAGCCCATAAGAGGGGCAAGTCTCAGCATCAGCACCACCATCCTTACCGTGGCAAATCTTCTGACTCGGGTACTTTGGGAGGAAGTACTTAGAGGTTTCGGGCCATTCCTAAGCCCGGGCTGGGGCTGGTGTGTTTCCGCTGTGGTGATGCGCATCGCCGTGCAGTGTGCCAGTGGAGTGGCAGGTGTTCTATCTGCAGTCAGGACCATAAGGATGTGTGTGTAGGAGGAATCCTAATGGGAAGCTCAGATGGGAGCCGGTGACTTCCTCCTCTTCTCAGGGCACCATCAACATGATGTCAAGTGCTGAGCAGCAGTTTTCAGTTCCTCTTCCTCCGCAGCAGTTCTATGTGCCTGGGACTTCTCAGTTCGTGCCGATGCAGGGTTTTCCTCAGTATCAGGCCGTGCCTACTCCTGCACCGTCTACTCCTATGCCATCTCAGTTTGGAGCTCCGTGCCAGCCTCATCCGGTGGTTCAGTGGGGTTCTTCTGTTAATTTCACTCCGGGAGCATTCTCTTCTGCGGGTATTTCTGGAGCTTATGTGCTACCCACTGCGGATGGCAGGGAGCAAGGAGACGTGGTGACAGGTACGATTTCAGTTGATTCGTTTGCAGCCCATGCTCTTTTTGACTCTGGCGCTAGCTATTCGTTTGTTTCAGAGGATTTTGTGTCGCGGGCTGGTCTTTCGGTGCAGAGGTTGGGTCACCCAATTTTGGTTAGATCTGCTAATGGCTCCATTAGTAGCTGTTCAGTTTGTCAGGGGTGTTCCATCATTCTTGCTGATGAGGTCTTTTCGGCCAATCTGGTGGTGATTTCCTTGGGGGCATTCGATGTTATCTTGGGTATGGATTGGTTATCCCACTATCGAGCGGTTATATCCTGCTTCTAGAAGACAGTGTTATTGCAGGCGCCGTCGGGTAAGGAGGTGGTATTCTTGGGAAGTTCCCCGAAGTTCACGTTATCCTTGTTGGCGCAATTGCTTCTTGATCGCCGGTCAAGAAGTCGAGGATCTTTTTCTCCATGGTGGTGGAGGGTGAGGCTGTCTTGCGGGTGCAGGACATCCGGGTGGTGTGTGACTTTGCTGACGTGTTTCCGATAGAGCTTCCAGGCATTCCTCTAGAGCGCGATGCAACTTTTGAGATTAAGCTGATCCCGGGTACGCAACCTATTCATAAGGCCCCATATCGAATGGCCCCAAAGGAGCAGATTGAATTGAAGCGGCAATTGGATGATCTGCTGGCTAAGGGTTTCATTAGGCCTAGCAGGTCTCCCTGGGCTTCCCCAGTATTGTTTGTTGAGAAGAAGGATAAAAGCAAGCGGCTGTGTGTGGATTATCGCGCTTTGAATCAAGTGACAATCAAGAATAAATATCCGCTTCCCCGAATTGAGGTCCTCTTTGAGCAGTTGAGGGGTGCCCAGGTGTTCTCCAAAATTGATTTGAACTCTGGTTATCATCAATTGAGGATTCGTGAGGAGGATATTGAGAAGATTGCCTTTTGCACCAGGTATGGGCATTATGAGTTCATAGTCATGTCTTTTGGCTTAACTAATGCCCCTGCTGCCTTTATGGAAGCAATGAATAGGATGTTGCATGAATTCCTGGACAATTTTGTGGTCGTGTTCCTGGATGATATTTTGATTTATTCGAAGACCGAGGCCGAGCATGAACAGCTTCTCCGTCTCGTTCTGGGTGCCCTAAGGAAGAATCAATTCTATGGCAAGTTGAAGAAGTGTGCCTTTTGGCTATCCAAAGTGGCTTTCCTGGGGCACGTGATTAATCAGCAGGGTATTGCGGTTGATCCCAAGAATGTTGCAGCTGTAGTGGAGTGGAAGAGACCTTCTAGTGTCTCTGAAATCTGAAGTTTCTTGGGGCTCGCTGGATATTATCGGCGCTTCGTACCAAATTTTTCCAGCATTGCTAAGCCTTTGACTAGACTCTTGGAGAAGGGTGTTCCCTTCGTCTGGTCCGGCGATTGTGAGGGCAATTATCAGTCATTGAAGAGCAAGTTGGTGGACGCCCCTATCCTAGCGTTGCCTGAGAGCGGTAAGCGTTTCACAGTTTATATGGATGCTTCACGTATTGGTCTTGGCTGTGTGTTGATGCAGGAAGGTAGAGTGATTGCTTATGGCTCAAGGCAGTTGAGGAGGCATGAGGGGAATTACCCAACTCATGATCTTGAATTGGCCGCGGTGGTTTTTGCTCTAAAGTCGTGGAGGCATTACCTTTATGGCGAGGCTTGTGACATTTACACCGATCACAAAAGTCTCAAGTATATTTTTACTCAGAAGGAGCTGAATTTGAGGCAGCGTCGGTGGCTGGAATTGATTAAAGATTATGATTTGTCCATTCATTATCACCCGGGGAAGGCTAATGTGGTGGCTGATGCCCTTAGCAGGTCCGGGGTTCCAAAGGTGGCCTTGCCGTTGATCGCTGATCTGGACCGTTTGGGGATTGCTTTGTGTTATGTCGGCACCGCTAGCGAGGAGACTCAGATGCTTATTCAATCCTCTCTCATGGAGAGAGTGCGTGTAGCTCAGCAGCAGGATCGTCTATTTCAGGAAGCTCGAAAGAGGGTTGGTGATGGTAAACCGCGGGAGTTCACCATTGATGAGAATGATTTGGTTCGTTTCAGGGGCCGTCTTTGTGTGCCTCAGAAATCAGAGGTGAAGCTAGATATCCTGCGAGAAGCTCATAAAACGCCTTACACCGTCCATCCTGGCGAAACCAAAATGTACCGAGATTTGAAGCAAAACTTCTGGTGGAAGCGGATGAAGGTTGACGTTTCTAAGTATGTGGCCGCCTGTGAAGTATGTCAGCGCGTGAAGGCCGAGCATAAGTGGCCTGCAGGTTTGCTGAAGCCATTAGAAATTCCAGAGTGAAAATGGGAGCATATCACCATGGATTTTGTGGTGGGTCTACCTCGTTCCCCTCGTGGCAGGGATGCTATTTGGGTGGTAGTGATCGCTTGACTAAGTCTGCGCATTTTATTCCCATGAAGACCACAAATTCAGCTTCAGATTTGGTTCCCTTGTATATGAAGGAAGTAGTCAGACTTCACGGGGTACCTAAGTCTATTGTTTCTGATTGAGACTCCAAATTTGTATCCAAATTCTGGGAGAGTCTCCATAGTGCATTGGGCACCAAGCTTTCGCTTAGTGTCGCTTTTCACCCTCAGACGGATGGTTAGTCAGAGCGAACAATCCAAACCTTGGAAGATATGTTGCGTGCTTGTGTTCTGTCATGGAAGGGTAGCTGGGAGGAACATCTTGCACTAGCATAGTTTGCTTATAACAACAGCTACCAGGCTAGCATCAAGATGGCACCATTTGAGGCTTTGTATGGCAGGCGGTGTATCTCTCCTCTGTGCTGGGAGACTTTGGGAGAGAGATCCCTGGTTGGTCCTGATTGGGTTCAACAAACTTCTGAAAAGGTTCAGGAAATTCGTCAGAATATTTTGGCAGCTCAGAGTCGTCAGAAGAGTTATGCTGATGTGAGGAGGCGGGATCTGGAATTTGCTATGGGTGACCAAGTCCTTCTCAGGGTATCACCCACTAAGGGAGTTGTTCGGTTCGGTGTCTCTGGGAAGCTCAGCCCGAGATACATTGGACCGTTCACTATCTTGTCCCGAGTGGGCAGCCTGGCTTATCGCTTGCTACTGCCGGATTCCATGGCAGGGGTACACCCGATTTTTCATGTCTCTATGTTGAGGAAGTTCTTGCGGGATCCGGACCATCAGATTAAGATGGAACCAATTGCGGTGCTGCAGAATCTGACTCTGGAGTGTCATCCGGTGCGTATATTGGAATTCTCGGAGCGTGTATTGAGGAAGAGATCAATTAAGTATGTCAAGGTCTTATGGACTAATCAGTCTGAGCGCGAGGCTACGTGGGAACTTGAGGAGCTGATGCGGCAGAAGTACCCGGAACTTTTCGTTGAGGGTAAGTGTTGTTGATTCATTAATCTTATCTTTTGTCATTCCGATAGAAGCGTCAGAATTCGAGGTCGAATTCTTTTTAAGAGGGGTAGAGTGTGATACCCGGTTTGCAAAGAAGAGAAGTTGGGGGTTGTTCTTTTTGTTTTTTTTCCCTCATCCGGTTGTTGTTTTGGGGATTTGGAATTTGTGGAAAACATTCACAACTAGGGCAGTAGAATTTATTTGGTTTGGCGCTTGCGATGGGGTCGGGAGCTGTTGCGTGGGCTAGTTGGGCCGCGTTTGGTGATTCGGCCCATTATTCCTCCCAAACCCTAGCCGCCCTCCCTCCTAACCCCCTCCCCCTTTGTGCAGCCGCCCCCCCCACTTCCCCCACACCTTGGCCGCCGCCCCCCTTCCCATCTCCTCCTCTCTCAATCCTTGCAGCCACACCACCATACCCTAGCCGCCCCCCCAATCTCCTCCTCCCAAGGTGCTAATCCTTGCCACTCGGATCGTCGTCACGTGGTGCGAATCTTCAATCGTTTTGGTGGAGAGAAGAAGGGAGGAAGGAAAGGGGGAGAATCCAAGGTGATTTTTGTGTTCATCCCTTGTTCATTTGCGCTGCAATTCCATTGATTAGATGTTGCGTTTGCGATTGGGTAGAGGGGGCTGTCCAGAATTTTAGGTGGTGGATGAACAGCGGTAGTTCTAGCAGTTTCTAGGTTTTTTTCGTGAAAAATGAATAGGAATCAGTTTGAGGATCATGTAGAACTTTGTTTTACCTTTCCAACGAGTATTTATGCGCTCAATTTGGAGTTATAAATTAAAAGTTATCATCGTTTGAATCCGGGTAGGTGGCTTCCAAAAAAACAGATTTTCAGGAGGATGAAGAGCAGCAGTATTAGCAGTTTCTGGAGATTTTTCGGGAGTAATTAGTGTTAATAAGTATGAGAATCATGTAGGGCTTTTTCTTATCTTTCCAACAAGTACTTATGCGCTAGAATCGGAATTATATTTTAAAAGTTATCGCTGTTTGAATCCGAGTATGTCGGCTGCCCAAATCAGAAAAAAATAGATTGCAGGGTTTATTTTGTGGACCGTTTAGAGGTAATTAGATGTTAGAATTTAATCATAAATTGTATACAAAACTTGTGGGGAATTTTATGTAGTTGTCTCTGGAGTTTTTGTTTGACACCACTGCTGTCTTAATTTTTAAGTTATGGAATTGTTAAGCAGCGCCGCTGCAGTTTGGTTGGTGATGGGAGAATTGTTACCCGCGGCGGGGTTTGAGATTGCGCGTAGGTGCGGCGTTGTCTTTGAGGTTTTTTTAAGTGCATTTGGTGCACTAAGTTGGGTGTCAAAAACAGGTGGTGGACTTCCAGATCGTTCTTAGGGATTTTCCCAAACTTCCGGTGAAGGCAAGTAAAACTGTGATGGTTATTCCGTCCGTCAGATGAGGAGTCTTATACTTGATTATGTTGTGCTATTGTGTTCATATTCCTATTTTTTTTATTGAGTGCCATCGTTTGAAAATGTTCATGTTTCATGGGTTTCATATGTTGAGTTGAGGTTTGATTATGTTACTCAAATGGTTATTATGTGGAATGGGTGGAAGTATATGTCTAGCACATTTTATTTGGGAAGAACTCATGATGTTGTCATGCATAATACACTCATCACCCATTGCATTGAAGTTTTGTCGCGATCTTATGGTCCGACCGTACCGGTACATTGAGCATCATATGTTGCCCGAGAAGGGGTATAATGCAGCTTCATATCCTTAGAGATATGGAGGCAGAAGTCATTATTGCATCTGTAGCCATGTGCATTCATGGGAGAGGTGTGGAATATATTATGTGGATGTGGATAATCTGGACTTGTGCATGGGGATTCTTTTTGGCGTTAAGTAATTGGTTACTTGTTTACTTGTTGTAATCTAATGTTCAAAAAGAAGTTTTGAACCACGTTGTTGTTTAAGTACAGTTGATTTACAACGTCCAATTTGTTGTTGCTATGTTTACTTGCTGAGATGTGTCATCTCACATCTTGCATTGTTTGATGCAGGCACCTAATTTCTGCTTTTGGGAAACAGAGGGATGTAGCAGCACGACCACTACACCTTTAATAAAGGAACCACCACTTAATAATGTTGTTAATCAGAGAGGGTCAAGTCTAGTGAATTACTTTGTTCTTGGTTGAGCGTTTGTTTTGGGGTGGGCTGAGTTCCTCTTCTCATTCATTTTGCTTCTGTTGGGTCATGAATGTGTTTTACCACCTTTGCATTTAGATTCTACTATGTGAATTATCTGTCTTTATATCCTGTATGAATTACAGGTTTCCCCTCCATGTTATGCTAGTTTCAAAGGAGGTGCTGCCGGATTTTGCAATATTTTCTCTCTTTATTACATCTCTTGTGTTGAGTAAGTTTGGTGGGAGGAGTTTTGGTAATATCCATTGTGTGTGACCAGTGGGGTGTTATATAAGTAGAGTTTGCCATCTAATACACCCTTAAAAGCTAATGAACCATCACTCCTTCTAAAGACAGATACATCAACATTTGTAAACAGACAATTGTAACCCATGTGACACAATTGACTTACAGACAGGAGGTTGTACCCGAGCGACTTGTGACACCCTAGTGTCAATGAGGGTTCTTTTTTAAGCTAACCCAAACCATTATCACATGTGAACCAAATAAGGAGTGAACACCAAAAACAATTATTAAGAAGAAAGGTTGAAGTGAGTCTTTTATCTTAAGAAATTCTCCTTAATCATGTCATGAATCTCAAGGTAAGAAAAACTCTCAAACCCTAATTAACCCTAAGTGGACCATTTAAACACATTGAGGGAATATGGGAAAAGAATTGGTAAAGAAATACAAATTTTGGTAAAAACCAAATTACAAAGTTTTAGTTCACTAAATAACAAACAAAATATAGTAAGAAAGTTTTGCCATTTGAATTGTTCAAAATCCCCAAATCAGCCCCTGAATTAATGCACTTGAGAAAAATTCAGAAATCTGAATTTCAGCCCCTTTCCAAAGATCAACTACGTTCTCTATTTTTCAAAACTTGAATCAAACAATTCCAAATAGCAAAGTGACACCAAATTACCTTGAACACACCGTGACAAAGTTTGGAAACCTATCTCCACCGTTTGACACAATTTTGACATGGTTTTACCTCGGGACTCGACCTTGTGACACTGCCACCTTTGTGACGCGACAACTCTCTGTACACAGCCCCAAACCGCTCGACTTCCACATATAAACGACAAAGCTAAGTCAGGAGACCAAATCTTGTGTAGTGATCATGCCCAAATCCGCGAAGATTGCCAACCTATGAGCGTTTAAACTCGGGCAAAAGCAAAGAGCCACGTGCTCGATGCCGTGTCAGGCCGGCCGAGCGTGGACTGGCCACGACAGCGCACCCCGCGCATGGTCGTCCCGCCCCGTGCGTTTGCACCTCGCCCCCTGCCTATAAATACCCCAGAAGCCATAGCCGTTTGCACTCGCGCACCCAAAGCCCCGCCCGAGCCAGAGATCACCGGAGTTCGGCGTGGACAGCGAGCACCTCCGCCTGCCATCTTTGCCCGAGCGCGGCCGTGGTGGCTAGTCCTTTCTGTTGACCCCCAGCCTCACCCTAGCCCCTGGATAGCTTCCCCGAGAGGCTGTGAAGCTTCTCCACGCTTGAGCAGAGGCATTGCCTCACTGGAGAGGCGAATTCACCCTCGCCGGACTTCGGCCACCCGCCACCGCGCGTGGACCCAACAATCCGTTGAGCCATTCTCCAATTCCTTGCACCCCTGTCCTCCTTAACCTCTGGTGAAGCTCTTTGACCGGTTCACTTGGACTATCGCACCGTGAGCAGGCCGGATTCCTTGCCGCCGACGAGCATCTCCGCCTGCGCACGTGGACCGGCCGACTCCGACCATTCCTGACGGCGACCCACACATCGCCGTGATCCTCAGGACCTCCCCTACGCCCTCGACCACCTCACTGGAGCAGTCTCGCCGCCAGTAAGCCCCTCCGCCCCTTTCTTCCTCCGCGGCCACTGTTCCATTAGGGAAGGACCGCAGGTTTGATTCCACGAAACCCTAGGGGGTTTTCTACAGAGCCTTAGACTCATGTGAATAGTGCACCGAGGACCTGTCTGTAATACACTTAAAACCTTTCTCTAGGGACCCCAGTGCAAAACTGTTTTTCCTTTATCCATTTCTATTTAATCTTTTTAAATTCAGCATAAGACTTAGGAAATTCATATCTTGAGTTATATTCCACCAAATTTAGTCAAACCAATTTTGCTGGATTTAAAATATTATGGACTATCGATTAAAAATGCTAAACCTTATGGTTTTTGTATTGATTTTTAGAGTTTAGAAGTAAATAAGGAACTGTCCCAAACCTTGTTAGAATAAAGAAAAATAGTTATGCTTCTGTGCCAAACTTAAGAAAATTTGTAGAAGTCCAAAACCCACTAAGACACTGTTTAAAAGTAATGACCACCCCAGTATTGAAGATTTAAACAAGGTTATCTATTAAAAGCCATTTTGCCCAAAACTTAAGAAAATAAGAAAGGTACTAGAAAATAATGAACAGTGAATGCAATTATTTTTCCTAGTCTACTTAGTAATAAAGAACCTAGAAAAATAAAGGGAACCCTAGTCCAGAACAAATTCAAGATGAAATGTTTTATTAAGCACTAATCAAGCTAGAAAAACAATTATTAGAATTATGAAAACAATTTCAAAATTGTTAAGAAAAATCCAGTGGACTTATAACCACTATGACACCACTACAAAAATGACAAACACCCCAGTCCATCATTTTAAGTAGGGTAAACAAATAAAACTTGATATTAAGCCATATTTCAATTAAATCATAAGCAAGCCAAAAAGTGTGCAATAGTGGGCAAATAAATTTTTACCAGATTAATATTGAAGTAAGCCACCAGAGAAAAATGCAAAACCCAATTGAAAGCTACAAGTAATACCATTGCCAATACTTCATGAAAAAAGCCATTAAATTCAAGAAATCCCTACCACCCTCTCCCTAAAGCAAAAAGTTATCAAAATTCAGAATGATTGCTCTTGCACAAAGAAGAAGATAGGAAAAATTAGAAATCTGTTGTTTGATATTTTTCAAATATAGTGGAAGTAGAAAGCACCCCTTTGGCTAGAAACTTTGGAAAATCATAGTAAAATAACTAATGAGAATTAGTGGCTAAAATTTGTATAAAGTCATGTTATAACACCTAAATGCCAGCAAAAGTAAGTCTTAGAGAATAATCCACTGTAGAAAGGGAGTTGTAGTTCAAAACACCCCCTCTGCCCTAATATTTGATAATTTTATACAGAGAGAACCCCTCACTGTTTAAGCCCCAAATTTTAAGACAGAAACTTATACACCAATAAGAAGCCACTGTAATTTTTGCAGAATTTTTGGAAATTTATTAAGCTACCTTGTAGTTCAAACTCACCTTAAAAGCATAAGAGAAATAGAAATAAAGAAGAGAGAATAATAAATCTCACTCTAAAGATTCAGCTAGAATCCCTAATAAACTCTCACTAAGACATTAGAGGGAAATCAGTAGAACACCAAAATAAACTTACCAATTTGCTAACCAAGCTTGACCCTAATTTGCTAAGTAGGCCACAAGAATCTTCAGTAGCAAGATTAAGCTCTACTTTATTAAATTGATCATTCACCATCAAAGTTTAATTGCTAAACTGCATATCATACCATGTGTAAGGAAAATGGACCCCGGGCCATTTGGCTAATTGAGTTTTGGTGTTTGATGATCAACACAATCCGTGAACTAATAAGTTATCTAGTGTTTGTGTTTGTAGTTCACAGGATGCAAGATCTAGTTGGACTAAGGAATTGGGGAAAGCAACACCACAAAAGAAGACATTAAAAAGATCTAAGAAAAGTCCAAGTGTGTTGCCTGCGGACTGTCTGTGCGTGGAGCACCGGACTGTCCGGTGGCACACCGGATTGTCCGGTGCTCACACGCCGGACCGTCCGATGCACCAAAGGAACTGCAGCCCAACGGCTAGTTCCAGGTGGCACTCGGAGAAAAGACCACCGGACTGTCCGGTGTGGAAAGCCTGCAGCACCAACGGTCACCTGCTCTAACAGGGCAACGGCTAGGCGCACCGGACAGGCTACAGTGTGCTGTCCGGTGCACCATCGGACTGTCCTGTGTGTCACAGAGAACATCAGCTTTTCTCCAATGGCTATTTTGGAGTTGGGGCCTATATATACTTCACCCAACTGGCCATTTGAAGGTGTGGGAGCCCAAGCAACATACCAAGGCATATTGTAGACATTTCCAAGTGCTCAAACACCCAAGTGCTTAATAGAATCACTCGGTGATTAGCGTAGGTGCTTTGTGAAGTGCTTAGGTTAGTTAGACCACTTTAGAGCTTGCTCTAGGTGAACCCTAGTTAGTTGAGTGAGTTTTGTAAAACCACACAACCCCTCGGCTCTTGCGCGAGCCGTTGTAATTGTACCGAGTGGGGCGAGAGTATTGCGAGACCGTGACAACCGTGTTTGTGTCACGGCCGCCACTGTGTACCGAAGGGAACGAGGCCCATGGCGTTTCGGCTGGAAGCTCGATAGTGGAGACGACGGGGAGCGTCCGAGAGGAGCCGGAAGCGGAGCACCACTTGCGCGTGGAGAAGGCCCGTGACTATCTATGGAGTTACTCGACCGTGGTGCTTGGCCCTCGCGTGGGCTTCCCTTTGCGTAGGGGCACCAACGAGGATCAGTCGGGACCTTGCGTGGTTCCGGATACCTCGGTAAAAATACCGGCGTCATCCACGAGAGTTTGCTTCTCTACTTTGCTCTTTAAGTTTCCGCATTTATATTAAGCATTTAAGTTTCAATCTTGTATACATACTTATTTAGTGTAGATTGAAACTTAGCCATTGCGGTAGAGATAGCAACACTTAGACAAAACCTAGTTTGCACTTTCTAGTTTGATTATTTGCATAGGTTTTGCTCTAGGTATTTAATTATGGCCTAGTTTAGTAAAAGTTTTAGAAGTCCTAATTCACTCCCCTCTTAGGCGTCACCCGTTTCCTACAAGTGGTATCAGAGCCTGGTTTGGCTCATTTGAAATGTTTTAGCTTTACCGCTAAAAGAGCCGATGCTTTTTAGAGGAAGGGATGCATACCCATAGGCTACCACACTTCGACGACACTAACTTCCCATATTATAGTGCTAGAATTGCTTGTTACCTAGAGGCCGTTGATTTAGGTGTTTGGAGAGTCACTCGTGACGGGATGAAACCCCTCAAGAATCCCGAGAAACCCACCACGAGTGAGGAAAAAGAAATTCATTTAAATGCTAGAGCCAAAAATTGCTTGTATGAATCTCTTAGCATGGATATTTTTAATCAAGTATTTACATTGAAAACTGCTAATGAGATTTGGCTAAAATTGCATGAGCTCCTTGACGGCACATCCAATGTCCGTGAGCAAAAACACTGCCTAGTCTTAAATGAGTATAATTCTTTTGCTATGAGAGATGATTGTAACACCCACTTTGTAAATTGCTAGAAATAATACCAATGAGAAAACAATTTCTCTTTATGTGAGTTTGATCTTTATGCATCATCCCATGTGAACACCATATTCAAAAACAAATACTTAATAAAAGAATATATGCCATTGAAATTATGCATCATGCTGGATAATATTTTTGTGGTGTGCATTCTAGGACAACATAAAACAATGAGAGAAGAATCACATTAATACCCAAATGGGAAATTAAGAAAAAGATACTCTAAAATTTGAGAAAGAAAGCACTACTTACCATGAAATAAATGCCAAACTTGGACAAATTTATTCATACCATGTCCAAGATGAGTCTTTAATGAGAGAACAAATTTATCATGAAGTTTGAGTTGGAAAGGAAAGTTTAAGTTTGAAAGAATAAAAAGAAAACAAAACAGGAAAAAGAAAAGAGAAAGAAAAAAATAGAAAACGTGGTCCTGGGCCCAATCCCACTCGGCCCATTCAACCCCTCTCTCTGTGGGGCCCAGTAACCCCCCTCACGCCCGCACACGCGACTGACCTGCGGGTCCCGCTTGCAGGTCGTCCGACCCGCGCGCTCGCCCGGTGTTCGGTCCCTTTGACGCGTGGGCCCGGGTTGTAAGAACTCGTCTTCAACCGTCCTGCCGCGCATGGCGGAGCCTCGCCGTGGAATTCGGAGCTGGTAGCTGCGTGCGCCTGGGCCGGACCTGGGGGATTTAAGTGCGGGGTAAGTAGGGCTTTGACCTCTCACCTCATCACGCCGCAACCGACCTAATTTCTCAAACACCGCCGCCATTAACTCATCGCGGAAGGAATCGTGGTTGGGGGAAACTCCCTGTGCGCGACAAATTGGGGAGCGTAGTTGGTTAAGGAGCTCCGCCTGGTTGTCGTGAACCTGCACGGAGCTTCGGTGGGCGGAGCTTGGGTCGGTGAAGCCCTCGATTGGTGGCCGACGTCCAATTCTTGTAGCCGGACCGCGCTTCACCGTGGGGGTCGTCTCTGCGCCATTATCGACGGTGAGTTTTCCTCCATGCGGTTCGCATTGCCCTCTAGATCGTGCGGCGCCTTTCAATTTGGGTTTGGCGCTCGGGGGGACCGGATTTCGCGAGCTCCGGTGAACCCGCCGCCGTGTGGTGGCTGCGCCGTCGCGTGTTCCGGCCACGGGTGGGTGTTTGGGGATGTCGCCTCAAGCCGTTGGATGTTGGGCTTACGGTCCAGATTTGATGGAGCGTATCGGTTGGGTTAGGGAAGCGGGGGTCGTCCGATTCGGATCGGAGGCATGAGAATAGGGCTTGGGTACTTTAGATATGAGCCGTTGGATGTAAATCCAACAACATCACGCGCGTACCGGTTCGTGGTGTATGCAATCTAATCTGCACCGTTGATCGCCGATCGAACGGCTTCAGTCGCGTACCGGTTCACTTATAGCGCCATCTAATCGTGACCCTTGATCTTAGATCTGACGGTCCATATCAACAAATGCCCCTTCGCCATGCACTTTTCTTAAAGAGACCCCGAGAAACAACTGAATCAACCCGCCGTCCAGAGAACACTATTCTCTGAGTCTCGGTAATCTTACGACAGAGCCCCTGAGTTTTTCAGGAATTGACGCCCAGTCCAGAGCCTATTTAAATCGAATAAAGGAATTGGAAAATAGATTTTTAATAGGAAAATAATTGCTAGAACTTTATAAATTCATAGAAAATTCATACTAACTCCAAATTAGTCCATTCCAGTTCCTAAAATTTTGTAATTTTATTCTTTATCACCTAGAGCCTCTGTTATGTCATGAAAACAGTAAGAAATTTATTTATCACTTAATCCTATTTAAAGCACATAAAACCTTTGAAAATGCATAACTTAAAATCTATAACTCAGAAAATTATGATTCCAGTTCCTAGGTTTTTATTTTAACAGGAAGATTATTACTGTGTATTTTGTTTATATGTTTGGTGTAATGTTAATTTCTCTATATGTACTGTGCTTGTTTGTATTGTGGCGAGTAGAAGAGCCCGTTGCTGAGGAGCCTGGTGAGCAGCAGGTTGAAGTAGCTGAGCAGGAGCTCATTGCAGGCAAGTTGTGCCCTTGACCACTTTTTACCCAATAATGTTCTTTAATATCACATACTCATGCATAGGTTAATTTTGATGGGACCCAATAGGTCACCCTAGATTGTTTATCTCATTACCTTGTTTACCCCTGAATCACTTGGGTAGTTTGCTATTGCTTTACATGGTTTTGGGATAATCATTTATTATATCTATGTTCCAATTATTCTTGTTATTCTATTTATGTTCATGTTGAGATCATTAATGTTAATTGGAACATAGAGCTTAACTTGAGTAACACGTGCCACCACAAGGGAGGAATGGGACCCCTTGGCTGACTAATTAGGAAAGCTAGTGGAAGACTACCTTACCCGAAAGGGGCAAGGGCAGTAGGGGAGTGGTCAGTGTAGGGAGGTCCCTGGTTGATTTTGCTGCGATGGCGGTCAGCCAGGAACCCTGCATTGGAACTTCCTATAAACTGTAGCGGGTTTTCGGAAGCTAGTGGAACTTTGTAAAGGCCTCGTAGTGTTGCCCTGCCGCGCTTCCTAGGTAGAGGTGTATGGGATTCATGACCCCTTGGCAGATGGGTAACATGACTTGTGGGTAAAGGGTACAACCTCTGCAGAGTGTAAAACTGGTATACTAGCCGAGCTCACGGTCATGAGCAGCTCAGGACTCTCTGATGTTTAAATTATGGAACTTAAATTCAATTTTGTCATTTGCATTGCATGGGTTTGTTATTAATTTTGTTCTATTACTTTACATATGGTTTGGTATTCACTTACACTTAGTAACTGCTAATAAAATTTTGACCAACTACTTAAAAGCAATGCTCAGCTTTAACCCCTATCATTGATTAGCCTTACACATCACATGAACTCACACCTTTGTGAGTTTATGTCCACTGGTTCCCCACAACTTGTTGAGCTATGATCATGTGTGAGCTCACCCTTGCTGTCTCACACCCCCCCCCCACAGGAGATGATCAGGTGGTTCAGGAGGAGCCGCCTAACACTGAGGAGTTCGATCTGATCTAGGTGGCGTTTCCCAGTCGACATTGGCGCCGACGATCCTTAGTTTGTTTTATCTTTATTACTTTATTTTGTAATAAGACTTCCGCTATGTAATAAATACTCTGATGTTTTATGACATTTATCTCTATACACTCTGTTATTATATATGTTGTCTTCTTGGTGCATGTATGAGATGCACCCGGCTTTGTTCCTTAAAACCGGGTGTTACAGAAGTGGTATCAGAGGAAATGTTGACTGTAGGACGAGACCTAGATAGAAATGGACAAACCCTCTCCTACTTACCTTACTCTGACTCATTCTATACTCATCTCATCTTGATCTTGTCTCACCTTCTACTGTTCTACTCTGATCATTCTTACCTTTTCTACTCTAAGACAAGATGGATTTCACACCTTGGAATCCTATGACTATGATCTTTTTAAGATATAGGGAACCTAAGACAAAATTTAAAACTATTTTCCTTAAAAGTGTTGTTTGATTGTGCTGATGCTAAATGCCTGATTTGCTTCTTTGATTGATTGAACTATGGACATCTTAGTATGTACCACCATAAGGTATTGAATTAGCTAGGATAGGTAAAATATTAATCTGCTTAGCTAATAAAATTCCCCAAAGTAACCTGATTTGTAAATACCTGCCTTGTCTACTATTTTCTTACCATATGTATCTAACTCAGATGGTCAATACCAGGAGGGGTGGTGGAATTGACTTGCCTCCTAACCGACACACTCGAAGAATATATAGACAGCCTCAGCCACAGCCTGCAGAGATGAATCCTCCCAATCCTCCACCAGGCAGAGTTGACCCACTGGTTGCTGCTCAGATGGCGGTGATGCAGCAAATGGCAGACACTATGTGTTGGGGACTTGTTCTCAAATGCTATGAATTAAGAACAAGGCAACACAAAAAGATTAATGATTAATGCCCTTCGTCCTTCAGAGCATTATCTCCCTTAGGATATAATGATCTTCAGACGAAGGTCATGAAGGACATACCTTCGACGTTACGATATATCTCAATGAAAGGGGAAGCATATGAGACATGAGAAATAACATGAATAATCATATGTCATCATTAACACCCTTTAATCATATAACTATGAATGCATTTGAACAATATTGAATTACATTTTTACCTTCGGCTTGACAGAAGGCAAAAGTCCAAGCGTGACGCGCGAGTGAATGCCAGTCAGCGTGAACAGTACGGGGGTACTGTTCATTTATTTATAGACACAGGACACAGCCTGTGACGAATTACAATTATGCCCCTCATAAAAGTTTACAATCATTGACTCAGACCTTTATGGATTAAAAGGTCATTCTATCTCTATGTCGGTTTGTAATGCCGAAGCTTCATGAAGAGGAACCTTCGGTCATCTCCTGGGGACAACTTCAGCCGAAGCTGCTTCTTCTCGTAAGACCTTCGGCGCAACGAAGCATGGCCCCAACAGTAGCCCCTTTCGCGGCGCTAGATCGTTTTTCGTAACGAGCTTGATCCGTGAAAAAAGCCTCTCAAGCTTCGGGAAGCCGAAGGTCCAAAAAACACCTTCCCTGAGCTCGTTGCCGGGAAACGATCCAGTTTCTGAGCGTGTGCCAGACCCACCTTGCAGAGTTACTGTTTGGTCTCTGCGGTCCACCGCGCAGCGAGTGCAAGTGACTGCCCGCCTGGTGTAAAAATCCTGGCGCTTCACCTTCTTACCTGCAGCACTATATAAACAGACGAGTAGGTGTGAAGTTACCACAGCATTCATTGCTATTTGCACTGTTTTGCTGCCAAAATTTTTAACTGTAGCCGAAGCTTGATTCCCAGAATCGAACGAAGGTCTATCTCGAAGTCTGCTTCGTCAGAAAGAAAGGCTTCGGGAGAAAAAGAAAAAGAAAAAAGTATTCAATTTCCCCAAACTCAGAATCAAATGGCCAGAGTGCGATCCACTGCCAGGGTTGAGCGTGAAGGAGACGAAGCTGAAGGTTCAGAAATTGTTCCCATATCCGAAGCAATGCAACGATCCGGACTGGTAACCGCAGAAGAAACCCCCGCCGCCGAAGCAGACCCGACAACTGCCGAAGGAGAAGAAGAGAACATTGAAGAAACTGATCCCGAAGATGACTATCGCATTGCCATGCCCAGCAAGCCCAGCCACTTAGACTTCGGAAAGTCGACCATTTCGAAGGCTGATCTCTCGAAGATGGTAAAATCAGGTTACTTCAGTGAAAATCAGAAGAAACTTCTTCGCTTCGGGGGAGAAGAGACTACCCCGAAGCCAGAGAAGGACGAGATAGTCATTTTCAAGAGCTTTTTAAAGGCTGGGCTGAGATTCCCCCTTCATGGAATTATTGCAGATGTATTGAAGAAGTTTGGTATTTATTTTCATCAATTGACTCCTAACGCTATTGTTAGGCTTAATGTTTACATCTGGGCCCTCCGAAGTCAGGCTGTGGAACCGTTTGCCGACAGTTTTTGTCGAGTTCATGAGTTACATTACCAAACGAAGGCCAGAAAAGATGGATTACATGATAACTTTGGTTGCTACAATTTTGCCTACCGGAAGACAACAAAGTTTCCTGTTATCAGCTACCGAAGCAAATGGCCAGCAGGCTGGAAGTCTGAGTGGTTTTATGTGAAGGTTGACGAAGATGAAGAGAAGTTGGTACAAAGCCCACTTGAATTAATCTTCGGAGAGACAAGGCCGCGATGCCACATGACATTAGAAGGTCCCACCTGGGCTACACTGGGTGAGTTTGAAATTATTTCAGATCATATCGGTACCAGGGATCTGGTTCAAGAATTCTTGGCGTTCAGGGTTTTCCCTACTCTAAAAGAATGGGAAATGCCAAAGCTAGAGGGGGAGAAGAAGAAGGGGGAACTTGTCCGGCTTCCTTACCATTTCAAATTCAAGAAATACTTTAAAAAACCTTGCAAAGAGTGGCTGGACACAGTTGAGGTAATGTGCAATGAAATTCTTGGGAATTATTCCAAAAAAGAAGATCAACTGATGACGGTGGCCTTCGGCACCCGTCCGAAGCGAAGGCTGAACCGAGTGTTTGATGCCCTGGGTTTCGAGTACCCTGACTATGAACGGTTGAACAAGGGTGCTGAGGGCCAAAAAAGGAAAAGAGTGGCCGAGACTTTGAACAAAGATGATGGAGAACCACCAAAAGAGAAGAAAATTCCAAAGAAGAGAAAAATATCAACTCCAAAGCGAAAATTATCCGATGAAGAGGGGACTCCTGCACCACCTTCTACCAGCGACGTGAAGGAAATCTTAAAGGTAATGACTGAACCTCTGCCCGCGAAGCTAAGTCCATTAGGGCCCCAACTGATGAAGCTTTTTCGAAAGGTGGAGGAGCTGGAAAAAACGAAGATAACCAAAACAAAGAGGCAAAGGATTATTGCAGTGACCAAAGTTATCGACAAGACGCCGCCGAGGGCGTCAATTCGGAAAACACCAGCTGTTGAGGGCACAACAAATGCCGAAGTCGCACCTTCGGAGGTCGCGGCTACCGAAGCCGCTTCAGCCGAAGATTTGAACTTAGAAACTACCATTGAAGACATCGACAAAATTTTACTAGACATGGCCGCAGAAGAAGCTGCCACTGCTGCTGAAGAAACCACGGCCACAGTGCCTGGAAAGGGAAAAGAAATAGCCGAAGATACTTCGGAAGACGAAGCCTACATATTTCAAAATTTAGTTGGGCAAAAACTGTCGAAGGCCGAAATAGAAGAGCTTAAAGACTATGCCAAATCTTGCGGATATAGGCCAGGAGCTCTTCTTTTCGGAGGTGTCGACGATGAAAAATTAGGCTGCATCCGAGACCAAACTGGAGCTAAGGTCATCGGTACTCTATCAAAGAGTATCGGTTTTCCGAAGCTAGAAACAGATATCAGCCGCTACCGACGACAACATATCGTCGGCAGCTTATTTTATTCCAATTTCAAGGTAAACAACTTTCTCTCTGACTTCTATTGTTTTTTAATAATGGAAATATTCCTAACGAAGGTTGTTTATTTGCAGAGCATGCTACTAAGCAAAGCTTTGAAGATGCAGCAAGATTTAGAGGATAAAAAACACGAAGCTATAATTGAAAATTTAGAGAGCAAGATAAAAGAACAATCAGCTATTATTGAAAAGAAAGACTTCGAACTCCAATCAACCGAAGGCTTGCTGGCAGAGACTGAAGCTAAAGTATCAGAATTGAATTCGAAGCTTATCTGCCAATCAAAACAATTTGAACAAGAGAAGCTAGAGCTTAATTCGAAACTTGAAGCCGAAGTCCAAACCAACTCAGACTTGAAGAAATCGTTAACAAGCCTTCAAGACAAGTGCTTGAAATTTAGTAACAACTGTATCCAACAATTAAAGAAGATCTTTCACTCAGTTGGAGCCAGCAGTGGAAAGTTCAACCCTGCAGCTGAAAATTTGCCAAGAGCCTTCGAACATATTGAAGCTGAAATTGATGAGCTGGACGAAGTTATAGCCGGGCACGGTGACTTCTGTGCCTGGGTAGCTTCTCGGGGCACAGCTGCAGCGTTCCTGAAGGCCGGCTGCGATCATGGAAAAATCGTCAACAGGCCGAATTTCACTCTGTCTCCATCAATTTTAGACGATATTCCTGACCTCGCCCGAAGCATATCAAACAGATTTTTAAAAATGATATGGACAAAAGGCGGGCGAGAGAAGGCTGGGGACGAAGCTCGAAGTCATCTTGAACCGGTAAGAAATCATACCTTGCGCTTACCTTCTCCTTCACACTTGATTTTTACTCGCAATACCTTGATTCATGTAGGATGACGAAGCTGAAGGTGATACTTAAAGAATATGCCGCCGAAGCGGAAGCGTGACGAAGATTAGTAGGAGTAGACTAGAAAAACTCAAGAGACTTTTGTAACAACTTTTGTAAATACAGCTAAACTGTTCTTAATGAACTTTGTTCATACCTTGTAATATATCCTTACCCTTCCATTGAGGTGCTTTGATGTGGACGAAAGTAATATTTTGAGCTGAAAGCGAAAAAACACCTTCCCTTCTTTTCGTACACAACGAAGCATAAAAGATCGCTTCTTCTTTTTTGCCGAAACCTCTCCTTTTTTATACACAACGAAGCATAAAAGACTGCTTCTTCTTTTTTGCCGAAACCACCACGTATGCCATGAATGAATGTTTATGAATGCGAATGCTATGATGCCATGTGATGTGCGAATGAATGTCCAAACACATGTCCGAAGCCATACCCTCAGCCATTATTTCCTTAGAAACAACCACACATTAGCTCTGCATTCCCTTAGGAACGTCTTTTGAGCTTCTTCGCCTTTTACTTTTGGCGGAATCAGCGTTGACTTTTCGCTGTAAGCTCTGCATTCCCTTAGGAACGTCTTTTGAGCTTCTTCGCCTTTTACTTTCGGCGGAATCAGCGTTGACTTTTTGCTGTAAGCTCTGCATTCCCTTAGGAACGTCTTTTGAGCTTCTTCGCCTTTTACTTTCGGCGGAATCAGCGTTGACTTTTCGCTGTAAGCTCTGCATTCCCTTAGGAACGTCTTTTGAGCTTCTTCGCTTTTTCAACTTCGGCACTCGATGGTGCGTTCTCAGCTTTTACATTTACATTCTTTGGGGGATTTTGCTCTTATAAAACTAAAAAGGAAATTACATATGATGGCCCCATTAAAAACCTTTCTCCCCCTTTAGAAAGGAAAAGGGTGCCATGAAAAAGAAAAGAAAAAACATAAAAAGTTACATCAAGCTATACATAATATCGCCGAAGCTCATCCGCATTCCAAGATCTTGGAATTTCGTTGCCGTCCATGTCCTTCAATCTGTACGAACCAGGCCTTGACGAAGATGCTACTAAGAAAGGCCCTTCCCATTTCAACTGTAACTTGCCCACTGTGTCTGGGTTGGCCACTCTCCGAAGCACCAAGTGTCCCGGCTCAATATTTTTTAGCCGGACCTTTCTATCTCGCCATTTGACTGTTTCAGCTTGGTACTTATTGATATTCTCCACAGCTTGAAGCCTGACCCCTTCTAAAGCATCTTTTTCCACAAAACAGGCATCTTCAGGACCTGATTCTGCCGAAGCTACAACTCTTATTGATCCAGCTTTAGCTTCTTCCGGGGTTATTGCTTCGTCTCCGAACAATAACTTGAATGGAGTAAAGCCTGTAGACCTTGATGTTGTTGTATTGTGGCTCCACACCACTTTGGTTAACTGATCTGGCCACTTTCCCCTGGGTTGATTGAAGATTAACTTCATTATTCCTGTCATTATAATGTCGTTGGCCCTTTCAACGAGCCCATTCGACTCCGGATGCCTGACTGATGCAAAATGGATCTTCGTTCCAATTTGATCACAGAAATTTCTGAAAGCTTCGGAGTCGAACTGCGTTCCATTATCTACAGTGATGGCCTTCGGTACTCCGAAGCGACAGACAATATTCTGCCAGAAAAACTTTTGGACAGTGGCCGAAGTTATTGTGGCTAATGGCTTCGCCTCAATCCATTTAGAAAAATACTCCACAGCTACTATAACATATTTTAGATTCCCTTGAGCCGGTGGTAATGGACCTAACAAGTCAAGGCCCCACCTTTGCAATGGCCAGATGGGTTGTATCAGCTGTGTCAAAGACGAAGGTTGCTTTTGATCTCTTGCACATTTCTGACAACCTTCGCACTTTTGAACTAACTCCGCTGCATCCGAAGCTGCCTTCGGCCAATAAAATCCTTGGCGGAAAACTTTTCCAAGTAACGGCCTAGATCCGATGTGGGATCCACACAGGCCTGCATGTATTTCTTTCATCAACTCTATACCTTCGGTTCTAGATAAGCACTTGAGCAGCGGAGCGCAAACTCCATGTTTGTATAACTCCCCTTCTATCATGACATACGGACGAGCTCTTACCTCTATCCTTTTATTATAAGCTTCGTCATCTGAAAAGAACTTACCCTGAAGGTAAGAAATGATTTCAGTTCTCCAATCTTCGCTGAAAACAGGAGATATGTTGAGGACTGCTCTTTCAAGGAGCTCCACTGAAGGTGCCTTTATTGTTTCGAAGAACACATCCGAAGGTAACGGCAGCCCCTGTGCCGCAGACTTGGCTAGCAAATCAGCATGCTCATTTTGTCCTCGAGGGATATTCTTGACAGAAAATCCTTCGAAGGAGGCTTCGATCCTTCGGACCGTGTCTAGATATTTTTCAAGCTTCGGATCTTTAGCCTTGCAACTTTTGTCAATATGGCCCGAAACAACCTGGGAATCAGTTTTAAGAATTGCCCTTCTGATTCCCATTGCCTTTAATTTCCGAAGGCCCAGGAGCAGGGCTTCGTACTCAGTAATATTGTTTGTACAGCTGAAGTCAAGTCTTGCTGCATAACAAGTTTTAACCTTGGATGGTGAGACCAACACAGCAGCTGCACCTGCTCCGAAGGTTCCCCAAGAGCCATCACAAAACACTGTCCACACTTCGGCATCTTTATTTGCTTCTTCATCCTGAGCCCCTAGCGTCCAGTCGGCAATGAAATCTGCCAATGCTTGAGACTGGATCGAGGATCTATGCACATAATCAATGTAAAATTCATTGAGCTCTGCAGCCCATTTTCCAATCCGTCCAGTAGCTTCTCTATTTCTCATGATATCCTTCAACGGCTGCGAAGAAGGAACAATAATATTGTATGCCTGAAAATAATGCCGAAGCTTCCTGGATGCCATTAAAACGGCATATAATACCTTCTCCAGCTCCGTATAATTTTTCTTTGATACACTAAGGACTTCAGATACAAAATATACTGGAACCTGCTTCTTGATTTGTCCATCAAGCTTCTCCTGGACAAGTGCTGCACTTACTGCCGAGTGCGAAGCTGCCACATATAACAACAAAGGAGCCCCTGGCGTTGGTGGAGTTAATGTTGTTAGATCTATCAAATATTGCTTCAGCTCTTCGAAGGCTTTTTGTTGACTTGGTCCCCATTGAAAGACTTCAGCTGACTTCAGCACCTCGAAGAATGGTAGATTTCTTTCTGCTGATCTGGATATGAATCTGTTGAGAGATGCCAGCCTTCCTGTCAATCTTTGGGCCCCCTTTCTTGTAGTTGGTGGCTCCATTCGAAGTATAGCTTCGATTTTATTTGGATTAGCTTCAATTCCCTTTGTTGAAACCAAGCATCCGAGAAATTTCCCCTTCTTCACTCCGAAGACACATTTTTCTGGATTCAGCTTCAAACCAGCTTGTCTGAAACTGGCGAAGGTCTCCTGCAAATCAGCAATATGATTTTCCTGCTTCGTGCTTTTTACAATAATGTCATCAACATAGGTCAACACATTTCTGCCTATCTGAGACTGGAGAACCTTCGCAGTCATTCTGCTGAAACTCCCTCCAGCATTTTTGAGCCCCTCAGGCATCCGAAGATAGCAATATGTGCCACTTGGGGTTATGAAGCTAGTCTTCGGCTCATCTTCCTTCTTCATCCAGATTTGATGATAGCCTGAGTAGCAGTCTAGGAGACTCATGAGCTCTGAAGAAGCTGCTGCATCGACTAAAGAGTCTATCCTTGGCAGCGGGAATTCGTCCTTCGGACAAGCCTTGTTGAGATCTGTGAAATCGATACACATTCTCCACTTGCCATTGGCCTTCTTCACCATAACAGTGTTAGCTAGCCACTCTGGATACTTTACTTCTCTGATAACTCCTGCACTGAGGAGTCTTTTTACTTCATTGCGAGCCCCTTCGGCCTTGTCATCAGACATTTTCCGAAGCCTCTGCTTTCGGGGTCTGAAGGATGGGTCAACATTGAGCGAATGTTCAATAACATCCCGATTTACTCCACAGAGATCATTAGCTGACCATGCAAAAACATCTTTGTTGTTGAACAAAAACCTTATTAAAGTTTTCTCCTGGTCTTCAGATAATTGCGAGCCCAACAGCACCTTCTGCTCTGCTATGTCCTCACACAATAGCATGGGCTTCGGCTGATCTGCTGAAGCTGCTTTCTCCCTTCTGAATTTGTACTGTTCACAAGCTTCAGCTCCATCTATGTTATGGATTGCTTTGGAGTCAGTCCAGCTTCCTTCGGCCCTTCTAGCAGCTTCCTGGCTTCCATGAATAGCAATAGGCCCTTGGTCCGAAGGTATCTTCATGCAGAGATAAGCTGGGTGAAGAATTGCTTCGAAGGCATTGAGAGTACCGCGACCAATGATAGCATTGTAAGGATACTCCATGTCAACAATATCAAACACAATTTGCTCAGTCCTTGTGTTATTAACAAATCCGAAGGTTACTGGCATGGTAATCTTCCCAAGTGCTGCAATCTACCGTCCTCCGAAGCCACAAAGAGGGTGCGTAGCATCATGGACCTTGTCTTCGGGCTCTTGCATTTGTCTGAAGGCCTTAGCAAATATAATATCAGCTGCACTGCCTGTATCAACTAGGACATTGTGGACCAGAAATCCTTTGATCACACAAGAGATAACCATGGCATCATTGTGAGGATAATCCTTAAGTTGAAGGTCTTCCTGAGAGAAAGTGATTGGAATGTGAGACCATTTTGACTTGATGAAGGGTCCCTGTACTCCAACATGTTGCACCCTTCTCTGAGCCTCCTTCTTTTGCTTCTTGTTAGCCGGCTCTGAGCAAGAACCGCCTGTTATCGGGAGCACCAGCTTCGAAGCCGAAGCAGCTTCAGCTTGATTGTTGAACGAAGCCATCAGCTCAGAAAAGTGGAAGTGAGTTCACCGGAGGTGGGCGCCAATGTTGGGGACTTGTTCTCAAATGCTATGAATTAAGAATAAGGCAACACAAAAAGATTAATGATTAATGCCCTTCGTCCTTCAGAGCATTATCTCCCTTAGGATATAATGATCTTCAGACGAAGGTCATGAAGGACATACCTTCGATGTTACGATATATCTCAATGAAAGGGGAAGCATATGAGACATGAGAAATAACATGAATAATCATATGTCATCATTAACACCCTTTAATCATATAACTATGAATGCATTTGAACAATATTGAATTACATTTTTACCTTCGGCTTGACAGAAGGCAAAAGTCCAAGCGTGACGCGCGAGTGAATGCCAGTCAGCGTGAACAGTACGGGGGTACTGTTCATCTATTTATAGACACAGGACACAGCCTGTGACGAATTACAATTATGCCCCTCATAAAAGTTTACAATCATTGACTCAGACCTTTATGGATTAAAAGGTCATTCTATCTCTATGTCGGTTTGTAATGCCGAAGCTTCATGAAGAGGAACCTTCGGTCATCTCCTGGGGACAACTTCAGCCGAAGCTGCTTCTTCTCGTAAGACCTTCGGCGCAACGAAGCATGGCCCCAACACTATGGCTGATATGCATGCTCAGATGCAGCAAGAACGCCAGGAGATGCGTCAGGAAAGAGAAGATATACGCCAGGAGTTGCGCCAGGAGCGAGATGAGATACGCCAGGAAAGGAGGGCGCAACAACAGCAGCTGCAACAACAAATGCAACAGCAACAACAGCATCAACAAGTACCACTGCCTCCACCACCACCACCACCACCAGTTCCACCCCGAGACAAGCATAGAGAGTTCATGAGTCATAAGCCACCTACATTCGCAAGCTCACCTGATCCACTGGACGCGGATGATTGGCTGAAGTCCGTTGAGAAGATGCTGAATATTGCACAGTGCACGGACCGGGAGAAGGTTTTATATGCTTCTGGACGTCTGACTGGTCCTGCTGCTGACTGGTGGGATTCTTATACTGCTGCCCATGATGCTGCGGATACTATTACTTGGGCAGAGTTCAGTACACAATTCAGGAACTACCATATTCCAGCTGGTATGATAAAGATCAAGAAGAAGGAATTTCTGTCGCTAAAGCAAGGAAGTATGTCAGTAAGCGAGTACCGCGACAAGTTTATTCAGTTATCCAGATATGCCCCTGAAGAAGTTGCTGAAGACGAGAGGAAGCAAGAGCATTTCATTGAAGGACTTAATGGACCACTGCAGTATGCTCTTGTGGCACACACATTTCCATCATTTCAAAGGCTGCTTGATAAGGCACTGGCTATTGAACACAAGCGTGTTCAACTGGGAGATTTGAAGAGGAAGGCAATATCTCAAGGACAAGGAAGCAGCAGTGTTCGTCCTCGTTACAGTTCCCCACAGGGTACACCGACTCGACCAGGAGGACCACGCCCAGTTCAGCAATCACCACTGAGGACTCCACCTCCTCGACAGGCTACCCCCACTGGCACCCCGACGAAGTTTTCAGGACAGAGTCCGGGCACTCAATGTTTCAAGTGTGGGAAGATTGGTCATTATGCAAATGTCTGCCCATAGAGGATTGCTGCTACTCCAGTTCAGAACAAGCAACAGACCCCTGGCAAGGGATATTCTATTGCCAAGGTTAATCAAGTCAGCGTTGATGCTACTCCGGATGGAGGGGACCTCGTAATTGGTATGTTTTATGTTAATGCAATTCCTGCAACCATATTATTTGATTCTGGTGCTACACATTCATTCATGTCTGCTAGATATGCCAACGCAAATGAAATACCACTGCTAAATATGAGAAAACCCCTGATAGTAATTACACCTAAAGGGCCTGTTGAGGCGAATCAAATGACACGTAGATTGACATTAACCATTATGGGTAGAGAATTTGGAGCTACTGCTATAATATTGGAGTCAAGCAGTATAGATTTGATCCTTGGTATGTCATGGCTAAGAAAGGCAAAGGCCGTTATAGCATGTGGTAGAGGTACCGTAGAACTCACTACTACTAAAGGAGAAAGGTTTCAAGTTAACATTGCAGTAACCTCCTCATCCATGCGTGCAATGTTCTTTATGCCTGAGGAGTTTGTTGGTGACAATATCCGGGTGGTTAGAGACTTTCCGGATGTCTTTCCAAAGGAGTTACCAGGAATGTCACCTGATAGAGAAGTTGAGTTTGTTATTGACCTCTTACCTGGAACCGCCCCTATTTCTAAACGGCCATATAGGATGTCCGTAGAGGAGTTGAAGGAGCTTAAGAAGCAGTTAACTGAGTTACAAGAGGCTGGGTACATTCGTCCGAGTTCCTCACCATGGGGAGCACCGGTTTTGTTTGTACAGAAGAAGGATGGATCGCAGCGGATGTGTGTGGATTATAGATCTCTTAATGATGTTACAGTGAAGAACAAGTATCCGTTGCCCCGTATTGAAGATTTATTTGATCAGATGAGAGGTGCAAGAGTATTTTCGAAGATTGATCTCCGATCGGGATACCATCAGATGAGGATTAGACCATCGGATATTCCCAAGACGGCTTTCTCGACTAGATATGGATTGTATGAGTTTACTGTTATGTCGTTTGGATTAACCAACGCACCAGCCTATTTTATGAACTTAATGAACAAGGTGTTTATGGAGTATTTGGACAGATTCGTCGTGGTATTCATCGACGATATTCTTATTTATTCTCAGAGTGATAGTGATCACGAGGAACATCTGAGGTTGGTGCTACAGAAGCTATGAGATAATCAACTCTATGCTAAGTTCAGCAAGTGCGAGTTTTGGATTGGCGAAGTGCCATTTCTTGGTCATATTATTTCTAATGGAGGAATAGCAGTGGATCCTGCTAAGGTTAAGGAGATAATGGAGTGGAGAGTACCCACTACAGTTACTGAGATTCGGAGTTTCTTAGGACTTGCTGGATATTATCGGAGGTTTATCGAAGGATTTTCTAAGATTGCTAAACCTATGACTTCACTTTTGGAGAAAGGAAAAGAATTTAAGTGGGACGAGAAGTGTCAAGACAGCTTTGATCTATTGAAAAAGAGGTTGATGTCGCCACCAGTATTGGTTATGCCAGACCTACAGAAAGGATTTGATATCTATTGTGATGCATGTGGCCAAGGCTTGGGATGTGTGCTCATGCAGGAAGGACATGTGATTGCATATGCTTCTCGTCAGTTACGCAAACATGAATTGAACTACCCCACTCATGACTTGGAATTGGCTGCCGTTGTGCACGCGCTTAAGATTTGGAGACATTATATCATGGGGACCAAGTGCCAAGTATATACGGATCATAAGAGTTTGAAGTATATATTCACTCAGAAGGATCTCAACCTTAGGCAACGCCGTTGGTTGGAGCTTATTAAGGATTATGATTTGGAGATTCACTATCACCCGGGCAAGGCAAATTTGGTTGCAGATGCCTTGAGTCGCAAGGAACATGTTCATTCAGCTATTGTTGCCCAACTACCCGATGAGATTGTTGAGGACTTCAGGAGACTTAACCTGGGGATAGTTGCTCATACTGAAGGAGTTACTATTGATGTGGAGCCTACTTTGGAGCAAGAGATCCGCAAAGGACAAGTTGATGATGCTAAGATAAAAGAGATTAAGGATCTGATTACTGAAGGTCGAGTTCCGGAATTTATGGAAGATGAGCAGGGCACTATATGGTTCAAGGATAGGATGTGTGTCCCTGATATTAAAAGCCTTCGGGAGACTATTTTAAAGGAGGCCCATGATTCGGATTATTCTATTCATCCTGGTAGTACTAAGATGTATCAGGATTTGAAGCGGAAGTATTGGTGGTATGGATTAAAAAGAGATGTAGCTGCACATGTGGCTATGTGCGATGTATGTCAAAGAGTTAAGGCTGAACATTAGAGGCCAGCTGGACTATTGCATCCACTGAAGATACCCGAGTGGAAATGGGAAGAGATTGGTATGGATTTTATTACTGGATTGCCTCGCACCCAGAAAGGATATGATGCAATATGGGTGATTGTGGATAGATTGACTAAAGTGGCTCACTTTATTCTTGTCAAGACTACTTATAAAGGTTCTCAGCTAGCAGAGTTATATATGGCCCGGATTGTGTGTTTACATGGAGTACCAAAGAAGATCGTGTCTGATCGAGGTTCGCAGTTTACCTCAAGGTTTTGGAGAAGCTTTCATGAGAACATGAGTACAAAGTTGAATTTTAGTACAGCTTATCACCCTCAGACTGATGGACAGACTGAAAGGACTAATCAAGTATTGGAAGATATGTTGAGAGCATGTGCCCTTCAGCATGGAGGAAGTTGGGATAAAAGTCTACCTTATGTTGAGTTCTCATATAACAATAGTTATCAGGCCAGTCTGAAGATGTCACCTTTTGAAGCTTTATATGGGAGGAAGTGCAGGACTCCTTTGTATTGGGATCAGACAGGAGAAAGACAGTTCTTTGGGCCTGAACTGATTCAAGAAGCAGAAGAACAAGTTCGTATAATTCGAGAGAATTTGAGAGTGGCTCAAACCAGGCAAAAGAGCTATGCTGATAATAGAAGGAGACCACTGGAATTTGAAGAAGGAGATTATGTGTACCTCAAGGTGTCACCACTACGTGGAATGAGGAGATTTAAAGTCAAGGGCAAATTGTCCCCTCGCTATATTGGACCATTCTTGATCTTTAGGAGAGTTGGGGAGATGGCATACCAACTCGAATTACCTGCTAGTCTATCGAATGTGCACAATGTGTTTCACGTATCTCAACTCAAGAAGTGTCTCCGTGTGCCCGAGGAACAGTTACCAATGGAAGAGCTTAGTGTTCAAGGTGATTTGACTTACACGGAGTACCCGATCAAGATTTTGGATACTTTAACTCGAGTTACAAGGAATAAGGTTATAAAGATGTGCAAAGTTCAATGGAGTCACCACGGTGAAGATGAAGCAACTTGGGAAAGAGAAGAAGAGCTTCGCATCGATTTTCCCCACCTTTTCCCTAGATCTTCTTAAATCTCGAGGACGAGATTATTTTTAAGGGGGGTAGGATTTGTAACACCCACTTTGTAAATTGCTAGAAATAATACCAATGAGAAAACAATTTCTCTTTATGTGAGTTTGATCTTTATGCATCATCCCATGTGAACACCATATTCAAAAACAAATACTTAATAAAAGAATATATGCCATTGAAATTATGCATCATGCTGGATAATATTTTTGTGGTGTGCATTCTAGGACAACATAAAACAATGAGAGAAGAATCACATTAATACCCAAATGGGAAATTAAGAAAAAGATACTCTAAAATTTGAGAAAGAAAGCACTACTTACCATGAAATAAATGCCAAACTTGGACAAATTTATTCATACCATGTCCAAGATGAGTCTTTAATGAGAGAACAAATTTATCATGAAGTTTGAGTTGGAAAGGAAAGTTTAAGTTTGAAAGAATAAAAAGAAAACAAAACAGGAAAAAGAAAAGAGAAAGAAAAAAATAGAAAACGTGGTCCTGGGCCCAATCCCACTCGGCCCATTCAACCCCTCTCTCTGTGCGGCCCAGTAACCCCCCTCACGCCCGCACACGCGACTGACCTGTGGGTCCCGCTTGCAGGTCGTCCGACCCGCGCGCTCGCCCGGTGTTCGGTCCCTTTGACGCGTGGGCCCGGGTTGTAAGAACTCGTCTTCAACCGTCCTGCCGCGCATGGCGGAGCCTCGCCGTGGAATTCGGAGCTGGTAGCTGCGTGCGCCTGGGCCGGACCTGGGGGATTTAAGTGCGGGGTAAGTAGGGCTTTGACCTCTCACCTCATCACGCCGCAACCGACCTAATTTCTCAAACACCGCCGCCATTAACTCATCGCGGAAGGAATCGTGGTTGGGGGAAACTCCCTGTGCGCGACAAATTGGGGAGCGTAGTTGGTTAAGGAGCTCCGCCTGGTTGTCGTGAACCTGCACGGAGCTTCGGTGGGCGGAGCTTGGGTCGGTGAAGCCCTCGATTGGTGGCCGACGTCCAATTCTTGTAGCCGGACCGCGCTTCACCGTGGGGGGTCGTCTCTGCGCCATTATCGACGGTGAGTTTTCCTCCATGCGGTTCGCATTGCCCTCTAGATCGTGCGGCGCCTTTCAATTTGGGTTTGGCGCTCGGGGGGACCGGATTTCGCGAGCTCCGGTGAACCCGCCGCCGTGTGGTGGCTGCGCCGTCGCGTGTTCCGGCCACGGGTGGGTGTTTGGGGATGTCGCCTCAAGCCGTTGGATGTTGGGCTTACGGTCCAGATTTGATGGAGCGTATCGGTTGGGTTAGGGAAGCGGGGGTCGTCCGATTCGGATCGGAGGCATGAGAATAGGGCTTGGGTACTTTAGATATGAGTCGTTGGATGTAAATCCAACAACATCACGCGCGTACCGGTTCGTGGTGTATGCAATCTAATCTGCACCGTTGATCGCCGATCGAACGGCTTCAGTCGCGTACCGGTTCACTTATAGCGCCATCTAATCGTGACCCTTGATCTTAGATCTGACGGTCCATATCAACAAATGCCCCTTCGCCGTGCACTTTTCTTAAAGAGACCCCGAGAAACAACTGAATCAACCCGCCGTCCAGAGAACACTATTCTCTGAGTCTCGGTAATCTTACGACAGAGCCCTTGAGTTTTTCAGGAATTGACGCCCAGTCCAGAGCCTATTTAAATCGAATAAAGGAATTGGAAAATAGATTTTTAATAGGAAAATAATTGCTAGAACTTTATAAATTCATAGAAAATTCATACTAACTCCAAATTAGTCCATTCCAGTTCCTAAAATTTTGTAATTTTATTCTTTATCACCTAGAGCCTCTGTTATGTCATGAAAACAGTAAGAAATTTATTTATCACTTAATCCTATTTAAAGCACATAAAACCTTTGAAAATGCATAACTTAAAATCTATAACTCAGAAAATTATGATTCCAGTTCCTAGGTTTTTATTTTAACAGGAAGATTATTACTGTGTATTTTGTTTATATGTTTGGTGTAATGTTAATTTCTCTATATGTACTGTGCTTGTTTGTATTGTGGCGAGTAGAAGAGCCCGTTGCTGAGGAGCCTGGTGAGCAGCAGGTTGAAGTAGCTGAGCAGGAGCTCATTGCAGGCAAGTTGTGCCCTTGACCACTTTTTACCCAATAATGTTCTTTAATATCACATACTCATGCATAGGTTAATTTTGATGGGACCCAATAGGTCACCCTAGATTGTTTATCTCATTACCTTGTTTACCCCTGAATCACTTGGGTAGTTTGCTATTGCTTTACATGGTTTTGGGATAATCATTTATTATATCTATGTTCCAATTATTCTTGTTATTCTATTTATGTTCATGTTGAGATCATTAATGTTAATTGGAACATAGAGCTTAACTTGAGTAACACGTGCCACCACAAGGGAGGAATGGGACCCCTTGGCTAACTAATTAGGAAAGCTAGTGGAAGACTACCTTACCCGAAAGGGGCAAGGGCAGTAGGGGAGTGGTCAGTGTAGGGAGGTCCCTGGTTGATTTTGCTGCGATGGCGGTCAGCCAGGAACCCTGCATTGGAACTTCCTATAAACTGTAGCGGGTTTTCGGAAGCTAGTGGAACTTTGTAAAGGCCTCGTAGTGTTGCCCTGCCGCGCTTCCTAGGTAGAGGTGTATGGGATTCATGACCCCTTGGCAGATGGGTAACATGACTTGTGGGTAAAGGGTACAACCTCTGCAGAGTGTAAAACTGGTATACTAGCCGAGCTCACGGTCATGAGCAGCTCAGGACTCTCTGATGTTTAAATTATGGAACTTAAATTCAATTTTGTCATTTGCATTGCATGGGTTTGTTATTAATTTTGTTCTATTACTTTACTTATGGTTTGGTATTCACTTACACTTAGTAACTGCTAATAAAATTTTGACCAACTACTTAAAAGCAATGCTCAGCTTTAACCCCTATCATTGATTAGCCTTACACATCACATGAACTCACACCTTTGTGAGTTTATGTCCACTGGTTCCCCACAACTTGTTGAGCTATGATCATGTGTGAGCTCACCCTTGCTGTCTCACACCCCCCCACAGGAGATGATCAGGTGGTTCAGGAGGAGCCGCCTAACACTGAGGAGTTCGATCTGATCTAGGTGGCGTTTCCCAGTCGACATTGGCGCCGACGATCCTTAGTTTGTTTTATCTTTATTACTTTATTTTGTAATAAGACTTCCGCTATGTAATAAATACTCTGATGTTTTATGACATTTATCTCTATACACTCTGTTATTATATATGTTGTCTTCTTGGCGCATGTATGAGATGCACCCGGCTTTGTTCCTTAAAACCGGGTGTTACAATGATGAGCTTGTTAGAGACATGTATTCTTGTTTAAATCTAATCATCAATGAGCTCAACTCTATTGGCATAAATAAGCTAGGTGATGCGGACATTGTGAGGAAGATTATCTCCCTGCTGCCACAACAAAGATATGGGAGCATCATCACCATTCTTCACAACATGGAGGACTTGAGTACAATGACCCCGACCATCGTGATTGGAAAAATCATGGCCTTCGAGATGTCGCGAAAAATGGGTCGTGGAGAAGAGCCAACTTCCTCAAGGCCATATGCTTTTGCATGTGATGAAAGGAAGGGTAAAAAGAAGGCTCCCACTCCAAGTTCCTCAAGTGAAGAAGAGGAAGAAGAAGAAAGTGATGATGATGAAGATAATCAACCATGCACATCATCCTCCGAGGACGAAGAAACAATCTGATGCGTCGGAAAGGTAATGAGGATGATCCGCAAGATTAATCTAATGGGTGTACCTCTGCAGGTAGAGGATCTTCTCTTTAACATTGACAGGAAAAAGCAAAGAAAGAGAGGATGCTTCGCATGCGAGGAGAAGGGCCACTTCAGGGACAGCTGTCCAACTATGGCCGAACCCAAAAAGAGGAGGAGCAAGGGCAAGGCGCTAACAAGTGTCAAAACTTGGGATGATTCTTCAAGCGAAGATGAACCTCCAAGGTCGCGTAGCCACCGGTCCTCATCACGGTCATCACACAAATGCCTTATGGCAAGAGGTAACAAAAGCATTCCATCCTCTTGTGATAAAAGTAGTAGTGATGATGAAGGTGAGGGAAAGCCCTCTATAGATGAGCTTGTGGAAGCCGTAGAATTTTTCCAGGATGTTTGCACTAAGCAAAAAGCTCAACTTAAAACTTTGAAAAATAAGTTGATTAGCTCCCAAAATGATTATAAAGGTTTGCTAGAAAAATTTGAAACTTTTGCAAACTTAAATAGTGAGCTGTCAACTAAAATTGAGCTATTAGAATCTAGTGCTCCATCTACTGCTACCGATGATGGTCTCATTAAAAAGAATGAAAAACTTAAGGCTAAGTTAGGTAGCTCCCAAGAAGCTATTGAAAATTTGCTAGAGAAAATGGAGATTCTTAGCATACACAATAATGAGCTAACTACTAAGCTAGAAAACATTGGTAGCACCCCAACGACATCTTTAATTGAAATTCCTGAAATTATTAAGAAAGATGCCTCTACTTCTTGCTTTGATTTAATTGATGATTCTAACCCCTGCAACCAAGTTCTTGTTAAGAATATTGTTGTAGAAACATGTTCAAATGAGGTTGCAAAGGAAAATGAACAATTAAAGCAAGAAGTGGCTCGCCTTGGCAAGGCTCTGTATGTCAAGAAAGGCAAAGCCAAACAAATCCGACCTCCACAGGAGAACACCACTGTGGGAGTGAACAAGCCTATGGAGGGAGAAACTGTGATTTGTAGGCTATGCCATATGGAAGGCCATAAGTCTTTCCAATGCAAGGCGATGACCGGGGATAAACAAAGGCAAAAGCTCAAGCAAAAGCCATCAAGCAAAATCTCCAACACCTACATCAAAAAGGTGGACAAAAAAGCTGCTACACCATATTTGATCAAGAAGAAAAAGAATGGGAAGGTGATAGCAATCAAGGCTAACAAGCAAGCCAACAAAGCAAAGGGGGCCAAACGCATCTGGGTGCCAAAGGAAATAATTTCAACCATGAAAAGCACCAAGAAGGTTTGGATCCCAAAAGGGAAGTGAGTGGACCGAAGGTCGTCGAGAAATTTGGAGACTTGGCAAAGTTGGGATGTATATCATGGGATACATCATATTGGATCAAAGTTAATTGCCAAGTGGATTAGTGAAAATTTTGGACCCAAATTTCCCACCCATGACTAAGGTAACTAGATTTATTGTATCTCTTGTTTTTAGATATGCGTATCTATTTACCTTGTATCTAGTTTACCTTTCTTGCCTAGTTTTATATTTGGTATTTACTTTTGTTTAAAATTATGCATACTAGGTAAATCACATGGTAGGATTGCCTGCTTTCAATTCATATACTTAAGCAAACCTACATGGCTTAAAACGTTTATTTAAGCACATCACATAGCTTCTCTATCACTCCATAGTAAATGATACATCAATTGAAAACTTTGAATTCTACAAGTTGTATCATTTAACTTATATGTGCCAAAGTTCAGATTATAGATAATTTGCCTCTCTTGATATCAAATCAAAGTGCATGTCTCCTACAAGTATTCAAAACTTGTATGCACACCTTCAGGGGGAGGTTACTCTATAATCTAATACTTTGAGACTAACACCTTTTCGAGTCTATTTCATGTGATAGTCTCATTATAAGGAAAATGAGGTCCCCAGAGAAAGACAACAATCTTCCACTGCAAAATCTCCAAGAACTCTCATGTCTCTCAAGCTCGCCATTGAATTTCAACCGGTATCTTCTAAGACTACATCTAGTATCATTTACATGTCTTCTCCAATATTTGATTAGACTATATTTCATATCATTTACTTCCATGTTGCTAAAAATGCATAAGTAGTTAACTCATATTCTGTTACCTATGCATAAGGAAGTTAGTCTATTCAAATCATGTCTTGCACCTCTAATTTTCACATGCTTTTTCCTAAAAGTAGAAGGTCTCTGTCAGGGGGAGTATTTCTTTGCCTCTAAAAAAAGGGGGAGAAATTTTCTTTCTAAAAGAGAACACTCTTTTTGGGGGACTAATCTTTTGAGGACTAGCTTTTATTTACTTCCTACATGCTTTTAATGTCTTCCTTTTCGGTGGTTGATGCCAAAGGGGGAGAAGTTTAGGGACCAAAGCAATGAAAACTATATCAAACACCAAACACCATCAATTTAAAATTTTTCAAATCTTCGAATGGTTTTTCAAGTGGTTTTGGTTATTTGGTCCAAAAATAGGAAGTAAGTGAATTATGGAGTTAGGGGGAGGCTTAAGTCCATAATATCACATTGTGGGGACAAACATGCATCCTAGCAAGTAGATTGCATATTTTCATTCAAATACTTATATTATTTGCTTGCTTTGGTTGTGTTGTCATCAATCACCAAAAATGGGGAGATTGTAAGGAAAATGGACCCTAGGCCATTTGGCTAATTGAGTTTTGGTGTTTGATGATCAACACAATCCGTGAACTAATAAGTTGTCTAGTGTTTGTGTTTGTAGTTCACAGGATGCAAGATCTACTTGGACTAAGGAATTGGGGAAAGCAACACCTCAAAAGAAGATATTAAAAAGATCTAAGAAAAGTCCAAGTATGCTGCCTGCGGACTGTCTGTGTGTGGAGCACCGGACTGTCCGGTGGTGCACCAGGGAACTGCAGCCCAAGGGCTAGTTCCAGGTGGCACCCAGAGAAAAGACCATCGGACTGTCTGGTGTGAGCATAGGACTGTCCGGTGTGGAAAGCCTGCGGCGCCAATGGTCACCTGCTCTGACAGGGCAACGGCTAGGCGCATCGGACAGGCTATAGTGCGTTGTCCGGTGCACCACTGGACTGTTTGGTGTGTCGCAGAGAACATCAGCTTTTCTCCAACGGCTATTTTGGAGTTGGGGCCTATATATACTTCACCCAACCGACCATTTGAAGGTGTGGGAGCCCAAGCAACATACCAAGGCATATTGTAGACATTTCCAAGTGCTCAAACACCCAAGTGCTTAATAGAATCACTCAGTGATTAGCGTAGGTGCTTTGCGAAGTGCTTAGGTTAGTTAGACCGCTTTAGCGCTTGCTCTAGGTGAACCCTAGTTAGTTGAGTGAGTTTTGTAAAACCACACAACCCCTCGGCTCTTGCGCGAGCTGTTGTAATTGTACCGAGTGGGGCGAGAGTCTTGCGAGACCGTGACAACCGCGTTTGTGTCACGACCGCCACTGTGTACCGAAGGGAACGAGGCCTGCGGCGTTTCGGCCGGAAGCTCGATAGTGGAGATGGCGGGGAGCGTCCGAGAGGAGCCGGAAGCGAAGCACCACTTGCGTGTGGAGAAGGCCCACAGCTATCTATGGAGTTATTCGACTGTGGTGCTTGGCCCTCGCGTGGGCTTCCCTTTGTGTAGGGGCACCAACGAGGATTAGTCGGGACCTTGCATGGTTCCGGATATCTCAGTAAAAATACCGGCGTCATCCATGAGAGTTTGCTTCTCTACTTTGCTCTTTAAGTTTCCGCATTTATATTAAGCATTTAAGTTTCAATCTTGTATACATACTTATTTAGTGTAGATTAAAACTTAGCCATTGCGGTAGAGATAGCAACACTTAGACAAAACCTAGTTTGCACTTTCTAGTTTGATTATTTGCATAAGTTTTGCTCTAGGGATTTAATTGTGGCCTAGATTAGTAAAAGTTTTAGAAGTCCTAATTCACCTCCTCCCTCTTAGGTGTCATCCGTTTCCTACACCATGCATGTATCTTACTCATTGCATTCATTAGATTGCAATCTCGCTGACGGAGAGTACGTGCTCATCCCTGAGCAAGGAGCTATCCAAGAGGAAGATCAGGAGCAAGCTTCCAAGACTACCATCGAGGATCTCCCTGTAGCCCCAACAATTGAAGGCAAGCCCCGGTTTTATGCATAACTGTATCTATATATGCTACTTTACTACACTTAATGTTTGTAGGGTTGTAATGTGCACTTAAGTGTAGGAGTTGCTTGAAACCTTAGTTGCATGAATTCAGGATTCCTTTTTGAGATGGATACTAGTATGCTAGGTCGAATAGCTGCTATGCTAATTAGGATCTCGGTAGAAGTCGAGTGATTTTTCTAGCACTCGCGCGAGGTCAGGAATTGATTGTACTCATCTTGATAACGGGATCTATGATGGTCTACGGACTTGGATCTAGGGAGGATGCCTTGTCTATGAGACAGGAAAATGAACTAAGGATTAATGTGTGGATACCTGAGTCAAGCGTTTGAACGTACTAAACACATGCCGGGAAATATGGTAACCGGTAAACCTAGTACCTGAGTGAAGTCGGGCGTGGAGTTTACCCCTCACGCGACCTGAGACTGGGTCTCCCATGCTAGCTATGGTGGGTACAAGTGCGGTCACTACACGGTGGCAGCCGGGGTCAGTGGGGCAATGTATGCCAAGGCGGTGAGGCCTGGAACGAACGGGGAATCGATGGGGACAGTTGATGTGTGTGGGGATGGAGTGCCCTGACATGTCGTGTGTTTAGGTTTACCTTGCAAGGATAAAACTTGATTCAAATCGTCTGCTTCTCGCAGCTAATGAGACTGCTTGACCCCTTGTACTACATTGAGTAAGAAGTGAAATGAGGTTGCTGAGATAACTTGTTGATTGTATTAAAATGCTTGCTACCATGTATGCTTAGAAGGAGCAACTTAGCTAAATAATGATACTAGAAATTGAAAATCTAAAACTTGATTTTAGACTCAGCTAGTGCTTTTGGCAAACCAAACCCCTTAGCCAAACAGCTGCATGGTCTAGAGGTAGAGGAGTAGTTTCCTCACACCGGGTAAGTCTAGCTGAGTATTAGTATACTCAGCCTTGCTTGTGGCATAATTTTTGTAGGTACGCTTCAGGGTATGGTTGATGGTGTGACTTGGCCTACCACCCTGCCACTGGGTTGGACGGTCGAGTGGGATGCTGCTCCAGCAGGAGAGGAGCAGGAGGAGTAGTGGGCTAGGCCTTGCCCATTTCCTCGCTATCGACGATATCGATTATCCGCTGCAATTTATTTTGTGAACTTATGTCAGCTACTTGAAAAACTCCAATTTATGTAATAACTCTAGTACTTTAATTTGAGGTTTTCCTGTTTTATTGTATTTCTTCTGTGACTCACCTTCGAGTGAGTTTGTGGTATTTGATCCTGGTTAAGTGGCTTTATCAGACTAGATCTGAGGGACTGACGGGTTATTCCGATTTAAGTGTGTTATGACCCCTGAGGCGTGACTTAGGCACTTAAGCTGGAATAATTCGGGTGGTTCCACCATAGCTGGTATCGGAGCAAATTCCACCACAGAGAAGCACAATAAATCATGAATACCAATTTTTGAAAATCTAAAACATGCTTAGAAACCAGTATTTGAATCGTCGAGACTAGGACTCTAGACCTAGGACGAAAGGCCTTGGGAATAGAGGGAAAAATAGGTGGCTAAGTAAGTAGGCCCTGTGGGCCAGTCCTTAGCTTTTTAAGGGATGCCCCAGGAGCACCCTTTATTTCGGAGAGAAGACGTTAATTTCAGCATGCATGCATTATAAAAATAAAAAGGAATAGGAACCAAAGAAGTAAAAATTTGAGCTAACCCGCTTCCTTTGTAACCACTCAGGCTCTTTTATTTTCTTCCTTCCACCATAATCTTTACCTCTGGTACCCTTCCGCAGATGACTTCACCCACCCCCACCAGTGGAGGAGACACTCGTTTCAGCTCTGACTTCCTTTCTCACGATGGCTTTCCTTCCATCTTGTGGGAAGTGTTTAACTCCACCGGTTACCCTACGCCCCCTTTGTACACGGTGCAGTTGTACGAGGAGCATCGGGTACCTCGTTGCCGAGTCTGGCTGACTTTGGAGGCTCATCCCCTTCAGCCGGGTTGGCGTTCTCTTGACTCTGAGACGCTTGGATTTAGGATGGACGACACCACTGAAGCAACAGCCATGAAGACTCTGACAACTTTTTGTGGCTACCATCCCCTGGAGACGGTGATGCACCCCTTGGGACTCTTTCCTGCTGAAAAGAAGGATGACCCCATGTGGTGCAACCGCGTGAGCCATGTGAAGGATGTGTGGGCAATGTATCCTGACTTGGTTGGGAGGGTCACTGTTCAGTGCATGAGTGCGCTGTACCGCCTTCAAGCCCTATAGAGCGACGCTATGGTACATCTTGCTAACCTCGCTCAAACCACCAAGCTCACCCTCGACAGCCGAGAAGACTTTGTGGTCGACTTGTCCTCCAAGTTGGTGGAGAAGGACCTGCAGGTGGAGAAGCTGAGCCAGCGCATTGCCACCTTGGAGCAGCAGGTGGAGATTCGAGACAACACCATTGATGTCTTGGAGAACCAGCTCCACGATGTGCAGCAGAAACTCGAAGAAGCTAATGACCACCTGGACATGCATCACTTGGAGATGGAGGCCAATGAGGCCGGAAGCGAGGGAGAAGAGGCTCCTGAGAAGTTAGGACCAGCCCCTAGTACCAATGTGACTGCCTCCGCGATGCCCCCTTCACCCGCATCTAGTGTCGCTTCCACCACTCAGGGTTAATCAGTCGTTTTGACGCTTTAGGCGGATAGAAACCTACGTGAGCTTAGTAATGGTAGATTTTGGACTAGGCTTATGGGTACTTTCCCCTAATTAATGTAACCCTTGAGAACTTTTGAGATCTGTGGGATGTTTGCAACCATGTTATCCTCGTTTGAACTTAATATTATGATTATGGCAATTTCTTTCCCTATGAGATAAAAGCATATCGTTCGAAATTATGAATTGGGATAACAATGGTGACGATCTCTGTTTTCAGATGGCAGCTAGGCAGCATCGGGGGCATAACGAGCAGGTTCCCCCGCCACCTCCTCCAGCTCCCACAGTGTAGGAGCTGATGGCCTAGTAGAACGAGATTCTGCGATAGCTTTTGCAGCGCTAGCCCCACCCTCAGCAGTATGGTGGAGGCCAGCCGCAGCGATCTCGAGCAGTGGCGACCTACCAGGAGTTCCTGAGCATGCAGCCGCCCTTGTTCACCAAGGCAGAGGATCCGCTGGACGCCGACGTATGGCTACGCGTCGTGGAGTCCAAGTTTCCCCTCCTCACGGGAGACTGCCCTGATAATACCAAGACTCGCTTTGCCGCACAGCAGCTTTGCGGATCTGCTCGAACTTGGTGGGACCACTTCCGTGCTATGCTACCTGCTGATCATGAAGTGTCTTGGGAGGAATTCAAGACTGCTTTCAGAGGACACCACATCCCAGCTAGAATTCTTGATCGCAAGCTGAATGAATTTCAGGCACTCAGTCAAGGGACCCGCACAGTATTGCAGTACGCTCAGGCCTTCAATGACCTGTGCCAGTACGCAGGTTATCATGCTGATTTCGATGAGAAGAAGAGAGACCACTTCCGCAGCGGTCTCAACACCAAGCTGCGTGAGCGTCTCAACACTGTCCGGGCTGATAGCTTCAATGAGTTGGTCAACCTGGCATCTCCCAGGAGGATTGTATTGTAGCTCACGGGGTAGAGAAGAAGAGAAAGGCACCAATGGCAGCACCCTCCGCTCAAACCCAGAGATTCAAGATTGTTTCCCACAATCAGAGCAGGGGATTTTAGCAGCTGGCAGGCAGATGGGTGATCAGGCCACCTCAGCAGCAGCCAGCACCCACTCGTTTTCCAGCTCCCGCTCCAAGGAACAATCAGCCTCCGCAGCAGCAGTTCCGCCAGGGAAATGGGAACCAGTGCTTCACTTGTGGCAAGGTGGGCCACTATGCCAAGAATTGCCCAAGAAATCAGCAGAGGCAGATGCCAGCACCAAATCAAGACAAGGGAAGAAAGCAAAAGGTACAAGTCAGGCAAGGGAAGCTCAACTTCACCACTCTGGAGGAGTTACCTGAGGGAGCCCCCATCATGACTGGTATCTTTTCAGTTTATAATCAATCTGCATTAATTCTGTTTGATTCTAGTGCATCTCATAGTTTCATTAGCCAAAAGTTTAGTGCTAAATGTCAACTACCTTTCTATCACACAAAAGGGTCATTCATGATAGCCACACCTAGGGGTAAAATTGCAACCAACCAATTAAGCCAAAGTGTGCCTATTCAATTGGGAAGCCACATTATCAAAACCACCCTTCTTGTCTTGGGTTTGGAGAATGTGGATATTATTTTGGGAGCCAATTGGATGACCAGACACCAAGTAGTGCTTGATGTAGCCATCCGCATCATCGAAATCAATTCCCCAGTCTGTGGGAGTTTCACCCTGTTTTTGCCCAGTCAAGATTCTACTCAGTCATGTGCCTTTGCTATGACGGAGTTACCCCTGAAGAAGATTCCAGTGGTCTATGAGTATGCAGATGTTTTCCCGGATGAATTACCAGGAATGCCACCGGACCGGGATATCGAATTCACCATCGAGTTGCAACCGGGAACGACGCCTATTTCCAAGAGGCCTTACCGGATGCCACCCGCTGAGTTGGCAGAATTGAAGAAGCAATTGCAAGAGTTGCCAGACAAAGGCTTTATTCGCCCAAGTACTTCGCCTTGGGGATGTTCGACCTTGTTTGTAAAGAAGAAGGATGAAAGCTTGGGCTATGTATAGATTACCGCCCACTTAATGCGGTGACTATCAAGAAAAAGTATTCTTTGCCTCGTATTGATGTTCTTTTCAACCAGTTGGTCGGAGCCAAAGTGTTTTCCAAGATAGACCTTCGCTCCAGCTATCATCAGATCAAGATACGAGCAAGTGATATTCCGAAGACTGCCTTCTCGACCAGATATGGACTGCATGAATTTTTGGTGATGTCTTTTGGGCTGACTAATGCACCAGCATATTTCATGTATCTGATGAATTCCGTTTTCATGCCTAAACTGGACAAATTTGTAGTGGTTTTCATCGATGATATCTTGGTGTACTCGAAGGACAAAGAAGAACATGCTGGGCATTTGCATGTAGTGCTTCAACGTCTGCGAGAGCACCGTCTTTATGCCAAATTGTCAAAATGTGATTTTTGGCTAAAGGAGATTAAATTCTTGGGTCACACTATCTCTCAGGCAGGCATAACTGTTGATCCTGATAAGGTGCAGGAGGTGATGAACTGGAAGCCACCAACGACTGTCCGTCAGATTCAAAGTTTTCTGGGATTAGCTGGTTATTACCGAAGATTCATTCCGGATTTATCTCGAATTGTGAAGACCATAACTGAATTATTGAAGAAATAAGCCAAGTTTGTTTGGGGTCAGAAGTGCGAAGATGCCTTCCATGCATTGAGGCAACTCTGACCACAGCACCGGTGTTAGCGCAACCCGATAGCAGCAATCCATTTGATGTGTATTGTGATGCCTCTGGCACTGGACTGGGTTGTGTCTTGATGCAAGAAAACCGAGTCATTACTTATGCATCAAGAGCACTCAGGCCTCATGAGCAAAATTATCCCACTCATGACTTGGAGTTAGCAGCCATGGTTCATGCATTGAAAATGTGGAGACACTATTTGATGGGAACCACTGCAACATCTTCACTGATCATAAAAGCCTTAAGTACATCTTCACTCAGGCTGATCTCAACATGAGGCAGAGAAGATGGCTAGAGCTGATCAAGGACTATGACCTGGAGGTACATTATCACCTAGGGAAAGCCAATGTGGTAGCAGATGCCTTGAGTCAGAAATCGCAATGCAACTATGTTATGATGGATTCTCGCATTAACACCTTGTGTGATGAGTTGAGCAAGATGAAGATTGAAGTGATTCCTTCTAGTGCTTTGTCTCACATTTCCGTTAAGCCAACTTTGCAAGACCAGATCATCATGGCCCAACTCAGTGACAAGGGAGTGCAAATCATCAAGGAGAACCTCCATCAGAAGACCGAGAAGTATAAATTTTTCTGCCAAGATGGAAAGGGTATATTATGGTTTGAAAGCAGATTGGTAGTTCCTAAAAATAAAGATCTCAAAAGGAAAATCTTGGATGAGGCCCATCTCTCCAAATTCTCCATGCATCCAGGGAGCACCAAAATGTACCATGATCTGAAGCCCTTGTATTGGTGGACTAGAATGAAGAGGGAGATAGCCCAATATGTATCAGAATGTGACACATGTCAGAGGATAAAGGCAAGCCACTTGAAATCAGCTAGAGCTTTGCAACCCCTATCTATACCTTCGTGGAAATGGGATGACATCAGCATGGATTTCATTGTGGGTCTGCCCAACACCTCTCGTCATCATGATTCAATTTGGGTCATTGTGGACCGATTGACAAAAGTGGCACATTTTCTCCTAGTGCACACCACTGATAAGGCTCAAAAGTATGCAGAGTTGTACATTGACCGAATCATGTGTTTGCATGGTTTGCCCTAGACCATTGTTTCTGATTGAGGAGCCCAATTTGTTGCCAGATTTTGGGAACAACTGCAAGAGTCTTTGGGAACCAAGCTAATCAGAAGTTCAACTTACCACCCACAGACTGATGGTCAGACTAAGAGGGTAAATCAAATTCTTGAAGATATGCTGAGAGCTTGTGCAATCGATTGTGGCAAGAACTGGGATAAGCACCCCTCCTTGGCGGAATTTGCTTATAACAACAGTTATCAATCCAGCCTAAAGATGGCACCCTTCGAAGCTCTTTATGGAAGAAGGTGTAGGACACCCCTCAATTGGTCTCAGCCTGGAGAAAGAGAAGTTTTTGGACCTGACTTAGTGACTGAAGCCGAAAGGAAGGTCAAACTAATCAGGAAGAATCTAGAAGCTGCTCAGGCCAGGCAGAAGAGTTACCATGATAAGAGAAGGAAACCTCTCCAGTTCGAGGTGGGAGATTTCGTATATTTGAAGGTATCACCCACCAAGGGAGTGCAGAGGTTTGGGATCAAAGGCAAGTTAGCCCCTCGTTACATTGGACCTTATGAGATCATAGAAGCATGTGGACCCGTGGCATACAAATTGAAGTTGCCTCTAAACATGTCTGCCATCCACAATGTGTTCCATGTATCCCAACTGAAGAAGGTGTTCGATTGCCGACCGAGATCGTAGCAGAACCAGAATTGGAGATAGAGCCAGATCTATCGTACCAAGAGTACCCTTCCAAGGTTCTAGATTGCAAGGAAAGATCAACTCGGGCTAAATTGATCAAGATGTATAAGATCCAATGGAGTAATCACTCAGAGGAAGAGGCTACTTGGCAGACTGAGGAATTTCTGCGTTCCAACTTCCCCGATTGCATACCTAATGAAATTGGTACGTAATCATGCCCAACCCCTCTCCCTGCCCTTCGAATCTAAATTTCAGTAAAATAATCTTGAATAGGAAAGAGTAAATTGTAAAACAAGAATTAAAAGGACTTCAATCTGAAGTTGCAAAGAGAATGACATTCGAAGAGCAGTTTACCAAGAAAAACCTTAATAAATAGACCACCCACTTCAAGTAAGTCTCACCCTTCGCTTCACCCCGGGAGGACTCCAACCTAAATCTCGGGACAAGATTCCTTCAAGGGGGAAAGGCTGTGACACCCCAGTGTCACCTAGGGTTCTTCTTTAAGCTAACCCAAACCATTATCACATGTGACCCAAATAAGGAGTGAACACCAAAAACAATTATTAAGAACAAAGGTTGAAGTGAGTCTTTTATCTTAAGAAATTCTCCTTAATCATGTCATGAATCCCAAGGTAAGAAAAACTCTCAAACCCTAATTAACCCTAAGTGGACCATTTAAACACATAGAGGGAATATGGGAAAAGAATTGGTAAAGAAATACAAATTTGGTAAAAACCAAAATACAAAGTTTTAGTTCACTAAATAACCAACAAAATATAGTAAGAAAGTTTTGCCATTTGAATTGTTCAAAATCCCCAAATCAGCCCCAGAACTAATGCACTTGGGAAAAATTCAGAAATTCAGAAACCTGAATTTCAGCCCCTTTCCAAAGATCGACTGCGTTCTCTATTTTTCAAAACTTGAATCAAACAAGTCCAAATAGCAAAGTGGCGCCAAATTACCTTGAACACACCGTGACAAAGTTTGGAAACCTATCTCCACCGTTTGACACAATTTTGACATGGTTTTACCTCGGGGCTCGACTGTGTGACACTGCCACCTTTGTGACGTGATAACTCTCTGTACACAACCCCAAACCGCTCGACTTCCACACATAAACGACAAAGCTAAGTCGGGAGACCAAATCTTGTGTAGTGACCATGCCCAAATCCGCGAAGATTGCCAACCTATGAGCGTTTAAACTCCAGCAGAAGCAAAGAGCCACGTGCTAGACGCCGTGTCAGGCCGATCGAGCGCGGACTGGCCGCGGCAGCGCTCGCCCTGCGCATGGTCGCCCCGCCCCGCGCGTCTGCACCTCGCCCCTGCCTATAAGTACCCCAGAAGCCATAGCCATTTGCACTCACGCACCCAAAGTCCCGCCCGGGCCAGAGATCACCGGAGTTCGTCGTGGACAACGAGCACCTCCGCCAGCCATCTCTGCCCGAGCACGACCGTGGTGGCCAGTCCTTTTTGTTGACCCCCAGCCTCGCCCTAGCCCCTGGACAGCTTCCCCGAGAGGTTGTGAAGCTTCTTCAAGCTTGAGCCGAGGCATTGCCTCACCGGAGAGGCGAATTCACCCTCGCCGGACTTCGGCCACCCGCCACCGCGCGTGGACCCATCAATCCGGTGAGCCATTCTCCAATTCCTTGCACCCCTGTCCTCCTTAACCTCTGGTGAAGCTCTCTGACCGGTTCACTTGGACTATCGCGCCGTGAGCAGGCCGGATTCCTCACCGCCGACGAGCATCTCCGCCTGCGCAAGTGGATCGGCCGACTCCGACCATTCCCGACAGCGACCCGCACATCGTCGTGACCCTCAAGACCTCCCCTACGCCCTTGACCACCTCAACGGAGCAGTCTCGCCACCGGTAAGCCCCTCCGCCCCTTTCTTCCTCCGTGGCCACTATTCCATTAGGGAAGGACCGCGGGTTTGATTCCGCGAAACCCTAGGGGGTTTTCTACAGAGCCTTAGACTCATGTGAATAGTGCACCGAGGACCTGTCTGTAATACACTTAAAACCTTTCGCCAGGGACCCTAGTGCAAAACTGTTTTTCCTTTATCCATTTCTATTTAATCTTTTAAATTTAGCAGAAGACTTAGGAAATTCATATCTTGAGTTATATTCCACCAAATTTAGTCAAACCAATTTTGCTGGATTTAAAATATTATGGACTATCGATTAAAAATGCTAAACCTCATGGTTTCTGTATTGATTTTTAGAGTTTAGAAGTAAATAAGGAACTGCCCCAAACCTTGTTAGAATAAAGAAAAATAGTTATGCTTCTGTGCCAAACTTAAGAAAATTTGTAGAAGTCCAAAACCCACTAAGACATTGTTTAAAAGTAATGAGCACCCCAGTATTCAAGATTTAAACAAGGTTATCTATTAAAAGCCATTTTTGCTCAAAACTTAAGAAAATAAGAAAGGTACTGGAAAATAATGAACAGTGAATGAAATTATTTTTCCTAGTCTACTTGAGTAATAAAGAACCTAGGAAAAATAAAGGGAACCCTAGTCCAGAACAAATTCAAGATGAAATGTTTTATTAAGCACTAATCAAGCTAGAAAAGCAATTATTAGAATTATGAAAACAATTTCAAAATTGTTAAGAAAAATCCAATGGACTTATAACCATTAGGACACCACTACAAAAATGATAAACACCCACTCCATCATTTTAAGTAGGGTAAACAAATAAAACTTGATATTAAGTCATATTTCAATTAAATCATAAGCAAGCCAAAAAGTGTGCAACAGTGGGCAAATAAATTTTTACCAGATTAATATTAAAATAAGCCACCACAGAAAAATGCAAAACCCAATTGAAAGCTACAAGTTATACCCATTGTCAATACTTCATGAAAAAGGCCATTAAATTCAAGAAATCCCTACCACCCTCTCCCTTAAGCAAAAAGTTATCAAAATTTAGAATGATTGCTCTTGCACAAAGAAAAAGATAGGAAAAATTAGAAATCTGTTGTTTGATATTTTTCAAATATAGTGGTAGTAGAAAGCACCCCTTTGGCTAGAAACTTTGGAAAATCATAGTAAAATAACTAATGAGAATTAGTGGCTAAAAATTTGTATAAAGTCATGTTATAACACCTAAATGCCAGCAAAAATAAGTCTTAGAGAATAACCTACTGTAGAAAGGGAGTTGTAGTTCAAAACACCCCCTCTGCCCTAATATTTGATAATTTTATACAGAGAGAACCCCTCACTGTTTAAGCCCCAAATTTTAAGGCAGAAACTTATACACCAATAAAAAGCCACTGTAATTTTTGCAGAATTTTTGGAGATTTATTAAGCTACCTTGTAGTTCAAACTCACCTTAAAAGAATAAGAGAAATAGAAATAAAGAAGAGAGAATAATAAATCTCACTCTAATGATTCAACTAGAAACCCTGATAAACTCTCACTAAGACATTAGAGGGAAATCAGTAGAACACCAAAATAAACTTACCAATTTGCTAACCAATCTTGACCCTAATTTGCTAAGTAGGCCACAAGAATCTTCAGTAGCAAGATTAAGCTCTACTTTATTAAATTGATCATTCACCATCAAAGTTTAATTGCTAAACTACATATCATACCATGCATGTATCTTACTCATTGTATTCATTAGATTGCATTCTCGCTGACGGAGAGTACGTCCTCATCCCTGAGCAAGGAGCTGTCCAAGAGGAAGATTAGGAGCAAGCTTCCGAGACTGCCATCGAGGATCTCCCTATAGCCCTAGTAATTGAAGGCAAGCCCTGGTTTTATGCATAACCGTATCTATATATGCTACTTTACTACACTTAATGTTTGTAGGGTTGTAATGTGCACTTAAGTGTAGGAGTTGCTTGAAACCTTAGTTGCATGAATTCAGGATTCCTTTTTGAGATGGATACTAGTATGCTAGGTCGAATAGCTGCTATGCTAATTAGGATCTCGGTAGAAGTCGAGTGATTTTTCTAGCACTCGCGCGAGGTCAGGAATTGATTGTACTCATCTTGATAACGGGATCTATGATGGTCTACGGACTTGGATCTAGGGAGGATGCCTTGTCTATGAGACAGGAAAATGAACTAAGGATTAATGTGTGGATACCTGAGTCAAGCGTTTGAACGTACTAAACACATGCCGGGGAATATGGTAACCGGTAAACCTAGTACCTGAGTGAAGTCGGGCGTGGACTTTATCCCTCACGCGACCTGAGACTGGGTCTCCCATGCTAGCTATGGTGGGTACAAGTGCGGTCACTACACGGTGGCAGCCGGGGTCAGTGGGGCATTGTATGCCAAGGCGGTGAGGCCTGGCCACGAACGGGGAATTGATGGGGACAGTTGTTGTGTGTGGGGACGGAGTGCCCTGACATGTCGTGTATTTAGGTTTACCTTGCAAGGATAAAACTCGATTCGAATCGTCTCCTTCTCACAGCTAATGAGACTGCTTGACCCCTTGTACTACATTGAGTAAGAAGTGAAATGAGGTTGCTGAGATAACTTGTTGATTGTACTAAATGCTTGCTACCATGTATGCTTAGAAGGAGCAACTTAGCTAAATAATGATACTAGAAATTGAAAAGCTAAAACTTGATTTTAGACTCAGCTAGCGCTTTTGGCAAACCAAACCCCTCAGCCAAACAACTGCATGGTCTAGAGGTAGAGGAGTAGTTTCCTCACACCGGGTAAGTCTAGCTGAGTATTAGTATACTCAGCCTTGCTTGTGGCATAATTTTTGCTGGTACACTTTAGGATATGGTTGATGGTGTGACTTGGCCTACCACCCTGCCACCGGGTTGGACGGTCGAGTGGGATGCTGCTCCAGCAGGAGAGGAGCAGGAGGAGTAGTGGGCTAGGCCTTGCCCATTTCCTCGCTATCGACGATATCGATTATCCGCTGCAATTTATTTTGTGAACTTATGTCAGCTACTTGAAAAACTCCGATTTATGTAATAACTCTAGTACTTTAATATGAGATTTTCCTGTTTTATTGTATTTCTTCTGTGACTCACCTTCGAGTGAGTTTGTGGTATTTGATCCGGGTTAAGTGGCTTTATCGGACTAGATCTGAGGGACTGACGGGTTATTCCGATTTAAGTGTGTTACGGCCCCTGAGGCGTGACTTAGGCACTTAAGCTGGAATAATTCGGGCGGTTCCGCCACACGACTCTACTAAAAATACATTTGATATTGAGTGCTCGTTAGTGATGGCTATCTTGCCCAAGCCTTTTGTCGGTGTTTGGGACCCGACTGCGCACCCGGGGTTGCCCCTCGAGATGCTTTTGGGTAGGACGATGTTGTTGACTGTAGCTCGATGGTTCGTGCTAGGCGCATGAGAGACAATAGACAATTTTATACAGGTTCAGGCCGCTGGGAGAGGCGTAATACCCTACTTCCTGGTGTGGACCTTTTATGTGGTGGGTTATAGTGGGATTCTCTAGTACGAAGGATGCTAGAGAATAGAATAAATGGCTGACTTGTGATCTCCCTTTTGATGGGGTGCCCCATAGACCTTATATACTCGGCCGTGGAGCGTTACATGCGTGTAGGATCACAACGTACGCCTAAGTAATAGTAAACTGACTGAGCTTATCTTCTTATAATCCTGCCGACTTATCCTCATTTAGTTCCGACGCCTGAGGGTGTCGCGCGGGAGAATCAGATCAACGTTGCAGATAATGTTTAAATCCAACGAGCCGACTGGGCCCGAGTCTATCCATTCTTGTGTCAATCCATTCTGCTAGCGGTTCCTCCCCTAGCCCACAAAGGGATGGCTTTGCGAAATAATGAGCCCAGAGCCTTTGGCGAGGCCTTCTTGCCTTCTAGTGGACCCGGGGGATATCTGTCCCCCACAAGCCCCCAATCTTTGAGTTGATTCTGAAATAATCGGCCCAAAGATTCTAGGTCCAGCTTGCAGTTTTGATTTTTGGTAATGAATGCTTTGAAAATACACCTGTCAAGTCGTTGCTTCTAAACTCCGAGTAACTCGGTAAAAACAATCTTATGTTACCCTCCTTTGGCATATTCGATGGTCTTTGTCTTATTCTTCAGAAATTGGTGCTCTATCACTGGCTTATGCTTTAGAGATCAGCATTATGTCCTTCTGGGGTTAAGGATTCATTGGGTGCACCAGAGGTACATCCAATGGGTGTAGCCCCCGAGCTTTGAGCGGATTACTGAAATTAATCCACTCAAAGATCCTCATCTCGTGCTTTTGGAAATCATTTTATCTTTGTCTCATGCCTTAGAAATCAGCGTTATACCATCAGCTTATGCTTTAGAGACCAGCATACTGTCTTTATTTCATGCTTTAGAAACTAGCAGTGTGATCTTCCCATGTCCTGTTAGGTTTGAGATTTATTTGATCGGCGACAGATTGGACATCTGGTAGATGGTTCTTGGTTGGTCTTCATTTCGCCTTGTGCTTCAATGCTTCTGCTGACTAGACTTGCAGTTCAGTGGCTATATTTGGCTTTCTTTCGATCTTCATCGATATCTCTCTTCTGTCTTGATACATTCATTGCATATACTGTACGGATGTGACTGCTTGGGAAAATCTATTGAAAATTCTTGGCCGTCCCCTTCCAATGGGTGTGGCCAAGGGACGTCTTGGTACGCTCAGCGTTTAGCAAACTGTCCTTGAGTAATAACTTGACGTGACCGCGGGGTGTAATCATATCCTTCATTAAGGGAAGTTTCAGAAATTACAAATCAACTCATTATGAGTTGATACTTCCCTATTGCTACTACTATACTACATTCTACTACTACACTACATTTCTACCACCACTATACTACATTCTACTACTAACTACTACATTATTTCACCATACTACTTCTAATCTATACTAATATCTAAAAACCAGTGGCATCTAGCCACTGGCCTTGTTGCTGCCTTTGCCGCTGCCGCCGCCGTTGCTGCCCCTGCCGCTACCGCCGCTGCCGCCGTTGCCGCCCTTGCTGCCGCCGTTGCCGCCCCCGCTGCCGTCGTCACCGTCATCATCGCCGTCGTCATCATCGCCCCCGCCGTCGCCGTCATCTCCGCCATCGCCGCCGCCGCCCTCCTCGGACGAGTCCGAAGAGTCCTCCTCATCCGAGGAGTACTTCGACTCATCCGAGCCCGTGAGCCCAGAGCGCTCGACGGCCCGGATGTAAGTCCAGACCTCCGCGGCAATCCCCTGGGAGTCGTCTGAATCGTCAGACGACACCGGGGGAGAGACGGGAGTCGGAGACCCCTCGGACTCGGTGGAGAACTCCTCCTCCGAGTATTCCGAATCACTGAAGTCCTATGATGGAGGAGTTGGCTCGCGCTTGCATTTGTTGCTCTTGCCCATGGTGGAAACGAGGGGAGAAGAAGAAAGCAAGCAGTGGAGAACAGCAAAGAGGTGTGAAGAAACCGGAGAGGCAAAGGCACTATTTATATAAGAAGAAGGCAACCGCTCACCTCCTACCACGGTCGCCGAACAGTCGCAAAATATTCAATATACACTTCAACCCGTCTGAAGATACGTCAGGTGGCTGACACCGTTTCATGCAATGCAACACCCATTGGGACTCCAGTCAACTACACGGGCGATATGATTACACCCGCCGTCACATCACATTACTACTCAGAAGCGGCCGGCTAAAACACTCAGCATACCAAGTCATCCCTTGCCCACACCCATTGGGGGGACGCCCAGGAATTATCAGTATATTTTTGAAAACTGTCACGTCCGCGCAGGGCATGCAATGATTACCTCAAGACAAAAATGAGGTATCAGTAAGGATCAAAGGAAAGCCAAATATAGCCGGAGAAGTATAAAGTCTGACTGACAGAAGCGACATGAAGACTAGCCAGGGGACGTCCATCGAATGTCCAATCAGATGTAGATCAAATAAATTGCACCACCTAGCAAGATATGGGCAGATCACGAACTCGGCTCCAAAGACAAAATACATGCTGACCTCTAAAGCATAATATCGATGACATAATGCTGACCTCTAAGGCATTCGGAAGAAAAAAAAGAGAAAAGATGACTCTCAGCAAAAGAACACAAAATGAAGACCTTCGAGTGGATTATTTTCAAAAAATCCACTCGAAGCTCGGGGGCTACACCCATTGGGTGCACCTCCAGTGCACCCCATGAATCGCCATTTCAAGTCAAGACAATGCTAACTTCTAAAGCATATGGCAAGATCAAAAGCAAGGCTGACCTCCAACAAAGTGCAAGCGGAAAATAAGATGATTTTTGATGAGGACCTTTGAGTGGATTATTTTCAAAAATCCACTCGAAGCTCGGGGGCTACACCCATTGGGTGCACCTCCGGTGCACCCAGTGAAGTTCAGGATCCTACAAACACGAGATGCTGACCTCCAAAGCACGAGTTTGAGACAGAACGCCAGTTTTCGAGCAGAAGGAGATAGCAAGGAATTGTTTTTACCAAACTACCCGGAAAGTCTCCCTTATCATAAAATGAAGACCGCAAGCTGGACCTAGGATCTTTGGGCCGATTATCTCAAAATCAACCCAAAGATCGGGGGCTTGTGGGGGACAGATATCCCCCGGGTCCACTAGAAGGATAAAAGACCTCACGAAAGGCCCAGGGGCCCAATAAATCATAAGGTCCTCCTCGGGCGCGAGAGGCGGGCGGTCCGGAGGCGTGGACCTCCTCGCGAGGCCTCTTCTCCCAGCGCTTGTCGGGTTGCTGGTTCGTGTCGCGTCGTGGCACCACTGGTGCAGGCTTCGCTCCTCCGATGAGGTCCTGAGCTCGTTCGTTCGCGGTGATGTAAAGGTCGGCCTCCCAGAACAGCTACTCGGAGGTAGTCGGCGCCTTCTGTAATATGGTTCGAACGAACATCGAGTAATTGGATCCCCTGTAGAAGTCCTCGATCACTGTTGCCTCCACGACCTCGGGGATACAATTTCTCATGGTCTGGAATCTTTTTAGGTATGACCGAAGAGTTTCGTCCCCTCGGTGCTTGATGGATTTGAGGTCCCATGGTTGCGCCGGTTTGTCGGAGAGAGACTGAAAGTTGGCGGTGAAGTGCCAACTGAAATCGCTCCAGTCGTCAATGCAGTGTCGGGGTAGGTGTCGCAGCCATTGCAGCGCGTCTTGCCCGAGGACGATAGGCAAGTACGCGGTCATCACGTCCTCGGTTGCCCTAGCTGCTCGGGCAGCGGTGGTGTAGACGGCCAGCCAGCCTCCCGGATCCTGCTTAGGTTCGTAGTTGTCGACGTTGGAGACCTTGAAGTTAGGGGGCCATTAAATGGCCCTGAGGCGTGGAGTAAGTGCCGATACTCCGCACGTGTCCTACTGTCGTTGATGATGATGTCGGCCCCAGGGAGGAGAATGGTTGTCGTGGTGCCTCGACCGTCCCCGGGTGGTGCCACCAGTTGAAGCCGTGGCCGACTCGGTCCTGGTAGCTTGACTTCGCGCTAGGACGCCGTGATCCCGGTCGTACTCTTCCCGACGACGAATTTCGTTCTCGTGTCGTCGTTCGTGCGAAGCGTTGATGGAGCTCTGTGCGTCCCGCCGACTGTTGATGGCGTGTCGTAGATCGTTCGGCGGGTGAGCGAGGGGTAGGAGATGATTGGCTGCTTGAGTGAACAGCCGCCGATAGCCCTCGACATCGGGAGTCCGTGAGAGGCCATCTGCTATCCGAGCCAATACTCCGCAGACTTCACTTGGCGTGTTCATGGCTCGGGCGAAATCGGGGTTCAGGTTGCGTCCGAAGAGTGGATTTTCTCGGCGTTGCCTTGTTTCCTGCTCGGCCTGTTCTTGAGCCTGTCGACGATCGCGTCATCGGGAATTCCTTCTTTCCCTGAGGACACGTTCTTCCAGAGTTTCTCCTATCTCCGAGACCTCGTCTCGCAATACAGGTTGCGTCGGGTCCAGTTCTCCGGCCTTGTGATGTCGTCGGATATTTCGGTGTCGGTTCCTTCGTCGGCAGGACTCCCGCTGAGGAAGTTCCTCTCTAGGTACGGTCGGTTCGTCGTCGGAGATGGGGGGCGACTCTGCCCTTCCAATGAAGAGGACGTCAGGGTAGAATGGAACAATTGTCGTGGTGACCTTCTTTCTGCCCTCCTTTGAGGACGAAGGTACAGAAAGAATAGCTTGTCGCCTTTCGATCTCATTTGTTGCTTTCTTCCTCGTGATCCATGTCCATTCTCCCGTCGGAGAGGTGGACAACAGAGTTCTCCGGGTTGATGAGCCCTGGGCTCCTAGTTTGCTGAAGGTGATCTTTTTCCGGGGCGCTGGAGGTTGCGCCTTTTCCTGCTTTGCCCCGATTTTCCCGGGGATTTCTGAGGAAGATTTTCTCTCCGGTGGATCCGCGACGTGATGCAGAGTTCCTTCCTCATCTGCTACAGATGAGATAGTTCCGAAGCAGAATGTGGACCCAGGACGGAGGATGATCTTGTGCTGGAAGGTGACGGCCATTGAGCTAGTTTGGATCGATGACACACCCCCTACCTAGCGCGCCAGCTGTCAGTGTTTTGGGTCTGACTGTGCACCCAGGGTTACCCCTCAAGGTGCTTTCAGGAGTAGGACGGTGTTATCGACTGTAGCTCAATGGTTCATGCTGGATGCACGAGAAATAGTGGACAACGGTTTACAGGTTTGGGCCGCTTTGAGATGCGTAACACCCTACGTCCTGTCGAGAGTGCTTTATGTGGTGGGTTACAAGAGGATTCTCTAGCGCTGAAAACGTAGAGAGTTGGGCGGGAGGCTAAGTAGCGAGCATCTGATCTGAAGGGGTGCCCCCTAGGCCTTATATACTCGACCGTGGGGCAGTACATGTAGATATGACAACAACGTGTACCTAAGAAATAGTGAATCAACTGAGTTTATCCTCCTATAATCCTGCCGACCCATTCTCGCTTGGTTCCGTTGTACGGGGCTCCTGCACAGGAAGGTCGGGCCTCTGTTGTGATTACTGCTCGAATTCGTTGGGTCGTCTTGGGCTCGTGCCGATACAGCCTTGTGTCGATTCGCTTCATTGGTCGTTCCTCCCCAGGCCCATGAGGGGGATGACCTTACAAATTATGGGGCCCTTGGGCCTTTCGTGAGGTCTTTTATCCTTCTGGTGGACCCAAGGGATATTTGTCCCCCACAATGTCAAAATAGAGATACTATAAGATAAACAATAATATTATAAAATTATAGGAACTGGAATAAACTGAAAAGGAGCTAAAATAAATTTTATATGACTTTTACAGGTTTCTATAATTATTTTTGCTCTAAAAGTTATTTCCAATTGAATTTATTAGGTTTTTCTGTTTCTTTGGCCCAGCGCATCATTACCAGAAAGCATAGGGTCAGTCGCGCAAATAATACTAAGACTTAGAATATTGTACTGTGAACCGCGGGTTCATTCTTTTGGAATCCAGGGACTCTTTAGCAAAACGTGCATGGCGAAGGGGTACGATGGGCTCACGGCCATTCGATTCTGGATCAAGGGCCCAGATCAACCCACGAGTAGATGAAATCTTACCCACACGCCACAGATCTAACGGCCCAAACCTATCCACATGAATCGTTATCTATCTGTCGGCGTTTCGAGACAGGGGGGTCCCTGAGCCGACGAGTGAAGTGTCGTCGCGTGCCCCAGCCCAGATGGGTCAACGCGAGGCCGAGCGTGAAGGGGGGAAAGCGAGGAGGCCGGTGATAGAGAGAGAGATGGAAATCCCGCCGCCTTCGTGTTCGTCCCGCGCCCAGGTCGGGTGCGCTTGCAGTAGGGGGTTACAAGCGTCCACCCGGGGGAAGGAGCGAGCGGCCTTATGCGAGCGCCCGTCTCGTCCTTGTCCCCGAGCGGCCAACCCTCTCTAAGAGGGCCCTGGCCCTTCCTTTTATAGTCGTAAGGAGAGGGTCCAGGTGTACAATGGGGGGTGTAGCAGAGTGCTACGTGTCTAGCGGTGGAGAGCTAGCGCCCTAAGTACACGCCATCATGGCGGCCGGAGAGATCTTGGCACCTGATTTGTGTGATGTCGTGGCCGTCGGAGGAGTGCTGGAGCCTGGCGGAGAGATAGCTGTCGGGGCCGTCGAGTCCTTGCTGACGTCCTCTTGCTTTCGTAAGGGGGCCGAGAGCCGCCATCGTCAGGGAACGTGCGGGGCGCCATCATCGCCTATCTGGCGGAGCGAGCCAGATGGGACACCGGTCTTGTTCCCCGTAGCTTGAGTCAGCTTGGAGTAGGGTAATGATGGCGCCTCCTGTTGACGTGGCCGGTTCGCGCCCTAGGTTGGGCGATGTGGAGGCTTCTCCGAGGTCGAGGTCGAGCCCGTCTATCGTGGCCGAGGCCGAGTCCGAGCCTCTGAGTCGGGCCAGGCGGAGTTCGTCGTCTTCCGGGGCTTAGCCCAAGTCTGAGCCCTGGGTCGGGCGGAACGGAGTTTGCCGTCTTCCGGGGCTTTGCCCGAGTCCGAGCCCTGGGTTGGGCGGAGCGGAGTTCGCCGTCTTCTGGGGCTTAGCCCGAGTCCGAGCCCTGGGTCGGGCGGAGCGGAGTTCGCCGTCTTCCGGGGCTTTGCCCGAGTCTGAGCCCTGGGTCGGGCAGAGCGGAGTTCGCCATCTTCCGGGGCATAGCTCGAGTCCGAGCCCTGGGTTGGGCGGAGCGGAGTTTCCTATGGTGCGCGGCCGGGCCTGACTACCTGTCAGCCTCACTCTGTCAAGTGGCACTGCAGTCGGAGGGGCGCAGGCGGCGTTGTCTTTCTGACAGACCGGTCAGTGGAGCGGCGAAGTGATGGCGGTCACTTCAGCTCTGTCAGCCGGGGCGCGCGTCAGGATAAAGGTGTCAGGCCACCTTTGTATCAAATGCTCCTGCGATTTGGTCGGGGTTGCTTCTCGGTGAAGACAGTGCCTCGGGCGAGCCGGGAACGTGTTCGCCGCTGAAGGGGGGCCTCGGGCGAGGCGGAGATCCTCCGGGGTCGGCTGCCCTTGTCCGAGGCTAGGCTCGGGCGAGGCGTGATCGAGTCCCTCGGACGGACTGATCCCTGATTTGATCGCACCCATCAGGCCTTTGCAGCTTTGTGCTGATGGGGGTTACCAGCTGAGAATTAGGAGCCTTGAGGGTACCCCTAATTATGGTCCCCGACAGTAGCCCCCGAGCCTCGAAGGGAGTGTTAGCACTCGCTTGGAGGCTTTCGTCGCACTTTTTTGCAAGGGGACCAGCTTTTCTCGGTTGCGTTTTGTTCCGGTGGGTGCGCGCGAGCGCACCCGCCGGGTGTAGCCCCCGAGGCCTCGGAGGAGTGGTTTGACTCCTCCGAGGTCTTAAAGCCTCGCGCAATGCTTCGGCTGGTCTGGTTGTTCCCTCATGCGAGCTGGTCATAGCCCGGGTGTACGGTTGGGTCCCAAGTTCTCGGGCTGGTATGTTGACGCTGTCAATGGTTTGGCCGGAGCCGGGTTTGCGAGACCAGCCCCCGAGCCCCTGCACAGGGCGAGAGGGCGATCAGGGACAGACTCGACTTTTTTACATACGCCCCTGCGTCGCCTTTCCGCAAGGAGGAGGGGGGAGAGCGTCATGTTGCCCTCGATGGGCGCCGAACATGGTGTCTCCGGTGAGCTGTAGGCGGGTGATCCGAGCGGGCGTCCGTGCCCCATTCATTAGGGGTCGGCTAGGGGCCCAGAGGCGCGCCCAAAAGTACCTGTGGTGATCTGCCAGACCCGGTCCCCTGGTGACGGGGTCCGAGGGCTCGATGCCTCCCTCTGATGGGATTCTGTTACAAGATCGTTCCCGCTGGTCTCGGAAATGTCATTGGGTACCTCGGGAGCGCAGCCCGAGCCTTAGTTATGTATCGAACGTACCCATGGTCATCCCTCGCTCTGTGTCTGAGGCGGCTGTGAACCCTTCGGGGGCCTGCCTTCGAACCCCTGATCAGTAGTGGGCGCGGAGCCCGAGTAGCCTGAGGCGGCCGTTGAACCCTTCCGAGGGGCCAGCCTTTGAACCTCTGACCAGTAGTGGGTGTGGAGCCCACGTGCTCTGAGGCGGCTGTTGAACCCTTCCAAGGGGCCAGCCTTCGAACCTCTGATCAGTAGGGAGGCTCGGAGCCTAGTTCCTTCACAGGGATGGATCCTTTCCGGGGTATCCCCTTTCCCGGTCCCTGTTGCAAGAGAGAGAAAGAGGAAAAAAGGAAAAGGATATGAAATCGAACGACGCGGCGTACCTTTTTTGACGTGGTCATTACGGCGAAGGCAAAGCGTCGCTCGCTTCTCCTGCCAGAGGCGCCGCTTGTCCCGCCGTGGAGTTAACACGACGGAGCGAGTGGTTCGCAGGGCAGCCGTTGCGCGTGCGCGAGCCGTTCGAGGAACGGAACACGGGCACGTTGTCTTCACGCCGTGAGAGAGGGTTCCCTCGCTGCCCCCGGATGGGACGTAAGCTTGGCTGACGACGTGACCGCTGCTCCTGCCCGCCTGCTACCGCCATTACTGTCGGCCCGTCTTCGGCCGCATTGACCGTCGCGCCAGGCTGGAGCCGCTGGGTCGTGCGTCGGGTCGCCTCGAGTCGCGGTATTGGTTCCACAGTCGAGGAGGCGCAGTGGAGGCGCAGGTGGCGGTGCAGTTACTCACACGTAGCAACCGGCGCACCGGTTGCATGACACGTGGGCCTGGTCCTCCAAGCTGGGCGTGTTGGAAGTCGGAGAGGTGCGCCCACTTGGCGCGGTTGCATGCCGCCTGCATGGCTGCTCGCCCTTTTGCCCGCTGGTCTGGGCAAAAGCGGAGAGCCGCTTGTAACCGCTGGGCGGTTGCACGCACCGCGCTCGGCGGTTTGGCTTCTTCTGCTCTGGACCTGCTTGCATGACGCGTGGGACCCAGCCCCCGCGCCGTAGGGGGAGGACCTTGGAGCGTGTTGGAGAAGACTCAGCCCACGATGGTTGGGGGCGCAAGTAGGGAGAGTCGCCTTTAAAAGGGGGGTGATCCTCTTGGAAGGCAACCGTGTCTTCACGCTCCCTTATGCATCGTGTCTTTCCATCTTCCAAGCCCCTGGATGGGGGATATCCGCCGCTTTTCCGCTTCGTCGTTGGAGGAACGCAACTCTGCGAAAGTTGGTACCTTTCGGCCGTCGTTCGGCTTCAAGGATTTTCATCATGTAGCCCGGCTGCACCCCTCCGCCGGCGGTCACCCAAGACGGTGACCTCCAGCCCCTGGATGGGGAGAGGCAGGCCGGGCTGCGATCTTGGTCCCACCCTCAGCTTCAAGGATGTTCATCATCCCCGCTGGGGTGGAGGCCGGGTTGAGCCGGAGCTCTACCTCCCGCGCGGGTTCGTGGGTCGGCCTCTCCTTCGGCGTTCGAGGGAGAGGGGCGCTCACTGGCCCTGCGGGCGGGTCGGACTTCGACAACGCGGGGCTGGTCGATGGCGGGTGTCATCAGCCCCAGCGCGTTGGGCCCATCGGCTTGGCTCCTGGTGCCCCCTCCTGCCGGAAGGCGGCTGCCGCGCCGTGTACACAGGAGGACCGCCCAAGATATCGCGCGCTGCTAGGGCGGCGTTCGTGTTCTGGGGCGGTTCTCCCTTTGCACCGGTACGGCGCCTCCACGCGGAGGTCGGTGCCTCACTCGCCCAGGAGGATCTGAGTGGGGATCTGCCGGAGGGCCGACGGCCCCTATCGTCGGTGCCGAGGTGGAGGCGGCTCGAGAAGTCCCCGCTGCCGACGGGATCACCGCCACCATCCGCGCTTCGGGCCTCCGGCTCTTTGTACTTGTCCTCGCCCCTCGAGCGTCGGTGTGGGTGAGGGCAAGATCGCAGCAGCATCCGCCCTAAGGCCCTCGCTGCTGCAGTTCGGCCACCCGGAGCGGGGGTCGTTGTCGTTGCTGGCGGAGCGGACGACGGCGAGCCGCCCATCGGTCTTCTGCTGCTCCGCAGGCCCCTCCCCCATCGGGTGGGGTTGTTCGTACCTGCGGAGATGGAACCGGAGTCCCGTTTGTAATGGCACTTCGAATGCCAGTGTTTCTGTTCATTGTGGTTGTCAAGGCCTGAACATGTATGTAAATTCGGCGCGGAGCCGTGTTTTTTCCCCATTTTCGAGCGCTAAGACTCGTCTGTTGGTTGTCTGAACCGCTTCACCAAGCGTGAGTTGCCCCGTGTAAAGGTGACGAGTGAGGTATCCGTACCCCGGAGGTGTACGAGTCCCTCGGCTCGGTCCGCCTTGGCTGCTTACGTGTACTCCGTTGTTTTCAGGATCCACTTTCGAAGTGGTTGAAAAGCACGAAAGACATTCCGGCGGAAAAGATCTTTTTTCGGGGAAAATTTCGACGCAGAGGGGGTTCCCCCCTTTTAGCCCCCGAGGGAGGGTCGGGCTTTGCCGAGGCAAGGCTGACCCTTCCTTGATGACTAAACTTTGCGTGAGAGCGAGGTATATGAACAACTTGAAAACACCTTAAGGGTAGAAGCGACGTAGCTGTTGGATGTTCCAAGCGTTGCTGTAGACCTCGCCTTGACTGTTAGCCAGCTTGTATGTTCTGGGCTTCAGGACTTTGGCGATGACGAACGGCCCCTCCCAGGGGAGCGTGTAGCCCCCGGGTGTCTTCAACAAGGGCCCGGGGTGCGGTGGTGGAGCTCCTTCCCATCCCTCAGCAAGACGAACGACTTGGCACGCCGCGCCAACTGCCGAGCTCTAGCTCGGTCGAGGGATAGCTCTCCTCGGTGGAGATATTGCAAGTATGGGGTCTGCCAGCTTTGATTAGGCGTGACCCCGCTTCGCTCCTCCTCGACGCGCAGCGTCTCGCCTTCGGGGGCCGAGGGTGCCTCAGGCCTAGCTGAGGGTGCCTCGGACTGGGCCGAGGGTGCCTCGAGCTCGGGCGTGTCGTCGATTTTGACGGAGGGTTGGTGCAGGTCTCGGGAGCAGGCTTCTAGGGGGAACGTTATTCGCCCCGAGGCGGTACAGAGGCAGGCCCCTTTTGCCAAGGTGCGGGGTGAAAGGGCTGAGGGCCGCAAGACATCCCATGACTCTCTGTACGCTTTTCAAGTCCACGATGGGCCCCATGTTGGTGATGGCTGCGATCTTCTCTGGGTTGGCTTTGATGCCCCGCTCGGAGACGATGAACCCCAAGAGCATGCCTCGGGGCACCCCGAAGACACACTTTTCGGGATCGAGCTTGACACTTTTCGCCTTGAGACATCGGAATGTCACTTCAAGGTCCGAAAGGAGGTCGGAGGCTTTTCTTGTCTTGACTACGATGTCATCGACGTAGGCCTCGACCGCACGGCCAATGTGCTCGTCGAACACATGGTTCATGCACCGCTGGTATGTCGCGCCCGCATTCCTCAAGCCAACGGCATGGTGACATAGTAGTACATGCCGAAGGGCGTGATGAAAGAAGTCGTGAGCTGGTCGGACTCTTTCATCCTGATTTGGTGATACCCTGAGTAGGCATCGAGAAAAGACAGGGTTTCGCACCCAGTAGTGGAATCCACGATCTGATCGATGCGAGGCAGAGGGTAGGGAACCTTCGGACATGCTCTGTTCAGACCAGTGTAGTCTACACACATCCGCCATTTCCCCCCTTTCTTTCTCACAAGCACAGGGTTGGCAAGCCATTCGGGATGGAATACCTCTTTGATGAACCCTGTCGCCATTAGCTTGTGGATCTCCTCGCCTATGGCTCTGCGCTTCTCCTCGTCGAATCGGCACAGAGGCTGCTTGACGGGTCGGGCTCCGGCTCGGATGTCCAGCGAGTGCTCGGCGACATCCCTCGGTATGCCGGGCATGCCCGAGGGACTCCACGCGAAGACGTCGGCGTTCGCGCGGAGTAAGTCGAAGAGCACCGCTTCCTATTTGGGATCGAGCCCGGAGCCGATCTGGACTTGCTTGGAGGCGTCGCTGCTGGGGTCGAGGGGGACGGACTTAACCATCTCCGCTAGCTCGAAGTTGTCGGCATGACGCTTCACGTCTGGCACCTCCTTAGAGAGGCTCTCCAGGTCGGCGATGAGGGCCTCGGACTCGGCGAGGGCCTCGGCGTACTCCACGCACTCCACGTCGCATTCGAACGCGTGTTTGTACGTGGGGCCGACGGTGATGACCCCGTTGGGGCCCGGCATCTTGAGCTTGAGGTAGGTGTAATTGGGGACGGCCATGAACTTCGCGTAGCAGGGCCTCCCCAATACCGCGTGGTAGGTTCCTCGGAAACCGACCACCTCGAACGTCAGGGTCTCGCTTCGGAAGTTGGAGGGTGTTCCGAAGCAGACGGGAAGGTCGAGTTGTCCGAGGGGCTGGACGCGCTTCCCAGGGATGATCCCATGGAAAGGCGCAGCGCCCGCCCGGACCGAGGATAGATCGATACGCAGAAGCCCGAGGGTCTCGGCGTAGATGATGTTGAGGCTGCTGCCTCCGTCCATGAGGACCTTGGTGAGCCTGACGTCGCCGATGACGGGGTCGACGATGAGCGGGTATTTCCCCGGGCTCGGCACATGGTCGGGGTGGTCGGCCTGGTCGAAGGTGATGGGCTTGTCGGACCAGTCTAGGTAGACTGGCGCCGCCACCTTCACCGAACAGACCTCCCGACGCTCTTGCTTGCGGTTCCGAGCCGAGGCGTTCGCCGCTTGCCTGCCATAGATCATGAAGCAGTCGCGGACCTCGGGGAACTCTCCTGCCTGGTGATCTTCCTTCTTGTCGTCGTTGCGGGCCCTGCCACCCTCCGCGGGTGGCCCGGCCCTGTGGAAGTGGCGCCGAAGCATGACGCACTCCTCAAGGGTGTGCTTGACGGGCCCCTGATGATAGGGGCACGGCTCCTTGAGCATCTTGTCGAAGAGGTTGGGACCTCCTGGGGGTTTTCGAGGGTTCTTGTACTCGGCGGCGGCGACAAGGTCCGCGTCGGCGGCGTCGCGTTTCGCTTGCGACTTCTTCTTGCCCTTCTTCTTGGTGCCGCGCTGAGTTGACGCCTCGGGAGCATCTTCCGGTGGGCGGCCTTGGGGCTGCTTGTCCTTCCGGAAGATAGCCTCGACCGCTTCCTGGCCGGAGGCGAACTTGGTGGCGATGTCCATCAGCTCGCTCGCCCTGGTGGGGGTCTTGCGACCCAGCTTGCTCACCAGGTCGCGGCAGGTGGTGCCGGCGAGGAACGCGCTGATGACGTCCGAGTCGGTGATGTTGGGCAGCTCGGTGCGCTGCTTCGAGAATCGCCGGATGTAGCCCAGAGAGACTCTCCCGGCTGCTGTTGGCAGCTTCGGAGGTCCCAGGAATTCCCGGGGCGCACATACGTGCCCTAGAAATTGCCGGCGAAAGCTTGGACTAGGTCATCCCAGTTGGAGATCTGCCTCGGAGGCAGGTGTTCCAACCAGGCGCGAGCGGTGTCGGAGAGGAACAGGGGGAGGTTGCGGATGATGAGGTTGTCATCGTCCGTTCCACCCAGTTGGCAGGCCAGACGGTAGTCCGCGAGCCACAGTTCCGGTCTCGTCTCCCCCGAGTACTTTGTGATTGTAGTCAGGGGTCGGAACCGGGTCGGGAACGGCGCCCGTCGTATGGCCCGGCTGAAGGCCTGCGGACCAGGTGGCTCGAGCGAGGGACTCTGATCCTCCCCACTGTCGTAGCGTCCCCCACGCCTGGGGTGGTAGCCTCGGCGCGCCCTCTCGTCGAGGTGGGCCCGACGATCGCGGTGATGGTGCTCGTTGCCGAGGCGACCCGAGGCCGCAGGCGCTGTGTTGCGCGTGCGCCCGGTGCAGACCGAGGCTTCCCGCATGAATCGGGAAGCCGCGGCATGATGTTCCGAGGGGTACCCCTGCCCTCGGGAGGCGGAGCTCTCGGCCCGTCGGACCGCGACGCCTTCCAGGAGTTCCTTGAGCTCTCCCTGGATTCGCCGCCCCTTGGTGGTTGATGGCTCCGGCATCGCGCGGAGGAGCATTCTGCTGCAGCCAGGTTCTGGCCGACCCCACTGGATGCGGGTGGCGGCCTGACCCTGACATCGTCGGTGATGTAACACCCCTGGTGTTACTATAACTAAAACTTGAGCATAACATCATGAGCATGGGCATTGCATATGTTTGACACACCTAGAGTGCATTCACTAGGCAAAAATTTCAAACAAGTTGTATTGTTTTACTGTTTTACAAATAGGACCCTGGTTTAAGGACTTAACCCTAAATAGTGGTTAAAGGGGTAAAACTTAATCCAAGTTGAGAAAAACCTTAGGACTTTTGAGAAAAGTCATAAAATACCTCCAACAATAAAGTTGAATCACATTTATACCCCTGGAATACCAGAAACCCTAATTGGAACCCTAGAAAACCCTAAAACCAAACCCTAGGGACCTAAGTGCAAAACTTGTCCACTTTTGGGCTAAAGTGCAAAAACCAAGTCAAATAAGTGTTTCAAGTCAATTGGATCACAAATGTGTGGACTTGAAAGCCAAACCCTAAGTTTTGGACTTAAATGCAAAATGGACCTCATTTGAGTTTTGTGCTAAGTCTGAAAAGCAGTGAATGGGCTCAACTTTGGGGCTTTGTAATTTACAAAGTATAGGGTTTTTGCCCTAGGTCACCACATCAAAGTTGAAGCCTAATCATAGAGGAACAACTTTGCTAAAGGGTGTGAGATTAGTTGTTATGAGAAATTTAGAGAAAAACCCCATCAAAGTTCGACTGTCAGGTTGTTTTGAACTGAAATTCTGTTTAGCAGTGAACTGACATCAACTTCTAGCTCAGATTCAAGCATGATCCAGTGCTCAAATATGTTCAAGTCCTATAGTCGAATTGTAGATGGTATATTGCTCTACAATTTTGTTTAAGAAAGGCAATCGAGTTGCTGCACAAAATTGGAAGTTATGGGCTCTGGAAACTGGACTGTCAGTCACTCTGAACCGGTATTCCCATGGTACAGTGACCGTTTAACTGAAGAAGAATCCCTTCGTCCTCACCGCCGGTAGCCGCCGCCGTCGATCGGCGTTCGTCACGATTCGTGCTCGATGGTCTTTGGATAAGCACTGTCGATACGTGTCCTCAACGCCGGTGAGCTGGAAGTCACCCCGCTCGGCCACGGCACGTTTCTTCCCCCTGGTTCACCGCCCGCGGTAAGAACTCGTCGTCGACCGCCGCCTCTCGGCCGGGTGCCGCGTGGCTCTACACTTTCACCGTGTCGCCGTGACCTCCTCTGGACCCTCCGTGGCTCACCGGAGTTACCGCCACGTCGTTGGCCACGTACTCGCGAAGCCCGTGTTTCTTCCTCCTCTCCGGCCATCGCCACATCGCGATCAAATTAAGCGCCACCGCTTCGGAGTTCTATAAATTGACCCCGCTGTGGGCTTCACCATATCCTTACGCATCCAGCCACCGCTAATCGGCCACAATCATCCACTCGAGTGCTTGAATTTCGTGTTTTCCCCAATTCGGTTCTCCGCCGCCGTGGAATCGAGCTTACCGTCGCCAGCCCTCCACAGGTCAGTTCCTGCCCTCTGCGCCTTCGTTTGTGCATGCTCATGTCTCCGTGATGCTTGCCGAGCCCTTTAATTGAACTAGACCGGCGCCTATCGTCGGGAACACGCTCATGTTGCCGTTGTGCTTACGGCCACCGTGGCCGGAGCTCCATGATCCACCAACAGTGCAATTAAGTTAGGGAAAGTAGTTAGGCCGACCCCAATTTCATGTCCACCGCTCGGAGAACCTAGTCACTGCCCCAATCGGCCAGTCTGCTGCTCGCCGGAGCGCGGCCGCGTTTGAGCGCCGTCGAGGACTCCAAGTTGTAAATTGACAGAACCCTGAGGGCATTTGTGCAAACCGTCAGTGACTCAAAACAATAGTGAAAGGACCTAGTTCTGTTTAGCCAGAGACCCGAGGCCATTTCTGCAAAGTCGCCAGGGCGCGACTGCGCGCGGGCGCTTTCCTTACTGGGACTGGGCCGCTGGGCTAGTTTCGGCCCAGAACTATTTAATGTTTTTCTTTTTCCTTTTCGGTGAAGCTTTGGAAAATTGTAGAAAATGATAGAAAAATCCTAAAATTATGAGACCAATTTTCCTAGGCTTGTTATTTTCCATAGTATTTAATAAAAATAGTTTTATGATTTTTAATTTGAACAGGGAATTTTAGGATATTTAAAATAGCCTAAACTATTGATTCTGGATTTTTAGAGAATAAATAATAAGCCCAAAAATTTCCCAAGTTTTTTATGTGAGCTTATCACATTATTTAGAAGCCATGGGTAGAGTTTGATTTGATTTGGACCTTGTTTGATCACAAAACCCAAAACCACCCCCCCTGCTCCATGAACTCCTTTACTGACTCCGGAAACCCTAGGTTCTCGGAGTACCGTGAAGGAAAGTTGTACTCAAGACATAAATAATAAGTTTATGTTATCTTTGCATCCTCATGAGCATTCCATGACATCCATTCTTATGCATGTATATGATTATATTAGAGCAAGAAGAAGAAGAAGAAGTTTTTGAAGAGGGGATACCACCCACCTCTGATCCTCAAGCGGATAACTGCTTTTATTTTGATATCTGTGGATCCGAGCAGGACACCTCTGATAACAAAGGCAAGCCCCGGTGCATTTGCCACCTCCCTTGATGTTTTTAAAATCTTTCTCACTTGCTTGCTGCATTAGGTAATAGGAGTTGATTGATTAAACAATTCCTGCATTACCTTCCTTGATCTTGAAATCCTGTTTTTACAAAAAGGTTTTACTATGCTTAGTATTGCTTTAGAAAAACAAAAGGATTTGTTTTACAAAAGATGTTTGGCAAAGTGGGGAGGGTTGTTTTCAAAAACAAAACTTGATGGTGGATCCATCATGGCCATGATGGATTCAACATCGGAAAAGATGTACCTCTGCCAGGTACCAAACTTTGGGTTTGAAATGATTAAGCTGAGACCGGGCGGGTGACTTGCACGAGAAGAGAGTCTCGGTGTAGTGTCTCCGTCTGAGTCGATTAAGGACCGTCTCGATGTAGGCCTGCTGACCGAGGACCCTTTAACTGGTCACATGCCTCGTCATGGGTAAGCCTTGCCTCGGGCAGACTAAGGCCGGAATAAGATAACACGAAATGGGAGTGGAGCGGTGGCGAGAGTAGCGTGTACCCTCCGTGGCAAGAGGCTGGACGGTGGTGTATCTGTGCTCTCGGTTTGCGTGAACCTGATCCGGTCTTAAGAACCCCGGTGGCGGGTTGACATATGCAAGGGTTAAGTGCTACATATGTCGTGTGATTGGAGATCCTCAGCTGAGTATAATCGATTCGGATCGCCGTACCTCCGCGGTTATGGAGACTTGGCCACTGACTTACACGTAGCATTCCACTAAAGATGATGGGTTTTTGGTTAAGAAATTGGCTAGTGCAGGACCAGTGATTGAACTAGGGTAGAGAGAACTCTAGTGCAGGTAATTTTACCTAACTTGACAAATAAAATTGGATTTTTAAGGATCCACTTTAGTAAGCATTTCTGCAAAACAGAGTCTTTGACTATTGAGAAGCCTTACCTTGACTCCCATATAACCAGCATACCCTTGAGAGTCTTTTCCTTAGTCGGGTAAGACTTGCTGAGTAATTCCGTACTCAGGGTTTATCCCTTTGTTGTTTTTAGGTGGGGAAGTAGCAGACTTTTGCTTCTTCTGTGCTAAGGTGGTTCCTAAAGATGAAAAACAAGACTGAAGTGTGGGAGGACTCGGTCCTCCATCTTGGATCTTTTGTTTATAGTCTTTCGGGAGAAGTTTGTGTCTCCCTGGTTTGTATAATTATTACTTATATGCACTCACTTTTAGACTGGTCTGTAATAAATTAACTTGAGCTTACTTTTGGAAATAAATGTAAGTTTATGTAATTCGCTTCCGCATATCTTTATCTCCGATGATCTGTAATGTCTGCAAGACGGGTGAAACGTTCCTGGTGAGGTAAGGAAAGATACCGAGCTTGTCAAGTAACTTAGGAACATCTACAGGGTGTCTGATGTCTGCTAGACAAGGACAACTGTAGGTGGGCCTGATTACTTGGGAGGTTCCGTCACAGCTGGTATCGGAGCGTAGCCCTTCTTTGCAGATATTACGAGGCATCTTCAAAAAGATTTTCAAAAGTCTTACCTAAAGATTCTTTTCTCTTCTTACCTAAGTATTCTGAAGAGTTCATCTTAAAAACCAGATAGGAAGAGTGCAACGTATAGAAGGTTGAATCGACCAAGGTTGATTCTGTACTTATTCATGCATCATGCTAAGAATCATGCTAATAAATTTTCCCCCTTAGAAAGATGCCGCCACGCACGAGGCTCACAGCACGCAAGTCAACGGGACCAAGGGGAGTACCCCGGCATCAACTGGCCCCTCGACATGAGAGCAGTAGCAGTGGGAGTAATGACCCCATCGGAGACTTAGAAGCCGAAGTAAGTCGACTTCAAGCAACGCTGCGACACAGGACCAATGCTTGGATTGCCGACGGAGACAGAATTAATGATCTAAGAAGGGACCTCCGTCACCTGCGGGATCAGCTGGCTGATCGGGACTTGGCACTTGACTGGGCAGTACAGTCACATATGTTGGTATGTGCTAAGGAAGCAAGGGCTCAGGCCCGAATTAAAGAACTCAGCTCAGCTGTCGACAACCTGCAGGTTTACTGCAATACATTGCATGAGGAAGTCCATGTGCTCTACTCGCAACTACACCCTAGTGAGCCTGCACCCTCTGCCGAGGCGGAAGCCGGACCCTCTCACGTTGCGGGACGCGCGTTGGGTGGGGAGTTAGATCTTTTTGAACCCCCTCCTTCTTTGAGGTTGGTGGACGTCTGGACTCCCACACCTGACAATGAAGCCGCCAAAAGCAACGGGAAGCAGGACTAATAGTGTAATAAAAGTAGAGTAGTGTATTATAGGGTGTACTGTTGTATAATAGGTTAAACTTTTGTAAAATGGGTATTGTATCCTGTTGTATAATATCGAGTCTGTACCATTACTCTTTATAGTAATGTAAAACGGAAGGTTTTCTTTGGCACATTATGTTTATTCAAATGTTTTTGCCTCAGATGCCGATCCGAACTCGCGGACAGGATGCAGCCGGAACATCCGGGGGTCGGGATGTTACACCGAATCCACCTCCCGTTCCACCCACGCTTGCCGAGGCAATCGCTGCCTTGGTAAATGCTACAGCCGACAATACCCGCTTCCTGAGGGAGATGGCGGGTCAGCAACAGCTTCAGCAACAAGCAGGAAGAGGATTTCAACAGGGTCCCCGTGAGACCACTTATCTGGATTTCTCCGAGACTCGTCCGCCTCTCTTCGTCAAAGCAGAAGATCCGCTCGAAGCCGACGAATGGATACGAGTCATCGAACAGAAGTTTGGCCTTCTACGTTGTTCGGAAACCCAGAAGCCATTGTTTGCGGCTCAGCAACTCCGAGGCCCTGCCAGCACTTGGTGGGGGAACTTTGTGGCTATCCAGCCGGACAACCATCAAATTACATGGAACGAGTTTAAAGCAGCATTCCGCGAGCATTATATCCCTGAGGGAGTGTTGCACATGAAACAAGAAGAGTTTATGAAATTGAAGCAAGGGGGAGATACTGTTAACCAGTATCTCAACAAATTCAATCACCTGTCACAATACGCAATTGATCAGGTGAACACAGACTTGAAGAAAAGGAATTGTTTTATGAGAGGTCTGAACGACCGGATGCAGCGAAAAATGGCTGCATGTATTGATCTTACTTATGGAAAGGCTGTCAGCACAGCCTTATCTGTGGAGGCCAAATATGCAAATACTGGGAAAAGTAAGGGATTCAGTGGTGATAGGCCTAATCAGGGCCCGGTAAAGAGGCAACGGTTCATTCTCCGGCCCTCTAACCAGAACCGTTCAAGTGCACCATCTTTCCCTTTCAAGCAGCCCATAATTATTCGTCCCAACAAAGCCCCTACTGTCCAAAGTCAGCCGGGTGCCCCAGGCACTCGATTCCCTGCTCTGCCAAGTTCTTCAACTGGATGTTTTAACTGTGGCAAATCTGGGCATTTTATAAAAGATTGCCCCTATCCTCGGCAAAATCAAGCTAATAATCAGCAAGGATCGGGGAATTCTGCTCCAGGCAAGGGAAGTACTTCGGGCAAGAATACCAAGAAAACGGGGCGAGTATATTATACGCAAGTGGCTACCACACCGGAGGGAGAGCCGGTGATGATGGGTACGTTCCCTGTGGCCAGTCACCCTGCAATTATTCTTTTTGATTCTGGTGCTTCGCATACCTTCATTAGCAAGACATTTGTGGAGCAACATCGCATTGCATGTCATGAATCAAAAGAGGGATTTAAAATTCATTCACCTGGGGGACACATTTTTACTAGAGAAGTGGCCTATGAAGTGCCAGTAACTATGGCCGGACGGAACTTTCCTGCTAACATGATTGTTCTAAGAGGCCAGGATATAGATGTAATTTTGGGTATGAATTGGTTAACCCAACACAAGGCAATTCTCAACACTGAACTCAGAACCGTCAGGTTGAGTTATAATCAAGAAGAAATTCTCTTGTCTCTCCCCAAAACCAATCCAGCCAAAGCGTCTGGTAGAATATTTGAAGCCATTGTACCGGAGATCAAGAACAATCCGGTAGTATGTGAGTTTCCAGATGTATTTCCGGAAGATTTGCCTGGACTGCCCCCTGAAAGAGATGTAGAATTCGTAATTGAGCTAAAGCCCGGTACGGCTCCCATCTCCCGAAGATCGTACCGTATGCCCCCTAATGAGTTGGCAGAATTGAAGATTCAATTACAAGATCTACTGAATAAGGGATTTATCCGGCCAAGATCGTCCCCATGGGGTTGTCCCGCCATCTTTGTGAAGAAGAAGGATCAAACCTTGCGCATGTGCGTGGACTATCGGCCCCTGAATGAGGTCACCATCAAGAATAAGTACCCTCTTCCAAGGATCGACATCTTATTTGATCAACTGACTGGGGCGAGGGTATTTTCCAAAATTGATCTCAGGTCGGGCTATCATCAAATCCGTATTCGGCCCGAGGATATACCGAAGACCGCATTCACTACGCGGTATGGATTATTCGACTATCTAGTAATGTCTTTCGGGCTCACAAATGCTCCTGCCCACTTCACCTATTTGATGAACTCGGTGTTCATGCCCGAGTTAGACAAGTTCGTGGTGGTCTTCATCGACGATATTTTGATATATTCTAAAAATGAAGAGGAGCATGCTCAGCATCTACGGATTGTATTGACGCGCCTGAGGGAACATCAGCTGTATGCCAAGTTCAGCAAGTGCGCGTTCTGGCTGGAAGAAATTCAATTTCTGGGGCACGTGTTATCAGCTAAAGGAATTGCGGTAGATCCTAGCACGGTCAAGGATATTCTGGAATGGAAACCTCCAACAACTGTTCACCAAGTCCGGAGTTTTCTTGGACTAGCGGGATATTATCGCAGATTTATACCTGATTTTTCTAAGCTTGTGAAGCCAATCACAAGTTTATTGAAGAATGATACAAAGTTCAATTGGTCTTCTAAATGTAATGAAGCCTTTGAGCAACTGAAGACACTATTGACCACTGCTCCGGTATTGGCCCAACCGGACATCACTAAACCTTTTGATGTATATTGTGATGCGTCAGGCAGTGGACTCGGCTGTGTGCTGATGCAAGAGGGCCGAGTAATTGCGTATGCTTCAAGGCAGTTACGCCGACATGAGGAGCACTATCCAACTCATGATCTGGAGTTAGCTGCTGTGGTTCATGCCCTGAAAATATGGCGTCACTATCTGCTGGGAAATATCTGTCATATATATACAGATCATAAGAGTTTGAAGTATATATTTACCCAGTCGGAGTTAAATATGAGGCAAAGACGATGGCTTGAGCTCATTAAAGACTATGAACTGGAAATCCATTATCACCCAGGCAAGGCCAATGTCGTGGCAGATGCTTTGAGTCGTAAGACTTCCTGCCACTGTCTTATGGCAAAAACCTCCGAGAACACTTTATGTCAAGAAATGGAGAAGCTGAACCTGGGGATAATCCAACAAGGAACTCTGAATCAGCTAAAGCTTGAGTCAGCCATTTTGCAAAGGATAATTGATGCTCAAAAGGACAATCTGGGCATGAAGCACATACGCGAGAAGATAAGGGCTGGAACAGCCAAATGTTTCAAGGAAGATGATCAAGGTGTGTTATGGTTTAATAACCGCATAGTAGTGCCGAAGAGTGAAGAGCTCCGCCAGCAAATCTTAGATGAAGCGCATCTTAGTCGCTATTCTATTCATCCAGGAAGCACTAAGATGTATCACGATCTAAAACAGCACTACTGGTGGACGAAGATGAAGATTGAAATTGCACGCTATGTGGCTAAGTGTGACACTTGCAGACGTGTCAAAGCCATACACATGAAAGCTGCCGGTCCATCGCAGTCATTATCAATACCAACATGGAAATGGGAAGACATAAGCATGGACTTCATCGTGGGATTGCCCAGGACCGCAAAAGGGTATGACTCTATCTGGGTGATTGTTGATCGACTTACAAAGATTGCTCACTTTCTGCCGGTCAAGACAAATTCCCCGGTTACTGTCTACGCCCAATTGTACATTGATCGTATTCTTAGTCTGCATGGTGTTCCAAAGACCATAGTGTCGGATCGTGGACCTCAATTTGTAGCCAAGTTTTGGGAAGCACTTCACAAATCTTTGGGTACTAAGTTACTCCACAGTTCGGCCTATCATCCTCAAACCAGTGGGCAGACTGAGAGAGTGAACCAAATACTGGAAGATATGTTGCGGGCATGTGTCCTGGATTTCTCACAGAAATGGGATGAATGCTTACCTTTGGCGGAGTTTTCATATAATAACAGTTACCAGGAAAGCATCAAGATGGCACCTTTTGAAGCTTTGTATGGGCGACGGTGTCGAACTCCGCTAAATTGGTCTGAACCTGGTGAAAGGTATTTCTTTAGGCCTGATTTGGTAAAGGAAACCGAGGATAAGGTTCAGAAAGTTATTCATAATCTAAAGAAAGCACAAGCTCGTCAGAAAAGTTATGCAGACAAACGGTGAATGCCCTTATACTTCTTAGAAGGAGAATATGTTTATCTAAAGGTTTCACCAATGAAGGGCGTATCGCGTTTTGGGGTTAAGGGAAAACTTGCACCCAGGTACATTGGTCCATTTCCTATTCTTCAAAGATATGGGCCAGTGGCGTATCAACTTCAACTTCCCGAAACATTGTCTGCTGTGCATAATGTGTTCCACGTGTCACAATTGAAGAAGTGTCTTCGGGTTCCCGATCGAACCGTTGAAGTGACTGATGTTGTCCTGGAACCAGATTTAACGTACTCGGAACATCCCATTCGAGTTCTGGATCAAAAGGACAGGATTACCCGGAGAAAGACTCTCAAGTTTTATAAGATACAGTGGAACCAGCATTCGGAAGATGAGGCTACATGGGAAACCCAAGATTTCTTAGATAAGAATTTCCCAGGCTTTCTAGCCTCCTGCAAGTTGTAAAGTTTGTATAGCTGTGTAATAGAGGAATGAACCCCCACACCACCGCTGCCTTGTACCAAAAATAAGGAAATAAAAATGTGACACATTTCCTTTTCCATTACTCACCCTAGGACTTTAAATCTCGGGACGAGATTCTTTTATGGGGGGAAGGATGTAAAACCCCTGGTGTTACTATAACTAAAACTTGAGCATAACATCATGAGCATGGGCATTGCATATGTTTGACACACCTAGAGTGCATTCACTAGGCAAAAATTTCAAACAAGTTGTATTGTTTTACTGTTTTACAAATAGGACCCTGGTTTAAGGACTTAACCCTAAATAGTGGTTAAAGGGGTAAAACTTAATCCAAGTTGAGAAAAACCTTAGGACTTTTGAGAAAAGTCATAAAATACCTCCAACAATAAAGTTGAATCACATTTATACCCCTGGAATACCAGAAACCCTAATTGGAACCCTGGAAAACCCTAAAACCAAACCCTAGGGACCTAAGTGCAAAACTTGTCCACTTTTGGGCTAAAGTGCAAAAACCAAGTCAAATAAGTGTTTCAAGTCAATTGGATCACAAATGTGTGGACTTGAAAGCCAAACCCTAAGTTTTGGACTTAAATGCAAAATGGACCTCATTTGAGTTTTGTGCTAAGTCTGAAAAGCAGTGAATGGGCTCAACTTTGGGGCTTTGTAATTTACAAAGTATAGGGTTTTTGCCCTAGGTCACCACATCAAAGTTGAAGCCTAATCATAGAGGAACAACTTTGCTAAAGGGTGTGAGATTAGTTGTTATGAGAAATTTAGAGAAAAACCCCATCAAAGTTCGACTGTCAGGTTGTTTTGAACTGAAATTCTGTTTAGCAGTGAACTGACATCAACTTCTAGCTCAGATTCAAGCATGATCCAGTGCTCAAATATGTTCAAGTCCTATAGTCGAATTGTAGATGGTATATTGCTCTACAATTTTGTTTAAGAAAGGCAATCGAGTTGCTGCACAAAATTGGAAGTTATGGGCTCTGGAAACTGGACTGTCAGTCACTCTGAACCGGTATTCCCATGGTACAGTGACCGTTTAACTGAAGAAGAATCCCTTCGTCCTCACCGCCGGTAGCCGCCGCCGTCGATCGGCGTTCGTCACGATTCGTGCTCGGTGGTCTTTGGATAAGCACTGTCGATACGTGTCCTCAACGCCGGTGAGCTGGAAGTCACCCCGCTCGGCCACGGCACGTTTCTTCCCCCTGGTTCACCGCCCGCGGTAAGAACTCGTCGTCGACCGCCGCCTCTCGGCCGGGTGCCGCGTGGCTCTACACTTTCACCGTGTCGCCGTGACCTCCTCTGGACCCTCCGTGGCTCACCGGAGTTACCGCCACGTCGTTGGCCACGTACTCGCGAAGCCCGTGTTTCTTCCTCCTCTCCGGCCATCGCCACATCGTGATCAAATTAAGCGCCACCGCTTCGGAGTTCTATAAATTGACCCCGCCGTGGGCTTCACCATATCCTTACGCATCCAGCCACCGCTAATCGGCCACAATCATCCACTCGAGCGCTTGAATTTCGTGTTTTCCCCAATTCGGTTCTCCGCCGCCGTGGAATCGAGCTTACCGTCGCCAGCCCTCCACAGGTCAGTTCCTGCCCTCTGCGCCTTCGTTTGTGCATGCTCATGTCTCCGTGATGCTTGCCGAGCCCTTTAATTGAACTAGACCGGCGCCTATCGTCGGGAACACGCTCATGTTGCCGTTGTGCTTACGGCCACCGTGGCCGGAGCTCCATGATCCACCAACAGTGCAATTAAGTTAGGGAAAGTAGTTAGGCCGACCCCAATTTCATGTCCACCACTCGGAGAACCTAGTCACTGCCCCAATCGGCCGGTCTGCTGCTCGCCGGAGCGCGGCCGCGTTTGAGCGCCGTCGAGGACTCCAAGTTGTAAATTGACAGAACCCTGAGGGCATTTGTGCAAACCGTCAGTGACTCAAAACAATAGTGAAAGGACCTAGTTCTGTTTAGCCAGAGACCCGAGGCCATTTCTGCAAAGTCGCCAGGGCGCGACTGCGCGCGGGCGCTTTCCTTACTGGGACTGGGCCGCTGGGCTAGTTTCGGCCCAGAACTATTTAATGTTTTTCTTTTTCCTTTTCGGTGAAGCTTTGGAAAATTGTAGAAAATGATAGAAAAATCCTAAAATTATGAGACCAATTTTCCTAGGCTTGTTATTTTCCATAGTATTTAATAAAAATAGTTTTATGATTTTTAATTTGAACAGGGAATTTTAGGATATTTAAAATAGCCTAAACTATTGATTCTGGATTTTTAGAGAATAAATAATAAGCCCAAAAATTTCCCAAGTTTTTTATGTGAGCTTATCACATTATTTAGAAGCCATGGGTAGAGTTTGATTTGATTTGGACCTTGTTTGATCACAAAACCCAAAACCACCCCCCCTACTCCATGAACTCCTTTACTGACTCCGGAAACCCTAGGTTCTCGGAGTACCGTGAAGGAAAGTTGTACTCAAGACATAAATAATAAGTTTATGTTATCTTTGCATCCTCATGAGCATTCCATGACATCCATTCTTATGCATGTATATGATTATATTAGAGCAAGAAGAAGAAGAAGAAGTTTTTGAAGAGGGGATACCACCCACCTCTGATCCTCAAGCGGATAACTGCTTTTATTTTGATATCTGTGGATCCGAGCAGGACACCTCTGATAACAAAGGCAAGCCCCGGTGCATTTGCCACCTCCCTTGATGTTTTTAAAATCTTTCTCACTTGCTTGCTGCATTAGGTAATAGGAGTTGATTGATTAAACAATTCCTGCATTACCTTCCTTGATCTTGAAATCCTGTTTTTACAAAAAGGTTTTACTATGCTTAGTATTGCTTTAGAAAAACAAAAGGATTTGTTTTACAAAAGATGTTTGGCAAAGTGGGGAGGGTTGTTTTCAAAAACAAAACTTGATGGTGGATCCATCATGGCCATGATGGATTCAACATCGGAAAAGATGTACCTCTGCCAGGTACCAAACTTTGGGTTTGAAATGATTAAGCTGAGACCGGGCGGGTGACTTGCACGAGAAGAGAGTCTCGGTGTAGTGTCTCCGTCTGAGTCGATTAAGGACCGTCTCGATGTAGGCCTGCTGACCGAGGACCCTTTAACTGGTCACATGCCTCGTCATGGGTAAGCCTTGCCTCGGGCAGACTAAGGCCGGAATAAGATAACACGAAATGGGAGTGGAGCGGTGGCGAGAGTAGCGTGTACCCTCCGTGGCAAGAGGCTGGACGGTGGTGTATCTGTGCTCTCGGTTTGCATGAACCTGATCCGGTCTTAAGAACCCCGGTGGCGGGTTGACATATGCAAGGGTTAAGTGCTACATATGTCGTGTGATTGGAGATCCTCAGCTGAGTATAATCGATTCGGATCGCCGTACCTCCGCGGTTATGGAGACTTGGCCACTGACTTACACGTAGCATTCCACTAAAGATGATGGGTTTTTGGTTAAGAAATTGGCTAGTGCAGGACCAGTGATTGAACTAGGGTAGAGAGAACTCTAGTGCAGGTAATTTTACCTAACTTGACAAATAAAATTGGATTTTTAAGGATCCACTTTAGTAAGCATTTCTGCAAAACAGAGTCTTTGACTATTGAGAAGCCTTACCTTGACTCCCATATAACCAGCATACCCTTGAGAGTCTTTTCCTTAGTCGGGTAAGACTTGCTGAGTAATTCCGTACTCAGGGTTTATCCCTTTGTTGTTTTTAGGTGGGGAAGTAGCAGACTTTTGCTGCTTCTGTGCTAAGGTGGTTCCTAAAGATGAAAAACAAGACTGAAGTGTGGGAGGACTCGGTCCTCCATCTTGGATCTTTTGTTTATAGTCTTTCGGGAGAAGTTTGTGTCTCCCTGGTTTGTATAATTATTACTTATATGCACTCACTTTTAGACTGGTCTGTAATAAATTAACTTGAGCTTACTTTTGGAAATAAATGTAAGTTTATGTAATTCGCTTCCGCATATCTTTATCTCCGATGATCTGTAATGTCTGCAAGACGGGTGAAACGTTCCTGGTGAGGTAAGGAAAGATACCGAGCTTGTCAAGTAACTTAGGAACATCTACAGGGTGTCTGATGTCTGCTAGACAAGGACAACTGTAGGTGGGCCTGATTACTTGGGAGGTTCCGTCACAGGTGATGCGGTGCTGGAAGCCCTGGGGTAGATGACATATTTCTCCGGCCGGAGGTTGGCCCGCCCATGCCTGCCCGACGTCCCGGTGGATTGGCTCAAGCGCTCCTGCTCCCTCGTCGAGCCTGGCCTGCACCCCGCGGATTTGCTCGAGTTGTGGGTCGTGACCCCCCGCCGGAACGGGGACCACGGCTAGCTCCCATGGGATGTCAACACGAGGCACCGGCCTAGTGAGATCACCGTCCTCCGGCATGCCGAGATGGTTGCCTTCGGAGGGACCCCCTAGATCGACATGGAAACATTCGCGACTCGGGCCGTAGTCCTCGTCGCCGAGGCTACGGCTACCGTCGGAGCAGTCGGAAAGGCAGTAGTCGCATGCGGTCATGAGGTCCCGCATGGCACCGGGGTTGCCAAGTCCGGAGAAATCCCAATGGAAGCTGGGCTCGTCATCTTCCTCGGACCTAGAGGGCCCGTAGGTCGAGACGTCCGTCAGCCGGTCCCAAGGTGACCGCATGCGAAACCCCAGAGGGTTCTGATTCGCCTCTACGAGAGCGTCCGCCAAAGCGGAGCCGCTAGGCGGGTCGAGGCTAAATCTGAAAGGCGTGGGATGGGAATCGATCGGTACCTCTTGGTCGACGGGCGGTGATGAGGTCACGTCGGGGGCTGACTGCACCGTCGTCTCAGGTACGAGGGCGACACCCAGCAAGCCTTTCGCGAGCGTGCTGGCGTCGTCCGTTTGCCCGGGGTTGACGTGTCGCGGGGAGACAGCGCTCGTCTTCATCTCAAGCGCGAGGCCGATGCTCGGCGCGCTCCTCGTTGGAGTGCTGGCGTTGTCGACTCGCTCGACGGCCGACGAGGCGCCGCCTCCTGCTTGGCCTTGGTTGCCCCGCCTCCGTCTCCTCCGCCGACAGGGAAGAAGACGGGGTGAGCTCGAAGGTCGTTCTTCCGCCACGTGGGGAAGACGTCGTCGATTCCGCCGCCGGAGGGCGGACTGTCGGCCGCCATTGTCGCTGTCGCCCGGCGGTGGAAGGAGTATCATGTCGTAGCCGCCGTCGAGGGACATGAACTCAAGGCTCCCGAAACGGAGTACCGTCCCAGGCCGGAGAGGTTGCTGGAGACAACCCATCTGGAGTTTGACGGGAAGTTGTTCGTCAACACGCAGCAGGCCCCTACCTAGCACGCCAACTGTCGGCGTTTCGAGACAGGCGGGTCCCTGAGCCGACGAGTGAAGTGTCGCCGCGTGCCCCAGCCCAGATGGGTCGACGGGAGGCTGAGCGCGAAGAGGGGAAAGCGAGGAGGCCGGTGATAGAGAGAGAGAGAGATGGAAATCCCGCCGCCTTCGTGTTCGTCCCGCGCCCAGGTCGGGTGCGCTTGCAGTAGGGGGTTACAAGCGTCCACCCGGGGGAAGGAGCAAGCGCCCGTCTCGTCCTCGTCCCCGAGCGGCCAACCCTCTCTAAGAGGGCCCTGGCCCTTCCTTTTATAGTTGTAAGGAGAGGGTCTAGGTGTACAATGGGGGGTGTAGCAGAGTGCTACGTGTCTAGTGGTGGAGAGCTAGCGCCCTAAGTACACGCCATCGTGGCGGCCGGAGAGATCTTGGCACCTGATTTGTGTGATGTCGTGGCCGTCGGAGGAGTGCTGGAGCCTGGCGGAGAGACAGCTGTCGGGGCCGTCGAGTCCTTGCTGACGTCCTCTTGCTTTCGTAAGGGGGCCGAGAGCCGCCATCGTCAGGGAACGTGCGGGGCGCCATCATCGCCTATCTGGCGGAGCGAGCCAGATGGGACGCCGGTCTTTTTCCCCGTAGCTTGAGTCAGCTTGGAGTAGGGTAATGATGGCGCCTCCTGTTGACGTGGTCGGTCTGCGCCCTAGGTTGGGCGATGTGGAGGCTTCTCCGAGGTCGAGGTCGAGCCCGTCTTTCATGGTCGAGGCCGAGTCCGAGCCTCTGGGTCGGGCGAGGCGGAGTTCGTCGTCTTCCGGGGCTTAGCCCAAGTCCGAGCCCTGGGTCGGGCGGAACGGAGTTCGCCGTCTTCCGGGGCTTTGCCCGAGTCCGAGCCCTGGGTCGGGCGGAGCGGAGTTCGCCGTCTTCCGGGGCTTAGCCCGAGTCCGAGCCCTGGGTCGGGCGGAGCGGAGTTCGCCGTCTTCCGGGGCTTTGCCCGAGTCCGAGCCCTGGGTCGGGCGGAGCGGAGTTCACCGTCTTCCAGGGCTTAGCCCGAGTCCGAGCCCTGGGTCGGGCGGAGCGGAGTTTCCTATGGTGCGCGGCCGGGCCTGACTGCCTGTCAGCCTCACTCTGTCAAGTGGCACTGCAGTCGGAGGGGCGCAGGCGGCGTTGTCTTTCTGACAGACCGGTCAGTGGAGCGGCGAAGTGACGGTGGTCACTTCGGCTCTGTCAGCCGGGGCACGCGTCAGGATAAAGGTGTCAGGCCACCTTTGCATCAAATGCTCCTGCGATTTGGTCGGGGTTGCTTCTCGGCGAAGACAGGGCCTCGGGCGAGCCGGGAACGTGTTCGCCGCTGAAGGGGAGGCCTCGGGCGAGGCGGAGATCCTCCGGGGTCGGCTGCCCTTGTCCGAGGCTAGGCTCGGGCGAGGCGTGATCGAGTCCCTCGGACGGACTGATCCCTGATTTGATCGCACCCATCAGGCCTTTGCAGCTTTGTGCTGATGGGGGTTACCAGCTGAGAATTAGGAGCCTTGAGGGTACCCCTAATTATGGTCCCCGACACTATCCATCTAATCAGAGCCGTTTATTAAAATCTGACGGCCCAGAGGTCATCTCCCTCACCCGGCCGCCACACCGCGACAGCGCCCGTGCTACCCATGGCGGAGCCATGTCGGAGAGCTCCCCCCTCACTGCTCCCGGCTAAAATACCTCAACCCCGGTGCGACCACGCACAGAGGTGACTTAGGCAAACTCCGCGGAGGTTTTCTTACCACGGATTGGAGCTCGCTTGATGTTGGCCACGCGACGATGCGAATGGTGGCGCTGCGGTGATCTCTGATGAGCAATTCATTGGGCCTAGGTGATGCACATGCCCGATTGCTTGCCTGCCCACGATCTCCGATCGCTGGTGAACGCCCCCGACCCATCCACGGACACCGACTGACGACATACGTGGGATATGAGTGCGGCGGCACCGATCCTTTCTCTGCGCCCATCACTTCCCCCCAACGGCAATGGTGTACTGACAACAAGAGGGGTTGCGAGATTAGATGGCTAGGGCAATGGCCTAGGTATTTATGCTCCCGTTGGTTACCCGCCGATATGAGGACCGAAGACGTCGGCGGTCGGTTGCGACTTGCGAACGGCCCACCGAACACTGCGGGGGAGCAGACGAACCTGTGCAACCGGGCCCACAAGGTAGTGTCTTGGCACATGCGAGGAAGAGAGGGGTGATGCTGACACGTAGGGCCCGCTTGGAAGGGATGGCACACACATGCGCCACCAACTAGGGTCACGGGCTCGCGGTCCACGCCCACCCAAGCAGGTACTGGGCCGCCCCGCAGGAATCCGGCCCAAGGTCAGTTTTTTTATTTTTATTTTTCTTTTTGTTTTCTTTTCCTATCTTCCAACCTCAAATTTGTTGTTTTGAATCCAAATCTTGGTTCTAATGTACGATACAAAAATTCAACATGATGCAGAGCATACATATATTTATTACTATTCCACTTCCTTAAAAAAATACTTCCACCCATATAAACTTAATAAAGTGTGAATCATTCAATTAAATAATTAATGACCTCTTTACCTATTATTTACTAGATAATTCGGTAATAGTTTTATCTCAACCTATCTAGAGACTATCTCCAATTATCTTATCCAAAAGAAGAGTTTGATTTATGATTCTTCTATATATAATCCAATCCATGTTTAATTTAATTTCTAAATATCTTTTATTTTAGTCTTTTATTTAGACAATATATTCATTTTGAGACTTTTTTATCAATATTATAAATTCTAAAGTAGAATTTTGGGTGTTATAAATTCTACTTTTCAACTTGTCTCGAGAATTTGAGTACAAATGCAAACATACAAGAATTCTAGCATGATATGCATTTTCTATATTTATTTATTTGTTATTTGATTACTTTACTTCTCTTAAGTGAGTATGCACAAAAAGGAAATTAAATAATTCCAAAAACACTTTAATGAAAATACATGTATTTATTTATTTTATTAATTTTACCTTATACGAATTTTAGGCTTTACAGGCATGCACTGTTCACTGTCCGGTGCGCCTATGACTTCTGCGCTTTGACTATGCGCATTGTTCTTCATTGTTCAGCGATCAGCGCGGCTTTTGCAGTCGACCATTACGCCGAGTAGCCGTTGCTCCGCTATCACACTGGATAGTCCGGTGAATTATAGCGGAGCGCGCTTCTGAGAAACCCGAGAGTGGGGAGTTCATTTCTGTACGACCCTGCTGCATCGGACACTGTCCGGTGCGCCAGACCAGGGCACACTCGGTTTCTATTTGCTCCTTTGAATTGAACCCTATCTTCAATCTTTTATTGGTTTGAGTTGAACCTTTATGCACCTGTAGAACATATAATCTAGAGCAAACTAGTTAGTCCATTATTTGTGTTGGGCATTCAACCACCAAAATTATTTATAGGAAAAGGTTAACCCTATTTCCCTTTCAGGTGGCCTACGCCTAGATGGCTTCGTGGGTGGCTTCATACTCGGCGAGGGCCTCTATGGCGAGGCGACGGTCCTCGGCAGCCTTGGCCGCAGCGGCGGCAGCCTCGTCCATGGCGTCGTCGGCTGCCATGGCTTAGTCGGAACGGTGGCTGCTCCCGGCTGGAAGTGCGACGGGGCAGGGAGGATGCAGGGGCGAGCAGGGAGCCCGCTGAGTCCGCGAGGGCGAGGAGGCCCGGGGCGGGGAGGATGCGGGGGCGAGCAGGGAGCCCGCGGAGTCCGCGAGGACGAGGAGGCCCAGCGGCGCTCGAGGGATGCGAAAGCGGATCGGGAGAAGGATCGGCAGCCGCGCTGGCAAGGCACGGCGTGCGATCAGGCGTGGCGATCGGCTCGGCGGCGCTCCAGGCGAGTGGATCGGCGGAGTGGCGAGCATGGACCATCGGCGCGCGAGGGATGCGGAAGCGAATCGTAACCGCGTGATACCATGTAAGAGTATGAGAATATTGATTGTACCTCACATTGCCCGAAGGAATCAATTCGACATGTCCATGCTTAGGGATGACAATGAGAAATTTTCCAAAACATTGACCGAGGCCTTTTTTTCTTGAACTTTTCATAGCAAGATTTTTTTCTAACGTTTGGAAACATGGTGATAAAATTGATCTCTGTATATTTTATTAACAAACATAGCCAAATTAATTAATTAAGCTAGTACGTACCTAGTAATTAATGAATATATTATTTAATTAATGAGGTTTAGTTTATTGTAATTGCTAGTGAGGACAGTAAAAAAATGCTAGTGGTTTGATTGGCTAATAGCCTAATACATTTGTGATGCTGTTGGAATCAACTGATGATCAAGTCTCCACCTCCGTATGTAGGTTTAAAATTTTGCGTGCAATTTTGTTAGTTTGCTATTAGATGCTACTGCTACGTGCTGACCACAGATATGATTATTGAGACATGCTAAATATATGAGCTACCTAGATCGGTGATATATACATTCAGCTTGTTCGCTGCGGCTTTAATCCGGCTGCGGCTGCGGCTTCTACAGTATTATGTCTCACAGTGGATCACGTGGCCATGTTCCTTTTTTACGTGATTATTACTCACTGATTATTCAGACATACCTGAAATACCAACACAACAAAAATCAGGGGCCCAATTTTTTGAAGGCCCCGTGCAATCGGTTCACTTACGCTTGGTGATGTACAAGCATGCACTAATGGAAAAAAAAATTCAAGAGAAATCGGGATCGGAACCATTGACATCTCTATCCACGCGTCCGGGGACGTGAAACCAAACCGAAAGCAAGAAACATCACTAGATTTGCTCTATGAGCATGTTTGTTTCGGCTTTTTTCGGTTTCTGGCCACTAAAAGCTAGTGATGACCACCAAACATTTTTCAGCCCGCTTTTGTAATTAAAAACCATTTAAAATCACCATGAATACATAATGGTTCGAGTTGTTACAATTGTCGGGGACCATAATTAGGGGTACCCTCAAGACTCCTAAATCTCAGCTGGTAACCTCCATCAGCACAAAGCTGCAAAGGCCTGATGGGTGCGATTAAGTCAAGAATCGGTCCATTCGAGGGACGCGATCACGCCTCGCCCGAGCCCAACCTCGGGCAAGGGCAGCCGACCACGGAGGATCTACGTCTCGCCCAAGGACCCCCTCCAGCAACGGACACACCTTCGGCTCACCCGAGGCCCAGTCTTCACCAAGAAGCAACCTTGGCCAAATCGCCACGCCAACCGACCAAATCGCAGGGGCATTTAATGCAAAGGTGGCCTGCACCTTTATCATGACGCACGCCCTCCAGTCGACAGAGCCGAAGTGACCGCAGTCACTTCGCCGCTCCACTGACCGGTCTGACAAGAGGACAGCACCGCCTGCGCCGCTCCGACTGCTGAGCCACTCGACAGAGTGAGGCTGACAGCAGCCAAGTCCGGCCTCAGGCGTCATAGGAAACTCCGCTTCGCCCGACCCTAGGGCTCGGACTCGGGCTCAGCCCCGAAAGACGACGAACTCCGCTTCGCCCGACCCCAGGGCTCGGACTCGGGCTCAGCCCCGGAAGATGACGAACTCCGCTTCGCCCGACCCCAGGGCTCGGACTTGGGCTCAGCCCCGGAAGACGACGAACTCCACTTCGCCCGACCCCAGGGCTCGGACTCGGGCTCAGCCCCGAAAGACGACGAACTCCGATTCGCCCGACCCCAGGGCTCGGACTCGGGCTCAGCCCCGGAAGACGATGAACTCTGCTTCGCCCGACCCCAAGGCTCGAACTCGGGCTCAGCCCCGGAAGACGACGAACTCCGCTTCGCCCGACCCCAGGGCTCGGACTCGGGCTCAGCCCCGAAGGACGACGAACTCCGCCTCGCCCGACCCCAGGGCTCGGACTCAGCCCTGGCCTCAGCCGACGGTCTCCGCCTTGTCCGACCCGGGGCTCGGGCTCGACCTCGACCTTGGAAGACAGACTCGACCTCGACCTCGGAGGAGCCTCCACCTCGCCCACGGACCGGCCACGTCGACAGGAGGCGCCATCATTACCCTACCCCGAGCTGACTCAGGCTATGGGGAACAAGACCGGCGTCCCATCTGGCTCGCTCCACTATACGAGTAATGATGGCGCCCCGCACGCTCTATGACGACGGCGGCTCTCAGCCCCCTTACAGAAGCAAGAGGACGTCAGCAAGGACTCGACAGCCCCGACAGCTGTCCTTCCGCCAGGCTCCAGTGCTCCTCCGACGGCCACGACACCACACGAACTGGGTGCCAAAACCTCTCCGGCTGCCACGATGGCATGCACTTAGGGCGCTAGCTCTCCTCCGCTAGACACGTTAACACACTGCTACACCCCCATTGTACACCTAGATCCTCTCCTTACGCCTATAAAAGGGAGGTCCAGGGCCCTCTTACAGAGGGTTGGCCGCGCGGGGAAGGACGGGACGGCGCTCGCGCAAGGCCGCTCGCTCCCTCCCGCGTGGACGCTTGTAACCCCCTACTGCAAGCGCACCCGACCTAGGCGCGGGGCTAACACGAAGGTCGCGGGTTCCACCTCCCACGCCTGTCTCCCTCCGGCTGCTCTCCCCCCTTCGTGTTCCGCCTCGCGCCGACCCATCTGGGCTGGGGCACGCGGCGACAATTTACTCGACGGTCCAGGGACCCCCCGGGGTCGAAACGCCGACAGTTGGCGCACTAGGTAGGGGCCTGCTGCGTGTTGACGAACAGCTTCCCGTCAAGCTCCAGATGGGCAGTCTCCAGCAACCTCTCCAGCCCGGGACGGTGCTCTGTTTCGGGAGTCTTGAGTTCATGTCCCTCGACGGCAGCTACAACATGATACTCCTTCCCCCGCCGCGCGACAGCGACAATGGCGGTCGACAACCCGCCCGCCGGCGGGGAAATCGACGACGCCTCCCCCACGTGGTGGAAGGACGACATTCGGGCTTGTCCCGTCATCTCCCCCGCCGACAGAGGAGGAGGCGGGGCAACCAAGGCCAAGCAGGAGGCGGCACCTCGTTGGCTGTCGAGCGAGTCGACGGCGCCGGCGCCCCAACGGAGAGCGCGTCGGGCATCGGCCTCGCGTCTGAGACGAAGACGAGCGCCGTCTCCCCGCAACACACCAACCTCAAGCAAACGGACGACGCCAGCACGCTCGCGAAGGACTTGCTAGGCGTCACCCTCGTACCTGAGACGACGGTGCAGTCAGTCCCTGACGTGACTTCGTCACCGCCCGTCGACCAAAAGGTACCGACCGATTCCCATCTCGCGCCTTTTGGATTCGGCCTCGACCCGCCAAGCAACTCCGCTTCGGTGGACATTCTCATAGAGGCGAGCCCAAACCCTCCGAGGTATCGTGTGCGGTCACCCTGGGACCGGCTGACGGCCGTCTCGACCTACGGGCCCTCAGGGTCCGAGGAAGATGGCGAGCCCGACCTCTGTTGGGATTTCTCCGGACTTGGTAACCCCAGTGCCGTGCAGGACTTCATGACCGCATGCGAATACTGCCTTTCCGACTGTTCCGACGGTAGCCACAGCCTCAGCGACGAGGACTGCGGTCCAAGTCGCGAATGTTTCCACGTCAATCTAGGGGGTCCCGGCGAAGGCAACCATCTTGGTATACCGGAGAACGTGATCCCCCTAGGCCCGTGCCTCGCGTTGACATCCTTCGGGAGCTAGCTGTGGTCCCCGTCCCGGCGGGGGGTCATGACCCACAGCTCGAGCAAATCCGCGAGATGCAGGCCAGGCTCGACGAGGGAGCAGGAACGCTTGAGCTGATCCGTCGGGACATCGGGCAGGAATGGGCGGGCCAACCTTCGGCCGGAGAAGCGCGTCATCTCCCCCAGGGCATCCAGCACCGCATCGCCGACGACGTCAGGGTAAGGCCGCCACCGGTTTCTAGTGGAGTCGGCCAGAACCTGGCTGCAGCGGCAATACTTCTCCGCGCGATGCCAGAGCCATCAACCACCGAGGGGCGGCGTATACAGGGAGAGCTCAAGAATCTCCTGGAGGACGCCGCAGTCCGACGGGCCAAAAGCTCCGCCTCCCGAAGGCAGGGGTACCCCTCGGAACATCACGCTGCGACTTCCCGATTCATGCAGGAAGCCTCGGTCCACACCGGGCGCACGCGCAACACAGCGCCTGCGGCCCCGGGCCGCCTCGGCAACGAGTACCATCACCACAGCCGTCGGGCCCACCTCGATGAGAGGGTGCGCCGAGGCTACCACCCCAGGCGTGGGGGACGCTACGACAGCGGGGAGGATCGGAGTCCTTCGCTTGAACCACCCGGTCCGCAGGCTTTCAGCCGAGCCATACGACGGGCGCTGTTCCCGACCCGGTTCCGAACCCCGACTACTATCACAAAGTACTCGGGGGAGACGAGACTGAAATTGTGGCTCGCGGACTATCGGTTGGCCTGCCAACTGGGTGGAACGGACGATGATAATCTCATCATCCGCAACCTCCCCCTGTTCCTCTCAGACACCGCTCGAGCCTGGCTGGAGCACCTGCCTCCGGGGCAGATCTCCAACTGGGACGACCTGGTCCAAGCCTTCGCCGGCAATTTCCAAGGCACGTACGTGCGCCCTGGAAACTCCTGGGATCTCTGAAGCTGCCGCCAGCAGCCGGGAGAGTCTCTCTGGGACTACATCCGGCGATTCTCGAAGCAGCGCACCGAGCTGCCCATCGTCACCGATTCGGATGTCATCGGCGCGTTCCTCACCGGCACCACCTGCCGTGACCTGGTGAGCAAGCTGAGTCGCAAGACCCCCACCAAGGCGAGCGAGCTGATGGACATCGCCACCAAGTTCGCCTCTGGACAGGAGGCGGTTGAGGCCATCTTTCGGAAGGACAAGCAGCCCCAGGGCCGCCCACCGGAAGATGTCCCCGAGGCGTCAACTCAGCGCAGCACCAAGAAGAAAGGCAAGAAGAAGTCGCAAGCGAAACGCGACGCCGCCGACACGGACCTTGTCGCCGCCGCCGAGTACAAGAACCCTCGGAAACCTCCCGGAGGTGCCAACCTCTTCGACAAGATGCTCAAGGAGCCATGCCCCTATCATCAGGGGCCCATCAAACACACCCTTGAGGAGTGTGCCATGCTTCGACGCCACTTTCACAAGGCCGGGCCACCCGCGGAGGGTGGCAAGGCTCTCGACGACGCTAAGAAGGAAGATCACAAGGCAGGAGAGTTCCCCGAGGTCCGCGACTGCTTCATGATCTACGGTGGGCAAGTGGCAAACGCCTCAGCTTGGCACCGCAAGCAAGAGCGTCGGGAGGTCTACTTGGTAAAGGTGGCGGCGCCAGTCTACCTAGACTGGTCCGACAAGCCCATCACCTTCGACCAGGCCGACCATCCCGACCATGTGCCGAGCCCGAGGAAATACCCGCTCGTTGTCGACCCCATCATCGGCAACGTCAGGCTCACTAAGGTCCTCATGGACGGAGGCAGCAGCCTCAACATCATCTACGCCAAGACCCTCGGGCTCCTACGGATCGATCTGTCCTCGGTCCGGACGGGCGCTGCGCCTTTCCACGGGATCATCCCCGGGAAGCGCGTCCAACCCCTCGGACAACTTGATCTACCCGTCTGCTTTGGGACGCCCTCCAACTTTCGAAGGGAGACCCTCACGTTCGAAGTGGTCGGGTTTCGAGGAACCTACCACGCAGTGTTGGGGAGGCCATGCTATGCCAAGTTCATGGCCATCCCCAACTACACCTACCTCAAGCTCAAGATGCCGGGCCCCAACGGGGTCATCACCGTCGGGCCCACGTACCGACACGCGTACGAATGCGACGTGGAGTGCGTGGAGTACGCCGAGGCCCTCGCCAAGTCCGAGGCCCTCATCGCTGACCTGGAGAACCTCTCTCGGGAGGCGCCAGACGTGAAGCGCCACGCCGGCAACTTCGAGCCAGCGGAGACGGTTAAGTCTGTCCCTCTCCCCTGCAACGACGCCTCCAAGCAGATCCAGATCGGCTCCGAGCTCGACCCCAAATAGGAAGCAATGCTCGTCGACTTTCTCCGCGCAAACGCCGACGTTTTTGCGTGGAGTCCCTCGGACATGCCCGGCATACCGAGGGAAGTCGCCGAGCACTCGCTGGATATCCGAGCTGGAGCCCAACCCGTGAAGCAGCCTCTGCGCCGATTCGACGAAGAAAAGCGCAGAGCCATAGGCGAGGAGATCCACAAGCTAATGGCGGCAGGGTTCATCAAAGAGGTATTCCATCCCGAATGGCTTGCCAACCCTGTGTTTGTGAGAAAGAAAGGGGGAAATGGCGGATGTGTGTAGACTACACTGGTCTAAACAAAGCATGTCTGAAAGTTTCCTACCCTCTGCCTCGCATCGATCAAATCGTGGATTCCACTACTGGGTGGGAAACCCTGTCTTTCCTCGATGCCTACTCAGGGTATCACCAGATCAGGATGAAAGAGTCCGACCAGCTCGCGACTTCTTTCATCACACCCTTCGGCATGTACTGCTATGTTACCATGCCGTTTGATTTGAGGAATGCGGGTGCAACGTACCAGCGATGCATGAACCATGTGTTCGGCGAACACATCGGCCGAACGGTCGAGGCCTACGTCGATGACATTGTAGTCAAGACGAGGAAAGCCTCTGACCTCCTTTCCGACCTTGAAGTGACATTCCGATGTCTCAAGGCGAAAGGCGTGAAGCTCAATCCTGAAAAGTGTCTTCGGGGTCCCCCGAGGCATGCTCTTGGGGTTCATCGTCTCCGAGCGGGGCATCGAGGCCAACCCAGAGAAGATCGCGGCCATCATCAGCATGGGGCCCATCAAGGACTTGAAAGGCGTACAGAGGGTCATGAGATGCCTTGCGGCTCTGAGCCGTATCATCTCGCGCCTCGGCGAAAGAGGCCTGCCTCTGTACCGCCTCTTAAGGAAGGCTGAGTGCTTCGCTTGGACCCCTGAGGCCGAGGAAGCCCTCGGGAACCTAAAGGCGCTCCTCACGAACACGCCCATCTTGGTGCCCCCCGCTACCGGAGAAGCCCTCTTGATCTACGTCGCCACTACCACTCAGGTGGTTAGCGCCGCGATTGTGGTTGAGAGACGAGAAGAGGGGCATGCATTGCCCGTCCAGAGGCCAGTCTACTTCATCAGTGAGGTACTGTCCGAGACCAAGATCCGCTACCCATGAATTCAGAAGCTGTTGTACGCGGTGATCCTGACGCGACAGAAGTTGCGACACTACTTTGAGTCTCATCCGGTAACTGTGGTGTCATCTGTAAGTCGCCTAGAGGGGGGTGAATAGGGCGAAACTGAAAATCTCAAAAATAATCACAACTACAAACCGGGTTAGCGTTAGAAATATAAACGAGTCCGCGAGAGAGGGTGCAAAACAAATCGCAAGCAAATGAAGAGTGTGACACGCGGATTTGTTTTACCGAGGTTCGGTTCTTGCAAACCTACTCCCCGTTGAGGAGGCCACAAAGGCCGGGTCTCTTTCAACCCTTCCCTCTCTCAAACGGTCCCTCGGACCGAGTGAGCTTTTCTTCTTCTCAATCAAACGGGAACAAAACTTCCCCGCAAGGGCCACCACACAATTGGTGCCTCTTGCCTTGGTTACAATTGAGTTTTGATCACAAGAACAAATGAGAAAGAAAGAAAGCGATCCAAGCGCAAGAGCTCAAATGAACACAACAAATCACTCTCTCTAGTCACTAGGGCTTTGTATGGAGTTGGGAGAGGATTCGATCTCTTTTGGTGTGCTTTGCAATGAATGCTAGCTCTTGTATAGTGGTTGGAAGTTGGAAAACTTGGATGCAATGAATGGTGGGGTGGTTGGGGTATTTATAGCCCCATCCACCAAAAGTGGTTGTTGGGGAGTCTGTCTGTTCGATGGCGCACCGGACAGTCCGGTGCACACCGGACAGTCCGGTGCCCCCGCCACGTCATCAATGCCGTTGGATTCTGACCGTTGGAGCTTCTGACTTCTGGGCCCGCCGGGGTGTCCGGTGCACACCGGACAACCACTGTTCATTGTCCGGTGCGCCGGTATGGGCGTGCCTGCCATCTGCGCGCGCTGCGTGCGCATTAAATGCACCGCAGGTAGCCGTTGGCGCCGAAATAGCCGTTGCTCCCGTGGTACACCGGACAGTCCGGTGCACACCGGACATGTCCGATGAATTATAGCGGAGCGGCTGCCGCGCGAACCCGAGGCTGGCGAGTTCCGGAGGCCGCGCTTCTTTGGAGCACCGGACACTATCCGGTGTACACCGGACAGTCCGGTGAATTATAGCGCGCCGGCTTCCGAGAATTCCCGAAGGCGAGGAGTTCGAGTTGGAGTCCTCTGGGCGCACCGGACACTGTCCGGTGTACACCGGACAGTCCGGTGCCTCCAGCCAGAGGTGCCTTCGGTTGCCTCTTTGCTCCTTTGTTGAATCCAAAACTTGATCTTTTTATTGGCTGAGTGTGAACCTTTTGCACCTGTATAACTTATGTACTAGAGCAAACTAGTTAGTCCAATATTTGTGTTGGGCAATTCAACCACCAAAATTATTTAGGAACTAGGTGTAAGCCTAATTCCCTTTCAATCTCCCCCTTTTTGGTGATTGATGCCAACACAACTCAAAGCAAATATAGAAGTGCATAATTGAACTAGTTTGCATAAGGTAAGTGCAAAGGTTGCTTGGAATTGAGCCAATAAATACTTACATGATTCGCATGGATTGATTTCTTTGTTTTTGACATATTGGACCATGCTTACACCACAAGTTTTGTTTTTGCAAACTCTTTTGTAAATTCTTTTCAAAGTCCTTTTGCAAGATAGTCAAAGGTAAATGAATAAGATTTTGCAAAGCATTTTCAAGTTTTTGAAATTTTCTTCCTTTGTCCCAAATGCTTTTCCTTTGACTAAACAAAACTCCCCCTCAAATAAAGTCTCCTCTTAGTGTTCAAGAGGGTTTTAAGACATCAATTTTGAAAATACTACTTGCTCCCCCTTTAGAACACAAAGAGATACCAATTTTGAAATTTACCATTGAAAATCATCAATTTTAAAATTAGGGTGGTGGTGCGGTCCTTTTGCTTTGGGCTCATATTTTCTCCCCCTTTGGCATGAATCGCCAAAAACGGAATCATTAGAGCCCAATGAAGTACTTTCTCCCCCTTTGGTCATAAAATGAAAGAGTGAAGATTATACCAAAGTTGGAGAGATGCTTGGAGAGACGGCGAAGGATGAGTAGTCGAGTGGAGTGGAAGCCTTTGTCTTCGCCGAAGACTCCAATTCCCTTTCAATATATCTATGACTTGATTTGAAATACACTTGAAAGCACATGAGTCATAGCATATATAAAAGAGACATGATCAAAGGTATATTCATGAGCTATGTGTGCAAGTTTAGCAAAAGAAATTCCTAGAATCAAGAATATTAAGCTCATGCCTAAGTCTGGTAAAAGATTGTTCATCAAGTGGCTTGGTAAAGATATCGGCTAATTGATTTTTAGTGTTAATGTATGAAATCTCGATATCCCCCTTTTGTTGGTGATCCCGAAGAAAATGATACCGAATGGCTATGTGTTTAGTGCGGCTATGCTCGACGGGATTATCCGCCATGCGGATTGCACTCTCATTATCACATAGAAGAGGAACTTTGGTTAATTTGTAACCGTAGTCCCGCAGGGTTTGCCTCATCCAAAGCAATTGCGCGCAACAGTGGCCTGCGGCAATATACTCGGCTTCGGCCGTGGAAAGAGCGACCGAATTTTGCTTCTTTGAAGCCCAAGACACCAAGGATCTTCCCAAGAACTGGCAAGTCCCCGATGTGCTCTTCCTATTAATCTTACACCCCGCCCAATCGGCATCCGAATAACCAATCAAATCAAATGTGGATCCCCGAGGGTACCAAAGCCCAAACTTAGGTGTATAAGCCAAATATCTCAAGATTCGTTTTACGGCCGTAAGGTGTGATTCCTTAGGGTCGCCTTGGAATCTTGCACACATGCAAACGGAAAGCATAATGTCCGGTCGAGATGCACATAAGTAAAGCAATGAACCAATCATCGACCGGTATACCTTTTGATCCACGGACTTACCTCCCGTGTCGAGGTCGAGATGCCCATTTGTTCCCATGGGAGTCTTGATGGGCTTGGCATCCTTCATTCCAAACTTGCTTAGAATGTCTTGAGTATACTTCGTTTGGCTAATGAAGGTGCCCTCTTGGAGTTGTTTGACTTGAAATCCTAGAAAATACTTCAACTCCCCCATCATTGACATCTCGAATTTCTTTGTCATGATCCTACTAAATTCTTCACATGTAGATTCGTTAGTAGACCCAAATATGATGTCATCAACATAAATTTGGCATACGAACAAATCATTGTCAAGAGTTTTAGTGAATAAAGTAGGATCGGCTTTGCCGACTTTGAAGCCATTTGCAATGAGAAAATCTCTAAGGCATTCATACCATGCTCTTGGGGCTTGCTTGAGCCCATAAAGCGCCTTAGAGAGCCTATAAACATGGTTAGGATACTTACTGTCTTCAAAGCCGGGAGGTTGCTCAACATAGACCTCCTCCTTGATTGGTCCATTGAGGAAAGCACTCTTCACGTCCATTTGGTAAAGCTTGAAGCCATGGTAAGTAGCATAGGCCAATAATATGCGAATTGACTCAAGCCTAGCTACGGGTGCATAGGTTTCACCAAAATCCAAACCTTCGACTTGTGAATACCCCTTGGCCACGAGTCGAGCTTTGTTCCTTGTCACCACACCATGCTCGTCTTGCTTGTTGCGGAAGACCCACTTGGTTCCTACAACATTTTGATTAGGACGTGGAACTAAATGCCATACCTCATTCCTTGTGAAATTGTTGAGCTCCTCTTGCATCGCCATCACCCAATCCGAATCTTGAAGTGCTTCCTCTACCCTGTGTGGCTCAATAGAAGAAACAAACGAGTAATGTTCACAAAAATGTGCAACACGAGATCGAGTAGTTACCCCCTTATGAATGTCGCCGAGGATGGTGTCCACGGGGTGATCTCGTTGTATTGCTTGGTGGACTCTTGGATGTGGCGGCCTTGGTTGTTCATCCTCCTTGTCTTCATCATTTGCATCTCCCCCTTGATCGTTGCCGTCATTTTGAGGTGGCTCATCTTCTTGATCTTCTTGTTCAATATCTTGAGCCTCATCCTCAATTTGAGTTGGTGGAGATGCTTGCATGGAGGAGGATGGTTGATCTTGTGCATGTGGAGGCTCTTCGGATTCCTTAGGACACACATCCCCAATGGACATGTTCCTTAGAGCTATGCATGGAGCCTGTTCTTCACCTATCTCATCAAGATCAACTTGCTCTACTTGAGAGCCATTAGTCTCATCAAACACAACGTCACAAGAAACTTCAACAAGTCCTGAGGACTTGTTAAAGACTCTATATGCCCTTGTGTTTGAGTCATATCCTAGTAAAAAGCCTTCTACAGTTTTAGGAGCAAATTTAGATTTTCTACCTCTTTTAACAAGAATAAAGCATTTGCTACCAAAAACTCTAAAATATGAAATATTTGGCTTTTTACCGGTTAGGAGTTCATAAGATGTCTTCTTGAGGATTCGGTGAAGATATAACCGGTTGATGGCGTAGCAGGCGGTGTTGACCGCCTCGGCCCAAAACCGATCCGGTGTCTTGTACTCATCAAGCATGGTTCTTGCCATGTCTAATAGAGTTCGATTCTTCCTCTCCACTACACCATTTTGTTGAGGAGTGTAGGGAGAAGAGAACTCATGCTTGATGCCCTCCTCCTCAAGGAAGCCTTCAATTTGAGAGTTCTTGAACTCCGTCCCATTGTCGCTTCTAATTTTCTTGATCCTTAAGCCGAACTCATTTTGAGCCCGTCTCAAGAATCCCTTTAAGGTCTCTTGGGTATGAGATTTGTCCTGCAAAAAGAACACCCAAGTGAAGCGAGAATAATCATCCACAATTACAAGACAATACTTACAACCGCCGATGCTTATGTAAGCGATCGGGCCGAATAAAACCATGTGTAGGAGCTCCAGTGGCCTGTCGGTAGTCATGATGTTTTTGTGTGGATGATGAGTGCCAACTTGCTTCCCGGCTTGGCATGCGCTACAAATCCTGTCTTTCTCAAAATGAACATTGGTTAGTCCTAAAATGTGTTCTCCCTTTAGAAGCTTGTGAAGATTCTTCATTCCAACATGGGCTAGTCGGCGGTGCCAGAGCCAACCCAAGTTAGTCTTAGCAACCAAGCAAGTGTCGAGTTCAGCTCTATCAAAGTCTACCAAGTATAGCTGACCCTCTAATACTCCCTTAAATGCTACTGAATCATCACTTCTTCTAAAGACAGTAACACCTATATTAGTGAAAAGACAGTTGTAGCCCATTTGACATAATTGGGATACGGAAAGCAAATTGTAATCTAAAGAATCTACAAGAAAAACATTGGAAATAGTATGGTCAGGTGATATAGCGATTTTACCCAAACCTTTGACCAAACCTTGATTTCCATCCCCGAATGTGATAGCTCGTTGGGGATCTTGGTTTTTCTCATATGAGGAGAACATCTTTTTCTCCCCTGTCATGTGGTTTGTGCACTCGCTGTCGAGTATCCAACTTGAGCCCCCAGATGCATAAACCTACAAAACAATTTTAGTTCTTGACTTTAGGTACCCAAACGGTTTTGGGTCCTTTAGCATTAGAAACAAGAACTTTGGGTACCCAAACACAAGTCTTGGAGCCCTTGTGTTTTCCCCCAACAATTTTGGCAACTACCTTGCCGGATTTGTTAGTTAAAACATAAGATGCATCAAAAGTTTTAAATGAAATGGCATGATCATTTGATGCATTAGGAGTTTTCTTTCTAGGCAACTTGGCACGGGTTGGTTGCCTAGAACTAGATGTCTCACCCTTATACATAAAAGCATGATTAGGGCCAGAGTGAGACTTCCTAGAATGAATTTTCCTAATCTTGCTCTCAGGATAGCCGGCAGGGTACAAAATGTAACCCTCATTATCCTGAGGCATGGGAGCCTTGCCCTTAACAAAGTTAGATAAGTTCTTTGGAGGGGCATTAATTTTGACATTGTCTCCCTTTTGGAAGCCAATGTCGTCCTTAATGCCAGGGCATCTCCCATTATAGAGCATGCTTCTAGCAAATTTAAATTTTTCATTTTCTAAGTCATGCTCACTAATCTTAGCATTAAGTTGTGCTATGTGATCATTTTGTTTTTTAATTAAGGCTAGGTGATCATGGATAGCATCAACATTAATATCTCTACATCTAGTACAAATGGAGATATGCTCAGTAGATGTAGAGGGTTTGCAAGTTTTTAATTCTACAACCTTAGCATGCAATATTTCATTCTTACTTCTAAGGTCAGAAATAGTAGCATTGCAAACATCAAAATCTTTAGTCTTAGCAATCAAATTTTCATTTTCTAATCTAAGACTGGCAAGAGAAATGTTCAATTCTTTAATCCTAGCAAGCAAATCATCATTATTATTTCTAGGGTTTGAAATTGAAACATTGCAAATATGAGAATCAACCTTAGCTAACAAATTAGCATTTTCATTTCTAAGGTTGTCTATAGTCTCATGGCAAGTACTTAGCTCACTAGACAATTTTTCACATTTTTCTATTTCTAGAGCATAAGCATTTTTAACCTTAACATGCTTCTTATTTTCTTTAATAAGGAAGTCCTCTTGAGAATCCAAGAGATCATCCTTCTCATGTATAGCACTAATTAATTCATTTAATTTCTCTTTTTGTTGCATGTTGAGGTTAGCAAAAAGAATGTGCAAGTTATCCTCCTCATTCTTATCATCATCCTCATCACTAGATGTTTCATATTTAGTGGAGGACCTTGATTTTACCTTCTTTTTGCCGTCCTTGGCCATGAGACATTTGTGGCCGACGTTGGGGAAGAGGAGGCCTTTGGTGACGGCGATGTTGGCGGCGTCCTCGTCGTCGGAGGAGTCGCTTGAGCTTTCGTCGGAGTCCCACTCCCGACAAACATGGGCATCGCCGCCCTTCTTCTTGTAGTACTTCTTCTTCTCCTTTCTTCTTCCCTTTTTGTCGTCGCCCCTGTCACTGTCACTAGACATAGGACATTTTGCAATAAAGTGACCGGGCTTACCACACTTGTAGCAAACCTTCTTGGAACGGGGTTTGTAGTCCTTCCCCTTCCGTTGCTTGAGGATTTGCCGAAAGCTTTTGATGATTAAGGCCATCTCCTCATTGTCGAGCTTGGAGGCGTCAATGGGTTGTCTACTCGGTGTAGACTCCTCCTTCTTCTCCTCCGTGGCCTTGAAGGCCACGGGTTGCGCCTCGGATGTGGAAGGTTCGTCAAGCTCGTTGATCTTCTTTGAGCCCTTAATCATGCATTCAAAGCTCACAAAATTTCCGATAACTTCCTCGGGGGTCATTAGTGGATATCTAGGATTACCACGAATTAATTGAACTTGAGTGGGGTTAAGGAAAATAAGTGCTCTTAAAATAACCTTAACCACTTCGTGGTCATCCCATTTTTTGCTCCCGAGGTTGCGCACTTGGTTCACCAATGTCTTGAGCCGATTGTACATGTCTTGTGGCTCCTCCCCTTGGCGAAGACGAAAGCGACCGAGCTCCCCCTCGATCGTTTCCCGCTTGGTGATCTTGGTGAGTTCATCACCCTCGTGCGCCGTCTTGAGTAGGTCCCAAATCTCCTTTGCGTTCTTCAACCCTTGTACTTTGTTGTATTCCTCCTTGCTTAGAGAGGCAAGGAGGATGGTTGCGGCTTGGGAGTTGAAGTGCTCGATTTGGGCCACTTCGTCCGTGTCATAATCCTCACCCCCTATTGATGGTACCTGTGCTCCAAACTCAACAACATTCCATATACTTTTGTGGAGTGAGGTTAGATGAAATTTCATTAAATCACTCCACCTAGCATAATCTTCGCCATCAAAAGTCGGCGGTTTGCCTAATGGAACGGAAAGCAAAGGAGTATGTCTAGATGTACGGGGATAGTTTAAAGGGATCTTACTAAACTTCTTGCGCTCTTGGCGCTTAGAAGTTACGGACGGTGCATCGGAGTCGGAGGTGGATGTTGATGAAGTGTCGGTCTCGTAGTAGACCACCTTCCTCATCCTCTTGTGCTTGTCCCCACTCCGATGGGGCTTGTGAGAAGAAGATTTTTCCTTCTTCTCCTTGTGGTGAGAAGAGGAAGATCTTTTCTCCTTCCGCTTGGTGGAGTTCTTCTTCTTCTCCCTTCTCTTGGTGCGGGATTCTTCCGATGAAGTGCTCCCTTGGCTTGTAGTGGGCTTGTTGTCGCCGGTCTCCATCTCCCTCTTGGTGTGATCTCCCGACATCACTTCGAGCGGTTAGGCTCTAATGAAGCACCGGGCTCTGATACCAATTGTAAGTCGCCTAGAGGGGGGGTGAATAGGGCGAAACTGAAAATCTCAAAAATAATCACAACTACAAACCGGGTTAGCGTTAGAAATATAAACGAGTCCGCGAGAGAGGGTGCAAAACAAATCGCAAGCAAATGAAGAGTGTGACACGCGGATTTGTTTTACCGAGGTTCGGTTCTTGCAAACCTACTCCCCGTTGAGGAGGCCACAAAGGCCGGGTCTCTTTCAACCCTTCCCTCTCTCAAACGGTCCCTCGGACCGAGTGAGCTTTTCTTCTTCTCAATCAAACGGGAACAAAACTTCCCCGCAAGGGCCACCACACAATTGGTGCCTCTTGCCTTGGTTACAATTGAGTTTTGATCACAAGAACAAATGAGAAAGAAAGAAAGCGATCCAAGCGCAAGAGCTCAAATGAACACAACAAATCACTCTCTCTAGTCACTAGGGCTTTGTATGGAGTTGGGAGAGGATTCGATCTCTTTTGGTGTGCTTTGCAATGAATGCTAGCTCTTGTATAGTGGTTGGAAGTTGGAAAACTTGGATGCAATGAATGGTGGGGTGGTTGGGGTATTTATAGCCCCATCCACCAAAAGTGGCCGTTGGGGAGTCTGTCTGTTCGATGGCGCACCGGACAGTCCGGTGCACACCGGACAGTCCGGTGCCCCCGCCACGTCATCAATGCCGTTGGATTCTGACCGTTGGAGCTTCTGACTTCTGGCCCCGCCGGGGTGTCCGGTGCACACCGGACAACCACTGTTCATTGTCCGGTGCGCCGGTATGGGCGTGCCTGCCATCTGCGCGCGCTGCGCGCGCATTAAATGCACCACAGGTAGCTGTTGGCGCCGAAATAGCCGTTGCTCCCGTGGTACACCGGACAGTCCGGTGCACACCGGACATGTCCGGTGAATTATAGCGGAGCGGCTGCCGCGCGAACCCGAGGCTGGCGAGTTCCGGAGGCCGCGCTTCTTTGGAGCACCGGACACTGTCCGGTGTACACCGGACAGTCCGGTGAATTATAGCGCGCCGGCTTCCGAGAATTCCCGAAGGCGAGGAGTTCGAGTTGGAGTCCTCTGGGCGCACCGGACACTGTCCGGTGTACAGCGGACAGTCCGGTGCCTCCAGCCAGAGGTGCCTTCGGTTGCCTCTTTGCTCCTTTGTTGAATCCAAAACTTGATCTTTTTATTGGCTGAGTGTGAACCTTTTGCACCTGTATAACTTATGTACTAGAGCAAACTAGTTAGTCCAATATTTGTGTTGGGCAATTCAACCACCAAAATTATTTAGGAACTAGGTGTAAGCCTAATTCCCTTTCATCATCCTTGCCCCTGGGGGAGATCATCCAGTCTCGAGAGGCCTCGGGTAGAATTGCAAAGTGGGCGGTGGAGACCATGGGCGAGACGATCTCGTTCGCCCCCCGTAAAGCCATCAAGTCCCAGGTCTTGGCGGACTTCGTGGCTGAATGGGTCGACACCCAGCTCCCAACAGCTCCGATCCAACCGGAGCTCTGGACCATGTTTTTCGACGGGTCGCTGATGAAGATGGGGGCCGGCGCGGGCCTGCTCTTCATCTCGCCCCTCGGGAAGCACCTACGCTACGTGGTACGCCTCCACTTCCCGGCGTCCAACAACGTGGCTGAGTACGAGGCTCTGGTAAACGGGTTGCGAATCGCCATCGAGCTAGGGGTCCGACGCCTCAACGCTCGCGGTGACTCGTAGCTCGTCATCGACCAAGTCATGAAGAACTCCCACTGCCGCGACCCGAAGATAGAAGCCTACTGTGATGAGGTTCGGCGCCTGGAAGACAAGTTCTACGGACTCGAGCTCAACCACATCGCCCGACGCTACAACGAGACTGCGGACGAGCTGGCTAAAATAGCCTCGGGGCAAACAACGGTTCCCCCGGACGTATTCTCCCGAGACCTGCATCAACCCTCCGTCAAGACCGACGACACGCCCGAGCCCGAGAAGGCCTCGGCCCAGCCTGAGGCACCCTCGGCTCAGTCCGAGGTACCCTCGGCTCGGCCCGAGGCACCCTCGGCTCAACCCGAGGCACCCTCGGCTCGGCCCAAGGTGCCCTCGGCCCCCGAGGGTGAGGCACTACGCATCGAGGAGGAGCGGAGCGGGGTCACGCCTAATCAAAATTGGCAGACCCCGTACCTGCAATATCTCCACCGAGGAGAGCTACCCCTCGACCAAGCCGAAGCTCGACGGTTGGTGCGGCGCGCCAAGTCATTCGTCTTGCTGGGAGATGGGAAGGAGCTCTACCACCGCAGCCCCTCGGGCATCCTCCAGCGATGCATTTCCATCGCCGAAGGCCAGGAGCTCTTACAAGAGATACACTCGGGGGCTTGCGGCCATCACGCAGCACCTCGAGCCCTTGTTGGAAACGCCTTCCGACAAGGTTTCTACTGGCCGACGGCGGTGGTCGACGCCACTAGAATTGTCCGCACCTGCGAAGGGTGTCAGTTCTACGCGAGGCAGACCCACCTGCCTGCTCAGGCTCTGCAGACCATACCCATCACCTGGCTGTTTGTTGTGTGGGGTCTGGACCTCGTCGGCCCCTTGCAGAAGGCATCCGGGGGCTACACGCACCTGTTGGTCGCCATCGACAAATTCTCCAAGTGGATCGAGGTCCGACCCCTAAACAGCATCAGGTCCGAATAGGCGGTGGCGTTCTTCACCAACATCATCCATCGCTTTGGGGTCCCGAACTCCATCATCACCGACAACGGCACCCAGTTCACCAGCAGAAAGTTCCTGGACTTCTGCGAGGATCACCACATCCGGGTGGACTGGGCAGCCGTGGCCCACCCCATGACAAATGGGTAGGTAGAACGTGCCAACGGCATGATTCTGCAAGGACTCAAGCCTCGGATCTACAACGACCTCAACAAGTTCGGCAAGCGGTGGATGAAGGAACTCCCCTCGGTGGTCTGGAGTCTGAGGACAACGCCGAGCCGAGCCACGGGCTTCACACCGTTCTTTCTAGTCTATGGGGCCGAGGCCATCTTGCCCACAGACTTAGAATACGGTTCCCCGAGGACGAGGGCCTACGCCGACCAAAGCAATCGAGCTAATCGAGAAGACTCACTGGACCAGCTAGAGGAGGCTCGGGACATGGCCTTACTACACTCGGCGCGGTACCAGCAGTCCCTGCGACGCTACCACGCCCGAGGGGTTCGGTCCCGAGACCTCCAGGTGGGCGACCTGGTGCTTCGGCTAAGACAAGACGCCCGAGGGCGGCATAAACTCACGCCTCCCTGGGAAGGGCCGTTCGTCGTCGCCAAGGTTCTGAAGCCCGGAACATACAAGCTGGCCAACAGTCAAGGCGAGGTCTACAACAACGCTTGGAACATCCAACAGCTACGTCGCTTCTACCCTTAAGATGCTTTCAAGCTATTCGTACAGCCCGTTCACACACAAAGTCTGGTCGTCAAGGAAGGGTCAGCCTTGCCTCGGCAAAGCCCGACCCTCCCTCGGGGGCTAGAAGGGGGGAACCCCCTCTGCGTCGAAATTTTCCTCGAAAAAAGAAAAAAATCTTTTCTGCCAAAATGCCTTTTGTGCTTTTCGACTACTTCGAAAGTGGATCCTGAAAACGACGGAGTACACGTAAGCAGCCAAGGCTGACCGAGCCGAGGGACTCCTATGCCTCCGGGATACGGATACCTCACTCATCACCTTCTGCGATAAGTAACTCACGCTCGGATAAGTGATTCCGCGGACCGAACAAGTCTTCACGCTCGAAAGCTCCTCTGCCGGAACGATTTTTCGGGCCTTCTCGACAGCGTCGGTGACAGAACACTATGGACGAGTAAGAATGCACGTAAGCGGCAAGGCCGACCGAGCCGAGGGATTCCTATGCCTCTGGGATACGGATACCTCACTCATCACCTTCCGTGAAAAGCAACTCTCGCCCACACAAACAATTCTGTTACCGACGAATAAGTCCGGATACTCGAAACAAGAGGAAAAGAAACGCAGCTTTACAACACGACGATGGTATGTTTGGACCTCGGCGGCCGCAGAAAACATACATACACTACAAGACAACCCGATCCTGCAGGCTTGGACGTCGACAGTTGAAGGGGGCAGCAGCACCCTCGGCGTCAACTACACCTTCGGCGAGGTCCGACCTAGCCTCGAACGGCGACGCGGTCGGAGGATCTCCACTCTGAAGGACGACATCAGCACCACACCCGGGCCATCGCCGCCAGGGTCTTCTCCAGGAATCCGGCCCGAGCAGACGGCTCGGCCGGCCACCCCGAGGCCTCGACCAACTGTCCCCCGAAGACGTCAGCCCGGCTTGTGGCCTCGGCAGCTCAACTCCGGCGTCCGTCCCGCCAGTGGACGACCCGGCCAGGCTCTAGCCGACCAAGTCTTCTTTTCGAGCCAACTCTGTCTCTGTCCGTGCTAACACCGCTACCTCCGGCTTCGGCTCATCGAAGAGCGGCCGAGGGGTTCCTTTAACTAAGCAGAAGAAGCCTTGGACAGCAAGGCCGACCGAGCCGAGGGACTCCTACGCCTCCAGGATACGGATACCTCACTCGTCACCTTTGCACAAGGCGACTCACGCTTGGTGAAGTGGTTCAGATAGTCGACAGGCGAGTCTTAGTGCTTGAAATGAAGAAAAAACACGGCCCCGTGCCGAAAATACATACACGTTCAGGCCCCGACAGCCGCAATGAACAAGACACCGACACTCAAAGTGCCATTACAAACGGAACTCCGGTTCCACCCCCGCGGGTACGAACAACCCCTCACACTGGAGGACCCGCGGGGCGACAAGGCTCCAGCTGGCTCACCGCCACCCACTCCAGTAGCAGCGACAACGACCCCCGCTCCAGGTGGCCGAACTGCAGCAGCGATGGCCTCAGGGCGGACGCCGCTGCAACCTTGCCCTCGCCCACGCCGACGCTCGAGGGGCGGGGACAAGTACAAAGAGTTGGAGGCACGGAGCGCGGATGGTGGCGGTGATCCCGTCGGCGACGGGGACTTCTCGAGCCACGTCCACCTCGGCACCGACGACCGGAGCCGTTAGCCCATCGGCAGATCCCCACTTGGATCCTCCCGGACGAGCGGGGCACCGACCTCCGCGCGGGGCGTCGTACCGGTGCAAAGGCAGGACAGCCCCAGAACATGAACGCCGCCCTAGCGGCGCGCGACGTCTTGGGCGGTCCACCCGTGCGCACGGCGCGACAACCGCCCGTGCGGCGGGAGGGGGCACCGGGAGCCAAGCCGGCGAGCCCAACGTGCTGAAGCTGGCGACACCCGCCGTCGACCAGCCCCGCGTTGTCGAAGTCCGCCCCTCTCGCAGGGCCAGTGAGCGCCCTCTCCCTTGAATGCTGAAGGAGAGGCTGACCCACGAACCCGCGCGGGAGGTAGAGCTCCGGCTCAGCCCGGCCTCCGCCCCAGCAAGGATGATGAACATCCTTGCGGCTGAGGGCGGGACCAAGATCGCAGCCTGGCTTGCTTCTCCCCACCCAGGGGCTGGTGGTCACCGTCTTGGGTGACCACCGGCGAGGGGATGCAGCCGGGCTGCATGATGAAAATCCTTAAAGCCGAACGATGGCTGAAAGGTACCAACTTCCTCGAAGTTGCGTCCCTCCGACGACAAGACGGAAGGATTGCGGGCGTCCCCCATCCGGGGGCTCGGAAGGTGGAAAGACACGACGCATAAGGGAACGCGAAGACATGGTCGTCTTTCAAGGGGGTCACCCTCCTTTTAAAGGCGACTCTCCCTACTTGCGTCCTCAGCCGTTGCGGGCTGAGTCTTCTCCAACACGCTCCAAGGTCCTCCCCCTACGACACGGGGGCTGGGCCCCACGCGTCATGCAAGCTGGTCCAGGGCAGAAGGAGCCAAACCGCCGCACGCAGGGCATGCAACTGCCCAGCGGTTACAAGCATTCCTCCACTTTCGCCCAGACCAGCGGGTGAAAGGGTGGACAGCCACGCAAGTCGGCATGCAACCACGCCAAGTGGGCGCGCCCCTTCGACTCCAACGCGCCTAGCATGGAGGCCCAGGCCCACACGTCATGCAACCGGCGCGCCGGTTGCTACGTGCGAGCAACTGCACCGCCCCTCGCGCTACTACCGCGCCTCCTCGACTGCGGAACCAGTACCGCGACTCGAGGCAGCCCTGTGTGTGACCCAACAGTGCCAGCCAGGCGCATCGGTCACGGGCCGGTCAGCCGCGGGAGAAGGCGCAACGGTCGATGCGGCCAAAAATGGGCCGGCAGTAATGGCGGTGGCAGGCGAGCAGGAGCACCGGTCACGTCGTCAGCCAAGCTTACGTCCCATCCAGGGGCAGCGAGAGAACCCTCTCTCACGGCGTGAAGACGGCGCGCCCGTGTTCCGTTCCTCGAATGGCTCGCACACGCGCAACGGCCGCCTCGCGAACCACTCGCCCCGTCGCATTAACTATGCGGCGGGACAGGCGGCGCCTCAGGCAGGAGAAGCAAGCGACGCTTCGCCTTTGCCATAATGACCGCGTCGAAAAAGGTACGCCACGTCATTCGATTTCGTATCCTTTTCCTTTTCCTCTTTCTCTCTCTTACAACAGGGACCGAGAAAGGGGGATACCCCGAAAAGGATCCTTCTCCGTGAAGGAAACAGGCCTCGAGCCTCCCTACTGATCAGAGGTTCAAAGGCTGGCCCCTCAGAGGGGTTCAACGGCCGCCTCAGAGCGCTTGGGTTCTGCGCCCACTACTGGTCAGAGGTTCGATGGCCGGCCCCTCGGAAGGGTTCAACGGCCGCCTCAGGCCACTCGGGCTCCACGCCCACTACTGATCAGGGGTTCGTAGGCTGGCCCTCGAAGGGTTCACAGTCGCCTCAGACACAGAGCGAGGGATGACCCTGGGTACGTTCGATACATAACCAAGGCTCGGGCTATGCTCCCGAGGTACCCTAGGACATTTCCGAGACTAACGGGAACGATCTTGTAACGGAATCCCATCAGAGGGAGGCATCGAGCCCTCGGACCCTGTCAAAAGGGGACCGGGTTCGGCAGATCACCCGCAGGTACTTTTGGAGCGCGCCTCCGGGCCTCTAGCCGACCCCTAACAAATGGGGCACGGGCGTCCACTCGGATTACCCGCCAGCAGCTCACCGGAGACACCATGTTCGGCGCCCTCCGAGGGCAACATGGCGCTTTCCCCCCCCCTCCTCCTTGCGGAAAGGCGATGCAGGGGCGTATGTAAAAAAGTCGAGTCTGTCCTTGACCGTCCTCTCGCCCTATGCAGAGGCTCGGGGGCTGCTCTCGCAAACCCGGCTCCGGCCAAACCGTTGACAGTGTCAACATACCAGCCCGAGAACTTGGGACCCGACCGTGCACCCGGGCTATAGCCAGCTCGCATGAGGGAACAACCAGACCAGCCGAAGTGTTGTGAAACGCACTAAGACCTCGAAGGAGTCAAACTACTCCTCCGAGACCTCGGGGGCTACACCCGGCGGGTGCGCTCGCGCGCATCCACCGGAACAAAATGCAACCAAAAAAGGCTGGTCCCCTTGCAAAAAAGTGCGGCAAAAGCCTCCAAGCGAGTATTAACACTCCCTTCGAGGCTCGGGGGCTACTGTCGGGGACCATAATTAGGGGTACCCTCAAGACTCCTAAATCTCAGCTGGTAACCCCCATCAGCACAAAGCTGCAAAGGCCTGATGGGTGCGATTAAGTCAAGGATCGGTCCATTCGAGGGACGCGATCACGCCTTGCCCGAGCCCAGCCTCGGGCAAGGGCAGCCGACCACGGAGGATCTACGTCTCGCCCAAGGACCCCCTCCAGCAACGGACACACCTTCGGCTCGCCCGAGGCCTAGTCTTCACCAAGAAGCAACCTTGGCCAAATCGCCACGCCAACCGACCAAATCGCAGGGGCATTTAATGCAAAGGTGGCCTGACACCTTTATCCTGACGCACGCCCTCCAGTCGACAGAACTGAAGTGACCGCAGTCACTTCGCCGCTCCACTGACCGGTCTGACAAGAGGACAACGCCGCCTGCGCCGCTCCGACTGCTGAGCCACTCGACAGAGTGAGGCTGACAGCAGCCAAGTCCGGCCTCAGGCGTCATAGGAAACTCCGCTTCGCCCGACCCCAGGGCTCGGACTCGGGCTCAGCCCCGGAAGACGACGAACTCCGCTTCGCCTGACCCCAGGGCTCGGACTCGGGCTCAGCCCCGGAAGACGACGAACTCCACTTCGCCCGACCCCAGGGCTCGGACTCGGGCTCAGCCCCGGAAGACGACAAACTGAGAGCACCTAGAGGGGGGGGTGAATAGGTGATCCTGTAAAACTTCAAAAACTTATAGCCACAAAAACTTGGTTAATTGTTAGCACAATAATTGCCAAGTGGCTAAAGAGGAATCCTCAACAAAACACAATAACCAACAAGGATCAATCACAGAGATGGCAAGGTGGTTATCCCGTGGTTCGGCCAAGACCAACGCTTGCCTACTCCATGTTGTGGCGTCCCAACGGACGAGGGTTGCAATCAACCCCTCTCAAGCGGTCCAAAGACCTACTTGAATACCACGGTGTTTTGTTTGCTTTTTCTCAATCCCGTTTGCAAGGAATCTCCACAACTTGGAGCCTCTCGCCCTTACACTTGAAATTCACAAAGAACACGGAGCAAGGGAGGGATTAGCAACGCACACAAGACACAAGAGTCAGAGTGTCAACACGCACACAAATCGCAACAAGAGCTCGCAACACGACTCAATGAGTTCACAACTCCACAAGAGCTCTATATGCTATCACAATGAAACGAATGCGTGAAATCTATGTCTTGGTGCTTAGAAATGTTGTAGGAATGCTTGGTATGTTCCTCCATGCGCCTAGGGGTCCCTTTTATAGCCCCAAGGCAGCTAGGAGCCGTTGAGAGCAATCAGGGAAGGCAATTCTTGCCTTCTGTCGTCTGGCGCACCGGACAGTCCGGTGCACACCGGACACTGTCCGGTGCCAGATTTCTTTCCTTAAATGGCGAAGCCGACCGTTGGCAGACCTGGAGCCATTGGCGCACCGGACATGTCCGGTGCACACCGGACAGTCCGGTGCCCCCTTCTAGCCGTTGGCTCGGCCACGTGTCCCGCGCAGATCGCGCGGCCGACCGTTGGCCCGGCCGACCGTTGCACACCGGACAGTCCGGTGAATTATAGCCGTACGTCTCCGGTGAATTCCCGAGAGCGGCCAGTTCGCTCGAACCAGCCTGGCACACCGGACAGTGTCCGGTGCACCACCGAACACTGTCCGGTGCACTACCGGACAGTCCGGTGCTCCCAGACTCAGTAGATTCTTGGCTGCTCGAGCCAAGACATTTCTAAATGGATTTTTCCTGTTTCTAGCACTTAGACACAATACATTAGTCCATAAAACAATGTACTAAGTCTGAGAAACATACCTTTATCCTTGATTTGTACTTTGTCCACCTCTTTACACTTAGGCACTTGTGTTGGACACTAAATCACCAAAACACTTAGAAATGGCCCAAGGGCACATTTCCCTTTCAATCTCCCCCTTTTTGGTGATTTATGCCAACACAACATAAAGCAAGTAGAACAAGTACAAAAACAATTCAAATTAGAACTCAAAATTGTTTTGATTCAATTTGACATATATGGATCACTCTATGCCACCACTTGGTTTGTTTTTGCAAATCAAACTCAAATTCCTATCTCTAAGTCAAAACTACTTGTAGAGACATAAAGAGAGGTTTTCCAAATAAATTTGATCAAGGATTTCAAAAACTCCCCCTTTTTCCCATAATCAACACTTCTCCCCACAAGAGGCCAACTTTTGACATAAAAGACAATAAAAGAGTTTTGACAAACCAAAAGCTCTAATCTACTATTTTCAAAATTTCTCAAGTGGTAGATGATCCATTTATTGCTTTGGCTGATCCATTTATTGCTTTGGCCTTTATTTTCTCCCCCTTTGGCATCAAGCACCAAAACGGGATCAATCTTGGCCCTTTAACCCCATTGCCTCACCAAAATTTTCAAATAAGAACACAAAGGCAATAGGAGTATAAAGATGAACTTGGAAAAGTTACTCTTTCTCATCGGAGTGCAGTGGAAGTCTTGCATGGTCCAAGTCCACCTTTTCCCTTTCAATTCTCCTTGGAGACTAAAACAACCAAACTCAAGTACATGGTTAGTCTCAAAGGGTCAAGTTGTAGCACAGCTCCCCCTAAATATGTGCATCACTTGCAAAAAAGGACTTGTGAGGTCCAGGGAGTGTTTGTACAACTTGAGCACCACAATAAGCAACAAGATGCAGAATGAACATGATCAAAGGCATAAACACATATATGCTACAATTCAATCCAAGTTCCGCGAATCTAAGATATTGAGCTCACTACGCAGCCTGCAAAAGGTCTTCTCATCTAGAGGCTTGGTAAAGATATCGGCTAGCTGGTTCTCGGTGCTAACATGAAACACTTCGATATCTCCCTTTTGCTGGTGGTCTCTTAAAAAGTGATGCCGGATGTCAATGTGCTTTGTGCGGCTGTGCTCAACAGGATTTTCCGCTATTCGGATAGCACTCTCATTGTCACATAGGAGTGGGACTTTGCTCAGATTGTAGCCAAAGTCCCGGAGGGTTTGCCTCATCCAAAGCAGTTGCGCGCAACACTGTCCTGCGGCAACGTACTCGGCCTCAGCGGTGGATAGGGCAACGGAGGTTTGTTTCTTAGAGTTCCATGACACCAGGGACCTTCCTAAGAATTGGCACGTCCCCGATGTACTCTTCCTATCGACCTTACATCCAGCATAGTCGGAATCCGAGTACCCAATTAAGTCAAAGTTAGACCCCTTTGGATACCAGATCCTGAAGCGAGGCGTAGCGACTAAATATCTAAGAATTCGCTTCACAGCCACTAAGTGACACTCCTTAGGATCGGATTGAAATCTAGCACACATGCATACGCTAAGCATAATATCCGGTCTACTAGCACATAAATAAAGCAAAGAACCTATCATGGACCGGTATGATTTTTGATCAACGGACTTACCACCTTTGTTGAGGTCGGTGTGTCCGTCAGTTCCCATCGGCGTCTTTGCGGGCTTGGCGTCCTTCATCCCAAACCGCTTTAGCAAGTCTTGCGTGTACTTCGTTTGGGAGATGAAAGTGTCGTCCTTGAGTTGCTTCACTTGAAATCCAAGGAAGTAGTTCAACTCGCCCATCATCGACATCTCGAATTTCTGCGTCATCACCCTGCTAAACTCTTCACAAGACTTTTGGTTAGTAGAGCCAAATATTATGTCATCGACATAAATTTGGCACACAAAAAGATCACCATCGCAAGTCTTAGTAAAAAGAGTTGGATCGGCTTTCCCGACCTTGAAAGCATTAGCAATTAAAAAGTCTTTAAGGCATTCATACCATGCTCTTGGGGCTTGCTTAAGTCCATAGAGCGCCTTAGAGAGCTTACACACGTGGTCGGGGTACCGTTCATCCTCAAAGCCAGGGGGTTGCTCCACGTACACCTCCTCCTTGATCGGCCCGTTGAGGAAAGCGCTCTTCACATCCATTTGGTACAACCTGAAGGAATGGTGAGCGGCATATGCTAGCAAGATACGAATTGATTCTAGCCTAGCCACGGGAGCAAAAGTCTCCTCAAAGTCCAAACCTGCGACTTGGGCATAACCTTTTGCCACAAGCCGAGCCTTGTTCCTTGTCACCACCCCGTGCTCGTCCTGTTTGTTGCGGAACACCCACTTGGTTCCCACAACATTTTGCTTGGGGCGAGGCACCAGTTTCCAAACTTCATTGCGCTTGAAATTGTTGAGTTCCTCCTGCATGGCCAACACCCAGTCCGGATCTAGCAAGGCCTCTTCTACCCTGAAAGGCTCAATAGAAGAGACAAAAGAGTAATGCTCATAAAAATTAACTAATCTTGAACGAGTAGTTACTCCCTTGCTAATATCACCCAAAATTTGGTCGACGGGATGATCCCTTTGGATCGTCGCTCGAACTTGGGTTGGAGGTGCCTGAGGTGCTTCTTCCTCTTCAATTTGAACATCCTGTGCTCCCCCTTGATCATGCGCCTCCACTTGAGGTACCTGTTCGTCATCCTGGGTTGGGGGATGCACCATAGTTGAGGAAGACAGTTGATCTTGCTCCAAATGTTCCTGAGGCCGTACATCTCCAATCGCCATGGTGCGTATTTTGGCCGTTGGAACGTCTTCTTCATCTACATCATCAAGATCAACAACTTGCTCTCTTGGAGAGCCATTAGTCTCATCAAATACAACATCGCTAGAGACTTCAACCAAACCCGATGATTTGTTGAAGACCCTATACGCCTTTGTATTTGAATCATAACCTAATAAAAACCCTTCTACGGCTTTGGGAGCAAATTTGGAATTCCTACCCTTCTTCACTAGAATGTAGCATTTACTCCCAAATACACGAAAGTACGATACATTGGGTTTGTTACCAGTCAGCAGCTCATATGAAGTCTTCTTGAGGAGGCGGTGAAGGTAGACCCTGTTGATGGCGTGGCAAGCCGTGTTCACGGCTTCCGACCAAAAGCACTCGGGGGTCTTGAACTCTCCAAGCATAGTCCTCGCCATATCTATGAGCGTCCTGTTCTTCCTCTCTACCACACCATTTTGCTGAGGTGTGTAGGGAGCGGAGAACTCGTGCTTGATCCCCTCCTCCTCAAGGAACTCCTCCACTTGAAGATTCTTGAATTCGGACCCGTAGTCGCTCCTTATCTTCTTCACCTTGAGCTCAAATTCATTTTGAGCTCTCCTGAGGAAGCGCTTGAGGATCCCTTGGGTTTCAGACTTATCCTGCAAAAAGAACACCCAAGTGAAGCGGGAAAAGTCATCAACAATAACTAAACCATACTTACTTCCTCCTATGCTCAGATAGGCGACGGGTCTGAAGAGGTCCATATGCAGCAGCTCCAGAGGTCTTGACGTGGTCATCACATTCTTGCTGTGATGTGCTCCTCCCACTTGTTTACCTGCTTGACAAGTTGCACAAGGTCTATCTTTTTCGAAATGAACATTGGTTAGACCTATCACGTGTTCTCCCTTTAGAAGCTTGTGGAGGTTCTTCATCCCCACATGTGCTAAGCGGCGATGCCACAACCAGCCCATGCAAGTCTTAGCCATTAAGCATGCATCTAGACCGGCCTCTTCTTTTGCAAAATCAACTAAGTAAAGTTTGCCGTCTAGTACACCCTTAAAAGCTAGTGAACCATCACATCTTCTAAAGACAGACACATCTACATTGGTAAATAAACAGTTATATCCCATATTGCATAATTGACTAACAGATAGTAAATTATATCCAAGAGACTCTACTAAAAACACATTAGAGATAGAGTGCTCATTGGAGATTGCAATTTTACCTAGCCCTTTTACCTTGCCTTGATTCCCATCACCGAATATTATTGAATCTTGGGAATCTTTGTTTTTGACGTAGGAGGTGAACATCTTCTTCTCCCCCGTCATATGGTTTGTGCATCCGCTGTCGATAATCCAGCTTGAACCCCCGGATGCATAAACCTGCAAGGCAAATTTAGGCTTGGGTCTTAGGTACCCAACTCATGTTGGGTCCTACAAGGTTAGCACAAATATCCTTAGGGACCCAGATGCAAGTTTTGTCTCCCTTGCATCTTGCCCCTAATTTTCTAGCAACTATCTTCCTATCCTTTCTACAAATAGCAAAAGAAGCATTTAAAGCATGATATATTGTAGAAGGTTCATTTACTTTCCTAGGAACATTAACAACATTTCTCCTAGGCATATTATGAACAACATTTCTCCTACCAACATGCACATAAGAAGAACTAGAAGCAAACATGGCATGAGAATCAAAGGCATTATATGCATTACAACTCCTATAAGCATTTCTAGATTGTCTCCTATCATGGTACATAAAGGCATGGTTCTTTTGCACACTACTAGCCATAGGGGCCTTCCCTTTCTCCTTGGCGGAGATGGGAGCCTTATGGCTTGTCAAGTTCTTGGCTTCCCTCTTGTAGCCAAGTCCATCCTTAATTGAGGGGTGTCTACCAGTCGTGTAGGCATCCCTTGCAAATTTTAGCTTGTCAAATTCATTCTTGCTAGTCTTAAGTTGGGCATTAAGACTAGCTAATTCCTCATTTAATTTGGAAATTGAAACTAAATGATCACTACAAGCATCAATGTCAAAATCTTTACACCTATTACAAGTTTCAACAATTTCTACACAAGAATTAGATTTACTAGCTACTTCTAGTTTAGCATTTAAATCATCATTAAAACCTTTTAACGTAGCAATAGTTTCATGACAAGAAGATAATTCACTAGAGAGCATTTCATTTCTTTTAATTTCTAGAGCAAGAGACTTTTGTGCTTCTACAAATTTATCATGTTCTTCATACAACAAATCCTCTTGCTTTTCTAAAAGCATATTCTTATCATTCAAGGCATCAATCAATTCATTAATTTTGTCTACCTTGGTTCTATCTAGGCCCTTAAACAAACATGAATAATCTATTTCATCCTCATCACTAGATTCGTCCTCACTTGAAGAAGCATAAGTAGAGTTTTGAGTACATACCTTCTTCTCTCTTGCCATAAGGCATGTGTGATGCTCGTTTGGAAAGAGGGTCGATTTGTTGAAGGCGGTGGCGGCGAGTCCCTCATTGTCAGAGTCGGAAGAGGAGCAATCCGAATCCCACTCCTTGCCTAGATGCGCCTCGCCTTTTGCCTTCTTATACTTCTTCTTCTTCTCCCTCTTGTTCCCTTGTTCCTGATCACTATCATTGTCGGGACAGTTAGCAATAAAATGACCAAGCTTACCGCATTTGAAGCATGAGCGCTTCCCCTTGGCTTTGGTCTTGCTTGGCTGTCCATTGCGACCCTTAAGCATCATCTTGAATCTTTTGATGATGAGGGCCATCTCTTCATCATTAAGTCCGGCCGCCTCAATCTGTGCCACCTTGCTAGGTAGCGCCTCCTTGCTTCTTGTTGCCTTGAGAGCAAGGGGTTGCGGCTCGTTGATCGGACCATTCAAGGCGTCGTCCACGTACCTCGCCTCCTTGATCATCATTCGCCCGCTAACGAATTTTCCGAGGACTTCTTCGGGTGACATTTTGGTGTACCTGGGATTCTCACGAATATTATTCACCAAATGAGGATCAAGAACGGTAAAGGACCTTAGCATCAGTCGGACGACGTCGTGGTCTGTCCATCGCGTGCTTCCGTAGCTCCTTATTTTGTTGATAAGGGTCTTGAGCCGGTTGTATGTTTGAGTTGGCTCCTCGCCCCTTATCATCGCGAACCTTCCAAGCTCGCCCTCCACCAACTCCATTTTGGTGAGCAAGGTGACGTCGTTCCCCTCATGAGAGATCTTGAGGGTGTCCCAGATCTGCTTGGCATTGTCCAAGCCGCTCACCTTGTGATACTCGTCCCTGCACAAAGAGGCTAGCAACACAGTAGTAGCTTGTGCATTTTTATGAATCTGTTCATTAATAAACACAGGGCTATCTGAGCTATCAAATTTCATTCCACTTTCCACAATCTCCCAAATGCTTGGATGGAGAGAAAACAAGTGAGTACGCATTTTGTGGCTCCAAAATCCGTAGTCCTCTCCATCAAAGTGAGGGGGCTTGCCAAGTGGAATGGGGAGCAATTGAGCATTTGAGCTATGCGGAATGCGCGAATAATCGAAAGAAAAGTTTGAGTTAACCGTCTTTCGTCTGTCGTAGTCGTCGTTGTCCTTTTGGGAGGAGGAAGATTCGTCGCTGTCGTAGTAGACAATTTCCTTGATGCGCCTTGTCTTCTTCTTCCTCCTGTCTTTTCTTTTGTGGCCCGAGCCTGAGTCGGTGGGCCTGTCATCATTGGGCTCGTTGACAAAGGACTCCTTCTCCTTGTCATTGATCACCATCCCCTTGCCCTTAGGATCCATCTCTTCGGGCGGTTAGTCCCTTTCTTGAAGAGAACGACTCTGATACCAATTGAGAGCACCTAGAGGGGGGTGAATAGGTGATCCTGTAAAACTTCAAAAACTTATAGCCACAAAAACTTGGTTAATTGTTAGCACAATAATTGCCAAGTGGCTAAAGAGGAATCCTCAACAAAACACAATAACCAACAAGGATCAATCACAGAGATGGCACAGTGGTTATCCCGTGGTTCGGCCAAGACCAACGCTTGCCTACTCCACGTTGTGGCGTCCCAACGGACGAGGGTTGCAATCAACCCCTCTCAAGCGGTCCAAAGACCTACTTGAATACCACGGTGTTTTGTTTGCTTTTTCTCAATCCCGTTTGTGAGGAATCTCCACAACTTGGAGCCTCTCGCCCTTACACTTGAAATTCACAAAGAACACGGAGCAAGGGAGGGATTAGCAACGCACACAAGACACAAGAGTCAGAGTGTCAACACGCACACAAATCGCAACAAGAGCTCGCAACACGACTCAATGAGTTCACAACTCCACAAGAGCTCTATATGCTATCACAATGAAACGAATGTGCGAAATCTATGTCTTGGTGCTTAGAAATGTTGTAGGAATGCTTGGTATGCTCCTCCATGCGCCTAGGGGTCCCTTTTATAGCCCCAAGGCAGCTAGGAGCTGTTGAGAGCAATCAGGGAAGGCAATTCTTGCCTTCTGTCGTCTGGCGCACCGGACAGTCCGGTGCACACCGGACACTGTCCGGTGCCAGATTTCTTTCCTTAAATGGCGAAGCCGACCGTTGGCAGACCTGGAGCCATTGGCGCACCGGACATGTCCGGTGCACACCGGACAGTCCGGTGCCCCCTTCTAGCCGTTGGCTCGACCACGTGTCCCGCGCAGATCGCGCGGCCGACCGTTGGCCCGGCCGACCGTTGGCTCACCGAACAGTCCGGTGCACGCCGGACAGTCCGGTGAATTATAGCCGTACGTCGCCGGTGAATTCCCGAGAGCGGCCAGTTCGCTCGAACCAGCCTGGCACACCGGACACTGTCCGGTGCACCACCGGACAGTCCGGTGCTCCCAGACTCAGCAGATTCTTGGCTGCTCGAGCCAAGACATTTCCAAATGGATTTTTCCTGTTTCCAGCACTTAGACACAATACATTAGTCCATAAAACAATGTACTAAGTCTGAGAAACATACCTTTATCCTTGATTTGTACTTTGTCCACCTCTTTACACTTAGGCACTTGTGTTGGACACTAAATCACCAAAACACTTAGAAATGGCCCAAGGGCACATTTCCCTTTCACAAACTCCGCTTCGCCCGACCCCAGGGCTCGGACTCGGGCTCAGCCCCGGAAGACGACGAACTCCGCTTCGCCCGACCCCAGGGCTCGGACTCGGGTTCAGCCCCGGAAGACGACGAACTCCGCTTCGCCCGACCCCAGGGCTCGGACTCGGGCTCAGCCCAGGAAGACGACGAACTCCGCCTCGCCCGACCCCAGGGCTCGGACTCGGGCCTGGCCTCAGCCGACGGTCTCCGCCTTGTCCGACCCGGGGGCTCGGGCTCGACCTCGACCTTGGAAGACAGACTCGACCTCGACCTCGGAGGAGCCTCTACCTCGCCCACGGACCGGCCACGTCGACAGGAGGCGCCATCATTACCCTACCCCAAGCTGACTCAGGCTACGGGGAACAAGACCGGCGTCCCATCTGGCTTGCTCCACTATACGAGTAATGATGGCGCCCCGCACGCTCTATGACGACGGCGGCTCTCAGCCCCCTTACGGAAGCAAGAGGACGTCAGCAAGGACTCGACAGCCCTGACAGCTGTCCTTCCGCCAGGCTCCAGCGCTCCTCCGACGACCACGACACCACACGAACTGGGTGCCAAAACCTCTCCGGCTGCCACGATGGCATGTACTTAGGGCGCTAGCTCTCCTCCGCTAGACACGTTAGCACACTGCTACACCCCCATTGTACACCTGGATCCTCTCCTTACGCCTATAAAAGGGAGGTCCAGGGCCCTCTTACAGAGGGTTGGCCGCGCGGGGAAGGACGGGACGGCGCTCGCGCAAGGCCGCTCGCTCCCTCCCGCGTGGACGCTTGTAACCCCCTACTGCAAGCGCACCCGACCTGGGCGCGGGGCTAACACGAAGGCCGCGGGTTCCACCTCCCACGCCTGTCTCCCTCCGGCTGCTCTCCCCCCTTCGCGTTCCGCCTCGTGCCGACCCATCTGGGCTGGGGCACGCGGCGACAATTTACTCGTCGGTCCAGAGACCCCCCGGGGTCGAAACGCCGACAACAATATTACGAATCCCTCACTTCATAAATCTTGAACCTTATGGACACTTTTATCTTCATTCGCATGTAATCCTGACAATACATAGATTTTATCCATAGCTACATTCTAATCACATACAGATTCTTTGAAAGCTGATTAGAAAAAAAAAAGCTGAACCAAAAGTCCCTATGTCACATGTGTCGCCGTCTCTGGAGTCTGGATCGAGGGCCCGGGTGATCCATCCCTCGTCCCTGGTACTGTACTCTGGTCTCTGGTAGGCTGGTGGCCACGAAAACTCCCGAGCCCGGGGGCCGGGGCGCAAAGTTCCGCGGCGAAAACTGATTGTGAACTCACGCAGGCGCACGAGGGCAAAGTGGCAAACCGCTGTCCGCGCCCGACGCCCCCCGTGCCCATATGCGACGCGCGGGTGCGCCGTGCGCGAGACGGCGAGAGCCCCTCGACCGTTCCGCGTGAGGCTCTGGGCCGCGGCCCGCGGGAGCTGCAGCCTGCAGCTGTAGCCAGAGCAGGCAGACACGGTCGGTACGTGTGAGGCGGGCTGCACAGCGCACCTGACGGCGGGGCCTGCTTAGGCGAGCGCGCGTTGGCGTTGTGAGGTCGCCATTCGATTCGCACGAGGCGCAGAGCGCGGGGGATTGGTATTGGCTGGCCACCGCCTGTAGCCCTCTCCTGATCTTCATCTCGCCTCCCTCCTCTGCCTCTGCGCTTCACTTCAATTCTCCTCCTCGCCGAGCGGGAGCGCCGAGAGAGATGCGACCGCGATGCCCCCACTCGTCCCCTCCCAGCTCCTACCACCAATCCCAACCCTGATCCTACCCGCGCCACCTCGCCTCTCCTGCCGCCGCCGCCGCTTCCCGCCCGCACCGCTCGCCGCGTCGTCGTCCTCCTCCGCGTCCCCACACTCCAGGCAACCATACCGCCGCCGCCGCCGCCTTGAAGCCCAGCGCCATACACCGACGCCTGCGCTGCGCCCGTCCTCCCAGCCAAAGCCGCCTCCGCGCCACGCAAATGCCACCGCGTCCCGCGCTCGGGGCCAGGAGGAGCTGGAGGCGGCGATCTACGACTTCATGTGCCGCTCCGCCAAGCCGGGAGCCTTCCCCACCCGCGAGGAGCTCGTCGCGGCGGGCCGCTCCGACCTCGCGGATGCCGTCGCGTCCAGCGGGGGCTGGCTCTCCCTCGGCTGGTCCTCCACCGCCGCGGAGGGCCCCGCGACGATGGCTGCGCCGCGCTCATCGGGCGGGGGCCACCCTGACTACCCGCCCGAGACGGGCGTGTATTACCGTGGTGACCTAGCGCCGGGCTCAGTGGATGACTCCGAGTGGTGGGTGGCTAGGATTGCTGTGCTCCGCTGTGTCCTTGTATTGTTCTATGTCATCGCGCGATGGCTCGCTGAATTTCGCTGTTTGCGATGCAGGGAGGAGGAGGAGGAGGATGACGACGACGAAGAGGAGGCGTCATCTTCTGGGCGGGAGCCGGAAACAGAGGAGACCAGGTGGGCGCCTGCTTAAGCTCAAAGCTGGTTCAATCCCGTGGTGCTCTGCTGGCTAATCATGTTATTTACGGTTGTTGTCGCGAGATCAGGTTCAAAGCAGGAATCGAGGGGATGCTCACGAGGCTGCAGAAGGATAGGGAGCAAGCGCGGCCACCTCCACGGAGTAGTACCCACGATACACGGGAACAAAGTGATGATGATGGTATGTGGGTTTAAATTCTCACAGAGTATGAGTTCTTCAGGAACATAACTTGTTTCTAATTGTGCAGAGTTAGTAGTACTTCCTTTGCCAAACTCTAATATGTCTGACGATTTGTCGGTTGTCCATTTAAGGCTACACAGCAAACATAACCTTTGTCTGCCAAGTGAAATTGAATAGTGACAGCAATTTGTGGTTATTCTGTGATCCGTCGTAGCAGTAGCACTGATGTTCATGTGTAATGTGTTCACGGTTCACACCATTCACGTTAAGATTGATTTTTTGGCTAATTGCAAAAGCACCACTGAGTTATTTTATTTTTGTTCTTTTTTCCTTTGCATCAACGGAAGGTTCACAGCAGTTAGTTTCTGCCTGCCCTCAAGTGAGCTATGAACTGAAAACAACTGATTTAGCTTAGCTAGTACTCTGCACTATATCTTCTGTCTCCATCTTTGAATCTTTGATCATTGCGTCCCATTTTTTTATATTTAACAAAACTGATGCAACTATCTTGCATATGTACAGCTTTAGCTGGCAACAGTGGCGCTCCTAGTCATACACCGGCTGGCGGCAGACATATTCCAAGGGTACCTGAGAATGGAAGTGTCCGTGGATCTCATTATCAAAATGGAATAATAGAGGGCAACAACACCTTACAGAGTTCGAGCAATGATGCATGGAAAACATGGACCCTTGGCAAGGGTGGTTTATCTCATTTTGAAGGTTATACGTCTGCTTCTCATCTTTATTCTATAGTGCATCATATTTGTTACATAATTGCTTGTTTGACATATTTAATTTCTGCAGTGGCTGAGGTCCTACCTACTGAAAGAAGAAAATTATCCCAACATGGTGACATTGCATCTGTGCAAAATGATGTTCAAAGGTCATCTAATGGTGTGGCTGTAAGTGATTATCCTAGTGATGGTGTTGGCACTGAAAGAGATGAGATACATTCACGTCTTCAAAGTCTGGAATTGGACCTTTCTTCTGCTCTGAAGACATTAAGATCAAGATTTGATAAAGTCTTATCACATATGGTGTGTATCTCTTCAAATTATCAAATTCCACGTTTAAAAAGTTTTACTGCATTCACTTTTCTTTACCTGTCCACAGTTGCTAGGACTTTAATTGACATGGTTGAACTGACCTGCTATGTTTAATTTTATTCGATGTACACCAACAAACCTGACCCCCACCCACACATAGTGTGACATCATGGGAAGCTTCTGATTAGGGGTGGCAATGGTTCACGATCCAAATGTTTCTTCACATTAAGTTAGAGCTCTTAATTACTTTTAGTTCAAAAATAAATAGGAATAGAGCCCTATTCAATCCTTAAATTTTATAGTGTAAAATTTAGAGCCCATTACTACCCTTATATACACTCTGAGTAATGATATCTTCACGAACACCTAACTGTCATTAAAACACTGGGCACACAAATGCACAAATGATTGCAGTTGACAGTAGAGGATGGCCCATTTCAGTGTTGTGTGTTTTCTGTCTGTAGTTAGCTACAACTCAGTTGATGTTTCAAAATTTTCAGAAGCGCAATATGGCACAATAAGCAAACAGCCTGTCAGTAATGACCTCAGGAATTTGTTAATGTTTCTAGAGACATTGTACATGCGAGCTGTATTCTAAATATCTTGTTTCCTTTTCCACTTAAATGGTGATAGAACATCTGTCTAAGTTACATTTCTGAGATGTTTCTCATTTTGAACTTATTAATGGGATTATATTTATCTCTCTAAGGCTTTCTTAGTCTGTTGTTTACTTTTTCAGTCAAATAGTAATGGAGCAACTGTGCTAGATGACATCTCTGATGATTGGGAATTTGAGGAGACAAAGGTAATGCAAGCTCAGGAGGAGCTTAGATCAATCCGGGCCAAAATAGCTGTGTTAGAAGGGAAGATCGCACTTGAGATAATGTATGCCCTCATATTAATCATCTATGCTTCATATTTCATCTCATTCTCTCCTACTTACTCTATTATAAATATATCACATCATCAGTGAAAGGAACAAAATAATTGAAGATAAACAAAGGAGGCTTGATGAAGTTGAGAAAGCACTGAATGAGCTCCGTACTGTTTGTATTATGTGGGCCAACCCTGCTACAGATGTTTTACTGGTTGGGTCCTTTGATGGCTGGACAAGCCAAGTAAGTGCCTACTCCAACCTGTGTCGTAAAAACTGAAAAATTACTAAGGAATTACAAGATATGTGCGCATTCATATATACTCTTTTGTTGTTGTTGTTGTCCTTAGTATTCTGTTAAGTTTATTCTAATAAATTTAGGTGTCGTTAAAGAGATGTCACTTGTAGGTTCTGCCATTCTTTTTTAGCAAACATTTTTGTTGTTGTTGTCCTTAATATTATACTCCATCTGTCCCAAATTATAATTCGTCTGAATCTTTTTGGATCAAGTTTGACCGGCTCGTTTTATGCAAAAAAATGCGAAAAATTGAAAAAAAATCAAAGCTAAAATTACAGTATATTATATGCTAAAATTCATAATAATTGTGATTTTTTTTTGAATAAGACGAGCCGATCAAACTTGTGGCAAAAAAATCAAATGAATTATAAATTGAAATGGAAGGAGTATTAAATTTATCTAATAAATGTAGGTGTTGTTAAAGAGATGATAGCTTCTGACTCTCGTAGAATGTTGAATAGAAGCGAATAACAATTATTATTTTTAATTGTGCTAATGAGGACTAGAACTCGAGACATCTAGTTTTGAATAAAAAGTTGCATGCACCAACCAATCCAACCTAAAAGTTTAAGCTGATAGAGCGAGGTGGACAATTCACTTGTACTCTAACATGTTTGTTACAAAAGTGGCTTGCTACTGCCGAGAATTGTGAGAGGAACTCCTAGACAACGCTAGAACGCACAACCATCTACGTGATATTACATAGAAAACGTGACAACCACAATATCAAAGGTCTCCCAAGCGTTCAACAGAACGAGCAGGCAGCCAACCCCATTACCTGCGGCAATCCAACAGTTACATTCTTCAGCTGCCATACCGATCGCTTGCAGCAAAGAACGGCAGGTTTCAACAGGACAGACAAGATCAGTTGTTGCAAAAGACTGCTAATTGGAAACTTGTATGGCTGGTGTGTCCACACATCTCAATCACATTATAAAAGGGTGTTAGATACAACCTTCTCCACTAATTATTATGGAAGTATTTGCTTTAGACCGATAGCGTAGTTTCAGGTTTGATTTATGTTACACATTAGTACTACACCTGTTCCTAAATACAAGTCATACTAGGATTCATTCAGGTCAAAAGTTTTAAATATTGACCATTACATGATGAGTTAGGTAGATTGACAGCATAATATTGGTGTTGGTAGATTCATCTTGAAAAGCACTTCGTAATATGTTTTTCGATAACATTTTTTCATAGAAATTGCTACTCAAAGTTCCACTTCATAGATTGTCAATATCTAAAACAACTTATATTTCAATAACTATGAGAAGTGCATAATTTATATATCTGCTTTGAATCATGTGTGTCCAAACTCCACACATTGTTAGCTTCATGATAGCGCATATCATGATGCCTTGGTCACATTCTAGAACAATAAATATATTTTGTTGTTTATTACTGCTGATTAGCAGCTGAATTGCTTGTGAGCCAGAACACTTATCTGTAGGACCGTAGGTCTTTGTATGGTTGTGCTGGATTTATGAGACCTTTATTAATGGTTAGTAAGTGGGTATAATATGCTGAGTTCAATGAGGTTCACAGTTCACCAATCCATGCTTGCCGTCCTTAGGACCAAAGCAGATTTTGAACCAGAACATACTTCGATTCTGTTTCCAAGCAACAAATACAAAGTCGATTTTTGCAAGTCATATTTGGTGTAGGAAATCTACTGATGCTAGTGTAACTCTCTACTTGCATGGTGATATCCATATATTTGAAAGATAATCCACATATGTTCTTATTCCTCATTGCCATCTCATTTCTAAGGATATAGTAATCTAGTTTTAAACATCACTGCAGAGAAAGTTGGAAAGATCAGAAAACGGCATGTTTTCCTTAAATTTGAGACTGTACCCTGGTAGATATGAGGTAATCATCTGCCCTTTTACTCCCAATCTATATGCTTATATCATCTGATAGTTTCCAACTGTTCTTCAGATTAAGTTTATCGTTGACGGTGTTTGGAAGAATGATCCGCTGCGACCCACAGTGCACAACAATGGGCATGAAAACAACCTTCTGCTTGTCACTTGACTTGAAGTTTGCACCCGGTAGCATTTTTGTAGATCATTTTCCTAGCACCTTGTCCGTCCCCCATGTAACTAATCACCTTTCCCTTCAATTTTTTCTTTCTTTTCTAGATAGGTGTGTGCAACATAAACAGTGTAGGGTGTTATTGAAACCTGTTGAGATAGGAGAAGGAAGTAGATGCATATTCTTTTGTTCCCATCGTTCTCCCCGGTGTTGGTCCAGATTCATGATTCTGTTTAACAATGTTGTGATGTACATATGCTGTGAGGTGGTCTATTATCGAAATTATTCAAAATTTGTTTGCAGGAGTTACATTATCGATGTTGTAACCCCCACATAGAATGCAGCTAGGAATCGCCGGGGAGGTTTTATTTACGGTGGGAAGGGATTTCTTCCAGTGAAGGTAAAAGCATCCTAGGGTCAATTTTATCTTTGTTGCCTCTGCGCATGAAGCTATGTATATGTAACTGAAATGCTGAAGCTGAACGATGATCAGGTACTGCATTCGTTTATCCAGGTCTGCACTTCAGCTTTTACCTTCGAAGGCATTCGTTTATCCAGGTCTGCGTCACTGAAGTGCTGAAGGCATGTCATCGGAGTAAATGCTTGTAATCATAAGCTGGTAGGTAACTGTGCTAAACTTTCATTCAAGCTTACATCCATTTGTATTTCAGTTTAACAACTTACAAATTACAAGAAACCAACTATTTTGTTTCTTTCTCCTCTTTCATCAGCCACTTGATCATCCTATAGATTCAAATGAAAGGACCAGTAACAAAGGTATAAAGTAACAAACAAAAAAGAGAGAAGCCATAACATAATTATCCAACCCCACCAACCTGTCCAACCATGACCACACGGCTCAGAGCTCATTCAGGCTTGCACCCGTGAGAGAGACGATAAATGGTCACCTCGGCGGATCAGTTGCTGGTCCCCTTGAACCTGTACCACCTGGCGCAGATGACGAAGTAGATGAGATTAAAGATGCCGATGCCTGCGATGGTCCAGTAGAAGAGGTCGAGGCGGCCCTTGTTGAGGTCCTGCGCCAGCCAGTTCTGCCCGGACCCCGTGGTCCGGTGCACGATGGTCACCAGGAAGCCACTGAGGTAGTTGCCGAGCGCCAGGTTGCAGAATGCGAGCGCCCCCGCCACGCTCCGCATGTGCTCCGGGATCTCCTTGTAGTAGAACTCAATCTGGCTGATGAGGTTGAATGCCTCCGATAGGCCCAGGATCATGAGCTGCGGCACCATCCACAGGCTGGACATGGCCGAGATGGCCCCGCCGGTGATGGTGGTTCCGAGCGTCGGCTGGCTGAGCGCGATGGCACGGCGCCGGTCCTCGACGATGGCAGAGATGACCATGGCGACGGTGGAGAGCGCGATGCCGATGCCCTGGCGCTGGAGCAGCGTGAACCCCTCCTCCTTGCCGGTTATCTTCCGGAGCTTGGGCAGCAGGAGGCGGTCGTAGAATGGGATCCACAGCGTCTGCGCGAGCATGGCGAAGACGGTGAAGGACGCGGCGGGGATCTGGAAGCCGGCGCGGCCGAGGTGGCGGTCGGACTGCAGCGCCGAGAGCACCACGTACGTGGACTGCTGCACCACGGCGACGTAGTAGATGATCCCCGTGGACCAGACGGGCACGATGCGGATGAGGCACTTGACCTCCTCCACCTGCTGCACGCTGCAGAGCCTCCAGGGGTCCGCGGGCGCGGTGCCACCGGGGCGCAACTCGTCCGGGGACGCCACGATGGCCGCCTTGTCGAGGCAGCGGAACTGGTCCGTGTGCGCGAGCTGGGTGACGATGGCGCTGGTGTGCGGCGGGTCGAAGAGGTCCTGCTTCGGGTCCTTGGGCTGCTTCAGCGACCGCTTCTTGAGCGCGGCCGACAGCACCTGCACGACGCTGGTGAAGGGGCTCCCCTCGGGCGTCACCCGCACGTAGAGGCGCGTGCCCATGAAGAAGAGCACGCAGGCCAGGAACATGAGCGCCGTGGGGATGCCCAGCCCGATGGGCCAGCTCACGTTGCTCTGCACGTAGATGATGACGGTGGCGGAGATCATCATGGCCGCCGTGAACGTGAAGTAGTACCAGTTGAAGAAGCTGTTGATGCCGCGCTTGCCGGACTCCGTGTGGGGGTCGAACTGGTCGGCGCCGAAGGGCATGCTGCAGGGGCGGATCCCCGCCGAGCCCAGCACCAGGAACGCGAAGGCGACGAAGAGCACCGCGAACTGGTACGACGTCGCCTTCTCGCAGGCCTCGCCCACGCCGCACTCCGGCGGGTGCAGGCTGTCCGCGCCGGCCGTAAGCGTCAGCAGGAACATGCCCTGGTGGTGGATGCATGGAATGGAACCAACGAGTGAGCAGCATGCCAACATGGCAACATTGTAGTTAGTTTACTCTGCGTGTTTGAGTCGGAGGGAGCGCAGGTTTGGTTGAACATTTCCGTACGTATCGAATCCGGTGTACGTAACGGAAGACAGAATCACGAGTCTTTGGTCATGGGCTCATGGCCCATTTGTGCTCCCTAGCACATGTAAAGCCCAGGCCAACGATCTCTCCTTCCTGCCGTACACGCTCCAAATTTCCCAACGGCCCAACCCTGTAGCAGATGCTAGGAAAGACAAAGACCTCGTTCTCCGCCGTGGCCACTGCAATGACCCATCCGTCGCCGGCTACAGCACAGAGTGTTACCGGCGAAGAGAGGCCTGCCATGGTTTGCTGTGTCACGGTCCACGAATGGGTGGCTCCTATTGTCGCCTCTCAGTCTGTGAATGTAGCTGTCAATCTGTCATTGTGCGGCTACAGGTTGTTGGCGGTCACTTCGTAGACAGAGATGTCTGGAATCCTGACTACGGATAAGGTAACCGAACCATTTGGGCGCACATGGAGGCCACAATCCACATGAGAACAAGCACAGCAGCTTCATTTTATTTTTATAGCCATTGCATAGGGGACCTCGGTGGAATTGGAAATCCGAATACTACTACTTCTCAAGAAGCGGAAGAGAGATCTCCTCTCGAGTCTGGGCTGGACCTCGACACTACTATTATATTTTATATACGAGATGGGATCCGGACAGCGGACACTACGCCCGCATCACGTGTTCTGGCTGCGCCGGCGCTCCTCCTAGTCCTAGCCGCCGCCTGGTCCAGACTCCCAGAGCCCAGCCAGACCCACACAAGCATTCCCGTACCGACTACCGAGACGGAACGCCCACCGACGCATCCTGCCCGTGTCCACCCACCCACCCCAGTCCCACTGCCGTGCACGGCTCCGACGCCACCGCTCCGGTCGCCCGACAGCACGCGTGTAATCGTGCCGGTTCCGCGTCCTACGGCCTACCGGCGTCGCAAGCGAACAAAACCGGCGGCGCGAGGACGCCTCCCACGCGGCCGTGTGGTGTGGGCAGTCAGGGCACCGGATCTCCGTCCCCACCGCATCGGCGACGCAACGCGGACGCAGCTCCTGTCTGGGCGGTGGGCATCTGGGCCACACGACCCGGCCAGGAGGACGAGCGCACCTGCACGTAGAGATGATAATAATAGACTCTAATTTTTTGACTATACAGTTTAATGACCGGACTCTGTTATTACTTATTTTTAAACTAATGTTAATTACAAATCGTGAATAAATATTTGAATTGTGATCTATTATTACCCCTACCTCCAAGGCTGCACCCGCTCCCAGTTCCCACAGGCCACAGCTAATGGTCACCATGATAACAAGCAGATGGATTTTTAGGGCACTACAATACGGCTTAGCGCGGCGCTAATCATGAGTGGCTGCTGCTAACGGCAGGGTGGAGTATAATTAAAGGCAGCCCTTTGCCATGCTGATTTGTGGAATTAAAAGTGCAAAGTGCAGCACGCGAGGCTAAGGCTAGCTAGCAAGCCTAGGCCAACAAACGCGGGTAGGTTTTGTTTTGTATGCAATGCTGTGATATTTAGCTCAACCACCGTGTTGGATGTGACTAATCAGTAAGCGTGCTTGCTTTTTTATTATTATTTTTGACACTTGGAAAAAAAAATCTACAGATGCAGCATGGAGCGGAAGCTTCTGCAGGCTGTGCGTTCTGTCAGAAAAAAAAAGTGCATAAGGAATCCTAACAACCGTATACACGTGTAAGATAAGACAGTGTCTTCTCGGCACATACTAAATCCCTAAATATATGTGCAGGGTGCTGAGCTGAATCCGTCGGGGGAGAGAAATTAAACCGGGACTCGAACAACACCAATCTAACCACCAATCTGACCCGTTAAGACGCAGGGTTGGTAGCTGATCCGTACTACGCATTCTCTACAACGTCAATTGAGAGTGTGTATGGTAGGGATCTAGATTCTTATAAAAAAATGTCTCAGATCTAAATTTGCACTGAAACGTTTCTGATAATGAAACAGAGCCACTTTGACTTTGTGAGATCAAATATTAGTACACAGGATTTTTCTCACCAACTTGAGCTAGCCAGATTAGCTACCCGGCCCTGCCAAGGCTAACCTCGCCGAATGAGGTGAGCTAAGGTACTTGTAACTACTAAGGCAGCAGCAAACCAAACACGCCCGCCACTCGTCCAGATTCTCCGAGAAGCGACCACGAGCCAGTGAGCGAGCGTGCACGTGTGCGCTCGTCCCATGTGCCGCCCGCCATCTTGTCTTCTCCGATCCAGCGGACGGAGTCATGGGGAGGGAAGAAAAACAAAGGAAGAGCAGCTCGGCTAGCTGCTCGAGAGTGAGTCAAGCTCGTCGCAAGCTAGCCGAGACACAGCGAAGAGGCCACCAACCCCACCGTCGTCATCGCAAAAAGCTGAATCTGATGACCCGGCCGCGGGCAGCCTAACACGAAGGAACCCGTCAACCACCCTGCCCGGCCGCTGAACTTCCACTCACCCCCGAATCCCGACCCGGCCGCAACGACGACACACAGACGGACGTCGTCGCGACGAATTAAGGCAACACGCGTACAAGAGGGGGGCGGAGATGGCGCTTACGATGAGGGAGGCGACGGAGGCGATGGCGAGCGCGAGGTAGCGGCCGAGGTAGGCGTCGGAGAGGAAGGCGCCGACGATGGGGGCGAGGCTGGTGGTGCCGTTGAGCCCGTTGAGCAGCGTGGCCGCGTCCACGCTCCGCATGTGGAACACCTGCGTCAGGTACACCAGCAGGTTGGCCGACGTGCCCAGCGTCCCCAGCTTCTCGAACGTCTCGTTCCCTGCACGTACGTACGGCCACGCGACCGCAATTCAGTTCAGTCAGTGCTGCCTGTGTCACCCGGCCGCCACCACCATTGCCAGCGCCAGCGCCAGGGACACGACGCAAGCGAAGAGAGAGAGAGAGAGAGAGAGGTAGCTGGCAGCAAGCGCACGCACCGATGATGAAGGGCATGGCCTTCCAGCCGTGGTACTTGACGGCGGGGCGCGGGCTCTCCGCCTCGCCGCCGCCGCCGCCGTTCTCCAGCTTGTCCACGTCCATGCTCTTGAGCTTCCGGAGCACCTCCTCGTCGTCCCGCCCGCCGCCGACGAGCATTCCCGCGCCGGCCGGCTGCTGCTCAGCTCCCTCTCCTCCTCTTCTTCCCCGGGGGAGGCGAGGCGAGGCGAGTTGTGGTCTCTCTCTCTCTCTGGCGCCTGTCAGTAATGAGAAGAGCATCATATGCCTACTATACCGGTTTATAAAAAAGGCCTCCCCAATCCAATCCCACCAGTCTACCACCACACCTGACACCACCCAGGCCAGGCAACAGTGGCGTTGCGGTCGGTCAGAGTCAGTCACGGGGTCCAGCAGTGGCTCGGGAATTCTTTTCTATCATTATTTTATTTGCCCCCCACCCCCCCCCCCCCCCCCCCACCCGCTCCTCCACCACCACCAGTCCACCACCCTGACATTGTGTTTTATCACATCCTGGTCCTCCAGTCCCCACGCTGCCTTCGTCTTCGTCTAGGGATGTTACTAAAACATCCGAATTGTATCACAAATCTAATATTTTAGCATAGATATACATAGAATTTACAGTTAATTTTCGGCAATGTTATTAAGAATATTATGAAGTATTTAAATAAATTTTTATATAATTTTTTGTGTACATTATTTTCTCCCTACAACAAAAAAGGTGAAAAAACATCCGAATCCGTATTCGAATAGACATCCGGATTTTATATGAATTATTTAAAAAGATATAGAATGAATTTAATGTTTATTTTTTGTGAAGATTAATAGTCTCAATGCTAAAAACAAGAATATAAATTTACATAGCAAATTCTATATGTTAGTTGTTCACAATCAAAGAAAGAAGACCAAAAAAATAACATCCGAATAAATATCCGAATCCATCCCTATCTTCGTCTCCGTCTCGTCGTCCCCCCCAACTTCTGAAAGCGACCTGGGGTCAGGTCAGGGTGGGCAGCAGATCTGAATCCACCATAGCTTAGCTGCTGTTGCGCGCATGTACGACGGGCTCTGGTGGTCGCCTCGCCTGTCGCTGTTACAAGTTGGCAAGGAAGGGTGCCTAGTGCCTTTGAGTCCGGCCAACGCAACAAGCTAGGCGAGTTCCTGGCGCGGGCAATCGAGTTGCGTTGCGGTCAGCAAGTGGTAGTGGTGGTACTGCCGTCGTCGTCCTCGTCGGGTCCAGGGTTTTCGGAACCATGGATTTGCTGGCTTCACACCTTCCAAAAACTCTGCTTTAGTTTCACCGCTAGAGGTCATCGTCGTCTCGTCTGCCGTGGCCTATACGTGAAACGTGATGTTCTCTGAAAGGCATTTCTCTGGCAGGCACGAGGAAGGGGGATGGTTTCGAGAGTGTGTGTGTGTTTGTGTTCAAACACCATTATTGTCGGTTCGCATTGTTCGTCCACAATGGTTGGTCACTGGCCATAATAATAATAATAATATCTCAAAAGCCTCCTTCACTTCACATGCCCATTTTTAGGTGGCGTCGTCGATCCATCCTGCCCGCGGCTTTGTTTATCCATCGGCGCTTTAGTCGTTACGGATCGACCTAACCTGACAACAACGCATCAAATATATTTTATTCCGTAGTATTATACTATTTGCGCATATATTACTCCTTCCATACTAAATTATAAAGGCATTCTGGTTTTCTTGAGAAGGCGTGATATTTCGAATTTGACTAAATTTATATAATAAAAAATAATATTTAGATTTTTTTCATTAATTGTTTTCTATAATGTACATGCTTGATGTTATAGTTTTTTTATAAATTTAATTAAATAATACAATGTTTTGTTTTTAAACATAAATAGGAATATATCTTGTAATTTAGGATACAGCCAAAGGGGATTAATTACGGTGGAGACGACGGTGTGCTATTCGTCCCGGACATAGCTTTTTTTGAAGGATCAGGAGGGGAAAGCCCCTACTGTGAATTTTATTAGAAAGCGAAAAATAGAGATTAGAACCTGGTACTTTTACAATTAATAGAAAGAGAAGAGGGAGAAAAGAAAAGGGAGAGCTATTCCTATGTTTGCCACAAGCTTAGCCAGTTCGGTATTGAGATGTCAAATTTTCCCCGTGCTCTGTGAATGATTAGCCGCAACTCTCTACTAAATTCCTGAATACATCGGAGCACGGAGGGATCTTTGTTTGAAAATAACCACTCATTTCGGCTTTTCCAGATGCTCCAAGTCATAAGAATAATGATCTCCATAGAGAAAGGGACGTTGAGCTGATGAATGAGGTTCGCTGATGCCTCTTCAGGATTAGAATTTCTGGGCGGGATAATGCCAATTGAGTCCCAGCATGCTTTTGCAAAATTGCATCTAAGGAAAAGGTGATAAAGGGTTTCCTCCCTTTGCCAAATGCAGTTCTCGCAGGCGTAGGAATCAAGCTCCATGTTTCTCCTTCTCAACATATTCCTGGTGTTAAGCCTGTTTTTGAGCCACAGCCAGTAGAAGACTCTATGCTTAGGCTGACATTTGCTTTTCCAAACAAGCCTGTAAATAGGGTGAGTCTGCATCTGGCCCATAAAAGATCTGTAAGCTTTTTGGGGCGAGAACTTGTCCGACCCCCAAATGTACTTCCATCGGTCGTGAGCACTATTGAGAACAATTTGCTCCCAGGACCCTTTGAGCACCAGAAATTGATCAAACGCTTGAACAGAAACAGGCAAATGAAAAAGCTCATGGAACTGCTCATAGTCCTTGGCCTCATTGATAGTCATTTTTGGGTTTTTGGCAAAGGAGAAAAGTTCCGGGAAAATATGTCTCGGAATGCCCTGACTCCACTGATCATCCCAGAACAAAATTGAACTGCCATTGCCAATAATGGGGACAGGTCCCGGACATAGCTAGGGTGTGTGAATCGAAGATTGCCCGATGGGAGGAGCAACGTTGACCGTCGCAATCTCACATCAGTAGCAGTAGTTTACATCTCATGCGGCATTCACGCACGTACAGTGCCTGGAGAACGCATGCAAGGGAGAAACGATGGAGAATTTAAACTCACGTTCTGGTAGGGACTGGCTGGCCAGGTTAAGTGTCAAACTGGGGTGTAATAGATCATACGATCTAAATGTTTATTCCTAATAAGTTAGGACTCTTAGATAATTTTAATTTAAAAATAAATAAAAATATAGCATGATTCTAATCGATTCTTAAATTTTATAAATTTTCGAGTAGGTCAACCAGGCAGTGCAGTTTATTAAACAGGCCGATATTATGGTTTCTTTTATTAAAACGTTTGGTACAGCTTACAAATCGGAAAATAGTCCTGTCAAATAGGCCATCTCAATTAGCTAAGGCCCCATAAGGAACTTGCATCAATAGCTCGAGATTTGGTTCTGGTTTATATAGGAAAACAACTTCATCATTGCTTTAATGAAAAACCCCCCGAGGAGTATTTTATTTGGCTGGAAACACAACTTCTCCTGTTGCTCCTATTTTCACAGAGAGCAAAGGACGAGAGAGAGCCGTAGAATATATATATATATATATATATATATATATCGGAGACCATAATTAGAGGTACCCTTAAGACTCCTAAATCTCAGCTGGTAACCCTATCAGCAAAAAGCTGCAAAGGCCTGATGGGTGCGATTAAGTCAAGGATCGGTCCATTCAAGGGACGCGATCGTGCCTCGCCCGAGCCCAGCGTCGGGCAAGGGAAGCCGACCCCGGAGGACCTACGTCTCGCCCGAGGACCCCCCCCTCCAGCAACGGACACACTATCGGCTCGCCCGAGGCCCAGTCTTCACCGAGAAGCAACCTTGGCCACATCGCCATGCTGACCGACCAAATCGCAGGGGCATTTAATGCAAAGGTGGTCTGACACCTTTATCCTGACGCACGCCCTCCAGTCGATAGAGCCGAAGTGACCGCAGTCACTTCGCCGCTCTACTGACCGGTCTAACAAGAGGACAGCGCCGCCTGCGCCGCTCCGACTGCTGAGCCACCCGACAGAGTGAGGCTGACAGCAGCCAAGACCGGCCTCGGGCGTCATAGGAAACTCCGCCTCGCCCGACCCAGGGCTCGGACTCGGGCTCAGCCCCGGAAGACGGCGAACTCCGCTCCGCCCGACCCAGGGCTCGGACTCGGGCTCAGCCCCGGAAGATGGCGAACTCCGCTCCGCCCGACCCAGGGCTCGGACTCGGGCTCAGCCCCGAAAACGGCGAACTCCGCTCCGCCCGACCCAGGGCTCGGACACGGGCTCAGCCCCGGAAGACGGCGAACTCCGCTCCGCCCGACCCAGGGCTCGGACACGGGCTCAGCCCCGGAAGACGACGAACTCCGCTTCGCCCAACCCAGGGCTCGGACACGGGCACAGCCCCGAAAGACGACGAACTCCGTTTCGCCCGACCCCAGGGCTCGGACTCGGACTCAACCCTGGCCTCAGCTGACGGTCTCCGCCTCGTCCGACCCGGGGGCTCGGACTCGACCTCGACCTTGGAAGACGGACTCGACCTCGACCTCGGAGGAGCCTCCACCTCGCCCAGCCTAGGGCACGGACCGACCACGTCAACAGGAAGCGCCATCATTACCCTACCCCGAGCTGACTCAGGCTACGGGGAACCAGACCGGCGTCCCATCTGGCTCGCTCCACCATGCGAGTAATGATGGCGCCCCGCATGCCCTATGACGACGGCGGCTCTCAGCCCCCTTACGGAAGCAAGAGGACGTCAGCAAGGACTCGACAGCCCCCGACAGCTGTCCTTCCGCCAAGCTCCAGCGCTCCTCCGACGGCCACGACACCACGCGAACTAGGTGCCAATACCTCCCCGGCTGCCACGATGGCATGTACTTAGGGCGCTAGCTCTCCACCGCTAGACACGTTAGCACATTGCTACACTCTCCATTGTACACCTGGATCCTCTCCTTACGCCTATAAAAGGGAGGACCAGGGCCCTCTTACAGAGGGTTGGCCCGCGCGGAGAAGGACGGGACGGCGCTCGCGCAAGGCCGCTCGCTCCCTCCCGCATGGACGCTTGTATCCCCCTACTACAAGCGCACCTGACCTGGGCGCGGGGCTAACACGAAGGCCGCGGGTTCCACTCTCCCACGCCTGCCTCCCTCCGGCTGCTTTCTTCCCCCTTCGTGTTCCGCCTCGCGTCGACCCATCTGGGCTGGGGCACGCGGCGACAATTCACTCGTCGGTCCAGGGACCCCCCGAGTTTCGAAACACCGACAGTTGGCGCGCCAGGTAGGGGCCTGCTGCGTGTTGACGAACAGCTTCCCGTCAAGCTCCAGATGGGCAGTCTCCAGCAACCTTTCCGGCCCGGGACGATGCTCCGTTTCGGGAGTCTTGAGTTCATGTCCCTCGACGGCAACTACGACATGATACTCCTTCCCCCGCCGCGCGACAGCGCCAATGGCGGTCGACAACCCGCTCGCCGGCGGGGAAATCGACGACGCCTTCCCCACGTGGCGGAAGGACGACATTCGGGCTTGTCCCGTCCCCTCCCCCGCCGACGGAGGAGGAGACGGGGCAACCAAGGCCAAGCGGGAAGCGGCACCTTGTTGGCTGTCGAGCGAGTCGACGGTGCCGGCGCCCCAACGGAGGGCGCGTCGAACATCGGCCTCGCGTCTGAGACGAAGACGAGCGCCATCTCCCCGCAACACGCCAATCTCAAGCAAACGGACGACGCCAGCACGCTCGCGAAGGACTTGCTGGGCGTCACCCTCGTACCTAAGACGACGGTGCAGTCAGTCCCTGACGCGACTTCGTCACCGCCCGTCGACCGAAAGGTACCAACCGATTCCCATCTCGCGTCTTTTGGATTCGGCCTCGTCCCACCAAGCAACTCCGCTTCGGTGGACACTCTCATAGAGGCGAGTCCAAACCCTCTGGGGTATCGTGTGCAGTCACCCTGGGACCGGCTGACGGCCGACTCGACCTACGGGCCCTCGGGGTCCGAGGAAGATGGCGAGCCCGACCTCTGTTGGGATTTCTCCGGACTTGGTAACCCCAGTGTCGTGCGGGACTTCATGACCGCATGTGACTACTGCCTTTCCGACTGTTCCGACGGCAGCCGCAGCCTCGACGACGAGGACTGCGGCCCAAGTCGCGAATGTTTCCACGTCGATCTAGGGGGTCCTGGCGAAGGCAACCATCTTGGTATACCGGAAAACGGTGATCCCCCTAGGCCCGTGCCTCGCGTTGACATCCTTCGGGAGCTAGCTGTGGTCCCCATCCCGGCGGGGGGTCCTGACCCACAGCTCGAGCAAATCCGCGAGAGGCAGGCCAGGTTCGACGAGGGAGCAGGAACGCTTGTGCCGGTCCGCCGGGACATCGGGCAAGAATGGGCGGTCCAACCCCCAGCCGGAGAAGCGCGTCATCTCCCCCAGGGCATCCAGCACCGCATCGCCGACGACGTCAGGGTGAGGCCGCCACCGGATTCCAGTGGAGTCGGCCAGAACCTGGCTGGAGCGGCAATACTTCTCCGCGCGATGCCGGAGCCATCAACAATCGAGGGGCGGCGTATCCAGGGAGAGCTCAAGAATCTCCTGGAGGACGCCGCGGTCCAACGGGCCGAAAGCTCTGCCTCCCGAAGGCAGGGGTACCCCTCGGAACATCGCGCCGCGACTTCCCGATTCATGCGGGAAGCCTCGGTCCACTCCGGGCGCACGCGCAACACAGCGCCTGCAGCCCCGGGTCGCCTCGGCAACGAGCGCCATCATCACAGCCGTCGGGCCCACCTCGACGACAGGGTGCGCCGAGGCTACCACCCCAGGCGTGGGGGACGCTACGACAGCGGGGAGGATCGGAGCCCTTCGCCCGAACCACCCGGTCCGCAGGCTTTCAGCCGCGCCATACGACGGGCATCGTTCCCGACCCGGTTCTGAACCTCGACTACTATTACAAAGTACTCGGGGGTGACGAGACCGGAACTGTGGCTCGCGGACTATCGGCTGGCCTGCCAACTAGGTGGAACGGACGATGATAACCTCATCATCCGCAACCTCCCCCTGTTCCTCTCCGACACCGCTCGAGCCTGGCTGGAGCACCTGCCCCCGGGGCAGATCTCCAATTGGGACGACCTAGTCCAAGCCTTCACCGGCAATTTCCAGGGCACATACGTGCGCCCTGGGAACTCCTGGGATCTCCGAAGCTGCCACCAGCAGCCGGGAGAGTCTCTCCGGGACTACATCCGACGATTCTCGAAGCAGCGCACCGAGCTGCCCAACGTCACCGATTCAGATGTTATCGGCGCGTTCCTCGCCGGCACCACCTGCCGCGACCTGGTGAGCAAGCTGGGTCGCAAGACCCTCACCAGGGCGAGCGAGCTGATGGACATCACCACCAAGTTCGCCTCTGGCCAGGAGGCGGTTGAGGCCATCTTCCGGAAGGACAAGCAGCCCCAGGGCCGCCCACCGGAAGATGCTCCCGAGGCGTCAACTCAGCGTGACACCAAGAAGAAGGGCAAGAAGAAGTCGCAAGCGAAACGCGACGCCGCCGACGCGGACCTTGTCGCCGCCGCCGAGTACAAGAACCCTCGGAAACCTCCCGGAGGTGCCAACCTCTTCGACAAGATGCTCAAGGAGCCGTGCCCCTATCATCAGGGGCCCGTCAAGCACACCCTTGAGGAGTGTGCCATGCTTCGATGACACTTCCACAAGGTCGAGCCACCCGTGGAGGGTGGCAAGGCTCTCGACGACGCTAAGAAGGAAGATCATAAGGTAGGGGAGTTCCCTGAGGTCCGCGACTGCTTCATGATCTACGATGGGCAAGTGGCGAACGCCTCGGCTCGGCACCGCAAGCAAGAGCGTCGGGAGGTCTGCTCGGTAAAGGTGGCGGCGCCAGTCTACCTAGACTGGTCCGACAAGCCCATCACCTTCGACCAGGCCGACCATCCAGACCACGTGCCGAGCCTGGGGAGATACCCACTCGTTGTCGACCCCATCATCGGCAACGTCAGGCTCACCAAGGTCCTCATAGACGGAGGCAGCAGCCTCAACATCATCTACGCCGAGACCCTCGGGCTCCTGCGGATTGATCTGTCCTCGGTCCGGACGGGCGCTGCGCCTTTCCACGGGATCATTCTCAGGAAGCGCGTTCGACCCCTCGGACAAACTCGATCTACCCGTCTGTTTCGGGACGCCCTCCAACTTTCGAAGGGAGACCCTCACGTTTGAAGTGGTCGGGTTTCGAGGAACCTACCACGCAGTGCTGGGGAGGCCATGCTACGCCAAGTTCATGGCCGTCCCCAACTACACCTACCTCAAGCTCAAGATGTCGGGCCCCAATGGGGTCATCACCGTCGGACCCACGTACCGACACGCGTACGAATGCGACGTGGAGTGCGTGGAGTACGCCGAGGCCCTCATCGCCGACCTGGAGAGCCTCTCTAGGGAGGCGTCCGATGTGAAGCGCCACGCCGGCAACTTCGAGCCAGCGGAGACGGTCAAGTCCGTCCCTCTCGACCCCTGCAACGACGCCTCCAAGAAGATCCGGATCGGTTCCGAGCTCGACCCCAAATAGGAAGCAGTGCTCGTCGACTTTCTCCGTGCAAACGCCGACGTTTTTGCGTGGAGTCCCTCGGACATGCCCGGCATACCGAGGGAAGTCGCCGAGCACTCGCTGGACATCCGAGCTGGAGCCCGACCCGTGAAGCAACCTCTGCGCCGATTCGACGAAGAAAAGCACAGAGCCATTGGCGAGGAGATCCACAAGCTACTGGCGGCAGGGTTCATCAAAAAGGTATTCCATCCCGAATGGCTTGCCAACCCTGTGCTTGTGAGAAAGAAAGGGGGGAAATGGTGGATGTGTGTAGACTACACTGGTCTAAACAAAGCATGTCCGAAAGTTCCCTACCCTCTGCCTCGCATCGATCAAATCGTGGATTCCACCGCTGGGTGCGAAACCCTGTCTTTCCTCGATGCCTACTTAGGGTATCACCAGATCAAGATGAAAGAGTCCGACCAGCTCGCAACTTCTTTCATCACACCCTTCGGCATGTACTACTATGTAACCATGTCGTTTGGTTTGAGGAATGCGGGGGCAACGTACCAGCGATGCATGAACCATGTGTTTGGCGAACACATCAGCCGAACGGTCGAGGCCTACGTCGATGACATCGTAGTCAAGACGAGGAAGGCCTCCGACCTCCTTTCCGACCTTGAAGTGACATTCCGATGTCTCAAGGCGAAAGGCGTGAAGCTTAATCCCGAAAAGTGTGTCTTCGGGGTCCCCCGAGGCATGCTCTTGGGGTTCATCGTCTCCGAGCGGGGCATCGAAGCCAACCCGGAGAAGATTGCAGCCATCACCAGCATGGGGCCAATCAAGGACTTGAAAGGCGTACAGAGGGTCATGGGATGCCTCGCGGCTCTGAGCCGCTTCATCTCGCGCCTCGGCGAAAGAGGCCTGCCTCTGTACCGCCTCTTAAGGAAGGTCGAGTGCTTCGCTTGGACTCCCGAGGCTGAGGAAGCCCTCGGGAACTTGAAGGCGCTCCTCACAAACGCGCCCATCTTGGTGCCCCCCGCTGCCAGAGAAGCCCTCTTGATCTACGTCGCCGCGACCACTCAGGTGGTTAGCGCCACGATTGTGGTTGAGAGACGAGAAGAAGGGCATGCATTGCCCGTCCAGATGCCAGTCTACTTCATCAGTGAGGTACTATCCGAGACCAAGATCCGCTACCCATAAATCCAGAAGCTGCTATACGCGGTGATCCTGACACGGCGGAAGTTGTGACACTACTTCGAGTCTCATCCGGTGACTGTGGTGTCGTCCTTCCCCCTGGGAGAGATCATCCAGTCCCGAGAGGCCTCGGGTAGAATTGCGAAGTGGGCGGTGGAGATCATGGGCGAGACGATCTCGTTCGCCCCTCGGAAGGCCATCAAGTCCCAGGTCTTGGCGGACTTCGTGGCTGAATGGGTCGACACCCAGCTCCCGACGGCTCCGATCCAACCGGAGCTCTGAACCATGTTTTTCGACGGGTCGCTGATGAAGATGGGGGCCGGCGCGGGCCTCCTCTTCATCTCGCCCCTCAGGAAGCACCTACGCTACGTGCTACGCCTCCACTTCCCGGCGTCCAACAACGTGGCTGAGTACGAGGCTCTGGTAAACGGGTTGTGAATCGCCATCGAGCTAGGGGTCCGACGCCTCGACGCTCGCGGTGACTCGCAGCTCATCATCGACCAAGTCATGAAGAACTCCCACTGCCGCGACCCGAAGATGGAAGCCTACTGCGATGAGGTTCGGCGCCTGGAAGACAAGTTCTACGGGCTCGAGCTCAACCACATCGCCTGACGCTACAACGAGACTGCGGACGAGCTGGCTAAAATAGCCTCGGGGCGAACAACAGTTCCCCCGACGTATTCTCCCGAGACCTACATCAACCCTCCGTCAAGACCGACGACACGCCCGAGCCCGAGGCACCTTCGGCTCCGTCCGAGGCACCTTCGGCTCAGTCCGAGGTACCCTCGGCTCAGTCCGAGGTACCCTCGGCATGGTCCGAGGAACCCTCGGCTCGGCCCGAGGTACCCTCGGCCCCCGAGGGTGAGGCACTGCGCGTCAAGGGGGAGCAGAGCGAGGTCACGCCTAATCAAAGCTGGCAGACCCCGTACCTGCAATATCTCCACCGAGGAGAGCTACCACTCGACCAAGCCGAGGCTCGGCGGTTGGCGCGGCGCGCCAAGTCTTTCGTCTTGCTGGGAGATGGGAAGGAGCTCTACCACCACAGCCCCTCAGGCATCCTCCAGCGATGCATTTCCATCGCCGAAGGCCAGGAGCTCTTGCAAGAGATACACTCGGGGGCTTGCAGCCATCACGTAGCACCTCGAACCCTCGTTAGAAACGCCTTCCGACAAGGTTTCTACTGGCCGACGGCGGTGGCCGACGCCACTAGAATTGTTCGCACCTGCGAAGGGTGTCAGTTCTACGCGAGGCAGACCCACCTGCCCGCTCAGGCTCTGCAGACCATACCCATTACCTGGCCGTTTGCTGTGTGGGGTCTGGACCTAGTCGGCCCCTTGCAGAAGGCACCCGGGGGCTACACGCACCTGTTGGTCGCCATCGACAAATTCTCCAAGTGGATCGAGGTCCGACCCCTAAACAGCATTAGGTCCGAACAGGCGGTGGTGTTCTTCACCAACATCATCCATCGCTTTGGGGTCCCGAACTCCATCATCACCGACAACGGCACCTAGTTCACCGGCAGAAAGTTCCTGGACTTCTGCTAGGATCACCACATCCGGGTGGACTGGGCTGCCGTGGCTCACCCCATGACGAATGGGCAAGTGGAGCGGGCTAACGGCATGATCCTGCAAGGACTCAAGCCTCAGATCTACAACGACCTCAACAAGTTCGACAAGCGGTGGATGAAGGAACTCCCCTCGGTGGTCTGGAGTCTGAGGACAACGCCGAGCCGAGCCACGGGCTTCACACCATTCTTTCTAGTCTATGGGGTCGAGGCCATCTTGCCCACAGACTTAGAATACGGTTCCCCGAGGGTGAGGGCCTACACCGACCAAAGCAATCGAGCCAACCGAGAAGACTCACTGGACCAGCTAGAGGAGGCTCGGGACATAGCCTTACTACACTCGGCGCGGTACCAGCAGTCCCTGCGACGCTACCACGCCCGAGGGGTTCGGTCCTGAGACCTCCAGGTGGGCGACCTGGTGCTTCGGCTGCGACAAGATGCCCGAGGGCGGCACAAACTCATGCCACCCTGGGAAGGGCCATTCGTCATCGCTAAGGTTCTGAAGCCCGGAACATACAAGCTGGCCAACAGCCAAGGCAAGGTCTACAGCAACGCTTGGAACATCCAACAGCTACATCGCTTCTACCCTTAAGATGTTTTCAAGTTGTTTGTATACCTCGTTCACACACAAAGTCTAGTCGTCAAGGAAGGGTCAGCCTTGCCTCGGCAAAGCCCGACCCTCCCTCGGGGGCTAGAAGGGGGCAACCTCCTCTGCGTCAAAATTTTCCTCGAAAAAAGAAAAAAAGTATTTTCTGCCAGAATGCCTTTCGTGCTTTTCGACTACTTCGAAAGTGGATCCTGAAAACGACGGAGTACACGTAAGCAGCCAAGGCTGACCGAGCCGAGGGACTCCTACGCCTCCGGGAAACGGATACCTCACTCATCACATTCTGCGATAAGTAACTCGCGCTCGGATAAGTGAATCCGCGGACCGAACAAGTCTTCATGCTCGAGAGCTCCTCTGCCGAAATGATTTTTTGGGCCTTCTCGACTGCGTTGGTAACAGAACCCTATGGACGAGTAAGAGCGCGCGTAAGCGGCAAGGCCGACCGAGCCGAGGGATTCCTACGCCTCCGGGATACGGATACCTCACTCATCACCTTCCGTGAAAAGCAACTCTCGCCCACACAAACAATTCTGTTACTGACAAATAAGTCCGGATACTCGAAACAAGAGGAAAAGAAACACAGCTTTACAACACGACGACGGTGTGTTTGGGCCTCGGTGGCCGCAGAAAACATACACACACTACAAGACAACTCGATCCTGCAGGCTCGGACGTCGTCAGTTGAAGGGGGCAGCAGCACCCTCGGCATAAACTACACCTTCGACAGGGTCTGACCTAGCCTCGGACGACGACGCGCTCGGAGGACCCCCACTCTGAAGGACGACATCAGCACCACACCCGGGCCATCGCCGCCAGGGTCTTCTCCGAGAATCCGGCCCGAGCAGACGGCTCGGCCGGACACCCCGAGGCCTCGGCCAGCTGTCCCCCGAAGACATCAGCTCAGCTTGTGGCCTCGGCAGCTCAACTCCGGCGTCGGTTCCGCCAGTGGACGACCCGGCCAGGCTCTGGCCGACCACATTTTCTTTTCTAGCCAACTCTGCCTCTGTCTGCGCTGACACCGCTACCTCCGGCTTCGGCTCATCGAAGGGCGGCCGAGGGGTTCCTTTAACTAAGCAAGAGGAGCCTCGGACAGCAAGGCTGACCGAGCCGAGGGACTCCTATGCCTCCGGGATACGGATACTGAAAGGGAAATGTGCCCTTGGGCCATTTCTAAGTATTTTGGTGATTTAGTGTCCAACACAAGTGCCTAAGTGTAAAAAGGTGGACAAAGTACAAATCAAGAATTAAGGTATGTTTCTCAGACTTAGTACATTGTTTTATGGACTAATGTATTGTGTCTAAGTGCTGGAAACAGGAAAAATCCAATTGGAAATGTCTTGGCTCGAGCAGCCAAGAATCTGCTGAGTCTGCAAGCACCGGACTGTCCGGTGGTGCACCGGACAGTGTCCGGTGCGCCAGGCTGGCTCGAGCGAAGTGGCTGCTCTCGGGAATTCACCGGCGACGTACGGCTAAAATTCACCGGACTGTCCGGTGTGCACCGGACTGTCCGGTGAGCCAACGGTCGGCCGGGCCAACGGTCGGCCGCGCAATCTGCGCGGGACACGTGGCCGAGCCAACGGCTAGAAGATGGCACCGGACTGTCCGGTGTGCACCGGACATGTCAAGTGCACCAACGGCTCCCAGTCTGCCAACGGTCGACTGCGCTGTTTATGGAAAGAAATCGGGCACCGGACATGTCCGGTGTGCACCGGACTGTCCGGTGCGCCAGACGACAGAAGGCAAGAATTGCCTTCCCAAATTGCTCCCAACGGCTCCTAGCTGCCTTGGGGCTATAAAAGGGACCCCTAGGCGCATGGAGGAGGATACCAAGCATCTCCTAATCATTTCTAAGCACCAAGACATCGATTTCGCGCATTCGTTTCATTGTGATAGCATATAGAGCTCTAGTGGAGTTGTGAACTCATTGAGTTGTGTTGCGAGCTCTTGTTGCGACTTGTGTGCGTGTTGACGCTTTGATTCTTGTGTCTTGTGTGCGTTGCTAATCCCTCCCTTGCTCCATGTTCTTTGTGAATTTCAAGTGTAAGGGCGAGAGGCTCCAAGTTGTGGAGATTCCTCGCAAACGGGATTGAGATAAAGCAAGCAAAACACCGTGGTATTCAAGTGGGTCTTTGGACCGCTTGAGAGGGGTTGATTGCAACCCTCGTCCGTTGGGACGCCACAACGTGGAGTAGGCAAGCGTTGGTCTTGGCCGAACCACGGGATAACCACCGTGCCATCTCTGTGATTGATTTATTGTGGTTATTGTGTTTTGACTCCTCTCTAGCCACTTGGCAATTATTGTGCTAACAATTAACCAAGTTTTGTGGCTTAAGTTTTTGAAGTTTCACAGGATCACCTATTCACCCCCCTCTAGGTGCTCTCAATTGGTATCGGAGCCGCTCTCTTCAAGAAAGGGACTAACCGCCCGAAGAGATGGATCCTAAGGGCAAGGGGATGGTGATCAACGACAAGGAGAAGGAGTCTTTCGTCAACGAGCCCAATGATGACAGGCCCACCGACTCAGGCTCGGGCCACAAAAGAAAAGACGGGAGGAAGAAGAAGACAAGGCGCATCAAGGAAATTGTCTACTACGACAGCGACGAATCTTCCTCCTCCCAAAAGGACAACGACGGCTACGACAAATGAAAGACGGTTAACTCAAACTTTTCTTTCGATTATTCGCGCATTCCGCATAGCTCAAATGCCCAATTGCTCCCCATTCCACTTGGCAAGCCCCCTCACTTTGATGGAGAGGACTACGGGTTTTGGAGCCACAAAATGCGTACTCACCTGTTTTCTCTCCATCCAAGCATTTGGGAGATTGTGGAAAGTGGAATGAAATTTGATAGCTCAGATAGTCCTGTGTTTATTAATGAACAGATTCATAAGAATGCACAAGCTACTACTGTGTTGCTAGCCTCTTTGTGCAGGGACGAGTATCACAAGGTGAGCGGCTTGGACAACGCCAAGCAGATCTGTGACACCCTCAAGACCTCTCATGAGGGGAACGACGTCACCTTGCTCACCAAAATGGAGTTGGTGGAGGGCGAGCTTGGAAGGTTCGCGATGATAAGGGGCGAGGAGCCAACTCAAACATACAACCGGCTCAAGACCCTTATCAACAAGATAAGGAGCTACGGAAGCACGCGATGGACGGACCACGACGTCGTCCGACTGATGCTAAGGTCCTTTACCATTCTTGATCCTCATTTGGTGAATAATATTCGTGAGAACCCCAGGTACACCAAAATGTCACCCGAGGAAGTCCTAGGAAAATTCGTCAGCGGGCGAATGATGATCAAGGAGGCGAGGTACGTGGACGACGCCTTGAATGGACCAATCAACGAGCCGCAACCTCTTGCTCTCAAAGCAACAAGAAGCAAGGAGGCGCTACCTAGCAAGGTGGCACAAATTGAGGCGGCCGGACTTAATGATGAAGAGATGGCCCTCATCATCAAAAGATTCAAGACGGCACTTAAGGGTCGCAAGGGACAGCCAAGCAAGACCAAAGCCAAGGGGAAGCGCTCATGCTTCAAATGCGGTAAGCTTGGTCATTTTATTGCTAACTGTCCCGACAATGATAGTGATTAGTACCAAGGGAACAAGAGGGAGAAGAAGAAGCATTACAAGAAGGCCAAGGGCGAGGCACATATCAGAAAGGAGTGGGATTCGGATTGCTCCTCCTCCGACTCCGACAATGAAGGACTCGTCGCCACCGCCTTCAACAAGTCATCCCTCTTCCCCAACGAGCGTCACACTTGCCTCATGGCAAGAGAGAAGAAAGTAAGCACTCATGATACTAGTACTTATGCTTCTTCGAGTGAGGATGAGTCTAGTGATGATGATGATGAGATAGATTACTCATGCTTATTCAAGGGATTAGATAGATCTAAAATTGATAAGATTAATGAGTTGATTGATGCTTTGAATGACAAGAATAGATTACTAGAAAAACAAGAGGATCTTTTATATGAGGAGCATGATAAATTTGTTAGTGCACAAAAATCTCTTGTTCTTGAAATTAAAAGGAATGAAATGCTCTCTAGTGAATTATCTTCTTGTCATGAAACCATTGCTACTTTAAAAAGTGTTAATGATGATTTAAATGCCAAACTAGAAGTAGCTAGTAAATCTAATTCTTGTGTATAAATTGTTGAAACTTGTAATAGGTGTAAAGATTTTGACATTGATGCTTGTAGTGATCATTTAGTTTTAATTTCCAAATTAAATGAGGAATTATCTAGTCTTAATGCCCAACTTAAGACTAGCAAGAATGAATTTGACAAACTAAAATTTGCAAGGGATGCCTATACGATTGGTAGACACCCCTCAATTAAGGATGGACTTGGCTACAAGAGAGAAGCCAAGAACTTGACAAGCCATAAGGCTCCCATCTCCGCCAAGGAGAAAGGGAAGGCCCCTATGGCTAGTAGTGTGCAAAAGAACCATGCCTTTATGTACCATGATAGGAGACAGTCTAGAAATGCTTATAGGAGTTGTAATGCATATAATGCCTTTGATTCTCATGCCATGTTTGCTTCTAGTTCTTCTTATGTGCATGATAGAAATGTTGGTAGGAGAAATATTGTTCATAATATGCCTAGGAGAAATGTTGTTAATGTTCCTAGGAAAGTAAATGAACCTTCTATAATATATCATGCTTTAAATGCTTCTTTTGCTATTTGTAGAAAGGATAGGAAGATAGTTGCTAGAAAATTAGGGGCAAGATGCAAGGGAGACAAAACATGCATCTGGGTCCCTATGGATATTTGTGCTAACCTTGTAGGACCCAACATGAGTTGGGTACCTAAGACCCAAGCCTAAATTTGCCTTGCAGGTTTATGCATCCGGGGGTTCAAGCTGGATTATCGACAGCGGATGCACAAACCATATGACGGGGGAGAAGAAGATGTTCACCTCCTACGTCAAAAACAAAGATTCCCAAGATTCAATAATATTCGGTGATGGAAATCAAGGCAAGGTAAAAGGGTTAGGTAAAATTGCAATCTCAAATGAGCACTCTATATCTAATGTGTTTTTAGTAGAGTCTCTTGGATATAATTTGCTATCTGTTAGTCAATTATGCAATATGGGATATAACTGTTTATTTACAAATGTAGATGTGTCTGTCTTTAGAAGATGTGATGGTTCACTAGCTTTTAAGGGTGTACTAGACGACAAACTTTACTTAGTTGATTTTGCAAAAGAAGAGGCCGGTCTAGATGTATGCTTAATGGCTAAGACTTGCATGGGCTGGTTGTGGCATTGCCGCTTAGCACATGTGGGGATGAAGAACCTTCACAAGCTTCTAAAGGGAGAACACATGATAGGTCTAACCAATGTTCATTTCGAAAAAGATAGACCTTGTGCAGCTTGTCAAGCAGGGAAACAGGTGGGAGGCTCTCATCACACCAAAAATGTGATGACAACATCAAGATCTCTGGAGCTGCTGCATATGGACCTCTTCGGACCTGTCGCCTATCTGAGCATAGGAGGAAGTAAGTATGGTCTAGTTATTGTTGATGACTTTTCCCGCTTCACTTGGGTGTTCTTTTTGCAGGATAAGTCTGAAACCCAAGGGACCCTCAAGCGCTTCCTAAGGAGAGCTCAAAATGAGTTTGAGCTCAAGGTGAAGAAGATAAGGAGCGACAACGGGTCCGAATTCAAGAACCTTCAAGTGGAGGAGTTCCTTGAGGAGGAAGGGATCAAGCACGAGTTCTCCGCTCCCTACACACCTCAGCAAAATGGTGTGGTAGAGAGGAAGAACAGGACGCTCATAGATATGACGAGGACTATGCTTGGAGAGTTCAAGACCCCCGAGTGCTTTTGGTCGGAAGCCGTGAATACGGCTTGCCACGCCATCAACAGGGTCTACCTTCACCGCCTCCTCAAGAAGACTTCATATGAGCTGCTGACTGGTAACAAACCCAATGTATCGTACTTTCGTGTATTTGGGAGTAAATGCTACATTCTAGTGAAGAAGGGTAGGAATTCCAAATTTGCTCCCAAAGCCGTAGAAGGATTTTTATTAGGTTATGATTCAAATACAAAGGCGTATAGGGTCTTCAACAAATCATCGGGTTTGGTTGAAGTCTCTAGCGACGTTGTATTTGATGAGACTAATGGCTCTCCAAGAGAGCAAGTTGTTGATCTTGATGATGTAGATGAAGAAGACGTTCCAACGGCCGCGATTCGCACCATGGCGATTGGAGATGTACGGCCTCAGGAACATTTGGAGCAAGATCAACCGTCTTCCTCAACTATGATGCATCCCCCAACCCAAGATGACGAACAGGTACCTCAAGTGGAGGCACATGATCAAGGGGGAGCACAGGATGTTCAATAGGAAGAAGCACCTCAGGCACCTCCAACCCAAGTTCGAGCGACAATTCAAAGGGATCATCCCGTCGACCAGATATTGGGTGATATTAGCAAGGGAATAACTACTCGCTCAAGATTAGTTAATTTTTGTGAGCATTACTCTTTTGTCTCTTCTATTGAGCCTTTCAGGGTAGAAGAGGCCTTGCTAGATCCGGACTGGGTGTTGGCCATGCAGGAGGAACTCAACAACTTCAAGCGCAACGAAGTTTGGACACTGGTGCCTCGTCCCAAGCAAAATGTTGTGGGAACCAAGTGGGTGTTCCGCAACAAACAGGACGAGCACGGGGTGGTGACGAGGAACAAGGCTCGACTTGTGGCAAAAGGTTATGCCCAAGTCGCAGGTTTGGACTTTGAGGAGACTTTTGCTCCTGTGGCTAGGCTAGAATCAATTCGTATCTTGCTAGCATATGCCGCTCACCATTCTTTCAGGTTGTACCAAATGGATGTGAAGAGCGCTTTCCTCAACGGGCCGATCAAGGAGGAGGTGTACGTGGAGCAGCCCCCTGGCTTCGAGGATGAACGGTACCCCGACCACGTGTGTAAGCTCTCTAAGGCGCTCTATGGACTTAAGCAAGCCCCAAGAGCATGGTATGAATGCCTTAGAGACTTTTTAATTGCTAATGCTTTCAAGGTTGGGAAAGCCGATCCAACTCTTTTTACTAAGACTTGCGATGGTGATCTTTTTGTGTGCCAAATTTATGTCGACGACATAATATTTGGTTCTACTAACCAAAAGTCTTGTGAAGAGTTTAGCAGGGTGATGACGCAGAAATTCGAGATGTCGATGATGGGCGAGTTGACCTACTTCCTTGGGTTCCAAGTGAAGCAACTCAAGGACGGCACCTTCATCTCCCAAACGAAGTACACACAAGATTTGCTAAAGAGGTTTGGGATGAAGGACGCCAAGCCCGCAAAGACGCCGATGGGAACCGACGGACACACCGACCTCAACAAAGGAGGTAAGTCCATTGATCAAAAAGCATACCGGTCCATGATAGGTTCTTTGCTTTATTTATGTGCTAGTAGACCGGATATTATGCTTAGCGTATGCATGTGTGCTAGATTTCAATCTGATCTGAAGGAGTGTCACTTAGTGGCTGTGAAGCGAATTCTTCGATATTTAGTCGCTACGCCTTGCTTCGGGATCTGGTATCCAAAGGGGTCTAACTTTGACTTGATTGGGTACTCAGATTCCGACTATGCTAGATGTAAGGTCGATAGGAAGAGTACACCGGGGACGTGCCAATTCTTAGGAAGGTCCCTGGTGTCATGGAACTCTAAGAAACAAACCTCCGTTGCCCTATCCACCGCTGAGGCCGAGTACGTTGCCGCAGGACAGTGTTGCGCGCAACTACTTTGGATGAGGCAAACCCTCAGGGACTTTGGCTACAATCTGAGCAAAGTCCCACTCCTATGTGATAATGAGAGTGCTATTCGAATAGCGGAAAATCCTGTTGAGCACAGACGCACAAAGCACATTGACATCCGGCATCACTTTTTGAGAGACCACCAGCAAAAGGGGGATATCGAAGTGTTTCATGTTAGCACCGAGAACCAGCTAGCCGATATCTTTACCAAGCCTCTAGATGAGAAGACCTTCTGCAGGCTGCGTAGTGAGCTCAATATCTTAGATTCGCGGAACTTGGATTGAAATGTAGCATACATGTGTTTATGCTTTTGATTATGTTCATTCTGCATATTGTTGCTTATTGTGGTGCTCAAGTTGTACAAACACTCCCTGGACCTCACAAGTCCTGTTTGCAAGTGATGCACATATTTAGGGGGAGCTGTGCTACAACTTGACCCTTTGTGGCTAACCATGTACTTGAGTTTGGTTGTTTTAGTCTCCAAGGAAAATTGAAAGGGAAAAGGTGGACTTGGACCATGCGAGACTTCCACTGCACTCCGATGAAAAGAGTAACTCTTCCAAGTTCATCGTTATACTCTTATTGCCTATTTGCTCTTAGTTGAAGATTTTGGTGAGGCAATGGGGTTAAAGGGCCAAGATTGATCCCGTTTTGGTGCTTGATGCCAAAGGGGGAGAAAATAAAGGCCAAAGCGATAAATGGATCAGCTACCACTTGAGAGATTTTGAAAATAGTAGAATAGAGCTTTTGGTTTGTCAAAACTCTTTTGTTGTCTCTCTTGTCAAAAGTTGGCTTCTTGTGGGGAGAAGTATTGATTATGGGAAAAAGGGGGAGTTTTTGAAATCTTAAATCAATTTCTCTTAGAATGACTCTCTTTATGTCTTAACTTGTGTGTTTGACTTAGAGATAGAAATTTGAGTTTGATTTGCAAAAACAAACCAAGTGGTGGCATAGAGTGATCCATATATGTCAAAATTGAATCAAAACAATTTTGAGTTCTTATTTGATTTGATTTTGTACTTGTTCTACTTGCTTTATGTTGTGTTGGCATAAATCACCAAAAAGGGGGAGATTGAAAGGGAAATTTGCCCTTGGGCCATTTCTAAGTATTTTGGTGATTTAGTGTCCAACACAAGTGCCTAAGTGTAAAAAGGTGGACAAAGTACAAATCAAGAATTAAGGTATGTTTCTCAGACTTAGTACATTGTTTTATGGACTAATGTATTGTGTCTAAGTGCTGGAAACAGGAAAAATCCAATTGGAAATGTCTTGGCTCGAGCAGCCAAGAATCTGCTGAGTCTGCAAGCACCGGACTGTCCGGTGGTGCACCGGACAGTGTCCGGTGCGCCAGGCTGGCTCGAGCTGTTAGAAATATGCCCTAGAGATAATAATAGAGATGAGCATATTTCTTTGTATCCATGATATATATATTGCTTAATTGAATATCCATGGAAGGCACCTTGTATTGATTAGCAATTATGTGAATTGTTTGTGAGATTCTTTACTTATCTGGTTATTCTAAATGATGTCCCTAGTCAGAGTCGATGACTAGCACATGTATTAGTTGATGACTACATTTCACAAGTCATGAACATGGAGATGTTAAATTAATAATGTGGGCGCATGTATGACATGAGGCTGGACCGACCCAACGTGAGATATTGTAATATAGTTCTCTTCTTGCAACATGAATACTGTATCCTTAGACCTGAGATTGTCGCATGTTCTCAAGATGTGAATTGACTTACTTAGGGACTATCAAACGCTATCCCATAACTGGGTAGTTATAAAGGTAGTTTTGGGTTTGTCAGGAAGCATGCTATGAGGCATGGTCAGTCAAGATGGAATTTGTCCCTCTCTTTGTGAGAGAGATATCTCTGGGCCCCTCGAGTGATTGGATCAAGAAATGCATGGCCGTGCTAGGGTTAAGAGTTAACCATTGAAAGGATTCCAATTCACAGTATCGAGAAAGAGAGGTCAGCTTAGAGCCAGACCAAATATCGTGAGACAAAGGGAACACCATGTACTTAATGTCGCAATGGTTCGTCTGATATGATCTTTACGTACACATAGGAGTTGACATGTCTTGCTAGAGGCCGCTGTCAATTATTGGGCCAAGTAATAGTACTCGGGCTATGTCTATTTGTACGTGAACCTATAGGGTCACACACTTAAGGGGAAGGAAGCCTAATTCGGATTAGATCCGAAATTAGACTGGGCTTTAGGGTTAATGATGGGCCTCGGCGTCAGAAGCCCACCATAACGCCTATATAATGAGGGGCGAGGGCGCGGTTAAGTGATAACCTAATTCGCCACCTGCAAGTTAGCAGCCGCCGCTCGCCTCTCGCCTTCGCCAAGCCGCCGTCGAGAACCTAGCAGTTCAGTACGCGGCGCTTCCTCCCTGTACGTGTGGATACCTCGGAGGTGCTGCATCTGGAGCACTTGGACGAACCGTGCGAGGACGTGAAGGACGCCGGCGACTGCACGGCACTGCTCGACGCGTTCGTCTACATCGAGACGTCTTCCGCTGCTCTGCGCGTCTAGTGGTAATTCCATGACCTATAACCGCAGTAGTTCTTGGTATTATGGGGATGAAAATTTTGTTTTGCGCTAGCGTAGCCTCCCCGTAATCCTACACGAGCGAAGTGGCTGCTCTCGGGAATTCACCGGCGACGTACGGCTAAAATTCACCGGACTGTCCGGTGTGCACCGGACTGTCCGGTGAGCCAACGGTCGACCGCGCAATCTGCGCGGGACACGTGGCTGAGCCAACGGCTAGAAGATGGCACCGGACTGTCCGGTGTGCACCGGACATGTCAAGTGCACCAACGGCTCCCAGGCTGCCAACGGTTGACTGCGCTGTTTATGGAAAGAAATCGGGCACCGGACATGTCCGGTGTGCACCGGACTGTCCGGTGCGCCAGACGACAGAAGGCAAGAATTGCCTTCCCAGATTGCTCCCAACGGCTCCTAGCTACCTTGGGGATATAAAAGGGACCCCTAGGCGCATGGAGGAGGATACCAAGCATCTCCTAATCATTTCTAAGCACCAAGACATCGATTTCGCGCATTCATTTCATTATGATAGCATATAAAGCTCTAGTGGAGTTGTGAACTCATTGAGTTGTGTTGCGAGCTCTTGTTGCGACTTGTGTGCGTGTTGACGCTTTGATTCTTGTGTCTTGTGTGCGTTGCTAATCCCTCCCTTGCTCCGTGTTCTTTGTGAATTTCAAGTGTAAGGGCGAGAGGCTCCAAGTTGTGGAGATTCCTCGCAAACGGGATTGAGATAAAGCAAGCAAAACACCGTGGTATTCAAGTGGGTCTTTGGACCGCTTGAGAGGGGTTGATTGCAACCCTCGTCCGTTGGGACGCCACAATGTGGAGTAGGCAAGCGTTGGTCTTGGCCGAACCATGGGATAACCACCGTGCCATCTCTGTGATTGATTTATTGTGGTTATTGTGTTTTGACTCCTCTCTAGCCACTTGGCAATTATTGTGCTAACAATTAACCAAGTTTTGTGGCTTAAGTTTTTGAAGTTTCACAGGATCACCTATTCACCCCCCCTCTAGGTGCTCTCAGATACCTCACTCGTCACCTTTGCACGAGGCGACTCACGCTCGGTGAAGCGGTTCAGATAATCGACAAGGCGAGTCTTAGTGCTCGAAATGAAGAAAAAACATAGCTCCATGCCGAAAATACATACATGTTCAGGCCCCGACAGCTGCAATGAACATGACACCGGCATTCAAGGTGCCAATACAAACGGAACTCCGGTTCCGACCCCAAGGCAGCAGCGATGGCCTCAGGGCGGACGCCGCTGCAACCTTGCCCTCGCCCACGCCGACGCTCGAGGGGCGAGGACAAGTACAAAGAGCCGAAGGCCCGGAGCGTGAATGGTGGCAGTGATCCCGTCGGCGACGGGAACTTCTCGAGCCGCATCCACCTCGGCACCGACGACCGGAGCGTCAGCCCATCGGCAGATCCCCACTCAGATCCTCCCGGACGAGCGGAGCACCGATCTCCGCGTGGAGGCCTCGTACCATTGCAAAGGCAGGACAACCCCAGAACACGAACGCTGCTCTAGCGGTGCGCGATGTCTTGGGTGGTCCGCCCGTGCGCACGGCGCGACAACCGCCCTTGCAGCGGGAGGGGGTACCGGGAGCCAAGCCGGCAAGCCCAACGTGCTGAAGCTGGCGACGCACGCCGCCGACCAGCCCCGCGTTGTCGAAGTTCGCCCCGCTCGCAGGGCCAGTGAGCGCCCTCTCCCTGGAAGCCGGAAGAGGAGGTGCCCAGCCGGCCCGCGCGGGAGGTAGAGCTCCGGCTCAGCCCGGCCTCCGCCCCAGCAAGGATGATGAGCATCCTTGAAGCTGAGGGCGGAACCAAGATCGCAGTCTGGCTTGCTTCTCCCCATCCAGGGGCTGGAGGTCACCGTCTTGGGTGACCACCGGCGAGGGGATGCGGCTGGGCTGCATGATGAAAATCCTTGAAGCCGAACGATGGTTGAAAGGTACCAACTTCCATGAAGTTGCGTTCCTCCGACGACAAGGCGGAAGGATTGCGGGCGTCCCCCATCTGGGGGCTCGGAAGGTGGAAAGACACGATGCATGAGGGGAGCGCGAAGACATGGTTGCCCTCCAAGGGGGTCGCCCTCCTTTTAAAGGTGACTCTCCCCACTTGCGTCCTCAGCCGTTGCGGGTTGAGTCTTCTCCAACACGCTCCAAGGTTCTCCCCCTTACGCGCGCGGGGGCTGGGTCCCACGCGTCATGCAAGCCGGTCCAGGGCAGAAGAAGCCAAACCGCCGCGTGCGGTGCATGCAACCACCCGGCGGTTACAAGCACTCCTCCACTTTCGCCCAGACCAGCGGGTGAAAGGGCGGACAGCCATGCAGGCGGCATGCAACCGTGCCAAGTGGACGCGCCCCTTCGACTCCAACGCGCCCAGCATGGAGGTCCAGGCCCATGCGTCATGCAACCGGCGCGCCGGTTGCTACGTGCGAGCAACTGCACCGCCACTCGCGCCACTACCGCGCCTCCTCGACTGCGGAGCCAATACCGCGACTCGAGGCAACCCTGCGTATGACCCAGCAGTACCAGCCAGGCGCGACGGTCAAATGCGGTCAAAAATGGGCCGGCGGTAATGGCGGTGACAGGCGGGCAGGAGCAGCGGTCACATCGTCAGCCAAGCTTACGTCCCATCCAGGGGCAGCGAGGGAACCCTCTCTCACGGTGTGAAGACGGCGCGCCCGTGATCCGTTCCTCGAACGGTTCGCACACGCGCAACGACCGCCTCGCGAACCACTCGCCCCGTCGCATTAACTCCGCGGCGGGACAGGCGGCGCCTCAGGCGGGAGAAGCAAGCGACGCTTCGCCCTCGCCATAATGACCGCGTCGAAAAAGGTACGCCACGTCATTCGATTTCGTATCCTTTTCCTTTTTCCTCTTTCTCTCTCTTACAACAGGGACCGGGAAAGGGGGATACCCTGAAAAGGATCCTTCTCCGTGAAGGAAACAGGCCTCGAGCCTCCCTACTGATCAGAGGTTCGAAGGCTGGCCCCTCGGAGGGGTTCAACGGCTGCCTCAGAGCGATTGGGTTCTGCGCCCACTATTGGTCAGAGGTTCGATGGCCGGCCCCTCAGAAGGGTTCAACGGCCGCCTCAGGCCACTCGGGCACCGCGCCCACTACTGATTAGGGGTTCGTAGGCTGGCCCTCGAAGGGTTCACAGTCGCCTCAGACACAGAGCAAGGGATGACCCTGGGTACGTTCGATACATAACCAAGGCTCGGGCTACGCTCCCGAGGTACCCTAGGACATTTCCGAGACCAGCGGGAGCGATCTTGTAACGGAATCCCATCAGAGGGAGGCATCGAGCCCTCGGACCCCGTCAAAGGGGACCGGGTCTGGTAGATTACCCGCAGGTACTTTTGGAGCGCGGCTGCGGGCCTCTAGCCGACCCCTAGCAAATGGGGCACGGGCGTCCGCTCGGATTACCCGCCAGCAGCTCACCGGAAACACCATGTTCGGCGCCCTCCGAGGGCAACATGGCGCTTTCCCCCCTCCTCCTTGCGGAAAGGCGACGCAGGGGCGTATGTAAAAAAGTCGAGTCTGTCCTTGACCGTCCTCTCGCCCTGTGCAGAGGCTCGGGGGCTGCTCTCGCAAACCCGGCTCTGGCCAACCCGTTGACAGCGTCAACATACCAGCCCGAGAACTTGGGACCCGACCATGCACCCGGGCTACGGCCAGCTCGCATGAGGGAACAACTAGACCAGCCGAAGTGTTGCGAAACGCACTAAGACCTCGAAGGAGTAAAACTACTGAAAGTCGCCTAGAGGGGGGGTGAATAGGGCGAAACTGAAAATCTCAAAAATGATCACAACTACAAGCCGGGTTAGCGTTAGAAATAAAATAGAGTCCGCGAGAGAGGGCGCAAAACAAATCGCAAGCAAATAATGAAGTGGGACACGCGGATTTGTTTTACCGAGGTTCGGTTCTCTCAAACCTACTCCCCGTTGAGGAGGCCACAAAGGCCGGGTCTCTTTCAACCCTTCCCTCTCTCAAACGGTCCCTCGGACCGAGTGAGCTTTTCTTCTTTTCTCTCAAACGGGAACAAAACTTCCCCGCAAGGGCCACCACACAATTGGTGCCTCTTGCCTTGGTTACAATTGAGTTTTGATCACAAGAACAAGTGAGAAAGAAGGAAAGCGATCCAAGCGCAAGAGCTCAAAAGAACACGGCAAATCTCTCTCGCTAGTCACTAAAGGCTTGAGTGGAATTGGAGAGGATTTGATCTCTTTGGTGTGTCTAGAATTGAATGCCTAGCTCTTGTAAGTGGTTGGAAGTTGGAAAACTTGGATAACTTGAATGTGGGGTGGTTGGGGTATTTATAGCCCCAACCACCAAACTTGACCGTTGGTGGAGGCTGTCTGTCGATGGTGCACCGGACAGTCCGGTGCACACCGGACATGTCCGGTGCCCCCGCCACGTCATCAATGCCGTTGATTCTGACCGTTGGAGCTTCTGACTTCTGGGCCCGCCTGGGTGTCCGGTGCACACCGGACAATCACTGTTCATTGTCCGGTGCGCCGGTATGGGCGTGCCTGACGACTGCGCGCGCAGAGCGCGCATTAAATGCATCGCAGGTAGCCGTTGGCGCCGAAATAGCCGTTGCTCCGCTGGTACACCGGACAGTCCGGTGCACACCGGACATGTCCGGTGAATTATAGCAGAGCGGCTGCCGTGCGAACCCGAGGCTGGCGAGTTGAGGAGGCCGCGCTTCCTTGGAGCACCGGACACTGTCCGGTGTACACCGGACAGTCCGGTGAATTATAGCGAAGCGGCCTGAGAAATTCCCGAAGGTGGCGAGTTCGAGTTGAAGTCCTCTGGGCGCACCGGACACTGTCCGGTGTACACCGGACAGTCCGGTGCCTCCAGCCAGAGGTGCCTTCGGTTGCCTCTTTGCTCCTTTTTTGAATCCAAAACTTGATCTTTTTATTGGCTGAGTGTAAACCTTTTGCACCTGTATAACTTATACACTAGAGCAAACTAGTAAGTCCAATATTTGTGTTGGGCAATTCAACCACCAAAATTATTTAGGGACTAGGTGTAAGCCTAATTCCCTTTCAATCTCCCCCTTTTTGGTGATTGATGCCAACACAAACCAAAGCAAATATTGAAGTGCATAATTGAACTAGTTTGCATAATGTAAGTGCAAAGGTTGCTTGGAATTGAGCCAATATAAATACTTACATGATGCGCATGGATTGTTTTCTTTGTTTTTGACATATTGGACCACATTTGCACCAAAAGTTTTGTTTTTGCAAACTCTTTTGTAAATTCTTTTCAAAGTCCTTTTGCAAGATAGTCAAAGGTAAATGAATAAGATTTTGCAAAGCATTTTCAAGTTTTGAAATTTTCTTCCTTTGTTCAAAATGCTTTTCCTTTGACTAAACAAAACTCCCCCTCAAATAAAGTCTCCTCTTAGTATTCAAGAGGGTTTTAAGACATCAATTTTGAAAATACTACTTGCTCCCCCTTTAGAACACAAAGAGATACCAATTTTGAAATTTACCAATTTGAAAATCACCAATTTTTAAAATTAGGGTGGTGGTGCGGTCCTTTTGCTTTGGGCTCATATTTTCTCCCCCTTTGGCATGAATCGCCAAAAACGGAATCATTAGAGCCCAATGAAGTACTTTCTCCCCCTTTGGTCATATAATGAATGGGTGAAGATTATACCAAAGTTGGAGAGACACTCGGAGTGATGGCGAAGGGTGAGTAGTAGAGTGGAGTGGAAGCCTTTGTCTTCGCCGAAGACTCCAATTCCCTTTCAATATACCTATGACTTGGTTTGAAATACACTTGAAGACACATTAGTCATAGCATATATAAAAGAGACATGATCAAAAGGTATATTTATGAGCTATGTGTGCAAGACTAGCAAAAGAAATTCCTAGAATCAAGAATATTGAGCTCATGCCTAAGTCTGGTAAAAGATTGTTCATCAAGTGGCTTGGTAAAGATATCGGCTAATTGATCTTTAGTGTTAATGTATGAAATTTCGATATCCCCCTTTTGTTGGTGATCTCGAAGAAAATGATACCGAATGGCTATGTGTTTAGTGCGGCTATGCTCAACGGGATTATCCGCCATGCGGATTGCACTCTCATTATCACATAGAAGAGGAACTTTGGTTAATTTGTAACCGTAGTCCCGTAGGGTTTGCCTCATCCAAAGCAATTGCGCGCAACAATGGCCTGCGGCAATATACTCGGCTTCGGCGGTAGAAAGAGCGACCGAATTTTGCTTCTTTGAAGCCCAAGACACCAAGGATCTTCCCAAGAACTGGCAAGTCCCCGATGTGCTCTTCCTATTAATCTTACACCCCGCCCAATCGGCATCCGAATAACCAATCAAATCAAAAGTGGATCCCCGAGGGTACCAAAGCCCAAACTTAGGAGTATAAGCTAAATATCTCAAGATTCGTTTTACGGCCGTAAGGTGTGATTCCTTAGGGTCGGCTTGGAATCTTGCACACATGCATACGGAAAGCATAATGTCCGGTCGAGATGCACATAAATAAAGCAATGATCCAATCATCGACCGGTATACCTTTTGATCCACGGACTTACCTCCCGTGTCGAGGTCGAGATGCCCATTTGTTCCCATGGGTGTCTTGATGGGCTTGGCATCCTTCATTCCAAACTTGGTTAGGATGTCTTGAGTATACTTCGTTTGGCAAATGAAGGTGCCCTCTTGGAGTTGCTTGACTTGGAATCCTAGAAAATACTTCAACTCCCCCATCATCGACATCTCGAATTTCTTTGTCATGATCCTACTAAATTCTTCACATGTAGATTCGTTAGTAGACCCAAATATGATATCACAGTCCGGTGCCTCCAGCCAGAGGTGCCTTCGGTTGCCTCTTTGCTCCTTTTTTGAATCCAAAACTTGATCTTTTTATTGGCTGAGTGTAAACCTTTTGCACCTGTATAACTTATACACTAGAGCAAACTAGTAAGTCCAATATTTGTGTTGGGCAATTCAACCACCAAAATTATTTAGGGACTAGGTGTAAGCCTAATTCCCTTTCAACTACTCCTCCGAGGCCTCGAGGGCTACACCCGGCGGGTGCGCTCGCGCGCACCCACCGGAACAGAATGCAACCAAAAAAGGCTGGTCCCCTTGCAAAAAAGTGCGGCAAAAGCCTCCAAGCGAGTGTTAATACTCCCTTGGAGGCTCGGGGGCTACTGTCGAGGACCATAATTAGGGGTACTCTCAAGACTCCTAAATCTCAGCTGGTAACCCCCATCAGCACAAAGCTGCAAAGGCCTGATGGGTGCGATTAAGTCAAGGATCGGTCCATTCAAGGGACGTGATCGTACCTCGCCCGAGCCCAGCCTCGGGCAAGGGAAGCCGACCCCGGAGGACCTACGTCTCGCCCGAGGACCCCCTCCAGCAACGGACACACTATCGGCTCGCCCGAGGCCCAGTCTTCACCGAGAAGCAACCTTGGCCACATCGCCACGCTGACCGACCAAATCGCAGGGGCATTTAATGCAAAGATGGCCTGACACCTTTATCCTGACGCACGCCCTCCAGTCGACAGAGCCGAAGTGACCACAGTCACTTCGCCGCTCTACTGACCGGTCTAACAAGAGGACAGCGCCGCCTGCGCCGCTCCGACTGCTGAGCCACCCGACAGAGTGAGGCTGACAGCAGCCAAGACCGGCCTCGGGCGTCATAGGAAACTCCGCCTCGCCCGACCCAGGGCTCGGACTCGGGCTCAGCCCCGGAAGACGGCGAACTCCGCTCCGCCCGACCCAGGGCTCGGACTCGGGCTCAGCCCCGGAAGACGGCGAACTCCGCTCCGCCCGACCTAGGGCTCGGACTCGGGCTCAGCCCCGGAAGACGGCGAACTCCGCTCCGCCCGACCCAGGGCTCAGACACGGGCTCAGCCCCCGAAGACGGCGAACTCCGCTCCGCCCGACCCAGGGCTCGGACACGGGCTCAGCCCCTGAAGACGACGAACTCCGCTTCGCCCAACCCCAGGGCTCGGACACGGGCACAGCCCCGGAAGACGACGAACTCCGTTTCGCCCGACCCCAGGGCTCGGACTCGGACTCAACCCTGGCCTCAGCCGAAGGTCTCCGCCTCGTCCGACCCGGGGGCTCGGACTCGACCTCGACCTTGGAAGACGGACTCGACCTCGACCTCGGAGGAGCCTCCACCTCGCCCAGCCTAGGGCACGGACCGACCACGTCAACAGGAAGCGCCATCATTACCCTACCCCGAGCTGACTCAGGCTACGGGGAACCAGACCGGCGTCCCATCTGGCTCGCTCCACCATGCGAGTAATGATGGCGCCCCGCATGCCCTGTGATGACGGCGGCTCTCAGCCCCCTTACCGAAGCAAGAGGACGTCAGCAAGGACTCGGCAGCCCCGACAGCTGTCCTTCCGCCAGGCTCCAGCGCTCCTCCGACGGCCACGACACCACGCAAACTGGGTGCCAAGACCTCCCCGGCTGCCACGATGGCATGTACTTAGGACGCTAGCTCTCCACCGCTAGACACGTTAGCACATTGCTACACTCCCCATTGTACACCTGGATCCTCTCCTTACGCCTATAAAAGGGAGGACCAGGGCCCTCTTACAGAGGGTTGGCCCGCGCGGAGAAGGACGGGACGACGCTCGCGCAAGGCCGCTCGCTCCCTCCCGCGTGGACGCTTGTATCCCCCTACTGCAAGCGCACCCGACCTGGGCGCGGGGCTAACACGAAGGCCGCGGGTTCCACTCTCCCACGCCTGCCTCCCTCCGGCTGCTTTCTTCCCCCTTCGCGTTCCGCCTCGCGCCGACTCATCTGGGCTGGGACACGCGGCGACAATTCACTCGTTGGTCCAGGAACCCCCGGGTTTCGAAACATCCACAATATATATATATATATATATATATATATATATATATATATATATATATATATATATATATATATATATATATATATATATATATATATATATAGTGCCGTGCCAGCACGACCCAAGCCTATCATGGGCTGGGACGAGGCATGACACGGATAAATGGCGTGCTGTGCCATACCGGCTCGTGGGCTAAAGTCTGATCCTAAACAAAGCCTAACTTGTTTTAATCGGGCTGTGTCAGTCATGTCTTGCTACCGTGACTGATGTTCGAGGGCTTGTCTTATTACAAAGCTCGTAAATAGTTATTTTTCTCTATTTTTATAACTCATTTTTCTCTATTTTTTATAACTAGACTAAAAAATAAGTGTTGTTTGATCATCGGTGTATATATGGTGGACTAGATTAGGCCGATTAAGATCGGCCCACAAATAGACCGTTTGAGCCATGCTCGGTCTTATGGACTATCCGTGTCTGTGGTCGGTCTAAATGGACCAACGCTAGAACTAGAAGGGTCCAGTGGACTTTGTCCGCAAGACCGAGCACAACCTATGATGGGACTCGAGCCGGTCCGGGCATGTTTAATGTTGTGTCGTGCCGAAATATATAGGCCATATTTGTTTCGGCTTCTGGCAGTTTCTAGCCACCAAAAGTTACTGTGAACTGCCAAACGCTCAGCTTTTCAGTCAGCTTCTATAAAATTCGTTAGGACAAAAACCATCCAAAATCAACATAAACACATAATCGGTTAAGTCGTTGTAATAGTAGGAAAAGTTGATCAGAAAAAGGCTGAACCAAAGAGGCCCATAGTCGTGCCATCTAGTCAGCTACAGCTGAGAATCCTTTTTGAGGCTCCCAGCTTGGTTCGGTTTGCGAGAGCAGCTCCGTCCTATTATTCTGGAAGGAGCCTTCCATTTGGTAGATTTTGCAAAGGAGCTATCCGAGAAGGCTTTGAAAGAGTTTAGGTACCGAGAAGCCCGCCTTATAATCAGTCGTCGTAGTATTATCGACGAGTGAGCCCGTGCCTGCTGCCAGCAGCCAGCTGGCTACTTGAATCAGTCTTACTATCCAATCCTGATGATCTGATACAAATCAGATCGGGTCAAATAATAAAGATTCACAGACGCCGTTTTTAATTTGCATTGTTTTTTTTTTGGCTTGTGAGGAACCTGTTCCAGATCGGAGGCATCCGATGGCGCGGCTCGTGTCTTGGAACCATCTTTGACTTTGGCCCCTCACCTGTGCAGCAAGCAGCAGGAGGGCCGTTCCGTCGCCTAGCATATGCGCAACGACGTTGGGCGCGAGGCGGAAACGCCGTCCCGTCCCTACGTACGTGCCTGCAGCGCGGTCGACTGCTGTGCGAACCTGTATGCACGCCAGCGTCGTCGTTCCGCCGGTGCAGGCATGTGTCCCACTGTACGTGCATGGTGTGCGTGGCTCTACTACCTCTCTGATGACAACGTGTGGAAACGGCAACCTGGCCTGTCGCGTACTCCTGCCTGCTAGTGCTAGCACCCAAGTAGTCGCAGTGTACTTTTGGTTTGTGAATCATGGCTGCGGTTGGAGTTGCAGCTGGTGTTGGACCCGGGTGCCGGTCCGGGTCCTTTGCGGGCGGTAGGACGGTAGGACCCCATCAACCAAGTCGGAGGACCAATCCCGGGCCGCTCCCTCTCGCCTCTCAAGGGTTCGGCTGAGTAGTTGGAGGCTGCTGGAGACTGGACCGCAGGGACCAGCCGCTGCCTGGGTTGCTAGTTGCTTCAACACCCCGCACGCACGCACGCACGCAGGGTTCGTTGCTGTAGTTGTTGGCACATTTGTCTCCACGCCAGCCACCGGACGCTGTCCTATCCGAACGAACCAGGGGCGGATTTGAAGGGTGGCTGGAGGCTCCAACCCCCTACCCCTACACATCCATACAAAGGTGTAAGGTACAAGAGAATAGAGGACCAAGAAGAAGAGAGAACATAAACCTCCCATTTTATTGAAGAAAAGAGGTAAAAAGATAGAGTATAAGTAAGGAGTAGGAAGAAAAGAAGAAGAAATGCGTTCTCTGCTAGCTTGTGCTATCTTCATAATTGGTCACTAGAAAAAAAAAGTGACGAATCTAGTTAAAAAAAATATTGTCGGGTTTGCTACATGATATATATTTTTTTGAACTTATTTAACAGTGTTTTTCTAAAGGATTTATAAATTTTATGCTCACCCCGACAAACACCCGCTCCTGTTAGAAAATCACCTTCCCCTAAACTCGTTCCTGGATCCACCGCTGATCTGAACCGATCAATAACCATCCGAACAAACCATTACTAAAATGCGAGTACCAAGCTCTCGGCACCACCGGATTGGCTATCAATATCAGGTGTTGTGATTAGGTAACTGACAACGTATTCGTAACGGTCGTCGGTGGTGAAGCCAAGTTGGTTGGAGAGATGACTTGCTGTGTTAATGGTCTTCAATTAATGCTAGATGACCATGCTGTATATACTATGGTTGTGGAAGCCCATGTCTGTATTAAGATGCTAATAAGCACTTTGCTAAGGTGGCACTGGATATTTGGTTCGATATATCTACTTGGTAGGGTTTTCGATGTACGAATCTTCAATCCTGAGACACAAGTCGATCGGGCTTGAGTTCTAAGGATAGAAATCTTATATAGGTAATGCCATGCATCTCGAGGCACTTGACAAACCGTAACAAAACAAATGTAATAACCGTCGATGCATATATTGGTCACTCTGATCACTGATGAGCATTCTACGCACTGTACGTTTTTGGTGCAGCCAGAGAGCAAGAAAACGAGTCGATACGAACCTTTGGAACGTACAAGAGTAGCAAAAAAGTGGCGGCCTTTGATTCTCCGCACTGCAGTGGCGGAGGACCCAAAAAAAAGTTAAAGATTTGACGAACTCGATCGCGTTGATAGTAAAATTAGTACATCTTTCGCTGAAATGATTTGTGCGTTTATATTGAACCAAAGTCAACAAACAACAATGGAAAATGGTTCGGCTTTCTGAGTTGGGACTGTGCAATTGCCTTGTTCGCTTTATATCGATTACACTCGAAACCGTTCTATCCGATCAAAGTTTATCTACAAATTAGTCAAGTAATACCGTTTCGGCCACCCAATCCGTAAAAAACGAAAAGGGCGTCAGCTGTGTGTGTTGCGTCGCGCCGGACAACAAATTACTAACAAAGATAAGCACTTGACAGTAGTTGTAAACTGTAGATTTTCAAATTTGAAACTTGCTGAAAAATGTTCTTACTGCAAACATTGGGAATTTCCTATAGTTGTCAAGAAAAGCCTGCTTTTTCCTTAGCTTTTCATATTGTCCCAGGCATTTGCCGAATAGGTGGCGGATGTTTGTATGATTAGCTAACATCAGACCACTAACCTGTAGCACAACATCACTTGATACAACATTATCCATTTTTTCAAATAAATAAAAGACTGAAATCCCACCAAAGATGGAGGGAAGGTAGGAGGAAGAGATCATTTTACCCTGTGGGTTGTTTGAACATATGGGGATTTTCTTGATAGGGCAACCTGTTGCAGTTGAAATGCTTACAAATTTTAATGCCAGACAATCGAACAAAGACCTGAATGGTTACAAAAAGAAAGGATAACCTGAATGCTTGCAGGTGCCCAGTCTATAAAGTTAACAAGCTTCCTTTCACGTATCCTTTGCAGGCTCTCATGAACCTAAATACATGGCAAGACCAAATAAAATAAGACAACAAACAAATAATTTCATGGTACAAAAAAAAAGAAAAATATTAAACAGTATCTTACTCCAACTAAAAGTTATTGACTGACAAATAACATGCCACCATGCTAGTATTTACAAAAATCCATTTACAGATTTGTAGTAAAAGTTCATGTTGTTTCAGCCTAGCATGCCATATAGGAGTGTATAAGGAGAAAGGTGGATACAAATGTGCTTTGTTTGATGTATCAAGGAAACAACACAGCTTAAACTTTCATATCTCCAGTAATTTCCTGTACACTACTATGTTTTATTGTGGATTCTTATTCTAGAATTTTAGACGACCATTCCATGTATGTAACTTTTAAGTCATTACACTTCAGCATTTGGCAAAGCTTATTCCATGGTGCCATCATTTGATTTGACCAATATATATCCACATTGGGGGGGGGGGGGTCATCTGACAAAACTGTACCTGTGTAGGGTCCACCTCCCCTTGAATGATGTTAAATATGGAGATATATTTAGCCTGGCTGGCTTCTTTTGTTCGAGCATATGATGACACCATTACATTCTTTGTCTGCAATATTTCATAATAAAGGATTCAAACTTCATGAAGACTTAAGAGTTAACCACCCTTCCTATAGAGACAGGTAATACCTGCAGAAGTCTTCTCATAACATCCAATACTGTTGTTTTGCGTATCATGTTAACCTGCCACATAGAAGATCCAATATATTATGAACTGAACAGTTCAGCGCCCAAAACAAACAACAATTTAACTACTTTCCCTAATTCTTCTGTCGAAGTGTCCCAAATTGCAGTCAATGAACAAGCACAAGTAACTAAAGATTCCACAAAGAATACAACGATATAAAAAATGCTACATGAACCAATGTAACAACTGGGAAAGAGAACATTAAGTCACCTGGCGCTCAACAGTCAGTGGAGTATAGCCTGTCATCAAAAAATGACACCTTGGAGTGGGGATCAGGGAGGCAAGAAGGCCAACCAGATCATTGTTCATATATCCAGGATACCACAATGTAGTTGTGCTTGCAGACATAACTGTGGAGACCAAAGAGTTTGTTTGTGCAAATGTAGGATTTGATAAATGAAGACGCTCGACCGCAATCCTATTAAGAGCCGTATTGTCAAGAACCACCACACAGTCAGCATTCAGTGTCAGATGCTTCAGAGTTAAAAGTGAGTTGTAAGGTTGGACGACAACATCACTTGTTTCCATCTGATTTTGGGAAAACACTATATGTCTGCACAAGCTTTTTACTGTATCGATCATTCAGTGTCTCCAACAGATAAGAACCCATACCTAAATGAACATGGGAAACACGACAATTAGACAAATGGTAGGAGAAAATTTCTTTTAGTGTTTTATAATAACAAAGCAATATCCAATGTACAGTGAATCAGATGGTAGTCACCATGAAATTAAAGCTAGATAGTCAACCTGAACCAGTTCCACCAGCAATAGAATGACAAAGGACAAAACCCTCAAGGCTATCACTTCCATCTGCTTCTCTATCAACCATGTCCATGATATCATCAACAACTTGTTCACCCTATGAGAATATGAAAAGTAATTTGAACATGTATTCCTAAAACAAGAAAATAAGCATTCCGCCAAGTGAAAAAAGAAGAAAGTCTACAAAGTCTGCAAGATTGGTTGATCCAGTGGAAACATTAGGTCCAAGCAGAGATATATAGAGAAACTCTACCTGATGATACCCACTGGCCCAGTTGTTCCCGGCACCACCACCATGCTCAGCGACAAATATGTTCTCGTGGTTGTACAAGTTCCTGTAGTCGCTGTTCTGGATTCCATTGATCACTCTCGGCTCTAGGTCAATAAGCAGAGACCTGGGTATGAAGTGCTGATCATCAGCCTGGTAAAAGAAGACGTCCTTCCTGTCACCCCCCTGCAGGTAACTAATTAGAGCTTGCTCTCATCGATGCTGGCGAGAAGGGTTTCTTTCCTTGCTTCCTAAGAATAACCAGCATGGTGTTTCTGTTGGATGTGAGCTGGGGCTGATGCTTAGTTTGAGGTCAAGATCACTCTCTACAGTGGCGCTCCAGCTTTCATCTTCAACTAATTTATGGTTCTCCCCGTGAAACCTTTCTTTGGCTACTGAGTTTTCTTCACCGAAGAGGCTGAGGCAGTTCACTGGCTTGCATTCATGGAGACTCAAATCTTCATGTACTTGCTGCGGAACTGGGTATTGTGCATTACCAAGGAGAGCAGATTGGTTTGTCCCTGAGGTAGAAGGACTGCACTTGAGGTTCGACCTTGATCCCTGCACCACTTCATGAGTTCCTTCTGCTCTCGGTTGATACCTGTGGCTATCGCATTTAGCCATCAATGTTTTTTGTACATGGTACAAACGATGCAGCTCATGCACCTGATGCAAAGAAGCAGTTTCAGATGTAAAAGTTCTTGTTGCATGGATGACAAGACAACTTAGGTCTGACTAACAACTGGTCGTCAACTTACTACAGAACTGGAGCAGTCTGTTAACTTCTCGTCGTCTATGTGTGCAAATATACCTCACAAATTATGGTGCTGCTTGCTACGTACCTGCTGCCTGAAGACCTTATCATGCTCCACGATTATTCTCCGAATAGAGTCCTTGCTGTCCTGTTTGCACTGCTCGTCCATTGGGTCTTCTCAGGTGCATAAAAGCTCTTGCTCACCAGCTTCCAGCAACAATTCGGTTGTTTTCTGGGTATTACCTCTACCTTCTATATATCTCGTGACAGTTATCCCCTTTGTCTCTAATAGAGTGGAGAGGATTCTGTGAACACGAAGCAAATCAACAGCCATACCTGAAACATCCAGTCTGAAAGGTCAGTAACTTGTTTACGGTTGTAGCTTGAGTCGATCACAAGCGAATGATGGGTTCTGATGAGCTAACAGCGAACCAAGAACCAAACAAAGAGAAACCAAAGATCTACTCACCTGCATCCCTGGTTATCATGGTCCAGCTGCTGCTTATCTCGCATTTTCCCTCTTTGGTTACAGATCATATCGTCAGCATTCGGCTCAACAACGCGCCCACGGGTGACGGTAGGTACGCGCGGCACGTGGTTTGCGTCGCGGCGTGGTTTGCGGAGGCGGGCGAATTGCGGCGGCGTTGGCGGTGTTGGCTGCGTAGCGTGGCGGGATTTGCGGGCGGGCAGGCGGAGGCGGGGGCGATCTACAGTACTAACTTAATAGATAGTAAAGCCAGTTTGACAGAGAACTTTTGTCACATGGTACTGTTGTTTTGGTCTATAGATGCCTTGACGTTGCAGTATGATTTGACCTACTTTAGCATAAAAAAGCCAATAAACATCCCATTTAGTTTGGATATCCATCCAAAACCGCATGTACCGTTGAGGCATGGTGTTATCTGAACTTTTTGGAGGAATGTGTCTGTTCCTTAGGAATAGCCAATGGGGGTCTCTACGCAGAACAACTCCATGAAAGACTGATTGATTCCGCAGCTTAAACCAAATGGCAGCACACGCCATGGAATGGTTTTGTGATGCAAACCAAACACGTTGTGAGCGACCAGAGCTTGCTCATGCAACTTGCAGTAGATAAGTGGATTGAACATCTGCTGATCTGCACACTGCACCCTAAATCATTTAATACCAAGACTGCATGTGTGAATCTACGAGTGGGTTTTAGGAGCATCCTAGATCTACGAGTGGGTTTTAGGGGCATCCTAGATCTACGAGTGGGTTTTAAGCGCATTCTAAATCTGACAAAACCTGAGGTGATACATCAGTGGTACTGAAGCGATCGTGATACATCGTGCAAAACTGCAAATAACCATTTTTGGATCCGGTCCCGCGGCTCCGTGGCAACGAATTCAAGACAGAGGGCTGATGTTTCCCTATCCCCTGCTTGACAGATTGAGCACAGATGTTTACCTGTCACCTCGAGTCCTCGACGCACCAGCCTGCGCCCACACCCCCGTTGGCAGAGGCGGGTTGAGCAAAAACAAGGAGACCGCACAAGGCAGCACAGGGTGGGCGGGCGGGCGGTCGCGAAACAAATCAACGACGTAGCCGGCGGATTGCCGTGAAGCGCGGCGCCAACGTCGCTTGCGAGCCGCTAAAACCCTAAGCGCCAGCGGCCACAGACCGATCGAGCGGGCACCAGGCAGGCAGCAACCGCGAACAGCAGCGCAGATCGAGGGCGGGTGGGGAAGGGGCAGGCGGACCTAAGAATTCGGTGAGGCGGGGCCGCTTCATGGGCTGCTGCTGCCCCCCGACGGGGGCCATCTGCGGTTTCCCTCGTGCTTGCGACGACGGATTGAGCTCGGGGCCGCGCACGGGGGATTGAGCTCGAGGCTTTCGGTTCGTGGCGGAGTATGCGGCGGTCGCGGCGCGACGGACGGATTGCGGCGGGGGCTCGGGATTGTTGGGGGACGCGGCGAATGGATTGCGATGGTCGCGGCGCGATTCACAAAAGGATTTGCGGGCTTGAGGATCACGACGGCGAGCGGTAGGACGGGCGGTTGCGGCGGCGAGTATTCCGGAGGTCGGGCGAGCGGAGGCGGGGGCGGGGTTGACGGGCGGTTTGCGGCGCGAGGATTCCGGAGGTCGGGCGGGCGTAGGCGGGGGCAGTCTACACTAAGCGCTTAATAGTTAGTAGAGATAATATTCAACGTATATAAATTATTATGCACTATTTTCAAGTTTATAAGATGACAAATATAAAATATAGCAAAAACACATACTTGTTATTCGATTTCATTAAAAATATCTTCTAACATTTTATGATACAAATTATCGCTTATACCATTAAGATCAATCTTATCCAACAACTTCTTTTAGATACATATAATTGTCAAACCATTTAACCTCTCTTAAGTCATCGTTGACCTTAAATAGTTCAAAAAATATTTCAATTTTAAAAATCTTCTCTCCATCGATGCAACCATCATGTGTATAGTAAATAATAATCTCTCTGTGTCAAAATAGAATTTATTTTGCTTTTCTAGTTGATTCATCATCATCTAGTTCAATATAAACATAAAAATCAAGAGTTAAAACAAATACTATTTAACGAAGTGAATATTAGATAAATAATTGAGACATTAGTTTAACAATCTAAACGAAACTGATCGATAGTACATCGCTCTTGCGTATTTATGTCTAGGTTAGATATGCTTAGCGGGAAAAAATGGTAACGTACATTGGCCAGAGGGGCCCTCTGTTTTTGGGGGGCCGATGCGGTCGCACCCGCCGCACCCCCTCAGGGCCGGTCGTGCTCATCCTTGCGCTAGTAATGTTATTTTATGATAAACAGGTGAGCAAGTACAAATTTACCGTGGATAGCATGTTTGTGTATTCTAGTATTAACCTCAATACATATAAGTTGAGATGAATTATGGTGCAAGGTGAAGCTAGACTTCAGTTTCACTGGTGTCGGTAACGTTTCTAGTCGATGTCATCAATATTATAAACAATCTTTAAACTATATTTTACACTGTTTTTTTCCGGAAAACCATCATCAGTGCCAATTGACACCAATGCCAAAGTGTGGCTTCGCCCCTGGCTAGCAGTGCAAGTTAGGCCCTATTTCAATTTCACGGGATAAACTTTACCTTCCTGCTAAAGTTTAGCCATATAAATTTGTCGGAGAGGAAATCTCCGACCGGGTGGCGGAATGCACCCGCCCTAAATCCTAAGACGAGGAGGGGACCTAAGCGTTTTGCCTGTTTGAAAGGGAAATGTGCCTTTGGGCCATTTCCAGAGTGTTTTGGTGATTAAGTGCCCAACATATTTTCTCTAAGTGCTAATTTGTGCCAAAGAGTGAAGAAGTGCAAATCATATTACAAGGTACGTTTCTAGACTTAGTACAATGATTTGAGTACTAATGTATTGTGTCTAAGTGTTAGAAACAGGAGAAATTGGTTTGGAATGGAGTTGGTTGTGTACAACCAAATGCAGCTTGGTCTGGGAGCACCGGATTGTCCGGTGGTGCACCGAACAGTGTCCGGTGCGCCAGGCCAGCCTCCGGTGAACAGGCCACTCTCGGGACTTGACGGCGGCGTACGACTATAATTGACCGGACTGTCCGGTGGTGCACCGGACTGTCCGGTGAGTCGTCCGCGGCGAAGTCGTTGCTCTCGGGAAACGTTCAATGGCGTACGCCTAAAATTCACCGGACTGTCCAGTGAGGCACCGGACTCTCCGGTGAACCAACAGTCGTCTGCGCCAACGGTCGGCCGCGCAATCCGCGTGCGACGCGTGGGCGCGCCAACGGTCGGCAGGGGCACCGGACTGTCCGGTGTGCACCAGACAGTGTCCGGTGCACCAACTGTCGCAAATCTGTAACGGTCGGATGCGCCAGAAAAGGAAGGATATCGCGTACCGGACAGCTACAGGGACTGTCCGGTGGCGCACCAGACTATCCGGTACGCCACCCGACAGAAGGCAAGATTTGTCTTTCAAAGTTGCCTCCAACGACTCCTAGTTGCCTTGGGGCTATAAAAGGGACCCCTAGGCGCATGGAGGAGTTACCCAAGCATACTTTGAGCATTCTAAGAATCCCACACTCCATCTCCGCGCAATTGATTGACTTTGTTAGTGATTTGAGCTCCGTTCTAGTGGTGAACTTGTTGCGCTTCATTTGAGCTCAAGTCTTGGCTTGTATGTGTGCGTATTGCTGCGGATTTGCGTGTGTTGCTTCCCTCCCTTACTCTAGTGCTTTCACTTTGATCTTTGTTGTAAGGGCGAGAGACTCCAAGTTGTGGAGATTCCTCGTGAACGGGAAAAGAGATAAGCAAAGAAGAACACCGTGGTATTCAAGTTGATCATTGGATCACTTGAAAGGGGTTGAGTGCAACCCTCGTCCATTGGGACGCCACAACGTGGAGGTAGGCAAGTGTTATAGTTGTCGAACCACGGGATAAACTCGCGTGTCTTTTGTGATGGTTTTTCTGTGATACTTGTGTGATCGCAAGAGCTCGCTATTTAGCCATACTAACACTTAACAAAGTTTTGTGGCTATTAGTTGTTGAATTTTACAGGATCACCTATTCACCCCCCCTCTCTAGGTGCTCTCAATTGGTATCAGAGCCGTTCTCTTCACGAAAAGGACTAATCGCCCAAAGAGATGGATCCTAAGGGAAAGGGGATGGTGGTTAATGATAAGGAGAAGGAGTCCATTTTCAACGAGCCGAGGGACGACAAGCCCACTGACTCTGGCTCGAGTCATAAGAAGAAGGACTGGAAGAAGAGGCGCATTAAGAAGATCGTCTACTACGACAGCGACGAGTCCTCTTCTTCGCAAAGAGACGACGACTATGACGAGAAAAAGAAACCGGTTAACTCAAACTTTTCTTTTGATTATTCTCGTATTCTGTATAATTCCAATGCCCATTTGCTTTCTGTTCCTCTCGGTAAACCTCCACACTTTGATGGAGAGGACTACGCTTTTTGGAGTCACAAAATGCGTAGTCACCTTTTCTCTCTCCATCCTAGTATTTGGGAGGTAGTTGAGAATGGAATGCAATTTGATAGTACGGACAACCCTGCTTTTATTAACGAACAAATTCACAAAAATGCACAAGCTACCACTGTTTTGTTAGCATCGTTGTGCAGGGATGAATACAACAAGGTGAGCAGCTTGGACAATGCCAAGCAAATATGGGACACCCTCAAGATCTCGCATGAGGGGAACGACACCACCATGATCACCAAAATAGAGTTGGTGGAAGGCGAGCTGGGAAGGTTCGTGATGATCAGGGGGGAGGAGCCGACACAAACTTACAACAGGCTCAAGACCCTGGTCAACAAGATCAGGAGCTATGGAAGCACGAGATGGACGGACCACGACGTCGTCCAACTTATGCTTAGGTCATCTACTATCATTGACCCTTATCTTGTGAACTCAATCCGTCAGAATCCTAGGTACACAAAGATGACGCCCGAGGAAATACTCAGAAAGTTTGTGAGCAGGCGTATGATGATCAAGGAAGCAAGATACGTTGATGAAGCATTGAATGGCCCAATGCCCATCTATGAGCCCCAAACCGTTGCACTCAAGGCAACAAGCAGCAGCAGGGAGGCGCTACCTAGCAAGGTGGCACAAGTTGAAGCTGTCGGGCTAAATGAAGATGAAATGGCCCTCATCATCAAGCGCTTCAAGACGACGCTAAAAGGACGAAAGGAGCATCCCAACAAGTGCAAATCAAAGGGAAAACGCTCCTGTTTTAAATGTGGTAAGACTGGTCATTTCATAGCAAATTGTCCCGATAATGCTAATGACCAGGAACAAGAAAAGAGCGGGAAGAGGGAGAAGAAGAAGGCCTACAAGAAGGCGAAGGACGAGGCGCATCTAGGCAAAGAGTGGGATTCAGATTGCTATTTGTCCGACTCCAATGACGAAGGACTCGCTGCCTCGGCCTTCAACAAGTCATCTCTCTTCCCCAACGAGCGCCACACCTGTCTCATGGCAAAGGAGAAAAGGTAAGGGCTCGAGATACCCCTAAGTATACTACTTCAAGTGATGATGACTCTAGTGATGATGAAGTAGATTACACAAGTTTATTCAAAGGTTTAGATAGAACTAAAGTTGATAAGATCAATGAATTGATTGATGCCTTAAATGAAAAGAATAGATTATTAGAGAAGCAAGAAGATATTTTATATGAAGAGCATGACAAGTTTATTAGTGTGCAAAAATCTCTTGCTTTACAGGTTAAAAGGAGTGAAATGCTTTCTTCTGAATTATTCGCTTGTCATGAAACTGTGTCTAGCTTGAAGAGTATTAATGATGATTTAAATGCTAAGCTAGAAGTAGTTAATAAATCTAGTTCTTGTGTAGAGCACGTTGTGATTTGTAATAGGTGTAAGGATTTCGATGTTGATGCATGTGTTGAGCACCTTACTTCTATTACAAAACTTAATGGTGAAGTGGCAAGTCTTAATGCCCAACTTAAGACTTGCAAAAATGACTTTGATAAATTAAAATTTGCTAGGGATGCCTACACCGTTGGTAGACATCCCTCAATTAAGGATGGACTTGGCTTTCGAAAGGAAGCCAAGAACTTAACAAGTCAAAGGGCTCCCATTTCCAACGAGGAGAAAGGGAAGGCCCCTATGGCTAGTAGTAGTCAAAAGAATCATGCTTTCATGTACCATGATAGAAAATTTTCTAGAAATTCTCATTATAATAGGAGTTATAATGCTTTTGACTCACATGCTATGATTGCTTCATGTTCTAATTTTAATGATAGGCCTAGGAGAAATTTTGTGTCTCATGCTCCTAGGAAAGTGTATAATAAACCTACTACTATCTTTCATGCTTGCAATACTAAGTATGTACTTACATGTAAAAATGAAAAAGTGGTTGCTAGAAAGATGGGGTCCAAATGCAAGGGAGACAAGACTTGCATTTGGGTCCCAAAGACTATTGTAACTAACCTTGTAGGACCCAACAAGAGTTGGGTACCTAAAACCCAAGCCTAATTTGCCTTGCAGGTTTATGCATCCGGGGGCTCAAGCTGGATTATCGACAGCGGATGCACAAACCACATGACGGGGGAGAAGAAGATGTTCACCTCCTACATCAAGAACAAAGATTCCCAAGATTCGATTATCTTTGGAGATGGGAACCAAGGCAAGGTTAAAGGGCTAGGAAAGATAGCTATTTCATCTGAGCATTCCATATCTAATGTGTTTTTAGTTGAATCGCTCGGGTACAACTTGTTGTCCGTTAGTCAACTATGTAATATGGGCTACAATTATTTATTTACCAATGTAGATGTGTCTGTCTTTAGAAGGAGTGATGGTTCACTAGCTTTTAAGGGTGTACTAGAAGGCAAACTCTACTTAGTTGATTTTTCGAAAGAGGAGACCGATCTAGATGCATGCTTATTTGCTAAGACTAGCATGGGCTGGCTGTGGAATCACCGTCTAGCACATGTTGGGATGAAGAACCTTCATAAACTTCTAAAGGGAGAACATGTGTTAGGTCTAACCAATGTGTTTTTCGAAAAAGATAGACCTTGTGCAGCTTGTCAAGCAGGTAAACAGATGGGAAGCGCTCATCACAACAAGAATGTGATGACTACATCAAGACCTCTGGAGCTACTTCACATGGACCTCTTCGGACCCGTCGCCTACCTCAACATCGGGGGAAGTAAGTATGGTCTTGTTGTTGTTGATGATTTTTCCTGCTTCACTTGGGTATTCTTTTTGTAGGATAAATCAGAAACCCAAGGGACCCTTAAGCGCTTTCTAAGGAGAGCTCAAAACGAATTTGAGCTCAAGGTGAAGAAGATAAGAAGCGACAACGGGTCCGAGTTCAAGAACCTACAAGTGGAGGAGTACCTTGAGGAGGAAGGAATCAAGCATGAGTTCTCCGCTCCCTACACACCACAACAAAATGGTGTGGTAGAGAGGAAGAACAGGACGCTCATATACATGGCGAGGACGATGCTTGGAGAATTCAAGACGCCCGAGCGGTTTTGGTCGGAAGCTGTGGTCTACCTTCATCGCCTCCTCATGAAGACCTCGTATGAACTTCTAACCGGTAACAAACCCAACGGTTCATACTTTCGTGTATTTAGGAGTAAATGTTACATCCTAGTGAAGAAAGGTAGAAATTCTAAATTTGCTCCCAAAGCTATAGAAGGTTTTTTGTTAGGTTATGACTCAAATACAAAGGCATATAGAGACTTCAACAAATCATCGGGTTTGGTTGAAGTCTCTAGCGACGTTGTATTTGATGAAACTAGTGGCTCTCCAAGAGAGCAAGTTGATCTTGATGATGTAGATGAAGATGATGTTCCAACGGACGCAATTCGCACCATGGCAATTGGAGATGTGCGACCACAGGAACACCAAGAGCAAGATCAACCTTCTTCCTCAATGATGGTGCATCCCCCGACTCAAGATGATGAACAGGTTCCTCAAGAGGAGGCGTGTGTTCAGGGGGGGAGCACAAGATGACAAAGTTGTAGAGGAAGAAGCACCACAGGCCCCTCCAACTCAAGTCCGAGCAACGATTCAAAGGAATCACCCCGTCGACCAAATTTTGGGTGATATAAGCAAGGGAGTAACAACTCGCTCACGTCTAGCTAATTTTTGTAAGCATTACTCGTTTGTCTCTTCTATTGAGCCTTTCAGGGTAGAAGAGGTCTTGCTAGATCCGGACTGGGTGTTGGCCATGCAGGAAAAGCTCAACAACTTCAAGCGAAATGAAGTTTGGACCCTGGTGCCACGTCCCAAGCAAAACATTGTGGGAACCAAGTGGGTGTTCCGCAACAAACAGGACGAGCACGGGGTGGTGACAAGGAACAAGGCTCGACTTGTGGCAAAAGGTTATGCCCAAGTCGCAGGTTTGGACTTTGAGGAAACTTTTGCTCATGTGGCTAGGCTAGAGTGTATTCGCATTTTGTTAGCCTATGTTGCTCACCATTCTTTCAGGTTGTTCCAAATGGATGTGAAGAGCGCTTTCCTCAACGGGCCAATCAAGGAGGAGGTGTACGTAGAGCAACCCCCTGGCTTTGAGGATGAACGGTACCCCGACCACGTGTGTATGCTCTCTAAGGCACTCTATGGACTTAAGCAAGCTCTAAGAGCATGGTATGAATGCCCTAGAGATTTCCTAATTGCAAATGCTTTCAAGGTTGGAAAAGCCGATCCAACTCTTTTCACTAAGACTTGTGATGGTGACCTATTTGTGTGCCAAATTTATGTCGATGACATAATATTTGGTTCTACTAACCAAAAGTCTTGTGAGGAGTTTAGCAGGGTGATGACTCAGAAATTTGAGATGTCGATGATGGGCGAGTTGAACTACTTCCTTGGGTTCCAAGTGAAGCAACTCAAGGACGACACCTTCATCTCCCAAACGAAGTACACATAAGACTTGCTCAAGCGGTTCGGAATGAAGGATGCCAAGCCCGCAAAGACACCAATGGGAGCTGACGGACATGTCGACCTCAACAAAGGAGGTAAGTCCATTGATCAAAAGGCATATCGGTCTATGATAGGTTCCTTGCTTTACTTATGTGCTAGTAGACCGGATATTATGCTTAGCGTTTGCATGTGTGCTAGATATAAATCCGACCCGAGGGAATGTCACCTTGTGGCTGTTAAGTGGGTTCTTAGATATTTAGTTGCTACGCCTTGCATCGGGATCTGATATCCAAAGGGGTCTACCTTTTACTTGATTGGATATTCAGACTCCGATTATGCCGGGTGCAAGGTTGATAGGAAGAGTACATTAGGGATGTGCCAATTCCTAGGAAGGTCCTTGGTGTCATGGAGTTCAAAGAATCAAACTTTCATTGCCCTATCCACTGCTGAGGCCGAGTATGTTGCCGCAGGACAGTGTTACGCGCAACTACTTTGGATGAGGCAAACCCTCCGGGACTTTGGCTACAATCTGAGCAAAGTCCCACTCCTATGTGACAATGAGAGTGCAATCCGCATGGCGGATAATCCTGTTGAACACTGCCGCACTAAGCACATAGACATCCGGCATCACTTCCTGAGAGACCACCGACAAAAGGGGGATATCGAGGTGTACCATATTAACACCGAGAACCAGCTAGCCGATATCTTCATCAAGCCTTTAGATGAGAAAAGGTTTTGCAGGTTGCGTAGTGAACTAAATGTCTTAGATTCGCATAACTTGGATTGATCTATAGCATACATGTGTTTTATGCCTTTGATCATTTATGCATTCAATCTATTTTTGTTCATTTGTGGTGCTCAAGTTGTAAACATGATCCCTGGACCTCACAAGTCCATGTGCAAGTGATGCACTTATTTAGGGGGAGGCATGCTACAACTTGACACTTTGAGACTAACCTTTGTATTTGAGTACTTGATTTAGTCTCAAAAGTGGATTGAAAGGGAAAGGTGAACTTGGACCATACAAAGACTTTCACTGCACTCCGGTAATAACTCCAAGTTCATATCTATGCTCTTATTGCCTTTTTGCTCGTAATTGACAATTTTGTTGAGGCAATGGGGTTAAAGGGCCACGAATGATCCTGTTTTGGTGCTTAATGCCAAAGGGGAGAAATTAAAGGCCAAAGCAAATGGATCAGCTACCACTTGAGATATTTGAAAATAGTAGAGTTAGCACTTTTGATTTGTCAAAATACTCTTATTTGCAAAATTTGGTCTCTTGTGGGGAGAATGTTTGATTATGGGAAAAAGGGGGAGTTTTTAGATCTTGATCAATTTTTCTCTTGGAATACCTCTCTTTATGCCTAAACAAGTGTGTTTGACTTAGAGATAGGAAAATGAGTTTGATTAAAAAAACAAACCAAGTGGTGGCAAAGAATGATCCAAATATGCCAAATTTGAATCGAAAACAATTCTTGTTCTCAATTGCATTGATGTTGCACTTATTTTAGTTGCCTTTTGATGTGTTGGCAATAATCACCAAAAAGGGGGAGATTGAAAGGGAAATGTGCCCTTGGGCCATTTCCAAAGTGTTTTGGTGATTAAGTGCCCAACATATTTTCTCTAAGTGCTAATTTGTGCCAAAGAGTGAAGAAGTGCAAATCATATTTCAAGGTACATTTCTAGACTTAGTACATTGATTTGAGTACTAATGTATTGTGTCTAAGTGTTAGAAATAGGAGAAATTGGTTTGGAATGGAGTTGGCTGTGTACAGCCAAATGCAGCTCGGTCTGGGAGCACCGGACTGTCCGGTGCTGCATCGGACAGTGTCCGGTGCGCCAGGCCAGCCTCCGGTGAACAGGCCACTCTCGGGACTTGACGATGGTGTACGACTATAATTCACTGGACTATCCGGTGGGGCACCAGACTATTCGGTGAGTCGTCCGCGGCGAAGTCGTTGCTCTCAGGAAACGTTCAATGGCGTACGGCTAAAATTCACCGGACTGTCCGGTGAGGCACTGGACTGTCCGGTGAACCAACGGTCATCTGCGCCAACGGTCGGCCGCGCAATCCGCGCGCGACGCGTGGGCGCGCCAACGGTCGGCAGGGGGCACCGGACTGTCCGGTGTGCACCGGACAGTGTCCGGTACGCCAATTGCCGCAAATCTGTAATGGTCGGATGCGCCAGAAAAGGAAGGAGATCGCGCACCGGACAGCTACAGGGACTGTCCGGTGGCGCACCGGACTGTCCAGTGCGCCACCCGACAGAAGGCAAGATTTGCCTTCCAAAGTTGCCTCCAACGGCTCCTAGCTGCCTTGGGGCTATAAAAGGGACCCCTAGGCGCATGGAGGAGTTACCCAAGCATACTTTGAGCATTCTAAGACTCCCACACTCCGTCTCCGCGCACTTGATTGACTTTGTTAGTGATTTGAGCTCCGTTCTAGTGGTGAACTTGTTGCGCTTCATTTGAGCTCAAGTCCTGGCTTGTGTGTGTGCGTATTGCTGTGGATTTGTGTGTGTTGCTTCCCTCCCTTACTCTAATGCTTTCACTTTGATCTTTGTTGTAAGGGCGAGAGACTCCAAGTTGTGGAGATTCCTCGCGAATAGGAAAAGAGATAAGCAAAGAAGAACACCGTGGTATTCAAGTTAATCATTGGATCACTTGAAAGGGGTTGAGTGCAACCCTCGTCCATTGGGACGCCATAACGTGGAGGTAGGCAAGTGTTATACTTGCCGAACCACGAGATAAACTCGCGTGTCTTTTGTGATTGTTTTTCTGTGATACTTGTGTGATCGCAAGAGCTCGCTATTTAGCCATACTAACACTTAACAAAGTTTTGTGGCTATTAGTTGTTGAATTTTACAGGATCACCTATTCACCCCCCTCTAGGTGCTCTCACTGTTGCTAGATGATGGATGAACACACGAAATAACACACGGATTTAGAGTGGTTCGAGCCGTCCGAGCGTAATACCCTACTCCACTGTGTGTTGTATTGCTCGAGAGCTTGGAGAACTTCCCGAGGGTCTAAGTGAGTCTGAGTGAGAATGCCTTGTAACGTTGCGTGCTTCCCCTTTTATAGCTCAAGGGGGCACGTACAAGGGTACTTAGCCCCGACATGTGGGCCCAGGAACATAACGGATGTAATACTTGGAGCAACTAATGCTAGTCGCCAGTGCAATATTCCTGTGTCCTGGTATCCATGGTCTGCGTAGCATTGGCGTGCAGTGAAAGCTTTCCTGGCAACGTACGAGTGATGATGAGTATAGTGCATGCGGCAGCATGGGCGTGCCGCCTGCCAATGGAATAGACAGGCATGCCGCCTGCCAGCGGAATAGATAGGTCTCATTAAATGCTGAGGCGGCACGCTGCTTGCCAGTGGAATAGACAGGTCATCGCCTGACAGCAGAGTGGGCAGGCCTCATTAAATGCCGAGGCGGCACATCGCTTGTCAGGCGGCACGCCTTATCCGCAATAAATGCAGAGGCCGCGCAACCCGGAGGCCTTACATCAGGCTCCGCCCGCTGGCTTATGTCACGCGCAGTAGGCCACGTGGCATCATTGGGTCTCCGCCTAGGCGGGGAGCAGTAGCGTATGCGGACAGGTCCGCATTAGGCTGGTCCTGGACACGTGTCAACACTGAACCCCTGCCTGACCTTGTGCAAGGCCTAGGTATTCTCTGTCCCAGAGTCCCGGGACCCGGCTGCGGGCGGCCCGGACCTCACACAGAGGGATCCGAGACCCGTCCCAGGGGTCCAGGTCGTGCCCGTGGGGGTCCTGGTCCTTTCCCGGTGGTCCGGTCTACATGTACAGGGGTCCAACACTTTCCCATGGGGGTCCAGACCCTCTGTTGACATCTTGGAGTATATCGTCTTCTCTGGCCACATGGCGACCCCGGAGCCATCCACGTGGTGGGGTCGGGTGCTGTTCACCACGCGACTAGAGATAGCCGCGTGGGCACCATGTCTTCATGCTGTAATAAGGGGTACCCCTGTTTCAGGGTACCGACAGTGGTCCCCGGGCCCACCTCAGGGGAGGATGCGAGCCTGCAGGTGGGGCCAAAACTTGTACCTCGCGTCAGCATGGCATGACCGGCGACTGGGGCGCCACCTCAGCGCGTGCTGCATTAACTCGGCGCACAAGCGCTATCACTCTGCCATCGGTCACATCAACTGTCGTGTCTGTCCCCGCGGCTGACTGATGCGTGGCCCCCACGCATGGCGGTTTCGTCGGGCTACGTGCGGGGCGCCTCATTGCCGCCGCCTAGGTTAAAAATATTCCCCTGCAGCGGCCCTGAGGCAGCGCACGATCGTGCGCGGCGGTTCGTCTTTTTTGCACTCGGAGACCGGCACACCAGCTGCATGACTTGTGGGCCCGGGCCCCCATGTCAGTGACTAGGTCGCTTGGGTGCTAGGTGCGCGTCGGACGGAATTTCCTGGGGCACGAGCGGGGGAGTCTTCCTTGAAAAGGGATTCTCCCTGCGTGCAGCAGTTACGCTTTCGCATTCTCTCCAGTTGTTGCACCCTTTCGCCTCTGAGCCCTCTGCGCCCCTTTGCATTTGCGCTCTTCAGGTTTCCGCCGCCGCAGTCGCCATGGTGAAAGGGAAATAGGGTCAAACCTTTTCCTAAATGAATTTTGGTGGTTGAATTGCCCAACACAAATAATTGGACTAACTAGTTTGCTCTAAATTATATGTTCTACAGGTGCCAAAGGTTCAACACAAACCAATACAAAGTCAAAGAAAGGGTTCAAATAAAAAGAACAAAAGACAACCGAAGTGCACCCTGGTCTGGCACACCGTAGTGTCCGGTGCACCACCGGACAGTGTCTGGTGCACCAGGGTGGAACGACTCTGAACTGCTCGGCTTCGGGAATTTGGGGAGCCACTCCGCTATAATTCACCGGACTGTCCGGTGTAACACCAGACTGTACGGTGTGCCAGCGGAGCAACGACTATCTGCGCCAACGGTCGACTGCAAAAGGCTACAGTGAACGTGAACAGTGCGTGCCTACGCGCGTAGAAGTCAGAGCAGCGCTAGAAGGCGCACCGGATAGTGAACAGTGACTGTCCAGTGCACCACCGGACTGTCCGGTGGCCCCACTTGTCAGGGCTCCAACGGTCGAACACCAACGGTTGGGTGATGTGGCTGGCGCACCGGACAGTGTGCGGTGGTGCACCGGACTGTCCGATGCGCCATACGACAGCAGCCATCCCCAACGACCACTTTGGTGGTTGGGGCTATAAATACCCCCAACCACCACTCATTCAAGGCATCCAAGTTTTCAGCCATTGCATTAAATACAAGAGCTCTAGACTTCACTCCAAGACACAAACAAGAGATCAAATCCTCTCCCAAGTCCAAAGATCATTCCAATCAAATGGTGACTAGTGAGAGAGTGATAATTGTGTTCATTTGAGTTCTTGCGCTTGGATTGCTTTTCTTCTTCTTTCTTTCTTGTTCCCAACTCAATTGTAATCAAGGCAAGAGACACCAATTGTGTGGTGGTCCTTGTGGGGACTTAGTGTCTCGATTGATTGAGAAGAGAAGCTCACTTGGTCTAGGTGACCGTTTGAGAGAGGGAAAGGGTTGAAAGAGACCCGGTCTTTATGACCACATCAACGGGGAGTAGGTTTGCAAGAACCGAACCTCGGTAAAACAAATCACCGCGTCTCACTCTTCATTTGCTTGTGATTTGTTTTCGCCCTCTCTTTCAGATTCGATTATATTTCTAACGCTAACCTGACTTGTAGTTGTGCTTAAGTTTATAATTTTCATATTCCGCCTATTCACCCCCTCTAGGCGACTTTTAATTGGTATCAGAGCTTGATACTTCATTAGAGCCTAACCACTCGAAGTGATGTTGGGAGAACACGCCAAGAAGGAGATGGTGACCGGCGAGAAGCCCACCACAAGCCACGGGAAGGCTCCATCAGGAGAGTCCCGCAACAAGAAGAAGGAGGAATCACCTCCTCATAAGTAACATCGGAGTGGCAACAAGAAAAAGAAGATGAAGAAGGTGGTCTACTACGAGACCGATTCTTCGTCGCCATCCACCTCTGGCTCCGACGCGCCGTCCGTCACTTCTAAGCGCCATGAGCGCAAGAAGTTTAGTAAGACCCCCCTATGCTATCCTCGCATTTCAAAACACACTCCTTTACTTTCCATCCCATTAGGCAAACCACCCGTTTTTGATGGTGAAGGTTATAATATGTGGAGTGATAAAATGAGTCACCATCTAACCTCACTCGACACTAGCATTTGGGATGTTGTTGAGTTTGGAGTACAGGTACCATCCATAGGGGATGAAGAATATGATTCGGACGAGGTTGCCTAAATCCGGCACTTCAACTCCCAAGCTACCACTATACTCCTCGCCTCTCTAAGTCGAGAGGAGTATAACAAGGTGCAAGGGTTGAAGAGCGCCAAGAAAATTTGGGACGTGCTCAAGACCGCGCACGAAGGAGACGAGGTGACCAAGATCACCAAGAGGGAAACGATCGAAGGGGAGCTCGGTCGTTTTATGCTCAACCAAGGAGAAGACCCGCAAGCCATGTACAACCGGCTAAAGACCTTGGTAAATCAAGTGCGCAACCTCGGGAGCACTAAATGGGATGACCATGAAATGGTCAAGGTTATTCTTAGATCACTTGTTTTTCTTAACCCTACTCAAGTTCAATTAATTCGTGGTGATCCAAGATATAAACTAATGTCTCCCGAGGAAGTGATAGGAAAATTTGTGAGCTTTGAATTGATGATCAAAGGCTCCAAGAAAATCATCGAGCAAGGCGCCTCCTCCACACCCGAGGCACAACCCGTCGCATTCAAAGCGGTGGAGGAGAAGAAAGAAGAGTCTACATCAAGTAGGCTTCCCATTGACGCCTCCAAGCTCGACAACGAGGAAATGACGCTCATCATCAAGAGCTTCCACCAAATCCTCAAGCAAAGGAGGGGGAAAGACTACAAGCCCCGCTCCAAGAAAGTATGCTACAAGTGTGGTAAGCCCGGTCATTTTATCGCTAAATGTCCTTTATCTAGTGATAGTGACAGGGATAACGACAAGAGGGGGAAGAGGAAGGAGAAGAAGAGATATTACAAGAAGAAGGGCGGCGATGCCCATGTTTGTGAGAGCACCTAGAGGGGGGTGAATAGGTGATCCTGTAAAAACTTGAAACTTAAAGCCACAAACTTGATTAAGTGTTAGAGCAATAAAGCCAAGTGGCTAGAGAGGAGTTCTTCCTAAACACGATAACCACAAAGAATTCAACACAGAGAGGCACAGTGGTTTATCCCGTGGTTCGACCAAGTCCAACGCTTGCCTACTCCACGTTGTGGCGTCCCAATGGACGAGGGTTGCACTCAACCCCTTTCAAGTGGTCCAAAGACCAACTTGAATACCACGGCGTTTCTCTTGGTTTCACTATATCCCGCTTGCGAGGAATCTCCACAACTTGGAGCTTCTCGCCCTTACAATTTGATGATCACAAATAAGCACGGAAGTAAGGATGGGATGAGCAACACACACAAGATTGGATGAGCAACACACACAAGACACAAAATCAGAGCAAAAACACGCACACAAGTCACAATTTGAGCTCGCAACACAACTCAAAGAGTTCTCTACTCAAATGGAGCTCTAGTTGCTATCACAAAGAATCGAATGCGCGGAAATGGAGTCTTGGTGCTTAGAGATGCTCAAAGAATGCTTGGTATACTCCTCCATGCGCCTAGGGGTCCCTTTTATAGCCCCAAGGCAGCTAGGAGCCGTTGGAAGCAATCCAGGAAGGCAAATCTTGCCTTCTGTCGGGTGGCGCACCGGACAGTCCGGTGCACCATTGGACATACCCTGTTCACTGTCCGGTGCAGATTGCTTTCCTAAATTGGCGCAGCCGACCATTGAAGATTTGGAGCTGTTGGCGCACCGGACACTGTCCGGTGCACACCGGACAGTCCGGTGCTCCCATCCGACTGTTGGCTCGGCCACGCATCACGCGCGGATTGCGCGGTCGACCGTTGGCGCGCCCGACCGTTGGCTCAACGGACAGTCCGGTGCCTCACCGGACAGTCCGGTGAATTATAGCCGTACGCTGTTGACTTGGTTCCCAAGAGCAGCGACTTCGCCGCAGACGACTCACCGGACAGTCCGGTGCACCACAGGACAGTCCGGTGATTTATAGCCGTACGCCGCCGTCGAGACCCGAGAGCAGGCAGTTCACCGGGACTGATCCTGGCACACCGGACACTGTCCGGTGCACCCAGACCGAGCAGCCTTTTGGCTGAACACAGCCAACTAATCTCCAAAGTGATTTCTCCTGTTTCTAGCACTTAGACACAACACATTAGTCTTCAAAACAATGGACTAAGACTAGAAACATACCTTTAATCTTGATTTGCACTTCTTGAGTCTTTGGCACAAATATAACTCAAAGCATTTTTGTGTGAAGCACTAAATCACCAAAATCTTATAGAAATGGCCCAAGGGCACATTTCCCTTTCAATCTCCCCCTTTTTGGTGATTTATGCCAACACAACAAAAAGCAACTAAAGAAGTGCAACATCAATGCAAATGAGAACAAAAATTTGTTTTGATTCAAATTTGACATATTTGGATCATTCTTTACCACCACTTGGTTTGTTTTCGCAAATCAAACTCAATTTCCTATCTCTAAGTCAAAGTCACTTGTTGAGGCATAGAGAGAGGTATTCCAAGAGAAATTGATCAAAGATTCAAAAACTCCCCCTTTTTCCCATAATCAACATTCTCCCCACAAGAGACCAACTTTTGACAATTAGAGACAATAAGAGTATTTTGACAAAACAAAAACTCTAGCTCTACTATTTTCAAAATTCTCAAGTGGTTGCTGATCCATTTCTTGCTTTGGCCTTAATTTCTCCCCCTTTGGCATTAAGCACCAAAACGGGATTATTATTGGCCCTTAAACCCTATTGCCTCACCAAAATCTTCAATCAAGAGTAAAATGGCAATAAGAGCACAGAGATGAACTTGGAGTAAGTTACCCTCTCATCGGAGTGCAGTGGAAGTCTTGCATGGTCCAAGTTCACCTTTTCCCTTTCAATCCTCCTTTGAGACTAAATTAAGAAAACTCAAGCACACAGTTAGTCTCAAAGGGTCAAGTTGTAGCATTTCTCCCCCTAAATATGTGCATCATTAACACATGGACTTCTGAGGTCCGGGGGATCCCTTGCACAACTTGAGCACCATAAATAAGCAATAAAATGCATAAAGGAACATGATCAAAGGCATAAAACACATGTATGCTCTATATCAATCCAAGTTACGCGAATCTAAGACATTTAGCTCACTATGCAGCCTGCAAAAGGTCTTCTCATCTAAGGGCTTGGTAAAGATATCGACTAGCTGGTTCTCGGTGCTAACATAAAACACTTCGATATCTCCCTTTTGCTGGTGGTCTCTCAAAAAGTGATGCCGGATGTCTATGTGCTTTGTGCGACTGTGTTCAATAGGATTGTCCACCATGCGGATGGCACTCTCATTGTCACATAGGAGTGGGACTCTGCTCAGATTGTAGCCAAAGTCCCGGAGGGTTTGACTCATCCAAAGTAGTTGCGCGCAACACTGTCCTGCGGCAACGTACTCGGCCTCAGCGGTGGATAGGGCAACGGAAGTTTGTTTCTTAGAACTCCACGACACCAGGGACCTTCCTAGGAATTGGCACGTCCCTGATGTACTCTTCCTATCGACCTTACATCCATAATAATCGGAGTCTGAATATCCAATCAAGTCAAAGGTAGACCCCTTTGGATACTAGATCCCGAAGCAAGGCGTAGCAACTAAATATCTAAGAATTCGCTTAACGGCCACAAGGTGACACTCCCTTGGGTCGGATTGAAATCTAGCACACATGCATATGCTAAGCATAATATCCGGTCTACTAGCACATAAATAAAGTAAAGACCCTATCATAGACCAGTATGCCTTTTGATCAACGGACTTACCTCCATTGTTGAGGTCGACATGCCCGTCGGTTCCCATTGGAGTCTTTGCGGGCTTGGCGTCCTTCATCCCAAACCGCTTGAGCAAGTATTGCGTGTACTTCGTTTGAGAGATGAAGGTGTCGTCCTTGAGTTGCTTCACTTGGAACCCAAGGAAGTAGTTCAACTCACCCATCATCGACATCTCAAATTTTTGAGTCATCACCCTGCTAAACTCTTCACAAAACTTTTGGTTAGTAGAACCAAATATTATGTCATCGACATAAATTTGACACACAAATAGATCACTGTCACAAGTCTTAGTAAAAAGAGTTGGATTGGCTTTCCCGACCTTGAAAGCATTAGCATTTAAAAAGTCTCTAAGGCATTCATACCATGCTCTTGGGGCTTGCTTAAGTCCATAGAGCGCCTTAGAGAGCTTACGTGGTCGGGGTACCGTTCATCTTCAAAGCTAGGGGGTTGCTCCACGTACACCTCCTCCTTGATTGGCCCGTTGATGAAAGCGCTCTTCACGTCCATTTGGAACAACCTGAAAGAATGGTGAGCGGCATAGGCTAATAAAATACGAATCGACTCTAGCCTAGCCACAGGAGCAAATGTCTCATCAAAGTCCAAACCTGTGACTTGGGCATAACCTTTTGCCACAAGTCGAGCCTTGTTCCTTGTCACCACCCCGTGCTCATCCTGTTTGTTGCGGAACACCCACTTGGTTCCCATAACGTTTTGCTTGGGATGCGGCACCAGTGTCCAAACTTCATTTCGCTTGAAGTTGTTGACCTCTTCCTGCATGGCCAACACTCAGTCCAGATCTAGCAAGGCCTCTTCTACCCTGAAAGGCTCAATAGAAGAGACAAAAGAGTAATGCTCACAAAAATTAGCTAATCTAGAGCGAGTAGTTACTCCCTTGCTAATATCACCCAAAATCTGGTCGACGGGATGATTCCTTTGAATCATCGCTCGAACTTGAGTTGGAGGGGCCTATGGTACTTCTTCCTCTTCAACTTGGACATCTTGTGCTCCCCCTTGATCACACGCCTTGTCTTGAGGGACCTGTTCGTCATCTTGAGTTGGGGGGTACACCGTCGTTGAGGAAGAAGGTTGATCTTGCTCTTGGTGTTCCTGTGGTCGCACATCTCCAATCGCCATGGTACGAATTGCGTCTGTTGGAACATCATCTTCATCTACATCATCAAGATCAACTTGCTCTCTCGGAGAGCCATTAGTCTCATCAAATACAACGCCGCTAGAGACTTCAACCAAACCCGATGATTTGTTGAAGACTCTATACTCCTTTGTATTTGAGTCATAACCTAACAAAAACCCTTCTACAGCTTTGGGAGCAAATTTTGAATTTCTACCTTTCTTCACCAGAATGTAGCATTTACTCCCAAAAACTCAAAAATACGAAATGTTGGGTTTGTTACCGGTTGGTAGCTCGTATGACGTCTTCTTGAGGAGGCGATGAAGGTAGACCCGGTTTATGGCGTGGCAAGCCGTCTTCACAGCTTCCAACCAAAACCGCTCGGGCATCTTGAATTCTCCAAGCATCGTCCTCGCCATGTCTATAAGCGTCATGTTCTTCCTCTCTACCACACCGTTTTGCTGTGGTGTGTAGGGAGCAGAGAACTCGTGCTTGATTCCTTCCTCCTCAAGAAACTCCTCCACTTGCAGGTTCTTGAACTCGGACCCGTTGTCGCTTCTAATCTTTTTCACCTTGAGCTCAAACTCGTTTTGAGCTCGCCTTAGAAAGCGCTTGAGGGTCCCTTGGGTTTCTGATTTATCCTGCAAAAAGAATACCCAAGTGAAGCGGGAAAAATCATCAACAATAACAAGACCGTACTTACTTCCCTCGATGCTAAGGTAGGCGACGGGTCCGAAGAGGTCCATATGCAATAGCTCCAGAGGTCTTGATGTAGTCATCACATTTTTGATGTGATGAGCACTTCCCACTTGTTTACCTGCTTGACAAGCTACATAAGGTCTATCTTTTTCGAAAGTTACATTTGTTAGACCTAACACATGCTCTCCCTTTAGAAGCTTGTGAAGGTTCTTCATCCCCACATGTGCTAGACGGTGATGCCACAGCCAGCCCATGCTAGTCTTAGCGATTAAGCATGTATCTAGATCGGCTTCCTCCTTCGAAAATCAACTAAATAGAGTTTGTCGTCTAGTACACCCTTAAAAGCTAATGAACCATCGCTTCTTCTAAAGACAGACACATCTACGTTTGTAAATAAGCAATTGTAACCCATATTACATAATTGACTAACGGACAACAAGTTATATCCGAGCGATTCTACTAAAAACACATTAGAGATGGAATGCTCGGAAGAAATAGCTATTTTTCCTAGTCCTTTAACCTTGCCTTGATTCCCGTCACCGAATATGATTGAGTCTTGGGAATCTTTGTTCTTGACGTGAGAGGTGAACATCTTCTTCTCCCCCGTCATGTGGTTTGTGCATCCGCTGTCGATAATCCAACTTGAGCCCCCGGATGCATAAACCTGCAAGGCAAATTAGGCTTGGGTTTTAGGTACCCAACTCTTGTTGGGTCCTACAAGGTTAGTTACAATAGCCTTAGGGACCCAAATGCAAGTCTTGTCTCCCTTGCATTTGGCTCCCACCTTTTTAGCAATCACCTTTTTATTTTTACATGAAAGAATAAATTTATCATTGCAAGCATGAAAGACAGTGGTAGATCCATTAAACACTTTCCTAGGAGAATGAGACACAGAGTTCCTCCTAGATCTACCATTAAAGTTTGAACTTGAAGCAATCATGGCATGAGAGTCAAATGCATTATAACTCCTATCATAATGAACATTTCTAGAATATTTCCTATCATGATACAAGAAAGCATGATTTTTATGAACACTATTTGCCATAGGGGCCTTCCCTTTCTTCTTGGCGTAGATGGGAGCCTTATGACTTGTTAAGTTCTTAGCTTCCCTTTGAAAGCCAAGCCCATCCTTAATAGAGGGGTGTCTACCACTAGTGTAGGCATCCCTTGCAAATTTTAGTTTATCAAAATCATTTTTGCTAGTCTTAAGTTGGGCATTAAGACTAGCTACTTCATCATTTAATTTAGAAATGGATATTAAATGTTCATTGCAAGCATCAACATTAAAATCCTTACACCTATTGCAAATTACTACATGCTCAATACAAGAACTAGATTTATTTGCAATTTCTAGCTTAGCATTTAAATCATCATTCAAAATTTTCAAACTAGAAATAGATTCATTGCAAATAGACAATTCAGAAGATAGTAATTCATTCCTTTTAATCTCTAAGGCAAGAGACTTTTGAACATTAACGAATTTATCATGTTCCTCATACAAGATGTCCTCTTGCCTTTCTAAAAGTCTATCCTTTCCGTTTAGAGCGTCAATCAATTCATTGATCTTTTCTACTTTTGCTCTATCTAATCCTTTAAACAAACTAGTGTAATCAATTTCATCATCATCACTAGAGTCCTCATCACTAGAAGTAGAGTACTTAGGAGTTTCTCTAGTGATTACCTTCTTTTCCTTTGCCATTAGGCAAGTGTGGCGCTTGTTGGGGAAGAGCGACGATTTGTTGAAGGCGGTGGCGGCGAGTCCCTCGTCGTCGGAGTCGGACGAAGAACAATCCGAGTCCCACTCTTTGCCAAGGTGTGCCTCGCCCTTAGCCTTCTTGTACGCCTTCTTATTTTCCTTCTTCCCGCTTTTCTCTTGTCCCTGGTCACTATCATTATCGGGACAGTTAGCAATAAAGTGACCAGTCTTACCACACTTGAAGCAGGAGCGCTTTCCCTTCGTCTTGTTCTTTTTGGGATGCTCCTTGCGACCCTTTAGCGCCGTCTTGAAGCGCTTTATGATGAGGGCCATTTCTTCCTCATTAAGCCCGGCCGCCTCAACTTGCGCCACCTTGCTAGGTAGCGTCTCCCTGCTACTTGTTGCTTTAAGAGCAACGATTTGAGGCTCGTGAATTGGACCATTCAACGCCTCATCAACATATCTTGCCTCCTTGATCATCATTTGCCCGCTTACAAACTTTCCAAGTATTTCCTCGGGCGACATCTTGGTGTACCTAGGATTCTCACGAATAGAGTTTACAAGATGTGGATCAAGGACAGTGAAAGACCTTAGCATTAGGCGGATGACATCATGGTCCGTCCATCTCGTGCTTCCATAGCTCCTTATTTTGTTGACCATGGTCTTGAGCCTGTTGTACGTTTGGGTTGGCTCCTCCCCCCTAATCATTGCGAACCTTCCTAGTTCGCCCTCCACCAACTCCATCTTGGTAAGCATGGTGACATCATTTCCCTCATGCGAGATCCTGAGGGTGTCCCAAATCTGCTTGGCGTTATCCAAGCCGCTCACCTTATGGTACTCTTCCCTGCACAAGGATGCTAAAAGAACAGTGGTAGCTTGTGCATTTTTGTGAATTTGTTCATTAATAAACATGGGATTATCAGAACTATCAAAATGCTTTCCATTCTCTACTATCTCCCATATACTTGGATGAAGAGAGAACAAGTGACTACGCATTTTGTGACTCCAAAATCCGTAGTCCTCTCCATCAAAGTGTGGAGGTTTACCAAGCGGAATGGAACACAAATGTGCATTTGAATTATGCGGAATACGAGAGTAATCAAAAGAAAAGTTTGAGTTGACCATTTTCTTTTTCTCGTAGTTGTCGTCGTCCTTTTGGGAAGAAGAAGACTTGTCGCTATCGTAGTAGACTATCTTCTTGATGTGCCTCTTCTTCTTCCCGTCCTTCTTCTTGTGACTTGAGCCCGAGTCAGTGGGCTTGTCGTCTTTTGGCTCATTGATGAAGGACTCCTTCTCCTTGTCGTTGATCACCATCCCCTTTCCCTTAGGATCCATCCCTTCGGGCGATTAGTCCCTTTCTTGAAGAGAACGGCTCCGATACCAATTGAGAGCACCTAGAGGGGGGGGGGTGGATAGGTGATCTTATAAAAACTTGAAACTTAAAGCCACAAACTTGATTAAGTGTTAGAGCAATAAAGCCAAGTGGCTAGAGAGGAGTTCTTGCTAAACACGATAACCACAAAGAATTCAACACAAAGAGGCATAGTGGTTTATCATGTGGTTCGGCCAAGTCCAACGCTTGCCTACTCCATGTTGTGGCATCCCAACGGATGAGGGTTGCACTCAACCCCTTTCAAGTGGTCCAAAGACCAACTTGAATACCACGGTGTTTCTCTTGGTTTCACTATATCCCGCTTGCGAGGAATCTCCACAACTTGGAGCTTCTCGCCCTTACAATTTGATGATCACAAATAAGCACGGAAGTAAGGATGGTATGAGCAACACACACAAGATTGGATGAGCAACACACACAAGACACAAAATCAGAGCAAAAACACGCACACAAGTCACAATTTGAGCTCGCAACACAACTCAAAGAGTTCTCTACTCAAATGGAGCTCTAGTTGCTATCACAAAGAATCAAATGCGCGGAAATGGAGTCTTGGTGCTTAGAGATGCTCAAAGAATGCTTGGTATACTCCTCCATGTGCCTAGGGGTCCCTTTTATAGCCCCAAGGCAGCTAGGAGCCGTTGGAAGCAATCCAGGAAGACAAATCTTGCCTTTTGTCGGGTGGTGCACCGGACAGTCCGGTGCACCACCGGACATACCCTGTTCACTATCCGGTGCAGATTGCTTTCCTAAATTGGCGCAGCCAACCATTGAAGATTTGGAGCCGTTGGTGCACCGAACACTGTCTGGTGCACACCGGACAATCCGGTGCCCCCATCCGACCATTGGCTCGGCCACGCGTCACGCGTGGATTGCGCGGCCGACCGTTGGTGCGCCCGACCGTTGGCTTACCGGACAGTCTGGTGAATTATAGTCGTACGCTGTTGACTTGGTTCCCGAGAGCAGCGACTTCGCCACAGACGACTCACCGGACAGTCCGGTGCACCACCGGACAGTCCGGTGATTTATAGCCGTACGCCGCCGTCGAGACCCAAGAGCAGGCAGTTCACCGGGACTGGTCCTCGCACACCAGACACTGTCCGGTGCACCACCGGACAGTCCGGTGCACCCAGACCGAGCAGCCTTTTGGCTGAACATAGCCAACTAATCTCCAAAGTGATTTCTCTTGTTTCTAGCACTTAGACACAACACATTAGTCTTCAAAACAATGGACTAAGACTAGAAACATACCTTTAATCTTGATTTGCACTTCTTGAGTCTTTGGCACAAATATAACTCAAAGCATTTTTGTGTGAAGCACTAAATCACCAAAATCTTATAGAAATGGCCCAAGGGCACATTTCCCTTTCAGTTTGCCGGGAGTGGGACTCCGACGAGAGCTCCACCGACTCCTCCGACGACGAGGACGCCGCCAACATCGCCGTCAACAAAGGACTCCTCTTCCCCAACATCAGCCACAAGTGCCTCATGGCAAAGGACAACAAGAAGAAGAAGGTAAAATCAAGATCCTCCACAAAATATGCAACTTCTAGTGATGAGGACAATTCTAGTGATGATGAGGATAACTTGCTTACTCTTTTTGCCAATCTTAACATGCAACAAAAAGAGAAATTGAATGAATTGATTAGTGCTATTCATGAGAAGGATGAACTCTTGGATAGCCAAGAGGACTTCCTTATTAAGGAAAACAAAAGGCATGTTAAGACTAAAATGCTTATGCTCTAGAAATAGAAAAATGTGAAAAATTAACTAGTGAGCTAAGCACTTGCCATGACACTATTTCTAGCCTTAGAAATGAAAATGTCAAATTAATTGCTAGGGTTGAGAAATCAAATGTTAGTGATGATTCAATTGTTAATCTTAGAAATGATAATGCTAGCTTAATTGCTATGATTGACATGTTAAATGAATCTCTTGCTGGCCTTAAGTTTGAGAATGATAAATTAATTGCTAAGGCTAAGGAATTAGATGTTTGCAATGTTTCTATTTTCAATCTTAGAGATGAGAATGCTATTTTACATGCTAAGATTGTTGAATTAAATGATTGCAAACCCTCTACGTCTATAGTTGATCATGTTTCTATTTGCACTAGATGTAGAGATATTAATGTAGATGCTATACATGATCACCTTGCTATGATTAAACAACAAAATGATCATATAGCTAAATTAGATGATAAAATTGCCGAGCATGAACTAGAAAATGAGAAATTTAAATTTGCTCGTAGTATGCTTTATAGTGGGAGACGCCCTGGCATCAAGGATGGCATTGGCTTCCAACAGGGAGACAATGTCAAGCTTAATGCCCCTCCTAAAAGATTGTCTAATTTTGTTAAGGGCAAGGCTCCCATGCCTCAGGATAACGAGGGCTATATTTTATATCCTGCTGGTTATCCTGAGGATAAGATTAGGAGAATTCATGCTAAGAAGACTCATTCTGTTTCTCACCATGCTTTTATTTATAAGAATGAGGCTTCTAGCTCTAGGCGTTCTACACATGTTAAAATGCCTAAGAAGAAAACTCCTACTGCATCAAATGATCATAACATTTCATTCAAGACTTTTGATGCTTCCTATGTGCTCACTAACAAATCAGGCAAAGTAGTTGCTAAATATGTTGGGGCAAACACAAGGGGTCAAAGACTTGTGTTTGAGTACCTAAGGTGCTTGTTTCTAATGTAAAAGGACCCAAGACCATTTGGGTACCTAAAAACAAGGCCTAAATTTGTTTTGTAGGTTTATGCATCCAGGGGCTCAAGTTGGATCATCGATAGTGGGTGCACAAACCACATGACTGGGGAGAAAAAGATGTTCTCCTCCTATGATAAAAAACCAAGATCCCCAACGAGCTATCACATTCGAGGATGGAAATCAAGGTTTGGTCAAAGGATTGGGTAAAATTGCTATATCACCTGACCATTCTATTTCCAATGTTTTTCTTGTAGATTCTTTAGATTATAACTTGCTTTCAGTTTCGCAATTATGTAAAATGGGTTACAACTGTCTTTTTACAGATGTAGGTGTTACTATCTTTAGAAGAAGTGATGATTCAATAGCGTTTAAGGGAGTGTTAGAGGGTCAGCTATACTTAGTTGATTTTAATAGAGCTGAACTTGACACTTGCTTAATTGCTAAGACTAATATGGGTTGGCTCTGGCATCGCCGACTAGCCCACGTTGGGATGAAGAATCTTCACAAGCTTCTAAAGGGAGAACACATTTTGGGACTAACAAATGTTTATTTTGAGAAAGACAGGATTTGTAGCGCATGTCAGGCAGGGAAGCAAGTTGGTGTTCATCATCCACACAAGAACATCATGACGACCGACAGGCCGCTTGAGCTACTCCACATGGATCTATTCGGTCCGATCGCTTACATAAGCATCGGCGGGAGTAAGTATTGTCTTATAATTGTGGATGATTATTCTCGCTTAACTTGGGTGTTCTTTTTGCAGGAAAAATCACAAACCTAAGAAACCTTAAAGGGATTCTTGAGACAGGCTCAAAATAAGTTCGGCTTAAGGATCAAGAAGATAAGAAGCGACAATGGGACGGAGTTCAAGAACTCACAAATTGAAGGCTTTCTAGAGGAGGAGGGCATCAAGCATGAGTTCTCTTCTCCCTACACGCCACAACAAAATGGTGTAGTGGAGAGGAAGAATAGAACTCTACTTGACATGGCAAGGACCATGCTTGATGATTACAAGACTTCGGATCGGTTTTGGGCCGAGGCGGGCAACACCGCTTGCTACGCCATCAACCGGTTATATCTTCACCGAATCCTCAAGAAGACATCATATGAACTCCTCACCGGTAAAAAGCCTAATGTTTCATATTTTAGAGTCTTTGGTAGCAAATGCTTTATTCTTGTTAAAAGAGGTAGAAAATCTAAATTTGCTCCTAAGGCTATAGAAGGTTTTTTACTTGGTTATGATTCAAACACAAGGGCATATAGAGTTTTTAACAAGTCCACTGGACTAGTTAAAGTTTCTTGTGACATTGTGTTTGATGAGACTAACGGCTCTCAAGTAGAGCAAGTTGATCTTGGTGAGCTAGATGACGAAGAGGCTCCGTGCATCGCGCTAAGGAACATGTCCATTGGGGATGTGTGTCCTAAGGAATCCGAAGAGCCCACACAAGCACAAGATCAACCTTCATCTTCCTCAATGCAAGCATCTCCACGAACCCAAGATGAGGATCAAGCTCAAGAGGATGAAAATGAAGATCAAGAAGATGAGCCACCTCAAGAGGAGGACATTGTTCAAGGGGGAGATGCCAATGATCAAGACAAGGAAGATGATGAGGGTCCAAGACCGCCACATCCAAGAGTCCACCAAGCAATCCAACGAGATCACCCCGTGAACACCATCCTCGACGATATTCATAAGGGGGTAACTACTCGATCTCGTGTTGCTCATTTTTGTGAACATTACTCTTTTGTTTCCTCTATTGAGCCATATAGGGTAGAGGATGCACTAAGGGATTCGGATTGGGTGTTGGCGATGCAAGAGGAGCTCAACAACTTCATGAGGAATGAGGTATGGCATTTAGTTCCACGTCCTAACCAAAATGTTGTAGGAACCAAGTGGGTTTTCCGTAACAAGCAAGATGAGCATGGTGTGGTGATAAGAAACAAAGCACGACTTGTGGCCAAAGGATATTCACAAGTCGAAGGTTTGGATTTCTGTGAAACTTATGCACCCGTAGCTAGGCTTGAACCAATTCGCATATTACTTACCTATGCTAGTTACCATGGCTTCAAGCTTTATCAAATGGACGTGAAGAGTGCCTTCCTCAATGGACCAATCAAGGAAGAGGTCTATGTTGAGCAACCTCCCGGCTTTGAAGATAGTGAGTACCCTAACTATGTTTACAAACTCTCTAAGGCACTTTATGGGCTCAAGCAAGCCCCAAGAGCATGGTATGAATGCCTAAGAGATTTCCTTATCGCTAATGGCTTCAAAGTCGGCAAGGCCGATCCTACTCTCTTTACTAAAACAATTGAAAATGATTTGTTTGTATGCCAAATTTATGTTGATGATATCATATTTGGGTCTACTAACAAATCTATATGTGAAGAGTTTAGTAGGATTATGATACAAAAATCGAGATGTCTATGATGGGGGAGTTAAAGTATTTTCTAGGATTTCAAGTGAAGCAACTCAAAGAGGGTACCTTCATTAACCAAACGAAGTACATTCAAGACATACTCACCAAGTTTGGAATGAAGGATGCCAAGCCCATCAAGACACCCATGGGAACCAATGGGCATCTCGACCTCGACACGGGAGGTAAATCCGTAGATCAAAAGGTACACCGGTCGATGATAGGATCTTTACTCTATTTATGTGCATCTCGACCGGATATTATGCTTTCCGTATGCATGTGTGCAAGTTTCCAAGCCGATCCTAAGGAAGTTCACCTTAGGGCCGTAAAACGAATCTTGAGATATTTAGTTCATACACCTAAGTTTGGTCTTTGGTACCCCAGGGGATCCTCTTTTGATTTATTAGGATATTCCGATGCTGATTGGGCAGGGTGTAAGATTGATAGGAAGAGCACATCAGGGACTTGTCAGTTTATGGGAAGATCCCTGGTGTATTGGGCTTCAAAGAAACAAAACTCAGTAGCTCTTTCTACCACCGAAGCCAAGTATATTGCCGCAGGCCATTGTTGCGCGCAATTGCTTTGGATGAGGCAAACCCTTAGGGACTATGGCTACAAATTTAGCAAAGTCCCTCTCCTATGTGATAATGAGAGTGCAATCCGCATGGCGGATAATCCCATTGAACACAGCCGCACTAAGCACATAGCCATTCAGTATCACTTTTTGAGAGATCACCAACAAAAGGGGGATATCAAGATAGCCTATATTAACACCAAAGATCAATTAGCCGATATCTTTACCAAACCACTAGATGAGAAAACCTTTACCAAACTTAAGAATGAGCTAAATATTCTTGATTCTAGAAATTTTGATTGATTCTTTGCACACATAGCTCATTTATATACCTTTGATCATACCTTTTTTATGTCTATGACTAATGTGTTTTCAAGTGTAATCTTATGCTTAGTCATAGAATTGAAAGGGAAATGGAGTATTCGGCAAAGAAGGCGCTTCCACTCAACTCCATTGGTATTTGCCGGTATTCCGCATCACTCTCCAATTTGGTATAATCTTCACTCCTATATTATTTGCCAAAGGGGGAGAGAAAGTAAAAGGGCTTATATTTCACTCAAGTATCCGTTTTTGGCGATTCATGCCAAAGGGGGAGAAAATATTAGCCCAAAGCAAAAGGACCGCACCACCACCAAATTTTAAAAATGAAGTTTTCAAATTGATATCTTATTATGTTCAAAAAGGGGAAGTGAAAGTTGCCTAGAGGGGGGTGAATAGGCAAGTTAAAACTTTTTCAACAAAAACTAGAAGCAAACTGGGTAAAACTGAATTGATCTCGAAATTCACCCAGTTAACTTTGGAAATGAGATGTTCTAAATGATCCACAGGGTTCAAAGTAGTAGATCTGAGAAAGGCACTTCTCAAAATCCACACACTAAAAAGATATAAACAAATCTTTCACGGAATGGTGAGAGAACGAAGAACACAAACAAGCACAATGAGCAAGAACACAAGAGACACAAGATTTATCCCGAGGTTCGGTCACACCACAAAAGGTGCCCTACTTCCTCGTTGAGGCGCCCACAAAGAGCCGGGTCTCTTTCAACCCTAATCCTCCTTTTGCCGACCACAAAGGTCAAGCCCACACAATAATCTTTGCTTAAACGAGCGGGTAATACAAACTTTCTTGTGGTCTTCCACAAGATTTAGAGACTCACAAGAGACACCTAGTCGTCTAGGAGCTAGAAGCTCCAAGAGTAATGAATCCACAAAGAACTCGATGTAGTACCAAAGCTCGAATCAAGAAGAAGAGCAAGAGAGATTTAGAGATGAAGCACAAAACCGCAGCTCTCAAGCTCACTCAAAGATTTCTCTCCAAAGATTTGAAATGGGACAGGCAAGAGATGTGTGTGAGAGAGAGAGGGAGGTGTTTCTCAAGTTGGAAATGGAGTTCAAATCGTGCTCTTCGCTGTGGGGAGAGAGGTAGGAGGGAGTATATATAGGTGGAGCTCAAAACTAGCCGTTTGGGCAGATTTTTCTGCCTGAGACCGGTTGAACTGCCCCGTAGGGCAGTTGAACCGCCCCTGGCAGACCTGGCAGCCTGTCTGCTAGTCTAACTGGCAGACTGACGCGCAGACTGGTCAAAGTTGACCAACACCGGTTGAACCGCCCAGGGGGGCGGTTGAACCGCTCCTGACAGCTCCTGGCGACCTGTTTGCCAGTCTGACTGGCAGACTGCAGATCAGAGGTCAGAGGGGTCAGAGACCAGCTGAACTGCCCCTCAGGACCAGTTCAACCGGTCTTGACCAGTGAGTTTAGGAGAGAAAACCCCAGCTCAACTGCCCAGAGGCAAGTTCAGCTGGTGTATGGTCAAAGAGGTTCACAGCTGAAGTTGAGTTCAGCTGAGGTTGAGAAAGCTCAACTCAGCTGAAGTCTAGCTCAGCTGAAAAGCTCAGCTGCAGCTGAAGAAGCTCAACTCAGCTGAAGTTCAGCTTAGCTGAAAAGCTCAGCTGCAGTTGAAGAAGTTCAGCTGCTTTTCAACAGGAACACTCTAGGTTTCTCAAACCTAACCATGGTCAACCAAAGAATTTTAAAGAGATTTTTGCTTTTCAAAAAATAGCTTTTGAATATAGAGGCATGAGCTTTGGCAAACACCAACCTTCTTTTTGGATCCCCCTTTATAGTACGACGATTCCTATACTCAAGTTAAATAAAATTAATTAAGAAAACTCCTTGAGTCATTGGTGTCTCATGTGTGATTTCTCCATGGCATTGCTTCATAAGTATCACAAACATCTTTGTCTCACCTTGAAAGGGAAATGTGCCCTTGGGCCATTTCTAAGTATTTTGGTGATTTAGTGCCCAACACATGTGCTTAATTGTAAAATGGGACAAAGTACAAATCATGGAGAAAAGGTATGTTTCTAATCCTTAGTACATTGGTTTTGTGTACTAATATATTTGTCTAAGTGTTAGAAACAGAAAAGGAGATGAAAAGAAAAGAGGAGAAAGTCTTGGCTGTGTGCAGCCAAGACCCAGCTCGGCCTGGAGCACCGGACTGTCCGGTGTGCACCGGACAGTGTCCGGTGCGCCAGGCTGCCTCGGCTCGAACTGGCCGCTCTCGGGAATTCGCCGACGGCGTACGGCTAAAATTCACCGGACTGTCCGGTGTGCACCGGACTGTCCGGTGAGCCAACGGTCGGCTAGGGCCAACGGTCGGCCGCGCGATCAGCGCGCGACACGTGGCCGGGCCAACGGTCGGGAAGGAACACCGGACTGTCCGGTGTGCACCGGACATGTCCGGTGCGCCAACTGAGCGCAGATCTGGAGCAGCCAGCAACGGTCAGAAGTGCTGTTTTTGGAAACAAATCGGGCACCGGACAGTGTCCGGTGTGCACCGGACTGTCCGGTGCGCCACGAGACAGAAGGCAAAGATGGCCTTCCAGATTTGTTCCCAACGGCTCCTAGCTGCCTTGGGGCTATAAAAGGGACCCCTTGGCGCATGGAGGAGGCACACAAGCATTCCTTGAGCACTCTTGATCACTCACACATCAATCTTGCGCACTTGTTTGAAATTCTAGTGATTTGAGCTCTGTTCTAGTGTGTTAGCCTCTTGAGCTCAAGTCTGGGTTTTGTGTGTGCGTATTCGCTGTGATCTTTGTGTTGTGTGTGAGTTGCTAATCCCTCCCTTACTCCGTGATTCTTTGTGAACATCTTTTGTAAGGGCGAGAGGCTCCAAGTTGTGGAGATTCCTCGCAAACGGGATTGAGATAAGAACAACAAAACACCGTGGTATTCAAGTGGGTCTTTGGACCGCTTGAGAGGGGTTGATTGCAACCCTCGTCCGTTGGGACGCCACAACGTGGAAGTAGGCAAGCATTGGCTTGGCCGAACCACGGGATAAACCACCGTGTCCCTCTGTGCTTGATTCTTGTGGTATTGTGTTTTGTTGAAGACTTCACCTTAGCCACTTGGCATTAACTGTGCTAACGCTTAACAAGTTTTTGTGGCTTAAGTTTGAAGTTTTTACAGGATCACCTATTCACCCCCCCCCCCCTCTAGGTGCTCTCAATTGGTATCAAAGCCGTTCTATTCACAAAGGGACTAACCGCCCGAATAGATGGATCCTAAGGGGAAGGGTATAGTGATCAACGACAAAGAGAAGGAGACCTTCGTCAACGAGCCGAAGGACGACAAGCCTACCGACTCCGGCTCGGGTCAAAGACGAAAGGAAGGGAAGAAGAAGAAGACCAGGCGCATTAAGGAGATCATTTACTACGACAGCGACGAGTCTACTTCTTCCCAAAAGGATGAGGACCACAACGACTACGAGAGGAGAAAACCGGTTAACTCGAACTTTTCCTTTGATTACTCTCGTATTCCGCAAAGTTCACATTCTCATTTACTCTCCATTCCACTTGGCAAGCCCCCACACTTTGATGGAGAGGACTACGGATTTTGGAGTCACAAAATGCGTAGTCACCTATTCTCTCTCCATCCTAGTATATGGGAGATTGTAGAGAGTGGAATGCACTTTGATAGTTCGGATAGTCCTATGTTCATTAATGAACAAATCCATAAAAATGCACAAGCTACTACTGTTCTTCTAGCTTCCTTGTGCAGGGATGAATACCATAAGGTGAGCGGCTTGGACAACGCCAAGCAAATCTGGGACACCCTCAAGATTTCTCATGAGGGGAACGACGTCACCTTACTCACCAAGATGGAGTTGGTGGAGGGCGAGCTTGGACGGTTCGCGATGATAAGGGGCGAGGAGCCAACGCAAACGTACAACCGGCTCAAGACCCTTATCAACAAGATAAGAAGCTACGGGAGCACGCGATGGACGGACCACGACGTCGTCCGCCTAATGCTCAGGTCCTTTACCGTACTTGATCCTCATCTCGTGAACAATATTCGTGAGAATCCCAGGTACACGATGATGACGCCCGAGGAAGTGCTTGGAAAATTCGTGAGCGGGCGGATGATGATCAAGGAGGCAAGATACGTCGACGACGCGTTGAACGGACCACTCCACGAGCCTCAACCCATTGCTCTAAAGGCAACGAGGAGCAAGGAGTCGCTACCTAGCAAGGTGGCGCAAGTTGAGGCGGCTGGCCTTAATGATGAAGAGATGGCTCTCATCATTAAGAGATTCAAGACGGTGCTTAAAGGTCACAAGGGACAACCAAGCAAGACCAAAGCCAAGGGGAAGCGCTCATGCTTCAAATGCGGTAAGCTTGGTCATTTCATTGCTAACTGTCCCGATAATGAAAGTGACCAGGAAAAGGGGAACAAAAGAGAGAAGAAGAAGCAATACAAGAAGGCAAAAGGCGAGGCGCATCTAGGAAAGGAGTGGGACTCGGATTGCTCCTCCTCCGACTCCGACAACGAAGGACTCGCCGCCACTGCCTTCAACAAATCGGCTCTCTTCCCCAACGAGCGTCTCACTTGCCTTATGGCAAGGGAGAAGAAGGTGAGTATTCAAGACTCCACTTATGCTTCATCTAGTGATAGTGAGTCTAGTGATGATGACATAGATTATTCCTGCTTGTTCAAGGGCTTAGATAGATCTAAGATAGAGAAAATCAATGAATTAATTAATGCATTGAATGAAAAGGATAGGCTTTTAGAAAAGCAAGAAGATTTATTGTATGATGAACATGATAAATTTGTAGAGGCACAAAAATCATATGCTTTAGAAGTGAAAAGAAATGAAATGCTTTCTAGTGAAATATCTTCCTGTCATGAAACCATTTCTACCTTAAGAAGTGTTAATATTGATTTAAGTGCTAAACTAGAAGTAGCTAGTAAATCAAATTCTTGTGTTGAACATGTTGAAATTTGTACTAGGTGTAAGAATTTTGATGTTAATGCTTGTAGTGAACACCTAGTTCTAATTTCCAAATTAAATGATGAAGTGGCTAGTCTTAATGCCCAACTTAAGACTAGCAAGAATGAAGTTAATAAAATAAAATTTGCAAGGGATGCCTACACAGTTGGTAGACACCCCTCAATTAAGGATGGGCTTGGCTTCAAGAGGGAAGCCAAGAACTTAACAAGCCATAAGGCTCCCGTCTTCGTCAAGGAGAAAGGGAAGGCCCCTATGGCTAATAGTGCTAAAAAGAACCATGCTTTTATGTATTATGATAGGAGACATGCTAGAAGTGCTTATAATCATTTTGATTCACATGTTTATGATTCTCATGCCATGTTTGCCTCTAGTTCCTCTTATAAGCATGATAGGAGGAATGTTGTATATATGCCTAGGAGAAATATTGTTCATGCTCCTAGAAAATTAGTGAATGAACCTTCTACCATTTATTATGCTTGTAATGCTCCCTTTGCTATTTGTAGAAAGGGAAAGAAGGTTGTTGCTAGGAAATTAGGGGCTAGATGTAAGGGAGATAAAACTTGCATCTGGGTCCCTAAGAATATTTGTGCTAACCTTGCAGGACCCAACATGAGTTGGGTACCTAAGACCCAAGCCTAAATTTGCCTTGCAGGTTTATGCATCCGGGGGTTCAAGCTGGATTATCGACAGCGGATGCACAAACCATATGACGGGGGAGAAGAAGATGTTCACCTCCTACGTCAAAAGTAAAGATTCCCAAGATTCAATTATATTCGGTGACGGGAATCAAGGCAAGGTAAAAGGGCTAGGTAAAATTGCAATTTCTAATGAGCATTCTATATCAAATGTATTCTTAGTGGAGAGTCTTGGATATAACTTGCTATCTGTTAGTCAATTATGTCAAATGGGATATAATTGCTTATTTACGAATGTAGATGTGTCTGTCTTTAGAAGATGTGATGGTTCACTAGCTTTTAAGGGTGTACTAGACGGCAAGCTTTATTTAGTTGATTTTGCAAAAGAAGAGGCCGGTCTAGATGCATGCTTAATGGCTAAGACTTGCATGGGCTGGCTGTGGCATCGCCGCTTAGCTCATGTGGGGATGAAGAACCTCCACAAGCTTCTAAAGGGGGAACACGTAATAGGTCTAACAAATGTGCATTTCGAAAAGGATAGACCTTGTGCAGCTTGTCAAGCAGGGAAACAGGTGGGAGGAGCACATCACAGCAAGAACGTGATGACCACGTCAAGACCCCTGGAGCTGCTACACATGGATCTCTTCGGACCCGTCGCCTATCTAAGCATAGGAGGGAGTAAGTATGGTTTAGTTGTTGTTGATGACTTTTCCCGCTTCACTTGGGTATTCTTTTTGCAGGATAAGTCTGAAACCCAAGGAACCCTCAAGCGCTTCCTCAGGAGAGCTCAAAATGAGTTTGAGCTCAAGGTGAAGAAGATAAGGAGCGACAACGGGTCCGAGTTCAAGAACCTTCAAGTGGAGGAGTTTCTTGAGGAGGAAGGGATCAAGCACGAGTTCTCCGCTCCCTACACACCACAGCAAAATGGTGTGGTAGAGAGGAAGAACAGGACGCTAATCGATATGGCGAGGACGATGCTTGGAGAGTTCAAGACCCCCGAGTGTTTTTGGTCGGAAGCCGTGAACACGGCTTGCCACGCCATCAACAGGGTCTACCTTCATCGACTCCTCAAGAAGACTTCGTATGAGCTACTAACCGGTAACAAACCCAATGTATCTTATTTTCGTGTATTTGGGAGCAAATGCTACATTCTAGTGAAGAAGGGTAGAAATTCTAAGTTTGCTCCCAAAGCTGTAGAAGGGTTTTTATTAGGTTATGATTCAAATACAAAGGCGTATAGGGTCTTCAACAAATCATCGGGTTTGGTTGAAGTCTCTAGCGACGTTGTATTTGATGAGACTAATGGCTCTCCAAGAGAGCAAGTTGTTGATTGTGATGATGTAGATGAAGAAGATGTTCCAACGGCCGCTATACGAACCATGGCAATTGGAGACGTTCGGCCACAGGAACAGGATGAACGTGATCAACCTTTTTCCTCAATAACGGTGCATCCCCCAACTCAAAATGATGAACAGGTTCATCAAAAGGAGGCGTGTGATCAAGGGGGAGCACAAGACGACCAAGTGATGGAGGAAGAAGCGCAACCGGCACCTCCAACCCAAATTCGAGCGATGATTCAAAGGGATCATCCCGTCGATCAAATTTTGGGTGACATTAGCAAGGGAGTAACTACTCGATCTCGATTAGTTAATTTTTGTGAGCATTACTCTTTTGTCTCCTCTATTGAGCCTTTCAGGGTAGAGGAGGCCTTGCTAGATCCGGATTGGGTGTTAGCCATGCAGGAGGAACTTAATAACTTCAAGCGCAACGAAGTTTGGACGCTGGTGCCTCGTCCCAAGCAAAATGTTGTGGGAACCAAGTGGGTGTTCCGCAACAAACAGGACGAGCACGGGGTGGTGACAAGGAACAAGGCTCGACTTGTGGCAAAAGGTTATGCCCAAGTCGCAGGTTTGGACTTTGAGGAGACTTTTGCTCCTGTGGCTAGGCTAGAGTCTATTCGTATCTTGCTAGCATATGCCGCTCACCATTCTTTCAGGTTGTACCAAATGGATGTGAAGAGCGCGTTCCTCAACGGGCCAATAAAGGAGGAGGTGTACGTGGAGCAACCCCCTGGCTTCGAGGATGAGCGGTACCCCGACCACGTGTGTAAGCTCTCTAAGGCGCTCTATGGACTTAAACAAGCCCCAAGAGCATGGTATGAATGCCTTAGAGATTTCTTACTTGCTAATGCTTTCAAGGTTGGGAAAGCCGATCCAACTCTTTTTACAAAGACATGTGATGGTGATTTGTTTATATGCCAAATTTATGTTGATGACATAATATTTGGTTCTTCTAATCAAAAGTCTTGTGAAGAGTTTAGCAGGGTGATGACGCAGAAATTCGAGATGTCGATGATGGGCGAGTTGAACTACTTCCTTGGGTTCCAAGTGAAGCAACTCAAGGACGGCACCTTCATCTCCCAAACGAAGTACACGCAAGATCTGCTGAAGCGGTTTGGGATGAAGGACGCCAAGCCCGCAAAGACTCCGATGGGAACCGACGGACACACCGACCTCAACAAAGGAGGTAAGTCCGTTGATCAAAAAGCATACCGGTCAATGATAGGATCTCTACTTTATTTATGTGCTAGTAGACCGGATATTATGCTTAGCGTATGCATGTGTGCTAGATTTCAATCCGATCCTAAGGAGTGTCACTTGGTGGCGGTGAAGCGAATTCTTAGATATTTAGTCGCTACGCCTTGCTTCGGGATCTGGTATCCAAAGGGGTCTAACTTTGACTTAATTGGGTACTCAGATTCCGACTATGCTGGATGTAAGGTCGATAGGAAGAGTACATCGGGGACGTGCCAATTCTTAGGAAGGTCCCTGGTGTCATGGAATTCCAAGAAACAAACCTCCGTTGCCCTATCCACCGCTGAGGCCGAGTACGTTGCCGCAGGACAGTGTTGTGCGCAACTACTTTGGATGAGGCAAACCCTCAGGGACTTTGGCTACAATCTGAGCAAAGTCCCACTCCTATGTGATAATGAGAGTGCTATCCGCATAGCGGAAAATCCTGTTGAGCACAGCCGCACAAAGCACATAGACATCCGGCATCACTTTTTGAGAGACCACCAGCAAAAGGGAGATATCGAAGTGTTTTATGTTAGCACCGAGAACCAGCTAGCCGATATCTTTACCAAGCCTTTAGATGAGAAGACCTTTTGCAGGCTGCGTAGTGAGCTAAATGTCTTAGATTCGCGGAACTTGGATTGAATTGTAGCATACATGTATTTATGCCTTTGATCATGTTCATTCTGCATTTTGTTGCTTATTATGGTGCTCAAGTTGTACAAACACTCCCTGGACCTCACAAGTCCGTTGCAAAGTGATGCACATGTTTAGGGGGAGATGTGTTACAACTTGACCCTTTGAGACTAACCATATGTTGAGTGTGTCTGATTTAGTCTCAAAGGAGAATTGAAAGGGAAAAGGTGGACTTGGACCATGCAAGACTTCCACTGCACTCCGATGAGGGGTAACTCATTCCAAGTTCATCTCATGACCTCTTATTGCCATTTGCTCTTAATTGACGATTTTGGTGAGGCAATGGGGTTAAAGGGCCACAATTGATCCCGTTTTGGTGCTTGATGCCAAAGGGGGAGAAAATAAAGGCCAAAGCAATAAATGGATCAGCTACCACTTGAGAGATTTTGAAAATTGTAGAATAGAGTTTTTGATTAATTTGTCAAAATTCTTAAGTTGTCTCTCTTGTCAAAAGTTGGCTTCTTGTGGGGAGGAGTATTGATTATGGGAAAAAGGGGGAGTTTTTGAAATTTTTGATCAATCTCTTTTTGAATGACTCTCTTTATGCTTAAACATGTGTGTTTAACTTAGAGATAGAGATTTGTGGTTGATTTGCAAAAACAAACCAAGTGGTGGCAAAGGATGATCCATATATGCCAAAATTGAATAACACTTAAATTTATGTTATTTGAATTGAGTTTGCACTTGTTCTAGTGGCTTTATGAAATGTTGGCATAAATCACCAAAAAGGGGGAGATTGAAAGGGAAATGTGCCCTTGGGCCATTTCTAAGTATTTTGGTGATTTAGTGCCCAACACATGTGCTTAATTGTAAAATGGGACAAAGTACAAATCATGGAGAAAAGGTATGTTTCTAATCCTTAGTACATTGGTTTTGTGTACTAATATATTTGTCTAAGTGTTAGAAACAGAAAAGGAGATGAAAAGAAAAGAGGAGAAAGTCTTGGCTGTGTGCAGCCAAGACCCAGCTCGGCCTGGAGCACCGGACTGTCCGGTGTGCACCGGACAGTGTCCGGTGCGCCAGGCTGCCTCGGCTCGAACTGGCCGCTCTCGGGAATTCGCCGACGGCGTACGGCTAAAATTCACCGGACTGTCCGGTGTGCACCGGACTGTCCGGTGAGCCAACGGTCGGCTAGGGCCAACGGTCGGCCGCGCGATCAGCGCGCGACACGTGGCCGGGCCAACGGTCGGGAAGGAACACCGGACTGTCCGGTGTGCACCGGACATGTCCGGTGCGCCAACTGAGCGCAGATCTGGAGCAGCCAGCAACGGTCAGAAGTGCTGTTTTTGGAAACAAATCGGGCACCGGACAGTGTCCGGTGTGCACCGGACTGTCCGGTGCGCCACGAGACAGAAGGCAAAGATGGCCTTCCAGATTTGTTCCCAACGGCTCCTAGCTGCCTTGGGGCTATAAAAGGGACCCCTTGGCGCATGGAGGAGGCACACAAGCATTCCTTGAGCACTCTTGATCACTCACACATCAATCTTGCGCACTTGTTTGAAATTCTAGTGATTTGAGCTCTGTTCTAGTGTGTTAGCCTCTTGAGCTCAAGTCTGGGTTTTGTGTGTGCGTATTCGCTGTGATCTTTGTGTTGTGTGTGAGTTGCTAATCCCTCCCTTACTCCGTGATTCTTTGTGAACATCTTTTGTAAGGGCGAGAGGCTCCAAGTTGTGGAGATTCCTCGCAAACGGGATTGAGATAAGAACAACAAAACACCGTGGTATTCAAGTGGGTCTTTGGACCGCTTGAGAGGGGTTGATTGCAACCCTCGTCCGTTGGGACGCCACAACGTGGAAGTAGGCAAGCATTGGCTTGGCCGAACCACGGGATAAACCACCGTGTCCCTCTGTGCTTGATTCTTGTGGTATTGTGTTTTGTTGAAGACTTCACCTTAGCCACTTGGCATTAACTGTGCTAACGCTTAACAAGTTTTTGTGGCTTAAGTTTGAAGTTTTTACAGGATCACCTATTCACCCCCCCCCCCTCTAGGTGCTCTCACACCTTTTGAAGCAAACTCAAATCAAACCCTGTGACTTGTACCATATCACCTTATATGAGTTCAAATCATGGCTTCAAGTCACCTTACTGATACATCAACATGTTCTAACTCTTCATAGCTGATTAGTTCATCGACTTAGTGCAAGTACTCTCTTCTTCACCTTAGCCATGGTACCTCGGTTACAAGCCGTCGCTTGGCCTTCACCTTCGCTTAGTTCCTCGAAGCCCTTTCCTTGCTATCTTCACCCTATCAAGCCATTCTTGAGTCACATCCTATTGAGCATCCATTAAGAGAATCATTTCTTCAATATTGTGAACCTTGCTTGAATGTCTTCTAGATATAACTGTTAAGATTAATCAAGCTTTAGTTTGATTCTCATAGAAGCATATATAGTAATATGGTCAAGCCAATTCACGATTCCTCATATCTTATTCACTTTGGCTTGACCAATCCTCTTAATCACTTCAACCTCTATTCTGATCATATGTATGCAGTGCTTTCTTAGGTCTTGCCCATATATTCAAACCAATATAGAGAGACCATATTATATCCATTTGCATTGTCTCACTGGTTATTTAACCTTGTGTTGAACCTTTTGTTCACTGATCATTATACACTATTCAAGTATGTTCATCATACTGAATTTCCTGTTCAACACTTAGCAAACTTGTTAGACCTTTAAATGTGTTGTTATCCAAATCACCAAAACTCACAAAAGGGATGAATGCACTTTCAATCTCCCCCTTTTTGGTGATTGATGACAACACATTTAAAGCTTACATAAGATTTGATAAATAAGATTTTGAATCCTATGATATAATTTTCTCCCCCTAAATATGTGCATTTCAGAAAATACCAATTTTGTACTCAAATGCCAAAAGCACATATTTGGGTCAAAGTATGGAGACAACTTATATCATACTATTCATAGGGTGTAGTGTGTCATAAAATAAACATGATGCTCATGACATAGTATACACTCATCAACTTTCTACATCTTATGTTTTTCTTATGATTCCCCCTTTTTGTTAATTATTTCTCCCCTTTTCAAAAATAAAGATAAGCTTTAATGCAAAATTTCTCCCCCTTTGTCATAAATCTCCAAAAAGGATACAAAGAATATAAAGGGTAGAAATGTGACGGAACTTCCCGAGTAATTAGGCCCACCTACAGTTGTCCTTGTCCAACGGACCTCAGACAACCCTGTAGGTGCCCCTGAACTACTTGACAAGCTCGGTATCTTTCCTTACCATTCCAGGAACGTCTCACCCGTCTTGCAGACATTACAGAACATCGGAGATATAGATATGCGGAAGCGATTACATGAACTTACATTTATTAAAAAGTAAGATCGAGTTGTTTATTACAGACCAGGAATATAAACGAGTGCGGAGTAATATTATTACACATACCAAGGGAGGCAAAAACTCCTCCCGACAGTTATCATACAAAAAGTCTTAATGGAGGATCCTCTCCTCCCGCGCATCACTCTTTCTTATCTTCATTAAGAACCACCTTGGTACAGAAGCAACAGAAATCTGCTGCTGCCTCACCTAAAAACAACGAGGGAATAAACCCTGAGTATGAAATTACTCAGCAAGTCTTACCCGACTAAGGAAAAGACTCTCAAGGGTATGCTGAATAAATAGGACTCAAGGAGAGGCTTTAGCAGAAATCAACTTAGATACTGTTGCAGAAATAGCTTACTAAAGTGAGTCCTTACTTTCAATATTTTAATGCCGAATTAAGTATTAATAGACTCTGTTTGCTTCTAGTCTAATTTCATCATTTCACCAGTACAACCTCATTTTTATCCATAATGTTCACATCCTGACTTTAGGTTGCAGGGAAGTGACCAAGTCTTCATAACCGCGACGATCCGAATCGATTATACTCAGCTGAGGATCTCCAATCACACGACATATGTAGCACTTAACCCTTGCATATGTCAACCCGCCACCGAGGTTCTTAAGACCAGATCAGGTTCACGCAAACCGAGAGCACAGATACACCACCGTCCAGCCTCTTGCCACGGTGGGTACACGCTACTCCCGCCACCGCTCCACGCCCATTTCGTGTTATCTTATTCTGGCCTTAGTCTGCCCGAGGCAAGGCTTACCCATGACGAGGCATGTGACCAGTTAAAGGGTCCTCGATCAGCACGCCTACATACACATTCAATCCTTAATCAACCTGGGTAGAACATCACCTGTTCCTAACCCAAGTTTCGATTTAAGTACTTCCATCCTTAGGATTGTTTCTGTTCCTTAGGATGAAAAGAGCATCACAGGGAACTTTGCAGTAAGATCCCACCACGCTCTCAATGAAAGTATTCTTGCAGGTAGAAGTCATCTTTCCTCAGGATAACCCTTGAGCTAGGCAGTATAGCAAAAGACAACCTCTATCCACAAGATCTAAGCAGGGCTAAGCATTTTTGTAAATCAAATTTTGATACTTCACCAGAAGTATCTATAAGGGTGTGGATATCAAGGAAAGCAATGCATCAAAGGGTTCCAAGCAATTCCTATGAACTTAATGCACATTTCACTTGACTTAAAGTGTGCGAAAAGTATTTAAAAACACAAGGAAAGGGGTTGCATGCACCGGGGCTTGCCTTCGTTAATAGGTGAGTCTGGCTCGGATCCACAAATATCAAAGTAGAAGCAGTTGCCTGCATGAGAATCCGAGGGTGGTGGTGTCCTTTCTTCGGTGACTTCCACTTCTTCTTCACGTTCTAATCATAACCATACATATGTATAAGAATGGATGCCACAGGATGCTCATGAGGGTGCAAAGATAATATAAACTTATTATCTAAGTCTTGAATACAACTTTCCTTCACGGTACTCCGAGAACTTAGGGTTTCCGGAGTCAGTAAAGGAGTTCATAGGGCAGGGGGGGTGTTTTGGGGTTTGGTGATCAAACAAGGTCCATATCAACCTAAATTCTATCCAAGGCTTCTAAATAATATGAGGAGCTCATATAAAAATTTTGAGCATTGTTGGGACTACCATTTATCTTTTAAAAATCCAAAACTACTACTTTTAACTACTTTAAATGCCTTAAAATTCCTTATTTAACCTAAAAATCACAAAACTATTTTTATTAAATTCTAGGGAAAATAAGAAACCTAGGAAAATTGGTTTCATAATTTTACCATTTTTCTACATTTTTTTATAATTGTTTTGGCTCTCGAAATAAAAGAAAAAGGAAAACCAGGGAATAGTACTGGGCTGATTTCAGCCCAGCGGCCCAATTCAACGAGGAAAGCGCGCGCGTGCGCCCGCGCCCGCGGGGTAGGTTTGCAAAAAGGGCCTTGGGGTTTTATCTATCTGGAGACAAGTTCTTCTACTGTTTCAGTGAGTCGCTGACGGTTTGCACTAAGGCCCTCCACATTCTATACTTTTGCAGAGCAAAGCCCACGACAAGGAATCAGCCCTCGCCGCGCTCCGGCAAGCTCAGCCCGGCCAGATAACGCCATGGCTGGTGCTCTCAAGCGACGGGAACACAATTAGGTCTACCCCGACCATTTCCCCTCCATCAATTTCACTAACGGCGCACTAAAACTCTCTGGCCACGGTGACCGAGAGGCAAGCGGCAAGATCGTCGGGTTCCCAGTGATCAGAGGTGGTTTGGTTTGATTGAAGGGGTCGGAGAGCATCACCAATACGTAAGGATGCTAGAACAGGGATGAAAAAGGAATGAGCAGACCTGGGGACGGCTGGCCGTGGGGAGGTGAGTTTACGGTGGCGGAGACCCGATTTGGGGAGAATTGGAAATTCTCGAGCTCCGGTGAGGGACTGCTAGCAATTGGTGGTGGCTGAGTGTGTGAGGGTGTGGTGAAGCTCACTGCGGGGTCAATTTATAGATCCCTGGGGCGGTGGCGCTCAATTCGAGCGGATAACGGAGGCGGCCGGAGAGGAGGAAGAACCCTGGCGCACGTGGTTACGTGTCCTATGGCGTGGCAGTAACTCCGGTGATCGATAGACAGTTAGAGAGGGCCACGGCAATGCGGTGGCGCGGTTAAGACACGCGGCGCACGGTCGGACGGCGGCTATCACCGGCGTTCTTATCTGCCCAGCCGTCGGGTAAAGAGGAAGGCACGAGGGGTCGCCGGAGTGGAACCCAGCTCACCGGCGGTGATCTCCAGGCGTTGTCCACTAACCCTGAGCACAAGTCGGGCCGGCAGTCACATGAATCACGGCGACAATCGATCGCCGGCGGTAAGATTCTTCTGCCGCGGCTGATCTGATCCGGTTGGCTACTGTACCATGGGGAGATAGTCTTCAGTCTATCTGACAGACAAAGTTTGGGCCACTTTTTCTCTGATTTTCAAATGGCAACACAACCAGTGACCTATAGCAAAGTTGTAGTGCTATAATCCATCTATAACTTTGCTACAATGTGTTCTCACAAAAAGTCACTGGATCCCATTCAAAATCGAGCTCAAAGTTCATCTCACAACACTGTCACTCTGAATTTCATACCTCAAGCAGTCTGACAGTCCATCTTTGGTTGAGATTTTCTCCAAATTTCTCATAAGAACATGGCTTGAACCCTTAAACAAAGTTGTTCTCCTATAATTGGGCTATAATTTTGATGTGGTGACCTAGGGCAAAAACCCTAGAGTCCAAAAGATACAAGGGTTCAAAGTTGAAGAGAACACACTAATTTCAGACTTAGGCTCTATAGTGCTTAAGAGGTGATTTTTGCAATTTGGTCCAAAACTTAGGGTTTGGCTTGCAAATTCCCATATTTGTGACCTAAATGTTTTAAGATACTTATTTAACTTGGTTTTTGCACTTTAGCCCAAAAGTGGACTAATTTTGCACATAGGCCCCTAGGGTTTGGGTTTAGGGTTTTCCAGGGTTCCAATTAGGGTTTTTGGTATCCCAGGGGCATAAATGTAATTCAACTTTATTTTTGGGAATACTTTATAACTATTTCCCTAAAGTCTTTAGATTTTCTCATCTTGGGTTAGGTTTTACCCCTTTAATCCTTATTTAGGGTTAAGTTTCCCATCCAAGGTTCTATTTGCAAAAACACTTAAACAATACAACTTGTTTGAAAATTTTGCCTAGTGAATGCACTCTAGGTGTGTCAAACATATGCAATGCCAATGCTTATGATGCCATGCTCAAGTTTTAGTTACAGTAACACCAGGGGTGTTACATCCTTCCCCCCATAAAAGAATCTCGTCCCGAGATTTAAAGTCCTAGGGTGAGTAATGGAAAAGGAAATGTGTCACATTTTTATTCCCTTATTTCTGGTACAAGGCAGGGGTGGTGTGGGGGTTCACTCCTTTATTGCAATAACTATATACACTTTACAAATTACATGAGGCTAGAAAGCCTGGGAAATTCTTATTCAAGAAGTCTTGAGTTTCCCATGTAGCCTCTTTCTCAGCATGTTGGTTCCATTGTATCTTGTAGAATTTGAGAGTCTTTCTCCGGGTAACCCTGTCCTTTTGATCTAGAACTCGAATAGGATGTTCCGAGTATGTTAAATCTGGTTCCAGGACAACATCTGTCCCTTCAATGGTTCGATCGGGAACCCGAAGACACTTCTTCAATTGCGACACATGGAACACATTATGGATAGCAGACAGAATTTCGGGTAACTGGAGTCGGTATGCCACTGGTCCACATTGCTCAAGTATAGGAAATGGACCAATGTATCTGGGTGCAAGTTTCCCTTTAACCCCGAAACGCGATACACCCTTTATTGGTGAAACTTTCAAGTAGACATAATCGCCCACCAGAAAACATAAGGGTTGTCGTCGTCGGTCTGCGTAACTCTTTTGTCGAGTCTGAGCTTTCTTCATATTATGAATAATTTTTTGAACCTTTTCTTCGGCCTCTTTCACCATATCCGGCCTAAAGAAGTACCTTTCTCCAGGTTCAGACCAATTTAGCGGAGTTCGACACCGTCGCCCATATAAAGCTTCAAAAGGTGCCATCTTGATACTTTCTTGATAACTGTTATTGTATGAAAACTCCGCTAAGGGCAAACATTCATCCCATTTCTGTGAGAAGTCCAGAACACATGCCCGCAGCATATCCTCAAGTATTTGATTGACCCTCTCAGTCTGTCCACTTGTTTGAGGATGATAGGCCGAACTGTGGAGCAATTTGGTACCCAAGGATTTATGAAATTCTTCCCAAAACTTGGATACGAACTGAGGTCCACGATCCGACACCATAGTTTTTGGAATACCATGCAAACTGAGAATACGACCAATATATAATGCTGCATAAGTGGCCGCTGTATATTTGGCCCTGACGGGTAAGAAGTGGGCAATCTTTGTGAGTCGATCAACAATAACCCAAATAGAATCATACCCTTTGGCCGTCCTGGGCAGTCCCACAATAAAGTCCATACTTATGTCTTCTCATTTCCATGTTGGGATTGGCAAAGATTGTAATGGACCAGCAGTTTTCATGTGTATGGCCTTGACACGTCTGCAAGTGTCACACTTAGCCACATAGCGTGCAATTTCGATCTTCATCTTTGTCCACCAGTAATGTTGCTTCAAGTCTTGGTACATCTTAGTGCTTCCGGGATGAATAGAATAACGACTAAGATGTGCTTCATCAAGAATTTGTTGGCGGAGTTCTTCATTCTTTAGCACTACTATGCGGGTTTTAAACCATATCACACCTTGATCGTCTTCCTTGAAACATTTGGCTGTTCCAGCCCTTATCTTCTCTCGTATGTGCTTCATACCCAGATTATCCTTTTGAGCATCAATTATCCTTTGCAAAATGATTGACTCAAGCTTTAGCTGATTCAGAGTCCCTTGTTGGATCATCCCCAGGTTTAACTTTTCCATCTCTTGACACAAAGTGTTGTCAGAGGTCTTCACCATAAGACAGTGGCAGGAAGCCTTACGACTCAGTGCATCTGCCACCGCATTGGCTTTGTCTGGGTGATAATGGATCTCCAGTTCATAGTCCTTAATAAGCTCAAGCCATCGTCTTTGCCTCATATTTAATTCTGACTGGGTGAAGATGTACTTCAAACTTTTATGATCTGTATATATGTGACATATATTTCCTAGCAGATAATGACGCCAAATTTTCAGGGCATGAACCACAGCAGCTAGCTCCAGATCATGAGTTGGGTAATGCTCCTCATGTCGGCGCAACTGCCTTGAAGCATATGCAATTACTCGGCCCTCTTGCATTAATACACAGCCGAGTCCACTGCCCGACGCATCACAATATACATCAAAGGGTTTGGTGATGTCCGGTTGAGCCAATACCGGAGCAATGGTTAATAGTGTCTTCAATTGCTCAAAGGCTTCATTACACTTAGAAGACCAATTGAATTTAATGTCACTCTTCAACAAACTTGTGATTGGCTTCACAAGCTTAGAAAAATCTGGTATGAATCTGCGATAATATCCAGCTAGTCCAAGAAAACTCCGGACTTGGTGAACAGTGGTTGGGGGTTTCCACTCCAGAATATCTTTGACTTTGCTAGGATCTACCGCAATTCCTTTGGCCGATAACACGTGCCCCAAAAATTGAATTTCCTCTAGCCAGAACGCGCACTTGCTGAACTTGGCATACAACTGATGTTCCCTCATGTGCGTCAATACAATCCGTAGATGCTGAGCATGCTCCTCTTCATTTTTAGAATATATCAAGATATCGTCGATGAAGACCACCACGAACTTGTCTAACTCGGGCATGAACACCGAGTTCATCAAATAGGTGAAGTGGACAGGAGCATTTGTTAGCCCAAAAGACATTACCAAATACTCAAATGAACCATACCGCGTAGTAAACGTGGTCTTCGGTATATCCTCGGGCCGAATACGGATTTGGTGATAGCCCGACCTGAGATCAATTTTGGAAAATACCCTCGCCCCAGTCAGTTGATCAAATAAGATGTCGATCCTTGGAAGAGGGTACTTGTTCTTGATGGTGACCTCATTCAGGGGTCGATAATCCACACACATTCGCAAGGTTTGATCCTTCTTTTTAACAAAAATGGCGGGACAACCCCATGGAGACGAGCTTGGCCGGATGAATCCCTTATTCAGTAGATCTTGTAATTGAATCTTCAATTCCGCCAACTCATTAGGGGGCATACGGTACGATCTTCGGGAGATGGGAGCCGTACCGGGCTTTAGCTCAATTACAAATTCTACATCTCTTTCAGGGGGCAGTCCAGGCAAATCTTCCGGAAATACATCTGGAAACTCACATACTACCGGAATATCCTTGATCTCCGGTACAATGGCTTCATATATTCTACCAGAAGCTTTGGCTGGATTGGTTACGGGGAGAGACAAAAGAATCTCTTCTTGATTATAGCTCAACCTGACGGTTCTGAGTTCAGTGTTGAGAATTGCCTTGTGTTGGGTTAACCAATTCATACCCAAAATTACATATATATCCTGGCCTTTCAGAACAATCATGTTAGCAGGAAAGTTCCGTCCGGCCATTGTTACTGGCACTTCATAGGCCACTTCTCGAGTAAAAATATGTCCCCCAGGTGAATGAATTTTAAATCCCTCTTTTGATTCATGGCATGCAATGTGATGTTGGTCCACAAATTTCTTGCTAATGAATGTATGCGAAGCACCAGAATCAAAAAGAATAATTGCAGGGTGACTGGCCACGGGAAACGTACCCATCATCACCGGCTCTCCTTCCGGTGTAGTGGCCACTTGGGTGTAGTATACACGCCCCGTCTTCTTTGTATTCTTCCCCACAGTATTTCCCTTAGGCTGAGCTGATTTCCCAGATCCTTGCTGAGCATTTGATTGATTTTGCTTGGGATATGGGTAGTCTTTGATAAAATGTCCCGATTTGCCGCAATTGAAACACCCGGTTGAAGAGCTGGGCAAAGCAGGGAATCGAGTGCCCGGGGCACCCGGCTGATTTGGGGTAGTGGGGGTATTGTTGGGGCGAATAATGATTGGCTGCTTAAAAGGGAATGAGGGTGGACGAGAAAAAGTACGATTTTGGCTAGAAGGCCGGATCACAAACCGTTGCCTCTTCGCCTGGCCCTGATTAGGCCTCTCACCACCGAATCCCTTGTTCTTCCCAGAACTTGCGTATTTTGCTTCAACAGATAAGGCTGTACTGACAGCCTTTCCATACGTGAGATCTATACATGTGGCCATCTTTCTCAGCAATCGGTCATTTAGACCCCTCATAAAGCAGTTCTTCTTCTTTAAATCAGTATTCACCTGGTCGATGGCATACTGTGACAGGTGATTAAACTTGTTGAGATACTGATTGACGGTATCTCCCCCTTGTTTCAACTTCATAAATTCTTCTTGTTTCATATGCAGCACACCTTCGGGTATGTAGTGCTCACGGAAGGCTGCTTTAAATTCTTCCCAGGTGACTTGATGGTTGGCAGGTTGAATAGCCACAAAATTCCCCCACCAAGTATTGGCAGGGCCACACAGTTGTTGTGCTGCGAATAATGGCTTCTGCGTCTCTGAACAGCGGAGAAGACCAAACTTTTGTTCAATAACCCGTATCCACTCATCAGCTTCCAACGGGTCCTCAGCTTTGATGAATAGGGGTGGACGGGTTTCCGAGAAATCCAGATAGGTGGTTTCACGGGGGCCTTGCTGATAACCCCTTCCCGCCTGCTGCTGGAGCTGTTGACCCGCCATTTCCCTAAGAAAGCGGGTATTGTCTGCGGTGGCGTTTACCAAGGCGGCAATTGCCTCGGCCAATGTGGGAGGAACCGGAGGTGGATTTGGGGTAACATCCCTTCCCCCAGAAGTTCCTGCTGCGTCCTGTCCTCGAGTCCTGGTAGGCATCTGAGGCAAAGAACATTTGAAGTAAACATAATATGCCAGAGAAACCTTCCATTTTACATTACTATAAAAAGTAATGATACAGACTCGATATTACATAACAGGATACATTACCCATTATACAATAGTTTATCCTATTATACAACATACTACTTCAACTTCTACAAGCTACACTACTACTCCTGCTTTTGATTGTTCTTGGTAGCTTCATCGTCAGGGGTGGGAGACCATACGTCGACCAGCCTCAAAGAAGGAGGGGGCCTAAAAAGGTCTAACTCCCCACCAAGCGCTTCTCCCGCAGTATGCGAGGGTCCGGCTTCAGACCTGACGGGATCCACAGGGACATTTGGGTGTAATTGCGAATACAGTACATGAACTTCTTCATGTAAAGTATTGCAATATACCTGCAAGTTGTCAATAGCGACGCTAAGTTCGTTGACTCGTGCTCGAGCCTTTGCTTCCTTAGCTAAAGCTACTGAGCGAGATTGTACTGCCCAGTCAAGCGCCAAATCTCGGTCAGCTAGTTGATCTTGCAGGGTGCGGATGTAACTTCTTAAATCATTTATTCGGTCACCGTCCGCAACCCATAAATTAGTCCTGCGTTGTAACTCTACTTGGAGTTGATTCACGCGAGCTTCGAGATCACCAATAGGATCGTTGCTCCCGCTACTGCTGTCTTGCTCTCGTGGGGCAAGTTGGTGTCGAGGTACACCGATAGGTCCAGTATGCTTTCGCGCCGTTTTCCTTGTACGCGGCGGCATTTGCTAAGGGGGAAAATTTATTAGTACAATTCTTAGCATGATGCATGAATTATTACAGAATCAACCTCAGTTGATTCAACCTTCTATGCATTGCACTCTTCCTATCTGGTCTTTGAAATAAACTCTTCAGAAATACTTAGGTAAGAAGAGAAGCAATTCTATAGATAAGTCTTAGAAAATCCTTTTGAAGATGCCACATAATATCTGTCAAGAAGGGCTACGCTCCGATACCAGCTGTGACGGAACCTCCCAAGTAATTAGGCCCACCTACAGTTGTCCTTGTCCAACGGACCTCAGACAACCCTGTAGGTGCCCCTGAACTACTTGACAAGCTCGGTATCTTTCCTTACCATTCCAGGAACGTCTCACCCGTCTTGCAGACATTACAGAACATCGGAGATATAGATATGCGGAAGCGATTACATGAACTTACATTTATTAAAAAGTAAGATCGAGTTGTTTATTACAGACCAGGAATATAAACGAGTGCGGAGTAATATTATTACACATACCAAGGGAGGCAAAAACTCCTCCCGACAGTTATCATACAAAAAGTCTTAATGGAGGATCCTCTCCTCCCGCGCATCACTCTTGCTTATCTTCATTAGGAACCACCTTGGTACAGAAGCAACAGAAATCTGCTGCTGCCTCACCTAAAAACAACGAGGGAATAAACCCTGAGTATGGAATTACTCAGCAAGTCTTACCCGACTAAGGAAAAGACTCTCAAGGGTATGCTGGATAAATAGGACTCAAGGAGAGGCTTTAGCAGAAATCAACTTAGATACTGTTGCAGAAATAGCTTACTAAAGTGAGTCCTTACTTTCAATATTTTAATGCCGAATTAAGTATTAATAGACTCTGTTTGCTTCTAGTCTAATTTCATCATTTCACCAGTACAACCTCATTTTTATCCATAATGTTCACATCCTGACTTTAGGTTGCAGGTAAGTGACCAAGTCTTCATAACCGCGAAGGTACGGCGATCCGAATCGATTATACTCAGCTGAGGATCTCCAATCACACGACATATGTAGCACTTAACCCTTGCATATGTCAACCCGCCACCGAGGTTCTTAAGACCAGATCAGGTTCACGCAAACCGAGAGCACAGATACACCACCGTCCAGCCTCTTGCCACGGTGGGTACACGCTACTCCCGCCACCACTCCATGCCCATTTCGTGTTATCTTATTCTGGCCTTAGTCTGCCCGACGCAAGGCTTACCCATGACGAGGCATGTGACCAGTTAAAGGGTCCTCGATCAGCACGCCTACATACACATTCAATCCTTAATCAACCTGGGTAGAACATCACCTGTTCCTAACCCAAGTTTTGATTTAAGTACTTCCATCCTTAGGATTGTTTCTGTTCCTTAGGATGAAAAGAGCATCACAGGGAACTTTGCAGTAAGATCCCACCACGCTCTCAATGAAAGTATTCTTGCAGGTAGAAGTCATCTTTCCTCAGGATAACCCTTGAGCTAGGCAGTATAGCAAAAGACAACCTCTATCCACAAGATCTAAGCAGGGCTAAGCATTTTTGTAAATCAAATTTTGATACTTCACCAGAAGTATCTATAAGGGTGTGGATATCAAGGAAAGCAATGCATCAAAGGGTTCCAAGCAATTCCTATGAACTTAATGCACATTTCACTTGACTTAAAGTGTGCGAAAAGTATTTAAAAACACAAGGAAAGGGGTTGCATGCACCGGGGCTTGCCTTCGTTAACAGGTGAGTCTGGCTCGGATCCGCAAATATCAAAGTAGAAGCAGTTGCCTGCTTGAGAATCCGAGGGTGGTGGTGTCCTTTCTTCGGTGACTTCCACTTCTTCTTCACGTTCTAATCATAACCATACATATGTATAAGAATGGATGCCACGGGATGCTCATGAGGGTGCAAAGATAATATAAACTTATTATCTAAGTCTTGAATACAACTTTCCTTCACGGTACTCCGAGAACTTAGGGTTTTCGGAGTCAGTAAAGGAGTTCATAGGGCAAGGGGGTGTTTTGGGGTTTGGTGATCAAACAAGGTCCATATCAACCCAAATTCTATCCAAGGCTTCTAAATAATATGAGGAGCTCATATAAAAATGTTGAGCATTGTTGGGATTACCATTTATCTTTTAAAAATCCAAAACTACTACTTTTAACTACTTTAAATGCCTTAAAATTCCTTATTTAACCTAAAAATCACAAAACTATTTTTATTAAATTCTAGGGAAAATAAGAAACCTAGGAAAATTGGTTTCATAATTTTACCATTTTTCTACATTTTTTTATAATTGTTTTGGCTCTGGAAATAAAAGAAAAAGGAAAACCAGGGAATAGTACTTGGCTGATTTCAGCCCAGCGGCCCAATTCAACGAGGAAAGCGCGCGCGTGCGCCCGCGCCCGCGGGGTAGGTTTGCAAAAAGGGCCTCGGGGTTTTATCTATCTGGAGACAGGTTCTTCTACTGTTTCAGTGAGTCGCTGACGGTTTGCACTAAGGCCCTCCACATTCTATACTTTTGCAGAGCAAAGCCCACGACGAGGAATCAGCCCTCGCCGCGCTCCGGCGAGCTCAGCCCAGCCAGATAACGCCATGGCTGGTGCTCTCAAGCGACGGGAACACAATTAGGTCTACCCCGACCATTTCCCCTCCATCAATTTCACTAACGACGCACTAAAACTCTCTGGCCACGGTGACCGAGAGGCAAGCGGCAAGATCGTCGGGTTCCCAGTGATCAGAGGTGGTTTGGTTCGATTGAAGGGGTCGGAGAGCATCACCAATACGTAAGGATGCTAGAACAGGGATGAAAAAGGAATGAGCAGACCTGGGGACGGCTGGCCGTGGGGAGGTGAGTTTACGGTGGCGGAGACCTGATTTGGGGAGAATTGGGAATTCTCGAGCTCCGGTGAGGGATTGCTAGCAATTGGCGGTGGCTGAGTGCGTGAGGGTGTGGTGAAGCTCACTGCAGGGTCAATTTATAGATCCCCGGGGCGGTGGCGCTCAATTCGAGCGGATAACGGAGGCGGCCAAAGAGGAGGAAGAACCCTGGCGCGCGTGGTTACGTGTCCTATGGCGTGGCAGTAACTCCGGTGATCGATAGACAGTTAGAGAGGGCCATGGCAATGCGGTGGCGCGGTTAAGACACGCGGCGCACGGTCGGACGGCGGCTATCACCGGTGTTCTTATCTGCCTAGCCGTAGGGTAAAGAGGAAGGCACGAGGGGTCGCCGGAGTGGAACCCAGCTCACCGGCGGTGATCTCCAGGCGTTGTCCACTAACCCTGAGCACAAGTCGGGCCGGCAGTCGCACGAATCGTGGCGACAATCGGTCGCCGGCGGTAAGATTCTTTTGCCGCGGCTGATCTGATCCGGTTGGCTACTGTACCATGGGGAGATAGTCTTCGGTCTATCTGACAGACAAAGTTTGGGCCACTTTTTCTCTGATTTTCAAATGGCAACACAACCAGTGACCTATAGCAAAGTTGTAGTGCTATAATCCATCTATAACTTTGCTACAATGTGTTCTCACAAAAAGTCACTGGATCCCATTCAAAATCGAGCTCAAAGTTCATCTCACAACACTGTCACTCTGAATTTCAGACCTCAAGCAGTCTGACAGTCCATCTTTGGTTGAGATTTTCTCCAAATTTCTCATAAGAACATGGCTTGAACCCTTAAACAAAGTTGTTCTCCTATAATTGGGCTATAATTTTGATGTGGTGACCTAGGGCAAAAACCCTAGAGTCCAAAAGATACAAGGGTTCAAAGTTGAAGAGAACACACTAATTTCAGACTTAGGCTCTATAGTGCTTAAGAGGTGATTTTTGCAATTTGGTCCAAAACTTAGGGTTTGGCTTGCAAATTCCCATATTTGTGACCTAAATGTTTTAAGATACTTATTTAACTTGGTTTTTGCACTTTAGCCCAAAAGTGGACTAATTTTGCACATAGGCCCCTAGGTTTGGGTTTAGGGTTTTCCAGGGTTCCAATTAGGGTTTTTGGTATCCCAGGGGCATAAATGTAATTCAACTTTATTTTTGGGAATACTTTATAACTATTTCCCTAAAGTCTTTAGATTTTTTCATCTTGGGTTAGGTTTTACCCCTTTAATCCTTATTTAGGGTTAAGTTTCCCATCTAAGGTTCTATTTGCAAAAACACTTAAACAATACAACTTGTTTGAAAATTTTGCCTAGTGAATGCACTCTAGGTGTGTCAAACATATGCAATGCCAATGCTTATGATGCCATGCTCAAGTTTTAGTTACAGTAACACCAGGGGTGTTACAAGAAATTATGATTTAAGCAAGATGTGAACACACTATCATGAAAAGGATCCTTAGATGACAAAAAAATAATGTAGAAGTGACATGAAGTGATGTACCTTTGTGTTTTACCTTTTCAAGGGGGGGGGTGTTCCAAACTTGTGTTGGATTTTGAATTCATTTGCACGCTCTTGTTGGTATAGTTGTGAGATAAGTCCAAGATATCAAATGAAGGTTGTCATACTAAATCGAAGGTGAAACTTGATACCTAGAGTCTAGATGTCACCTAGCATTTTCTTATCACAACCAGAGGTAACATGAAAATTGCACAAGTATGGATTATGCAACTAGTGATCATGTATGAAAAATATCAATTGAAAAACACCAATTGATACAATTTGATAGATAAGCATATCACTAATAGCATATTACACTAAGTTCTCCTCAAGTTTTAGTGCACACATATATATGAATTCAATTGATATCCGTTGAAAGTACTTATTTGCAATTTAAAGTACCATTGGCATAAAAGGGTATCAATTGAACATAATCATGCAATCGTAAGAAACATGTGCACTATTTAATCAATTAAGTTCTAGACAGGAGAATTTATAAGCTATGCTACTTTAGACATTTGCAATCCAAAAGGATGTGATACATGTTTACCAATTTTAGATGATGTTGGAGTAGCATATAAAAGAGAAACTCATTCCCTTATGAAATGTATAAAAGATACATTCATTGGAGCAAAGAATCTTTGATACCCATCAAAATTTGCAGTGGAAGCGACTGTCTTTGCCCGAAGATTCCTTTCTAATTCGAGACTACACACATAATAGACTTGGAAATGAAGTTAGTCTCAAAGATTCAAATTATAGACTATTCTCCCCGTAAATGTGTGCATACAAGTGATGAATACTTGTTTAGCTTATGCACTTGGACTTGTGAGGCCAGGGGATTAAGTCCTACAATTTGAACCTTGGTACAAATAAAGTATGAAAATGTGAAATTGTACCAATTTAAGGAATTACTCATAATCAAAAGGTATACTAATAGACATGATATGCAATATTTTAAGTCAAGATTCAAGTGCAACCTTATGGTGTGACTTAAGATATTGCATTTACATGCATACACTAACTTGTAAGAGCCTAGATACACAAATATAATACAATAGTTCATGAAGTGACACACCTTTGTTCCATGCCACATGGTCTCCATTATAATCATGAATTTCCATCTTAGCTTTTGATAGGCTTGACATTTCAAAGAGAAACTTATCCTCTTTAAACAATCAAGAGAAACTCATTTTCTTGATAGGTTTAAGAGAAACTCATTTTCATTTCTATGGAATCATTCATCCTCATTTGATGTTCTCCAAGGTGTGAGACTACACAACATGAACTTGAAAGAAATCATTAGATTTCACAAGATATAGGCTGAACTCTCCCTCAATTTGTGCATGCAAGAGTACACAAAGTACACTTATGCACATCAACAATACGAGGTTAAAGGAGAAGTTTGCACTATATCTTGGTTTAACATAACATGCTTTAAATAGATGATGAGAAATATACCAATTAAAAGTTTAAGAACTAAAAGTATATCAATTGAAATCTTGGAGGGTAAAGCATGCTAATGTGAACCTCAAACCTCATAATGAAGGATATCATATAAATATGTCACTACATCTTCATTATTTGGTTGACAAAAAAAATATAACTCCCTTCTTGATTCACTGTGATCTCTTTTCTCTTTATGATTTCATCCAACCAAGTGATCTTGAACTTCATTCATTTTTTGTAGATTTTGAATCCATCTTTAAAGCTCTTGGAAGGACCTCGTTGTAACACTTAGAAAAGAGAGCATTAGAAACAGAAGAGAGGGTTTCACAAATGATGATCCTTATATGTGGATGGCAATGAACCATCATTCTTGAAACCCAAAAGGATAGACTAAATTACCTTTAGTTAAAAGACGCTCCGGTTTCAGTCTCTCCCCGCGTTTCACGCGCTCTCGGCCGCGCGCAAGCCAACGCGTGGCTGCACACCACGGACCCGAAATTTTACTTCAAATCAACCAAATTGCAGCGTTGCGTCCGGTCTTCCATTCCCAACTCGGTCGACGCGTTCGCCACGGCTGCGCAGGCCTCCTCCTCCGCGGTCGGCTCCGCCTCCGATCCCCTCCCTTCTTCGACGATGCGAGCACACCCACTCATCCTTTTCGTACCTGCACCGCCACCTCATCCTCTTCCTCGCCGCGCCGACACCCGCCGCGCTCTCTCCCTCCCCGTGCAGGCGCCGCTACCCTGTTGCCGCGCCCGCACCTCCTTCCCCATCCGCGCCCGCCGCGGCTCCTCCGGCAGCTCCGCCACGCGCCCAACTGCAACCTGTCTGCACGGCCACCGCTACCTGGTAGTAGAGGTAAGCTTTCGCCCGCCATATGTGGTTTCGGACATTCACCAAGTCTTGTACAATATGTTCCTCCACCTCGGCGGCGGCGGCAGGGGAGGCGGCCTTGCCGCCGGAGGACGACGTCTGCTCCGTCTGCCACGACCGCTTCCGGATCCCGTGCCAGGCGAACTGCTCCCATTGGTTCTGTGGCAAGTCCCTTCCACTACCCTGCCTCCTCTCCCTTCTTGCCCCCCGCGCCTCGCCCCTCTTCCCCCTACGGGGATTAACTTGTTCTTTCCCTTCTCGATCTGACTGCGCGGAGGGAAATCGAGCAAGCGGCCGGCCACGCAGAACTGTCAGCTACCGATTTGGGGCTGGCTGCCTCCTGTTCTTTTCTCCTCCCTGTAGATAGAAAGGAACTCTGTTGGTTCGAGGTTGTCAAGGATTCGTGGGTTTGCTAAATTGCCGCGCTCTGCGAATCGGGTGCTCGAATTGGTCTTGAACCCTCTTTACCATAGGCTCTGCTTAGGAATAAACTGCACGAGTCGATGCAAAATGAGTGTGTAGGGTACTCAAACAATGGAAGTTTTAGAGGCGCCTACATGTGAGTAGACTGGATAATTGCACTTGGTAGATAGCGTCGAGCTGTCGATGACAAGAATCGATGCTAAAGAGAGGCCAGATCTTGGAAGGGTGGTTGGTGGTCATGGGATCCAACCGAAACCAATGAACTGCTACCCGAGCCAAACAACTCTCCTGCCCGACACCTACACATAGGGTGAACTGATTTAGGGCAATGAGAAGCAGAAGTTAAGAAGACCGCTGCGCGCCCTGCAGATCAGCATCGCCCATCACTGGGTTACCTTTTGTGTTCAAAGCTTGTGCAACTTCTGTGTTGCATCATGTTCGGTATTATCTACAAGTACATGTGTGGTCTTGTGTGCTAGAAATGCCCAGATATACATATGAAGAAATGATTTTTTCTCCTTTTTTCCCGAATTTGGTGAACTACATATCATCTTATAAATTGTGCCATGCCTACACAACTCTACCACTGCCGTGGAGTTCTCCCTATTACTGAATGTGGTTATGCGGTCATGTTTTCCAGGAGAGTGCATCATCCGCGTTTGGAATTATGGACCTCCTGTACAGGCTTGCAAGTGTCCCATTTGTCGCCGCCTTATAAATCTACTGGTGCCTGCTGCATTATCAGGGCAGGAGGATGGTCCACAAGCTCAACGTATTCTAGGAGAGATTCAGCACTATAACTGTATATTTGGTGGAGCACCACGCAGCCTAACTCAGGTCGGTACACTGTCCATGAAAGCAGATGTCCTTTGTTTTAGAGTTTTAGGGCGAGGCCTTTCATATAAATAAAAAGACAACAATTCAGATTACAGTGCGGGGTTGAAAGCTGATGATACAAAAACTTGGCCGGGGAGTGAAAGACCTTCCTCCTGGTATTATATTAAAAGAGATCGAAACATGGTCCCGACTGAGAAAATTTCTGAACCCTGACCCATCACTAGCGGGCCGTCACCATCCACTCTGCAACGGCCGAGCCGGAGGGTGGCGCACAGGACGTAACCCGGGAGCGGGCAAGGCAGAACGAGGGGATCTTTTTAACCAAGCCCAAAATTCGCTCCCGATGGGGATCGAACCCGGGACCTGGAGGTGCTACTCGGAAGCTTTAACCATTACACTAGATGCCCTTTCACAAAGGTGACGATACTTTCAAGAATGAAATCGGGAATTGAGATTGGTAACGGTTAGATCTTGTGGTTTTTCCTTTATTTCACAACCTTTATTTCTCTCCCTTCCCAAGTCGACACCCACCGCCCTCTCCCCCCAAAAAAATCTCGCGAGATTGATGAGTATTTTTCTCCCCGTCCCTTGGAGTGACTTGGTGAATGCGATGGTCCTGTCCCCACTTGACCCTATCTCGCCACCCAGCGGGCAGGCTCTTGCTCTCACCTCCCGTCCCAAGAGGTAGTCGCAGGCCCATGGACTAGCGAGTCGGCGTTCACCCTCCTGCTATCACGAGCGGAGGGGCTGCCTCCACCTGTCTCCAATCCAAATAACTCCCTCCTCCGCGCTTCATGGGCCTCTGGCCATCGCGTATTTGACGCGTGTCTGGTTGGTTATTGTTACCACAGTGCTAATTGGTTATTCCTAAGTGTGTTTTTGGCGTGCGATCCAGTAGAGCCTAATCTGTCTGCCTGATTGGCTGCTGCTTACTTTGTGTTCCACTAGAAATCGTAGTGGTGCGCACCTACTTTTTTCTACATAACCTCTATAACTTGGAATGTGTTCGATTGTCTGATGCTAATTCCCTGTACAGTGATTTGCTTTGATATCTGTTGTGTAATCTAAGGATGCCAGTTACATGATTTGAAAAAAAACTGTATCCACTATAAACTGTATTGTTATCTTGATAATTGTTAAATCTGAGCCACTGTCTGAATACTCCTGCCCCCTTCCCCCCAATTCCCATGGTGGTTTTTAAAGGTTGGTTTTGCTGCTGTTGCAGGTAACGAGACAACTAATGTACTCTTTGAATTGGTTAAAGCTTTTATTCTGTTTTGTACTCGTGTATTGATCAACAATGGCACATGAATATATCACTTCTGTTGCTAGAGCAATTGAATTAACTTACATAAACTATTTTTAATTGAACATGCATGGTCATGATGGCTGGTTCATTGACCATTATGAAGTGCTTGTGGATGAGAGTTTCTAGCTGCAATAAATGTATGCTGAAGAGTGATGTGATCTGCGTGCATGTTTTTTCAAGAATCAGAATAGGCCTGTTTCTCTTCTATTCTGCAGTGCATATATAGTCTCATGTTGTTTTCTTCTAAACCTTGACTGGTGATGTAGGAAACCTTTTGACAAGGACATGCTTCAACCTTCCAGGAGTTGATGTTGATCCTTTTGACAAGGACAAGGACAGACTTCAACCTTCCCAGCCTATACTACCACAGTTAGCTCATATGGTTTGTTTTTCCTCTGCATATATGTACTCGTGCCTGTGTTTCTTTTTTGGGGTGGTGGGATCATGGTATACTGTTGGGAGGTTTTTCTGTTGCTGATGTGCTTGTTATTTGATCGTGTGCTTCTGTCGTCTGGTTTTTACTGTTGGGAAGACTCGAACCTTCCCAAGGAGTTAACTCCTTTCACATTCAAACAAGATACCATAGAGAAGCCAAAAACTATATCTATCTAGCGAGGGCAAATTAAATTGTTAGCTGAACATATTTTTATTTCCTCTCAACTCAGCGACTCAATATTAGGCTGTGGGCGAATTAAATTGTTGATTCTGAGCTGCTTTTTTGCCTGTTTTGCCAAAATCTGTAATAACGCATGAAGCTAATTTCCAATTTTACATTTAGAACTATGAATCTTAGCCAAGGAATGTTTTGTCAGGTTGCCCTTAATAAGCCTTTTGGCTTGCAAGTTCTGCCTAAAGGACTGTTTCAGCAGCGGACTGTTTTAGCGCAACTTCAATTGAAAGACGCGAAGATGGCCTCATCTTGCCGGTTCAAGAGAAAAGATGTGCAGTCGCATCCAGTACCTGTTCATCATTTAGGGAGGGGAACATCAGGTTTGTTTCTTTTTTTAGAGCTAAGTCCTCACTACTCAAAAAGTCTGGTTCGCTGACACTCACTTTAGTCTACCACCGCTATCTGTTTTTGCTAACTTGGACATTAACTATAAAGAACATATGAATTATTGATTAGGTTGAACAGAATGTTGTTCTGAGAACAAAAACAGATTATCTCACTGAATTATTGATTACTTGTCTTGAGAATACTGTTATTGTAGGAAGCCTGTGCATTGCGTGTATATGAAAAAAGTCTTACATAAGTATCGATCTTCTCGAAGATGTTATTTATTGGTGTTTTAGAATATATATATATATATAGAGTTGAATTATTTCCTGCACAGTTCGAAGGATCGAGATCTCACTCTTAATTTTGTTGGTAGTAACAGCTTTGTAATCTACAAGCTCTTGATGCTTACTTAAGCTGTACAATATGTCAGGAGAAAAAGCGGGAGATGGTTGCTTCTGCGTTTGGAGAAGACAAATCTGGTTCCCAACACACTTGATTGACCGTTGAAGACCTGAATTATCTGTTAATGGTGTAGACTCCCTCCTGAGAGTGAACAGTTTAGCTCATTGGATTGGTGTTAGACCGTGGTAGGTAAAAATGTTCTCTAAAAAATAACAAACTGCTTTCATTTATGGATTATTAGTTCTTGTAGCTTGTACAGTTGCAGAGATTTAAGGGTTGCTAGCGACATGTCTTCCAATTCTTTTTGCACTGGAAGCAGTAAGATGCTGAACTAGGTGAATTCTTCATATAGCTGCTATAGCGCCTGTTAACTTAGGGGGTGTTTTCTAGGTACTAATTTTTTGCCTTTCCTTTTTCTATTCAGTGTGTAGTTGATGGCTAACTTCATGACTATCATGAGTGACTTAACTGATTTTGTCAGAGAATTCAATTAGTAATACGCCTGATGAATCATAATCCTCTGTGCTACCTGTCCCGCCGTTGTAAAATAAAATATTATGGCATGTTAGCCTCGCTTTGTTAGTTTGGACAGTACTCTGTAATTTGCCTGGCTGCCTTGTAATACTAGGTTACTATAGCTGTCTGCATCGAGATTGTTTTGTGTTTTGAGCTAAGAAAAAACTCTCCATGGTTTACAGAACCAAGCCAAAAAAAAACAGATATCAGCTGTGACGTCACACTCAAAAGCTTGTTCTTCAGAGATGTACTTAATTATGTTTCTCTTGCATTTCATGTTGATTTATCTAATTATTACCGTAAATTAAGATTTTATTATAATTCCAATTTAATATGCCTTATCATAGCCATGATTACTGCAGGGCGCACGAAGTGCGCCTCCTGATCTAGTTCCTTTAAATTAGTGCACACATATAGTTGATGTCAAAGTTATATTCACTCTTGAACATTTTATAATGCAATGAATTTAACCTATACTATGGTACATCCCACTAAGGATAGAATACTAAAACAACTTGAAGGAGAGGAAGTTTTCATACCTTGGCCTCTTATCAACTTCTTCTTACTTTAGTTGAATAGTATCCTTTAAGCTTGTGATTTATCCAATTTAAAACAAGCACCATCTCTTAACATAGATTTTCTATGGATAAACTCAACACAAGAGATGACATTAGTAGCACAAGCACTAGTTTCTTATTTAGCAACCCTTTATATGTGGAAGACAAGCGTGTTGCTAAAATAGAGAGACATCATAATATGGACTAAATTTCCTTGAACCCTCATGCACAATATATATTGAATGACATGGATAATATGCATGGTTATTCAATGAAGTCTAAAGGGATGACTTAATCCATATTATGGTGAATGTCTAATATAGAAGAATCAAATCCAAATTAACTAGATAGAGAATACATCACATAATTTTGGATTGTTCACCATATGATAATATTCATTCAACTTCCAATTAGACCTTTATTTCATAATCAACAACTGATGTATATCCTCAAGTGCTTCTTTTCCCTTAGTGGCTACACAAGTCACAAAAGAGATAAGATTTGAAAATAATATGCACATGGGATTCAGTTGTTACCACTCTTGCTACTATCTCCAAATATGATTTATACATTCATTATCGAGCACCCAACTTGATCCATTGAAGGAGTGATCCTGCAAAACAAGTTTAAGCTTCATATCTTGGTACCCAATTTGAATTGGGTCCTTTGAGATTAGTAGTAAGAGCCTTGAGTACCCACACAATCCTTATTGTGGCCTTTCTCTTTGTGTAGGCACCCACATATACTTGACAACCATCTTACATGGTTTCAAGTCAATATTTAATCACATAGATAAAAACTAGAGTTAAGAATAGGAGCCTTTTCTCCTTTTCTTAATACATCGTTGTGTTGCCTTCTTGATGATGAACCTAGCTTGACCTTGGGTGCACCTAGCTTATCAAGGTTTGTCGCACAAGCATTCATATCATGAAGACAAGTTATGCATGGAATTTACAACTTAGTGATCCAATTCAATGTGAAGCATATGGATATCGATTGAAGTAGATTCCTAAAATATCAAAATATGGGTTTTCAAAATTTAGATTGTATGGATCACTAATTGTACCTTTTACAGTTTAAAAATCATATCCATGTTAGTGCATATGTATGTGATGAATATCAACAAAAAGATTCTTATGCACTTTTAGAATTAACGATAAGGGAATTTTAAACTGCATCAAGAGTAGCTATTTAGAAAACAAAGATTACAATCCATATGAATGAAATACAAATTTACCATTTTGGATTGTCTTAGTATAGCTTACTCAAGGGAAACTTATTCTCTACGACACAAGATACATAATGTTCTCCCACTAGATATGTGCATCAAGTATTTGAATGACTTACCACATGCATTTTCAATTCAGTTAAGAGTCTCATGAGGAGTAAATTACATATCATGGTTAAGGCAGGACAAATTTGCAAAGAATTAACTTATGCTTAAGAATACTTACCACCATATAGAATGTACCATTTGTTATACCAATTTGATAGATCTTACTATCTGTGGTGGTGTCACCTTAGTATTCTTCTTTTCATCATTTGTGGAGACTTCCTTCTTTGTTATCTCTTTTCCTTTTAAAATTAGTCGATAAAACACTTTAAAAAAAGGTATTAGTAGTACAAGGAAGTTTTTAATGAATGATGATATCTATATATGAATGGCAAACAAATCATCATTTATGAGGCATAAAGGCATAAATTAAATTCCTTTTAAATTAATGCACATGGATGAGTGAATTAATAATATGCACCAATTTACATATTTAAGCCAAAAAGAATCTAACTTTCATATTGACATTTTTTTATAAAATAGATTATTACCAATTGAAAGAATGCCACTTGAAAGGAACTATTATTGGTCACATACCAAATGAAACAGTAAAAGTCTGCAAAAATAAAGCTGAAAAGGTACTGCACAGGTTTCTGAAAAGTTGTTCCAAAAAGTGACTGACGCGACCTGACATGGCATTAATTAAAGCAGCAGATTCCAAAAAAACCACAAAAGTCAAAAAGGTTCTGCGCAGATGAGACCGGACAGCAAAAGAAAAAACTGCGCAAAAAAATTTCTGCACGAGCAGACTGCTGCTCGGATGCGACCGGACAGCAAAAGAAAGTTTGCTGCGCGGGCGACACAGCTTTTGCAGAAGCGACCGGTCACAAAAAAAGTTACTGCGCGAGCTATCAAAACTGAGCAGACAGCGACCGGACACAAAAAGGCTGCGCGCACTGCACTAGAGCGTGGTTGTGACAAAAAAAATTTCTACATGGCGCCCTGACCCGCTGCATGCCTGGCTGTGACCGGACAGCCCCAAATAAAAATTTCTGGCGCGCGGGCTACAAGGCTGTGCAGAAGTGTCGGCGTTTCGAGACCGGGGGGTCCTCGAGCCGACGAGTGAAGTGTCGCTGCGTGCCCCAGCCCAGATGGGTCGACGCGAGGCCGAGCGCGAAGGGGGGAAAGTGAGGTGGCCGGAGATGGGCGAGAGAGAGAGGTGGAAATCCCGTGGCCTTCGTGTTCGTCCCGCGCCCAGGTCGGGTGCGCTTGCAGTAGGGGGTTACAAGCGTCCACACGGGGGAAGGAGCGAGTGGCCTCACGCGAGCGCCCTTCTCGTCCTCGTCCCCGCGCGGCCAACCCTCTCTAAGAGGGCCCTGGTCCTTCCTTTTATAGGTGTATGGAGAGGATCCAGGTGTACAATGGGGGGTGTAGCAGAGTGCTACGTGTCTAGCGGAGGGGAGCTAGCGCCCTAAGTACACGCCATCGTGGCGGCCGGAGAGATTTTGGCGCCCGGTTTGTGTGATGTCGTGGCCGTCGGAGGAGTGCTGGAGCCTGGCGGAGGGACAGCTATCGGGGCCGTCGAGTCCTTGCTGACGTCCTCTTGCTTCCGTAAGGGGGCCGAGAGCCGCCATCGTCAGGGAGCGTGCGGGGCGCCATCATCGCCTATCTGGCGGAGCGAGCCAGATGGGACGCCGGTCTTGTTCCCCGTAGCCTGAGTCAGCTTGGAGTAGGGTAATGATGGCGCCTCCTGTTGACGTGGCTGGTCCGCGCCCTAGGTTGGGCGATGTGGAGGCTCCTCCGAGGTCGAGGTCGAGTTCGTCTTCCATGGCTGAGGCCGAGTCCGAGCCCCTAGGTCGGGCGAGGCGGAGGCCGTTGGCTGAGGCCAGGGCGGAATTGGAGTCCTGGGGTCGGGCGAAGCGGAGTTCGTCATCTTCTGGGGCTGAGCCCAAGTCTGAGCCCTGGGTCGGGTGGAGCGGAGTTCGCCTTCTTCTGGGTCTTAGCCCGAGTCCGAGCCCTGGGTCGGGCGGAGCGGAGTTCGTCGTCTTCCGGGGCTTAGCCCGAGTCCGAGCCCTGGGTCGGGCGGAGTGGAGTTCGCCGTCTTCCGGGGCTTAGCCCGAGTCCGAGCCCTGGGTCGGGCAGAGCGGAGTTCGCCGTCTTCCAGGGCTTAGCCCGAGTCTGAGCCCTAGGTCGGGCGGAGCAGAGTTCGCTGTCTTCCGGGGCTTAGCCCGAGTCCGAGCCCTGGGTCGGGCGGAGCGGAGCTTCCTATGGTGTGTGGCCGGGCCTGACTGCCTGTCAGCCTCACTCTGTCAAGTGGCACCGCAGTCGGAGCAGCGCAGGCGGCGCTGTCTATCTGACAGACCGGTCAGTGGAGCGGCGAAGTGACGGCGGTCACTTCGGCTCTGTCAGTTGAGGGGCGCGCGTCAGGATAAAGGTGTCAGGCCACCTTTGCATTAAATGCTCCTGCGATTTGGTCGGGGTTGCTTCTTGGCGAAGATAGGGCCTCGGGCGAGCCGGGAACGTGTTCGCCGCTGGAGGGGGCCTCGGGCGAGGCGGAGATCCTCCAAGGTCGGCTGCCCTTGTCCGAGGCTAGGCTCGGGCGAGGCGTGATCGAGCCCCTCGAATGGACTGATCCCTGACATGATCGCACCCATCAGGCCTTTGCAGCTTTATGCTGATGGGGGTTACCAGCTGAGAATTAGGAGCCTTGAGGGTACCCCTAATTATGGTCCCTGACAGTAGCCCCTGAGCCTCGAAGGGAGTGTTAGCACTCGCTTGGAGGCTTTCGTCGCACTTTTTTGCAAGGGGACTAGCCTTTCTCGGTTGCGTTTTGTTCCGGTGGGTGCTCGCGAGCGCACCCGCCGGGTGTAGCCCCCGAGGCCTCGGAGGAGTGGTTTGACTCCTCTGAGGTCTTAACGCCTCGCACAATGCTTCGGCTAGTCTGGTCGTTCCCTCATGCGAGCCGGCCGTAGCCCGGGTGTACGGTCGGGTCCCAAGTTCTCGGGCTGGTATGTTGACGCTGTCAACGGTTTGGCCATAGCCGGGTTTGCGAGAGCAGCCCCCGATCCTCTGCACAGGGCGAGAGGGCGATCAGGGATAGACTCGACTTTTTTACATACGCCCCTGCGTCGCCTTTCCGCAAGGAGGAGGGGGGAGAGCGCCATGTTGCCCTCGGTGGGCGCCAAACATGGTGTCTCCGGTGAGCTGCAGGCGGGTGATCCGAGTGGACGTCCGTGCCCCATTCGTTAGGGGTCGGCTAGGGGCCCAGAGGCACGCCCAAAAGTACATGCGGGTGATCTGCCGGACCCGGTCCCCTGGCGACGGGGTCCGAGGGCTCGATGCCTCCCTCTGATGGGATTCCGTTACAAGATCGTTCCCGCTGGTCTCGGAAATGTCCTAGGGTACCTCGGGAGCACAGCCCGAGCCTTGGTTATGTATCGAACGTACCCATGGTCATCCCTCGCTCTGTGTCTGAGGCGGCTGTGAACCCTTCGGGGGCCAGCCTTCGAACCCCTGATCAGTAGTGGGCGCGGAGCCCGAGTAGCCTGAGGCGGCCATTGAACCCTTCCGAGGGGCCGGCCTTCGAACCTCTGACCAGTAGTGGGTGTAGAGCCCACGTGCTCTGAGGCGGCTGTTGAACCCTTCCGAGGGGCCAGCCTTCGAACCTCTGATCAGTAGGGAGGCTCGGAGCCTGGTTCCTTCATAGGGAAGGATCCTTTTCAGGGTATCCCCCTTTCCCGGTCCCTGTTGCAAGAGAGAGGAAGAGGAAAAAAGAAAAAGGATACGAAATCGAACGACGCGGCGTACCTTTTTTGACGCGGTCATTATGGCGAAGGCGAAGTGTCGCTCGCTTCTCCTGCCAGAGGCGCCGCCTGTCCTGCCGCGGAGTTAATGCGACGGGGCGAGTGGTTCGCGGGGTAGCCGTTGCGCGTGCGCGAGCCGTTCGAGGAACGGGTCACGGGCGCGTTGTCTTCACACCGTGAGAGAGGGTTCTCTCGCTGCCCCCGGATGGGACGTAAGCTTGGCTGACGACGTGACCGCTGCTCTTGCCCGCCTGCCACCGCCATTACTGCCGGCCCGTTTTCGGCCGCATTGACCGTCGCGCCAGGCTGGAGCCGCTGGGTTGTGCGCTGGGTCGCCTCGAGTCGCGGTATTGGTTCCGCAGTCGAGGAGGCGCGGTGGTGGCACAGGTGGCGGTGCAGTTGCAGGCGCGAAGCATTCGGTGTGCCAGTTGCATGACGCGTGGATCTGGGCCTCCATGCTGGGCGTGTTGGGAGTCGGAGAAGCGCGCCCACTTGGCACGGTTGCATGCCGCCTGCATGGCTGCCCGCCCTCTCGCCCGCTGGTCTGGGCAAAAGTGGAGAGCCGCTTGTAACCGCTGGGCGGTTGCACGCACCACGCGCGGCGGTTTGGCTTCTTCTGCTCTGGGCCGGCTTGCATGACGTGTGGGACCCAGCCCCCGCGCCGTAGGGGGAGGACCTTGGAGCGTGTTGGAGAAGACTCAGCCCACGACGACTGGGGACGCAAGTGGGGAGAGTCGCCTTTAAAAGGAGGGTGACCCTCTTGGAAGGCGACCGTGTCTTCGCGCTCCCTTATGCATCGTGTCTTTCCATCTTCCAAGCCCCCGGATGGGGGGTATTCGCCGTCTTTCCGCTTCGTTGATGGAGGAACGCAACTCTGCGGGAGTTGGTACCTTTCAGCCGTCGTTCGGCTTCAAGGATTTTCATCATGCAGCCCGGTCGCACCCCTCCGCCGGCGGTCATCCAAGACGGTGACCTCCAGTTCGATGGCGGGGGAGAGCGAACCGGGCCGCGGCCTCTGCCCCTCCCTCAGCCTCAAGGATTTTCATCACCAGGGCTGGGGAGGGGAGTGTGCCGAGTTGGGGTCGCCCCCTACGTGTGCGGTGGCCCGCTCCTTCCCTCAGTGATCGGGGGGAAGGGCGGGAGCCGTCCGTGGCGCTGGCAGCTGCACCGTGCCCGGCTCTCTGAGCCGAGCAGCTTCGGAGCCGCTCCCGGTGCCGCCTTCCGCCACGGCAGCTGGAAGAGGTTCCGCCGCCGACGAGCTTGCCAGCGCCACCCGCGGACCGACCTCCAACTCTACGGCCTTCTGCCCGTCCTTGCCTCACGAGTTTGGGCATGGGCGGGGGCCTCCTGGCAGCAGCATCCGCCCTGAGGTCATCGCTACCGCTGTTCGGCCCCCCGGAGCAGAAGTCTTCATCGTCGCCGCTGCTGGGGCGGACGATGGCGAGCCGTTCGTTGGTCTTCTGTTGCTCCGCAGGCCCCCCAATCGCGTGGGGTTGCTCATACCTGCGGGGGTGGAACCGGAGTTCCGTCCGTAATGGCACTTCGAATGCCAGTGTTTTTGTTCACTGTGGCTGTCGAGGCCTGAACATGTATGTAAATTCGGCACGGAGCCGTGTTTTTTCCCCATTCTCGAGCACTAAGACTCGCCTGCTTGTTGTCTGAACCGCTTCGCCAAGCGTGAGTCGCCCCGTGTAAAGGTGACGAGTGAGGTATCCGTATCCCGGAGGCGTAGGAGTCCCTCGGCTCGGTCAGCCTTGTTGTCCAAGGCTTCCCTTGCTTAGTCGGAGGAAACCCTTGGCCGCTCTTCGATCAGCCGAGGCCAGGGGTAGCGGTGCCAGCGCGAACAGAGGCAGAGTTGGCTCGAAAAGAAGACCAGGTCGGCCGGAGCCTGGCCGGGTCGTCCGTTAGCGGGACCGACGCCGGAATTGACCTGCCGAGGCCTCGGGCCGGGCTGATGTCCTTGGGGGACAGCTAGCCGAGGCCCCGGGGTGACTGGCTGAGCCGCCTGCTCGGGCCGGATTCTTGGAGAAGACCCTGGCGGCGATGGCCCGGGCTTGGTGATGACGCCGTCCTTCAGAGCGGAGACCCTTGGACCGCGTCGCCGTCCGAGGCTAGGTCGGACCTCGCCAGAGGTGTTGTCGACGCCGAGGGTGCTGCTGCTCCCTTTAGCCGTCAAGATCCGAGCCTGCAGGATCAGATTATATTGTAGCGTGTGTTTTCTGCGGCCGCCGAGGCCAAAACACACCCTCGCCGTATTGTAAAGCCGCGTCTCCTTTCCTCTTGTTTCGAGTATCTGGACTTTTTTTGTCGGTAACAGAACTGTTTGTGCGAGCGAAGTTGCTTCTCATGGAAGGTGATGAGTGAGGTATCCGTATCCTAGAGGCATAGGAGTCCCTCGGCTCGGTCGGCCTTGCCGCTTACGCGCACTCTTACCCGTCCATGGGGTTCTGTCACCGACGCAGTCGAGAAAACTCGAAGAATCGCTCCGGCAGAAGAGCTTCCGAACGTGAAGACTTGTTCGGTCCGCGGAATCACTTATCCGAACGTGAGTTACTTATGGCAGAAGGTGATGAGTGAGGTATCCGTATCCCGGAGGCGTAGGAGTCCCTCAGCTCGGTCAGCCTTGGCTGCTTACATGTACTCCGTCGTTTTCAGGATCCACTTTCGAAGTAGTCGAAAAGCACGAAAGATATTCCGGCAGAAAAGATCTTTTTTCGAGGAAAATTTCGACGCAGAGGGGGTTCCCCCTTTTAGCCCCCAAGGGAGGGTCGGGCTTTGCCGAGGCAAGGCTGACCCTTCCTTGATGACTAAACTTTGCGTGAGAGCGAGGTATATGAACAACTTGAAAACATCTTAAGGGTAGAAGCGACGTAGCTGTTGGATGTTCCAAGCGTTGCTGTAGACCTCGCCTTGACTGTTGGCCAGCTTATATGTTCCGGGCTTCAGAACCTTGGCGATGACGAACGGTCCTTCCCAGGGAGGCATGAGCTTGTGCCGCCCTCGGGCGTCTTGTCGCAGCCGAAGCACTAGGTCACCCACCTGGAGGTCTTGGGACCGGACCCCTCGGGCGTGGTAGCGTCGCATGGACTGCTGGTACCGTGCCGAGTGTAGTAAGGCCTTGTCCCGAGCCTCTTCCAGCTGGTCCAGCGAGTCTTCTCGACTAGCTTGGTTGCTTTGGTCATCATAGGCCCTCGTCCTCGGGGAACCGTATTCCAGGTCTGTGGGCAAGATGGCCTCGGCCCCATAGACTAGGAAGAACGGTGTGATGCCCGTGGCTCGGCTCGGTGTTGTCCTCAGACTCCAGACCACCGAGGGGAGTTCCTTCATCCACCGCTTGCCGAACTTGTTGAGGTCGTTGTAAATCCGAGGCTTGAGTCCTTGTAGAATCATGTCGTTGGCACGCTCTACTTGCCCATTCGTCATGGGATGAGCCACGGCGGCCCAGTCCACCCGGATGTGGTGATCCTCGCAGAAGTCCAGGAACTTTCTGCCGGTGAACTAGGTGCCGTTGTCGGTGATGATGGAGTTCGGGACCCCGAAACGATGGATGATGTTGGTGAAGAACGCCACCGCCTGCTCGGACCTGATGTTGTTCAGGGGTCGAACCTCGATCCACTTGGAAAATTTGTCGATGACGACCAACAGGTGCGCGTAGCTCCCGGGTGCCTTCTGCAAGGGGCCGACGAGGTCCAAACCCCACACAGCAAAAGGCCATGTGATGGGTATTGTCTGCAGAGCCTGAGCGGGCAGGTGGGTCTGCCTTGCATAGAACTGACACCCCTCGCAGGCGCGGACAATTCTAGTGGCGTCGGCCACCACCGTCGGCCAGTAGAAACCTTGTCGGAAAGCATTTCCGACAAGGGCTCGAGGTGTTGCGTGGTGGCCGCAAGCCCTCGAGTGTATTTCTTGGAGGAGTTCCTGACCTTCGGTGGTGGAGATGCATCGCTGGAGGATGCCTGAGGGGCTGCGGTGGTACAGCTCCTTCCCATCCCCCAGCAAGACGAAAGACTTGGCGCGCCGCGCCAACCGCCGAGCTTCGGCTTGGTCGAGGGGCAGCTCCCCTCGGTGGAGATATTGCAGGTATGGGGTCCGCCAGTTTTGATCAGGCGTGACCCCGTTTTGCTCCCCCTCGACGCGTAGTGCCTCGCCCTCGGAGGTTGAGGGTACCTCGAGCTGAGCCGAGGGTACCTCGGACCGTGCCGAGGGTACCTCGGACTGAGCCGAGGGTGTCTCGGACTGAGCCGAGGGTGCCTCGGGCGGAGCCGAAGGTGCCTCAGGCTCAGGCGAGTCGTCGATCTTGACGGAGGGTTGATGCAGATCTCGGGAGAAGACGTCCGAGGGAACCGTTGTTCGCCCCGAGGCTATTTTAGCCAGCTCATCCGCAGTCTCGTTGTAGCGCCGAGCGATGTGGTTGAGCTCGAGCCCGTAGAACTTGTCTTCCAGGCGCTGAACCTCATCGCAGTAGGCTTCCATCTTCGAGTCGTGGCAGTGGGAGTTCTTCATGACTTGGTCGATGACGAGCTGCGAGTCACCGCGAGCATCGAGGCAACGGACCCCTAGCTCGATGGCGATTCGTAGCCCGTTTACCAGAGCCTCATACTCCGCCACATTGTTGGACGCCGGGAAGTGGAGGCGTAGCACGTAGCGTAGATGCTTCCCGAGGGGCGAGACGAAGAGGAGGCCTGCGCCGGCCCCTGTCTTCATTAGCGATCCGTCAAAAAACATGGTCCAAAGCTTCGGTTGGATCAGAGCCGTCGGGAGCTGGGTGTCGGCCCATTCAGCCACGAAGTCCGCCAGGACCTGGGACTTGATGGCCTTCCGGGGGGCGAACGAGATCGTCTCACCCATGATCTCCACTGCCCACTTCGCGATCCTACCCGAAGCCTCTCGGGACTGGATGATCTCTCCCAGGGGGAAGGATGACACCACCGTCACCGGATGAGACTCGAAGTAGTGTCGCAACTTCCGCCGTGTCAGGATCACCGCGTACAGCAGCTTCTGGATTTGTGGGTAGCGGATCTTGGTCTCGGACAGTACCTCACTGATGAAGTAAACTAGCCTCTGAACGGGCAATGCATGCCCCTCTTCTTGCCTCTCGACCACAATCGCGGCGCTAACCACCTGAGTGGTTGCGGAGACGTAGACCAAGAGGGCTTCTCCGGCAGCTGGGGGCACCAAGATAGGCGCCTTCATGAGGAGCGCCTTCAGGTTCCCGAGGGCTTCCTCGGCCTCAGGGGTCCAAGTGAAGCGCTCGGCCTTCCTTAAGAGGCGGTACAGGGGTAGACCTCTTTCGCCGAGGCGTGAGATGAAGTGGCTCAGAGCCACGAGACATCCCATGACCCTCTGTACGCCTTTCAAGTCCTGGATGGGCCCCATGCTGGTGATGGCTGCAATCTTCTCCGGGTTGGCTTCGATGCCCCGCTCGGAGACGATGAACCCTAAGAGCATGCCTCGGGGCACCCCAAAGACACACTTTTCGGGATTAAGCTTGACACCTTTCGCCTTGAGACATCGGAATGTCACTTCAAGGTCGGAAAGGAGGTCGGAGGCTTTCCTTGTCTTGACTACGATGTCATCGACGTAGGCCTCGACCGTGCGGCCAATGTGTTCACCGAACACATGGTTCATGCACCGCTGGTACGTCGCGCCCGCATTCCTCAAGCCGAACGGCATGGTGACATAGCAGTACATGCCGAAGGGTGTGATGAAAGAAGTCGCGAGCTGGTCGGACTCTTTCATCCTGATTTGGTGATACCCTGAGTAGGCATCGAGGAAAGACAGGGTTTCGCACCCAGCAGTGGAATCCACGATCTGATCGATGCGAGGCAGAGGGTAGGGAACCTTCGGACATGCTTTGTTGAGACCAGTGTAGTCTACACACATCCGCCATTTCCCCCCTTTCTTTCTCACAAGCACAGGGTTGGCAAGCCATTCGGGATGGAATACCTCTTTGATGAACCCTGCCGCCATTAGCTTGTGGATCTCCTCGCCTATGGCTCTGCGCTTCTCCTCGTCGAATCCGCGTAGAGGCTGCTTGACGGGTCGGGCTCTAGCTCGGATGTCCAGCGAGTGCTCGGCGACATCCCTCGGTATGCCGGGCATGTCCGAGGGACTCCATGCGAAGACGTCGGCGTTCGCGCGGAGAAAGTCGACGAGCACTGCTTCCTATTTGGGAACGAGCCCGGAGCCGATCCGGACTTGCTTCGAGGCGTCGCTGCTAGGGTCGAGAGGGACGGACTTAACCGTCTCCGCTGGCTCGAAGTTGCCGGCATGACGCTTCACGTCTGGCACCTCCTTGGAGAGGCTCTCCAGGTCGGCGATGAGGGCCTCGGCGTACTCCACGCACTCCACGTCGCATTCGAACGCGTGTTTGTACGTGGGACCGACGGTGATGACCCCATTGGGGCCCGACATCTTGAGCTTGAGGTAGGTGTAGTTGGGGATGGCCATGAACTTCGCGTAGCAGGGCCTCCCCAATACCGCGTGGTAGGTTCCTCGAAACCCGACCACCTCAAACGTTAGGGTCTCCCTTCGGAAGTTGGAGGGCGTTCCGAAGTAGACGGGAAGATCGAGTTGTCTGAGGGGGTGGACGCGCTTCCCAGGGTTGATCCCATGGAAAGGCGCAGCGCCCGCCCGGACCGAGGACAGATCGATACGCAGAAGCCCGAGGGTCTCGGCGTAGATGATGTTGAGGCTGCTGCCTCCATCCATGAGGACCTTGGTGAGCCTGACGTCGCCGATGACGAGGTCGACAACGAGCGGGTATTTCCTCGGGCTCGGCACATGGTCGGGGTGGTCGGCTTGGTCAAAGGTGATGGGCTTGTCGGACCAGTCTAGGTAGACTGGCGCCGCCACCTTCACCGAACAGACCTCCCGACGCTCTTGCTTGCGGTGCCGAGCCGAGGCGTTCGCCGCTTGCCCGCCATAGATCATGAAGCAGTCGCAGACCTCGGGGAACTCTCCTGCATGGTGATCTTCCTTCTTGTCGTCGTCGCGGGCCCTGCCACCCTCCACGGGTGGCCCGGCCCTATGGAAGTGGCGCCGAAGCATGACGCACTCCTCAAGGGTGTGCTTGACGGGCCCCTGGTGATAGGGGCATGGCTCCTTGAGCATCTTGTCGAAGAGGTTGGGACCTCCGGGGGGTTTCCGAGGGTTCTTGTGCTCGGCAGCGGCGACAAGGTCCACGTCGGCGGCGTCGCGTTTCGCTTGCGACTTCTTCTTGCCCTTCTTCCTGGCGCCGCGCTGAGCTAACGCCTCGGGGGCATCTTCCGATGGGCGGCCCTGGGGCTGCTTGTCCTTCCGGAAGATAGCCTCGACCGCCTCCTGGCCGGAGGCGAACTTGGTGGCGATGTCCATCAGCTCGCTCGCCCTGGTGGGGGTCTTGCGACCCAGCTTGCTCACTAGGTCGCGGCAGGTGGTGCCGGCGAGGAACGCGCCGATGACATCCGAGTCGGTGATGTTGGGCAGCTCGGTGCGCTGCTTCGAGAATCGTCGGATGTAGTCCCGGAGAGACTCTCTCGGCTGCTGTCGGCAGCTTCGGAGGTCCCAGGAATTCCCGGGGCGCATGTACGTGCCCTGGAAATTGCCAGCGAAAGCTTGGACTAGGTCGTCCCAGTTGGAGATCTGCCTCGGAGGCAGGTGCTCCAACTAGGCGCGAGCGGTGTCGGAGAGGAACAGGGGGAGGTTGCGGATGATGAGGTTGTCATCGTCCGTTCCACCCAGTTGGCAGGCCAGACGGTAGTCCGCGAGCCACAGTTCCAGTCTCGTCTCCCCCGAGTACTTTGTGATAGTAGTCGGGGGTCGAAAACGGGTCGGGAAAGGTGCCCGTCGTATGGCCCGGCTGAAGGCCTGCGGACCGGGTGGTTCGGGCGAGGGACTCCGATCCTCCCCGCTGTCGTAGCGTCCCCCACGCCTGGGGTGGTAGCCTCGGCGCATCCTCTCGTCGAGGTGGGCCCGACGATCTCGGTGGTGGTGCTCGTTGCTGAGGCGACCCGAGGCCGCAGGCGCTATGTTACGCGTGCGCCCGGTGTAGACCGAGGCTTCCCGCATGAATCGGGAAGTCGCGGCATGATGTTCTGAGGGGTACCCCTGCCTTCGGGATGCGGAGCTCTCGGCCCGCCGGACCGCGGCGCCTTCTAGGAGATCCTTGAGCTCTCCCTGGATTCGCCGCCCTCGGTGGTTGATGGCTCCGGCATCGCGCGGAGGAGCATTGCTGCTGCAGCCAGGTTCTGGCCGACCCCACTGGATGCGGGTGGCGGCCTGACCCTGACATCGCCGGCGATGCAGTGCTGGAAGCCCTGGGGTAGATGACGCATTTCTCCGGTCGGAGGTTGGCCCGCCCATGCCTGCCCGACGTCCCGGCGGATTGGCTCGAGCGCTCCTGCTCCCTCGTCGAGCCTGGCCTGCACCCCGCGGATTTGCTCGAGTTGTGGGTCGTGACCCCCCGCCGGAACGGGGACCACAGCTAGCTCCCGTGGGATGTCAACGCGAGGCACCGGCCTAGGGAGATCACCGTCCTCTAGCATGCCAAGATGGTCGCCTTCGGAGGGACCCCCTAGATCGATGTGGAAACATTCGCGGTTCGGGCCGTAGTCCTCGTTGCCGAGGCTACGGCTACCGTCGGAACAGTCGGAAAGGCAGTAGTCGCATGCGGTCATGAGGTCCCGCATGGCACTGGGGTTGCCAAGTCCGGAGAAATCCCAACAGAAGCTGGGCTCGTCGTCTTCCTCGGACCCGGAGGGCCCGTAGGTCGAGACGTCCGCCAGCTGGTCCCAAGGCGACCGCATACGAGATCCCAGAGGGTTCGGATTCGCCTCTACGAAAGCGTCCGCCAAAGCGGAGCCGCTAGGCGGGTCGAGGCTAAATCCGAGAGGCGTGGGACGGGAATCGGTCGGTACCTCTTGGTCGGCGGGCGGTGATGAGGTCACGTTGGGGACTGACTGCACCGTCGTCTCAGGTACGAGGGTGACACCTAGCAAGCCTTTCGCGAGCGTGCTGGCGTCGTCCGTTTGCTCGGGATTGACGTGTCACGGGGAGACAACGCTCGTCTTCGTCTCAAGCGCAAGGCCGATGCCCGGCGCGCCCCGCGTTGGAGTGCTGGCGTTGTCGACTCGCTCAACGGTCGACGAGGCACCGCCTCCTGCTTGGCCTTGGTTGCCCCGCATCCTCCTCCTCCGTCGACGGGGAAGAGGACGGGGCGAGCTAGAAGGTTGTTCTTCCACCACACGGGGAAGACGTCGTCGATCCCGCCGCCGGCGGGCGGACTGTCGGCCGCCACTGTCGCTGTCACCCGGCGGTGGAAAGAGTATCATGTCGTAGCTGCCGTCGAGGGATATGAACTCAAGGCTCCTGAAACGGAGCACCGTCCCGGGCCGGAGAGGTTGCTGGAGACTACCCATCTGGAGCTTGACGGGAAGCTGTTCGTCAACACGCAGCAGGTCCCTACCTGGCGCGCCAACTGTCGGCGTTTCGAGACCGGGGGGTCCCCAAGCCGACGAGTGAAGTGTCGCTGCGTGCCCCAGCCCAGATGGGTCGACGCGAGGCCGAGCGCGAAGGGGGGAAAGTGAGGTGGCCGGAGATGGGCGAGAGAGAGAGGTGGAAATCCCGCGGCCTTCGTGTTCGTCCCACGCCCAGGTCGGGTGCGCTTGCAGTAGGGGGTTACAAGCGTCCACACGGGGGAAGGAGCGAGTGGCCTCACGCGAGCGCCCGTCTCGTCCTCGTCCCCGCGCGGCCAACCCTCTCTAAGAGGGCCCTGGTCCTTCCTTTTATAGGCGTAAGGAGAGGATCCAGGTGTACAATGGGGGTGTAGCAGAGTGCTACGTGTCTAGCGGAGGGGAGCTAGCGCCCTAAGTACACGCCATCGTGGCGGCCGGAGAGATTTTGGCGCCCGGTTTGTGTGATGTCGTGGCCGTCGGAGGAGTGCTGGAGCCTGGCGGAGGGACAGCTGTCGGGGCCGTCGAGTCCTTGCTGACGTCCTCTTGCTTCCATAAGGGGGCCGAGAGCCGCCATCGTCAGGGAGCGTGTGGGGCGCCATCATCGCCTATCTGGCGGAGCGAGCCAGATGGGACGCCGGTCTTGTTCCCCGTAGCCTGAGTCAGCTTGGAGTAGGGTAATGATGGCGCCTCCTGTTGACGTGGCTGGTCCGTGCCCTAGGTTGGGCGATGTGGAGGCTCCTCCGAGGTCGAGGTCGAGTTCGTCTTCCGTGGCTGAGGCCGAGTCCGAGCCCCTAGGTCGGGCGAGGCGGAGGCCGTTGGCTGAGGCCAGGGCGGAATTGGAGTCTTGGGGTCGGGCGAAGCGGAGTTTGTCGTCTTCTGGGGCTGAGTCCAAGTCCGAGTCCTGGGTCGGGCGGAGCGGAGTTCGCCGTCTTCCGGGGCTTAGCCCGAGTCCGAGCCCTGGGTCGGGCGGAGCGAAGTTCGCCGTCTTCCGGGGCTTAGCCCGAGTCCGAGCCCTGGGTCGGGCGGAGTGGAGTTCGCCGTCTTCCGGGGCTTAGCCCGAGTCCGAGCCCTAGGTCGGGCGGAGCGGAGTTCGCCGTCTTCCAGGGCTTAGCCCGAGTCCGAGCCCTGGGTCGGGCGGAGCGGAGTTCGCCGTCTTCCGGGGCTTAGCCCGAGTCTGAGCCCTGGGTCGGGTGGAGCGGAGTTTCCTATGGTGTGTGGCCGGGCCTGACTGCCTGTCAGCCTCACTCTGTCAAGTGGCACCACAGTCGGAGCGGCGCAGGCGGCGCTGTCTATCTGATAGACCGGTCAGTGGAGCGGCGAAGTGGCGGCGGTCACTTCGGCTCTGTCAGCTGAGGGGCGCGCGTCAGGATAAAGGTGTCAGGCCACCTTTGCATTAAATGCTCCTGCGATTTGGTCGGGGTTGCTTCTTGGCGAAGACAGGGCCTCGGGTGAGCCGGGAACGTGTTCGCCGCTGGAGGGGGGCCTCGGGCGAGGTGGAGATCCTCCGGTGTCGGCTGCCCTTGTCCGAGGCTAGGCTCGGGCGAGGCGTGATCGAGCCCCTCGAATGGACTGATCCCTGACTTGATCGCACCCATCAGGCCTTTGCAGCTTTATGCTGATGGGGGTTACCAGCTGAGAATTAGGAGCCTTGAGGGTACCCCTAATTATGGTCCCCGACAAGAAGCGATTGAAAAAAAATTTGCGCGCCCAGCAGGATGCGACCGGTCAGAACAAAGTCTGTGCATGCTGACACTTGAGTGCGCATGTGACCGGGTAGCCCCAAAAAAATAAAAAATTTGTGCGCCCAGCAGCTATCGGATGCGACCGATCAGGAAGAAAAAAAGATTCTGCATGGCATGCTGCGCGAAAAAACAAAGAAAAATACTGCTCGACTGAAAAAACTGCAGCTCACAGACCTGCGCGGACAGGCCTGCGCGGACAGAACTGCACTGACCGGTCAGAGACCGGTTCAACCGGTCCACAATGCCGGTTCAACCGGTTTTGACCAGGATGGTCCGGGTAAAATCTGGTTAAAAGCAGCTGAGCTGAAGTTCAGCTTCGAAGTTTAGCTGGCTTCCTCCAGCTGAACTAGAAAGTTCAGCTGGCCAAGCCAGTTGAGCTTGGAATGAATTTTAAAATAATTTTTTCCACAATAAACCTCATTTCAAATTTTAAAATGTACGCATAGATTGAATGGCACACTCCATTTGAGAAACACATTCTCATGCTGTGATACTACATAAACACTTAGATAGAAACATTAGTCTCACAACTCTAGTCATATAGAGAAGTCCCTTTTTGGTAAGTGCTTTAAGAATTTGAATTTCTTACTTAGCACTCTATTCATTTAAGAACATGGGATAATCCTCTTTATGTCTAGGTCATGGCAATAATACGATAATAAATTGGAAATATGCCACAAGATACATACAACTAATTTAGATCATGTAGTGTCGGCGTTCCGAGACCGGGGGGGTCCCTGAGCCGACGAGTGAATGTCGCCGCGTGCCCCAGCCCAGATGGGTCGAGCGCGAGGGCGAGCGCGAAGGGGGGAGAGAGAGGCGGCCGGAGACCGGCGTGAGAGAGGTGGGAATCCCGCGGCCTTCGTGTTCGTCCCGCGCCCAGGTCGGGTGCGCTTGCAGTAGGGGGTTACAAGCGTCCACGCGGGAGAGGGAGCGAGCGGCCTCCAGCGAGCGCCTGTCTCGTCCTCGTCCCCGCGCGGCCAACCCTCTCTAAGAGGGCCCTGGTCCTCCCTTTTATAGGCGTAAGGAGAGGATCCAGGTGTACAATGGGGGGTGTAGCAGAGTGCTACGTGTCTAGCGGAGGAGAGCTAGCGCCCTAAGTACATGCCGTTGTGGCAGCCGGAGAGATTTTGGCACCCAGCTGGTGTGATGTCGTGGCCGTCGGAGGAGCGATGGAGCCCGGCGGAGGGACAGCTGTCGGAGCGGTTGAATCCTTGCTGACGTCCTCTTGCTTCCGTAAGGGGGCTGAGAGCCGCCGTCGTCACAGAGCATGCAGGGCGCCATCATTGCCTATCTGGCGGGGCGAGCCAGATGGGACGCCGGTCTTGTTTCCTGCGGCCCGAGTCAGCTCGGGGTAGGGTGATGATGGCGCCTCCTGTTGACATGGCTTGTCTACGCCCTAGGTTGGGCGATGTGGAAGCTCCTCCGAAGCCGAGGTCGAGTATGTCTTCCGTGGCCGAGGTCGGGTCCGAGCCCCAGGTTCGGGCGAGGCGGAGTTCATCGTCTTCTGGGGCCGAGCCCAAGTCCGAGCCCTGGGTCGGGCGAGGTGGAGATCGTCGTCTTCCGGACTAAGCAGAGTCCGAGCCCTGGGTCGGGCGGAGTTCGCCGTCTTCCGGGACTTAGCCCGAGTCTGAGCCCTGGGTCGGGTGGAGTTCGCCGTCTTCCGGGACTTAGCCCGAGTCCGAGCCCTGGGTCGGGCGGAGTTCGCCGTCTTCCGGGACTTAGCCCGAGTCCGAGCCCTGGGTCGGGTGGAGTTCGCCGTCTTCCGGGACTTAGCCCGAGTCTGAGCCCTGGGTCGGGCGGAGGTCGCCGTCTTCCGGGACTTAGCCCGAGTCCGAGCCCTGGGTCGGGCGGAAGGCAGGGGTACCCCTCGGAACCTCATGCTCGGCTGAAGGCTTGCGGACCGGGTGGTTCGGGCGAGGGACTCCGATCCTCCCTGCTGTCGTAGCGTCCCCCACGCCTGGGGTGGTAGCCTCGGCGCACCCTCTCATCAGGTGGGCCTGACGGTCGCGGTGATGGTGCTCGTTGCCGAGGCGACCCGGGGCCGCAGGCGCGGTGTTGCGCGTGCGCCCGATGTAGATCGAGGCTTCCCGCATGAATCGAGAAGTCGCGGCATGAGGTTCCGAGGGGTACCCCTGCCTTCGGGAGGCAGAGCTCTCGGCCCGTCGGACCGCGGCGCCTTCTAGAAGATTCTTGAGCTCTCCCTGGATTCGCCGCCCCTCGGTGGTTGATGGCTCCGGCATCGCGCGAAGAAGCATTGCTGCTGCCTCCAGGTTCTGGCCGACCCCACTGGATGCGGGTGGTGGCCTTACCCTGACGTTGTTGGTGATGCGGTGCTGGAAGCCCTGGGGTAGATGACGTATTTCTCCGGCCGGAGGTTTGCCCGCCCATGCCTGCCCGACATCCTGACGGATCGGCTCAAGCGCTCCTGCTCCCTCGTCGAGCCTGGCTTGCACCCCGCGGATTTGCTCGAGCTGTGGGTCATGGCCCTCGCCTGAACGGGGACCACAGCTAGCTCCCGTGGGATGTCAACGCGAGGCACCGGCCTAGGGAGGTCACCGTCCTCCAGCATGTCGAGATGGTTGCCTTCGGGGGGACCCCCTAGATCGACGTGGAAGCATTCGCGGCTTGGGCCGCAGTCCTCGTCGCCGAGGCTACGGCTACCGTTGGAACAGTCGGAAAGGCAGTAGTCGCATGCGATCATGAAGTCCCGCACGGCACTGGGGTTGCCAAGTCCAGAGAAATCCCAACAGATGCTGGGCTCGTCGTCTTCCTCGGACCCAGAGGGCCCGTAGGTCGAGACGTCCGTCAGCCGGTCCCAAGGTGACCGCATACGAAACTCCAGAGGGTTTGGACTCGCCTCAACAAGAGCGCCCGCCAAAGCGGGGCCGCTAGGCGGGTCGAGGTTGAATCCGAAAGACGTGGGATGGGAATCGGTCGGTACCTTTTGGTCGACGGGCGGCGATGAGGTCACGTCGGGGACTGACTGCACCGTCGTCTCAGGTACGAGGGTGACGTCCAGCAAGCTTTTCGCAAGCGTGCTGGCGTCGTCCGCTTGCTCGGGATTGGCGTGTCGCGGGGAGACGGCGCTCGCCTTTGTCTCAAACGCGAGGTCGACGCCCGGTGCGCCCCTCGTTGAGGCGCTGGGGCCGCCGACTCGCTCGACAGCCGACGAGGCGCTGTCTCCTGCTTGGCCTTGGTTGCCCCACTTCCTCCTCCGTCGGCAGGGGAGAGGACGGGGTGAGCTCGAAGGTTGTTCTTCCACCATGTGGGGAAGACGTCGCCGATTCCGCCGCCGGCGGGCGGGTTGTCGGCCGCCACTGTCGTTGTCGCACGGCGGTGGGAGGAGTATCATGTCGTAGCTGCCGTCGAGGGACATGAACTCAAGACTCCCGAGACGGAGCACCGTCCCGGGTTGGAGAGGTTGCTGGTGACTGCCCATCTGGAGCTTGACGGGAAGCTGTTCGTCAACACGCAGCAAGACCCCTACCTGGCGCGCCAACTGTCGGCGTTCCGAGACCGGGGGGTCCCTGAGCCGACGAGTGAATGTCGCCGTGTGCCCTAGCCCAGATGGGTCGAGCGCGAGGGCGAGCGCGAAGGGGGGAGAGAGAGGCGGCCGGAGACCGGCGTGAGAGAGGTGGGAATCCCGCGGCCTTCGTGTTCGTCCCGCGCCCAGGTCGGGTGCGCTTGAAGTAGGGGGTTACAAGCGTCCACGCGGGAGAGGGAGCGAGCGGCCTCCAGCGGGCGCCTGTCTCGTCCTCGTCCCCGCGCGGCCAACCCTCTCTAAGAGGGCCCTGGTCCTCCCTTTTATAGGCGTAAGGAGAGGATCCAGGTGTACAATGGGGGGTGTAGCAGAGTGCTACGTGTCTAGCGGAGGAGAGCTAGCGCCCTAAGTACATGCCGTTGTGGCAGCCGGAGAGATTTTGGCACCCAGCTGGTGTGATGTCGTGGCCGTCGGAGGAGCGATGGAGCCCGGCGGAGGGACAGTTGTCGGAGCGGTTGAATCCTTGCTGACGTCCTCTTGCTTCCGTAAGGGGGCTGAGAGCCGCCGTCGTCACAGAGCATGCAGGGCGCCATCATTGCCTATCTGGCGGGGCAAACCAGATGGAACGCCGGTCTTGTTTCCTGCGGCCCGAGTCAGCTCGGGGTAGGGTGATGATGGCGCCTCCTATTGACGTGGCTGGTCTACGCCCTAGGTTGGGCGATGTGGAAGCTCCTCCGAGGCTGAGGTCGAGTCTGTCTTCCGTGGCCGAGGTCGGGTCCGAGCCCCAGGTTCGGGCGAGGCGGAGTTCGTCGTCTTCTGGGGCCGAGCCCAAGTCCGAGCCCTGGGTCGGGCGAGGCGGAGATCGTCGTCTTCCGGGACTTAGCCCGAGTCCGAGCCCTGGGTCGGGCAGAGTTCGCCGTCTTCTGGGACTTAGCCCGAGTCCGAGCCCTGGGTCGGGCGGAGTTCGCCGTCTTCCGGGACTTAGCCCGAGTCCGAGCCCTGGGTCGGGCAGAGTTCGCCGTCTTCTGGGACTTAGCCCGAGTCCGAGCCCTGGGTTGGGCGGAGTTCGCCGTCTTCCGGGACTTAGCCCGAGTCCGAGCCCTGGGTCGGGCGGAGTTCGCCGTCTTCCGGGACTTAGCCCGAGTCCGAGCCCTAGGTCGGGCGGAGTTCGCCGTCTTCCAGGACTTAGCCCGAGTCCGAGCCCTGGGTCGGGCGGAGTTTCCTAGGGTGCCTTTGGCCGGGCCTGACTGCCTGTCAGTCTCACTCTTGTCAAGTGGCATTGTAGTCGGAGTGGCGCAGGCGGCGCTGTCCTTCTGTCAGGCAGGTCAGTGGAGCGGCGAAGTGACGGCGGTCACTTCGGCTCTGCCGGCTGGGGGGCGTGCGTCAGGATAAAGGTGTCAGGCCACCTTTGCATTAAATGCTCCTACGATTTGGTCGGTCGGTGCGGCGATTTGGTCAGGGTTGCTTCTTGGCGAAGGCAGGGCCTCGGGCGAGCCGGAAACATGTTCGCCGCTGAAGGGGGGCCTCGGGCGAGACGGAAATCCTCCGAGGTCGGCTGCCCTTGTCCGAGGCTAGGCTCGGGCGAGGCGTGATCGAGTCCCTCGAATGGACCGATCCCTGACTTAATCGCACCCATCAGGCCTTTGCAGCTTTGTGCTGATGGGGGTTACCAGCTGAGAATTAGGAGCCTTGAGGGTACCCCTAATTATGGTCCCCGACATGTAGATTGTCACAATATAAAAATATAAACTTGCAATCTACCATATGATTGGAACTTTTCCAAGACAAGGTAAAATATTTTAAGTTCATTCTCAAGTGCTTCATTTTTCCTATGTGGCTACAAAAGACACAAAGGAATATACTAATTAAAAATAATGTGCACTTAAGATTTAATTGTTACCATCCTTTGGATATCACTTGGTTGTAGGTCTTTTGCTTGATTCCCATAAAGGTTAATCCTTATTCCCTACAACACAAGTTCTTGCTAGAGATGAATATGAAGTTAGTGATATAACAACTCAATTCATCTTTGGGTCAATCTTAAAGGATAGACAATGTAAGATTGATAGCTTGAGATAAGAATTGAGTTAAACTGCTCAAGCACCCCAAAGCTTCGTATCATCTTTGGGTACCTGCAAATAGTTTCAAACACATTTTGGTACCCATCTCATGATGGGTCCATCAAGGTTAGGCAATAAGGACTTAGGCACCCAAATAGCCTTAGTCCTAGAATGTGGTGAACTCATCACCTTTCTAGCACAAGAGTCAAATTTGGGTCTCCTAAGCATATTTGAATATATTGACAAGTTAGGTTTAGGAGTTTTACCCTTTGGACAAACCTTGAATAGATGACCTTTTTCACGGCAATTGTAGCAAATGTGATGCTTGTCCTTGCAATGCATTTGCCTTTTGCTTTCATCCTTTTTGATGGTCATCTTTCTTGATCGTGCAAGGTCTTGATTCTTCATGTGGGGGCATGAATCAATTTCGTGGCCCTTCTCCTTGCATCCATAGCACCTCCTATCGCTTCCCTTTGATCTTTCTTTGTTGAAGCACATAGGTACATTGTTAGAGCAAATCATATGAGCATTAATTTTCTCACCATGGATTTTGCTCATGCCCTTCTTGGAAAGCTTGGTATTCTTTTGAAGGGGTTTTGTGCATGCTACGGTTGTCCCCTTCTCAAGCTTTTTCACCATATTATCACAGTTATCTTGAGAAGGTTGAGCATGACACTTTCCCTTCAAACGAGTTAAGCTCCTTCTTAGCATTCCAACTTCTTCCTTGAGCTCTTTATTTTCTTGTGTGATAGAAATATCACTAATTCCTGAAATGTCTAGCTCAATGGAAGATTGGCTTTCTTGAGAGCAACATTTGTTAGCACATGATAATATAGTTTCTACTTGAGTACATGTGCATATGTGAGGTTGGTATGATTTCAAATTAGTTAACACAACCTCATGAGCCATTTCTAACATGATATGTGAATCCATAAATTTATTATGAGAGCATACAAGCATATCATGTTTTTCTTGCAAAGCTAGATTTTCAATGTTTAGCTTTTCTACCGTGTTCTTGAGCATAGCATTTTTATTTTCTAATTGAGCAATATATGATGAATGATTAATAACTTTAATTTGCTCAATTGAAATGTCTTCATACCTTTGGACCAAATCATCATGAGAGCACTTTAGCTTCTCATGCTCTTTGGTCAACTTCTCTAAGTCTTCGATTTTTCTGATGAGGAAGTCTTCTTGCTTATGAAGCATTTCTTTTTGTTCTTCCGCTCTTTTCATGAGTTTGAGCAAGCTCATCCGATGTTTCTTGCTTAGCTGAGCGAAGAATTGTTGGAGATCGTCCTCATCTTCACTATCACTTTCTTGCTCCTCCTCATCCTCACTTTCGCTTTCACTGTCACTCCCATTAGCAATAAAGCACATATGAGAAGTGGATTTGAAAGACGAACCTTGTGAAGAGGCGGATTCGTCGTTTGGTCTCCATCGATCATTTTCTTCTTCAATTTTGTTCTTTGCCTCATCTTCCTTCATTTTGAGGAACATCCTTTCAGCGATTCTCATGGCAAGATCTATTGCCCTAGGATCAACATCTGCAACAAAAAATGAAGTCGAGGCAACCTCAACTTTTTTAAGCTTAGAAGCACTTTCGTTTCTTAGTCCCCCCGACATGATCTTTCCTCACGCGGTTAAGCGTTAGAACGAGGATTAGGTTCTGATACCAATTGAAAGTTGCCTAGAGGGGGGGTGAATAGGCAAGTTAAAACTTTTTCAACAAAAACTAGAAGCAAACTGGGTAAAACTGAATTGATCTCGAAATTCACCCAGTTAACTTTGGAAATGAGATGTTCTAAATGATCCACAGGGTTCAAAGTAGTAGATCTGAGAAAGGCACTTCTCAAAATCCACACACTAAAAAGATATAAACAAATCTTTCACGGAATGGTGAGAGAACGAAGAACACAAACAAGCACAATGAGCAAGAACACAAGAGACACAAGATTTATCCCGAGGTTCGGTCACACCACAAAAGGTGCCCTACTTCCTTGTTGAGGCGCCCACAAAGAGCCGGGTCTCTTTCAACCCTAATCCTCCCTTTGCCGACCACAAAGGTCAAGCCCACACAATAATCTTTGCTCAAACGAGCGGGTAATACAAACTTTCTTGTGGTCTTCCACAAGATTTGGAGACTCACAAGAGACACCTAGTCGTCTAGGAGCTAGAAGCTCCAAGAGTAATGAATCCACAAAGAACTCGATGTAGTACCAAAGCTCGAATCAAGAAGAAGAGCAAGAGAGATTTAGAAATGAAGCACAAAACCGCAACTCTCAAGCTCACTCAAAGATTTCTCTCCAAAGATTTGAAATGGGAGAGGCAAGAGATGTGTGTGAGAGAGAGAGGGAGGTGTTTCTCAAGTTGGAAATGGAGTTCAAATCGTGCTCTTCGCTGTGGGGAGAGAGGTAGGAGGGAGTATATATAGGTGGAGCTCAAAACTAGCCGTTTGGGCAGATTTTTCTGCCTGAGACCGGTTGAACCGCCCCCTAGGGCGGTTGAACCGCCCCTGGCAGACCTGGCAGCCTGACGCGCAGACTGATCGCAGACTGGTCAAAGTTGACCAACACCGGTTGAACCGCTCCTGACAGCTCCTGGCGACCTGTTTGCCAGTCTGACTGGCAGACTGCAGATCAGAGGTCAGAGGGGTCAGAGACCAGCTGAACTGCCCCTCAGGACCAGTTCAACCGGTCTTGACCAGTGAGTTTAGGAGAGAAAACCCCAGCTCAACTGCCCGGAGGCAAGTTCAGCTGGTGTATGGTCAAAGAGGTTCACAGCTGAAGTTGAGTTCAGCTGAGGTTGAGAAAGCTCAACTCAGCTGAAGTCTAGCTCAGCTGAAAAGCTCAGCTGCAGCTGAAGAAGCTCAACTCAGCTGAAGTTCAGCTTAGCTGAAAAGCTCAGCTGCAGTTGAAGAAGTTCAGCTGCTTTTCAACAGGAACACTCTAGGTTTCTCAAACCTAACCATGGTCAACCAAAGAATTTTAAAGAGATTTTTGCTTTTCAAAAAATAGCTTTTGAATATAGAGGCATGAGCTTTGGCAAACACCAACCTTCTTTTTGGATCCCCCTTTATAGTACGACGATTCCTATACTCAAGTTAAATAAAATTAATTAAGAAAACTCCTTGAGTCATTGGTGTCTCATGTGTGATTTCTCCATGGTATTGCTTCATAAGTATCACAAACATCTTTGTCTCACCTTTTGAAGCAAACTCAAATCAAACCCTGTGACTTGTACCATATCACCTTATATGAGTTCAAATCATGGCTTCAAGTCACCTTACTGATGCATCAACATGTTGTAACTCTTCATAGCTGATTAGTTCATCGACTTAGTGCAAGTACTCTCTTCTTCACCTTAGCCATGGTACCTCGGTTACAAGCCGTCGCTTGGCCTTCACCTTCGCTTAGTTCCTCGAAGCCCTTTCCTTGCTATCTTCACCCTATCAAGCCATTCTTGAGTCACATTGTGGCAGAACCTCCAAGTTATTGGGCCCACATGCACCTGTCCTTGTCCCAAAGACCTCAGACAGCCATGCATGTGCACCAGATAACTCAACAGGATCTGTCCGATTGCCCCAAGGACATCGGATAAACCACTTTCAACCAGAACCGCGGGATTAAGTAACACAAATCACACACACCAATATTATTGCAGCGGAAATCTTACTACCAAATTTTTACAAGTTACAAAAATTTTATATTATTTTATCGGAGTGATTACAAAAGTATAAGTTTGAAATATATGCTAGCTTAAGTGACCATCCTCAATAAGAAGTATAGAAGGAGTACTTAGACTTATAAGAAGGCCGAGCCCACCGGCACTTAACACCATCAACAACATCACAAAGTTAGAACCTGAAAAACAACAGGGAATAAAACCCTGAGTATGGAATTACTCAGCAAGACTTACCCGACTAAAGAAAAGACTCTCAAGGGTATGCTGGTTATATGGGAGTCAAGGTAAGGCTTTTTCAATAATCAAGGACTCTGTTTTGCAGAAAAGCTTACTAAAGTGGACCCTTAAAAATCCAATTTTATTTGTCAAGTTAAGTAAAATTAACTGCACTAGAGTTCTTTCTACCCTAGTTCAATCACTCGTCCTGCACTAGCCGATTTCTTAACAAAAGCCCATCATCTTTATTGGAATGCTACGTGTAGGGCAGTGACCAAGTCTTCATAACCGCGAAGGTACGGCGATCCGAATCGATTATACTCAGTTGAGGATCTCCAATCACACGACATATGTAGCACTTAACCCTTGCATATGTCAACCCGCCACCGGGGTTCTTAAGACCGGATCAGGTTCACGCAAACCGAGAGCACAGATACACCACCGTCCAGCCTCTTGCCACGGAGGGTACACGCTACTCTCGCCACCGCTCCACTCCCATTTCGTGTTATCTTATTCCGGCCTTAGTCTGCCCGAGGCAAGGCTTACCCATGACGAGGCATGTGACCAGTTAAAGGGTCCTCGATCATCAAGCCTACATCGACAAGGTCCTTAATCGACTCAGGCGGAGACACTACACCGAGACTCTCTTCTCGTGCAAGTCACCCGCCCGGTCTCAGCTTAATCATTTCAAACCCAAAGTTTGGTACCTGACAGAGGTACATCTTTTCCGATGTTGAATCCATCACGGCCGTGATGGATCCACCATCAGGTTTTATTTTCAAAAACATCCCTCCCACTTTGCCAAACATCTTTTGTAAAACAAATCCTTTTGTTTTTCTAAAGCAACACTAAGCAAAGTAAAACCTTTTGTAAAAACAGGATTTCAAGGAGGGTAATCAAAATCAAGGAAAGTAATGCAGGAATTGTTTAATCAATCAACTCCTATCACCTAATGCATCAAGCAAGTGAGAAAGATTTTTAAAACTTCAAGGGAGGTGGCAAATGCACCGGGGCTTGCCTTTGTTATCAGATGGGTCGGGGTCGGATCCACAGATATCAAAATAGAAGCAGTTGTCGGCCTGGGGATCGGAGGTGGGTGGTATCCCTTCTTCGGAAACTTCTTCTTCTTCCTCGTGCTCTAAGATAACCATATACATGCATAAAGATGGATGTCATGGAATGCTCATGAGGATGCAAAGGTAGCATAAACTTATTAGTTATGTCTTGAATACAACTTTCCTTCACAGAGGTCCGGGAACTTAGGGTTTCCGGAGTCAGTAAAGGAGTTCATGGAGCAGGGGGGGTGGTTTTGGGTTTAGTGATCAAACAAGGTCCAAATCAAACCAAATTCTACCCAAGGCTTCTAAATAATGTGAAAAGCTTACATAAAAAGTTTGGGAAATTTTGGGCTTATTATTTACTCTCTAAAAATCCAGAACTAATAGTTTAGACTATTTTAAATGCCCTAAAATTCCCTATTTGATCTAAAAATCATGAAACTATTTTTAATAAATTCTATGGAAAATAACAAACCTAGGAAAATTGGTCTCATAATTTTACCATTTTTCTATAATTTTTAACAGATTTCTAAAGCTTCACTGAAAAAGAAAAAGAAAAGCAATAAACAGCTCTGGGCCGAATCTAGCCCAACAAGCCCAGGCCCAGGAGAACAGCGCGCTCGCCCGCGCGCGCGCGTCCGCGCCCAGGCAATTTTGCAGAAAGAGCCTCGCGCTACTGGCTAATTAGAAAAAGGTCCTTTTACTATTATGTTGAGTCACTGACGGATTGCACAAAGGTCCTCGGATTTCTGTTTCTTCCCCGCGATTGCCCTTGGTCACGGCACACACACAGACTATCACCGACGTGGGTTGTTCCGGCCATGGCCGGCGATGGCGGCTACGGCAAACTACCGGGGAGGCATTAGCGACTACCAGGGACCTCGGGACACCTAACAATTTGGCACGAGTACCCTGAGAACGGCTTGTCCATGTGCACGGCGGAACCCGAGCACAGGAGTATACGTTCCCGCGGATTGGGAGTGGTCTAGTTCGATCTAACGGGTCGGTGAGCATCACAAGCTTATGGAGTTGCAGGAACAACACTCAATTTGGGCAGATCCTTACCAGAGCGGTGTGGCCACGAACGGGCTGTTCTTCACGGGACGGCGGACCGATTTAGGGGAAAATGGCGCTGCGGCGTTCACGAGTGGAATTGAGGGCAGGGCTTTGGGCTATACGGCTATAAGGGGTTATAGTTTCGCTGCGCACAACCAATTTGGGAGGAGGGGGCAGAGGCAGCACGAATTTCAGCTTCGGTTCAACCGACGGTGTACGCGATGCTCATACCCCGCCGTGGAGCATGGCTATTTATAGCTGCGCCGGCCCAGTGGTCACCTCGCGGCCGAGAAGAGCATCGCTATGGCATGTCGACCACGTCGGTAAAAGGTACAGGGAGGGAGAACTACGGCATGCGCGCCACCGCGACGGAATTTTACTGAGTCACGGCGGCCGCCGGTGAGTAACCTCGGCCGGGCTCAGGGAATGGTGCCACGTACGAGCTATTCTTCCCCGACGTTATCCACTCCCTCACCGTGCACGAATCCGGCGGCGACGGCGCGAATTTTGGCGCGGGGAGGTCGCCGGCGGTGGAAATTGTCACGCTGGCGATCTGATCTTCAATAGAGCACTGTACCATGGTGTACACCCCATTCAGAGCGACTGACAGAGCAAGTTCCAGTCACATTTTCTCTAAATTTTCCTTAGCAACTCATCCAAGGCTCTGTATCAAAGTTGTAGTGCTACATACCAGCTACAACTCGACTATAGGACTTGAACACATTTGAGTACCAAATCAAGGTTGAATTCATACTCAAAGTTGGCTCTGCTACACTGAATATCTGAATTTCAGACTGAATCAGCCTGACAGCCAATCTTTAGGCTTAATTATCTCCAAAATTTTCTTAACAACTCTGCTAACACTCTTAAGCAAAGTTATGCTCCTATAATTGGGCTACAATTTTGATGTGGTGACCTAGGACAAAAACCCAATACTTTGCAAGTTACAAAGCCCCAAAGTTGTGCCCATTCACTGTTTTTCAGACTTAGAACAAAACTCAAGGGGGTTCCATTTTGCACTTTAGTCCAAAACTTAGGGTTTTGCTTTCAAGTCCACATTTTTGTGATCCAATAGACTTGAAACACTTGTTTGACTTGGTTTTTGCACTTTAGCCCAAAAGTGGACTAATTTTGCACTTAGGTCCCTAGGGTTTGGTTTTAGGGTTTTCCAGGGTTTTGATTAGGGTTTTTAATACCCCAGGGGTATAAATGTGATTCAACCTTATTGTTGGGGTCACTTTATGACTTTTACCCTAAAGCCTTTAGGTTTTCTCAACTTTGGTTAAGTTTTACCCCTTTAATCACTAGTTAGGGTTAAGTCCTTAAACCAGGGTCCTATTTGTAAAACTTTAAAACAATACAACTTGTTTGAAATTTTTGCCTAGTGAATGCACTCTAGGTGTGTGTCAAACATATGCCATGCCCATGCTCATGATGCTATGCTCAAGTTTTAGTTATAGTAACACCAGGGGTGTTACATCCTTCCCCCCATAAAAGAATCTCGTCCCGAGATTTAAAGTCCTAGGGTGAGTAATGGAAAAGGAAATGTGTCATGTTTTTATTTCCTTATTTCTGGTACAAGGCAGGGGTGGTGTGGGGGTTCATTCCTTTATTACACAGCTATACAAACTTTACAATTTACAAGAGGCTAGAAAGCCTGGGAAATTCTTATCTAAGAAATCTTGGGTTTCCCATGTAGCCTCATCTTCCGAATGTTGGTTCCACTGTATCTTATAGAACTTGAGAGTCTTTCTCCGGGTAACCCTGTCCTTTTGATCCAGAACTCGAATGGGATGTTCCGAGTATGTCAAATCTGGTTCCAGGACAACATCAGTCACTTCAATGGTTCGATCGGGAACCCGAAGACACTTCTTCAATTGTGACACGTGGAACACATTATGCACGGCAGACAATGTTTCGGGGAGCTGAAGTCGGTATGCCACTGGTCCACATTGCTCAAGTACCAGGAATGGACCAATGTACCTGGGTGCAAGTTTTCCTTTAATCCCAAAACGTGATACGCCTTTCATTGGTGAAACCTTTAAGTAGACGTAGTCTCCTTCCAAGAAGTATAAGGGCATTCGCCGCTTGTCTGCATAACTTTTCTGACGAGCCTGTGCCTTCTTCATATTATGAACTATTTTCTGAACCTTTTCTTCGGTTTCTTTTACCATATCAGGTCTAAAGAAATACCTTTCACCAGGTTCAGACCAATTTAGCGGAGTTCGACACCGTCGCCCATACAAAGCTTCAAAAGGTGCCATCTTGATACTTTCCTGGTAACTGTTATTATACGAAAACTCCGCCAAGGGCAAGCATTCATCCCATTTTTGCGAGAAATCCAGGACACATGCCCGCAACATATCTTCAAGTATTTGGTTCACTCTCTCAGTCTGTCCACTGGTTTGAGGATGGTATGCCGAACTGTGGAGTAACTTAGTACCCAAAGATTGGTGAAGTGCTTCCCAAAACTTGGCTACAAATTGAGGTCCACGATCCGACACTATGGTCCTTGGAACACCATGCAAACTGAGAATACGGGCAATGTATAACTCCGCATAGGTAATGACAGGATATTTTACTTTGACCGGGAGGAAGTGGGCGATCTTTGTGAGTCGATCAACGATAACCCAAATAGAGTCATATCCTTTTGCGGTCCTGGGTAATCCCACAATGAAGTCCATGCTGATGTCTTCCCATTTCCATGTTGGGATTGGCAAAGATTGCAATGGACCAGCAGTTTTCAGGTGTATGGCTTTGACACGTCTGCAAGTGTCGCACTTAGCCACATAGCGTGCAATCTCAATCTTCATCTTCGTCCACCAGTAGTGTTGTTTCAGATCATGATACATCTTAGTGCTTCCCGGATGAATGGAATAGCGACTAAGATGCGCCTCATCTAAAATTTGCTGGCGGAGTTCTTCATTCTTCGGCACTACTATGCGGTTATTAAACCATAACACACCTTGATCATCTTCCTTGAAACATTGGGCTGTCCCAGCCCTGATCTTCTCTCGTATGTGCTCCATGCCCAGATTATCCCTTTGAGCATCAATTATCCTTTGCAAAATGGTTGACTCAAGCTTTAGTTGATTCAGAGTCCCTTGCTGGATTATCCCTAGGTTTAACTTCTCCATGTCCTGACACAAAGTGTTTTCGGAGGTCTTTACCATAAGACAGTGGCAGGTAGTCTTACGACTCAATGCATCTGCCACCACATTGGCCTTGCCTGGGTGATAATGGATTTCTAGTTCATAATCTTTAATAAGCTCAAGCCATCGCCTTTGCCTCATATTCAATTCTGACTGGGTAAATATATACTTCAAACTCTTATGATCTGTATATATGTGGCAGATATTTCCCAGTAAATAGTGACGCCATATTTTCAGGGCATGAACCACAGCAGCTAGCTCGAGATCATGTGTTGGATAATGCTCTTCATGTCGGCGTAACTGCCTTGAAGCATACGCAATTACTCGGCCTTCTTGCATTAGCACACAGCCGAGTCCACTGCCTGACGCATCACAGTATACATCAAAAGGCTTGGTGATGTCCGGTTGAGCCAATACCGGAGCAGTGGTCAATAGCGTCTTCAATTCCTCAAAAGCTTCATTACATTTAGAAGTCCAATTGAACTTAGTATCATTCTTCAATAAACTTGTGATTGGTTTCACAAGCTTAGAAAAATCAGGTATAAATCTGCGATAATATCCTGCGAGTCCAAGAAAACTCCGGACCTGGTGAACAGTTGTTGGAGGTTTCCATTCCAGAATATCCTTGACCTTGCTAGGGTCTACCGCAATTCCCTTGGATGATAATACGTGCCCCAGAAATTGAATTTCTTCCAGCCAGAACGCGCACTTACTGAACTTGGCATAAAGCTGATGTTCCCTCAGGCGCGTCAATACAATCCGTAAGTGCTGAGCATGCTCCTCTTCATTTTTAGAATATATCAAAATATCATCGATGAAGACCACCACGAACTTGTCTAACTCGGGCATGAACACCGAGTTCATTAAATAGGTGAAGTGGGCAGGAGCATTAGTGAGCCCGAAAGACATTACTAGATATTCGAACAATCCATACCGCGTAGTGAAAGCGGTCTTCGGTATATCCTCGGGCCGAATACGGATTTGATGATAGCCTGACCTGAGATCAATTTTGGAAAATACCCTCGCCCCAGTCAGTTGATCAAATAAGATGTCGATCCTTGGAAGAGGGTACTTATTCTTAATGGTGACCTCATTTAGGGGCCGATAGTCCACACACATTCGCAAGGTTTGATCCTTCTTCTTCACAAAGATGGCGGGACAACCCCAAGGAGACGAGCTTGGCCGGATAAATCCTTTATTCAGCAGATCTTGCAATTGAATCTTCAATTCTGCTAATTCATTAGGGGGCATACGGTACGACCTTCGGGAAATGGGAGCCGTACCGGGTTTTAGCTCAATTACAAATTCTACATCTCTTTCTGGGGGCAGTCCAGGCAATTCTTCCGGAAACACATCTGGAAACTCACATACTACCGGAATGTTCTCGATCTCCGGTACAATGGCTTCAAAGATTCTACCAGAAGCTTTGGCTGGATTGGTCTTGGGGAGAGATAAGAGAATTTCTTCTTGATTATAACTCAACCTGACGGTTTTGAGTTCAGTGTTGAGTACTGCCTTGTGTTGGGTTAACCAATTCATCCCCAAAATTACATCTATATCCTGGCCCCTTAGAACAATCATGTTAGCAGGAAAGTTCCGTTCGGCCATAGTTACTGGCACTCCATAGGCCACTTCTTTAGTAAAAATGTATCCCCCAGGTGAATGAATTTTAAAACCCTCTTTGGATTCATGACATGTAATGTGATGTTGCTCCACAAATGTCTTGCTAATGAAGGTATGCGAAGCACCAGAATCAAAAAGAATTATTGCAGGGTGGCTGGCCACAGGGAACGTACCCATCATCACCGGCTTGTCTTAGCTGCAACACCAGCGCCCTCGACCGTATCCAAAGCTCTATATTGGATTCGTTAGCGTGCTACTCGTCCGCTGGCTCCTTGACGTTCTCAATTCCGTCGTCATTCCGTGCGTCGTCAAGAAATCTCAAGAGTCGGGTGAAGACGGAGCCAACAGCATGGTGTTCACCAAGTGCAGACGGAGCCAACAGCATGGTGTTCACCAAGTGCACGACAGGAAGCTCGAGCTAGGATTTATCAGCATTCGTACGAGTATTGGGTCGCATTTGATGCTGGTGAGCCGATTTATAATTTTTGTACGTTTATCTGATGATTGGATTAACTAGAATTATTAGTCGTAATAATCCTCGTATTTAGCGTAGGCGTGTTGTAGTAGTGTTAAAAATAAGTGAAGTACGATGGGTTTAGTAATGCGAAAGGTAGATTAATTTAGGGATATCTAAACGAGGTGGCGACGTAAAGGATAGATTTAGTATTTCATATAGCTATCTGATGAATTTTGTCATTGTCAATTGCACTAAATAAATGACATAAAGAAATGTTTGATTAATTGTTGACATGTAAAATATGTGAGGAGTGAAATAAAATTAAAATAGTTCTTTATGAGCGATGTAGTATAATTTATAAAGCAAGGGATAAGGTTAGTATTTAATTAATTAGCTGGTGAGTTGTGTAGGCTAATTATATTTAATGTGTATAGTTTGTTGTTTGTGATGTTTGTGATAAGTTCGAGAAGTGTAATTATTGCGCTTAGTCGTAGGTCGATAACCAGTATTATCGAATAAACTTGTACAACGCCTCGCCCTAGGTGTTTAAATTCGCTATCGCGTAGCACTATTTAGGTTTATAATATTCCCGTTCGTATGCATTCATGTGCATTATGCAAATCATTTAGGTACGCTTATTAATCGCGCGATACGGAAGACAAGCCAAGTCGACCCCAAGCGTGGGCTAACCCGCAGGATGATGCAGATGGATAACCCGATCAAGTACCAAGACCAAGGCTGCTCGTCAAGCGAACGTCGTCTAACAACACTAACCTAGTGTTACTCAGGCAAGCTCCGTTGCATTTGCCACCTTCCTTGATGTTTTTAAAATCTTTCTCACTTGCTTGCTGCATTAAGTAATAGGAGTTGATTGCTAAACAATTCCTGCATTACCTTCCTTGATCTTGATTACCTTCCTTGATACCCTGTTTTACAAAAGGTTTTTACCATGCTTAGTATTGCTCTAGCAAAACAAAAGATTTTGTTTTACAAAAGATGATTGGCAAAGTGGGTGGTTTGTTTTTGAAAATAAAACTTGATGGTGGATCCATCACGGCCGTGATGGATTCAACATCGGAAAAGATGTACCTCTGCCAGGTACTAATACCATCCTGTGGCAGAACCTCCAAGTTATTGGGCCCACATGCACCTGTCCTTGTCCCAAAGACCTCAGACAGCCATGCATGTGCACCAGATAACTCAACAGGATCTGTCCGATTGCCCCAAGGACATCGGATAAACCACTTTCAACCAGAACCGCGGGATTAAGTAACACAAATCACACACACCAATATTATTGCAGCGGAAATCTTACTACCAAATTTTTACAAGTTACAAAAATTTTATATTATTTTATCGGAGTGATTACAAAAGTATAAGTTTGAAATATATGCTAGCTTAAGTGACCATCCTCAATAAGAAGTATAGAAGGAGTACTTAGACTTATAAGAAGGCCGAGCCCACCGGCACTTAACACCATCAACAACATCACAAAGTTAGAACCTGAAAAACAACAGGGAATAAAACCCTGAGTATGGAATTACTCAGCAAGACTTACCCGACTAAAGAAAAGACTCTCAAGGGTATGCTGGTTATATGGGAGTCAAGGTAAGGCTTTTTCAATAATCAAGGACTCTGTTTTGCAGAAAAGCTTACTAAAGTGGACCCTTAAAAATCCAATTTTATTTGTCAAGTTAAGTAAAATTAACTGCACTAGAGTTCTTTCTACCCTAGTTCAATCACTCGTCCTGCACTAGCCGATTTCTTAACAAAAGCCCATCATCTTTAGTGGAATGCTACGTGTAGGGCAGTGACCAAGTCTTCATAACCGCGAAGGTACGGCGATCTGAATCGATTATACTCAGTTGAGGATCTCCAATCACACGACATATGTAGCACTTAACCCTTGCATATGTCAACCCGCCACCGGGGTTCTTAAGACCGGATCAGGTTCACGCAAACCGAGAGCACAGATACACCACCGTCCAGCCTCTTGCCACGGAGGGTACACGCTACTCTCGCCACCGCTCCACTCCCATTTCGTGTTATCTTATTCCGGCCTTAGTCTGCCCGAGGCAAGGCTTACCCATGACGAGGCATGTGACCAGTTAAAGGGTCCTCGATCATCAAGCCTACATCGACAAGGTCCTTAATCGACTCAGGCGGAGACACTACACCGAGACTCTCTTCTCGTGCAAGTCACCCGCCCGGTCTCAGCTTAATCATTTCAAACCCAAAGTTTGGTACCTGACAGAGGTACATCTTTTCCGATGTTGAATCCATCACGGCCGTGATGGATCCACCATCAGGTTTTATTTTCAAAAACATCCCTCCCACTTTGCCAAACATCTTTTGTAAAACAAATCCTTTTGTTTTTCTAAAGCAACACTAAGCAAAGTAAAACCTTTTGTAAAAACAGGATTTCAAGGAGGGTAATCAAAATCAAGGAAAGTAATGCAGGAATTGTTTAATCAATCAACTCCTATCACCTAATGCATCAAGCAAGTGAGAAAGATTTTTAAAACTTCAAGGGAGGTGGCAAATGCACCGGGGCTTGCCTTTGTTATCAGATGGGTCGGGGTCGGATCCACAGATATCAAAATAGAAGCAGTTGTCGGCCTGGGGATCGGAGGTGGGTGGTATCCCTTCTTCGGAAACTTCTTCTTCTTCCTCGTGCTCTAAGATAACCATATACATGCATAAAGATGGATGTCATGGAATGCTCATGAGGATGCAAAGGTAGCATAAACTTATTAGTTATGTCTTGAATACAACTTTCCTTCACAGAGGTCCGGGAACTTAGGGTTTCCGGAGTCAGTAAAGGAGTTCATGGAGCAGGGGGGGTGGTTTTGGGTTTAGTGATCAAACAAGGTCCAAATCAAACCAAATTCTACCCAAGGCTTCTAAATAATGTGAAAAGCTTACATAAAAAGTTTGGGAAATTTTGGGCTTATTATTTACTCTCTAAAAATCCAGAACTAATAGTTTAGACTATTTTAAATGCCCTAAAATTCCCTATTTGATCTAAAAATCATGAAACTATTTTTAATAAATTCTATGGAAAATAACAAACCTAGGAAAATTGGTCTCATAATTTTACCATTTTTCTATAATTTTTAACAGATTTCTAAAGCTTCACTGAAAAAGAAAAAGAAAAGCAATAAACAGCTCTGGGCCGAATCTAGCCCAACAAGCCCAGGCCCAGGAGAACAGCGCGCTCGCCCGCGCGCGCGCGTCCGCGCCCAGGCAATTTTGCAGAAAGAGCCTCGCGCTACTGGCTAATTAGAAAAAGGTCCTTTTACTATTATGTTGAGTCACTGACGGATTGCACAAAGGTCCTCGGATTTCTGTTTCTTCCCCGCGATTGCCCTTGGTCACGGCACACACACAGACTATCACCGACGTGGGTTGTTCCGGCCATGGCCGGCGATGGCGGCTACGGCAAACTACCGGGGAGGCATTAGCGACTACCAGGGACCTCGGGACACCTAACAATTTGGCACGAGTACCCTGAGAACGGCTTGTCCATGTGCACGGCGGAACCCGAGCACAGGAGTATACGTTCCCGCGGATTGGGAGTGGTCTAGTTCGATCTAACGGGTCGGTGAGCATCACAAGCTTATGGAGTTGCAGGAACAACACTCAATTTGGGCAGATCCTTACCAGAGCGGTGTGGCCACGAACGGGCTGTTCTTCACGGGACGGCGGACCGATTTAGGGGAAAATGGCGCTGCGGCATTCACGAGTGGAATTGAGGGCAGGGCTTTGGGCTATACGGCTATAAGGGGTTATAGTTTCGCTGCGCACAACCAATTTGGGAGGAGGGGGCAGAGGCAGCACGAATTTCAGCTTCGGTTCAACCGACGGTGTACGCGATGCTCATACCCCGCCGTGGAGCATGGCTATTTATAGCTGCGCCGGCCCAGTGGTCACCTCGCGGCCGAGAAGAGCATCGCTATGGCATGTCGACCACGTCGGTAAAAGGTACAGGGAGGGAGAACTACGGCATGCGCGCCACCGCGACGGAATTTTACTGAGTCACGGCGGCCGCCGGTGAGTAACCTCGGCCGGGCTCAGGGAATGGTGCCACGTACGAGCTATTCTTCCCCGACGTTATCCACTCCCTCACCGTGCACGAATCCGGCGGCGACGGCGCGAATTTTGGCGCGGGGAGGTCGCCGGCGGTGGAAATTGTCACGCTGGCGATCTGATCTTCAATAGAGCACTGTACCATGGTGTACACCCCATTCAGAGCGACTGACAGAGCAAGTTCCAGTCACATTTTCTCTAAATTTTCCTTAGCAACTCATCCAAGGCTCTGTATCAAAGTTGTAGTGCTACATACCAGCTACAACTCGACTATAGGACTTGAACACATTTGAGTACCAAATCAAGGTTGAATTCATACTCAAAGTTGGCTCTGCTACACTGAATATCTGAATTTCAGACTGAATCAGCCTGACAGCCAATCTTTAGGCTTAATTATCTCCAAAATTTTCTTAACAACTCTGCTAACACTCTTAAGCAAAGTTATGCTCCTATAATTGGGCTACAATTTTGATGTGGTGACCTAGGACAAAAACCCAATACTTTGCAAGTTACAAAGCCCCAAAGTTGTGCCCATTCACTGTTTTTCAGACTTAGAACAAAACTCAAGGGGGTTCCATTTTGCACTTTAGTCCAAAACTTAGGGTTTTGCTTTCAAGTCCACATTTTTGTGATCCAATAGACTTGAAACACTTGTTTGACTTGGTTTTTGCACTTTAGCCCAAAAGTGGACTAATTTTGCACTTAGGTCCCTAGGGTTTGGTTTTAGGGTTTTCCAGGGTTTTGATTAGGGTTTTTAATACCCCAGGGGTATAAATGTGATTCAACCTTATTGTTGGGGTCACTTTATGACTTTTACCCTAAAGCCTTTAGGTTTTCTCAACTTTGGTTAAGTTTTACCCCTTTAATCACTAGTTAGGGTTAAGTCCTTAAACCAGGGTCCTATTTGTAAAACTTTAAAACAATACAACTTGTTTGAAATTTTTGCCTAGTGAATGCACTCTAGGTGTGTGTCAAACATATGCCATGCCCATGCTCATGATGCTATGCTCAAGTTTTAGTTATAGTAACACCAGGGGTGTTACACACATCCTATTGAGCATCCATTAAGAGAATCATTTCTTCAATATTGTGAACCTTGCTTGAATGTCTTCTAGATATAACTGTTAAGATTAATCAAGCTTTAGTTTGATTCTCATAGAAGCATATATAGTAATATGGTCAAGCCAATTCACGATTCCTCATATCTTATTCACTTTGGCTTGACCAATCCTCTTAATCACTTCAACCTCTATTCTGATCATATGTATGCAGTGCTTTCTTAGGTCTTGCCCAAATATTCAAACCAATATAGAGAGACCATAATATATCCATTTGCATTGTCTCACTGGTTATTTAACCTTATGTTGAACCTTTTGTTCACTGATCATTATACACTATTCAAGTATGTTCATCATACTGAATTTCCTGTTCAACACTTAGCAAACTTGTTAGACCTTTAAATGTGTTGTTATCCAAATCACCAAAACTCACAAAAGGGATGAATGCACTTTCAGGAAGTATCGTCAAAAATTTATAAAACCCTCTTGAACACTAAGAGGAGAATTTCATTGAGGGGGTGTTTTGTTTAAGTCAAAGGAAAAGCATTTGAAACAGGGGGAGAAAATTTCAAATTGTGAAAATGCTTCTTTCAATCTTATTCATATACCTTTGACTATTTGCAAAAAGTTTTGAAAAGAAATTTACAAAGAATTTGCAAAAACAAAACTCGTGGTGCAAGAGTGGTCCAAAATTTTAAATAAGAAGAAAACCATCCATGCATGTCTAGTAGAAATAATACATTGGTTTAATTCCAGGCAACCTTTGCACTCCTTTATGCAAACTAGTTCAATTCTGCACTTCTATATTTGCTTTGGTTTGTGTTGGCATCAATCACCAAAAAGGGGGAGATTGAAAGGGAAATAGGGTCAAACCTTTTCCTAAATGAATTTTGGTGGTTGAATTGCCCAACACAAATAATTGGACTCACTAGTTTGCTCTAGATTATAAGTTCTATAGGTGCCAAAGGTTCAACACAAACCAATACAAAGTCAAAGAAAGGGTTCAAATAAAAAGAACAAAAGACAACCGAAGTGCACCCTGGTCTGGCACACCGGACTGTCCGGTGCACCACCGGACAGTGTCCGGTGCACCAGGGTGGAACGACTCTGAACTGCTCAGCTTTGGGAATTTGGGGAGCCACTCCGCTATAATTCACCAGACTGTCCGGTGTGCCAGCGGAGCAACGACTATCTGCGCCAACGGTCGACTGCAATATGCTATAGTGAACGTGAATAGTGCGCGCCTGCGTCGCACAGAAGTCAGAGCAGCACCAGAAGGCGCACCGGACAGTGAACAGTGACTGTCCGGTGCACCACCGGACTGTCCAGTGGCCCCACTTGTCAGAGCTCCAACGGTCGAACCCCAACGGTTGGGTGACGTGGCTGGCGCACCGGACAGTGTGCGGTGGTGCACCGGACTGTTCGGTGCGCCATACGACAGCAGCCATCCCCAACGGCCACTTTGGTGGTTGGGGCTATAAATACCCCCAACCACCACTCATTCAAGGCATCCAAGTTTTCAGCCATTGCATTCAATACAAGAGCTCTAGACTTCACTCCAAGACACAAACAAGAGATCAAATCCTCTCCCAAGTCCAAAGATCATTCCAATCAAATAGTGACTAGTGAGAGAGTGATAATTGTGTTCATTTGAGTTCTTGCGCTTGCATTGCTTTTCTTCTTCTTTCTTTCTTATTCCCAACTCAATTGTAATCAAGGCAAGAGACACCAATTGTGTGGTGGTCCGTGTGGGGACTTAGTGTCTCGATTGATTGAGAAGAGAAGCTCACTCGGTCTAGGTGATCGTTTGAGAGAAGGAAAGGGTTGAAAGAGACCCGGTCATTGTGACCACCTCAACAGGGAGTAGGTATGTAAGAACCGAACCTCGGTAAAACAAATCACCGCATCTCACTCTTCATTTGCTTGTGATTTGTTTTCACCCTCTCTTTCGGACTCGTTTATATTTCTAACGCTAACCTCAGCTTGTAGTTGTGCTTAAGTTTATAATTTTCAGATTCTGCCTATTCACCCCCCTCTAGGCGACTTTCACATGGCCTCGCTGGTTCATCCCGAGCGTTTCCAGTCCGAGGAGGCACTCAACATGGTGCGCAACCTGCTCGGATGGGGGGCGTCGGCTCTGGCCGGAAGGATCTGTGCCGACGCCTCTCCCCTCGGCAACCTTGCCGCCAGGGAGTTCGTGCTCTTTGTCTCCTACCTCTCTTGCGGGTTGGCGCTGCCGATCTCGCCATTCTTTCTGCTGCTGTTGGAGGAGCTTGGCCTCCAGCTTCAGCACCTCACCCCCCACTCTATCCTCTAGGTGGCCATCTTTGCCCATCTGTGCGAGATGTTCGTGGGGGTGGTGCCCTGCACCGCCCTCTTCCGCCATTTCTTTGTGCTAGTGAGGTCAGGGAAGGCGAAGGACCACCTCAGCTCCTACTACTTCCAGATAAGGGCGGATTCGGCCGGCTCTTACATCTCCTCCCTCGGCGGCGCGAGGTGGGAAAATTGGCATGCTGAGTGGGTGATCGCTAGCACGGAGGCCAATGACTACCTCGCGCTGCCGAGCGACGGGCCACGGCTCGACCGGAAGCAATGGAGGACCAGACTATCGTTGGCGCTGGAGTTCGAGCCTGTACTGGACAGGATCAAGAGCCTGGCAACCGGCGGCCTGATATCGATGCACGTGGTCGGCGACTTCCTGAAGCGCCGGGTCGCGCCGCTGCAGAGGAGGGCGTGTCTGAGTTGCTGGTTCACCGGCTTGAACAACATCGGCCGGATCCAGCGCGGGCCAGGCACTGACATGTCCTAGGATGAGCTGGAAGTCCTGGTAAAGGGGATCACTAGTGAGTCCTTCATCCCTGAGACCCTAATCCCTCCCTAGGACATCTCTCCGCTCTGTAACGACCCAGGGTTGAGGGCGGCGATCTTGGCCTGGCTGCCAACCCTCGACGAGAGCGGCGTGGCGGTTCGCCAGATTGGCGGCCGGGACCCCCACCACGGGATCTAGATCACCAGTGTACCGGCTAGAGGTTCCCAACCCACTGGTGCAGGTTCCGGAGTTCCTCCCGTGGCCCCCAGCCCCTTGGGCAAGGGCAAAGGGGCTGCGAGTAGTTCCTCCGCCTCGGGTGGCACCAGGGGGGTCGGAGGAAGAGAGGCAGCGCCGGCTGTGCCGCGCCGATAGCTCGTTTGTGTCGGACCCCCCCCAGTGGGACCGAGGAGGTCGGCGCCTAGAAGCGGCAGAGGACTGCCAATGGGGCTGAGGAGACCGGCTCCTAGGCCCAGGGCGCGCAGAGGCGTCCTAGTCCTCCACCACCACCGCCATCGGGTGCGCTGCCGCCGCAACCGCCACCGCCATCGGGCCCGCCGTCACCACCCCAAGGGCAGCAGCAGCAGCAGTAGCAACAGCAACAGCAGCGGATGTCCTGCTTCTAGGGCCGCTGGAAGGTTCAGGGCCCCAAGTAAGTGTAGCCCCGTCCTTGTTTTTGCGGGTGTAGTTATCATGTTGATGGGTCTCAACCCATCCTTGTATGCTAGGGCCTCCTCCCCCTCTGCCTCCAAGGCCGTGCCCGCTGGCGGGTCAGGCACCCAATAGCAGGCGTCACCGGACTCCCATGCTCCAGCTGGGGGTTCGGCAGCAGCGGAGCCACCGATGGCCAGTGGTGCCACAGCGGCCAAGGGGGTCCCCACCGCTCAGTCGGCAGCGGCAGAGGAGGCCCCAGCTGCATCCGCCCCCGTCATCGAGGTTGACGCGGGGGGTGCATCCAGCTCCGTCTCGCCGCCCACTCTGGAGGAGACGAAGGTGATTTTTGGGCGGCGTCTCCGGTCCGGTGCCGAGCCAGAAGCGACACCGGTTCCCCTCCCCCGAGTGCTGTCTCGAGCGCATCAAGCCCTTCAAGAGACCGAGGCGGCAATCCGGCGGGAGTGGGAGGCGCTGGAGGTCGAACACCAGCGCCTCAGCGACTGGCGTACCCAACTAGAGGAGCGCACCAAGACGGTGTCCCGCCAGTTCGCCTTCGAGCGGTTCTAGCTGGCACGAGACCGCCAAGACTACAAGAAGGACCTCCAGAGGGTGTTCGCAAGGGAGCTAGAGGCGGGCCGGAAGGAGAAAAAGCTGCCCAAGAAGGAGGAACATTTGAACCAGAGGAAGGAGGTCGTCACCGAGCTGAGTACCAAGCTGAGCGCCATGAACGCAATTTTGGAGGAGCAGCGAGCCCAGTAGACCGCGATCGTGGAGAGCCTGCAAAGGCTATAGCGGGAGCTCGATGGCAAGGCCCGCAACGCCGCCGTCGCCGAGGAGAAGCTGAAAGCAAGAGGAGAATCCTTGGATAGGCGGGAGGCAGACCTCGCTAGGCGGGAGGCGGACCTCACCAGGCAGGGGACGACCCTCACTAGGCGGGAGGCGGACCTCGCCTTCAAGGAGGAAATGGTTGAAGGGTGGGAGAAGTCGCTGGCCGAGCACGAGCTCGAGGCTGAGGTGAAGGAGCGGGCGCTAGAGGAGAAGGAGCGGGCGTTGGAGGAGCGGGTCCACCGGTTCCAAGCGGTGCATGCGGCGCAGACAGCACCGGGCCTCCAGGCGGTGGAGATAATGAAGAAGACGCTCGAAGACCTCCAGGCGGAGCACCACGCCGGGGTCCAATGCATCGCCACCTGGGCCGACGAGGCAAGCACGGCATTGGTGCCGCTAGGGGTGTGCCCCCATCCCGGTGTTGGAGCCACCGGCGTCCATCTCCGATGTGCTACCGGTGCTGGATTCTGCCACCGACCGCCTCCAACGCCTGGACCAGATACTTGGCACCCGCCTGGAGGCCGAAGGCAGTAGGCTCTACCGGGCGGTGATAGAATACATCTTGATGTGCTTCCGGAGCCATGACCCGGCCATCTCCCTGGAGCGGGTGATCGCTGGTCCGGTGGCCGAGACTGAAGACGACACCTGGGAGGCGGTGCAGGATACCGTGGAGATGGTGGCCAAGCGGTTCCAGCGGGATCCCGCCGATGATGAGTAGTTAGACCTGCAGAGAGGAGGCAAGGGTCCCGCTGGGAAGCGACTCTGTAATAGTTTTTGGTTATGTAATATACTCTTAAGTACTATTTTTCTAACATCGACAGAACTTATTTGTATGTTACTTGTCTTTGTTGTGTGCGTTGTTACCAACTTCTCCCTGGTACTTGGCCCCCCTGGGATGTAGGCTCGACATGTCAAAGCTGGATGCCAGCGTACTTAAGAGAGAATTGGTGACCTGGCCCCCCTGGGATGTAGGCTCGAGATGTCGAGGCTGGATGCCAGTACACTTAAGAAAGAATTAGAGACCTGGCCCCCAGGAGATAGTCTCGACTGGGACCAGGACCTGCACACAGCCTTAGCTAGGGAGTTTTAGTAGCGCACCCATAGGACCGGCTAGCTGGTATCTTCTGCCCTTTGATTCATGCAACAGGACCTGCAGGACTTAGTCTGGGAAGCCAATCCGTGTGTCTGGACCCCTGGATCATAGCTCCAAATACTAGGACACCCATCGCAGAGTGGTGGGGCGTGTAGGCTTAGGGTACAGGACCAGGCTAAGCGGCTACATAGCTCCGGACCACCCCAAGAGATAAGTGTCCATTCTTTAGAACTGGACCCTAGGTTACCGGACCCATAGGACTATAGCTCCAAATACTAGGGTACCCGTCATAGAGTGGTGGAGATGCAGGCTTAAGGTACGGGACCAGGCTAAGCGGTTACACAGATCCGAACCACCCTAGGAGACAAGTACCCGTTCTCTAGAACTGGCCCCCAGGCTGCCGGACTCCCCCCCCCTCGAGGGGTCCCGAACTGCAAGTCTAGCAAATCAATTTGGATGTCATTATACCAGCAAAGGGTGGGAACTGTATGGGTGGGTTAGATATAAATAGCGCTCATAAATTGAAGCAGACTGAAGACACCACAAAAACAAATCTGGGGGTGAATCTTTTCTTTATAACTTGATATACATGAGTGTAGGCCAACAGACCGGGTTTATGAGGGTGGACCTCACCGGGCTGGCGTACATATATGCGCAACCTAGCTACAAAGGGAGAAAACCGGGTCCCCAGGTTTGTTTTTATGGGAAAAACTTACGGAGATGCTCTATGTTCCAGGGGTTGGTCAGAGGCTCTCCTTCAGTTGTAGCGAGGCAGACACACCTGGGTCGGCATATTTCCGTCACCTTGAAGGGTCCTTCCTAGCTGGGGAGAGTTTGTGGAGCCCTTCTTGGTTCAGTACTAGGGATGGCAATTGGACCCGTGGGTATGGATACCCACGGGTTTCGTACCCGGTGGACATGGATACGGGTTGGAAAACTCATCCGTGGATCCTATCGGGTCGGGTACCCGAAATACGTCGGGTAGGGTACGGATAGTATATTTTACCCATGGATATCCACTGGATACCCGAAAGATTAATTCACAATTTTACATGTTGTGTTTTTGGCCCATGAAGCAAAGAAAAAAAGCCCACCCGCTAGCACCCTGCGCCCAGCCGACAGCCCGGCACTCGGCAGCCGCCACCCGCCACCCTAAATCCCTAATTCCCACTTCTCAGTTCCTAGCCGCCAGTGCGCCGCCCAGCCCCAGCCACCGCTCTCCAGCAGCGCAGGCGCACAGCCCGCTGGCGCTGCCCCGCGGTCCCGCCCGCCCCAAGCTGCGCGGCTAAGCCCCCAAGCTGCACGCCCGGCCTGCGACATCCCGCGTCCCCGTCGGCCGTCCCCGAGCTGCGCCCTACGCACCTGCACCGTCCGCCGTCCCTGAGGCCCGAGCTGCGCCTGCGCCGTCCCCAAGGCCCAAGCTGCGCGCCTGCGCCATCCCCAAGCTACGCCTGCTCGTCCTCGAGCTACGCCGTCCATCGACCGCCCGCCCGCTGCCCCGCTCCCGTCCCGAGGTGGGTGGCTGCGCCTCCGAGCTGGTGGGTATGGATATATTTTACATGCAGATTTATATTTTACAGTAGCATATCCACCGGATACCCGATACCCGACGGATACCCGGTGGGTACGGGTACGTGTCCATTTTTTTACCCGATTGACTTGGTGGGTATGAATATTTATATAAGGGCCGGGTATGATATTGGGTCGGGTATTATCATACCCGAACACAACCCGACCCGCTGCCATCCCTATTCAGTACTCGCCTTAGGACCAGGTCCCGACTCAGAGCTCCCTACTATGCACGAACCGTTGGTGGTAGCGCCGGAGCGCTTGGTTATACCGTGCATTTCGGATCGCTGCTTGCCATCTGCGCTCGTCGATGAAGTCCACGTCTGTCGGGGACCATAATTAGGGGTACCCTCAAGACGCCTAATTCTCAGCTGGTAACCCCCATCAGCATAAAGCTGCAGAGGCCTGATGGGTTTGATTAAGTCAGGGATCAGTCCATACGAGCGACTCGATCACGCCACGCCCGAGCCTAGCCTCGGGCAAGGGCAGCCGACCCTGAGGTGTTTCCGTCTCGCCCGAGGCCCCCTTTTTTACGGCAGACGCATCTCCGGCTCGCCCGAGGCCTTGCCTTCGTTGAGAAGCAACCCTGACTAAATCACCGCGCCGACCGACCGAGTCACTGGGGCATTTGACGCAAAGAGTGAGACTGACGGGCGGCCAGGCTTGGCCAAAAGCGCCATAAGAAGCTCCGCCCGACCCAGGGCTCGGACTCGGGCTAAGGCCCCGGAAGACGGCGAACTCCGCTCCGCCCGACCCAGGGCTCGGACTCAGGCTAAGGCCCCGGAAGACGGCGAACTCCGCTCCGCCCGACCCAGGGCTCGGACTCGGGCTAAGGCCCCGGAAGACGGCGAACTCCGCTCCGCCCGACCCAGGGCTCGGACTCGGGCTAAGGCCCCGGAAGACGGCGAACTCCGCTCCGCCCGACCCAGGGCTCGGACTCAGGCTAAGGCCCCGGAAGACGACGAACTCCGCTTCGCCCGACCCAGGGCTCGGACTCCGCCTTGGCCTCTGCCGAACGACCTCCGCCTCGCCCGACCCAGGAGCTCGGGCTCGGCCTCGGCCATGCAGGACAAACTCGACCTCGGCTTTGGAGGAGCCTCCACGTCGCCCGACCTAGGGCACGAGTCCGCCACGTCGACAGGAAGCGCCATCATCACCCTACCCCGAGCCGACTCAGGCCGCAGAAAACAGGACCGACGTCCCATCTGGCTAGCTCCGCCAGATAGGCAATGATGGCGCCCCGCTAGACCCATGACGACGGCGGTTCTCAGCTCCCTTACGGAAGCAGGGGGACGTCAGCAAGGGCCCAACCACTCCGACAGCTGTCCCCCCGCCAAGCTCCATTGCTTCTCCGACGGCCACGACGCCACACCAGCTGGGTGCCAAGATCTCTCCGGCTGCCACCTCGGCATGTACTTAGGGCACTAGCTCTCCCCCGCTAGACACGTAGCACCTTGCTACACCCCCATTTGTACACCTGGATCCTCTCCTTACGCCTATAAAAGGAAGGACCAGGGCCTTCTTAGAGAAGGTTGGCCTCGCGGGAACGAGGGCAGGGGCAGGCGCTCTCTCGGGGCCGCTTGCTCCCCTCACCCGCGCGGACGCTTGTAACCCCCTACTGCAAGCGCACCCGACCTGGGCGCGGGACGAACACGAAGGCCGCGGGATCTCCGACTCCCTCACGACCCGGCTCCGGCCACCTCGCTCTCTCCCCCCTTCGCGCTCGCCCACGCGCTCGACCCATCTGGGCTGGGGCACGCGGCACACTCACTCGTCGGCTCGGGGACCCCCCGGTCTCGAAACGCCGACAGTTGGCGCGCCAGGTAGGGGCACGCTGCGTGTTGACGAGCAGTTTCCCGTCAAGCTCCAGATGGGCACTCTCCAACGACCTCTTCAACCCGGGACGGTGCTCCGCTTCGGGAGCCTCGAGTTCATGTCTTTCGACGGCAGCTGCGACATGATACTCCTTCCACCGCCGCGCGACAGCGACAATGGTGGCGGACAGCCCGCCCGCCGGCGGCGGAATCGACGACGTCTTTCCCGCGTGGGGGAAGGACAACTTTCGAGCTTGCCCCATCCTCTCCCTCGCCATCGAAGGAGGAGGCGGGGCAACCAGGGCCGAGCGGGAGGCCGCGCTCAGTCGGCTGTCGAGCAAATCGACATCCCCAGCGCCCCAACGGAGGACGCGTCGGGCATCACCCTCGCGTTTGAGGCGAAGGCGAGCGCCGTCCCCCCGCGACACGCCGACCCCGAGCAAGTGGACGACGCCAGCGCGCTCACGGAGGGCTTGCAGGACGTCGCCCTCGCACCCAGGACGACGGCGCGATCAGCCCCCGATGTGACTTCGTCGCTCCTCGTCGACCAAAAGGTACCGGCTGATTCCCATCCTTCGTCATTTCGACTCGGCCTCAACCCGCCTAGCGACCTCGCTTTGGCGGGCGCTCACGTTGAGGCGAGTGCAACCCCTCTGGGGTTTCGTGTGCGGTCGCCTTGGGACCGCTTGACGGACGTCTTGACCTACGGGCCCTCTGGGTCCGAGGAAGATGACGATCCCAGCATCTGCTGGGATTTCTCTGGATCTGGCAACCCCAGTGCCATGCGGGACTTCATGACCGCATGCAACTACTGCCTCTCTGACTGTTCCGACGGCAGCCGCGGCCTTGACGACAAGGACTGCGGCCCGAGCCGTGAATGTTTCCACGTCGAGCTAGGGGATCCCTCCGGAGGCAGCTGTCTCGGCATGCCGGAGGATGGTGATCCCCCTAGGCCAGCGCCTCGCGCCGACATCCCGCGGGAGCTAGTTGTGGTCCCCGTTCCGGCGGGGGGTCACGACCCACAGCTCGAGCAAGTCCGCGGGGCGCAGGCCGGGCTCGATGAGGGAGCAGGAGCGCTCGAGGCAATCCGCCGGGACGTCGGGCAGGTATGGGCGAGCCAGCCCCCGGCCGGAGAAATACGTCACCGGCCCCAAGGTCTCCAGCACCGCATCGCCAACGATGCCAGGGACAGACCGCCACCCGCATCCGGCGGAACTGGTCAGGACCTGGCCGCCGTAGCGATGCTCCTCCGCGCGATGCCGGAGTCATCAACCACCGAGGGTCGGCGAATCCAGGGAGAGCTCAAGCATCTCCTGGAAGGCGCTGCGGCCCGGCGGGCCGAGAGCTCTGCCTCCCGAAGGCAGGGGTACCCCTCGGAACCTCGTGCCGCGACTTCCCGACTCATGCGGGAAGCCTCGGTCTACACCGGGCGCACGCGCAACACTGCGCCTGCGGCCCCGGGCCACCTCGGCGACGAGCACCCTCATCGCGACCGTCGGGCTCGCCTCGACGAAAGGGTGCGCCGAGGTTATCACCCCAGGCGTGGGGGACGCTACGACAGCGGGGAGGATCGGAGTCCCTCGCCCGAACCACCCGGTCCGCAGGTCTTCAGCCGGGCCATTCGGCGGGCGCCGTTTCCGCCCCGATTCCGACCCCCGGCTACTATCACAAAGTACTCGAGGGAAACGAGACCGGAATTGTGGCTCGCGGACTACCGCCTGGCCTGTCAACTGGGTGGAACGAACGACGACAACCTCATCATCCGCAACCTCCCCCTGTTCCTCTCCGACACTGCTCGCGCTTGGTTGGAGCACCTGCCTCCGGGGCAGATTTCCAACTGGGAGGATCTGGTCCAAGCTTTCGCCAGCAACTTCCAGGGCACGTACGTGCGCCCCGGGAATTCCTGGGACCTCCGAAGCTACCGGCAACAGCCGGGAGAGTCTCTTCGGGACTACATCCGGCAATTCTCGAAGCAGCGCACCGAGCTGCCCAACATCACCGACTCCGATGTCATCGGCGCGTTCCTTGTCGGCACCACCTGCCGTGACCTGGTGAGCAAGTTGGGTCGCAAGACCCCCACCAGGGCGAGCAAGCTGATGGACATCGCCACCAAGTTCGCCTCTGGTCAGGAGGCGGTCGAGGCCATCTTCCGAAAAGACAAGCAGCCCCAGGGCCGCCCGTCGGAAGATGCTCCCGAGGCGTCTACTCCACTCGGTGCCAAGAAGAAAGGCAGGAGGAAGTCGCAAGCGAAACGCGACGCCGCCAGCACGGACCTTGTCGCCGCCGCCGAATACAAGAACCCTCGGAAGCCCCCCGGAGGCGCCAACCTCTTCGACAAGGCACTCAAGGAGACGTGTCCCTACCATCAGGGGCCCGTCAAGCACACCCTCGAGGAGTGCGTCATGCTTCGGCGCCACTTCCACCGGGCCGGGCCACCCGCAGAGGGTGGCAGGGCCCGCGACGACGATAAAAAGGAAGATCACCAAGCAGGAGAGTTCCCCGAGGTCCGCGACTGCTTCATGATCTACGGAGGGCATGCGGCGAATGCCTCGGCTCGGCATCGTAAGCAAGAGCGTCGGGAGGTCTGCTCGGTGAAGGTGGCGGCGCCAGTCTACCTAGACTGGTCCGACAAGCCCATCACCTTCGACCAGGATGACCATCCCGACCACGTGCCAAGCCCGGGGAAGTACCCGCTCGTCGTCGATCCCGTCATCGGCGACGTCAGGCTCACCAAGGTCCTGATGGACGGGGGCAGCTGCCTCAATATCATCTACGCCGAGACCCTCAGGCTCCTGCGCGTCGATCTGTCATCCGTCCGAGCGGGCGCTGCGCCCTTCCACGGGATCATTCCTGGGAAGCGCGTCCAGCCCCTCGGACAGCTCGACCTTCCTGTCTGCTTCGGAACACCCTCCAACTTCTGAAGGGAGACTTTGACGTTCGAGGTGGTCGGGTTCCGAGGAACCTACCACGCAGTGTTGGGGAGGCCATGCTACGCGAAGTTCATGGCCATCCCCAACTACACCTACCTGAAGCTCAAGATGTCGGGCCCCAATGGGGTCATCACCGTCGGCCCCACGTACAAACACGCATTCGAATGCGATGTGGAGTGCGTGGAGTACGCCGAGGCCCTCGCCGAGTCCGAGGCCCTCATCGCCGACCTGGAAGGCCTCTCCCGAGAAGTGCCAGACGTGAAGCGACAAGCCGGCAACTTCGAGCCAGCGGAGACGGTCAAGGCCGTCCCTCTCGACCCCAGTGGCGACGCCTCCAAGCAGATCCGGATCGGTTCCGGGCTCGACCCCAAATAGGAAGCAGTGCTCGTCGACTTTCTCCGCGCAAACGCCGACGTCTTTGCGTGGAGTCCCTCGGACATGCCCGGCATACCGAGGGATGTCGCCGAGCACTCGCTGGATATTCGGGCCGGAGCCCGACCGGTCAGACAGCCTCTACGCTGATTCGACGAGGAAAGGCGCAGGGTGATAGGCGAGGAGATCCACAAGCTAATGACAGCAGGGTTCATCAAAGAGGTATTCCATCCCGAATGGCTTGCCAACCCTGTACTTGTGAGGAAGAAAGGGGGGAAATGGCGGATGTGTGTAGACTACACTGGTCTCAACAAAGCATGTCCGAAGGTCCCCTACCCTCTACCTCGCATCGATCAAATCGTGGACTCCACTGCAGGGTGCGAAACCCTGTCTTTCCTCGATGCCTACTCAGGGTATCATCAAATCAAGATGAAAGAGTCCGACCAGCTCGCGACTTCTTTCATCACGCCCTTCGGCATGTACTGTTATGTCACCATGCCGTTCGGTTTGAGGAACACGGGTGCAACGTACCAGCGGTGCTTGAACCATGTGTTCGGCGAACACATCGGTCGCACGGTCGAGGCCTACGTCGATGACATCATAGTCAAGACGAGGAAAGCCTCCGACCTTCTCTCCGACCTTGAAGTGACATTCCGGTGTCTCAAGGCGAAGAGCATCAAGCTCAATCCCGAAAAGTGCGTCTTCGAGGTACCCCGAGGCATGCTCTTGGGACTCATCGTCTCCGAGCGGGGCATCGAAGCCAACCCGGAAAAGATCGCAGCCATCACCAGCATGGGGCCCATCAAAGACTTAAAAGGCGTACAAAGGGTCATGGGATGTCTCGCGGCCTTGAGCCGTTTCATCTCGCGCCTCGGCGAAAGAGGCCTGCCCCTGTACCGTCTCTTAAGGAAGGCCGAGTGCTTCACTTGGACTCCCGAGGCCGAGGAAGCTCTCGGGAACCTGAAGGCGCTCCTCACCCAGGCGCCCGTCTTGGTACCCCCAGCTGATGGAGAAGCCCTCTTGGTCTACGTCGCCGCTACCACTCAGGTGGTCAGCGCCGCGATCGTGGTCGAAAGGCAGGAAGAGGGGCATGCTTTGCCCATTCAGAGGCCAGTTTACTTCGTCAGCGAGGTGCTGTCCGAGACCAAGATCCGCTACCCACAAGTCCAGAAGCTGCTGTATGCAGTGATCCTGACGAGGCGAAAGCTGCGACATTACTTCGAGTCTCATCCGGTGACTGTGGTGTCATCCTTCCCCCTGGGGGAAATCATCCAGTGCCGAGAAGCCTCGGGACGGATCGCAAAGTGGGCGGTGGAAATCATGGGCGAGACAATCTCGTTCGCCCCTTGGAAGGCCATCAAGTCCCAGGTACTGGCGGACTTCGTAGCCGAATGGGTCGACACCCAGTTGCCGACGGCTCCGATCCAACGGGAGCTCTGGACCATGTTTTTCGACGGGTCGCTGATGAAGACGGGAGCCGGCGCGGGCCTGCTTTTCGTCTCGCCCCTCGGGAAACACATGCGCTACGTGATCCGCCTCCATTTCCCAGCGTCCAACATTGTGGCTGAGTACGAGGCTCTGATCAACGGATTGCGAATCGCCATCGAGCTAGGGGTTTGACGCCTCGATGCACGCGGTGACTCACAGCTCGTTATCGACCAAGTCATGAAGAACTCCCACTACCGCGACCCGAAGATGGAGGCCTATTGTGATGAGGTTCGATGCCTAGAAGACAAGTTCTACGGGCTCGAGCTTAACCACATCGCCCGGCGCTACAACGAGACTGCGGACGAGCTGGCGAAGATAGCCTCGGGGCGAACGACGGTTCCCCCGGACGTCTTCTCCCGGGATCTGCACCAACCCTCCGTCAAGATCGGCGACACGCCCGAGCCCGAGGCGCCCTCGGCCCCGTCCGAGGTGACCTCGGCCCAGCCCGAGCCATCCTCGGTTCAGCCCGAGGAACCCTCGGCCCCTGAGGGCGAAGCACTGCGCATCGAGGAGGAGCGGAGCGGGGTCACGCCAGATCAAGATTGGCAAACCCCGTACCTGCAATATCTCCGCCAAGGAGAATTGCCCCTCGACCGAGCCGAGGCTCGGCGGGTAGCGCGACGCGCCAAGTCGTTCGTCTTGCTGGGCGAAGAGAAGGAGCTCTACCACCGTAGCCCCTCGGGCATCCTCCAGCGATGCATCTCCATCGCCGAAGGTCAGGAACTCCTGCGGGAAATACACTCGGGGGCTTGCGGCCATCATGCAGCACCTCGAACCCTCGTCGGGAACGCTTTCCGCCAAGGCTTCTACTGGCCGACGGCGGTGGCTGACGCCACTAGAATTGTCCGCGCCTGCGAAGGGTGCCAATTCTATGCGAAGCAGACCCACCTGCCCGCTCAGGCTCTGCAGACGATACCCATCACCTGGCCCTTCGCTGTGTGGGGTCTGGACCTCGTCGGCCCTCTGCAGAAGGCGCCCAGGGGCTACACGCACCTGCTGGTCGCTGTCGACAAATTCTCCAAGTGGATCGAGGTCCGACCCCTGAACAGCATCAGATCCGAGCAGGCGGTGGCGTTCTTCACCAACATCATCCATCGCTTCGGGGTCCCGAACTCCATCATCACCGACAACGGCACCCAGTTCACCGGCAAAAAATTCTTGGATTTTTGTGAGGATCACAACATCCGGGTAGACTGGGCCGCCGTAGCTCATCCCATGTCGAATGGGCAAGTAGAACGTGCCAACGGCATGATTCTACAAGGGCTCAAGCCTCGGATTTACAATGATCTCAACAAGTTCGGCAAGCGATGGATGAAGGAACTCCCCTCGGTGGTCTGGAGCCTGAGGACGACGCCGAGCCGAGCCACAGGTTTCACGCCGTTCTTCCTGGTCTACGGGGCCGAGACAGTCTTGCCCACTGACCTGGAATACGGCTCCCCGAGGACGAGGGCCTACGACGATGAAAGCAACCAAGCTAGCCGAGAAGACTCGCTGGACCAGCTGGACGAGGCTCGGGACAGGGCCTTACTACACTCGGCGCGGTATCAGCAGTCCCTGCGACGCTACCACGCCCGAGGGGTCCGGCCCCGAGACCTCCAGGAGGGCGACCTGGTGCTTCGGCTGCGGCAAGACGCCCGACGGAAGCACAAGCTCACGCCCCCCTGGGAGGGGCCGTTCGTCATCGCTAAAGTTCTGAAGCCCGGAACGTACAAGCTGGCCAACAGTCAAGGCGAGGTCTACGGCAACGCTTGGAACATCCAACAGCTACGTCGCTTCTACCCTTAAGATGTTTCCAAGTTGTTCATATACCTCACCCTCACGCAAAGTTTAGTCAACAAGGAAGGGTCGGCCTCGCCTCGGCAAAGCCCGACCCTCCCTCGGGGGCTAAAAGGGGGGAAACCCCCTCTGCGTCAAAATTTTCCTCGAAAAGAAAATCTCTTTTACCAGAATATCTTTCGTGCTTTTTGACTACTTCGAAAAGTGGGTGCTGAAAACGACGGGGTACACGTAAGCAGTCAAGGCTGACCGAGCCGATTGACTCCTACGCCTCCGGGATACGGATACCTCACTCATCACCTTCTGCGATAAGTAACTCGCGTTCGGATAAGGTGACTCCGCGGATCGAACAAGTCTCTACGTTCGGAAGCCCTTTCTGTCGAAGCGATTCTTCGAGTCTTCTCGACCAAAGTCGGTGATAGGGCCTCATGGACGAGCAAAAGTGCGCGTAAGCGGCAAGGCCGACCGAGCCGAGGGACTCCCACGCCTCCGGGATACGGATACCTCACTCCTCACCTTCCGCGAGAAGCAACTTTCGCTCGCACAAACATCCCTGTTACCGACAAAAAGTCCAGACACTCGAAACAAGAGGAAGAGAGACGCAGCTTAACACGCGACAAGGGTGTGTGTTCTGGCCTCGACGGTCGCACAAAGCACACACTACAAGACAAGCTGATCCTGCAGGCTCGGGTCTTGACGCTGGAAGGGGGCAGCGACACCCTCGGCATCGACGGCACCTTCGGCGAGGCCCGACCTAGCCGCGGACGGCGACGCGGTCCGAGGGCCTCCGCTCCGAAGGACGGCGTCATCACCACGCCCGGGCGATCGTTGTCAGGGACTTCTCCGGGAATCCGGCCCGAGCGGGCGGCTCGGCCAGCCACCTCCGGGGCCTCGGCCAACCACCTTCCGAGGGCACAAGCCCGGTCCGAAGCCTCGGCTGACCAACTCCGGCGTCGGTCCTGCCAACGGACAACTCGGCTAGGCCCCGGCCAACCAGGTTTCATTTTCGAGCCAACTCCGCCTCTGCTCATACTGACATCGCTACCCCTGGCCTCGGCTCGTCGAAGAGCGGCTGAGGGGTCTCTTTAACTAAGCTAGAGGAGCCTCGGACAACAGGGCCGACCGAGCCGAGGGACTCCTACGCCTCCGGGATACGGATACCTCACTCGTCACCTTGACACGGGGCGACTCACGCTTGGTGAAGCGGTTCAGATAGTCCACAGGCGAGTCTTAGTGCTCAAGAATGAGGAAAAAACACGGCTCTGAGCCGTAATTACATACATGTTCAGGCCCCGAAAGCCAAAATGAACAAAGAGCCCGGCACTCGAGGTGCCATTACAAACGGAACTCTGGTTCCCCCTCCGCAGGTACGAACAACCCCACTCGATAGGGGTGGGCCTGCGGGGCAACAGAAGACCGACGAACGGCATGTCGCCGCCTGCCCCGACAGCGGCGACGATGAAGACTTCTGCCCCGGGGGGCCGAACAGCAGCAATGATGGCCTCAGGGCGGATGCTGCTGCTAGGAGGCCCCCGCCCTTGCCCAAACTCGAGAGGCAAGGACGGGCAGAAGGCCGTAGAGTTGGAGGTCGGCCCATGGCCAACCTTGGCTGTTGCGCCGGCGGCAGAACCTCTTCCGGCTGCCGTGGCGGGAGGCGGCACCGGGAGCGGCTCCGAAACTGCTCGGCTCAGAGAGCCGGGCACGGTGCAGCTGTTAGCGCCACGGACAACTCCCGCCCTTCCCCCCGATCACTGAAGGAAGGAGCGGGCCACCGCCCGCGCAGGGGCCGACCCCAACTCGGCACACTCCCCTCCTCAGCCCTGGTGATGAAAATCCTTGAGGCTGAGGGAGGGGCAGAGGCCGCAGCCCGGCTCGCTTTCCCCCACCATCAAGCGGGAGGTCACCCTCTTGGGTGACCACTGGTGGAGGGGTGCAGCCGGGCTGCATGATGAAAATCCTTGAAGCCGAACGATGGCTGAAAGGTACCCACTCCCACGGAGTGGTGTCCTCCGACGATGAGGCACGGAGACGGCGGTTTCCCCCATCCGGGGGCTCGAAAGGTGGAAAGACACGATGCATGAGGGAGGAAGAAGACATGGTCGCCTTACGGAAGGGGTCGCCCTCCTTTTAAAAGCAACTCTCCAACACGCCTCCAAAGCCCTCCCCTGCGGCGCGGGGGCTGGGACCCACCTGTCATGCAGACCGGCTCCGAGCAGAAGAAGCCGAACCGCCACGCACGGCGCACGCGACCACCCAGCGGTTACAAGCGACCCTCCACTTTTGCCCAGACCAACGGGCGAAAGGGGTGGGCAGCCATGCGGGCGGCATGCAACCGTGCCAAGTGGACGCGCCTCTCCGACTCCTGACAGGCCAGCGCGGAGGCCCAAGCCCACGCGTCGCGCAACCGGCGCGCCGGATGCTGCATGCAAGCCGCTGTACCACTTGCGCCACCGCCGCACCTCCTCGGTTGCGGAACCAATACCGCGACCCGAGACGACCCCAGCGCACGACCCAGCAGCGCCAGCCCGACGCAGCGGTCAAGCGCGGTCAAAAGTGGGCCGGCAGTAATGACGGTGGCAGGCGCGCGAGAGCAGCGGTCACGCCATCAGCCAAGCTCACGTCCCATCCGGAGGCAGCGAGAGAACCCCCTCTCACGGTGTGAAGACGACACGCCCGTGACCCGTTCCTCGAACGGCTCGCGCACGCGCAACGGCAGCCTCGCCAACTACTCGCCCCGGCGCATTAACTCCGCGGCCGGACAGGCGACGCTTCTGGCAGGAGCAGCTGGCGACGTTTCGCCTTCACGACCGCACCAAAAAAGGTACGCCACGTCGTTCAATTTCGTATCCTTTTTCCCTTTTTCCTCTTTCTCTATCTCTTGCAACAGGGACCGGGAAGGGGGATACCCCCAAAGGGATCCTTCCCCGTGAAGGAACTAGGCTCCGAGCCTCCTTACTGATCAGGGGTTCGAAGGCTGGCCCCTCGAAGGGTTCAACAGCCGCCTCAGATCGCGTGGGCCCGACACCCACTACTGGTCAGGGGTTCGAAGGTCGCCCCCCCGAAAGGTTCCACGACCGCCTCAGGCTACTCGGGCTCCGCGCCCATTACTGATCAGGGGTTCGAAGGCTGGCCCCCCGAAGGGTTCACAGTCGCCTCAGACACCGAGCGAGGGATGACCAGGGGTACGTTCGATACATAACCAAGGCTCGGGCTGCGCTCCCGAGGTACCCTAGGACATTTCCGAGACCAGCGGGAACGATCCTGTAACGGAATCCCATCGGAGGGAGGCATCGAGCCCTCGGACCCCATCGCCAGGGGACCGGGTCCGGCAGGTCACCCGCAGGTACTTTTGGGTGTGCCTGCGGGCCCCTAGCCGACCCCCAACGAACGGGGCACGGACGTCCACTCGGATTACCCGATTGCAGCTCACCGGAGACACCATGTTCGGTGCCCATCGAGGGTAACATGGCGCTCTCCCCCCTCCTCCTTGCGGAAAGGCGACGTAGGGGCGTATGTAAAAAAGCCGAGTCTGTCCCTGATCGTCCTCTCGCTCTGTGCGGAGGCTCGGGGGCTGCTCTCGCAAACCCGGCTCCGGCCGAACCGTTGACAGCGTCAACATACCAGCCCGAGAACTTGGGCCCCGACAGTGCACCCGGGCTACGGCCTGTTCGCATGAGGGAACCGCCAGACCAGCCGAAGCATTACGCAAGGCATTAAGACCTCGAAGGAGTGAAACCACTCCTCCGAGGCCTCGGGGGCTACACCCGGCGGGTGCGCTCGCGCGCACCCACCGGAACAAAGTGCAACCGAGAAAGGCTGGTCCCCTTGCAAAAAAGTGCGACGAAAGCCTCCAAGCGAGTGCTAACACTCCCTTCGAGGCTCGGGGGCTACTGTCGGGGACCATAATTAGGGGTACCCTCAAGACGCCTAATTCTCAGCTGGTAACCCCCATCAGCATAAAGCTGCAGAGGCCTGATGGGTTTGATTAAGTCAGGGATCAGTCCATACGAGCGACTCGATCACGCCACGCCCGAGCCTAGCCTCGGGCAAGGGCAGCCGACCCTGAGGTGTTTCCGTCTCGCCCGAGGCCCCCTTTTTTACGACAGACGCATCTCCGGCTCGCCCGAGGCCTTGCCTTCGTTGAGAAGCAACCCTGACTAAATCACCGCGCCGACCGACCGAGTCACTGGGGCATTTGACGCAAAGAGTGAGACTGACGGGCGGCTAGGCTTGGCCAAAAGCGCCATAAGAAGCTCTGCCCGACCCAGGGCTCGGACTCGGGCTAAGGCCCCGGAAGACGGCAAACTCCGCTCCGCCCGACCCAGGGCTCGGAATCGGGCTAAGGCCCCGGAAGACTGCGAACTCCGCTCCGCCCGACCCAGGGCTCGGACTCGGGCTAAGGCCCCGGAAGACGGCGAACTCCGCTCCGCCCGACCCAGGGCTCGGACTCGGGCTAAGGCCCCGGAAGACGGCGAACTCCGCTCCGCCCGACCCAGGGCTCGGACTCGGGCTAAGGCCCCGGAAGACGACGAACTCCGCTTCGCCCGACCCAGGGCTCGGACTCCGCCCTGGCCTCTGCCGAACGACCTCCGCCTCGCCCGACCCAGGAGCTCGGGCTCGGCCTCGGCCATGCAGGACAAACTCGACCTCGGCTTCGGAGGAGCCTCCACGTCGCCCGACCTAGGGCACGAGTCCGCCACGTCGACAGGAAGCGCCATCATCACCCTACCCCGAGCCGACTCGGGCCGCAGAAAACAGGACCGACGTCCCATCTGGCTAGCTCTGCCAGATAGGCAATGATGGCGCCCCGCTAGACCCATGACGACGGCGGTTCTCAGCTCCCTTACGGAAGCAGGGGGACGTCAGCAAGGGCCCAACCACTCCGACAGCTGTCCCCCCGCCAAGCTCCATTGCTTCTCCGACGGCCACGACGCCACACCAGCTGGGTGCCAAGATCTCTCCGGCTGCCACCTCGGCATGTACTTAGGGCACTAGCTCTCCCCCGCTAGACACGTAGCACCTTGCTACACCCCCATTTGTACACCTGGATCCTCTCCTTACGCCTATAAAAGGAAGGACCAGGGCCTTCTTAGAGAAGGTTGGCCTCGCGGGAACGAGGGCAGGGGCAGGCGCTCTCTTGGGGCCGCTCGCTCCCCTCACCCGCGCGGACGCTTGTAACCCCCTACTGCAAGCGCACCCGACCTGGGCGCGGGACGAACACGAAGGCCGCGGGATCTCCGACTCCCTCACGACCCGGCTCCGGCCGCCTCGCTCTCTCCCCCCTTCGCGCTCGCCCACGCGCTCGACCCATCTGGGCTGGGGCACGCGGCACACTCACTCGTCGGCTCGGGGACCCCCCGGTCTCGAAACGCCGACAACGTCCTCACGCCGTAGCTGTTCCTACATAGACTCATTGAAAACCTGGACCCGTGGGGAGCCCATGATGATTTCCGGGGGAAGGCAGGCTTCGGCCCCGTAGACTAGGAAGAACAGGGTCTCCCCGGTAGCTCGGATGGGTGTGTATGCGCCCCAATCCTCTAGGACTCAAATATGATACAATTACTAGTCCCAGCAGGCTAGTAAACACATTTATACAACAGATGATTCCAGATCTGCTTAAACGAGACAAACCTATAAAGGTGGCGATCAACTTTAAGAGTTGGTCCACAACTCGGGACATAACATCAGAGTGGGGCGGAAGCAGCCCGATATACGCAGCGAAGCAAATCAGCGGTCCAACAGCCACAGGCAAGGTTGGGAACAGTCGTAACTCTTACCCGATCTCCTTTTTCTGAAAAACAACAAATAAGCAAGGGTGAGTACAAACGTACTCAGCAGCCCACCTTCACCCACAGAATGGGGAAATCAGATATAATGCATGGAATATGTGGAGCTCAGGATATTTTGCAGAAACAACAATATTTTATGCAGGGTTATTTTGAAAAACATTTTGTATTTTGCAAAGCGCATCCTTTCCCAAAGGAGCAGGAAGTTTTTTTTCCAGTATAGAACAAAATCTCTTGGACTAAACCATCCAGGTATCTCAGCAGTTTCCCACTGGTTTTCATTTTCAAAAACAGCTACTGGACATCCCGTCCGCCATAGCTCACGGCTCAACCGTCGGACCTTTTAAAAACCACTTTTCTCAAACACACCCTTTTTTGAAAACAAAACACTAATTGCCATACCACACCAGACTCGTCCATTCCTGTGGACACAGACTATTTGAATAGGTTTTCAAACTCTGCGCAGAGACGTACACTTTACCCACTAGTCCGGCTCTATGATCTCATAGCTAGTGAGACCCGAATCCGAATCTCTTTCTTTCCTCGCACGTCCTTACCTTAGCGGTTATACCGGAAGGAGTCAGACCACCGCCATGCCCAAACCGGACAAAACATTCCCCCTCCTTATCCTCTTGGTGCTCCCCAGCCTTCATAACCCTGGGGTTTGAATCGTACGAGTTCAGATTGAGTGACTGCCCACATAGTCTCGAGTGGTTGTACTTATCATGAGTACAGGTAGTGAAGGATGACAAACCGGTCCTTATATGAGGGGACAATCCTTCTGCTCACGCCTAAACCAGCTGAGCCATCACCTTAGGCCCTCCCCTAAACCAGGGAGTCCCTGATCATCCCTACTCAAAGGTGATAAGGGTGAAAACCCTTCATCTTACACATTTTGAAAAGCATTTTCTTTTGAAAACTCACACCTTTCCTCAAATCATTTGTAACAAATATATCAGGGATTGATTGCGGCAAGCGGCTGGGTGGCCATAATAACTTGTCTCAAAATCATATCATGCATAAAATAACAGGCTGAGGGTTGTGGTTGAAAAATCATAGGTAATTTATGCATCAAAGGGATCCAGTGAGCTTGTCGTGCTTATCCGGCGAAGGGGGAAGGGGAGCTCGCGGAACTGGCTTCTAGCTCCACTGCCTGGCGTAGACTTGCAGATCTGGCCTCCACGAGACAACACGAACGCTCCAATAACTATGCAACAAGAACAAGCAAACATACAAACCAGCAAGTATACCAACAAATATTTAGTATAGTGGTCAGAATAACGATATATGGATGGGTAGAGTCTTGAGCAGAATCTGTGTCATGTGGTGTTGAGATCACACTGGTGGTGGAGCAGAGGTGCTTACCAGGAGGGTGGACTGGAGGTGAAGCGACACTATGCGTGTAGCCGGCAGAGCGTAGTAACTGAGTGGGTGGGGTGTTTGCCTTGGCTGAGGGTGTTGAGTATGTGTGGAGAGGGAGAGGGTAGCTGGGTGTATTTATAACTGGGTGTATGTGGTGTAGCACAGTGAAGTTCACTGTTGGTGAGAATAGTGACAAATGAATCATCTGACTTAGTATGAACAGGAGAGTTATAGGCAGAATATGGGACAAGAGTATTTTGGGAGTTTTCTGGAATATGGACCATGCTTAAGGGATGACAAGGTTGGATAGAGAATAGTTCGATAAGTGTCGGGTACCATAATTAGGGGTACCCCCAACACTCCTAAACATGGCTAGTAAACACCTTCAAAGCAAACCATGAAGACCAACAATTCGGGTCAAAGTCAAAGCTTCGTCTACCAAGGGACGCGATCTCGCCTCAGCCGAGCCCAGCCCCGGGCGGGAACAGTAGTCCCGGACGGATTGACGTCTCGCCCGAGGGTCTCCTCAGGCAGTGAGCACACCCTCGGCTCAGCCAAAGGCAAGCCTTGTCGTGCAAGTGACCCTGGCCAAATCGCCTTACCAGCCGACCGTACTGCATGCGCATTTAATGCTGGGATCGCCTGACACCTTATCCTGACAAGCGTGCCTCAGTCGACAAGGTCGAAGTGACCGCAGTCACTTCGCCCTTTCACTGACCGATCTGACAGGAAAACAGCGCCGCCCGCCCCGCTCCGGTTGCTGTGCCAACCACCCGGGTGAAACCGACAACAGCCAAGTTCAGCCTCGGGCGCAACAGGAAGCTCCGCCTCGCCCGACCTTAGGCCTCGGCCTCGGCCTCGACCTCAGGAGGAGATCTCCACCTCGCCCGACCCTAGGGCTCGGCCTTAGCCTCGGCCTCGGGAAGAGTCGCGTCCTCGCCTGACCCTGGGCCTCAGCCCCAGCCTCAGCCTCGGAGGAGTCACCGCCTCGCCCGACCTCAGGCTCGGATCGACTGCGCCACAAGGGATACATCATTACCCTACTCCTAGCTAGCTCAGGCTACGAAGGAACAAGACCGGCGTCCCATCTAGCTTACCCCGGTAACAGGCAATGATGGTTCCCCGTGTGTGTCCATGACGTCGGTGGTTCTCAAGCCCCCTATGGAAGCAAGGAGACGTCAGCAAGATCCATGCAGCGCCGACAGCTGTGCTTCTACAGGGCTCATGCACTTCTCCAACGGACACGTTAACACGAGCATGGCGATCAAGCACTTCCCCATTGGCCACGTAGCACATAGCTACACCCCCATTGTACAGCTGGGCCATCTCCTTATGTCTATAAAAGGGGATGTCCAGGAGCACGGCAAGGGGGAGGAAAAAAGAGGGGACAGGAGAAGACGGGCAGGGCCTGACCCTCTCTCTCTCTCGCTCGCTCTCTCCTACTCGCTCTCCCGCTCTCGCTCTCTCGCAACGCTTGTAACCCCTACTACGAGCACCCTGGTGCAGGATAATACAAGGCTCATTTTCCCCTTGTGTTCCATCTCGCACCAACCCATCTGGGCAGGGACACGCAGCGACAAAATTTACTAGTCGGTCTAGGGACCCCCGGGTCCGAAACGCCGACAGTTGGCGCGCTAGGTAGGGGCCTGCTGCGTGTTAACGAACACTTTCCCATTGAGTCCAGATGGGTAGACTTCATCAACCTCTTCAGCCCAGGACGGTGCTCCGCTTCGGGAATCTCGAGTTCATGTCCCTCGATGGCAACTACGACATGGTACTCCTCCCCTCGCAGCACGACGACAACGACAGTCGGCTCGCCCGGCGGCGGCGAACTCGACGACGCATCCTTCTGTGGCAGAGGAACACTCGGGTCGTCCCCGCCACCCTCCTCGCCGGAGGAGACGGAGACGGGGCAACCGTGGCCACGCAGGAGGCGGCACCTTATCGGCTATCGAACCAAAGTGAGTCGACGATGCCGGCACTCCTCCGGGGGACATGTCGGGTGTTGTCCTCGCGCCTGAGACAACGACGAGCGTTACTTCCCCGCATCGTGCCAGCCCCAAGCGGACTGATGATGCCAGCACCCTCGCAAAGGACCTGCTGGGCGTCACCCTCGTACCTGAGATGACGGTGCGTTCCGTCCCCGACGCGACTTCACCACCATCCATCGACCAAGAGGTACCATCCGTATTCCACCCTATTCCCTTTCGATTTAGCTTCGATCCACCTAGCGACCCCGCTTCGGTGAGCGCTTTCGCAAGGGCGTATCCAGACCTTCTGGGGTACCATATGTGGTCAACCTGGGACCGATGGACAGCCGTCTCAACCTCCGGACCGGCGGGTTCCGAGGAAGAGGACGACCCCGACTTCGGTTAGGATTTCTCTGGCCTCGGTGATCCCGGTGCCATGCGGGACTTCATGTCCGCATGTGACCACTGCCTCTCCGGTTGCTCTAACGATGGCCACGGCCATGACGACGAGGATTATGGCCCGAGTCGCGAATGTTTCCATGTCGATCATGGAGATAACGACGAGGGCAACCACCTCGACATGTCGAAGGTTGGCGATCCCCCTGGGCCCGCATCTCGCGTTGACATCCCGTGGGAGCTAGCTGTGGTCCCAGTCCCTGCGGGGGGTCAGGACACACAGCTCGAGCAAATCTGCGAGATGCAGGCCAAGGTCGACGAGGAAGCAGAGCAACTTGTGCAGCTCCAACAGAACATCGAGCAGGAGTGGGCAGGCCGAACACTCGCCGGAGGAGCCCGTCATCGGGCCCGGGACGTCCAGCGTCGTATCGTCGACAATGCCAGGGCAGCACTGCCCCCGGCGGTCAGCGGGTCCGGTCAGGACCTAGCTGCAGCGGCGATGCTACTTCAAACCATGTTGGAGCCATCCACCACTGAGGGACGGCGTATCCAGGGCGAACTCAAGGATCTCCTGGAAGGTGCCGCTGTTCGACGAGCCAAGAGCTTTGCCTCCCGAAGGCGAGCTGACCCCTCGGAGCATCACGTGGTGTCCTCCCGACGCATGCGGGAGGCCTCGGTCCATCCCGAGCGCACGCGGGACAAGGCACCTGCCGCCCGGGATCGCCTCGGCGATGAACAACACTGCCGCGACCATCGAGCCCGCCTCGAGGAGAAGGTGCACCGAGGCTACCACCCCAGGCGCGGGGCACGCTGCGACAGTGAGGAGGATCAGAGTCCCTCGCTCGAGCCACCCGGTCCGTGAGTCTTCAGTCGGGCCATACGACGAGCGTTGTTCCCCGCCCGGTTCCGAGCTGCGACTACCATCACCAAGTCTCGCGGATTACCGGCTGGCATGCCAGTTGGGAGGGGCGGACGATGACAACCTCATCATCTGCAGCCTCCCCCTTTTCCTCTCTGACGCTGCCCGGGCCTGGCTGGAGCATCTGCCTCCTACGCAGATCTCCGACTAGGACGACCTAGTCAAGGCTTTCGCGGGAAATTTCCAAGGCACGTACGTGCGCCCTGGGAACTCATGGGATCTCCAAAGCTACCGCCAGCAGCCAGGGGAATCCCTCCGAGAGTACATCCGGTGGTTTTCGAAGCAGCGCACCGAGCTTCCCAACATCACCGACTCGGGCGTCATCGAAGCTTTCCTCGTCAGCACCACTTGCAAAGACCTAGTGAGCATACTGGGGCGCAAGACTCCCACCAAGGCGAGCGAATTGATGGACGTCGCCACCAAGTTCGCCTCGGGTCAGGAGGCGGCCGAAGCCATCTTCCGCAAAGACAAGCAGCCTTAGGGAGAGCTGAAGGAAGACGCCCCCGAGGCGTCCGCCCGGCGTGGCGCGAAGAAGAAGACCAGGAAGAAGGCGCAAGCAAAGCGCGACGCTGCTGACGCGAATCTCATCACTGCTGCTGAGCACAGGAACCCTCGGAAGCCTCCTAGTGGGGCCGGCGCGTTCAACAACATTCTCAAGAAGACGTGCCCCTATCACCAGGGTCCCATCAAGCACACCCTTGAAGAATGTGTCATGCTCTGGTGCTACTTCCATAAGGCCGGGCCCCCGGCGGAAGATGGCAAGGGCCAAGGCAACAACAAGAAGGAGGGCGACAAGGATGAGGAGTTCCCGGAGGTCCACAACTGCTTCATGATCTACGGCGGGCAGGTGGCGAACGCCTCAGCTCGGCACCGCAAGCAGGAGCGCCAGGAGGTCTGCTCGGTGAAGGTGGTAGCACCAATCTACCTAGACTAGTCCAACAAGTCTATCACCTTCGACCGAGGCGACCACCACGACTTTGTGCCGAGCCCAGGGAGGTACCCGCTCGTCGTCAATCCGATCATCAGCAACGTTAGGCTCTCTAAGGTCCTCATGGATGGAGGCAGCAGCCTCAACATCATCTACGCCGAGACCCTGGAACTCTTGGGGGTTGATCAGTCCGAGGTCCGGGCCGGTGCGGCACCCTTCCACGGGATAGCACCCGAAAAGCGTATCCTGCCCCTCGGGTAGATTGACCTACCCGTCTGCTTCGGAACACCCTCCAACTTCCGAAAGGAAACCCTCGCCTTTGAGGTAGTTGGGTTCTGAGGGACCTACCACGCAATGTTGGGGAGACCATGCTATGCCAAGTTCATGGTCGTCCCCAACTACACCTACCTCAAGCTCAAGATGCCAGGCCCCAACGGGATCATCACCGTCGGATCCACGTACCGCCACACGTACGATGCGACGTGCAATGCGTGGAGTACGCTGAGGCCCTCACTGAGTCCGAGGCCCTCATCACCGACCTGGAACGCCTCTCTAATGAGGCGCCCGACGCGAAGCGGCACACCGGCAACTTCGAACCAGCTGAGGCGGTTAGTCTGTCCCTCTTGACCCCAGCAACGACGCCAGCAAGAAACTCCGGATCGGCTCCGAGCTCGACCCCAAATAGGAAACAGTGCTCGTCGACTTTCTCCGCGCAAACGCTGAAGTTTTTGCGTGGAGTCCCTCGGACATGCCAGGCATACCAAGGGAGGTCGCCGAGCACTCACTGGACATCAAAGCTGGAGCTCGACCCGTGAAGAAGTCCCTACGTCGTTTTGATGAAGAAAAGCACAGGGCCATAGGCGAGGAGGTCCACAAGCTACTGGCTACAGGGTTCATCAAAGAGGTATTCCATCCCGAATGGTTAGCTACCCCTGTTCTTGTAAAGAAAATGGGTGGGAAATGGAGGATGTGTGTAGACTACACTGGTCTAAACAAAGCATGTCCAAAGGTTCCCTACCCTCTGCCCCGCATCGACCAAATTGTGGACTCCACTGCTGGGTGCGAAACCCTGTCTTTCCTCAATGCCTACTCAGGCGATGAAAGAGTCTGACCAGCTCGCGACTTCTTTTATCACACCTTTTGGCATGTATTGTTATACTACAATACCATTTGGCTTGAGGAATGCAGGTGCCACCTACCAGAGGTGCATGAACCATGTGTTCGGAGAGCACATCGACAGAACGGTCGAGGCTTATGTTGATGACATCGCTGTCAAGACGAAGAAAGCCTCCGACCTCCTCTCTGACCTTGAGACGACATTCAAGTGTCTGAGAGCGAAAGGTGTGAAACTCAATCCCAAGAAGTGTGTCTTTGGAGTCCCCCGAGGCATGCTCCTGGGATTCATCGTCTCTGAGCGGGGAATAGAGGCCAACCCGGAGAAAATCGCGGCCATCACCAACATGGGACCAATCAAAGATTTGAAAGGAGTACAAAGGGTCATGGGATGCCTTGCGGCTCTGAGCCGCTTCATCTCACGCCTTGGTGAAAAAGGATTGCCCCTGTACTGCCTCTTAAGGAAGGCCGAGCGCTTCACTTGGACCCCCGAGGCCGAGGAAGCCCTCGGAAACTTAAAGGCACTCCTTACCAATGCGCCCATCTTGGTGCCCCCCGCTCCGGAAGAAGCCCTCTTGATTTACGTCGCTGCGACCACTCAGGTGGTCAGCGCCGCGGTCGTAGTCGAGAGACGAGAAGAGGGGCACGCACTGCTCGTCCAGAGGCCAGTCTACTTCATCAGCGAAGTGCTATCCGAGACCAAAGTCCGCTACCCGCAGATCCAGAAGCTGCTCTATGCAGTGATTCTGACACGGCGAAAGTTGTGACACTACTTCGAGTCCCATCCGGTGACTGTGGTATCATCCTTCCCCCTGGGAGAGATCATCCAGTCCCGAGAGGCCTCGGGTAGGATAGCAAAATGGGCAGTGGAACTCATGGGCGAAACACTCTCATTCGCCCCTCGGAAGGCCATAAAATCCCAAGTCTTGGCCGACTTCCTGGCTAAATGGATTGACACCCAGTTACCGACGGCCCCAATACAGCCTGAACTTTGGACCATGTACTTCAACGGGTCGCTGATGAAAATCGGAGCAGGCACGGGTTTGCTCTTCATCTCACCCCTCGGAGAACATGTTCGTTACATACTGCGCCTCCATTTCCCGGTGTCAAACAACGTGGCCGAGTACGAAGCCTTGATTAATGGCCTGCGCATCGCCGTCGATCTAGGGGTTCGGTGCCTCGACGCTCGTGGCGACTCGCAGCTCGTCATTGACCAGGTCATGTAGAACTCCCACTGCCGCGATCGAAAAATGGAGGCCTACTGCGACGAAGTTCGGCGCTTGGAAGATAAGTTCTATGGGCTGAAACTCAACCATGTTGCTCGACGGTACAACGAAACCGCAGATGAGCTGGCAAAAATAGCCTCGGGACGAACAACGGTTCCCCCGAACGTTTTCTCCAAGGATATATATCAGCCATCCGTCAAAGTCGATGACGCACCCGAGCCCGAGGAGGCCTCGGCCCAGCCCGAGGTACCCTCGGCCACCGAGGGTGAGGCCCTGCGTGTTGAGGGGGAGCGGAATGGGGTCACATCGGTCCCGAACTGGCAGACCCCGTACCTGGAATATCTCCTCCGAGGAGAGCTGCCCCTCAACAAGGCCAAAGCACGGCGACTGGCTCAGCGCGCCAAGTCGTTCGTTTTGCTGGGTGATGAAAAGGTGTTGTACCATCGCAGCCCCTCAAGCATTCTCCAACGATGCATATCCATCGCCCAAGGACAAGAGCTGTTACAAGAAATACACTCTGGGGCTTGCAGTCACCATGCAGCACCTCGAGCCCTCGTGGGAAACGCTTTCCGACAAGGTTTCTACTGGCCAACCGCGGTGGTCGACGCCACTAGGATTGTATGCTCCTGCCGGGGGTGTCAGTTCTACGCGAGACAGACACACCTGCCCACTCAGGCCCTGCAGACAATACCCATCACTTGGTCGTTTGCCGTTTGGGGTCTGGACCTCGTCGGTCCCTTGCAGAAGGCACCCGGGGGCTTCAAGCACCTGCTGGTCGCCATCGACAAATTCTCCAAGTGGATCGAGGTCCGACCCTTAACCAGCATCAAGTCCGAGCAGACAGTGGCGTTCTTCACAAATATCATCCATCGCTTTGGGGTCCCGAACTCCATCATCACCGACAATGGCACGTAGTTCACCGGGAAAAAGTTCCTGGACTTCTGCGAGGACCACCACATCCGTGTGGATTGGGCCGCCGTAGCTCACCCGATGACAAACGGGCAGGTGGAGCGCGCCAACGGTATGATTTTACAAGGACTAAAACCGAGGATCTACAACGACCTCAACAAGTTTGGCAAGCGGTGGATGAAAGAGCTACCCTCGGTGGTTTGGAGTCTGAGGACGACGCCGAGCCAGGCCATGGGCTTCACGCCATTTTTCCTAGTCTATGGGGCCGAGGCCGTCCTGCCCACGGACTTAGAATACGGTTCCCCGAGGACAAAGGCGTACGACGATCGAGGCAACCAGACCAGCCGAGAAGATTCCTTGGACCAGCTGGAAGAGGCTCGGGACGTGGCCTTACTACACTCGGCGTGGTACCAACAGTCTCTGCGATGCTACCACGCCCGAAGGGTTCGGCCCCGAGGCTTCCAAATGGGAGACTTGGTACTTCGGCTGCGACAAGATGCCCGAGGACGCCACAAGCTTACTCCTCCCTGGGAGGGGTCGTTCATCATCGCCAAAGTTCTGAAGCCTGGGACATACAAGCTGGCCAACGATCAAGGCGAGGTCTACAGCAACGCTTGGAACATCAAACAGCTACGTCGCTTTTACCCTTAAAATGTTTCAAGTTGTTCATGTATCTCGCTTTCCTTACATACGCAAATAAAGTCTAACCATCAAGGAAGGATCGGCCTTGCCTCGGCAAAGCCCGACCCTCCCTCGGGGGCTAGAAGGGGGGAACCCCCTCCGCGTCAAAATTTTCTTCGGAAAAGTTTTCTACCAAGAGAAGTCTTCTACCAAAACGACTCTCGTGCTTTACGACTATATCGATAACGGAACCCTGACAACGAGCGGGAGAGACCTTGAACGACAAGGCTGACCGAGCCGAGGGACTCCTACGCCTCCGGGATACGGATACCTCACTCGTCACTTTCCGCGAAAAGTAACTCGCGCTCGGATAAGCAGTTCTGCTATCGAACAAGTCCTAATGCTCGGGTAGAAAACGACTTTTGTGCTTTCGACTATATCGATAGCAGGATCCTACAAACGAGTGAGAGAGCACGTATACGGCAAGGCTGACCGAGCCGAGGGACTCCTACGCCTCCGGGATACGGATACCTCACTCGTCACCTTCCGCGAAAAGTAACTCACGCTCGGATAAGCGGTCCTGCTACCGAACAAGTCCTAACGCTCGGGTAGAAAACGACTTTCGTGCTTTCGACTATATCGATAGCAGGATCCTACAAACGAGTGAGAGAGCACGTAAACGGCAAGGCCGACCGAGTCGAGGGACTCCTATGCCTCCGGGATATGGATACCTCACTCGTCACCTTCCGCGAAAAGTAACTCATGCTCGGATAAGCGGTCCTGCTACCGAACAAGTCCTAACGCTCGGGTAGAAAATGACTTTCGTGCATTTTCGACTATATCGATAACAGGATCCTAAAAACGAGTGAGAGAGCACGTAAACGGCAAGGCCGACCGAGCCGAGGGACTCCTAAGCCTCTGGGATACGGATACCTCACTCATCACCTTCCGCGAAAAGTAACTCTCGCTCGGATAAAGCGATTTTGCTACCGACGAACAAGTCCTAATGCTCGAAACGAGAAGAAAGAAAACGCAGCTTGATAACCCAAACGCTAAATATGTTTAGGCCTCAGCGGCCACAAAAAACATACGCATACTTCAGACGAACTGTTCATGCAGGCTCAAACATCGGCAAAGGGAGGAGCAGCACCCTCGGTGTCGTTTCCACCCTCGGCGAAATCTGGCCCAGCCTCAGACGGCAACACGAGCAGACGCCTCGGTTAGCCGCTCCGTAGCCTCAGCCAGTTGTCCCCCGAGGATCTCAGCCTGGCTCACGGCTTCAGCAGCCTGGCTCCGGGACTGGTCCCGCTCGCGGATGATCTGGCCAAACTCCAGCTGCCGCTACTGCATCTCCTCGGCCTGGGAAGCCACCTGCTCCCACGCCGAGAAAGCCTCTGTCCAAGCCGACACCGCCTCTGTCCACGCCACCGCTGCCTCTAGCTTCAGCTCATCGCAGAGAGGCCGAAGGTTCTAAACCAGGCAAGAGAGACCTTTAACGGCAAGGCCGACCGAGCCGAGGGAACCCTACGCCTCCGGGATACGGATACCTCACTCGTCACCTTCCGCGAAAAGTAACTCGCGCTCAGTTAAGTGGTTCGGCTACCGACAAGCAAGTCTTAATGCTCGAGACGAGGAAGAAGCTCACATACCCAAATGTTCAGGCCTCGGCAGCCACGAAGAATAAACACACATGCTTGGGGGAACAATGGTACCAAGACTTAGACGTCGGCAGCGCCCTCAGCGGCTGTCCCGACCTACGGCAGATGTCTTAGTACTCAAAGCTACTACATCTCGCTCTCAAGAGGGTACCATTACAAACAGGACTCCAGGTCCATTCCCGCAGGAATGAACAACCTCCATACCGAAAGGCCTGCAGGATAACGAGCTCCGAGCAGCTCGCCGGCGACCACGGCACCAGCAGCGACAACAACCTCCGCCTCGGGTGGCTAGACAGCAGCAGTGATGGCCTCAGGGCAAACGCTACTGCTAAAAGGCCTTCGTTCACATCCCTCATGAAGGACGAGAACCAACCATTAAAGCCAAAGAGCCGGAGGCCTGGAGCGCAGGTGGCGCTGACGGTCTCATCGGCGGAGACAACCGCTTGTGCAAGAGGAAGCCTCACCTATGGCGACCACCACCACCTCAGCACCGACGACAGTGGCCACCTGCCCACCAACACTGCACCGGCGAACGTCGGCCGCCCCAAAGCGCACCGGCAGGTCCTCACTCCTGTCCTCGCCGAGGCTGTCCCAGAACACGAGTACCGCCCTCGTGGCGTACGACGTGTTAGGCGACCCCCCAGTACAACCGGCGGCGCGAGGAGGACTTGGGCATGGCCGGCCCGCGCACGGCACGACCGACACTCGCGCGGTGGATGGGCAGCCACACTCCGCCCCAGCGATGGGAGGAGGCACCAGAAGCAGTGTCAAGGCCGCTCGAGTTGAGGAGCCAGAGACGCGACAGCTGACAGCGCCACGGGCGGCGAACGCCCTTCTCCCCCGAACACTGAGGGAAGGAGCAGGCCGCTGCCCACGCAGAAGCGGGCCCTGACTCGATGCACCCTCCTCCCCAGCACGGATGATGAACATCCTTGAAGCTGAGGGTAGGGGGAGGCCACGGCCTGGCTCGCTCTTCCCCGCCACGAGGCCTGCGGTCATCATCCTGGGTGACCGCCTGTGGGGGATAGATATCCCCCGGGTCCACTAAAAGAGTAAAGGACCTCACGAAAGGCCCAAGGGCCCAATAAATCGTAAGGTTATTCTTTCGTGGGCCTGGGGAAAAACAACCAGCAACGCAGGGCGACATGAGGCCAGATTGGTGCAAACCCGGACGGCCCATAGCGTCGGGTGATTGGCTGCAACAGAGATCCGACTTTCCCGCGTCGGGGCCTCCATGCAACGAAGCCACGTGAAGATAAGTCGGCGAGGGTTACGTAAGGGATAATCTCGAGAGGTTCACTATCTTTTAGCCACTTGTTGTTATCTTATCCATGTGTACTGCCCCACGGTCGAGTATATAAGGCCTAGGGGGCACCCCTTCAGAACGATCGAACCATTACTTAGCCGCCCACATCGACTCTCTGTATTCTCGATCCAGAGAGCTCTCTTGTAACCATATCCACCAAGCATATTCATCAGGACGTAGGGTGTTACGCATCACTAAGCGGCCCGAACCTGTAAATCTTGTCCACCGTCCCTCGTGCGATCAGCACGAACCATTCTGCTACAGTTGTCGACACCTTCCTACTCCTAAAACACCTTGAGGGGCAACCCCGGGTGTGCGGTCGGACCCTAAACACCGACAGCTGGCGCGCCAGGTAGGGGGTGTGTCGACAATCTAAGCTAGCTCAATGGCCATCTCCTTCTACAGCAAAATCGCCCTACGCCCCGGATCTATGTTCTGCTTCGGAACAATCTCTTTCGTAGCGGATGAAGAAGGAATTCTGCACCGTATCGCGGATCCGTCGGAAAAGGAATCTTCCTCAACAAACTCCGAAAGTACCGGAGAAGTGCAACCTCCGACTCTCCGAAAGAAGATCACTACGCCGGCAGCACCGTTCTACCCCGACGTCCTCTTCGTCGGAAGGGCGGAATCGCCCGCCATTTCCGACGACGAGCCGACTGTACCCGGGGAGGAACCGCCTCAGCGAGAATCCTGTCGACGGAGGAACCGGCGCAGGAACGTTCGACGACATCACGTAGCCGGAGAGCGGAATCCAGAGCAACCTGTCTCGCGAGACGAGGTCTCGGAGGTAGGAGAAACCCCGGAAGAACGCGTCTTCAAAGAGCGAAGGAACTCCCGACGACGTGATCGCCGACGAGCTCAGGAACAGGCTGAGCAGGATGCAAGGCAACGTCGAGAGAATCCACTCTTCGGGCGCAATCTGAACCCCGACTTCGCCCGAGCCATGAACACGCCGAGCGAAGTCGGAGGGGTGCTAACTCAGATAGCGGAAGGACTTCCTCGGACTCCTGACGCCGACGGCTACCGACGACTGTTCACCCAGGCGGCCAACCATCTTCTACCGCTAGCTCACCCGCCGAACGATCTACGACACACCATCAATAGTCGCCGAGACGCGCGGAGCTCCATCAATGCTTCGCGGGAACGGCGGCATGAGAATGAAATTCGTCGTCGAGAGGAGTACGACAGGGATCATGGCGCCCCGACTCAGAGCCAAGCAACTAGGACTGAGTCGGCAACGGCTTCAACTGGCGGAACCACCCGGGGACGGTCGAGGAATCACAATCACAACTCCCCTCCCCGGGACAGACATCGACCCCGACGACAGGAGGACACGTGCGGAGTGTCCGCCCTTACTCCACGCCTTAGGGCCATCCAATGGCCTCCCAACTTCAAGGTATCCAATGTTGACAAATATGAACCTAAGCAGGACCCATGGGGTTGGCTAGCCGTCTACACCACCGCTGCTCGAGCTGCCGGGGCATCCGAAGACGTGATGACCGCGTACTTGCCCATTGTCCTTGGGCAAGACGCGCTGCAATGGCTACGGCATCTACCCCGACACTGCATCGACGTCTGGGGAGACTTCAGTCGACGCTTCACCGCCAACTTCCAGTCCCTCTCCGACAAGCCGGCGCAGCCGTGGGACCTTAAATCTATCAAGCGCCGGGGGGACGAAACTCTCCGGTCATACCTCAAGAGGTTTCAAACCATGAGGAATCGTATCCCCGATGTCACGGAGGCGGCCGTGATCGAGGACTTCTACCGAGGATCTAATGATTCGGTTTTCGTCCGAGCTATACTACAAAAGGCGCCGACCACCTCGGAGGAGCTGTTCCGGGAAGCCGACCTCTACATCACCGCCGACGAGCGAGCCCAGGATCTCATCGGAGGAGCAAAGCCCGCACCGGCAGCACCACGACGCGACACGAACCAGCAACCTGACAAGCGGTGGGAGAAGAGGCCACGCGAAGAAGTGCACGCTGCCGGACCACCCGCCTCTCGCGCTCGAGGAGGGCCTCGTGGAGGCGAACACACGCTGGACGACATCCTCGACGCCCAGTGCCCGTACCACAAGGACATGCGACACACTCTTCGTAACTGCCGAGACTTCAAGCACTCCGTCGGACACGGCCGACCCTTCCAACCTCTACCTCCTCCTCCGCCGAGGGGAGGACCGGATGAACCGCGACAACCCCATCGGCAGGAGGAGGGAGGAGGAGGAGGAGCTTTTCCACGCGTTGACAGGGAAGTCAACGTCATCTTCGGCGGACACGGATCGCAGGAGAGCAGAAGACAGCAAAAGCTCAATGATCGCCAGATACTGGTGGCGACCATCGGCCCTCCCGCTCCATACCGGTGGTCGGAGCACCCGATCACCTTCACTCGGGCGGATCAATGGCTCAACTTCGACCACCCGGGCAAGTACCCGCTTCTCGTCGATCCGGTGATCCGAGAGAGCCGGGTGAAAAAGGTGTTAGTGGACGGGGGGAGCAGCATCAACATCACCTTCCCCCGGACACTCCAAAGCTTGGGAGTTCATCTCAAAGAGCTCCATGAGTCGGACACTCCTTTCTTCGGCATCGTGCCGACGGAAGGGGAATACCCGCTGGGCCACATCTACATGCCGGTCACCTTTGGAACTCCGGAGAACTACAGAACCGAGTTCCTAAGGTTTGAAGTGGCGAACTTCGACTGCGGGTACAATGCCATCATCGGGAGGCCTGGATTGGTCAAGTTCATGGCCATTCCACATTACACCTACATGATACTGAAGATGCCAGGACCGCAAGGGATCATAACTGTGCGCGCCGACTTCCAAGGCGCCGCAGAATGTTTTCGAGTGGCTATTCAAGCAGCCCTCACCGCCAAGCCATCGACAGCTCCCTCCGCAATGGCGAACTCTAAGCCTGAGGAGAACCTCGCAATACCGGCAAATGAAGCTCAGACCGCGACCTCTATGCGGCCGACTGAATAAACCAAGAGAATCAACCTGGGGTTCGCTGATGAGCGCAAGACGGCCATCATCAGCTCCAGTTTGGATGACAAATAGGAAAGCGCGCTCGTCCGGTTTCTGCAAGATAACCGAGATGTATTCGCATGGCAACCTGCGGATATGCCGGGAGTCCCGAGAGAACTGGCCGAGCACAAACTGAAGGTTTTTCCCCAGGCGAGGCCGATTCGACAGAAATTACGTCGTTTCACGCCTGATAAGAGGGAAGCCATTCGCGCCGAGTTAGCTCGCTTGGTTGCGGCTGGATTCATTAGAGAAGTATTACATCCCGAGTGGTTAGCCAATCCTGTTCTTGTACTCAAAAAGAATAAAGTGGACTGGCGCATGTGTGTTGATTATACTGATCTCAACAAACACTGTCCTAAGGATCCTTTCGGGCTCCCGAGGATAGATCAGGTGGTGGACTCCACCGCTGGATGTTCTATGCTGTCTTTTCTGGATTGTTATTCTGGATATCATCAGATTAGTCTGGCGAAGGAAGATGAAGAAAAAACGGCATTCATTACTCCATTTGGCGCTTTCTGTTATACCTCCATGCCGTTTGGCCTCAAAAACGCTGGAGCAACTTACTAGAGAGCCATTCAAACATGCTTAGCTGATCACTGGGGCAAGCGTGTGGAGGCTTATGTGGATGACGTGGTGATCAAAACACAGGACTCAAAAGACTTCATCGAAGATTTGCAACTGGTTTTCAACAGCCTGAGGCGGTATAGATGGAAGCTTAATCCCGAGAAATGTGTCTTTGGGGTACCAGCCGGAAAGTTGCTCGGATTTATTGTCAGCCACCGGGGAATTGAGGCTAATCCAGATAAGATTGAAGCTATCATGAAAATGGAAGCACCTCGATCGCAGAAGAAGGTTCAGCGACTTACTGGATGCATGGCAGCTTTAAGCAGATTTATATCCAGGCTGGGGGAAAAAGGTTTGCCGTTTTACAAGTTACTCAAGAAGGTGGATAAATTTCAGTGGACTTCAGAAGCACAAGAAGCTCTAGATGCTCTGAAAAAATTCTTGACAACACCGCCAGTACTGAAACCACCTCGGCGAGCTACATCAACTCAACCAGCCGAAGATTTGCTATTGTACATCTCTTGCACGACTCACGTGGTGAGCACCGCGTTGGTAGTCGAGCGAGTAGAAGAAGGGCATGCCTATCCAATACAACACCCTGTCTACTTCATTAGTGAAGTCCTCGGCCCCTCGAAGAAAAAGTATCCTCAAGTTCAGAAACTATTGTATGCAGTACTTCTAACTGCCCGCAAGCTGCGTCACTACTTTGATGACCACAAAGTCATAGTAGTCACAAGTTTTCCAATAGGGGATATTCTTCACAACAAGGAAGCCATCGGTCGAATAGCCAAGTGGGCCTGTGAGCTGGGATCTCATGACATCGAGTTTCGGCCTCGCACTGCCATGAAAACCCAAGCACTGGTTGATTTCGTATCAGAATGGACTGAACAACAAGTACCAGACAACCCGGAGACTGCAGAAGTATGGCGAATGTATTTTGATGGCTCACTCAAGCTGCAGGGAGCAGGAGCGGGGATTCTTTTCACTGCACCTGGAGGCGAACACCTCAAGTACGCCCTCCAGCTGCTATTCCCGGTCTCCAACAATGCAGCCGAGTATGAAGCTTTGATCCATGGATTGAACATTGCCGTATCATTGGGCGTCAAAAGATTAATGGTATATGGGGATTCTCTGGTAGTCATCAGCCAGATAAATAAGGAGTGGGATTGCTCAAACGATTCGATGGGAAGGACCCTTCATAGTAGCAGAAGTCACTCGGCCCGGATCATATCGCCTCACTCAGATGGATGGCACGGAAGTTGGGAACTCCTGGAACATAGAGCACCTGAGAAAGTTTTATCCTTAGCCGTACCTCAAAACCGCTGGGATAACGATGATGTACTCTGTAAAGTGGAAATATGTCATCAATAAAGAAAAGGTTTCAAGGATACTCAATTTATTTACGATTGACTTGCGTTCTTACTTAACTCAGGGTGACCACTATGCCCTGCTAACGGAGCAATCGACTTAAGTCGGCAACGACTTAAGGCGGTGCGACATGCTCACGCTTACTTAACTCAGGGTGACCACTATGCCCTGCTAACGGAGCAATCGACTTAAGTCGGCAACGACTTAAGGCGGTGCGACATGCTCACGCTTACTTAACTCGGGGTGACCACTATGCCCTGCTAACGGAGCAATCGACTTAAGTCGGCAACGACTTAAGGCGGTGCGACATGCTCACGCTTACTTAACTCGGGGTGACCACTATGCCCTGCTAACGGAGCAATCGACTTAAGTCGGCAACGACTTAAGGCGGTGCGACATGCTCACGCTTACTTAACTCGGGGTGACCACTATGCCCTGCTAACGGAGCAATCGATTTAAGTTGACGGCTACCTAAGACCAATGCAGCATGCTCTCGCCTATATAATTCAGGGGATGATTTCCATATCCCACAGACAAAATTCATAGTCATCATGCGTCATAACCACCAAACTCATTAACTAAAAAATTCTGATACAATGAGAGAGTAACTATGTTATTCAAATAAACCGGTGTCCTCTAACAAATGTTCAATCATGCAAGCTGCGCGCTTGGAGCACGCGAAATGTTTTCTCTATTTTGCAATGTCTTTTCCAGGAGCAATGGACGAAGAAGGACGACTCGAGGAATCAGGGGCAGCGTTCACGTCAGCCCTTATATCTTCAGGAACGACTACGCCAGGTCTCCTCATCAGGATTCGTCCCGCCCGAATGGCCTTATCCATGGCCCTATCGCGCTGAGCTCTCAGAGTACTGGAAGTCTCTTCAGCAACCTTGACAGCCAACTGGGCAGCCTCTAGCTCCTGGGTAACAGATTTCTTGGAAGCACGCAGATTCTTGATGACAACGTCTTTAGCCGATATCAACTCCCGAAGGCGAATCACATCATCCAAAGACTCCTGCAGCTTATAGCGAAGATTGTTTAACTCCTCCATGGAAAAGCGATGACTCCTCTCCAGAATAGTCAACGAGTTGCTAGAATCTCGATACAACCTATCAAGATTGTCACGAGAAGCCGCAAGGATACGTTTTTCTTCCTGCAAACACAAATCAGTTCCTTCAGAAAACCAGGCAAATAATAGGAGTATAGCAAGGCAAAAGCACAGTTTCGTATATCACCTTTTCAGAGTCGAGCTGAGCATGCAGGGAAGAACTCAACGCATTGGCATCATCTAAGGCGGCAGAGACTTGACTCAGCTCAATCTGACCTTGAGAGTACTTTTCCTCAAGATCAGTGCATCGCTGAGACAGTTCAGCCCGATCTTGAGAATGTTTCTCCTCAAGAAGTGTAATCTGTCGAGTCATTCCTAGCAAAAGGTAACCAAACAAAACGAGGTCAGAAGGTAAAACAGTCCACAACAAGCGCGAAGAAAAGAAAAAAGGGCACTAACCAGCGTTAGTCGCCTCCAACTCGGATACACGGCGATGAAGCGACACCGGATTCCAACACGAAAAGGATGAAGCCACTTCTGGGACAGGAGCACCATGCAATTTCAGCTGGCTGGTCATCCCATCCACCAAAACCTGATGAGAAGAACAGATGAGCATAATGGCAAAAGCTCATGCAACGTAAAAGTCAAGCTAAGAAACAGCACAGTACCTGGAGGTTGGAGAAGAATGAAGGGATCCCCAAATCAGGAGAAATCAGATGATAACCAGGCGCAAGGTCATCACCCGAAGCAGCTTGCAACGGAACAGTGGGAATCAGTTCAGCGCCTTCAACAGAGCCGGATACCCGATCAGTGGGGACGCTGCTCTCCAAAGCGATGCCCCGGTCCAAAGTTTGGGCCACCACCATGCAGCCAGAGTGTGGAGGTGACCCTGCGTGAACATCCATGGAAGTGCCGGAGGGAGACCCTGTTTGGGCACCATCAGGGATTGGGCCATAGTTGGCACTGCCCACTTGAGCTGGATTATCCCCGGCAGCACCCTCGGGGGCTGGGCAGTAGCTCGCACTCTTCGCCCGAGCTAACTCATCCCCGACGACACCCTCGGGGGCTGGACATGTGTCAACACCATTCTTGAGGTCCAAACTTTCAGCAGTAACCACCTCTAAGGTTGATGGGCCCTCGGCTACTTCCATGAAATCAGGACAATCCAAGTTAGCATCCCGACCCTCGAGATCGCGCTCTAAGGTTGATGAGGCACGGGATGACCTCAACCCAGCGTCCGGCACAGCACCGCAAGCTTCAGTTACATCATCATCCACTGGCCCTGATAACAAGTCCTCTGGGACCATATCCTCGAGAGTTTGATCAAAGTCGGCCAGGGATATGTTTTGCAGACCAACAAGGGCAGATAAAGCAGGAGAAGGAACTCCACTACTTTCCCCACTGGCGAGGAATTGCCGACTGTTCTTCCGAGTCAGAGGGATCTCATTCTCTTCCTCTTCGTCGTCTTCATCAGCAACACTGGCAACACCCCCATTGGGATCAACGAAGGATGGAGTACACCCATTGGGATCAGCAACAGTCATACCACACCCATTGGGATCAGCATCAGCAAATTCAGGCGCAGGAACCTCCTCATCGGCAGGAACCGAGGGACCAGCACCCTGATCCAAACTAGATACTCGCCGAATACGTCTTTTCTTCTTTTTCTGCTCATCAACAGAAAGATCAGTTTGATTGGTTCGGCGGGGACGTCTCGAGCGAGCACGGACAGGTCTCTGAGCATCCAAGGTTATACCGACCTCTGGGAGAGGTGCCACTGCCAATGTCTCAGCAGGAATAGCGTCAGAAGAATCTTCAGCCAACATATCAAGCATGGCATTCATTTCAGCATCAGTAGGACCCAAAGGCACCTCGAAATGGATTTGTCGTTCATCATCAGGAATTTTCCCAAGTGAGGCAACCAAAGCACTAACCTCCTCATCAGAGGGCCGCGTTCTAAGGCCCAAATTGCCGTCAGTCGCGGGTGGGTTTGACACGAAACGAGTGAAGGCCTTGGCAGGAGGCAGATTCCAGGCCGAATACGCCACCGGAGCACCAACATTGGATACTTTGCCTCTGAGAATCATCTCCAGTCGGCTCACCAAATCTGCAGAAGGGATTCTTCTATTGGTAACTCGAGTTGGGTCGGCTAGCCCTTGATACAGATAAGCCGGGTGGACCCTATCTTTCAGTGGCTGAATGTTTTTGAAAACGAAGTCAGCAACTATAGCTTCAGCAGTTAAACCCCTCTCTTTCAATAGCCCAACTTCAGCTAGCAGCACACTAGCCTCAGCCACCTCCTCGTCTGTAGGAGACTCGGTCCAGCTCGGGGTGCGAACATCTGGCTATCTTCCTGACCGGGGGGGAGAGAATTTCCATAGTTATCAACTATAAACCACTCCAGGCGCCATCCCTTAATGCTGTCTTTAAGGGGGATCTCAAGATATTCAGTTTTCCGTCCCCGGCGCATCTCCAAGCTGGCACCTCCAACCAACTGATGTTGTCCCCCGGCCATCCCAGGGCGACAATGATACAGGTGTTTCCACAAGCCAAAATGCGGCAGCACGCCAAGAAAGGCCTCACATAAGTGGACGAAGATAGAAATTTGCAGAATTGAGTTAGGGTTCAGATGGGTTAGGTTGATGTGGTAGAAATCAAGAAGACCACGGAAAAAGGGAGAAATAGGAAGGCCAAGGCCGCGGAGAAGAAAAGGAGCGTAAACCACGGACTCGTGGGTATCCTCCGTCGGGACCGTAGTCCCGTGGCAAACCCGCCAAGAACAGAGTTCCCGTGGAGGAAGAACCCCGACGGACACGAGATGGAGAAGTTCGGCTTCAGAGATGATGGACATATGGTTACCTGCGAAAGGCAACTGGCTGTTGGGATCAATTGGAGGAATCACCACAGCGGAAGAGCTCGCGATTTTTCTCTTGGGAGCCATCTCGATTTCACCAGTGAGCAGATTGGAGGCGAGCGCAGAGAGGATTTGGAAGCAGGAATGCAAGAACTAGGGCGCGGAAAGCAAAGGCGGCTAAAAGTGCAGCTCTTATGGGATATTCTCGGACCAGATACCGTTTCAAAAAGTGCCCAGTCATCACCCGGCAGTTATTCCCGAAATCCCAGCATGCCACCTGGTCATCCGGCAGTTATTTCCAAAAACTGGTGGGCCATCCCTTCACTCGGGTGATAATCCTCAAAATAACTCAGCGTTGCCTCTAAAACGCCGACGTCACTATTCAGTCACTCGGGGTTACCTCTAAGACGTCTATCTTGAGCTCAATCGCTCGGCATTACTTCTAAAATGCCGACAGCGACCCTTAATAACTCGGCGTTGCCTCTAAAACGCTGATCTCGAGTTCAAAAACTCGGCGTTGCCTCTAAAATGCCGACGTCACTACTCAATCACTCGGCGTTGCCTCTAAAACGCTGATTTCGAGTTCAATCGTTCGGCATTACTTCTAAAATGCCAACGTTGACCTTCGATCGCTCGGCATTACTTCTAAAATGCCGACAGCGACCCTTAATAACTCGGCGTTGCCTCTAAAACGCTGATCTCGAGTTCAAAAACTCGGCGTTGCCTCTAAAACGCCGACGTCACTACTCAGTCACTCGGCGTTGCCCCTAAAACGCTGATTTCGAGTTCAATCGTTCGGCATTACTTCTAAAAAATGCCAGCGTTGACCTTCGATCACTCGGCATTACTTCTAAAATGCTGACAACGACCTTTAATCACTCGGCGTGCCTCTAAAACGCTGATCTTGAGTTCAATAACTCGGCGTTGCCTCTAAAACGCTGATATGGAGTTCAAAGACTCGGCGTTGCCTCTAAAATGCCGGCGTCGCTACTCAGTCACTCGGCGTTGCTTCTAAAACGTTGATCTCGAGTTCAATCGTTCGGCATTACTTCTAAAATGCCAACGTTGACCTTCAATCACTCGGCATTACTTCTAAAAACATTGATACAGGCTGCAATATTGCTCGGAAGCGTCAGTATAATGATCAAGTTGTTCGTCTATGGTCTCAAAAGAATCAGATTTATAGTCAAACAAAGCGAGTCATCAAGAGAGAACCAAATTCATTCTTCATTCAAGGGAAGTGGCAATACTTACAAATCAACTCATTATGAGTTGATACTCCCCTACTGCTACTACTACTACTACGCTACACTATACTACTCTACATTACTAATACTACTACATTATTTAACTATACTATTTCTAATCTATACTAATATCTAAAAAGACCAGTGGCATCTAGCCACTGGCCCTGCCCCTGTCGCCGCCGCCGCTCTTGGTGCCGCCCCTGCCGCCGCCGCCGCTCTTGGTGCCGCCCCTGCTGCCGCCGCCCCTGGTGCTGCCCCTGCTGCTGCCGCTCTTGGTGCTGCTCCTGCTGCTGCCATTGCCGCCGCCCCCGCCACTGCCGCTGCCGTCGTCGTCGTCGTCGTCGTCATCGTCGTCGTCGTCGTCCTCGCCCTCGCCGCCGCCGTCCGAGTCCTCCTCATCCGAGGAGTACTCGGACTCATCCGAGCCCTCGAGCCCGGAGCGCTTGACGGCCCGGATGTACGACCAGACCTCCGCGGCTATCCCCTGGGAGTCGTCCGAGTCATCGGACGACGCCGGGGGAGAGACGGGGGCCGGAGACCTCTCGGACTCGGAGGAGAACTCCTCCTCCGAGTACTCCGAGTCGCCGAAGTCCTCCGATGGAGGAGTCGGCTCGCGCTTGCGCTTGTTGTTTTTTCCCATGGTGGAAGCAAGCAGAAAAGGAGAAAAGGAAGCAGTAAGGAATAGCGAAGAGATGTGAAGAAATCAGAGGAGCAACAGCGGTATTTATAGAAGAGAAAGGCAACCGCTCACCTCCAACCGCGGTCACTGAACAGTCGCTAAGCATTCAATATACACCTCCACCCGTCCAAAGACACGTCAGGCGGCTGACGCCGTTTCATGCAGCACTACACCCATTGGGACTCCAGTCAACAGCGCAAAGGATATGATTACACTCGCCGTCCCATCACATTACAACTTAGAAGCAGCCGGTTAAAACACTCAGCGTACCAAGCCGTCCCTTGCCCACACCCATTGGGGGGGACGCCCAGGAATTGTCAGTATATTTTTCAAAATGGTCACATCAGTACAGAGCATGCAGTGAATGCCTCAAGACAAAAATGAGATATCAACAAGAGTTAGAGGGAAGCCAAGTATAACCAGCAGAGTGCAAAATATGGTCGACAGACATGACTTGAAGACTAGACAGAGAACGTCCATCGAATGTCCAATCAGTTGCAGAGCAAATAAACTACGCTACCTAGCAAGATATGGAAGGATTGCAAATTCGGCTGCAAAAGACAAAACACATGCTGACCTCTGAAGCATAATGTTGATGACATAGCACGGATGACATCATGCCAACTTTTTTATAAGCAGAAAGAGTAATCTTCAGCAAAAGGACACAAAAAGAAGACCTTCAAGCGAATTATCCTCAAAAAATCCACTTGAAGGTCGGGGGCTACACCCATTGGGTGCACCTTCGGTGCACCCCATGGATTGTCATTCTAAGCCAGGATAGCACCAATTTCTAAGGGCATGGGACAAGATTAAGAAGCCAATCTTCAACTGGAATAAAGGAACACAAATGGAAGTAATCTCTGTTGAAGACCTTCGAGTAGATTATTTTCTAAAATCTACTCGAAGCTCGGGGGCTACACCCATTGGGTGCACCTCCGGTGCACCCAATGAAGTTCAGAATCCTGCAAACAGGAATGCCGATCTCTAAGGCACAGGCACGAAGCTAGGTTTTGGTCAACAAGTGATCGAAGCAGGAGAAAACAACAAGGAGCCATCTTTCTTCAAATCACCTACAAGCTGGACCTGAGATCTTCGGGTTGATTACCTCTAAATTAACCCAAAGATCGGGGGCTTGTGGGGGATAGATATCCCCCGGGTCCACTAAAAGAGTAAAGGACCTCACGAAAGGCCCAAGGGCCCAATAAATCGTAAGGTTATTCTTTCGTGGGCCTGGGGAAAAACAACCAGCAACGCAGGGCGACATGAGGCCAGATTGGTGCAAACCCGGACGGCCCATAGCGTCGGGTGATTGGCTGCAACAGAGATCCGACTTTCCCGCGTCGGGGCCTCCATGCAACGAAGCCACGTGAAGATAAGTCGGCGAGGGTTACGTAAGGGATAATCTCGAGAGGTTCACTATCTTTTAGCCACTTGTTGTTATCTTATCCATGTGTACTGCCCCACGGTCGAGTATATAAGGCCTAGGGGGCACCCCTTCAGAACGATCGAACCATTACTTAGCCGCCCACATCGACTCTCTGTATTCTCGATCCAGAGAGCTCTCTTGTAACCATATCCACCAAGCATATTCATTAGGACGTAGGGTGTTACGCATCACTAAGCGGCCCGAACCTGTAAATCTTGTCCACCGTCCCTCGTGCGATCAGCACGAACCATTCTGCTATAGTTGTCGACACCTTCCTACTCCTAAAACACCTTGAGGGGCAACCCCGGGTGTGCGGTCGGACCCTAAACACCGACACCGCCGGTGGGGGAATGCAGCCGGGCTGCGTGATGAAAATCCTTGAAGCCGAGTGATGACTGAAGAGCGCCAACTCCCATGAGGTTGCGCTTCTCAAACGGCAGCAAGAAGAAAGCGACGGCAGCACCCTGGGTGATGTTGACCACAGGGGTGGCCTCTGGCCACTTGGTGAACTTGTCAATAGCGACGAAGAGGAATCAGTACCCTCGACGGCCCTGGGGAACGGTCCCAGGATATCCAACCCCATACGGTGAATGGCCAGGAGGGCGGAATCATCTGCAGAGCCTGAGCTGGTGTGTGTATCTGCTTTGCGTGGAACTGGCATGCCTTGCAGGACTTTACCATTTTAGCTGCATCCTGGAGGGCAGTTGGCCAGTAGAAGCCATGCCGGAAGGCCTTACCGACCAGCGTGTGGGATGAAGAATGACTTCCGCACTCACCTCCATGGATCTTCGTGAGCAACTCACGGCCCTCCTCCTGGGTAATGCACCGCATTAGAATGTTGTTGGTGCCACGACGGTAGAGATCCCCTTCCACCACCGTGTGTCGTTTAGCCAACCGCACTATGCGCTCTGCGGTCACATGATCTTCAGGAAGGATGTTGTCCTTCAAGTAGTCCCGGATCTCGAAGATCCATGCATCGGGTTCACTCTGAGAAACTGGATGTGACGCTAAGGGATAGGCAGGACCCCCCTATAGCACACACAGTCTTCGATGGGTGTTGTAGATGTAATGCCACCGGGACCGCTAGCTTCGAGGTGCTAGACTTGCCCCCTTCGCCCAGCTCGGCAGGATGGGTGGTGGGTCTCAGCAGCCATCTTCGGAAGACGCCCTCGGGCACGGGTGCCCGAGCTGATGCCCTCTGGGAGAGTTCATCTACCGTCGAGTTGTCAGCCCGAGGAACATGTTGCAGTTCTAGGGCCGTGAAGTCCTTCTCCAGCTTCCTTATGTGGAGGAGGTAAGCCGCGAGCTTGGGCTCGTTGTAGCTACATTCCCCGCAGACTTGCTTGATGATCAGCTGGGAGTCCCCCTTCACGAGGAGCTAGTGGATCCCTAAGGATAGGGCCACCGACAAGCCGAAGATCAGTGCTTCGTACTCCGCCATGTTGTTGGTGGCCTTGAACTCCAAGCACACCATGTACTTCACTTGATCTCCGCTTGGGTCGATAAGGACCACTCCGGCACCGCCACCTTGCTGACGAGTGGATCTGTCGAAGAAGAGCGTCCAGTGGGGCTTGGTGAAGACCAGACCCCTGGGCACCGCAGGTGTGGGGTCCGAATCGGGGTCCGGACCTCTAAGGGCGCTCGAGGGAGGCGTCCATTCCACGATGAAGTCAGCCAGGACCTGGCTCTTGACGACGTGGCGAGGCTGGAAGTCCAGCTGGAACTCAGCGAGCTCCGCAACCCACTTGGCGATGTTGCCTGTGGCGTTAGAGTTGTGGAGGATGGCCCTTAACAGAAAGGAGGTCACCACCACAACCCTGTGTGCCTGGAAATAGTGGCGTAGCTTCCTGGACACAACAAGTACAACATAGAGGAGCTTGTGTGTCTCAAGGTACCTGGTCTTTGCCTCATGGAGGACCTCGCTGACGTAGTAGACCGGCCTCTGAACAGTCCGGACCCCTATAGATGGCCCCAGGCCCTCAGGTTCTTAGCCTTCTTGCGTCGCCCTTTCCACAACCAGCACCATGCTCACCACTTCTATGGCCGCCACGATGTACAAATACAACGGCTCCCTAGGGTCTGGAGCTACCAGTACTGGTAGAGACACCAGGTGCTGCTTCAATTCTTGAAAGGCTTGTTCCACCTCTTCGGTCCAAGAGAATGGACTGGACTTGCGCAGGAGCTTGAAGAAGGGTTGCGCCCTCTCAGCCAGCCATGAGATGAAGCGGCTAAGGGCGGCTAACGACCCTGTCAGCCTTTGGACGTCCTTGATGCGGGTGGGAGGCCTCATTGCCTCGATTGCCCTAATCTTCTCCGAGTTTGCTTCAATGCCCCGGTGTGAAACCCGGAATCCCAGCAACTTCCCAGCGGAAACACCAACGACGCACTTGTCAGGGTTCAGCTTTGTGCGCGTCGCCCGCAGCTTGTCAAAGACCAGGGTCAGGTTTTCTATTAGAGTCGACCCCCTCCTAGTCTTGACCACGATGTCATCGACATATATCTCAACCTTGTCCCTGATCAGGTCCCCGAAGGTCTTACTCATCGCCCATACAAATGTTGGCAAGACGTTCTTCAGACCATAGGGCATTACAACATAGCAGTAGAGCCCATCCACTATTACAAAAGCGGTATGCTTCCTATCCTCCCTAGCCATCTGGATCTGATGGAAACCCGAGTAGGCATCTAGAAAAGACAATAGGTCGCATCCAGAGGTAGAGTCCACGATTTGATCTATGCGTGGAAGTGGATACGGGTCCTTGGGACATGCCTTGTTCAGGCTGGTGTAGTCGATGCACATCCAAAGCTTCCCGTTCGCCTTCGGGACGATGACCGGGTTGGCCAGTCACACAGGGTGATGGACCTCTTCGATAAAGCCGACGTCAAGCAGCTTCCGGACCTCCGCACGGATGAAATCCTGGCGCTCAATGGACTATCGCCGAGGCTTCTGGCTCACCGGCCTGGCATCGGGGTGGATCTTTAGATGGTGCTCAATCACCTCCCTAGGGATCCCAGGCATCTGTGACGGTTCCCAAGTGAAAACGTCGACATTTGCTCAGAGGAAGGTGACGAGCGCGAGTTCTTATTTCTCTCCTAGATTGCCCGCAATGCGGGTGGTCTGGGAGGAGTCCACGCTGACCTGGATGGTCTTCACGGGTGCGCCATCTGTCCCAAACGACTGCACCTTTGGCACCTTGGCAGGCGCCTTGGTATCGGAGGTCGAGGGGTCCCTCCCCCGTCGTCTAGGCGAGCAGCTTCTGCCGCCTAGGCGTGCAGCTTCTCGACCGCCGTCACCGCAGCGGCACGGTCACCCCGCACGGTGAGGACCCCAGTAGGGGACAACATCTTGAGGACCAAATACCCGTAGTGGGCAATGGCCATGAACCAGTACAGGGCCGGCCTGCCAATGATGGCATTGAATGGGAGGTTAACCTCCGCGACGTCGAACTAGACGTTCTCGGTGCAGAAGTTTTCCTCAGTTCCGAATGTAACCGGGAGCGTGATGCTCCCAAGAGGATACACCGACTGTGGGCCCACTCCGGAGAATGGGCGTGAGGGTCCCAGGTGGGACCCCAGGATCTGCAAGCTGCTCGAATGCTGTAGGCTGATGACGTTGAGGCCGGCCCCACCGTCGATCAGCACATGGTGCAGCCGCATGTTGGCGATGACAGGGGCGGTGATGAGCGGTAATATACCGGCCCCTGCCATGTTGTCGGGGCATTCGGATGCCCCAAAGGAGATGGTGGTGCTCCTCAACCATTGGTGTGGAGCTGCCTTCGGGACCCTTGGGGTCGCCGATAGGACCTCACAGCTCAGGGACTTGACATTCCTGTGGGAGGTGAGCTCCTAGCTTCCATCGTACATGACGTACAGCTTCTTGCAGCGGTCGCTCTCGCCACCGGAGTCGGAGTCCCCAGTGAAGACGTCCTTCAGGACCCCCTCAGGTGACTGGTACCCGAGGTCCCGTTCTCCGGCGGCCACGTCCCCGTCGTCAGCCCTCTACTTGCCAGGCCGGCGATGGGGTGGGGAGCCGTCCTTGGAGGACTGCTCGTGCCGCTCGTTGACGCGCTTCGCGAGCTTGATAATCTCATGGCACTCTGCGACGCTATGGCGGTTGTTGGGGTGCATAGGGCATGAGCCACTGTTACCCCCCCCTGTGGCCATGGGCGCTTGTTGCGCTCGCTCTGGCCCCCAACCGCAACTGCGACGACTAGAGCAGTAGTCTGTGACCTCTCACGGGCGCGGTTCTTGTTCTTCTTCTTTTTGCCGTCCTAGGCGACGGCACCAGAGCCACCCGTCTGGGCAACCCTGATCTGTGGTGCCGAGTGCCATGCACGACCCTCGGTGGCCCTGGCACACTTGTCGGCAAGAGCGAAGAGTGTGGTGACAGTTTCCACGTCGTGTGTGGCCAACTTCTCCAACATCTTTTCATCACGTACTCCCTGGCGGAAAACAGTGATGATGGAAGCATCTGAAATACGAGGTATGGTGCCATTGTACCTTGGTGAAGCGGGATATGTGAAAGGGAATTAGGCTTACACCTATTTTCTAAATTGATTTTGGTGGTTGAATTGTCCAACACAAATAACTGGACTAACTAGTTTGCTCTAGTTTATAAGTTCTACAGGTGCCAAAGGTTCACAATAAGCCAATAAAAAGACCAAGAGAAAGGGTTCAAACAAAAGAGCAAAGGGACAACCGAAGGCACCCTGGTCGGGCGCACCAGACTGTCCGGTGCAACACCGGACAGTGTCCGGTGCACCACCGGACAGTGCCCGATGGACCAGGGGACTTCAAGCTGAACTCATCACCTTCGGAAAAACTCAGAGGCGCTCCACTATAATTCACTGGACTGTCCGGTGTACATCGGACAGTGTCCGGTGCTCCAAGGAGATGCGACTCTGAACTCGCCAGCTTCGGGAATCCGCTCCGCTATAATTCACCGGACATGTCCGGTGTGCACCGGACTGTCCGGTGTGACAGTGGAGCAACGGCTACTTTTGCGCCAACGGTCACCTGCAGCGGCATTAATTGCGCGCCAGAGCGCGCAGAAGTCAGGCACGCGCGAGACGGCGCACCGGACAGTCTACAGTACTTGTCCGGTGCACCACCAGACAGCCAGGCGGGCCCACAAGACAGAGCTCAACGGTCGAACCCTAACGGTCTGCTGACGTAGGCTGGTGCACCGGACAGTGTCCGGTGGCGCACTGGACTGTCCGGTGCGCCATGCGACAGCAGCCTTCATCAAACGGCTAGTTTGGTGGTTGGGGCTATAAATACCCCCAACCACCCCACATTCAAGTCATCCAAGTTTTCACACTTCTACACCTTACAAGAGCTCTAGCATTCAATTCTAGACACACCCAAGTGATCAAATCCTCTCCAATTCCACACAAGGCTTTAGTGATTAGTGAGAGAGATTTGTTGTGTTCTTTTGAGCTCTTGCGCTTGGATTGCTTCTTTCTTTCTCATTTGTTCTTGTGATCAAAACTCAATTGTAACCGAGGCAAGAGACACCAATTGTGTGGTGGTCCTTGCGAGGAAGTTTTGTTCCCGGTTGATTTGAGAAGAGAAGCTCACTCAGTCCGAGGGACCGTTTGAGAGAGGGAAAGGGTTGAAATAGACCCGGCCTTTGTGGCCTCCTCAACGGGGAGTAGGTTTGCAAGAACCGAACCTCGGTAAAACAAATCCACGTGTCTCACTCTTTATTCGCTTGCGATTTGTTTTGCGCCCTCTCTCTCGGACTCATTATTATTTCTAACGCTAACCCGGCTTGTAGTTGTGTTTAAGTTGTTAAATTTCAGTTTCGCCCTATTCACCCCCCTCTAGGCGACTTTCAATTGGTATCAGAGCCCGGTGCTTCATTAGAGCCTAACCGCTCGAAGTGATGTCGGGAGATCACGCCAAGAAGGAGATGGAGACCGGTGACAAGCCCACTACAAGCCACGGGGAGACTTCATCAGAAGAGTCCCGCAACAAGAGGAAGGAGAAGAAAGACTCCTCCAACAAAGGGAAGGGGAAGGAGAGGAAATCCTCTTCCCACAAATCGCATCGGAGAGGCGACAAGCATAAGAGGATGAGGAAAGTGGTCTACTACGAGACCGACTCTTCATCACCATCGACCTCCGGCTCCGACACGCCGTCCATCACTTCTAAGCGCCATGAGCGTAAGAAGTTTAGTAAGATCCTCCTACGCTACCCTCGCATTCCTAAACATACACTTTTACTTTCCATCCCATTAGGTAAACCACCAACGTTTGATGGTGAAGATTATGCTAGGTGGAGTGATATGATGTGATATCACCTAACCTCACTCCATAAAAGTATATGGGATGTTGTTGAGTTTGGTGTACAGGTACCATCCGTAGGGGATGAAGATTATGATGAGGACGAAGTGGCCCAAATCGAGCACTTCAACTCCCAAGCCACCACTATACTCCTCACCTCTCTAAGTCGAGAGGAGTATAACAAGGTGCAAGGGTTGAAGAGCGCCAAGGAGATTTGGGACGTGCTAAAAATCGCGCACGAAGGAGATGTGGTGACCAAGATCACCAAGAGGGAGACGATAGAGGGGGAGCTCGGTCGCTTCTGTCTTCGCCAAGGGGAGGAGCCACAAGACATGTACAACTGGCTCAAAACCTTGGTGAACCAAGTGCGCAACCTCGGGAGCAAAAAATGGGATGACCACGAAGTGGTTAAGGTTATTCTTAGATCACTTGTTTTCCTTAACCCTACTCAAGTACAATTAATTCGTGGTAATCCTAGATATACACAAATGACCCCCAAGGAAGTTATAGGTAATTTTGTGAGCTTTGAGTTGATGATCAAAGGCTCAAAGAAGATCAACGAGCTTGACGGCCCCTCCACGTCCGAAGCACAACCGGTCGCATTCAAAGCAACGGAGGAAAAGAAGGAAGAGTCTACATCAAGTAGACAACCCATTGATGCCTCCAAGCTCGACAATGAGGAGATGGCTTTAATCATCAAAAGCTTTCGCCAAATCCTCAAGCAACAGAAGGGGAAGGATTACAAATCCCGTTCCAAGAAGGTTTGCTACAAGTGTGGTAAGCCCGGTCACTTTATTGCTAAATGTCCATTATCAAGTGATAGTGACAGGGACAACGACAAGAAGGGGAGAAGAAAGGAGAAGAAGAGATATCACAAGAGAAAGGGCGGCGATGCCCATGTATGCCGGGAGTGGGACTCCGATGAGAGCTCCACCGACTCCTCCTCCGACGAGGACGCCGCCAACATCGCCGTCACCAAGGGTCTTCTCTTCCCCAACGTCGGCCACAAATGCCTCATGGCCAAGGACGGCAAAAAGAAGAAGGTTAAATCCAAACCCTCCACTAAATATGAGTCCTCTAGTGATGATAATGCTAGTGATGAGGAGGATAATTTGCGTACCCTTTTTGCCAACCTAAACATGCAACAAAAGGAAAAATTAAATGAATTGATTAGTGCCATCCATGAAAAGGATGATCTCTTGGACTCCCAAGAGGACTTCCTAATCAAGGAAAATAAAAAGCATGTTAAGGTTAAGAATGCTTATGCTCTAGAAGTAGAAAAATGTGAAAAATTATCTAGTGAGCTAAGCACATGCCATGATACTATTGCCAACCTTAGAAATGAAAATGCAAAATTAAATGCTAAGGTTGATTCTCATGTTTGTAATGTTTCAATTCCCAATCCTAGAGATGATAATGTTGATTTACTTGCTAAGATTGATGAATTGAATATCTCTCTTGCTAGCCTTAAGATTGAAAATGAAAAATTGCTTGCTAAGGCTAAAGAATTAGATGTTTGCAATGTTACAATTTCCGATCTTAGAGATAACAATGATATTTTGCATGCTAAGATTGTTGAACTTAATTCTTGCAAACCCTCTGCATCTACCGTTGAGCATACTTCTATTTGCACTAGATGTAGAGATATTGATATTGATGCTATTCATGATCATATGGCTTTAATTAAACAACAAAATGATCATATAGCGAAATTAGATGCTAAAATTGCCGAGCATGACTTAGAAAATGAAAATTTTAAATTTGCTAGAAGCATGCTCTATAGTGGGAGATGCCCTGGCATCAAGGATGGCATTGGCTTCCAAAAGGGAGACAATGTCAAACTTAATGCCCCTCCTAAGAAATTGTCTAATTTTGTTAAGGGTAAGGCTCCCATGCCTCAGGATAACGAGGGTTACATTTTATACCCTGTCGGTTATCCCGAGAGCAAAATTAGGAGAATTCACTCTAGGAAGTCTCACTCTGGCCCTAATCATGCTTTTATGTATAAGGGTGAGACATCTAGCTCTAGGCAACCAACCCGTGCTAAGTTGCCTAAGAAGACAATTCCTAGTGCATCAAATGATCATGACATTTCATTTAAAACTTTTGATGCACCATATGTTTTAACTAACAAATCCGGCAAGGTAGTTGCCAAGTTTGTTCGGGGCAAACACAAGGGGTCAAAGACTTGTGTTTGGGTACCCAAAGTTCTTGTTTCTAATACCAAAGGACCCAAAACCGTTTGGGTACCTAAAGTCAAGAACTAAACTTGTTTTGTAGGTTTATGCATCCGGGGGCTCAAGTTGGATCATCGATAGCGGGTGCACAAACCACATGACAGAGGAGAAGAAATTAAAATGTTCTCCTCCTACGAGAAAAACCAAGATCCCCAACGAGCTATCACATTCGGGGATGGAAACCAAGGTTTGGTCAAAGGTTTGGGTAAAATAGCTATATCTCCTGACCATTCCATTTCCAATGTTTTTCTTGTTGATTCATTAGATTACAACTTGCTTTCCGTATCTCAATTATGCAAAATGGGCTACAACTGTCTATTCACTAATGTTGGTGTCACTGTCTTTAGAAGAAGTGATGATTCAATAGCATTTAAGGGAGTGTTAGAGGGTCAGCTATACTTGGTAGATTTTGATAGAGCTGAACTCGACACTTGCTTAGTTGCTAAGACTAACATGGGTTGGCTCTGGCACCGCCGACTAGCCCATGTTGGAATGAAGAATCTTCATAAGCTTCTAAAGGGAGAACACATTTTAGGATTAACAAATGTTCATTTTGAGAAAGACAGGATCTGTAGCGCATGCCAAGCAGGGAAGCAAGTTGGTGCTCATCATCCACACAAGAACATCATGACGACTAACAGGCCACTGGAGCTCCTACACATGGACCTATTCGGCCTGATCGCTTACATAAGCATCGGCGGGAGTAAGTACTGTCTAGTTATTGTGGATGATTATTCTCGCTTCACTTGGGTATTCTTTTTGCAGGAAAAATCTCAAACCCAAGAGACCTTAAAGGGATTCTTGAGACGAGCTCAAAATGAGTTCGGCTTAAGGATCAAGAAAATTAGAAGCGACAATGGAACGGAGTTCAAGAATTCACAAATTGAAGGCTTCCTTGAGGAGGAGGGCATCAAGCATGAGTTCTCTTCTCCCTACACCCCATAACAAAATGGTGTAGTGGAGAGGAAGAATCGAACTCTATTGGATATGGCAAAAACCATGCTTGATGAATACAAGACGCCGGATCGGTTTTGGGCCGAGGCGGTTAACACCGCTTGCTACGCCATCAACCGGTTATATCTACACCGAATCCTCAAGAAGACATCATACAAACTCCTAACCGGTAAAAAGCCCAATATTTCATATTTTAGAGTCTTTGGTAGCAAATGCTTTATTCTTGTCAAAGGAGGTAGAAAATCTAAATTTGCTCCTAAGACTGTAAAAGGCTTTTTACTAGGATATGATTCAAACACAAGGGCATATAGAGTCTTTAACAAGTCCTCAGGACTAGTTGAAGTTTCTTGTGACGTTGTGTTTGATGAGACTAACGGCTCTCAAGTAGAGCAAGTTGATCTTGATGAGATAGGTGAAGAAGAGGCTCCATGCATCGCACTAAGGAACATGTCCATTGGGGATGTGTGTCCTAAGGAATCCGAAGAGCCTCCAAATGCACAAGATCAACCATCCTCCTCCACACAAGCATCTCCACCAACTCAAAATGAGGATGAGGCTCAAGTTGATGAAGGAGAAGATCAAAGAGTTGAGCCACCTCAAGATGATGGCAATGATCAAGGGGAGATGCAAATGATCAAGATAAGGAGGATGAAGAACCAAGACCGCCACACCCAAGAGTCCACCAAGCAATTCAACGAGATCACCCCGTCGACACCATCCTCGGCGACATTCATAAGGGGGTAACCACTAGATCTCGTGTTGCACATTTTTGTGAGCATTACTCTTTTGTTTCCTCTATTGAGCCACACAGGGTAGAGGAAGCACTTCAAGATTCGGATTGGGTGATGGCGATGCAAGAGGAGCTCAACAATTTCACTAGGAACGAGGTATGGCATTTAGTTCCACGTCCTAATCAAAATGTTGTAGGAACCAAATGGGTCTTCCGCAACAAGCAAGACGAGCATGGTGTGGTGACAAGGAACAAAGCTCGACTTGTGGCCAAGGGATACTCCCAAGTCGAAGGTTTGGATTTTGGTGAAACCTATGCACCCGTAGCTAGGCTTGAGTCAATTCGTATATTATTAGCCTATGCTACTTACCATGGCTTCAAACTTTACCAAATGGACGTGAAGAGTGCCTTCCTCAATGGACCAATCAAGGAAGAGGTCTATGTTGAGCAACCTCCCGGCTTTGAAGACAGTGAGTACCCTAACCATGTCTATAGGCTCTCTAAGGCGCTTTATGGGCTCAAGCAAGCCCCAAGAGCATGGTATGAATGCCTAAGAGATTTCCTTATTGCTAATGGCTTCAAAGTCGGCAAGGCCGATCCTACTTTATTCACTAAAACTCTTGACAATGATATGTTTGTATGCCAAATTTATGTTGATGATATTATATTTGGATCTACTAACGAATCTACATGTGAAGAATTTAGTAGGATCATGACACATAAATTCGAGATGTCAATGATGGGGGAGTTGAAGTATTTCTTAGGATTTCAAGTGAAGAAACTCCAAGAGGGCACCTTCATTTGCCAAACAAAGTATACTCAAGACATTCTAAACAAGTTTGGAATGAAGGATGCCAAGCCCATCAAGACTCCCATGGGAACAAATGGGCATCTCGACCTCGACACGGGAGGTAAATCTGTCGATCAAAAGGTATACCGGTCGATGATAGGTTCATTACTCTATTTATGTGCATCTCGACCGGACATTATGCTTTCCGTATGCATGTGTGCAAGATTCCAAGCCGACCCTAAGGAATCTCACCTTACGGCCGTAAAACGAATCTTGAGATATTTGGCTTATACTCCTAAGTTTGGGCTTTGGTACCCTCGGGGATCCACATTTGATTTAATTGGTTATTCCAATGCCGATTGGGCGGGGTGAAAGATTAATAGAAAGAGCACATCGGGGACTTGCCAGTTCTTGGGAAGATCCTTGGTGTCTTGGGCTTCAAAGAAGCAAAATTCGGTCGCTCTTTCTACCGCCGAAGCCGAGTACATTGCCGCAGGACATTGTTGCGCGCAATTGCTTTGGATGAGGCAAACCCTGCGGGACTATGGTTACAAATTAACTAAAGTTCCTCTTCTATGTGATAATGAGAGTGCAATCCGCATGGCGGATAATCCCGTTGAGCATAGCCGCACTAAACACATAGCCATTCGGTATCATTTTCTTAGGGATCACCAACAAAAGGGGGATATCGAGATTGCATACATTAATACTAAAGATCAATTAGCCGATATCTTTACCAAACCACTAGATGAACAAACTTTTACCAAACTTAGGCATGAGCTAAATATTCTTGATTCTAGAAATTTCTTTTGATGTCTTGTGCACATAGCTCAAAAAAATACCTTTGATCATGTCTCTTTTATGTATGCTACGACTAATGTGTTTTCAAGTGTATTTCAAACCAAGTCATAGGCATATTGAAAGGGAATTGGAGTCTTCGGCGAAGACAAAGGCTTCCACTCCACTTCATCACTCTCCCTTCGCCGTCGCTCCAAGCAACTCTCCAACTTTGGTATAATCTTCACTCATATGTTTTATTTGCCAAAGGGGAGAAAATAGTTAGGAAAGGGCTTATATTTCACTCAAAGTATCCGTTTTTGGTGATTCATGCCAAAAGGGGGAGAAAGTATTAGCCCAAAGCAAAAGGACCGCACCACCACCCCAATTTTTAAAACTAATGATTTTCAATTGGTGAATTTCAAATTGGTATCTTATAGTGTTCAAAAGGGGGAGAAAGTAGTATTTTCAAAATGTTAAAAATAAAGAAACAATCCATGCATATCTAGTAAGTAATATTTATTGGCTCAATTCTAAGTAACCTTTGCTCTTACATTTTACAAACTAGTTCAATTATGCACTTCTATACTTGCTTTGGTTTGTGTTGGCATCAATCACCAAAAAGGGGGAGATTGAAAGGGAATTAGGCTTACACCTATTTCCTAAATTGATTTTCGTGGTTGAATTGTCCAACACAAATAATTGGACTAACTAGTTTGCTCTAGTTTATAAGTTCTACAGGTGCCAAAGGTTCACAATAAGCCAATAAAAAGACCAAGAGAAAGGGTTCAAACAAAAGAGCAAAGGGACAACCGAAGGCACCCTGGTCGTGTGCACCGGACTGTCCAGTGTGCCACCGGACAGTGTCCGGTGGACCAGGGGACTTCAAGCTGAACTCATCACCTTCGGGAAAACTCAGAGGCGCTCCACTATAATTCACTGGACTGTCCGGTGTACACCAGACAGTGTCCGGTGCTCCAAGGAGATGCGACTCTGAACTCGCCAGCTTCGGGAATCCGCTCCGCTATAATTCACCGGACATGTCCGGTGTGCACCGGACTGTCCGGTGTGACAGCGGAGCAACGGCTACTTCGGCGCCAACGGTGACCTGCAGCGGCATTAATTGCGCGCCAGAGCGCGCAGAAGTCAGGCACGCGCGAGACGGCGCACCGGACAGTCTACAGTACTTGTCTGGTGCACCACCGGACAGCTAGGCGGGCCCATAAGACAGAGCTGAACGGTCGAACCCTGACGGTCTGCTGACGTAGGCTGGCGCACCGGACAGTATCCGGTGGTGCACTGGACTGTCCGGTGCGCCATGCGACAGCAGCCTTCATCAAACGACTAGTTTGGTGGTTGGGGCTATAAATACCCCCAACCACCCCACATTCAAGTCATCCAAGTTTTCACACTTCTACACCTTACAAGAGCTCTAGCATTCAATTCTAGACACACCCAAGTGATCAAATCCTCTCCAATTCCACACAAGGCTTTAGTGATTAGTGAGAGAGATTTGTTGTGTTCTTTTGAGCTCTTGCGCTTGGATTGCTTCTTTCTTTCTCATTTGTTCTTGTGATCAAAACTCAATTGTAACCGAGGCAAGAGACACCAATTGTGTGGTGGTCCTTGCGGGGAAGTTTTGTTCCCGGTTGATTTGAGAAGAGAAGCTCACTCGGTCCGAGGGACCGTTTGAGAGAGGGAAAGAGTTGAAATAGACCTGGCCTTTGTGGCCTCCTCAGCGGGGAGTAGGTTTGCAAGAACCGAACCTCGGTAAAACAAATCCACGTGTCTCACTCTTTATTCGCTTGCGATTTGTTTTGCGCCCTCTCTCTCGGACTCATTATTATTTCTAACGCTAACCCAGCTTGTAGTTGTGTTTAAGTTGTTAAATTTCAGTTTCGCCCTATTCACCCCCCCTCTAGGCGACTTTCAAGATGAACGTCCGGAGAGTTTTCCCGGGCTCCTGCCTCACTGCGCGGAGGTGGGCCTCCATGCCATGCTGTTGGTAAGCGCTGGCGAAGTTCGCTATGAACCACGCGTAGAGCTCCTCCCAGGAGTAGATCGATCCTGGGGCAAGGTTCATGAGCCAAGTCCGGGCCGGCTCAGACAAGGCAACATGGAAGTATGTTGCCATCACGGTGGTGTCTCCGACGGATTGGACGTACCGTCGTACTTCTATGGCAAGTGTGGCCGGAACTTGGATGGCCAGGTCGCCGCGCGGAGATGGTCCGCGAGTGCGGCGCAGCCCACGCCGGCCAATGGGACACCCGCCTAGATCCGGGCGCCCGTTGGAGTCTGCGGTGCAACCGTAGCGAAGTCGTAGTCGAGGTTGCGACCCTCGATGTTTTGTCGGCGCTCACGTGCCCTCTCCAGACAGACACGGGCATCCTCGCCCGCACGCCTGCGGTTGAGTTCTGCCCGCAGGTCGTCTGGTCCCTCCAGAGAGTCTAGAGCGTCCTCTCCCGCAGGCCGGCGGTTGAGCTCCACCCGCAAGTCCTCGGTCGGCGTAGCCCTCACAGAGGGCGAGCGCATCGACGCCGACGCCTCATGCTGACGCCGGGACGAGCGAGGCCTGGGCCTGGCTGAGCTAGAGTGCGTCATACCGAGCAGCCGGTTGAGTCATCACGCCACTGTTTCATGGCCCCTGGCGAGGCTGTGGAGCTAGGAGGGTGGCACAACAACTCTCTGGCTGCGGACAGCGCACCGGGAGCGGCCCTTGACACCCTGGACGTCTGCGCAGGAGTGTGCTGCCGCGCAGAGCGCACAGCAGCAGCTGCACCGGGTGCAGGGCGGCTGGAGGACCGTGGTGTGGAAGAGGCAACCTCCGACCGGGTGGCAGAATGCACCCGCCCTAAATCCTAAGATGAGGAGGGGGGCCTAAGCATTTTGCCTGTTGCTAGATGATGTATGAACACACGAAATAACACGCGGATTTAGAGTGGTTCGGGCCGCCCGAGCGTAATACCCTACTTCACTGTGTTTTGTATTGCTCGAGAGCTTGGAGAACTTCCCGAGGGTCTAAGTGAGTCTGAGTGAGAATGCCTCATAACGTTGCGTGCATCCCCTTTTATAGCTCAAGGGGGCACATAAAAGGGTACTGAGCCCCAACATGTGGGCCCAGGAACATAACAGATGTAATACTTGGAGCAACTAATGCTAGTCGCCAGTGCAATCTTCCTGTGTCCTGGTATCCGCGGTCTGCGTAGTATTGGCGTGCAGTGGAAGCTTCCCTGACAACGTACGAGTGATGATGAGTATAGTGCATGCGGCAGCATGGGCGTGCTGCCTGCCAATGGAATAGACAGGCATGCCGCCTGCCAGCGGAATGGACAGGTCTCATTAAATGCTGAGGCGACACGCTGCTTGCCAGTGGAATGGATAGGCCGCCGTCTGACAACAGAGTGGGCAGGCCTCATTAAATGCCGAGGCGGCACATCGCTTGTCAGGCGGCGCGCCTTATCCATAATAAATACAGAGGTCGCGCAACCCGAAGGCCTTACGTTAGGCTCCGCTCGCTGGCTTATGTCACGCGCAGTAGGCCACGTGGCAGCATCGGGTCTTCGCCTAGGCGGGGAGTAGTAGCGTATGCGGACAGGTCCGCACCAGGCTGGTCCTAGACACGTGTCAACACCGGACCCCTGTCTGACCTTGGGCAAGGCCTGGGTATTCTCTGTCCCAGAGTCCCGGGACCCGGCTGCGGGCGGCCCGGACCTCACACGGAGGGGTTCGGGACCCGTCCCGGGGGTCCAAGTCGCGCCCGTGGGGGTCCTGGTCCTTTCCCGGTGGTCCGGTCTACATGTACAGGGGTCCGGTACTTTTCCATGGGGGTCCGGACCCTCTGTTGACATCTTGGAGTATATTGCCTTCTCTGGCCACGTGGCGACCCCGGAGCCGTTCACGTGGTGGGGTCGGGTGTTGTTCACCACGCGACTAGAGATAGCCGCGTGGGCACCGCGTCTTAATGCTGTAATAAGGGGTACCCCTGTTTTAGGGTACCGACAAAATTGAAGTGCTAAAGTTTAGCTCCTTGAAGTGTTTGAACTACTCTAATAAAGTTTAGCACATTAGAATAAAAATACGTACATGCCCCCTAACACGGAGAGAATAAGGTTGAAGGGTCTAAGGTGGAAATGGGGTTCCTTAGCCCATGTTTAGCTCATTTTAGCATTCATTGAGCAGCTTATGAGATAATATGTGCTAAATTTTATCACACCACCGTTAGCTCTCTTGTTTAGATCACCTAATGGCTAAAAGTAGCTAAAAATACTGCTAAAGTTATCTAGTGGTATTGAAACAGGGTCTTATTCAAGCGTCATGGTTGGCGACACAACCACTGCAACGTGTGCATGACGCACCATATGAGCAACGTGCATGGCAACAACAACAAATAAAGTAATAGATGTTACATCGTTGTCTTTCTTACGGATGGAGCATCGTAGTTACTATTGGTCCGATGACTCCGAAACTTTAGGTTATAACGCCTCAAAAGGATTTCAAATATTTTCAACTTTGAAAACGATATACGTTGCGTTTAAACATATCTAGTACACGTTAGCTTTTTGGTGCATATAGATTATACATAAACTAACAAAGGTCACATAAAATTCAAGTCTAACTTAAGATGAGTTTTTAGTCTGAATATTTTTGTAATATACTTATTCGATATTATAAATATTCATATTTTTTTATAATTCTAGTCTAACTTAAGATAAGTTTTTAGTCTGAATATTGAATAGTTAATAGCTTAATAATTTAATTAGTTAACATATAAACCATCTTGTATCTTGTTTCTCCGTCACGGACTCACAATATTCAGGGGATGTTTGAATACACTAAAACTAATAGTTAGTTAGCTAAAATATTACTAGTGAATTAGCTAGCTAATAAATATCTAACTAGCTATTAGATAATTTACTAAAAATATCTAATAGTTAAACTATTAGTTAGGCTATTTAGATATATATAATTAATTTTAGTAACTAATTATTAGCTATATTAAATTTAAACACTCCTCAGACTTTGTTTGGATACTCTAGTATTAGCCCTAGTCTACATGTGTTGAGGTGGATTGAAGTGTAAGTTAGTTTAATTTATACCCCAATCCACCTCGATACATGTGGATTGAAGTTAATACTAGAGTATCCAAACTAGACCTTAGTGTACGAAGTTTGTAGTAATTTTCCGGTCGGACCGGGCTGCGGAAATACTCACGTACCGGCGTCAGTCGGTCCAAGACCAGCCCAGCCCCAGACCGGAGCAAAATCGAGCCAGTGCTTTACGATTCGTGCGTGACCATCCGGCGGCCCTGATCGCCCTACCGGCTCGTCTCCTTCCCTGTCCCATAAATTCGACGCGCCGACGCGTCGATTCTTCGCCTCCCCCAAGCCGAGCCCCCGTTCCTGACAGAAAAGAACCACTAAAACCCTAGCCATCCGCCATGTCCACCTCCCCAGCCGCCTCGTCCTCCGCTCCGACCGCCTCCGCCGCCTCTGCGGTTACGATGGCTGCTGAGGCCGCCGACGGGCCGGTGCTCAGCGTAGTATCGAAGCGTCTCCGCGCGCTGCGGAAGAAGTACAATCGCATCACGCAGATGGAGGAGTCGCTCGCCGCCGGCAAGTCGCTCAACCGAGAGCAGGAGGAGGTTCTCCGCTCCAAGCCCGTCGTCGCTGCTCTGATCGACGAGCTCGAGCGCCTCCGCCCCCCGCTCGCATCAGCTCTCGCGGAGGAGCTCTCCTCCCGCTCTGCCCCCGCCCCTGCCCCCGCCCCCGCCACCGCCGCCACCGCTTCCTCCTCCGACTCAGATTCGTCAGTCCAGGACCTCCTCGCGCTCGTCTACTTTGGCTCCCTCTTCGATGTCAAGCAACAAAGCGACTTCGTCTCTTTGGTTTACACGCGCGAGCTCGAGCGGAGCAGCTGCCTCACTTATGACTACGTCGGGGATGATCCGGAAGACAGTCTCGTGGAGACCGATCTGAACGCCGTTTCTGCCCTTGCCACCCTCGCGGCGTCGCGCCCTCCTGCTGCAGCTGGAGTCTCGCACCGTGATGCCCTCCAGGCTTGTGCCCATCACGCCTGCCTCTGGCTCAGCCGTGCGGATGAACCCATCCATCCTGACTCCACCATCACATGTGGGTATTTCTACCGGTCGTACGCTTGATTTTGTTTGAGATGGTACGTTAGTCTGACTGAGACTTAATCTGTATTTCGTTATGGCTGTAGATGCTGGGGTGAGGGCAAAGCTGGATAGGATCATGGCATCGGGCTACTACACAGCTCAGCTAGAAATGAGGACACCAATGGATCTGGCTGCTGCAGTGGCAAACTTTGGAGCCGGAGGTGTGCAGGTGCAAGAGAGCATGGTTGTGTCGCCTCAGGCACTGGAAGCAGTCGAGGAGAGCCAGGATGTTGAAGAACACAAGGTGAAATCATACTTGTTCTTTGCTTTCGTTACACTTGTTATTTTGTTTTTGTCAATGTTTGGCTGGCATTGTTAAATGATTGATGTTCCATTAACCTTGTTTAGGTGTGAATCTATGAATGATCTAGTTAGCTATACAATTATTTCTCAGGCTGCTGTTGGTAGATCATCTGTTTTTTAGTATGATGACTCTCCATACTCGAGATTAGTGATCTAAAGTAGATTCCATAGTATCTGGGTTTAAGTTATCAAAACATCACATGAAAATACTCAGTTCTAATTCTAAATTATAATATTTTTTAGCATTTCTAGATACGTAGCTTTTACTTTGCACTTATATACTATGTCTAGGTACATACTAAAACCAATGTATCTTAAAAAACCAAAACGTCTTATAAGCATCTCTGTGCTCTTGACCAAATGATATGTTATTTGGATGTTTTGGAAATAGTAATGCGTTAAATGGAAAATTAGTTTGTTTGCTGTCTCGTTTGTTGTTTTTTCATGTGCCAAGTATGTAGACTGCAAGAAATGTTTTCAGAACCAAACTATATATTAGTTTTAGAGTATTATAGGTCTGTATCTTGTGGCATAACTAAGGCCAGATCCCTTGCTTTTTTTTGGGAGTGTTCATTTCATTAATGGGGTGCCATGTCAGTGTTCTTTGTTTCCTGGATCCTGGATCTTAGTGCTGAACTATACTTGTCAGTCTTTGATGTTGCTTTTTGTCTAGTTCTAGTGACAGGAATCTAGCTCCTTTTACATTATATGTTGCCATGGAACAAAACATATCATTACTTGTTCTGTTTAATACAATGGTTTTATGCTTTTCAATGGCCTTGCTGATAACACTGGCTATTGTTGATTTTATCCTTTTACTCTTTTCTCCCTGTCCCAAAAATTGTCATTCTAGTATATTCGTAAGTTATTATATCTTAAGTTTGACCAAGAAGGTCTATTTATATTAGTAAATAAGCACGAACAGATTCATCATGAATGGGCCTGTTAGGATCCCATGTGCTAAACTCTTGCAGTGTGCTAGCGTTTAGTCCTCTCAAATGGAGAGCTAAAGTTTAGCACACTGGTAGTATTTGGATGCAAGTGCTAAAGTTTAGCGCATGGATATAGAAAGACATTCATACCCTTAATTAATATGGGGCGGGGAGAGAGACAGTGTGGTGAGGAGGGTAGGAGATGTCTTTTGACTCTTTTCCTCACCCTGGACCACTTTTAGCTCACTTTGGCATATCTTGTAGTTGCTAAACTGCTAATGGGTGCTAAAGTTTAGCACCTTTTAGCACTCATGTTTGGATCTCCAAGTGTGAAAGTTTAGCTAAAACTGTAGTGCTAAACTTTAGTTTGGTGCTCCCATGATGACATAGCTAAGCTATTTAATAAAGACCATATATTTTTTGTTTTCATAGGCACCAGGGTTTCATACAATTGAAAACTTCGTGGTCCTAGAAGTCCTGAGAGCTAAAATAGAACTTCTTTCTCTGTTCAATCAAATTACAAAAAATGGTTCTCAGATCCCTCCTGTTCTTTTCCTGACATTCGTAGTCATGTCAACTCCCTTCACACCCATAACTACTGCATTAACAATATGTTTGACATATTGTGATCTCTAATATATGTTTATCCCCCTTTAGATAGCACCATCATTCAACCGAGACAGACGATTCTATAAAAAACAATAATCTTGTCGTATCTCGCTCATAGGATTATTGTTTTTTACAGTTTTTATTTCAATAAATTCATTGCCGCTAAATGGTTTATCTGGTAGCATAGTAGCTTGAGTGTAGCATAGCTTATGACATCTAGGCATCTAGCCAGACTGGATAGGGTGAATGACAGCTAGATATACGTAATGAAAAGTGATGGTTAGTTAAGTCGATGTCTTGTTTCAGTTAGATCTTTTTGCCTGATTTGTTTGTCCATGAGAATTTGGTGTCTATTTTCTGTATCGTAGACTCACATGCATCTTAATCATGAACACATGGGTTTGTATTTGTGTAGGGCCTGGTAATAAACATAATGATTTTTTTTGTTTTATGTTGTGTTTAGGTTGTTGTGTTTTAATGGAAAATGATCTAATTATCCCTGCCTTTATATTTGCTAAGGATTTTATGATCTTTTTTTTGTCTGCGCCCATTCATCTTTGCAAACAATACACTTTGTTCCATTTTTCTTATGGGGCACATTTTCCTTCTTCACTGGTTAGCCATTTAGATGATGATAAATATTGTCTGTTCTTGATTTCATCTTTATTTTTTTTCTGATATATGTGTTCATTAACAGAACGAGAAGGAAGATTCTCAGGCTACAGAAATCTACAGTGACCATCAGGCTCCTGTTGTTGACGCTGAACATGTGGTACTGCTTTTATGATAACTAATGTGTCTTGCTTGAATGTTTCCTCTTTGTGCTAACTATGTGGTTTCAGGATGATGAAGGCCTGGTGAACCCAGCTGATGAAGTTCCTTCAGCTGAGGCAGAGCAGGAGACATGTGACGATTATGTGGAGGATCAGGAACAAAAAGACCAACAATTCACCCAGGGGCGCTCTTACCAGAACCAGCGTAGTGGCGGCGGTCGTGGTGGCAGCAGGAGGGGCTATCCTAATGGCCGTGGAGTGCGTGGTGGCCGAGGCGGCGGCGGGTACCAGAATGGCCGAGGAGGCGGCGGGTACCAGAATGGCCGAGGAGGCGGTGGGTACCAGAATGGCCGAGGCAGCGGTGGGTACCAGAATGGCCGCGGCGGAGGCGGTGGATACTATGAATCTGGATACTACCAGCAGAGGAACTATAACAACAGAGGCCGGGGTGGTCGCAACTCTTACTACAACAACCATGGTGGAGGTGCACAGGCAGGCGGCCATGGCCATCCTGGGAGGGTTGAGCTGGGTGCAAACGCCTAGCTCGAGCTGACTGTTTTGTTTGAGGAGCAGAGGTCGGGGGGAGCCATTTTGTTATTATAGAACTAACTGAGCCTGTTATTTCTTTTTTGCTACTCGCATATGGAAATGCTTTGGGGAAGTAGTTTCAGGTCGACTTTGTTCTTTTAAGTTACGCCTATTGATCGTGTTAATATGCCCTTATTTCTTAATTATTATACTCTGCTGGAGGCGTCGATGTCCTCACCATATTGTCGTTATCTGCTATGTTCCATCGGACCTTCGCAGCATTTAACGGTGACTGTTGGCCCGTTGCTTGTCCTCAAAGTTTTCTGTTGCAACGTTCACCAATCCCAACCACTAGCTGGTTCCGTAGACGGATGTTTGATGGGATTGTCGTACTGTTGTTGTGTGCACTGCATCTAATCTGTCCGTTGTCTTATTAATTTGATTTGATCTAGAACTGATTGTCTCTAGTAAAATGTGTAAAATAGTTGATGTGAAACTGTAGATGACGTTATTTATAGAGAAGATTAAAATAAAGGATACGGATTAATGACGCTTGTGCCGAGGTCAGCTGCAACGGCTTGTGCTGAGGCTATGTTCACGAAGCAATTATGACTTTTTCCTTTTGGCTTGCGCGTGGTCGTGTCAATACATTACTCCTGCTTGTCTGTCTGCCTAGTGTTTTGGTAGGATTTGAGCAGACAGCTGACCTAGAGAAGCCAAACAACCAGGATCTGCCGATCCAGCAGGACACGTATTCTCATTCTTTAACCATATGTTACAGAATCTATGCTACAATCAGTTATTAGCCGGCTAATAATTAGTAGCTCGCCTTTTTTTTCTCATTCTTCACTCCTCTTTCCTTCCATTTAGCAAAAATATGATATGACAAACCGTTCAATTCATTTACAACATCCCATTTATACTTGCTCTTAGTGGGTGCTATACCATACCACCTCTTGAGTAGGACAACCTCGTTTTACTGGTCCTTTTGCTTTCATTTGATGATGACGCCCGAAAGGAGGCTACTACTAGGTACTGCAAGACAGAGGACAGGGTAATTTTGTCTGGCTCGCTTTCGCATCAGAGGGCGCAGAATCGTGGGCGCGGGGGTTGCGGAGCCCATGATTAACCGCTGCACGTCGCTTCATGCCGCAATCATGTTGGATCCCAACACTTCTGTGCTCTCGTTTGACCACGTCCTTCCACTGCTTGTCATCTCGTTTATCAGTGCAAGGGCAAGGCTCGGTCGCCTTTCGTTGAAGAGGACCATTTCAGAAAGGGTCACAGCTAGCGCATGGGGTCCTACCTCTCGCACGGTGCCTTTGGCTCTTTGCTTTCGCTGTCGACATCCTTAGTCCAGCTACCATCACTACCAACGCTCTTGTGGTCCTTTGAACGAACGAAGCTAGTATGTGCTCAAAGAATGGTAATCGGAAATTCCCTTTGGGAAATACCTCCTCATCCTCCTAAGGAAATTTTCCCAAGAGAATTTCCACGAACTCTTACGGGAGACATCTCTTTCCGTCCCCGCTTAAATTATATATAGAACATACATAATTTATTATTAATGTAAAACATCGTCACTTATACACATTGTCAGATGTAAAGAATCATTATGAGTACATCAAAATAAATATATTTACATAATGAGTGATCTCTTAACAAGTTAATTGTTTAATTTTATTGGTAACTATTACATGAAAACATCGTCACATGGAAGTTTAACGGGTCCACGGGAAACAAGGATGTGAAATGTTTCCCCGTATCCGTTTACCCATCGGGGGAGAATTTTCCCATGGGAAAAGAAACCTTCTCATCCCATCCCATAATAAAAGAATTCCTCGTAGGGGAATCGGGGATGAGGGCTCCATTGCCATTTCTATACCTGTATCTATCTATACAAATGTATAATTCATCAGTTTAAAATTTTACAAAACACACCAAACCAAATCACTTAGACTTAACACACCGTCAAAATCAATGTTTCAGATCGCTAGATAACTCTCTCTATTTTCACAAATTCAATAGACAAATTTATTTGGATTGTCTCTCGTCTCTCCTGACCCACCACCGCACTAGGCTTCCCCTCCGCCACTGTGGATCCCTCCCTTCTTTTCCTTGGGATCATAGCGGTAGTACAGGGTATATGATAGTATCGTATAATGTTGCTTACATATATACCCATCAACGTGCGGTGCCTAATCCGTTCATAGGTTGTTAGACGGCTCTGTGCAGCGATCAGGGGACAAACGCTAAAATGGAATCGATAGATGGCGATTGCCACGTTCACCATGCATGTAGGGGTTTTAAAATGTGATTTTAAATAGTCACCGTGAATTTTAGTTGCTCCAGGGTGCCAGATTACCCTGCGTGTCCTTTCGTTACACGGCAAATTCGCAACAGAACAACGATGCCACGACCAAGTGGTGTACCGTGTACATAAGAAGGGAAGCATTGATCACCGTCGTTTTCCAAAGTTCGTACATGACACTGTCATATCATTAAATACATTTTTATAAAGTCATTCTCAATGAAAGTTTCATCTATAATACTATATAATCCATCGATCTAAACTTTATAAAACCCACCTGTCGCCGTTTCGACCCCGGAGGGTCACTGGACCGACGAGTAAATTGTCGCTGCGTGTCCCAGCCCAGATGGGTCGGCGCGAGACGGAGACACAAAGGGGGGAAAAACAGTAAGAGGAACCCGCGGCCTCGTGTTGTCCTGCGCCCAGGACGGATGCGCTTGCAGTAAGGGGTTACAAGCGTTCGCGGGGGAGAGAGACAGGGGGCGTGAGGCTGCCCGTTCTCCCGCGCGGTCACCTCTTCTCGTATGAGAGCCATGAACTTTCCTTTTATAGACGTAAGGAGAGGGTCCAGGTGTACAACGGGGAGTGTAGCAGTGTGCTAACGTGTCTAGCAGAGAGGAGCTAGAGCCCTATGTACGTGCCGACGTGGCTATCGGAGAGGTGTTGAAGCCCTGTTCATGTGGCATCGTGGCCGTCGGAGGAGTGCTTGAGCCCTGTAGAAGCACAGCTGTCGGGGCTGTCGGATCCTTGCTGACGTATCCTTGCTTTCGTAGGCGGCTGAGAACCACCGTTGTCATGGAGCACGCGGGGTGCCATCATTACTTGTTTTACCGGGGCGAGCCAGATGGGACGCCGGTCTTGTTCCTCGTAGCCTGGGATAGCTAGGGATAGGGTAATGATGGCTTCCCCTTGTGGCGTGGTCGGCCCGAGCGAGGTGGTGACTCCTCCGAGGTTGAGGCTGAGTCCGAGCCCTAGGGTCGGGCGAGGCGGAAACCGTATTCCGGAGTTGAGGCTGAGTCCGAGCCCGGGGGTCGGGCGAGGTGGAGATCATCGTCTGAGGCGAGGTCGAGTCCGAGCCCTAGGGTCGGGCGAGGCAGAGATTCCTATGGAGCCCGAGGCTGGACTTGGTTGCTGTCAGCCTCACCCTGGCGGGTGGTACAGCAGTCGGAGCAGCACAGGCGGCGCTGTTTTCCTGTCAGGTCAGTCAGTGAAGGGGCGAAGTGACTGCGGTCACTTCGGCCTTGTCGACTGGAAAGCGCGCGTCAAGATAAGGTGTCAGACGATCCTTGCATTGAATGCTCCTGCGATCCAGTCGGCTGGTGAGGTGATCTGGCCAAGGTTGCTTCTCCGTGAAGCCTACCCGAACTGGGCCTCGGGCGAGTCGAAGGTGCGCCCGTTGCTTGAGGAGACCCTCGGGCGAGGCGTGAATCTGCCTTGGTCTTCCGTTCCTGCCCGAGGCTGGGCTCGGGCGAGGCGAGATCGTGTCCCTTGAGTGGACGGAGCCTTAACCAGAATTGCGCCCATCAGGCCTTTGCAGCTTTGTGCTGATGGGGGTTACCAGCTGAGATTAGGAGCCTTGGGGGTACCCCTAATTACGGTCCCCGACAGTAGCCCTCGAGCCTCAAAGGGAGTGTGGGTACTGCTTGGAGGCTTTGTCGCACTTTTTTGCAAGGGGACCGGCCTTTCTCGGTTGCATTTTGTTCCGGTGGGTGCGCGCGAGCGCACCCGCCGGGTGTAGCCCCTGAGGCATAGGAGGAGTGGTTTGACTCCTTCGAGGTCTTAATGCCTTTCGTGATGGCTCGGCCGGTCTGGTTGTTCCCTCATGCGAACTGGTCGTTGCCCGGGTGCATAGTCAGGTTCCGAGTTCTCGGGTTGGTATGTTGACGCTGTCAACGGTTTGGCCGGAGCCGGGTTTGCGAGAGCAGCCCCCGAGCCTCTGCACAGGGCGAGAGGACGGTCAAGGGCAGACTCGGCTTTTTTCATACGCCCCTGCGTCACCTTTCCGCAAGGAGGAGGGGGGAAAGCGCCATGTTGCCCTCGGTGGGCACCGAACATGGTGTCTCCAGTGAGTTGCTAACAGATGATCCGAGTGGACGCCCGTGCCCCGTTCGATAAGGGTCGGCTAGTGGTCCAGAGGCGCGCTCCAAAAGTACCTACAGGTGATTTGCCGGACCCGGTCCCGTTCGTTAGGGTCTGAGGGCTCGATGCCTCCCTCTGATGGGATTCTGTTACAAAATCGTTCCTGCTGGTCTCGGAAATGTCCTAGGGTACCTCGGGAGCGTAGCCCGAGCCTTGGTTATGTATCGAACGTACCTAGAGTCATCCCTCACTCTGCGTGCTCTGGGGCGACTGTCGAACCCGTCGGGGGGCCAGCCTACGAACCCCTGATCAGTAGTGGGCGCGGAGCCCGAGTGGCCTGAGGCGGCTGTCGAACCCTTCCGAGGGGCCAGCCTTCGAACCTCTGACCAGTAGTGGGCGCGGAGCCCGGGTGCTCTGAGGCGGCTGTCGAACCCTTCCGAGGGGCCAGCCTTCGAACCTCTGATCAGTAGGGGGGCTCGGGGCCCGCTTCCTTCGTGGAGAAGGATCCCTTTCGGAGTATCCCCTTTCCCGGTCCCTGTAGCAAGAGAGAGAAAGGGGAAGAGAAAAAGGATATGAAATTGAACGACGTGGCGCACCTTTTTTGACGCGGTTATTATGGCGGAGGTGAAGCGTCGCCCGCTTCGCCTGCCAAAGGTGTCGCCTGTCCTGCCGCAGAGTTAATGCGACGGGACGAGTGATTCGCGGGGCAGCCGTTGCGTATGCGCGAGCCGTTCGAGGAACAGAACACGGGCGCGTCGTCTTCACTGAAAGGGAATTAGGCTTACACCGATATTCCTAAATTGATTTTGGTGGTTGAATTGCCCAACACAAATAATTGGACTAACTAGTTTGCTCTAGTCTATAAGTTATACAGGTGCCAAAGGTTCACACTAAGCCAATAAAAAGATCAAGAAAAGGGTTCAAACAAAGAGAGCAAGGAATAACCGAAGGCACCTTGGACTGGCGCACCAGACTGTCCGGTGTGCCACCGGACAGTGTCCGGTGCACCACCGGATAGTGTCCGGTGCACCAGGGTACTCCAAGCTGAACTCTTCACCTTCGGGAATTTTCAGAGGGCTCCGCTATAATTCATCGGACTGTCCGGTGTACCACCGGACAGTGTCCGGTGCCCCAAGGAAGAGCAACTCTGAACTCGCCAGCTTTGGGAATCCGCTCCGCTATAATTCACTGGACATGTCTGGTGCACACTGGACTGTCCGGTGTGACAGCGGGGCAACGGCTACTTCGAGCGCAACAATCGTCTGCAACGCATTAAATGCGCGCCAGCGCGCGCAGAGGAGCAGAGCACGCGCGGGTGGCACACCGGACAGCCTACAGGGCCTGTCCGGTGCACCACCGGACAGCTAGGCGGGCCCACAAGACAAAGCTGCAACGGTCGAACCCCAACGGTCTGCTGACGTGGCTGGCATACCGGACAGTGTCCGGTGGCGCACCGGACTGTCCGGTGCGCCATGCGACTGCAGCCTTCACCAACGGTCAAGTTTGGTGGTTGGGGCTATAATACCCCAACCACCCCCACATTCAAGTCATCCAAGTTTTCACCTTCCAACTACTTACAAGAGCTCTAGCATTCAATTCTAGACACACCAAAGAGATCTAATCCTCTCCCAATTTCACTCAAAGCTTTAGTGATTAGAGAGAGTGATTGTTGTGTTCATTTGAGCTCTTGCGCTTGGATTGCTTCTTTCTTTCTCATTCTTTCTTGAGATTCATTCACTTGTAACCGAGGCAAGAGACACCAATTGTGTGGTGGTCCTTGCGGGAAAGTTTGATTCCCGTTTGATTGAGAAGAAGAAGCTCACTCGGTCCGAGGGACCGTTTGAGAGAGAGAAAGGGTTAAAAGAGACCCGGTCTTTGTGACCACCTCAACGGGGAGTAGGTTTGCAAGAACCGAACCTCGGTAAAACAAATTCGCATGTCACACTCTTTATTCGCTCGTGTTTTGTTTTGCGCCCTCTCTCTCGGACTCATTATTATTTCTAACGCTAACCCGGCTTGTAGTTGTGATTAACTTTGTAAATTTCAGTTTCGCCCTATTCACCCCCCTCTAGGCGACTTTCAATTGGTATCAAAGCCCGGTGCTTCATTAGAGCCTAACCGCTCGAAGTGATGTCGGGAGATCACGCCAAGAGGGAGATGGAGACCGGCGACAAGCCCACTACAAGCCATGGGAAGGCTTCATCCGAAGAGTCCCGCAACAAAGGGAAGGGGAAGGAGAAGAAACCCTCTTCCCACAAGTCGCATCGGAGTGGTGACAAAAAGAAGAAGATGAGGAAGGTGGTCTATTACGAGACCGACACTTCATCACCATCGACCTCTAGCTCCGACGTGCCGTCCGTTACTTCTAAGCGCCATGAGCGCAAGAAGTATAGTAAGATTCCCCTACGCTACCCCCATATTTCAAAGCGTACTCCTTTACTCTCCGTTCCATTAGGCAAACCACTAGTTTTTGACGATGAAGATTATAATATGTGGAGTGATAAAATGAGGCATCATCTAACCTCACTCCACAGAAGCATTTGGAATGTTGTTGAGTTTGGTGTATAGGTACCATCCGTGGGGGATGAAGACTACGACTCGGACGAAGTGGCCCAAATTCACCACTTTAACTCCCAAGCCACCACTATACTCCTCGCCTCTCTAAGTCGAGAGGAGTATAATAAGGTGCAAGGGTTAAAAAGTGCGAAGGAAATTTGGGACATACTCAAGACCGCGCACGAAGGAGACGAGGTGACAAAGATCACCAAGCGGGAGACGATCGAGGGGGAGCTTGGTCGCTTCATGCTTCACCAAGGGGAGGATCCACAAGCTATGTACAACCGCTTGAAGACCTTAGTGAACCAAGTGCGCAACCTCGGGAGCGAAAAATGGGATGACCATGAGATGGTCAAGGTTATTCTTAGATCCCTCGTCTTTCTTAACCCTACACAAGTTCAATTAATTCGAGGTGATCCTAGATATAAGCTAATGTCTCCCGAGGAGGTTATAGGAAAATTTGTGAGCTTTGAGCTAATGATTAAAGGCTCAAAGAAAATCATCGAGCAAGGCACCTCCTCCATGCCCGAAGCACAACCGGTGGCATTCAAGGCGACGGAGGAGAAGAAGGAGTCTACATCAAGTAGAACACCAATCGACACCTCCAAGCTCGACAATGAGGAAATGGCGCTTATCATCAAAAGCTTCCGCCAAATCCTCAAGCAAAGGAGGGGGAAAGATTACAAGCCCCGCTCCAAGAAAGTTTGCTACAAGTGTGGTAAGCCCGGTCACTTTATTGCCAAATGTCCTATTTCTAGTGACAGTGACAGAGGCGACGACAAGAAGGGGAGAAGAAAAGAAAAGAAGAGGTACCACAAGAAGAAGGGCGGCGATGCCCATGTGTGCTGCGAGTGGGACTCCGACGAGAGCTCCACCGACTCCTCCTCCGACGAGGACGCCGCCAACATCGCCGTCACCAAGGGACTTCTCTTCCCCAACGTCGGCCACAAACGCCTCATGGCAAAAGACGGCAAAAAGAAAAAGGTTAAATCCAAATCCTCCACTAAGTATGAGTCCTCTAGTGATGATAATGCTAGTGATGAGGAAGATAATTTGCGTACCCTTTTTGCCAACCTCAACATGCAACAAAAGGAAAAATTAAATGAATTGATTAGCACCATCCATGAAAAGGATGATCTCTTGGACTCCCAAGAGGACTTCCTAATCAAGGAAAATAAAAAGCATGTTAAGGTTAAGAATGCTTATGCTCTAGAAGTAGAAAAATGTGAAAAATTATCTAGTGAGCTAAGCACATGCCATGATTTAATTGCCAACCTTAGAAATGAAAATGCTAGTTTAAATGCTAAGGTTGATTCTCATGTTTGTAATGTTTCAATTCCCAATCTTAGAGATGATAGTGTTGATTTGCTTGCTAAGATTGAAGAATCGAATGATTCTCTTGCTAGCCTTAGAAATGAAAATGAAAAATTAATTGCTAAGGCTAAAGATTTTGATGTTTGCAATGTCACTATTTCTAACCTTAGAAGTGAAAATGATATATTACATGCTAAGGTTGTAGAATTAAAATCTTGCAAACCCTCTACATCTACCGTTGAGCATGTGTCTATTTGTGCTAGATGTAGAGATGTTTATATTGATGCTATTCATGATCATATGGTCTTAATTAAACAACAAAATGATCATATAGCAAAATTAGATGCTAAAATTGTCGAGCATAACTTAGAGAATGAAAAGTTTAAATTTGCTAGAAGTATGCTCTATAATGGGAGACACCCTGGTATCAAGGATGGCATTGGCTTCCAAAGGGGAGACAATGTCAAACTTAATGCCCCTCCTAAGAAACTATCTAACTTTGTTAAGGGCAAGGCTCCCATGCCTCAGGATAACGAGGGTTACATTTTGTACCCTGCCGGTTATCCCGAGAGCAAGATTAGGAGAATTCACTCTAGGAAGTCTCACTCTGGCGCTAATCATGCTTTTATGTATAAGGGTGAGACATCTAGCTCTAGGCAACCAACCCGTGCTAAGTTGCCTAAGAAGAAAACTCCTAGTGCATCAAATGATCACGACATTTCATTTAAAACTTTTGATGCATCTTATGTCTTGACTAACAAATCCGGCAAGGTAGTTTCCAAGTTTGTTGGGGGCAAACACAAGGGATCAAAGACTTGTGTTTGGGTACCCAAAGTTCTTGTGTCTAATGCCAAAGGACCCAAAACCGTTTGGGTACCTAAAGTCAAGAACTAAAATTGTTTTGTAGGTTTATGCATCCGGGGCTCAAGTTGGATCATCGATAGCGGGTGCACAAACCACATGACAGGGGAGAAGAAGATGTTCTCCTCCTACAAGAAAAACCAAGATCCCCAACGAGCTATCACATTCGGGGATGGAAATCAAGGTTTGGTCAAAGGTTTGGGTAAAATTGCTATATCTCCTGACCATTCTATTTCCAATGTTTTTCTTGTAGATTCCTTAGATTATAACTTGCTCTCCGTTTCCCAATTATGTCAAATGGGCTACAACTGTCTCTTTACTGATGTAGGTGTCACTGTCTTTAGAAGAAGTGATGATTCACTAGCATTTAAGGGAGTGTTGGAGGGTCAGCTATACTTGGTAGATTTTGATAGAGCTAAACTCGACCCTTGCTTAATTGCTAAGACTAATATGGGTTGGCTCTGGCACCGCCGACTAGCCCATGTTGGAATGAAGAATCTTCATAAGCTTCTAAAGGGAGAGCACATTTTAGGATTAACAAATGTTCATTTTGAGAAAGACAGGAGTTGTAGCGCATGCCAAGCCGAGGAGCAAGTTGGTGTTCATCATCTGCATAAGAACATCATGATGACTGACAGGCCACTGGAGCTCCTACACATGGACCTATTCGGCCCGATAGCTTATATAAGCATCGGCGGGAGTAAGTATTGTCTAGTTATTGTGGATGATTATTCTTGCTTCACTTGGGTGTTCTTTTTGCAGGAAAAATCACAAACCCAAGAGACTTTAAAGGGATTCTTGAGACGGGCTCAAAATGAGTTTGGCTTGAGGATCAAGAAAATTAGAAGCGACAACGGGACGAAGTTCAAGAACTCTCAAATTGAAGGCTTCCTTGAGGAGGAGGGCATCAAGCATGAGTTCTCTTCTCCCTACACACCACAACAAAATGGTGTAGTGGAGAGAAAGAATCGAACTCTATTGGACATGGCAAGAACCATGCTTGATGAGTACAAGACGCCGGATCGGTTTTGGGCCGAGGCGGTTAACACTGCTTGCTACGCCATCAACCGGCTATATCTACACTGAATCCTCAAGAAGACATCCTATAAACTCCTAACCGGTAAAAAGCCCAATATTTCATATTTTAGAGTCTTTGGTAGCAAATGCTTTATTCTTGTTAAAAGAGGAAGAAAATCTAAATTTTCTCCTAAGACAGTAGAAGGCTTTTTACTAGGATATGGTTCAAACACAAGGGCATATAGAGTCTTTAACAAGTCCTCGGGACTGGTTGAAGTTTCTTATGACGTTGTGTTTGATGAAACTAACGGCTCTCAAGTAGAGCAAGTTGATCTTGATGAGATAGGTGATGAAGAGGCTCCGTGCATCGCGCTAAGGAACATGTCCATTGGGGATGTGTGTCCTAAGGAATCCGAAGAGCCACCACATGCACAAGATCAACCATCCTCCTCCACGCAAGCGTCTCCACCAACTCAAATTGAGGATGAGGCTCAAGTTGATGAAGGAGAAAATCAAAATGATGAGCCACCTCAAGATGACGGCAATGATCAAGGGGGAGATGCAAATAATCAAGACAAGGAGGATGAAGAACCAAGACCGCCACACCCAAGAGTCCACCAAGCAATCCAACGAGATCACCCCGTCGACACCATCCTTGGCGACATTCATAAGGGGGTAACCACTAGATCTCGTGTTGCACATTTTTGTGAGCATTACTCTTTTGTTTCCTCTATTGAGCCACACAGGGTAGAGGAAGCACTCCAAGATTCGGATTGGGTGGTGGCGATGCAAGAGGAGCTCAACAATTTCACTAGGAACAAGGTATGGCATTTAGTTCCATGTCCTAACCAAAATATTGTAGGAACCAAGTGGGTCTTCCGCAACAAGCAGGATGAGCATGGTGTGGTGACAAGGAACAAAGCTCGACTTGTGGCCAAGGGATACTCCCAAGTCGAAGGTTTGGATTTTGGTGAAACCTATGCACCCGTAACTAGGCTTGAGTCAATTCGTATATTATTAGCCTATGCTACTTACCATGGCTTCAAGCTTTACCAAATGGACGTGAAGAGTGCCTTCCTCAATGGACCAATCAAGGAAGAGGTCTATGTTGAGCAACCTCCCGGCTTTGAAGACAGTGAGTACCCTAACCATGTCTATAAGCTCTCTAAGGCGCTTTATGGGCTCAAGCAAGCCCCAAGAGCATGGTATGAATGCCTAAGAGATTTCCTTATTGCAAATGGCTTCAAAGTCGGCAAGGCCGATCCTACTCTATTCACTAAAACTCTTGACAATGATTTGTTTGTATGCCAAATTTATGTTGATATTATATTTGGGTCTACTAACGAATCTACATGTGAAGCATTTAGTAGGATCATGACACAGAAATTCGAGATGTCGATGATGGGGGAGTTGAAGTATTTTCTAGGATTCCAAGTCAAGCAACTCCAAGAAGGCACCTTCATTAGCCAAACGAAGTATACTCAAGACATTCTAAACAAGTTTGGGATGAAGGATGCCAAGCCCATCAAGACTCCCATGGGAACAAATGGGCATCTCAACCTCGACACGGAAGGTAAATCCATCGATCAAAAGGTATACCAGTCGATGATAGGTTCACTACTCTATTTATGTGCATCTCGACCGGACATTATGCTTTCCATATGCATGTGTGCAAGATTCCAAGCCGACCCTAAGGAATCTCACCTTACGGCCGTAAAACGAATCTTGAGATATTTGGCTTATACTCCTAAGTTTGGGCTTTGGTACCCTCGAGGATCCACATTTGATTTAATTGGTTATTCGGATGCCGATTGGGCAGGGTGTAAAATTAATAGAAAGAGCACATCGGGGACTTGCCAGTTCTTGGGAAGATCCTTAGTGTCTTGGGCTTCAAAGAAGCAAAATTTGGTCGCTCTTTCTACCGCCGAAGCCGAGTACATTGCGGCAGGCCAATTTTGCGCGCAACTGCTTTGGATGAGGCAAACCCTGCGAGACTATGGTTACAAATTAACCAAAGTTCCTCTTCTATGTGATAATGAGAGTGCAATCCGCATGGCGGATAATCCCGTTGAGCATAGCCGCACTAAACACATAGCCATTCGGTATCATTTTCTTAGGGATCACCAACAAAAGGGGGATATCGAGATTGCATATATTGACACTAAAGATCAATTAGCCGATATATTTACCAAGCCACTAGATGAACAAACTTTTACCAAACTTAGGCATGAGTTATATATTCTTGATTCTAGGAATTTCTTTTGATGTCTTGCACACATAGCTCATAAATATTCCTTTGATCATGTCTCTCTTATATATGCTATGACTAATGTGTTTTCTAGTGAATTTCAAACCAAGTCATAGGTATATTGAAAGGGAATTGGAGTCTTCGGCGAAGACAAAGGCTTCCACTCCACTTCATAACTCATCCTTCGCCGTCGCTCCAAGCAATTCTCCGTCTGTGGTATAACCTTCACTCATATGTTTTATTTGCCAAAGGGGAGAAAGTAGTTAGTAAAGGGCCTATATTTCACTCAAATGTCCGTTTTTGGCGATTCATGCCAAAGGGGGAGAGAGTATTAGCCCAAAGCAAAAGGACCACACCACCACCCTAATTTTAAAACTAATGATTTTCAAATTGGTTGGTAATTTTCAAATTGGTATCTTATTGTGTTCAAAAAGAGAAGAAAATATCACTTTCAAAAATTGGTATCTTAAAACCCTCTTGAACACTAAGAGGAGAATTTATTGAGGGGGAGTTTTTGTTTAAGTCAAAGGAAAAGCATTTGAAATAGGGGGAGAAAAGTTCAAATCTTGAAAATGCTTCTCAAAATCTTATTCATTCACCTTTGACTATTTGCAAAAGGACTTTGAAAAGGATTTACAAAAAGAATTTGCAAAAACAAAACATGTGGTGCAAGCGTGGTCCAAAATGTCAAAAATTAAAGAAACAATCCATGCGTATCTTATAAGTATTTATATTGGCTCAATTCCAAGTAACCTTTGCACTTACATTATGAAAACTAGTTCAATTATGTACTTCTATACTTGCTTTGGTTTGTGTTGGCATCAATCACCAAAAAGGGGGAGATTGAAAGGGAATTAGGCTTACACCGATATTCCTAAATTGATTTTGGTGGTTGAATTGCCCAACAAAAATAATTGGACTAACTAGTTTGCTTTAGTCTATAAGTTATACAGGTGCCAAAGGTTCACACTAAGCCAATAAAAAGATCAAGAAAAGGGTTCAAACAAAGAGAGCAAGGAATAACCGAAGGCACCCTGGACTGGCGCACCGGACTGTCCGGTGTGCCACCGGACAGTGTCCGGTGCACCAGGGTACTCCAAGCTGAACTCTTCACCTTCAGGAATTTTTAGAGGGCTCCGCTATAATTCACCGGACTGTCCGGTGTACCACCGGACTGTGTCCGGTGCCCCAAGGAAGAGCAACTCTAAACTCGCCAGCTTCGGGAATCCGCTCCGCTATAATTCACCGGACATGTCCGGTGCACATCGGACTGTCCGATGTGACAGCGGGGCAATGGCTACTTCGAGCGCAACGGTCGTCTGCAACGCATTAAATGCGCGCCAGCGCATAGAGGAGCAGAGCACGCGCGGGTGGCACACCGGACAGCCTACAGGGTCTGTCCGGTGCACCACCGGACAGCCAGGCGGGCCCACAAGACAAAGCTGCAACGGTCGAACCCCAACGGTCTGCTGACGTGGCTGGCGCACCGGACAGTGTCCGGTGGCGCACCGGACTGTCTGGTGCGCCATGCGACTGCAGCCTCCACCAACGGTCAAGTTTGGTGGTTGGGGCTATAAATACCCCAACCACCCCCACATTCAAGTCATCCAAGTTTTCACCTTCCAACTACTTACAAGAGCTCTAGCATTCAATTCTAGACACACCAAAGAGATCTAATCCTCTCCCAATCCCACTCAAAGCTTTAGTGATTAGAGAGAGTGATTGTTGTGTTCATTTGAGCTCTTCCGCTTGGATTGCTTCTTTCTTTCTCATTCTTTCTTGAGATTCATTCACTTGTAACTGAGGCAAGAGACACCAATTGTGTGGTGGTCCTTGCGGGGAAATTTGATTCCCGTTTGATTGAGAAGAAGAAGCTCACTCGGTCCGAGGGACCGTTTGAGAGAGGGAAAGGGTTGAAAGAGACCCGGTCTTTGTGACCACCTCAACGGGGAGTAGGTTTGCAAGAACCGAACCTCGGTAAAACAAATCTGTGTGTCGCACTCTTTATTCGCTCGCGTTTTGTTTTGCGCCCTCTCTCTCGGACTCATTATTATTTCTAACGCTAACCCGGCTTGTAGTTGTGATTAACTTTGTAAATTTCAGTTTCGCCCTATTCACCCCCCCTCTAGGCGACTTTCATTCACGCCGTGGGAGAGAGCTCTCTTGCTGTTCCAGGAGGGGACGTGAGCCTGCAGACGATTTGACTGCTGCTTCCGCTCGCCTGCCACCGCCATTACTGCCGGCCCACTTTTGGCCATGTTGACCGTCGCGCCTTCTCCCGCGGCTGACTGACCCGTGATCGGCGTGCCTGGTTGGCACTGCTGGGCCGTGCGCACGGTTGCCTCGTGTCGCGACACCAGTTTCGTAGTCGAGAAGGCGCGGCGCTGGCGCAAGTGGCGCTGCAGTTTTTTGCACGTAGTAACCGGCGCGCCGGTTCCATGACGTGTGGGCCTGGGCCTCCATGCTGGATGCGTCGAAGTCGAAAGGGTGCGCCCCCTTGGTGTAATTGCATGCCACCTGCATGGCGGTCCGGCCTTTCACCCGCTGGTTTGGGCGAAGACGGAGGAATGCTTGTAACCGCTGGGCGGTTACACGCTCCGCGCGCGCGGCGGTTTGGCTTCTTCTGTCCTGGGGCAGCTCGAATGACGCGTGGGGCCCAACCCCCGTGTCGTAGGGGGAGGACCTTGAAGTGTGTTGGTGAAGACTTAGTCCGCGACGGCTTGAGGACGCGAGCAGGGAGAGTCGCCTTTAAATAGGGATCGACCTCCTGGGTGGTATCCATGCCTTCACACTTTCCTCATGCGTCGCATCCTTCCGCCTTCCGAGCCCCCGGATGGAGAGCACCCGCGTTGTCTTCGTCTTGTTGTGGAAGGAGTGCAACCTTGTGGAGGTTGTTACCTTTCAGCCATCGCTCGGCTTCAAGGATTTTCGTCAGGCAGCCCGGCCGCCTTCCCCCACCAATGGGCAATTTGGTGGAGAGAAGCGAGCCGGGCTGCGGCCTCCGCCCCGCCCTCAGCTTTAAGGATTTTCGTCATCCGGGCTGAGGCGGAGGAGCACACCGAGTGGGGGGTTGCCTCCGCGTGGGTCGGTAACCCTTTTCTTCCCCCAGCGTTTGGGGGAGAAAGGCATCCTCCAGCCCTGTGGAGGCTTCCTTCAGCCATGCCGGGGAAGGCGAACTGCTGCTACCCAGCCAGGGTGCAGCATTTCGTCCTCTGTCCGGGCGATGGTCGCGCCGCGTACGGGCCGGCCACGTCTAGGTCTTCCTCGCGCCGACAGCCACGCCAGAGGGTTGCCTAGCCCGTCGTGCGCCGCGAGGGCGGTGCTCATGTTCTGGGGCGGCCTCGATGAGGGCGGGAGCGAGGACCTACCGGTGCGCTTTGGGGCGGCCGACGCCCGCTGGTGCGATGTTGAGGTGGCAGCAGCCAGAGAAGGTTTCTCTGCCGACAAGATCGCCAACTCCGCCTGCACCCCTGGACCTCCGTCCCCCTGGCTTGAATGGTTGGTTCTCAACCTTCGTGGGCGAGAGCCTTTCCGCCACAGCGTCTGCCCGGAAGTCGTTGCTGTAGTTGTCTTGCCGCCCGGGACGGAGGTCGTTGCCGCTGCTGTCAGAGCGGGCGGCGGTGAGCCGCTTGGAGTTCGTCGTCCCGCGGGCCTCCTGGTATGTAGGTTGTTCATACCCGTGGGAACGGAACTGGAGTCCCGTTTGTAATGGCACCTTGAGTGCTGGTGTATGTTCATTGCGGCTGTCAGGGCCTGCACATTTGTGTATTTAGGCGTAAAGCCTTGTTTCTTCTCCATTTTGCGCACCAGAACTCGCCTGTCGGCTAGCTGGACCGCTTAACCAAGCGTGAGTTGCCCTGTGCGGAAGGTGACGAGTGAGGTATCCGTATCCCGGAGGCGTAGGAGTCCCTCGGCTCGGTCGGCCTTGCCTGCTTACGTGTACTCTTACTCGTCCGTAGGATTCTATTGTCGATATAGTCGAGACGGCACGAAAAATCGTTTCGGCAGAAGAAGTTTTCGAGTGTTAAGACTTGTTCGAACAGCGGAATCCCTTATCCGAGCGTGAGTTACTTATCACAGAAGGTGATGAGTGAGGTATCCGTATCCTGGAGGCGTAGGAGTCCCTCGGCTCGGTCGGCCTTGCCTGCTTACGTGTACTCCATCGTTTTCAGGACTCCACTATCGAAGTAGTCAAAAAGCACGAAAGATGTTCTGGCAGAAAGACTTTTTCCGAGGAAAATTTTGACGCAGAGGGGGTGTTGGGGTGAAGGCGTAGACGCTACCCTTCGCTCGATGCCTTTGCCAGCCTTGCTGCACCAACGGAGACGACGACTGACGGACTGCACCCTTCGTCCGACGCGACTGAAGGACGAAGACCCATGGCGAGGCCGCTCCGTCCCGCGGTGTCGCCCAACGTGAGAGCCCACGTATAATCTGGCCCGTCATAACGGGCCCTGCACTGTTGTTGCGCATTACAGGCCTAGATTGTAAAGGTTTTTCTATTATTACAGTCTGTAACCCTGCTTTAATGGGAATATTCCGGGGTGAACCTAGGCTCCCGAGGGCATATGCGTCCTTAATCCTTGACGCTAGGCACTCAGGCACCTATAAATACCCCTGCACAGTGCCCTTGAGGGGCTAGGTTAACAGAGCTATTGCCATCTCAAGCTGTAGCCCCGTTCACACCGCTTTCACTCCCCCGTTGGATTAACTTGTGCAGGAGAGCAAGTTCCAACATTTGGCACCCACCGTTCGTGCTACGAAAACACCACCCGCGATGGCACCCAAGAGAACCTCATCGAAGGCTGACGAAGCCGCGAAGGCGGCACTGCTGGCCGAGAAAAAGGGCAAGGCCCTCGTCGACAACACCCTCCAAGAGCCCTGTGAAGACGACGCAAACAGCAAGAAGCAGCGCAATGAGCAACCCATTACTAAAGGCAGCCTCCGCACCTGCAGCTCCGGAGGACCACAGCAGCCTCCTCTGGGCTTCGCTCCACCAGAGGGTGCAGACGCCACCGAGGACGGTGAACTCATCCGCGTTTTGGCCGAAGAGCAGCTACAGCTGCGCGCCCTGCGCATGAAGAACCGCAACCTCCAAAAGCAAAAAGAGATCCTCGAGGCCAAGCGCCAACATGTGTCTGTGCAAGCCAAGGTGCGACAGATGATACGCGACGAAGAGCAGAAGGCACAGAAGCTTGAACAAGAGATCGCGCTTATGCAGAGCGAAGGCCAACTCGGCCTGCAACACGGCCCACCCCTCCAGCAGCGCGCACAAACCGAAGACCTGTTCATCCCTCAGTGAGGACACACCATCCCCCCACCACGGCTTTCCAAGGTGTCAACTACCTTAACGAGCGAAGTCCCCTGGCACCCCACCTGCAAGTGACACCATGGCCCGCCAACTTCAGGGCAGGGACCTATCCCAAGTACAACGACAACACTGATCCAGCACAGTACATCATGAGTTATCAGGTAGCCGTTGCATCATCCAGAGGGGACGATGCCACGATGGCCAAGTCATTCATCATTGCCCTCGAAGGCCCAGCCCTCACCTAGTACACCAAGTTGCCCCCATTGTCCATCGACTCCTGGAGAAGTCTCCGGGACAAATTCTTGCTCAACTTCCAAGGGTACCGCCCAGACACCGACGCCTTGGTTGAACTCTCACTCTGCAAGCAGCTGGAACGAGAGACTCTGCGGGGGTATTACCGCAAGTTCCTGACCCTCAAGTCATAACTGCCTTCGATCGATGACCAGATCGCCATCCACTACGCCATCAGTGGCCTTCGAGCCGGCGTCCTCTACAACCACTGCATCAGGGACCCGCCTAGGAACCTCCAAGAGCTGTATCAGCTGTTTGAGAAATATGCTAGATCCGAAGAGCTCCACCAGCACAAAGTCGAGTCTCAGAGGAAGCCCAAAGACCCTCCGCAGTCCAGCCACACCTGGACAAGGCCCTCGCAGACAGCCTCCGACCGGGACGGCCGCAACCAGCAGCAGGTGCACAACATTGCCAACCAGCCCCCCACTGGTGAGGCCCCTCGCCGCCAAGAGTATCCCCCCAGGGTCGAGGAAATGGAACACGCGGTCGAGGACGGGGGCGTGCGCAGCAGCCACGCAGATTTTACTGCCTGTTCCACGGCGAAGACTGCGCGCATCCCACAAGGGACTGCCCAGAGACGAAGACCACCAGAGACAGAATGGCACGAGCACAACTAGCCGACAACCCTAGAATTGTCGCGCACGCATACCAGCAACCCCCTCAGCCATACAACCACGGCCCCGCTCCGCCTCCACCACACCACGCATACCAACACCACCAGGAGGTACAAATCTTACCTCCCCCACCCCCACCCCCACACCATCAACAGCAAAACATCCACCACCCCAACCACCCCCAAGCCCCAAAGCAAGAGGACTTCGCCGGTCAACCGTATCGCGGAGTCAATCACATGATTACTGGCGGGTCCAGTGTCGACTTCGACACAAAGCGACAAAATAGGGACCACTACCGCAGCATCAACCACGTCACCGTCATCGGCCCAGTCGTGCAGACAATGTGGTCCCATGTGCCATTGACCTTCGACGCCCGAGACGTCGATCTGCGCAGCGCCCCCCACATCGACGCCATGGTCATCAACTGCAGCGTCGCAGGCTGGGACCTACACAAAGTCTTAGTTGACAATGGCAGCCAGGCGGACATCATTTTCCTCCATGCCTTTGATCGCATGGGCATAAGCCACAGCCTGCTTAAGCCTTCGGACAACCCCCTGTATGGCTTCGGCGGCAAGGGCACCTTTCCCGTCGGCAAAATAGAGTTGCCCCTCTCCTTCGGTGTAGCACCCAATGCCTGAAGTGAGCAAGTCACATTCGACATCGTCGACATGGTGTACCCGTACAACGCCATAATGGGTCGGGGCTCCATCAACAAGTTTGAGGCAGCTATCCACGGACTCTACCTGTGCATGAAGATCCCAGGTCCGCAAGGCGCCATCACAGTTTACGGCAACCAGCAGGTGCGCGTAACATAGAAAGAGACTTCGTCCCCAGACAAAGAAACGTACACTGCCTCACGGCCCAACGCGAAGTCCCCGGGTCTGCCAATCCAACCGCCAAAGAGCATGAAAAAGCACAGCTGCAGAGCAACGACGGGACCAAGACTGTCCCCCCTCGACCGGGCAACGCCCCAGCAGACGGTTACCATCAGCGAAGACCTCACTTCGCGCGACGAGGAGAGACTCCTCTGCTGTCTATCTAAGAATAAAGACGTCTTCGCTTGGTCCGCCCTCGACCTGGTCGGAGTCAGTCGCTCCATCATCGAGCACGGCTAAGGAATCGACCCTTCGGTGAGGCCGAAGAAACAACGGCTGCGCAAGATGTCTGACGAGAAGACAGAAGCCGCCAAGGCCGAGGTGCATCGCCTGCTCGAAGCCAAATTCATCGAGCCAATCGCCTACCCCACATGGCTCGCCAATGTAGTGATGGTGCAGAAGAAGAGCGGCAAATGGCGGATGTGCATAGACTTCCCCAGTCTTAACAAGGCCTGCCCCAAGGACAATTTCCCGCTGCCTCGGATCGACAAAATCGTCAATAGCGCGGCCGGGTGCGAAGTCATGTCACTCCTCGACTGCTTCTCCGGCTACCACCAAATATACATGAAGGAGGAGGACAAGGCAAGCACCAGCTTCATAACACCCTTCGGAACATATTGTTTCATCAAAATGCAGGAGGGACTCAAGAATGTTGGGTCTACTTTCTCTCGACTCACCAAAACGGTGCTCGAGAGCCAGGTTGGCAGGAATATATTTACATATGTGGACGACATCGTCGTCGCCAGCAGAAGCAAGGAAGACCACCTGGCTGACCTCGCCGAAACATTCGCGAACATGCGGACCGCACGACTTCGCCTCAACCCCGAAAAGTGCGTCTTCGGAGTTCGCCAGGGGAAAATCTTGGGCTACCTGGTATCACACCGCGGAATTGAGGCCAATCCAACCAAGATCCAGGCTATCATCAATATGACGCCCCCGCAGTCAGCCAGAGAAGTGCAACGACTGACAGGCAGGTTGGCCGCCCTCAACAGATTCATTTCCAAGTCCGCGAAGCGGAGCCTCCCCTTCCTCAAAAAACTCCGCGGCGCAAAAGACTTCGCATGGGGGCCAGAGCAGGCGGCGGCCTTCGCTTCTCTAAAATAGTACTTGTCGGAATTGGCGATTCTTACAAGCCCCGACCCTTCGCTACCGCTATTGCTCTATGTCGCAGCTTCGCCACACGCGGTCAGTGCAGCACTGGTTCAAGAGCAGACCAGAGAGGGCACGACCAGGCAATGTCCAGTTTATTACGTCTCAGAAGTACTCACAACTTCAAAATGTAATATGACAGAACTGGAAAAGATCGCCTATGCAGTCGTGATGGCCTCGCGCAAACTGCGCCATTATTTCGAGGCATTCAAGGTCTGGGTCACCTCAGATAGAGGACTCGGCGAATTGTTCAGAAACCCGGGGGCATCAATACGGATTGCCAAGTGGGCAGCCAAACTCTCCGGCTACCACATCACATTTGAGCCGAGGACAGCCATCAAATCACAAGTTCTGGCAGACTTCATCGTCGATTGGACTGGGCCAATGACACAGCCAGACCCGATCGTAGAAAAAGTTTGGACAATCCATTGCGACGACGCATGGTGCCATGCGGGGGCAGGCGCCGCTGCAGTCATCACTTCGCCCACCAGGATCAAGCACAGATATGCAGCACGCCTCAGCTTCGCTTTGGAGTCTGATAGGTGCACCAACAACATAGCAGAATACGAGGCCGTCATCCTCGGCCTTCGCAAGCTAAGGGCACTCGGTGTCACCACCTGCATCATCAGAACAGACTCCAAGGTAGTCGCCGACCAAGTCGAGAAAGACTATGCAGCGAAGGACCCCGCACTCATGCAGTACCTCGCGACCATCCGCAGCCTCGAAAGACAATTCAAAGGTTTCACGTTGCAGCACGTGGACCGAGCCAAGAATGAGGAGGCCGATGCATTGGCCAAGGCAGCCGCCAGGGGCGAGGCCCTACCCTCCGACGTGTTCTACCACGTCATCGGCACGCCAGCCGTCCGTAGCCCAGAGGGGCTCCAAATAACCAATGATAGCGAGGGCCACCGCATAGTCAACCTCATCATGACCGAAGACTGGTGGGCACCAATAACCCTATTCCTGCAGGGGTACTACCATCCAACCGACATCAACGAGGCCAAGCGCCTCAAACATCGAAGCCGGGACTTCGCGTTGATCGAAGGCCAACTTTACAAGAAGGGGGTCAGCCAACCGATGCTTAAGTGCGTCACCGAGACTGAAGGCGTCCAAATTTTGTGCGAGGTCCACACTGGGACTTGCGGCTCTCACGCAGGGCCTAGGGCCCTAGCGGCAAAGGTGATTCGTCAAGGTTTTTACTGGCCTGCCATGATTTGCGCCGCAAATTGGGTCACAAGGTCCTGCGAAGCCTGTCAGAAATTTTCTCCACGCTTGGGACGCCCTTCGCAATTCATGAAGCTAATCGCCCACACGTGGCCCCTTCAGCGCTGGGGCCTAGACATCGTCGGCCCCCTGCCCACGGCTCAGGGGAACCTCAAGTTCACCTTCGTCGCTGTTGAGTATTTCACCAAATGGATTAAGGCGAGGGCAGTATCCACTATAACATCGAAGACAGCCCAGAAATTCTTCTGGCAAAATATTGTTTGCCGCTTCAGAGTCCCGTCCGAACTCACAGTCGATAACGGCAAACAATTCGACAGCCAAGACTTCAAGGATTTTTGCTTCTCCATCGGCACCAAGCTTGCCTTTGCCTCAGTGTACCACCCCCAATCCAACGGAGTCATGGAGCGCGCCAACGGAAAAATTTTCACAGCCGTCAAGAAAATGCTCCTCGACGACAAAAAAGGCAAGTGGCCTGACCTGTTACCTGAAGTGGTCTGGGCGCTGAACACAACTGAGTGCAGGGCGACTGGGTTCACCCCTTTCCGCCTTCTATACGGATCGGAGGCTATGACTCCACAAGAAATAAAACACGGGTCACCTCGGATAGTTGCGTCGACCGTCCCTGACATAGACGAGCCTACTTCGAAGGACCTCGTCGATGGAGACCGCGTCTTCGCCCTACAAGCTCTAAACAAATATCAAGCTCAGACAAAAGCATGGCGTGACCATAGTGTCATCCCGAGGGAGTTCAACGAAGGAGACCTCGTACTCGTCCGAACAGCTCGGACAGAGTCCCGGGGCAAGTTGGAGCCGAAATGGGAGGGCCCTTTCATCGTCAAGACGAAGGCGTCCCCCAGCGCGTATAGGCTCACAACGCCATCCGGCGAAGACTTAGAACACTCTTGGAACATTGATAATCTTCGCAAATTTTTTGTTTAACTCCTCAGGGCCACTTCGCCCTTGTAATCCGCAGAATAGTTTTATTTCCGACCCGCACTCTTTTCCTCCCGGGGGGTGAGGTTTTTAACGAGGCGGAGCCATGTAATATACACACGAAAACCCCCCCGCAAAAACTACGTCGAAAAAGACCGCATCAACGGTCTTCGACATTCGACCGACACAAAAGTCACCGCGAGGGGCAGCGATGGCTACCCTCGCGTGCGACAGTCTGCGCAAAAGTCGCCTAAGGGTGCAGCCGGACTAGCACAACAAGTGCATAAATTCGAAGTCTTTTCAGAAAGACCATCAGTGCAAAAGTCGCCTAAGGGTGCAGCCGGACTAGCACAACAAGTGTGTAAATTCGAAGTCTTTTCAGAAAGACCATCCGTGCAAAAGTCGCCTAAGGGTGCAGCCGGACTAGCACAACAAGTGCGTAAATTCAAAGTCTTTTCAGAAAGACCATCCGTGCAAAAGTCACCTAAGGGTGCAGCCGGACTAGCACAACAAGTGCGTAAATTCGAAGTCTTTTCAGAAAGACTACCCGTGCAAAAGTCGCCTAAGGGTGCAGCCGGACCCGCACAACAAGTGCGTAAATTCGAAGTCTTCTCCAAAAGACTACCCGTGCAAAAGACGCCTAAGGGTGCAGCCGGACTAGCATAACGAGTGCAAAAATCGAAGGCACATTACATCAGTCCGAAAGTCTACAGGCGCAGCCGGACCGACACAATAATGTACCAGACCGGGTGCGCAACACCTTACGAACACACCCAGTAGTACGAAGGCAGTCAACCTTATCATACAAACTACAGTCACACGCGTACAGCGAGGGCATCACACCTTACATAGGCTCAACCTTCAGAATGATCCCCATCTCCCTATAGTTAAATAGCATTATCCTAAGCTCCTCACCATCAAAAAGCCTTCACAACTCCCCCTCACCCATACTCGCCCCAACCGGCGAGGACAACAACTCCTGCCTACCAGCATTGCCCACACGAAGCCGACCACCATCAAGCCCGCTCACTCTACGCTTCGCCACCGCCCTTCGCCGCATACGCCCAACACTCGCACCAGACAAAATTTCAACATCCGTAACACGCGGAGAAGGCTCTGCCTCAGCCGCATCCAAGGCCACAAAATAATCTAAGCCTTCATCCGAAGACTCTTCCGTCCACAAAACCGAATTCTCAGAGTCGTCAAAATCAGAAAACTTAGATGTAGACCCATCCGATTCATTTCCGGCGACCACGGTCGAAGCCGCCACAAAATTAGCAGTACCGGTTGCGTGCGCAGGCCCAAAATCCTGAACCTGCGCAGCAACCAAGGTTCAGTAACACAGACAAAATTCCCTAACTACCCCATACACACTAAGCCACCTGCAAAGGCCCTGCAGCCGCGATGGGATCTTCTGCCGCTAGCTCCGTCGACGCCTCCGGGAGACCCTCCGCCATCGACACGGTGGTTGCCGGCGAGCCTCCACCAGACACAGTAGACACAGGGGCAGGGTGGGAACCTCCACCGGCTTTCGGGAGCGACGCTAGGTAGGCCCCAGCCTCGGCCATCACTAGGTCGGCCTCCGCTTCAGGCAGCGCGCTGTTCAGATGCCCGAAGTCCTCCACCTCCTCAGCACGCGCCATCTGCAGCGCAGCACACCGATTCAGCACACCAGCGTACACCCACATTCCACAACACAACAAAACACAAATTTACCTGATCCCTCGCCCGGTCAGCCCGTTCCCTAACCGCCTCCCGGCCGTGGGGGCCCCACATCCGGTCGAAGAGGGCCCCTCCAGCGTCCTTCACCACAGGGTCTTCGACCTTAAAAATCTCGCGCCAAAATCTTCATCGGATCGGTCGAAGACCTCATAGTGACTGCACCCCTCGCGGGACAGCGCATTCATAGCCCCCTCGTAGGTGACGAGGGAGGCATACAACATGAAGCCCGCCACGATGGTCGGGAGCGCTTGCAACTCCTCTTGTAGCCATTCGAGGAACCGAAGGCCCGCCTCTCGCTCGGGCAGCTCGAAGTCAGCAGTCTGCGCACCCAGCTCGCGGTACGAGTCCACGAGCTGTTTGCACGTCTGCTCAACCTCCACACGAGTAGACGCCTCGGCCCTCTCCACGCGGGCCTGCAGAGCGTTGAACCGCGCCTCCCATTCCTCAGCGCGCTGGCTGGCGAGACTCTCCTCCGCCTTCGCTAGCTTGGCCTCCGCCTGAGCCGTCTGCGCCTTGGTGATGGCCTGATTGGCCTCCTTCCTCTCCTCCACCAGCTGGCACCGGAGGTCAGTCCTTTCTCTCTCTAGGGCGGCCACCTTTTCCGCCAGCCTACGGTTTTTGCTCTCCGCAGCCGATTTTTCCCGGATGGTGTCCGCGTGCTGCGCCCGAAGTCTCTCGACTTCGGCATCCACGCCCGCCGTAAGGCGCTCGACGCCACGCGGTCCGTGAAGTCGGCCGCCTAACAGACGTGCATCAGTCCACAATCACAATGAAAGCGGCCCACAATGAAGCCTACCTCAACTTACTTGACTCAGCTGCAGCGACGCCTCCCGTAGCCGGTGGGACACAGTGCCCGCCTCATCTTTGATGACAGTGGCCGCCGACACCTCGCCGCCAGCGCTGAAAGCGCTACCCTTCACCCCAACAGCCGCGGTAGACGCCATGGCTGCCACCGCGGGTGAGACAGCAACAAGTTGTCCTTCGCCCGACCCTGCAATGTATCACCGTTTAAAAAAAACCTTACCGACGAGATAGTCGTCCACACAAATGTCTGTGCCGAAGTCAGCAAGACGCTTCCCCGGCGAAGGCTGCTCCAGGACCTTCGTAGCTCCCTCCGGGGCGGACTTGGTTCCGCCTGCACCGGCCGCCTTCGCGCTCTCCAGCAACTTGCCAGATCCGGGCGCGGTCGCCTTCGCAGCCAGCGAAGGCTGGCTACCGCCGGGGATGGCAGCCTTCGCCCCCTCGCGCCCTCTTCGGCCTGGCCTCTGGGAGCCGGACGACCGCCCAACGCTTCTGCGTAGCTTCCTGTCGATCCTTGTTCATCACTGCTGACACAACAGCAGCAATATTCCATCCGTAAGGGAAAATCTTTAATCCACGAGCTACACGAGACGTAGACATGTCTTTGCCCTCTGCCCAGGGGATCGGAAGATTCTTTGGCCACCGACCCCCGGTAACCTCCGGCATTCTCGCCGAAGACTCCCGGAGCTCGTGCGAAGACATCCTCCCCCCGGGGGCCGCGCATGTCTCCATCAACTCCACAACAAAATTATCAGACACCCTCTTTTTCCCACCACGGTACCTAATTTTCTCTTCTTAGTGTCCGGGGCGACCTCCCGCAATGGCCCTTCCTTGGTACCGCCCTTCGGTTTCTTCCCGCGGCGGTCGACGGCGTCTTCCCTGGGGTAACCGCCATAAGGCAAGCGGTTCAACTCGAAGACCCGATTCAGCCTGTCATTGGCCCCGTGGATATCCCAGCTCCACAGACCCTCAGTCTTCGGCACATACCGCCCCACGATCCTCGCCGCGCCGTCCTCCGCTTCACGCACGAATGCGGCGGGATCTCGGCCATGCAGATCCAGTGCGAAGGCAGGACTCCTCACCAAAATCCCGCCATGGGAGGGCATTTGGCGAGGGCATACTTCGCAAAGCGCCCAGCCACGCGCCAAGGGCCATACCCCATACCCGACAAATTCCTCAACTAGGTCGCGCCCGCTACTCATGCGGGCCGCGCACCGAAGGGCCCCCTCGTTTTCATCCTCCTCCGCTACCTCAAACTGCGGATACGCCGTGTAATAATGCGAACACATAACGGCCACGGGAAGCCCTGGTTGGCCTTCGACTGTGCCCTCGGCAACGTAGAACCAAAAATCCCACCAGTTGCCCCACTTATTGCGGTCGCAGGGAACCAACTCCATGACTTCCATCGAAGTCTTGCCAGTCTTCGGCGTAAATGTGCAGGATCCAAATTGAGCAATCTTATTTCCAATTTTCCTTTTCTGCCAATGCAGACAATTGTGCTTCGCGAAGACTTCGACCGATGGCTGCCCGCCGTATGAAGTCGTCGCCCAAACATACTTCGCCAGGGCCACCACGGCATTCGGTGTCAACTAGTGGACCCGGACTTCGAATCTGCGCAGAACTTCTCCCACGAATCGATGCGTGGGCAGATGAAGGCCAGCAGCGAAAAAGCCTCGAAGACGACCAGCTCGCCTTCTGGCTCGAGGACCTCCTCTGCCCCCGGCACACGCGCCACTCCGTCGCCAAAATACCCAAGTTGTTGCATGTCATGCACGCGGACCGAGGACATCCGCGACGCGCCGAATTCCACTGTGTCGCCGGGACGCAACTCCTCCGCCGCCACATTGCTCAGCGTCTCCTCGGACGATTCACCGGCCGGCGGCGTATCAGCAGCAGAAGAGGAAGAGGACGGCATGGCTACGTACCGTCGGCGGTGGCGGGCGGTCAGCTTCACACGGGCCAGATCTCCGGCGAGCAGGAGCAAGGAGGGCAGACAAGCAAGCGGGCGGTTTGAAAAGGAGGCTAGGGTTTTCACGGCGCTCGGAGAGATAAAGTTCAAAAGGCGTCGCCCCCCGCCCCCTTTTATACACAGGGCACGGTGCTTCAGGAAACCCGCAATCCAACAGTGCGGCGTCAATCAACAGTCATGTCAAAAACCCCCGAGGAACCACTTCGAGCGAGGGCAACGTCTCCACCATCTAGCGACGCCTTCGGCACCAGATGACTTCGTCGAACTGGTCCCTCGGAGGGCAAAAGTTGGGGCGAAGGCATAGACGCTACCCTTCGCTCAATGCCTTCGCTAGCCTCGCTGCACCAACGGAGATGACGACTGACGGACTGCACCCTTCATCCGACGCGGCTGAAGGACGAAGACCCATGGCGAGGCCGCTCCGTCCCACGGTGTCGCCCAACGTGAGAGCCCACGTATAATTCGGCCCATCATAACGGGCCCCACACTGTTGTTGCGCATTACGGGCCTAGATTGTAAAGGTTTTTCTATTATTACAGTCTGTAACCCTGCTTTAATGGGAATATTCCGGGGTGAACCTAGGCTCCTGAGGGCACATGCGTCCTTAATCCTTGACGCTGGGTACTCAGGCACCTATAAATACCCCCGCACAGTGCCCTTGAGGGGCTAGGTTAACAGAGCTATTGCCATCTCAAGCTGTAGCCCCGTTCACACCGCTTTCACTCCCCCGTTGGATTAACTTGTGCAGGAGAGCAAGTTCCAACAGGGGTTCCTGAAAGCTCTCTTGTGAGTTTTGGTGTTTGGATGACAACTCAATTAAAGAACTAACAAGTGTACTAAGTGTTGAACAGGTGCTTAAGGTAAAGCCTACAGGGTTCAACATAAGTGAACAATTGTGATGGTCCAAGAACTGAATTATGGATACATGATGGACATCACAAGTAGGATGGACATTGCATAAAGTGAGACTCGGGTGCGTAGCTAGGAGACAACTGATCAAGCCAAGGACGGAGGCAAGAAGAGCTTCGAGGTACCAAGTGCACGGGAGAAGGTCAAGGAGGCTGAGGAACCCAAAGCCAAGGGTGAAGAAGAAGGCTTGCAAAGTCAAGGGTGATCGAGTTGAGAACAGCTACGGCACATCAAGGATCACTACATAAGAACGTGACTTACAGCCAATGAGGTAATAGCTACAGTTATGTGGTGTAAGTCATAAGGCTCAAGATCAAGCTCTAAGAAGGAGATCAAGGTCACTAGAAGGAGAACAAGTGTCAAAACCAGAACTGGAAGCAGCCCAAAAGAGCTAAGTTCACCTTAATCTTTAGTTTGGGTTGTTCCTATGTTTGGATATGTTCTATGTGACCTTTGCAGGATGTTGGAGCTAAGAAATGTCAATCTAGATCAAGTCAAGCCGACTTGATGATTTATGAGTCCAACATCAAAGCTCAAGCATGTGAAATGCTATGGATATAATAATTAAAAGAAGGTATGTTTCTAGACTTAGTACATTGGTTTTAGTGTACTAATATACTTGTCTAAGTGTTAGAAACAGAAAAAATCGAGTTGGAGAAGAAATGGCTCGAGCAGCCAAAGTCTGCCCAGTCTGGGTACACCGGACTGTCCGGTGTGCACCGGACATGTCCAGTGCGCCAGGCTGGCTCGGCGCGAAGTGGCTGCTCTCGGGAATTCACCGGCGACGTACGGCTAAAATTCACCGGACTGTCCGGTGTGCACCGGACTGTCCGGTGAGCCAACGGTCGGCCGGGCCAACGGTCGGCCGCGCAATCTGCGCGGGACACGTGGCCGAGCCAACGGCTAGAAGACGGCACCGGACTGTCCGGTGTGCACCGGACATGTCCGGTGCGCCAACGGCTCCTAGATCTGCAACGATCTGCAACGGTCGGCAGCGCCATTTTAGGAAGGAAATCGGGCACCGGACAGTGTCCGGTGTGCACCGGACTGTCCGGTGCCCCCGACGACAGAAGGCAAGATTGGCCTTCCAGAATTGCTTCCAACGGCTCCTAGGCTCCTTGTGCCTATAAAAGGGACCCCTAGGCGCCTCCAGCATAATAAGCGCAGCCAACAAGTGTAGATTTCATTGGAATCAATTCTCGCTCTCCCTCTTGTGTGTAACTCTATAGTTTGTGTAGAAGGCACAGCTATAAGCCTTTAGAGAGAGGAGTAGTGCTGCCAAGAGCTAGAGCAAGGTCTTGAGCGTATTGTTACTCTGCCAGGGTGCTGCCAAGAAGTTTGTAAGCAGCCGCGGTTCTGTTGTAACCCCACTCAATAGTGAAAGGCTCTATCTGTCATACTGACAGATCTGAGCAAACGGAGGAAGGAGTTGAAATAGACTCCAAGCCAGGTGTGGCTAACTCCAACGAGGACTAGGCAAGCATTTCAGGCTTGGCCGAACCTCGGGATAAATCCTTGCATCTGTGTGCTCTATTCTGTATTGTGTCCTGACTCTCTGTCTTACTCGCCTTTATATCTGCACTTCAATACTTATCTGTGGTATAAGCTTGATTTGAAGTGCAGGACATTTTGAGACAGGATCTTCCATTCCGCTGCGACCTACTCGAAGAGTCTTCTCATTCCACTGCGTACTAAGTCTTCGAGTAGAGTAAGAATTTAAGTTTTAAAGTAATAAGTTTTATTCGCCTATTCACCCCCCCCCCTCTAGGCGACATCCAGATCCTGTTCCCGGGCCAAAGGGAACTTTCAATTGGTATCGGAGCTAGGCCTCTCCAGTGTGGGCTTAGCCGTCCGGAGATAACGATGTCGTCACAAGAGGTAACTGTAGAAAACCTTTTAGGCGATGGCTCTAATTACAAATCTTGGTCTGTCTCTATTTATAATGCTTTCATGAGTGTTGATTCTGATTTGAGACAGATCTTTAGTAGAAGTATTTTTCCATCTGATATTAGTAAAAATCCCTCTAATGATGAACTAAGATGTTTATCTCTCAATCACCGTGCTTGCAACATCTTAGTTGAGTCTCTTTCTAGAAGTGCCTATTTTGCCATCATGAGTAGTGATAATGAGTTGTTTGTTGATGCTCATGATTTATGGAATAGAATTAAAGTAAAATATTTTGTGGCAAATTGTACTACTTCTACTCCCTATATTGCTTGTCATGCTAACCATTCAAAGGGAGAAGATCAAGAACGATGGACACCCAACGATGAATCTACCTCGTCGACAGGTTTGGTCTCCACTAATAATAAGTGTTTTATTGCTAACAATGACGGTAGAGACAAAAGCCATGATGAGGAGGATAGCGAGGATGAATCTTCATCATCACAAGGTACATTTTCCTATATTGCTTCCACTGACATTAATGACAGGGAAAATGAGACAGATGATGAGGAGATTCGCCATTTCTACAACCATCTCAACAAAGCGGACAAAGCTCTCTTGGTTAAGTTGTTGAGAAGGAACAAGGAACAAGGCGAGATGCTTCTCAGGCTAGAGGAGACCCTCATCAAAACCAACAACAGCCTGGAGAAGATGACCAAAGAACATGAGGAGCTAAAGTGCTCTCATGACGATTTGGTCCAACGGTATGAATCTATTTTATTTGAGCAAAGAAATAATGATGATGCTTTATCCCGTGTTGCTCAACTTAAAATGGAAAACACCATGCTTAAGAGACAAGTAGAAATTCTAAATTTAGAAAAACTTGCTCTAGGTGAAGAGTATGATATGTTGTCATATTCTCATAATAAACTAGTTGATGACCATATCATGCTTAATGTTGCTCATGAGGTTATAATTGTAAACTTAAATTCATGTGAACCTCATTCTCGCACGTGTGCGCATTTGAATTGTATATCATCATGTGCTAACCCCTGTCGCTCAAAAGAAAGCCAATCATTGATTGAGCAACAAGTTTTAGGGTCACAAAAGAAATTCTGTGGGAATAAGAAGCAACGACAACTGAGGAGAAGACACTTTGCTCAACTCTCTCAAGATATCCACGGGCGCGTAGTGAAGAAGCTTGAGAAAGGAAAAACTGCAGCAAGTGTCAAGCTCAATAAGAGAAATATTCCTAAAGATGAAGAAATCAACATGAGCTTGGAAAAAGGTAAAGATTCAATTAATCATGTTGTTTGCACTGACCCTCTCTCCATGTCATTCAAGCACAAAAAGGGAAGAGGAAAAAGGAGGTGCTTCAAATGCAAGGAGATAGGCCACCTCATCGCGTCTTGTCCGTACAAAGACAAGGATGAAGGGACAAGAAGTTGCTTTGGATGCAAAAATAAGGACCACATGATCACTTCATGTCCGGCCATGAAGAATCAAGGATGTGCATCCTCCAAGGTGACCCTCACACAGCAAGCGTCATGTCAGGTTGAGCGACGCTTCTGCTACAAGTGTGGTGAGCAAGGTCATCTATTCAAGGTATGTTACAAAGGTAAGATTCCTAAACAAGTGAATTTGTGTCAATCTTATTCGCGTAGGAGACCCAAATTATACTCTTGTGCTAGATCTATAACAAGATCATCTAGAACTAGCACAAAGGCAATCTGGGTACCAAAGGCACAATTACATGATCATTATGTACCCATCCCGAGATGGGTACCAAACTGTGCTAACTAGACCATGCAGGTGCCTTGAGATGGACTGGAGACCATGGGAGAGCTTAAGACGGTTATCTAAAACTCTATGCTTAAGCTATTAATTGTTTTGGTGTTTATTGACCCAAGGTTGAATTATTGTGAAACACTAATCCCATGTTCATCTCAAGTGAAATGAGGTGTGTAGGTCCTGAATCATTATTGGTGAATCAAGTAAAGGACTTTGATGAGAATCTACAACTTGCTCTCCAAAGGATGGTACTCGTGTATTTTAAGTACAATTTAGTATTGCTCTTAAGATGGCTTGTGCTACCTGTCTTTGGAGTAGTTATGCTTTATGATTGCCTGCGGTAAATGAATCATAATGATGTTTGCTTAATCATGACTGGTGGTATATAGGATATATTTTTTGAATCATTCATGGGTAGCTCTTTCATTTGTTATATCCACATGATTAACTCTCTTGGTGTATATGGATAAACCTGTAATTTTTTGTAAGTCATGCTATGTGCAATTATGACATTTTGTTTAGTCCATGTTCACATGATTACCCTAGTTTGGTACTGTGTGAATTTCAAATCCATGTCGTGCCCTTTTGAGCTATGAGGTGCGTAAGCAAAAGGAGCCCTGAATTGGCAATGACAAGGGCTCTCATAAAGGCAAAGGTATGGAAAATGGAGCTATGCAATTTCATTAAATATTCTTGAAATTCCATTCATTGTGATCATAGCTATGTTCTTGTCTTTCAATTGGCTTAGGTAATTTATGCCTTTAAAATGTTGTTTCTTTTGTGCACCTAAGAAACCTTCTTAATTATGACATGCTTAGATATTTCGCTTTATATACATGATTGTGTTGATCTTCAATTGGTATATACAATGATAGTTAAATATGAAGCATGTACAAGTTGCGTAAATGTTAGACTTCCTGTGAGTATTCAATTGGCTTAGGTGCCACTGAGGCGTGCATTGTTGTATTTAGTCAACCTTTCATTTAGCCTTCAATTGGTGTTAAGTGATGTTTCATTTGATATTCAAATTGGCATCTTTTTGGTGATGAAAGTGGTAGAGTATGCCTTGACCAAGGTATGTTGTGATCCCCTCTATTTCTAAGGAAGCTAGAATGTGCAAAGTGCAAGTCATTCAAATACTTGATGCACACTTGAGGGGGAGCACACATAACTTGTGTCTTTTGAGACTAACTGTTTCTTGAGCAATCTTGTATAGTCTCTAGGTGGAAAAGAGAAGATAAGCAAGAAATGGAGCAATCAGGACTTGGGTACCTCTGTAAGTCAAGAGATTGGTATCTCAAGTTGTGATTTGGTGTCTTAGCAACAAAAAAAAGGTCAGGAGAAAGAATCAGGCACAAGTGTGGAGAAGCTCTTGAGAGATTAGATACTTTCAAGATGGGAAGTACACTACAACATGGTAAAGGTACAAAGGGAGTATTAATCTTTTTGCATATATGTATCTTGCCTAAATGTTGATCGGGCATATGCTCAATAAGTAAGGGGGAGTTTTGATAGTCGTTTTCCTCCTTAACACCCTGCTATCCCTTGACATCATCATATGTTCTTTCTTGAGTATGGTTTTTGGTGTTTGATGTCAAAGGGGGAGAATTTGGGTATTAAAGCTTATCTCAACCTGAGAGGAAAGCTTATCCTAAGGGGTGATGTGTTAGTTTAAGCTTTGCTAGTGTGTTATTCATATGCTTCCTGCAGTATTATATGTGTTGCATCATATGGACAAGTGAGCTTATCTCAACCTGAGAGGAAAGCTTATCCTAAGGGGTGATGTGTTAGTTTAAGCTTTGCTAGTGTGTCAGTATTATATGTGTTGCATCATATGGATAAGTGCTTCCGTTGCTATGAATTAATTGGCATCTATTGTGTTCATTCTGAAATAGACAGTCATGTGGATAATGATACATGTGGTTAATAGTGCTTTAAGATTGCCTTAAATTGGTATCTTAGTTTAAATCAGTATCTTAATGGTGAATAGTGGTAGGTTGATATTCCTGTGATATATCCACTAATTTGAATGGTGTTTAACTTTGATTATGTGCATTTGTGTGTTTGATTATGTGCATTTGTGAGTTATAGTATCATGGTTTGATTCTTGACACAATGCATCCTAAAAAGTGCTAAGGTGTAGAAATGCTTCGAATTGCCTAAGTATGTGCAAATTGGCGTCTGAGGTCAAGATTACGTTTTTGAAGTAAGCACATATTTAGGGGGAGCATTCTATAAACTTAGAATTCAAAATCTGTGCTTCAAATCTTAGTCTTATGTAAGCTTTAATTGTGTTGCCATCAATCACCAAAAAGGGGGAGATTGAAAGCTCTCTTGTGAGTTTTGGTGTTTGGATGACAACTCAATTAAAGAACTAACAAGTGTACTAAGTGTTGAACAGGTGCTTAAGGTAAAGCCTACAGGGTTCAACATAAGTGAACAATTGTGATGGTCCAAGAACTGAATTATGGATACATGATGGACATCACAAGTAGGATGGACATTGCATAAAGTGAGACTCGGGTGCGTAGCTAGGAGACAACTGATCAAGCCAAGGACGGAGGCAAGAAGAGCTTCGAGGTACCAAGTGCACGGGAGAAGGTCAAGGAGGCTGAGGAACCCAAAGCCAAGGGTGAAGAAGAAGGCTTGCAAAGTCAAGGGTGATCGAGTTGAGAACAGCTACGGCACATCAAGGATCACTACATAAGAACGTGACTTACAGCCAATGAGGTAATAGCTACAGTTATGTGGTGTAAGTCATAAGGCTCAAGATCAAGCTCTAAGAAGGAGATCAAGGTCACTAGAAGGAGAACAAGTGTCAAAACCAGAACTGGAAGCAGCCCAAAAGAGCTAAGTTCACCTTAATCTTTAGTTTGGGTTGTTCCTATGTTTGGAGATGTTCTATGTGACCTTTGCAGGATGTTGGAGCTAAGAAATGTCAATCTAGATCAAGTCAAGCCGACTTGATGATTTATGAGTCCAACATCAAAGCTCAAGCATGTGAAATGCTATGGATATAATAATTAAAAGAAGGTATGTTTCTAGACTTAGTACATTGGTTTTAGTGTACTAATATACTTGTCTAAGTGTTAGAAACAGAAAAAATCGAGTTGGAGAAGAAATGGCTCGAGCAGCCAAAGTCTGCCCAGTCTGGGTACATCGGACTGTCCGGTGTGCACCGGACATGTCCAGTGCGCCAGGCTGGCTCGGCGCGAAGTGGCTGCTCTCGGGAATTCACCGGCGACGTACGGCTAAAATTCACCGGACTGTCCGGTGTGCACCGGACTGTCCGGTGAGCCAACGGTCGGCCGGGCCAACGGTCGGCCGCGCAATCTGCGCGGGACACGTGGCCGAGCCAACGGCTAGAAGACGGCACCGGACTGTCCGGTGTGCACCGGACATGTCCGGTGCGCCAACGGCTCCCAGATCTGCAACGATCTGCAACGGTCGGCAGCGCCATTTTAGGAAGGAAATCGGGCACCGGACAGTGTCCGGTGTGCACCGGACTGTCCGGTGCCCCCGACGACAGAAGGCAAGATTGGCCTTCCAGAATTGCTTCCAACGGCTCCTAGGCTCCTTGTGCCTATAAAAGGGACCCCTAGGCGCCTCCAGCATAATAAGCGCAGCCAACAAGTGTAGATTTCATTGGAATCAATTCTCGCTCTCCCTCTTGTGTGTAACTCTATAGTTTGTGTAGAAGGCACAACTATAAGCCTTTAGAGAGAGGAGTAGTGCTGCCAAGAGCTAGAGCAAGGTCTTGAGCGTATTATTACTCTGCCAGGGTGCTGCCAAGAAGTTTGTAAGCAGCCGCGGTTCTGTTGTAACCCCACTCAATAGTGAAAGGCTCTATCTGTCATACTGACAGATATGAGAAAACGGAGGAAGGAGTTGAAATAGACTCCAAGCCAGGTGTGGCTAACTCCAACGAGGACTAGGCAAGCATTTCAGGCTTGGCCGAACCTCGGGATAAATCCTTGCGTCTGTGTGCTCTATTCTGTATTGTATCCTGACTCTCTGTCTTACTCGCCTTTATATCTGCACTTCAATACTTATCTGTGGTATAAGCTTGATTTGAAGTGCAGGACATTTTGAGACAGGATCTTCCATTCCGCTGCGACCTACTCGAAGAGTCTTCTCATTCCACTGCGTACTAAGTCTTCGAGTAGAGTAAGAATTTAAGTTTTAAAGTAATAAGTTTTATTCGCCTATTCACCCCCCCCCCTCTAGGCGACATCCAGATCCTGTTCCCGGGCCAAAGGGAACTTTCAGTTCCCCCCTTCTAGCCCCCGAGGGAGGGTCGGGCTTTGCCGAGGCAAGGTTGACCCTTCCTTGAAGGTTAGACTTTGCTTGTGTATGTAAACGAGGTACATGAATGACTTGAAAACATCTTAAGGGTAGAAGCGACGTAGCTGTCGGATGTTCCAAGCGTTGGTGTAGACCTCGCCTTGACTGTTGGCCAGCTTGTATGTTCCGGGCTTCAGAATCTTAGCGATGATGAACGGCCCTTCCCAGGGAGGCGTGAGCTTGTGGCGCCCTCAGGCGTCTTATCGTAGCCGAAGCACCAGGTCGCCCACCTGGGGGTCTCGGGACCGAACCCCTCGGGCGTGGTAGCGTCACAGGGACTGCTGATACCGCGCCGAGTGTAGTAAGGCCATGTCCCGAGCCTTTTCCAGCTGGTCAAGTGAGTCTTCTCGGTTTGTCTGGTTGCTTCGGGCATCGTATGCCCTCATCCTCGGGGAGCCGTGTTCTAAGTCTGTGGGCAAGATAGCCTCGGCCCCATAGACTAGAAAAAATGGCGTGAAGCCCATGGCTCGGCTTGGTGTCGTCCTCAGACTCCAGACCACCGAGGGGAGTTCCTTCATCCACCGCCTGCTAAACTTGTTGAGGTCGTTGTAGATCCTTGGCTTGAGCCCCTGTAGAATCATGCCGTTGGCACGCTCTACCTGCCCATTCGTCATGGGGTGAGCTACGGCGGCCCAGTCCACCCGGATGTGGTGGTCCTCACAGAAGTCCAGGAACTTTCTGCCAGTGAACTGGGTGCTGTTGTCGGTGATGATGGAGTTCGGGACCCCGAAGCGGTGGATGATGTTGGTGAAGAACGCCACCGCCTGTTCAGACCTGATGCTGTTTAGGGGTCAGACCTCGATCCACTTGGAGAATTTGTCGATGGCGACCAGCAGGTGCGTGAAGCCCCTGGGTGCCTTCTGCAAGGGACCGACGAGGTCCAGACCCACATAGCAAATGGCAGGTGATGGGTATTGTTTGCAGAGCCTGAGCGGGCAGGTGGGTCTGCTTTGCGTATAATTGACACCCTTGGCAGGTGCGTACAATCCTAGTGGCGTCAGCCACCGCGGTTGGCTAGTAGAAACCCTGTCGGAAGGCGTTTCCCACGAGGGCCCGAGGTGCTGCGTGGTGACCGCAAGCCCCCGAGTGTATTTCTTGCAATAACTCTTGACCTTCGGCGATGGATATGCATCGTTGGAGGATGCCTGAGGGGCTGCGGTGGTAGAGCTCCTTTTCGTCACCCAGCAAGACAAACGACTTGGCGTGCCGCGCCAATCGCCGAGCTTCGGCTCTGTCGAGGGGTAGCTCTCCTCGGTGGAGATATTGCAGGTATGGGGTCTGCCAGTTTCGATTAGGCGTGACCCCATTCCGCTCTTCCTCGACGCGCAGTGCCTCACCCTCGGGGGCCGAGGCTGCCTCGGGCTAGGCCGAGGGCGCCTCGGGCAGAGCTGAGGCCTTCTCGGGCTCGGGCGTGTCGTCGGTCTTGACGGAGGGTTGATGTAGGTCTCGGGAGAAGACGTTCGGAGGAACCGTTGTCCGCCCCGAGGCTATCTTAGCCAGCTCGTCCGCAGTCTCGTTGTATCGTCGAGCGACGTGGTTGAGCTCGAGCCCGTAGAACTTGTCCTCCAGGCACCGAACATCGTCGCAGTAGGCTTCCATCTTCGGGTCGCGGCAGTGGGAGTTCTTCATGACTTGGTCGATGACAAGCTGTGAGTCACCGTGAGCGTCGAGGCATCGGACCCCTAGCTCGATGGCGATGAGCAACCCGTTAACCAGAGCCTCATACTCGGCCACGTTGTTGGACGCCGGGAAATGGAGGCACAACACGTAGCGGAGGTGCTTCCCAAGGGGTGAGATGAAGAGCAGGCCCGCGCCCGCTCCTGTTTTCATCAGCGACCCGTCGAAAAACATAGTCCAGAGTTCCGATTGGATCGGAGCTGTTGGAAGCTGGGTGTCAACCCATTCAGCCACAAAGTTCGCCAAGAATTGGGACTTGATGGCCTTCCGAGGGCGAACGAGATTGTCTCGCCCATGATCTCCACCGCCCACTTTGCAACCCTACCCGAGGCCTCTCGGCACTGGATGATCTCCCCTAGGGGGAAGGATGACACCACAGTCATCGGATGAGACTCGAAGTAGTGTCGCAACTTTCGCCGTGTTAGAATCACCGCGTACAGCACTTCTGAATTTGCGGGTAGCGGATCTTGGTCTCGGACGGTACCTCACTGATGAAGTAAACCGGCCTCTGGACGGGCAGTGCGTGCTCTTCTTCTTATCTCTCGACCACAATCGCGGCGCTGACCACCTGAGTGGTAGCGGCGACGTAGATCAAGAGGGCTTCTCCGGTAGCGGGGGGCACCAGGATGGGCGCGCTTGTAAGGAGCGCCTTCAAGTTCCCGAGGGCTTCCTCGGCCTCGGGGGTCCAAGTGAAGCGCTCGGTCTTCCTTAAGAGGCGATACAGGGCAGGCCTCTTTCGCCGAGGCGTGAGATGAAGCGGCTTAGAGTCGCAAGGCATCCCATGACCCTCTGTACTCCATTCAAGTCCTTGATAGGCCCCATGTTGGTGATGGCCGCGATTTTCTCCGAGTTGGCCTTGATGCCCCGCTCGGAGACGATGAACCCCAGGAGCATGCCTCGGGGGACTCCGAAGACACACTTCTCGGGATTGAGTTTTACGCCTTTCGCTTTGAGACACTTGAATGTCGTTTCAAGGTCAGAGAGGAGGTCGGAGGCTTTCCTCGTCTTGACTACGATGTCATCGACGTAGGCCTCGACCATTCGACCAATGTGCTATCCAAACACGTGGTTCATGCACCTTTGGTATGTCGCACCCGCATTCCTCAAACCGAATGACATAGTAACGTAACAGTACATGCCAAAAGGTGTGATGAAAGAAGTCGCGAGCTGGTCGGACTCTTTCATCCTGATTTGGTGATACCCTGAGTAGGCATCGAGGAACGACAGGGTTTCGCACCTAGTAGTGGAATCCACGATTTGATCGATACGAGGCAGAGGGTAGGGAACCTTCGGACATGCTTTGTTTAGACCAGTGTAGTCTACACACATCCGCCATTTCCCACCTTTTTTCACAAGCACAGGGTTGGCTAGCCATTCGGGATGGAATACCTCTTTGATGAACCCTGCAGCCATCAGCTTGTGGATCTCCTCGCCTATGGCTCTGCGCTTTTCTTCGTCGAATCGGCGCAGAGGCTGCTTCACGGGTCGGGCTCCAGCTTGGATATCCAGTGAGTGCTCGGCGACTTCCCTCGGTATGCTAGGCATGTCCGAGGGACTCCACGCAAAAACCTCGGCGTTCGCGCGGAGAAAGTCGACGAGCACTACTTCCTATTTGGGGTCGAGCTCGGAGCCGATTCGGATCTGCTTGGAGGCGTCGTTGCTGGGGTCGAGAGGGACAAACTTAACCGCCTCTGCTGGTTCGAAGTTGCCGGCGTGGCGCTTCGCATCTGGAACCTCCTTGGAGAGGTTTTCCATGTCGGCGATGAGGGCCTCGGATTCGACGAGGGCCTCGGCGTACTCCACGCACCCCACGTCGCATTCGTACGCATGTCGGTACGTGGGGCCGACGGTGATGACCCCGTTGAGGCTTGGCATCTTGAGCTTGAGGTAGGTGTAGTTGGGGACGACCATGAACTTGGCGTAACATGGTCTCCCCAGCACTGCGTGGTAGGTTCCTCAGAACCCGACCAGCTCGAACGTGAGGGTTTCCTTTCGGAAGTTTGAGGGAGTCCCGAAGCAGACGGGCAGATCGAGTTGTCCAAGGGGCTGGACGCGCTTCCCAGGAATGATCCCATGAAAGGGCGCCGCACCAGCCCGGATCGAGGACAGATCGATCTGCAAGAGCCCGAGGGTGTCGGCGTAGATGATGTTGAGGCTGCTGCCTCCGTCCATGAGGACCTTGGTAAGCCTGACGTTGCCGATGACGGGATCAACAACGAGCGGGTACTTCCCTAGGCTCGGCATGCGGTCGGGGTGGTCGTCTCGGTTGAAGGTGATGGGCTTGTCGGACCAGTCTAGATAGACTGGCGCTGCCACCTTTACCAAGCAGACCTCCCGGCGCTCTTGCTTGCGGTGCCGAGCCGAGGCGTTCGCCACCCGCCCACCGTAGATCATGAAGCAGTCATGGACCTCGGGGAACTCCTCTGCCTTGTGAGCTTCCCTCTTGTCATTGTCGGGGGCCCTGCCACCTTCCGCCGGTGGCCCGGCCTTGTGGAAGTAGCGTCGAAGCATGATGCAATCCTCAAGGGTGTGCTTTACAGGACCCTGATGATAGGGGCACGACTCCTTGAGCATCTTGTCAAACAAGTTGGCGCCTCCGGGAGGTTTCCGAGGGTTCTTGTGCTCCGCAGCGGCGACAAGGTCTGCGTCGGCGGCGTCGCTTTTCGCTTGCGACTTCTTCTTGCCCTTCTTCCACGTGCCGCGCTGAGCGGACACTTCGGGGGCGTCATCCGGCTAGCGCCCCTGAGGCTGCTTGTCCTTCCGGAAGATGGCCTCGACCGCCTCCTGGCCAGAGGCGAACTTGGTGGCGATGTCCATCAGCTCGCTCGCCCTGGTGGGAGTCTTGCGACCCAGCTTGCTCACCAAGTCGCGGCAAGTGGTGCCGACGAGGAACGCGCCGATGACATCGGAGTCAGTGATATTGGGCAGCTCGGTGCGCTGCTTCGAAAATCGCCGGATGTAGTCCCGCAGGAATTCTCCCGGTTGCTAGCGGCAACTTCGGAGATCCCAGGAGTTCCCAGGGCGCATGTATGTGCCCTGGAAGTTGCCGGCAAAGGCTTTGACCAGGTCGTCCTAGTTGGAGATCTGCGCAGGAGGCAGATGCTCTAGCTAGGCTCGGGCGGCGTCGGAGAGGAACAGGGGGAGGTTGCGAATGATGAGGTTGTCATCGTCCGTTCCACCCAGCTGGCAGGCCAGCCGGTAGTCTGCGAGCCACAGTTCAGGCCTCGTCTCCCCCGAGTACTTGGTGATGGTAGTCGGGGCCCGGAACCGGGTCGGGAACGGTGCCCGTTGTATGGCCCGACTGAAAGCTTGCGGACCGGGTGGTTCGGGCGAAGGGCTTCGATCCTCCCCGCTGTCGTAGCGTCCCCCACGCCTGGGGTGGTAGCCTCGGCGCACCCTCTCGTCGAGGTGGGCTCGACGATCGTGGCGATGGTGCTCGTTGCCGAGGCGGCCCGGGGCCGCAGGCGCTGTGTCCCGCGTGCGCCCGGTGTGGACCGAGGCCTCCTGCATGAATCGGGAAGTCGCGGCGCGATGCTCCGAGGGGGTATCCCTGCCTTCGGAAGGCAGAGCTTTCGGCCCATCGGACCGCGGCATCCTCCAGGAGATTCTTGAGTTCTCCCTGGATACGCCGCCCTCGGTGGTGGATGGTTCCGGCATCGCTCGGAGCAGTATTGCTGCTGCAGCCAGGTTCTGGCCGACCCCACTGGAAGACGGGGGCAGCCTTGCCCTGGCATCATCGGCAATGCGGCACTGGACATCCTGGGCCAGATGACACACTTCTCCGGCCGGTGCTCGGCCTGCCCGCTCCTGCCCGATGTTCTGCCAGAACCTCTCCGGCTGCCACGACGGCATGTACTCAGGGTGCTAGCTCCTCTCTGCTAGACACGTTAGCACACTGCTACACCTCCTATTGTACACCTGGGCCCTCTCCTTACGCCTATAAAAGGAAGGCCCAGGGCACTCGTACGGAAGGTTGGCCGCGCGGGGAGGACGGGACGATGCGCGCAGGCCTCTCGCTCCCTCCCACACGGACGCTTGTAACCCCCTACTGCAAACGCACCTGACTTAGGCGTGGGACAAACACGAAGGTCGTGGGTCTCCCCTTTACGCCCGTCTCCTCGTTTCCCCCCTCCGTGCTCTGTCTCGCGCCGACCCATCTGGGCTGGGGCACGCGGCGACAATTCACTCGTCGGTCCAGGGACCCCCCAGGGTCGAAACACCGAGAGTTGGCGCGCCAGGTAGGGGCCTGCTGCGTGTTGACGAACAGCTTCCCGTCAAGCTCCAGATGGGTAGTCTCCAGCAACCTTTCCAGCCCGGGACGGTGCTCCGTTTCGGGAGTCTCGAGTTCATGTCCCTCGACGGCAGCTACGACATGATACTCCCACCTCCGCCGCGCGACAACGACAATGGCGGCCGACAACCCGCCCACAGGCGGCGGAATCGACGACATCTTCCCCACGTGGCGGAAGAACAACATTCGGGTTTGTCCCGTCGCCTACTCCGCCGACGGAGCAGGAGGCGGGGCAACCAAGGCCAAGCAGGAGGCGGCACCTCATCGGCTGTCGAGCGAGTCGACGGCGCCGGCGCCCCAATAGGGGACACGTCGAGCGTCGCCCTCGCGTCTGAGACGAAGACGAGCGCTGTTTCCCCTCGACACGCCAACTCCAAGCGGACGGACGACGCCAGCACGCTCGCAAAGGACTTGCTAGGCGTCACCCTCGTACCCGAGACGACGGTGCAGTCTGCCCCTGACGCGACTTCGTCACCGCCCGTCGACCAGGAGGTACCGACCGATTCCCATTTCGTGCCTTTTGGATTCAGCCTCGACCCACCAAGCGACTTCGCTTCGGTGGAAGCCTTCATAGAGGCATGTCCAAGCCCTCCGGGGTACGGTATGCGGTCACCCTGGGACCGGCTGACAGCCGTCTCGACCTACGGGCCCTTGGATCCCGAGGAAGATGACGAGCCCGACTTCTATTTGGATTTCTCCGGACTTGGTAACCCCAGTGCCATGCGGGACTTCATGACCGCATGCGACTAGTGCCTTTCCGACTGTTCTGACGGTAGCCGTAGCTTTGGCGACGAGGACTGCGGCCCAAGTCGTGAATGTTTCCATGTCGATCTAGGGGGTCCCGGCGAAGGCAACCATCTTGGTATACCGGAAAATGGTGATCCCCTAGGCTTGCGCCTCGCGTTGACATCCTTCGGGAGCTAGCTGTGGTCCTAGTCCCTACGGGGGGTCAGGACACACAGCTCGAGTAAATCCGCGAGATGCAGGCCAGGCTCGACGAGGGAGCAGGAACACTTGAGCCGTTCCGCCGGGACATCGGGCAGGAATGGGTAGGCCAAGCTCTGGCTGGAGAAGCGTGTCATCTACCTCAGGGCATCCAGCACCACATCGCCGACGATGTCGGGGCGAGACCGCCACCGGCTTCCAGTGGGGTCAGCCAGAACCTGGCTGCAGCGGCAATACTTCTCCGCGCGATGCCGGAGCCATCAACCACCGAGGGGTGGCGCATCCAGGGAGAGCTCAAGCATCTCCTAGAGGATGTCGCGGTCCGACGGGCCGAAAGCTCTGCCTCCCGAAGGCAGGGGTACCCCTCGGAGCATCGCGCCACAACTTCCCGGTTCATGCGAGAAGCCTCGGTCCACACCGGGCGCACGCGCAACATAGCGCCTGCGGCCCCAGGACGCCTCGGCAACGAGCACCATCACCGCAACCGTCGAACCCACCTCGATGAGATGGTGCGCCGAGGGTACCACCCAGGCATGGGGGACGCTACGACAGCGGGGAGGATCGGAGTCCCTCGCCCGAACCACCCAGTCCGCAGGCTTTCAGCCGGGCCATACAACGGGCGCCGTTCTCGACCCGGTTCCGAACCCCGACTACCATCACAAAGTACTCGGGGGAAACGAGGCCGAAACTGTGGCTCGCGGACTACTGGCTGGCCTGCCAACTGGGTGGAATGGACGACGACAACCTCATCATCCGCAACCTCCCTCTGTTCCTCTCCGACACCGCTCGAGCCTGGTTGGAGCACCTGCCTCCGGGGCAGATCTCCAACTGGGGACAACCTGGTCCAAGCCTTCACTGGCAACTTCCAGGGCACCTACGTGCGCCCTGGGAACTCCTGGGATCTCTGAAGCTGCCGCCAGCACCCGGGAGAGCCTCTCCGGGACTACATCCAGCGATTCTCGAAGCAGCGCACCGAGCTACCCAACGTCACCGACTCTGATGTCATCGGCGCGTTCCTCGCCGGCACCACCTGCCGTGACCTGGTGAGCAAGCTGGGTCGCAAGACCCCACCAGGGCGAGCGAGCTGATGGACATCGCCACCAAGTTCGCCTCTAGCCAGGAGGCGGTTGAGGCCATCTTCCGGAAAGACAAGCAGCCCTAGGGCCGCCAGCCGAAAGATGTCCCCGAGGCGTCCACTCAGCGCGGCACCAAGAAGAAAGTCAAGAAGTCACAAGCAAGAGCGTCGGGAGGTCTGCTCAGTAAAGGTGGCAGCGCCAGTCTACCTAGACTGGTCCGACAAGCCCATCACCTTTGACCAGGGCGACCATCCCGACCGCGTGCCGAGCCCGGGGAAATATCCGCTCGTTGTCGACCCCGTCATCGGCAACGTTAGGCTCACCAAGGTCCTCATGGACGGAGGCAGCAGCCTCAACATCATCTACGCTGAGACCCTCGGGCTCCTGCGGATCGATCTGTCCTCGGTCCGGGCGGGCGCAGCGCCTTTCCACGGGATCATCCCGGGGAAACGCGTCCAGCCCCTCGGACAACTCGATCTACCCATCTGCTTCGGGACTCCCTTCAACTTCTGAAGGGAAACCCTCACGTTCGAGGTGGTCGGGTTCCGAGGAACCTACCACTCAGTGCTGGGGAGGCCATGCTACGCCAAGTTCATGGCCATCCCCAACTACACCTACCTCAAGCTCAAGATGACGGGCCCCAATGGGGTCATCACCATCGGCCCCACGTACCGACACGCGTACGAATGCGACGTGGAGTGCGTGGAGTACGCCGAGGCCCTCGCCGAATCCGAGGCCCTCGTCGCCGACCTCGAGAGCCTCTCCAAGGAGGGGCCAGACGCGAAGCGCCATGCCGGCAATTTCGAGCCAGCAGAGATGGTCAAATCCGTCCCTCTCGACCCCAGCAACGACGTCTCCAAGCAGGTTCGGATCGGCTCCGAGCTTGATCCCAAATAGGAAGCAGTGCTCGTCGACTTTCTCCGCGCAAACGCCGACGTTTTCGCGTGGAGTCCCTCGGACATGCCTGGCATACCGAGGGAGGTCGCTAAGCACTCGCTGGATATCCGAGCTGGAGTCCGACCCGCGAAGCAGTCTCTGTGCCGATTCGACAAAGAAAAGCGCAGAGCCATAGGCGAGGAGATCCACAAGCTGATGGCAGCAGGGTTCATCAAAGAGGTATTCCATCCCGAATGGCTTGCCAACCCTGTGCTTGTGAGAAAGAAAGGAAGGAAATGGCGGATGTGCGTAGACTACACTGGTCTGAACAAAGCATGTCCGAAAGTTCCCTATCCTCTGCCTCGCATCGATCAAATCGTGGATTCCACTGCTGGGCATGAAACCCTGCCTTTCCTCGATGCCTACTCAGGGTATCACCAAATCAGGATGAAAGAGTCCGACCAGCTCGCGACTTCTTTCATCACACCATTCGGCATGTACTGCTACGTTACTATGTCGTTTGGTTTGAGCAAATGCGGGTGTGACATACCAAAGGTGCATGAACCACGTGTTCGGCCAACACATCGGTCGAACGGTCGAGGCTTAAGTTGATGACATCGTAGTCAAGACGAGGAAAGCCTCCGACCTCCTTTCCGACCTTGAAACGACATTCCGGTGTCTCAAGGCGAAAGGCGTAAAACTCAATCCCGAGAAGTGCGTCTTTGGAGTACCCCGAGGCATGCTCTTGGGGTTCATCGTCTCCGAGCGGGGCATCAAGGCCAACCCAAAGAAAATCGCGGCCATCACCAACATGGGGCCCATCAAGGACTTGAAGGGCGTACAGAGGGTCATGGGATGCCTTGCGGCTCTGAGCCGCTTCATCTCACGCCTCGGCGAAAGAGGCCTACCCCTGTACCGCCTCTTAAGAAAGGCTGAGTGCTTCACTTGGACCCCTGAGGCCGAGGAAGCCCTCGGGAACTTGAAGGCGCTCCTCACGAACGCACCCATCTTGGTGCCCCCGCTGCCGGTGAAGCCCTCTTGATCTACGTCGCCGCTACCACTCAGGTGGTCAGCGCCGCGATCGTGGTTGAGAGACGAGAAGAGGGGCATGCATTGCCCGTCCAGAGGCCGGTCTACTTCATCAGTGAGGTACTGTCCGAGACCAAGATCGGCTACCCACAAATTCAGAAGCTGTTGTACGCGGTGATTTTGACGCAGCGGAAGTTGCAACACTACTTCGAGTCTCATCCGGTGACTGTGGTGTCATCCTTCCCCCTGGGGGAGATCATCCAGTGCCAAGAGGCCTCGGGTAGGATTGCAAAGTGGACAGTGGAAATCATGGGCGAGACAATCTCGTTCGCCCCTCGGAAGGCCATCAAGTCCCAAGTCTTGGCGGACTTTGTGGCTGAATGGGTCGACACCCAGCTTCCAGCGGCTCCGATCCAACCGGAACTCTGGACCATGTTTTTCGACGGGTCGATGATGAAAACAGGAGCGGGCGCGGGCCTGCTCTTCATCTCACCCCTCGGGAAACACCTCCGCTACGTGTTGCGCCTCCATTTCCCGGCGTCCAACAACGTGGCCGAGTACAAGGCTCTGGTTAACGGGTTGTGCATCGCCATCGAGCTAGGGGTCCGACGCCTCGACGCTCGCGGTGACTCGCAGCTTGTCATCGACCAAGTCATGAAGAACTCCCACTGCCGCGACCCGAAGATGGAAGCCTACTGCGATGAGGTTCGACGCCTGGAAGACAAGTTCTACGGGCTCGAGCTCAACCACGTCGCCCGATGATACAACGAGACTGCGGACGAGCTGGCTAAGATAGCCTCAGGGCGAACAATGGTTCTCCCGGACGTCTTCTCCCGAGACCTACATCAACCCTCAGTCAAGACCGACGACACGCCCGAGCCCAAGGCACCCTCGGCCTAGCCCGAGGCACCCTCGGCCCCCGAGGGTGAGGCACTGCGCGTCGAGGAAGAGCGGAGCGGGGTCACGCCTAATCGAAACTAGCAGACCCCGTACCTGCAATATCTCCACCGAGGAGAGCTACCACTCGACCGAGCCGAAGCTCGGCGATTGGCACAGTGTGCCAAGTCGTTCGTCCTACTGGGGGATGGGAATGAGCTCTACCACCGCAGCCCCTCAGGCATCCTCCAGCGATGCATATCCATCACCGAAGGTCAGGAGTTATTACAAGAAATACACTCGGGGGCTTGTGGTCATCACGCAGCGCCTCGAGCCCTTGTTAAAAAAGCTTTCCGATAAGGCTTCTACTGGCCGACCGCGGTGGCCGACGCCACTAGGATTGTCCGCACCTGCCAAGGGTGTCAATTCTACACAAGGCAGACCCACCTGCCCGCTCAGGCTCTGCAGACAATGCCCATCACCTGGCCATTCGCTTTGTGGGGCCTGGACCTCGTTGGTTCCTTGCAGAAGGCACCCAGGGGCTACACGCACCTGCTGGTCGCCATCGACAAATTCTCCAAGTAGATCGAGGTCCGACCCCTAAGCAGCATCAGGTCTGAACAGGCGGTGGCTTTCTTCACCAACATCATCCATCGCTTCGGGGTCCCGAACTCCATCATCACCGACAATGGCACCCAGTTCATCGGCAGAAAGTTCCTGGACTTCTGCGAGGATCACCATATCCGGGTGGACTGGGCCCCGTGGCTCACCCCATGACGAATGGGCAAGTAGAGCGTGCCAACGGCATGATTCTGCAAGGACTCAAGCCATAGATCTACAACGACCTCAACAAGTTCGGCAGGTGATGGATGAAGGAGCTCCCCTCGGTGGTCTGGAGTCTAAGGACGACGCCGAGCCGAGCCACGGGCTTCACACCGTTCTTTCTAGTCTATGGGGCCGAGGCCATCTTGCCTATGGACTTAGAATACGGTTCCCCGAGGACAAGGGCCTACGACGACCGACGCAACTAGACCGACCGTGAAGACTCACTGGACCAGCTGGGAGAGGCTCGAGACGTGGCCTTACTACACTCGGCGCGGTATCAGCAGTCCCTGCGACGCTTCCATGCCCGAGAGGTTCGGTCCCGAGACCTCTAGGTGGGCGACTTGGTGCCTCGGCTGCGATAAGACGCCCGAGGGCGGCACAAGCTCATGCCTCCCTAGGAAGGGCCGTTCGTCATCGCCAAGGTTCTGAAGCCCGGGATGTACAAGCTGGCCAACAGTCAAGGCGAGGTCTACAACAACGCTTGGAACATCCGACAGCTATGTCGTTTCTACCCTTAAGATGCTTTCAAGTCGTTCGTACACCTCATTCACGCACAAAGTCTAACCATCAAGGAAGGGTCAGCCTTGCCTCGGCAAAGCCCGACCCTCCCTCGGGGGCTAGAAGGGGGAACCCCCTCTGCGTCAAAATTTTTCCTCGGAAAAGATCTTTTCTGCCAGAACGTCTTTCGTGCTTTTCGACTACTTCGAAAGTGGGATCCTGAAAACGATGGAGTACACGTAAGCAGCCAAGGCTGACCGAGCCGAGGGACTCCTACGCCTCCGGGATACGGATACCTCACTCATCACCTTCTGCGATAAGTAACTCACGCTCGGATAAGTGATTCTACGGACCGAACAAGTCTTCACGCTCGAAAACTCTTCTGCCGAAACAATTTTTCGTGCCTTCTCGACTACATCGGTAGGAGAATCCTACGAACGAGTAAGAGTACACGTAAGCGGCAAGGCCGACCGAGCCAAGGGACTCCTACGCCTCCGAGATACGGATACCTCACTCATCACCTTCCGTGAAAAGTAACTCCCGCTCGGACAAACAAATCTGTTACCGACAAATAAGTCCAGATACTCGAAACAAGAGGGAAAGAAACTGCACCACCACTCGCGCCACTACCGTGCCTCCTCGACTGCAGAACCAGTACCGCGACTCGAGGCAACCCTGCGCATGACCCAACAGTGCCAACCAGGCACATCGGTCACGGGTCAGCCAGCCGCGGGAGAAGGCGCGACGGTCGATACGGCCAGAGATGGGCCGGCAGTAATGGCGGTGGCAGGAGGGCGGAAGCAGCGGTCAAGTCGTCAGCCAAGCTCGCGTCCCCTCCTGGGACAGCGAGAGAACCCTCTCCCACGGCGTGAAGACGACGTGCCTGTGTTCCGTTCCTCGAACGGCTGCCCCGCGAACCACTCGTCCCGTCGCATTAACTCTGCGGCAGGACAGGCGGCATCTTTGGTAGGCGAAGCAGGCAACGCTTCGCTTCTGCCGTAATGACCGCGTCAAAAAAGGTGCGCCACGTCGTTCAATTTCGTATCTTTTCCCTTTTTCTCTTTCTCTCTTACAACAGGGACCGGGAAAGGGGATACACCGAAAGGGATCCTTCACCACGAAGGAAACGGGCCCCGAGCCCCCTACTGATCAGAGGTTCAAAGGCTGGCCCCTCGGAGGGTTTCAACAGCCGCCTCAGAGCACTCGGGCTCCACCCCCCTACTGATCAGAAGTTCGAAGGCTGGCCCCTCGGAGGGGTTCAACAGCCGCCTCAGAGCACTTGGGCTCCACGCCCACTACTGGTCAGAGGTTCGACGGCTGGCCCCTCGGAAGGGTTCAACGACCGCTGAAAGGGAATTAGGCTTACACCTTTTTCCTAATTAATTTTGGTGGTTGAATTGCCCAACACAAATAATTGGACTAACTAGTTTTGCTCTAGATTATATGTTCTACAGGTGCCAAAGGTTCATCTACAACTATACTAAATCGACTGTCCGGAATACCGTAGATTATTCCGGACAGGAGAAGCTTTTTTGGAAAATCAGGCCAAGCGCGGACTGTCCGGGCCTTTGCGGCGGACCGTCCGCAACACCTAAATAATCCTCGGACAGAACCAATACAAAAACACATGTCTCTACTGTGGACCGTCCGATGGAAAAGCAAGCACCGTCCAAGACCAAGCGCGGACCGTCCGGTCGGCGCAGAACCGAAAAGCCCGAAGGTGACAGGTTGAGCAAAAGGAATTATAGAGCTGGCGCGGACCGTCCGGAACCAAGGGCGGACCGTCCGCGTGGTGTCACCGAGGCAGATAGCCGTTGATCTAACCGTTGATCTGTCAGAAGTATCCGTTGAAGATGTCGGAATCGACCGTTGGAGGGTCGCGGACCGTCCGGGCCTTAGCCGCGGACCGTCCGCCAGTGCAATTTCTGGCAGATGCACCCCAACGGCTATATGGGTGGTTGAGGGCTATAAATACCACCCCAACCGGCCACTTCAAGGTGGGGGAGTCCAAGCAACACTCCAAGTCATCTAGTTGACATATTCAAGCCCTCCCAACCACATATATTCATTGATCCATCCTATACACAAGATTTAGACCACTACAACCAACACAAGTGCCATAAAAGAGAGAGCAAGCAATTGAGAGCTACCCAATTGAGTTTAGCCCTAGTGCCTTGTGAGATTCATTGAGAGATAGTGTGTGCTACATCTTTGTGTTCATTTGCGCGTGGAGTTTTGACTCCCATTGAACTTCCTCCAAAGTTTTGGAGACTTGTAAAAGCTAGCAAGAGACACCAAAGAGTGTGGTGGTCCTTGCGGGATCGAGAGTGATCCTTGGGAAGAAGAAGAGCTCACCGATCCTTGTGTGATCGGTGGAGAGAGGGAAAGGGTTGAAAAAGACCCGTCCTTAGTGGACTCCTCAACGGGGACTAGGCCTTCGAGGGCCGAACCTCAGTAAAACAAATCACCCGTGTCTCGTGTGCTTATTGCTTGTGATTTGTTTGTCTTTTCCCTTTCTAGGTTCCTCTTGCACTACTCTTTGCTAACTCTATTTGGTGTTGCTTTAAATTAAACTCTTATTTAGTGAAGCAACTCATTGCAAGAAAGAACTCGTGCTATTGCTCTTCTTATCTAAGCTTTCTTGCTTTATTCTCATAAACTTGTTAGTAGTATTGATTTATCACTTCCGCATTATTTAAACGCAATACTCTTTACAAGCAAGAACTTAGTTTTTATTCTCCGATATTTGTATATCTTGTTCTAACCACTAATCAAGGGGTCTAGCTGGGGGATAAAGTTTTAATTTTCAGGTTTTGCCTATTCACCCCCCCTCTAGGCGACTTTCAATTGGTATCAGAGCAAGGCACTTCATCTTGAGTCTAACAACTCGAAGTGATGGCTCGTAGAAGACCCCAAAAGAACAAGAAGACCCAGGAGATCACAACTCGGAAGGAGGTAACTCTTGAGATTTTATTTGATGATTGTTCTAACTATGATTCATGGTCTACTAGTGTGCTAAATGCTTTTAGAACCATAGATCCTCGATTAGAACAAATTATAGACAAGAGTATCTTTTCTTCGAGTTTTAATAAAGAAATTGTTTCTGAAGAGGATCAAAGATGTTATCGCTTAAACTACCTAGCTTTCGACATCTTGAGCAATTCTCTTAGCAAAGAAGATTATCATGCCTTCATATCAAATTATGACGAATCCATTCATGATGCGCATGATATTTGGACTAGAATTAAAACTAAATTTGATGAGTCCAAACATGTTAGTTCATTTGATGCTTCTACTTCCTTTGGTATTTGTGATACTAACCTTTGCAAGAAAGAAGAAGAAAATGAACGATGGCGACCAAACGATGAATCCACCTCTCCAAAAGGTTTGTCTTCCCATTTCAATTCCCACATATGTTGTGTGGCTAATGAAAATGATAGCGGAAGGACAAATGAGGATGAGGAGGAAGAAAGAAGCTTCTGGCATCTCTACGCTCGCCTAAGCCAAGAAGACAAGGCGGTCATGCTCAAACTTCTAGAAAGAGCGAGAGAGCAAAGCGAAGCTCGTCAAAGGCTAGAAAGTATCCTCTCCATGAAAATGCAATGCTTTGACGAGTTGACTAAAGAACATGAGGAGCTAAAGTGCTCTCATGTTGATTTGGTCCAAAGGTATGAAACCGTTTCAATTGAGCAAGATAATGCTTTACATTGTATCGCTCAATTAGTAAATAGGAATACCTTGCTTAAGGACCAAGTAGAAAAGCTAAAAGTTGAAAATCTAGCTTTTCAAGATAAATATGATATGCTCCTATGCTCTCATGAAAAACTTAGAGATGATCATATCATATTAAACATTGCTCATGAGGTTGTGATAGAAAATCTAAAATCCCAACAACCTCACTCATGCACATGTATTCAAATTAATACTATATTACCATGTGCACTTGTTGTCCGTCGACAAGCAAATCTTCTTTTGAGCTAGAAATTGCAGGAACAAAAGATGATACATATGAAAAGCTCAAAGAAGAAAACGAGAGGCTAAAAATGAGCTTGACACAACTAAAAGGGAAGTGCACTGCTCAACCTTCTCAAGATAACCGTGATCACATGGTGAAGAAGCTTGAGACGGGAATAACCGTGGCATGCACTAAATCCCTTGAAGAAAATGTCAAGGACTTGAGGATTGCCAAGAGGAGGAAACAAAAGAAGAAAATCAATATCTCTTCGAAAAGCCTCAACCATGCCTCCATACAAGGTAACATCCAAGGTAATGATCAAGCCACACTTCACACTAAGAAAAATAAGAAGTGTAGTGAATGCTTTGAAGAGGGACACTTGATTAGGTCTTGTCCCTATATTAAAAATGGCTTGATTATTAAGGATGATAAACTTTGTTTTAAATGCTCTAAGAAAGGACACTTGTTTAGATCTTGTCCCCATTTAAAACAAAGAGGCATAGGGTTAGAAAAGAAAGTTTTTACTAACCATGTAGCAGGCAATAATCAAGGAAAGAAGAAAGCTTCAAAACTTGAAAAACGTCTATGCTACACATGCCGAAAGAAGGGACATCAATGCAAGGATTGTCCCATTGGTAACAATCCCTCTCCTAGCTTGTCAATTAATTCTCATATAACTAGGCAACCCAAAATTGCAACTTGTGCTAGAAAGGTAATGAGTTTACCTAGTGCTAACACAAAGGACTTTTGGGTTCCTAGATCTTTGTTGACTAACCTTGATGGACCCATCAAGCGATGGGTACCAAAATATGCTTGACAAGCTTTGTAGGGGAAGGAGATGATATGAAACCTTGGGGTCCTTGAGAGAGTTCATTCAATTATTGTTAACTCAAGCTATCAATCTTCAATGACCTATATTCGAGATTGACCCAAGGTTATTCTTCAAATTACTATGTCTTTAACTCATATCATCTCGAGGAAGATATTGATGTTGTAGGAAATAAAGAATTATCTTGTGCGAAAAAAACAAGGCCTACAACATGGAGGAAAGCCGAAGAATGGTAATGCTTGTGTTTCAAGTGCAAGTAATTTAAATTATCATTTCTTATGTGTCTTGTGTAGTCACTTAGAAAAATGAAGCACTTCAAATGTCTTTAAATTTGTATTACCATTCTTTCAAGAATTTCCTCTCATATGGTAGATTGTATACTCATCATTTCCATTCTATGGCAATCTACATGCTTTAAATTATTGCAAGTTTCATGGCATGTTTTTTGCTAGTCATTTTATTATTGCCATGATTCTAGATATAGAAAGATATTTCAAGTTCTTAAAAGAATAAGGTGTCATGTGAGGAATTCAAATTCTTAGGACACTTATAAAAGGAAAACTCTCTCTATAACTAGAATAGTGAGACTAATGATTTTATCTAAGTAACCCAAGTAGTCTCACTTGTAGAGAATATGTTTCTCTTTGGAAAAGCATGTAATCTAACTTGAAAAAGAAAATCAATCCAATGATTTATGATGTACTTCTACTTGCTTAAATTGGATTTGATTCTTTCACATTTATCGCTTTCCATATCATGAATTAGATTTATTCCCTTAATCTTGAAGAATTATTTATGCTTGTTTTATGAGTTAAAATTGAGCAAAACATCATCTATGGTAATCTAGTTCATGCCATGAAGTTTCCATGTTTTAGTAATCTAGCTTTTCATTCCTTATCAAAAATGATTACAAAAATGGAAACTAGTGCTTGTGTTACTAACAAAGTATCTCTTGAGCCTACTTATGAATATCTACAAAAGAGAAAGTGCACAAGCCTCATGGGTTGCTCTTCACCCAAAGGAAGAAATGTAAAAGCAAAGGTATGGGAACTCATCTTCTTAATCAAGTTTAGTTCCCATCTCAATGGCTATTTAATCTAAATTATCATATTCTACCCTTGTGAGGAATGGATTCTTTATTGGACTTAATTTTTGCTAGGTGTGCATTCAATCTCATTCTCATAAATGCACTAGTCCATTAGAATCTATTTCATGCCTTTGCTATATTTGTTCTCATATTGATTTGCTTCCAAGTAATGTTTAATAAATTCAATATAAAGAAGTAAATTTCCTATGATTGATCAAAATGTTTAAAGAGTGCATATTTCTTTTGATGTGCACTAACGTTAAGGATTTTACTTCATGTCTATGTAACTCATGGATGATGAATTGTATTTATTTCCTATCTAAAGAAATCATCCTTCATTATATACTCCCTTGTGCTATTAACATCTTTCTTGAGTATTTTCAATAAGTTTGAAAGGAAAAGGAATCAAATACAAAGGGAGGACACTCACATGAAAAAGAAGGATATCAAGAACAACAACATCCACTTGGATAATAAGATCCTCAAAACGATCAATGAGGTAGTTGTGAGTATTCTAAACCTTTTTCATTGTGAGAAATCCAGGCTTAAGTTGTTTATTACAAATCTCATAAGCCTTGATCAAGATGTATAATGCTTCTCCCTATATGTCTTTAAAGTAAATACATCCATTCAATTTATACAAATTCTTGATGTATATCTTTAGGGGGAGCATCTTTCTATATCTTGATTTTGTTGAGACTATTGCTTTATCTTAAAAATAATCTCATATAGTCTCTTGCATGAGAAAGAATTTCTCGTGAAGTATGCTACTATATCTTGATTATGTTTCTCATGAAGTAGCATATTTGTTGGATTCTCCCACTCTAAGCTTAATTGATAAATCTAATATGTATGTTGTTCTTTTGATCACACCTGTTATTTGTTTGATCATTGAATAACTTCAATTAACTCTTATGTTGCTTAGTGCATTATTTAATTTCAATCAATATCTCTTGATGTGCACTAAGTTAAAAGGAGAATTCATGTTTCATTTATGCATTTGGTGATCCACTTGTTATATGCTAACCATGACTTAGATAAGGGTCACTAGTTGTAAGAACTCTCTTTTGTGCAAAATATTTCCATACATTGTCATTGAGTATAGGTCTTAAGCATCTAAGACTAAGGTCAAAGCACAATGAAGAGAGCGTCTCTATGAGAAGGTACATAACGGTAAAACTACTTCCACTCATTTACTCATGTACCTAAAAATCTTCCTTTTTCTATACATTCTTTGCATATCTTGTATGAAAGGAAGAGAAAGCATGTCCATGCATTATCCTTGCTTCATATCTAGTTTAACCTCTCAAAAATTCATTCCTGCTTTAATGCATCTTTAGTTAAAACTAGATGAAGTGATTTTATTGTCAAAGAGCTTAAAGCTTAACCTTGTAACGAGGATAAGCTGCCTTTGTTCCAAAGGTGGATGGTCCTTAAGTCTCTTTGAAATCCTTAAGGGAAAATGTTTAAATTGTTCATAACATGCTTTCATAAGTGCATAAACTTTCATGAGCATCACACTTATACTATGACACAATGCACTTCACATTCTGTATGATATAGATATATTCTCATTAACCTAATTATGTGCAATTGGCATTTAAGGCCATAATATGTGTTTCTCTCCACGCACATACTTAGGGGGAGCAATCTATATTATATAGAACTATGATCATGCTTAATTTGACATATCCTTTTGATCATATCTCTTTTATATATGTTATGACTAATGTGTTTTCAAGTGTATTTCAAACCAAGTCATAGGTATATTGAAAGGGAATTGGAGTCTTCGGCGAAGACAAGGCTTCCACTCAACTCTATCGGTATTATCTACCCTTCGCCATCACTCCACACTATCTCTCCGTCTTTGGTATAATCTTCACTCATATGTTTTATTTGCCAAAGGGGAGAAAGTAGCTAGGAAAGGGCTTATATTTCACTCTGAGTATCCGTTTTTGGCGATTCATGCCAAAGGGGGAGAAAGTATAGAGCCCAAAGCAAAAGGACCGCACCACCACCCTAATTTTAAAATGATTTTTGATTGGTAATTTTCAAATTGGTATCTTATTGTGTTTAAAAGAGGGGATTTCAAAAATTGGTATCTTGAAACCCTCTTGAACACTAAGAGGAGAATTTATTCAGGGGGAGTTTTTTGTTTAAGTCAAAGGAAAAGCATTTGAAACAGGGGGAGAAAATTTCAAATCTTGAAAATGCTTCTCAAAATCTTACTCATTTACCTTTGACTGTTTGCAAAAGAACTATGAAAAGAATTTACAAAAGAATTTGCAAAAACAAAACATGTGGTGCAAGCGTGGTCCAAAATGTTAAAAATATTTGAAGAAACAATCCATGCATATCCTATGAGAATTTATGTTGGTTTAATTCTAAGTAACCTTTGCACTTACATTATGCAAACTAGTTCAATTATGCACTTCTATATTTGCTTTGGTTTGTGTTGGCATCAATCACCAAAAAGGAGGAGATTGAAAGGGAATTAGGCTTACACCTTTTTCCTAATTAATTTTGGTGGTTGAATTGCCCAACACAAATAATTGGACTAACTAGTTTTGCTCTAGATTATATGTTCTACAGGTGCCAAAGGTTCATCTAGAACTATACTAAATCGACTGTCCGGAATACCGTAGATTATTCCGGACAGGAGAAGCTTTTTTGGAAAATCAGGCCAAGCGCGGACTGTCCGGGCCTTTGCGGCGGACCGTCCGCGACACCTAAATAATCCTCGAACAGAACCAATGCAAAAACACATGTCTCTACTGTGGACCGTCCGATGGAAAAGCAAGCATCGTCCAAGACCAAGCGCGGACCGTTCGGCCTCAGGCGCGGACCGTCCGGTCGGCGCAAAACCGAAAAGCCCGAAGGTGACAAGTTGAGCAAAAGGAATTATAGAGCTGGCGCGGACCGTCCGGAACCAAGGGCGGACCGTCCGCGTGGTGTCACCGAGGCAGATAGCCGTTGATCTAACCGTTGATCTGTTAGAAGTATCCGTTGAAGATGTCAGAATCGACCGTTGGAGGGTCGCGGACCGTCCGGGCCTTAGCCGTGGACCGTCCGCCAGTGCAATTTCTGGCAGATGCGCCCCAACGGCTATATGGGTGGTTGAGGGCTATAATACCACCCCAACCGGCCACTTCAAGGTGGGGGAGTCCAAGCAACACTCCAAGTCATCTAGTTGACATATTCAAGCCCTCCCAACCACATATATTCATTGATCCATCCTATACACAAGATTTAGACCACTACAACCAACACAAGTGCCACAAAAGAGAGAGCAAGCAATTGAGAGCTACCCAATTGAGTTTAGCCCTAGTGCCTTGTGAGATTCATTGAGAGATAGTGTGTGCTACATCTTTGTGTTCATTTGCGCGTGGAGTTTTGACTCCCATTGAACTTCCTCCAAAGTTTTGGAGACTTGTAAAAGCTAGCAAGAGACACCAAAGAGTGTGGTGGTCCTTGCGGGATCGAGAGTGATCCTTGGGAAGAAGAAGAGCTCACTGATCCTTGTGTGATCGGTGGAGAGAGGGAAAGGGTTGAAAAAGACCCGTCCTTAGTGGACTCCTCAACGGGGACTAGGCCTTCGAGGGCCGAATCGGTAAAACAAATCACCCGTGTCTCGTGTGCTTATTGCTTGTGATTTGTTTGTCTTTTCCCTTTCTAGGTTCCTCTTGCACTACTCTTTGCTAACTCTATTTGGTGTTGCTTTAAGTTAAACTCTTATTTAGTGAAGCAACTCATTGCAAGAAAGAACTTGTGCTATTGCTCTTCTTATCTAAGCTTTCTTGCTTTATTCTCATAAACTTGTTAGTAGTATTGATCTATCACTTCCGCATTATTTAAACGCAATACTCTTTACAAGCAAGAACTTAGTTTTTATTCTCCGATATTTGTATATCTTGTTCTAACCACTAATCAAGGGGTCTAGCTGGGGGATAAAGTTTTAATTTTCAGGTTTTGCCTATTCACCCCCCCCCCCTCTAGGCGACTTTCAGCCGCCTCAGGCTACTCGGGCTCCGCGCCCACTACTGATCAGGGGTTCGTAGGCTGGCCCCCGAAGGGTTCGACAGCCGCCTCAGACACAGAGTGAGGGATGACCCTGGGTTTGTTCGATACATAACCGAGGCTCGGGCTATGCTCCCGAGGTACCCTAGGACATTTCCGAGACCGACGAGAACGATTTTGTAACGGAATCCCACCAGAGGGAGGCATCGAGCCCTCGGACCCCGTCAAAAGGGGACCGGGTCCAGAAAATCACCCGTAGGTACTTTTGGAGCGCGCCTCCGGGCTACAGCTGACCCCTAACCAAGGGGCACGGGCATCCACTCGGATCACCCGTTAGCAACTCACTAGAGACACCATGTTTGGTGCCCTCCGAGGGCAACATGGCGCTTTCCCCCCTCCTCCTTGCGGAAAGGCGACGCAGGGGTGTATGTAAAAAAGTCGAGTCTGTCCTTGATCGTCCTCTCGCTCTGTGCGGAGGCTCGGGGGCTGCTCTCGCAAACCCGGCTCCGGCCAAACCGTTGACAACGTCAACATACCAGCCCGAGAACTTGGGACTCGACTGTGCACCTGGGCTACGGCCAGTTCGCATGAGGGAACAACCAGACCGGCCGAAGCATCACGAAACGCATTAAGACCTCAAAGGAGTCTAACCACTCCTCCAAGGCCTCGGGGGCTACACCCGGCGGGTGCGCTCACACGGACCCACCGGAACGAAACGCAACCAATAAAGGCCGGTCCCCTTGCAAAAAAGTGCGACAAAAGCCTCCAAGCGAGTGTTAACACTCCCTTTGAGGCTCGGGGGCTACTGTCGGGGACCATAATTAGGGGTACCCCAAGACTCCTAATCTCAGCTGGTAACCCCCATCAGCACAAAGCTGCAAAGGCCTGATGGGTGCGATTAAGTCAAGGCTCAGTCCACTCAAGGGACACGATCCCGCCTCGCCCGAGGCCAACCTCGGGCAAGGGCAGCCGACCTCGAAGGATTCACGCCTCACCCGAGGACCCCCTCAAGCAACAGACACACCTTCAGCTCGCCCGAGGCCCAGTCTTCGCCAAGAAGCAACCTTGGCTAGGTCGCCACACCGACCGACCGTATCGCAGAAGCATTTAATGCAAAGGTGGTCTGACACCTTATCCTGACGCGCGCCCCTCAGTCGATAGAGCCGAAGTGACCGCAGTCACTTTGCCACTCCACTGACCGGCCTGACAAGAGGACAGCGCCGCCTGCGTCGCTCCGACTGCTGTGCCGCACGACAGAGTGAGGCTGACAGCAGCCAAGTCCAGCTTCGGGCGCCATAGGAAACTCCGCCTCGCCCGACCCCAGGGCTCGGACTCGGCCTCGGCCCCGGAAGACGACGAACTCTGCCTCGCCCGACCCTAGGGCTCGGACTTGGCCTCGGCTCCGGAAGACGACGGACTCTGCCTCGCCCGACCTGGGGCTCGGACTCGACCTCGACCTCGGAAGACAGACTCAACCTCGACCTCGACCTCGGAGGAGCCTTCGCCTCGCCCGACCTAGGGCTCGGACCGACCACGTCACAGGGGGGGCATCATTACCCTACCCCTAGCTAGCTCAGGCTACGGGGAACAAGACCGGCGTCCCATCCGGCTCGCCCCGGTAAACAAGTAATGATGGTGCCTCGCGTGCTCCATGACGACGGCGGCTCTCAACCCCTTACGGAAGCAAGGAGATGTCAGGAAGGACTCAACAGCCCCGACAGCTGTCCTTCCGCAAGGCTCCAGCGCTCCTCCGACGGCCACGACATCACATAAACAGGTGCCAAAACCTCTCCGGCTGCCACGACGGCATGTACTCAGGGCGCTAGCTCCTCTCTGCTAGACACGTTAGCACACTGCTACACCTCCTATTGTACACCTGGGCCCTCTCCTTACGCCTATAAAAGGAAGGCCCAGGGCACTCGTACGGAAGGTTGGCTGCGCGGGGAGGACGGGACGGCGCGCGCAGGCCTCTCGCTCCCTCCCACGCGGACGCTTGTAACCCCCTACTGCAAGCGCACCCGACCTGGGCGCGGGACAAACACGAAGGCCGCGGGTCTCCCCTTTACGCCCGTCTCCTCGTTTCCCCCCTCCGTGCTCAGTCTCGTGCCGACCCATCTGGGCTGGGGCACGCGGCGACAATTCACTCGTCGGTCCAGGGACCCCCCGGGGTCGAAACGCCGACAACGCTCGTCTTCGTCTCAAACGCGAGGTCAACACCCGACGTGTCCCCCGTTGGGGTGCCGGCGTCGCCGACTCGCTCGACAGCCAACGAGGCGCCACCTCCTGCTTGGCCATGATTGCCCCGCCTCCTTCCCCATCGACGGGGAAGGTGATGGGACAGACTTGGATGCTGTTCTTCCGCCACGCGGGGAAGACGTCGTCGATTCCGTCGCTGGCGGGCGGGCTAACGGCCACCATTGTCGTTGTCACGCGACGGAGGAAGGAGTATCATGTCATAGCTGCCGTCGAGGGACATGAACTCGAGACTCCTGAAACGGAGCTTCGTCCCGGGTTGGAGAGGTTGCTGGAGACTCCCCATTTGGAGCTTGACGGGAAGCTGTTCGTCAACACGCAGCAGGCCCCTACCTGGCGCGCCAACTGTCGGCGTTTCGACCCCGTGGGGTCCCTGGACTGATGAGTAAATTGTCGCTGCGTGTCCCAGCCCAGATGGGTCGGCGCGAGACGGAGACACAAAGGGGGGAAACAGTAAGGGGAACCCGCGGCCTCGTGTTGTCCTGCGCCCAGGGCGGATGCGCTTGCAGTAGAGGGTTACAAGCGTTCGTGGGGGAGAGAGAGAGACAGGGGGCGTGAGGCTGCCCGTTCTCCCGCGCGGCCACCTCTTCTCGTATGTGTAATACTCAAAGTTGTATACCAAGAGTAATAAAGAGAGCTCCTCATTTTGTGTGTTTCATTTGCATCATAAAAAGAGCACCTATGTAATTGAGAGTGACTAAATAAAACAATTATTCTAAAATAAAGAAAAAGTGCATTTGTTGGAGTTTTATGTGTTGTGCATTAAATAAAACCATGAGGATAAAAATGATAAGGTAATAATTATTTGAAGCTTGATTAAGCCCACATTGAAAACTAGGGTTTAAAAGGAAGAAGAGAAATGTTATGAAAATAAAAAAATAATATAAATATATTCCAAAAAATTGTATTTTATATTCCAGAATATGATTTGATAACAAATGTGCACAAGGTTTGAAAACTAAATTCAAATTCAAATTTAAACCTAGAAGAAAGAAAACAGAAAAATAAAAAGAAAAAGAAGAAAAGCTTACCTGGGCCTCGGACTCCCAATCTGGCCCAGTTGCCAGTTCACATCGCGCGGCCCAGTCAACATTTCCCCCGCGCAGCCCAACTTCTCCTGCAGGCGCGCTCACGCGCGTTCGCGGTCACCGACATCGCGGGACCCTCTGTCAGCCTCCCTTGCGCCCGCGCCTCGCTCTCCCACTGCAGCGCGGGACCCACTTGCCAGACCGTGCTCGTTCGCGCTCGGGGGTTGCATTGTGACACTGGCGAGTGGGGCTTCGATGTCAGACTCGTCTCCCCCATCCTCGCGTCGTTCGGTTGCAACCGAACCGCGCGCAATTCGCGCCACCGGCTCCGCTTACCTCGCGAACGCCCTATAACATTGAAGCCAAACCTCCTCCGCTCTCCTCTCAACCACCAGCGACCTCGAACCATCCACTCATGCTCTCCAATTTGACCGTGCAAGCTCCTGGGCGGAAGGTGAGAAGCCGCCGCCGTCGCTGACCTCTTTGCGCCGTGGTTGGGCCTTCGGCAAACGACTGGGGTGCTGCGCGGGGCCCTGGGATCGTGTCGGTGGCCTTGGCGGGGGTTGCGGAGCATCGAGATCGGGCGAATTTCTCGCCGTCGCTTCACCACCGCCACGAATCCGCCCCGCACCGTGGACCAGGAGCTCTCGGCGTTGTCCGTGGTAATACTCTGCCCCACCTCGTTCACCGTTGGTCGCGCTATGATTATCGCCTTGCGGATTGGGCCTGGGACGCCGGGTCATGGTCGGATGCCTCGCCGGAGTCTTCTCCGCCGCGGAGGGAACTCGTCGTCATCCCTCAGCCGGGTAGAGGAGGAAGACTAGGTTTCGCGCCGTCGGATGCGTTTTGGACGGCCACGATTAGATCTGGGGATTGGGAGATTTCGCGCCGTTAATGGCGCGATCTGCGGTCCAGATTAGAGGGAGCGTGTCAATTGGGTTTGGGTCACGAGTTCCGTCCGATTATGATCCAGTGGTGGAAATCGGATCGAGACTTCATTAAACTGCGTCCGTCGGATTGAAATCCGAGAGCTCACGCAGCGTACCGGTTTGCGTTTTCGGCAGATTAATCTGGCGCGCCCAAGTCTAATCGGACGGCCAGAGTTAGTCCATACCCCTTCGCGGGTACTTTTTGTTAAAGAGCCCCTGGAAAATTTAGTAATCAACCCGCAGTCCATTGGCTACTGTTCACTGAGTCTAGGATTTTATTCGCGCAGACCCCTGCATTTTCCAGAAAATGACGCCCAGTCCAGTGATCGATTAAATTGAATAAATAAAATAGAAAATAGATTTTTAATATGAAAATAATTGCTAGAACTTTGATAATTCATAGAAAATTCATATGAGCTCCAAATTGGTCCATTCCAGTTCCTAAATTTTTGTAATAATATTGTCTACGCATTAGTGCCTCTGTTTTGGCATGAAAGGCTCATTTAAATTTATCTAATACTTAATCTTGTATTAAATACATAAAAGCTACAGAAATTCATAACTTGAAATATATAACTCCAAATTTAGTGATTCCAGTTCCTATGGTTTCATTTTAATGTGTAGATTTTTACTGTATATTTCATTCATCTGTTTGGTGTGATGTTGATTTTGGCTATACTATGTATGTATTGTGTTGATGCGAGTAGACGAGCAAGCCACTGTGGAAACTGAGGTTCAACAAGTAGAAGTAGCTGAGCAGGAGCTCATTACAGGCAAGTTGTGCCCTTGATCACTTACTTTTCCCAGCCATGTTCTTATTAATTTTAATGATCTGCATAGGTTAATTTTGATGGGAGCCTTTATGTTACCCCAGTTTTGATTACCTCTATACCTTGTTCACCCCTGAAATATTTTTGGGTAGTACTTGCTATTGCTTTATGTGGATTGGGTATGGAGATTCATTATTCATGATTATTCTGTTATTATCTTGTTATTATTATTGTTCATGTTAAGATCATTAAATTAATGGGAACATGGAGCGACCACCCGGGAAAACAGTGCTACCACAAGGGTTTAATGGGACGCCCTTGGCTGACTAATTAGGAAAGCTAGTGGATGACTACCTTACCCGAAAGGGGCAAGGGCAGTAGGGGAGTGGTCAGTGTAGGGAGGTCCCTGGTTGATTTTGCTGCGATGGCGGTCAGCCAGGAACCCTGCATTGGAACTTCCTATAAACTGTAGCAGGTTTTCGGAAGCTAGTGGAACTTTGTAAAGGCCTCGTAGTGGATCCCTAGCCATTCACCTCGGTAGTGTCTAAGGGCCTTGCAAACCCTGGCGACATGGGATACACGACTTGTGGGTAAAGATGCGCAACCTCTGCAGAGTGTAAAACTAGTATACTAGCCGTGCTCACGGTCAAGAGCGGCTCGGACCCTCACATGATTAACTATGGAACTTAAGTTCAATTTGACATTTGCATCGCATTTGGGATTATTTTACTATTACTGTTCTTTATTATTATTAAGGTTTGGTATTTACTTACACTTAGTAATTGCTAATAAAATTTTGACCAACTTATAAAAGCAATGCTCAGCCTTAGCCTTTATTTCATTGATCAGCCTTACACTTCATGAACTCCCACCTTTGGTGAGTTCATGCCACATTATTCCCCACGACTTGTTGAGCTATGAACGTATGTGAGCTCACTCTTGCTGTCTCACACCCCCCCCCACAGGAGAAGAACAGGTGGTTGAAGAGGAGCCGCCTAGCACTGAGGAGTTCGATCTGATCTAGGTGGCGTTTCTCAGTCGACATTGGCGCCGACGATCCTTAGTTCGTTTTATCTTTATTATTTTATTTTGTAATAAGACTTCCGCTATGTAATAAGTACTCTGATGTTTTATGACATTTATCTCTATACACTCTGTTATTATATATGTTGTCTTCTTGGCGCATGTATGAGATGCACCTGGCTTTGTTCCTTAAAGCCGGGTGTTACAGAAGTGGTATCAGAGGAAATGTTGACTGTAGGACGAAACCTAGATAGAATGGACAAACCCTTACCTACTTATCTCATTCTGATTCATTCTACACTCACCATACTCTGATTCTTTCTATACTTATCTTGATCATGTCTCACCTTCTACTGTTCTACTCTGATCATTCTTACCTTTTCTACTCTGAGACAAGATGGATTTCACACCTTGGAATCCCTACCCCTATGACATTCTTAAGAGTTAGGGAACCCAAAACAAAAGTTAAAACTATTTTTTTAAAAAAAAATGTTGGTTGATTGTCTTGATGCTAAATGTCTGATTTGCTTCTTTGATTGATTGAATTATTATAGATGGACATCTTAGCATGTACCAACATAAGGTATTGAATTAGCTATAGTAGGTGAAATATTAATCTGCTTAGCTAATAAATCCCCCAAAGTAACATGATTGTAATTACTGCCTTGTCTACTGCTCTTTCTTACCATATGTATCTAACTCAGATGGTCAATACCAGGAGGGGTGGTGGAATTGATTTGCCTCCTAACCGACACACTCGAAGAATTTATAGACAGCCTCAGCCACAGCCTGCAGAGATGAATCCTCCTAATCCTCCACCAGGCGGAGTTGACCCACTGGTTGCTGCTCAGATGGCGGTGATGCAGCAAATGGCGGACACTATGGCTGATATGCGTGCCCAGATGCAGCAAGAACGCCAGGAAATGCGTCAGGAAAGAGAAGACATACGCCAGGAGTTGCGCCAGGAGAGAGATGAGATACACCAAGAAAGGAGGGCGCAACAACAGCAGCTGCAACAACAACTTCAACAACAGCAACAGCAGCAACAAGTACCACTGCCTCCACCACCACCACCAGTTCCACCTCGTGATAAGCACCGGGAGTTTATGAGTCACAAGCCACCAACCTTCGCCAGCTCGCCAGATCCACTTGATGCAGATGATTGGCTGAAAGCAATTGAGAAGATGCTCAACATTGCACAATGCACTGACCGGGAGAAGGTTTTATATGCTTCTGGACGTCTGACGGGTCCTGCTGCTGACTGGTGGGATTCTTATACTGCTGCCCATGATGCTGCGGATACTATTACTTGGGCAGAGTTCAGTACACAATTCAGGAACTACCATATTCCCGCTGGTATGATAAAGATCAAGAAGAAGGAATTTCTGTCGCTGAAGCAAGGAAGTATGTCAGTCAGCGAGTACCGCGACAAGTTTATTCAGTTATCCAGATATGCCCCTGAAGAAGTTGCTGAAGACGAGAGGAAGCAGGAGCATTTCATTGAAGGACTTAATGGACCACTGCAGTATGCTCTAGTGGCACACACATTTCCATCATTTCAGAGACTGTTGGATAAGGCTCTTGCTATTGAACACAAGCGTGTTCAACTGGGCGATTTGAAGAGGAAGGCTATCTCACGGGGACAGGGTAGCAGCAGTGTTCGTCCTCGCTACAGTTCACCGCAGGGTACACCGACTCGATCCGGAGGACCACGCCCAGTTCAGCAATCACCACTGAGGACTCCACCTCCTCGACAGGCTACTCCCACGGGCACCCCGACGAAGTTTGCAGGACAGAGTCCGGGCACTCAATGTTTCAAGTGTGGGAAGATTGGTCACTATGCAAATGTCTGCCCACAGAGGACTGCTACTACTCCAGTTCAGAACAAGCAACAGACCCCTGGCAAGGGATATTCTATAGCCAGGGTGAATCAAGTCAGCGTTGATGATACTCCTGATGGTGGGGACCTCGTAATTGGTATGTTTTATGTTAATGCAATTCCTGCAACAATATTATTTGATTCTGGTGCTACACATTCATTCATGTCTGCTCGATATGCCAACACAAATGAAATACCACTGCTAAATATGAGAAAACCCCTGATAGTAATTACACCTAAAGGGCCTATTGAGGCGAATCAAATGACACGTAGATTGACATTAACCATTATGGGTAGAGAATTTGGAGCTACTGCTATAATATTAGAGTCAAGCAGTATAGATCTGATCCTTGGTATGTCATGGCTAAGAAAGGCAAAGGCCGTTATAGCATGTGGTAGAGGTACCATAGAGCTCACTACCACTAAAGGAGAAAGATTTCAAGTTAATATTGCAGTAACCTCCTCATCCATGCGTGCAATGTTCTTTATGCCTGAGGAGTTTGTTGGTGACAACATCCGGGTGGTTAGAGATTTTCCGGATGTCTTTCCAGAGGAGTTACCAGGGATGCCACCTGATAGAGAAGTTGAGTTTGTTATTGATCTCTTACCTGGAACCGCCCCTATTTCTAAACGGCCATATAGGATGTCCGTAGAGGAGTTGAAGGAACTGAAGAAGCAGTTGACGGAGTTACAAGAGGCTGGTTACATTCGTCCAAGTTCCTCACCTTGGGGAGCACCGGTGTTATTTGTGCAGAAGAAGGATGGATCGCAACGGATGTGTGTGGATTATAGATCTCTTAATGATGTTACGGTGAAGAACAAGTATCCGTTGCCCCGTATTGAGGATTTATTTGATCAGATGCGAGGTGCTAGAGTATTCTCGAAGATTGATCTCCGATCCGGTTACCATCAGATGAGGATTAGACCATCGGATATTCCCAAGACGGCTTTCTCGACTCGATATGGATTATATGAGTTTACTGTTATGTCATTTGGACTAACCAATGCACCAGCTTACTTCATGAATTTGATGAATAAGGTGTTTATGGAGTATTTGGACAGGTTCGTCGTGGTGTTCATCGACGATATTCTTATCTATTCTAAGAATGAAAGTGATCATGAACAACATCTAAGGTTGGTGCTACAGAAGTTACGAGATAATCAACTCTGCGCTAAGTTCAGCAAGTGCGAGTTTTGGATTGACAAGGTGCCATTCCTTGGTCATATTATTTCTAATGGAGGAATAGCAGTGGATCCTGCTAAGGTGAAGGAGATTATGGAGTGGAGAGTGCCCACTACAGTTACTGAGATTCGGAGTTTCTTGGGACTCGCAGGATATTATCGGAGATTTATTGAAGGATTTTCTAAGATTGCTAAGCCCATGACATCGCTTTTGGAGAAGGGAAGAGAATTCAAGTGGGATGAGAAATGCCAAGAGAGTTTTGATCAATTGAAGGAGAGATTGATGTCACCACCAGTATTGATTATGCCAGATCTGCAGAAGGGATTTGACATTTATTGTGATGCATGTGGCCAAGGACTTGGATGTGTGCTTATGCAAGATGGTCATGTGATTGCCTATGCATCTCGTCAGTTGAGGAAGCATGAATTGAACTACCCCACTCATGACTTAGAGCTGGCAGCAGTTGTGCATGCACTGAAGATTTGGAGACACTATATTATGGGAACTAAGTGCCAAGTATACACGGATCATAAGAGTTTGAAGTATATATTCACTCAGAAGGATCTCAACCTTAGGCAACGCCGTTGGCTGGAGCTCATTAAGGATTATGACTTGGAGATTCACTATCACCCAGGCAAGGCGAATTTGGTTGCAGATGCCTTGAGTCGGAAGGAGCATGTTCACTCCGCTTTCGTTGTCCAGCTACCTGATGAATTAGCAAAAGACTTTGAGAGGCTCAACCTGGGAATTGTTACACATACGGAAGGAGTGACTATTGAATTGGAACCTACCTTGGAACAAGAAATTCGTAAAGGTCAGATTGGTGATGCTAAGATTCAGGAGATCAAGGATCTGATAACAGAGGGTAGAGGCCCGGAATTCACAGAGGATGAGCAAGGCACGATATGGTTCAAGAATCGGATCTGTGTTCCCGATATTGATAGTCTTCGGGAAACCATATTGAAGGAGGCACATGATTCAGTTTATTCTATCCACCCTGGGAGTACTAAGATGTATCAGGATTTAAAGCAAAAATATTGGTGGTATGGATTGAAGAGAGATGTGGCTGCACATGTGGCTATGTGCGATGTATGCCAAAGAGTTAAGGCTGAACACCAGAGGCCAGCCGGACTATTGCACCCACTGAAGATACCTGAGTGGAAATGGGAAGAGATTGGCATGGACTTCATTGTTGGATTACCCCGCACGTCTGCTGGATATGATTCTATATGGGTGATTGTGGACAGGCTAACCAAGGTAGCCCACTTTATTCCAGTGAAGACCACTTATTCAGGAGCTAAGTTGGCAGAGTTGTACATGGCACGGATTGTATGCCTGCATGGTGTGCCAAAGAAGATTGTGTCAGATCGAGGATCACAGTTTACCTCTCGATATTGGAAGAAGTTGCACGAGTCATTGGATACAAGATTAAATTTTAGTTCGGCTTACCATCCCCAGACTGATGGGCAGACTGAGAGGACCAACCAAGTACTGGAAGATATGTTAAGAGCTTGTGCTCTTAAGCATGGTGGAAGTTGGGATAAGAGTCTACCGTATGCGGAGTTCTCATATAATAATAGCTATCAGGCCAGTTTGAAGATGTCACCGTTTGAGGCTTTGTATGGCAGAAAGTGCAGGACTCCCTTGTATTGGAATCAAACTGGTGAAAGACAGTTGTTTGGGCCTGAGATCATACAAGAAGCAGAGGAACAAGTTCAGCAAATAAGGGAGAATTTGAGAACTGCACAATCCAGGCAGAAAAGCTATGCTGACACCCGGAGAAGACTACTTGAGTTCAAGGAGGGTGATTATGTCTATTTGAAGGTGTCACCACTCCGGGGTATGAGAAGGTTCAAAGTCAAAGGAAAGTTGTCCCCTCGCTTTATTGGACCCTTTTTAATCTTAAAGCGAGTGGGAGAAGTTGCATACCAATTGGAGTTACCGGGTCATCTCGCGGATGTTCATGATGTATTTCATGTATCTCAGCTGAAGAAATGTCTCAGGGTGCCTGAAGAACAGTTACCAATGGAAGACCTTAGTGTTCAAGAGGATTTGACTTATGCTGAGTACCCCATCAAGATTCTGGATACTTTGACTCGAGTTACGAGGAATAAGGTTATAAAGATGTGCAAAGTTCAATGGAGTCACCACGGTGAAGATGAAGCAACTTGGGAAAGAGAAGAAGAGCTTCGTATAGATTTTCCCCACCTTTTCCCTAGATCTTCTTAAATCTCGAGGACGAGATTATTTTTAAGGGGGGTAGGATTTGTAATACTCAAAGTTGTATACCAAGAGTAATAAAGAGAGCTCCTCATGTTGTGTGTTTCATTTGCATCATAAAAAGAGCACCTATGTAATTGAGAGTGACTAAATAAAACAATTATTCTAAAATAAAGAAAAAGTGCATTTGTTGGAGTTTTATGTGTTGTGCATTAAATAAAACCATGAGGATAAAAATGATAAGGTAATAATTATTTGAAGCTTGATTAAGCCCACATTGAAAACTAGGGTTTAAAAGGAAGAAGAGAAATGTTATGAAAATAAAAAAATAATATAAATATATTCCAAAAAATTGTATTTTATATTCCAGAATATGATTTGATAACAAATGTGCACAAGGTTTGAAAACTAAATTCAAATTCAAATTTAAACCTAGAAGAAAGAAAACAGAAAAATAAAAAGAAAAAGAAGAAAAGCTTACCTGGGCCTCGGACTCCCAATCTGGCCCAGTTGCCAGTTCACATCGCGCGGCCCAGTCAACATTTCCCCCGCGCAGCCCAACTTCTCCTGCAGGCGCGCTCACGCGCGTTCGCGGTCACCGACATCGCGGGACCCTCTGTCAGCCTCCCTTGCGCCCGCGCCTCGCTCTCCCACTGCAGCGCGGGACCCACTTGCCAGACCGTGCTCGTTCGCGCTCGGGGGTTGCATTGTGACACTGGCGAGTGGGGCTTCGATGTCAGACTCGTCTCCCCCATCCTCGCGTCGTTCGGTTGCAACCGAACCGCGCGCAATTCGCGCCACCGGCTCCGCTTACCTCGCGAACGCCCTATAACATTGAAGCCAAACCTCCTCCGCTCTCCTCTCAACCACCAGCGACCTCGAACCATCCACTCGTGCTCTCCAATTTGACCGTGCAAGCTCCTGGGCGGAAGGTGAGAAGCCGCCGCCGTCGCTGACCTCTTTGCGCCGTGGTTGGGCCTTCGGCAAACGACTGGGGTGCTGCGCGGGGCCCTGGGATCGTGTCGGTGGCCTTGGCGGGGGTTGCGGAGCATCGAGATCGGGCGAATTTCTCGCCGTCGCTTCACCACCGCCACGAATCCGCCCCGCACCGTGGACCAGGAGCTCTCGGCGTTGTCCGTGGTAATACTCTGCCCCACCTCGTTCACCGTTGGTCGCGCTATGATTATCGCCTTGCGGATTGGGCCTGGGACGCCGGGTCGTGGTCGGATGCCTCGCCGGAGTCTTCTCCGCCGCGGAGGGAACTCGTCGTCATCCCTCAGCCGGGTAGAGGAGGAAGACTAGGTTTCGCGCCGTCGGATGCGTTTTGGACGGCCACGATTAGATCTAGGGATTGGGAGATTTCGCGCCGTTAATGGCGCGATCTGCGGTCCAGATTAGAGGGAGCGTGTCAATTGGGTTTGGGTCACGAGTTCCGTCCGATTATGCTCCAGTGGTGGAAATCGGATCGAGACTTCATTAAACTGCGTCCGTCGGATTGAAATCCGAGAGCTCACGTAGCGTACCGGTTTGCGTTTTCGGCAGATTAATCTGGCGCGCCCAAGTCTAATCGGACGGCCAGAGTTAGTCCATACCCCTTCGCGGGTACTTTTTGTTAAAGAGCCCCTGGAAAATTTAGTAATCAACCCGCAGTCCATTGGCTACTGTTCACTGAGTCTAGGATTTTATTCGCGCAGACCCCTGCATTTTCCAGAAAATGACGCCCAGTCCAGTGATCGATTAAATTGAATAAATAAAATAGAAAATAGATTTTTAATATGAAAATAATTGCTAGAACTTTGATAATTCATAGAAAATTCATATGAGCTCCAAATTGGTCCATTCCAGTTCCTAAATTTTTGTAATAATATTGTCTACGCATTAGTGCCTCTGTTTTGGCATGAAAGGCTCATTTAAATTTATCTAATACTTAATCTTGTATTAAATACATAAAAGCTATAGAAATTCATAACTTGAAATATATAACTCCAAATTTAGTGATTCCAGTTCCTATGGTTTCATTTTAATGTGTAGATTTTTACTGTATATTTCATTCATCTGTTTGGTGTGATGTTGATTTTGGCTATACTATGTATGTATTGTGTTGATGCGAGTAGACGAGCAAGCCACTGTGGAAACTGAGGTTCAACAAGTAGAAGTAGCTGAGCAGGAGCTCATTACAGGCAAGTTGTGCCCTTGATCACTTACTTTTCCCAGCCATGTTCTTATTAATTTTAATGATCTGCATAGGTTAATTTTGATGGGAGCCTTTATGTTACCCCAGTTTTGATTACCTCTATACCTTGTTCACCCCTGAAATATTTTTGGGTAGTACTTGCTATTGCTTTATGTGGATTGGGTATGGAGATTCATTATTCATGATTATTCTGTTATTATCTTGTTATTATTATTGTTCATGTTAAGATCATTAAATTAATGGGAACATGGAGCGACCACCCGGGAAAACAGTGCTACCACAAGGGTTTAATGGGACGCCCTTGGCTGACTAATTAGGAAAGCTAGTGGATGACTACCTTACCCGAAAGGGGCAAGGGCAGTAGGGGAGTGGTCAGTGTAGGGAGGTCCCTGGTTGATTTTGCTGCGATGGCGGTCAGCCAGGAACCCTGCATTGGAACTTCCTATAAACTGTAGCGGGTTTTCGGAAGCTAGTGGAACTTTGTAAAGGCCTCGTAGTGGATCCCTAGCCATTCACCTCGGTAGTGTCTAAGGGCCTTGCAAACCCTGGCGACATGGGATACACGACTTGTGGGTAAAGATGCGCAACCTCTGCAGAGTGTAAAACTAGTATACTAGCTGTGCTCACGGTCAAGAGCGGCTCGGACCCTCACATGATTAACTATGGAACTTAAGTTCAATTTGACATTTGCATCGCATTTGGGATTATTTTACTATTACTGTTCTTTATTATTATTAAGGTTTGGTATTTACTTACACTTAGTAATTGCTAATAAAATTTTGACCAACTTATAAAAGCAATGCTCAGCCTTAGCCTTTATTTCATTGATCAGCCTTACACTTCATGAACTCCCACCTTTGGTGAGTTCATGCCACATTATTCCCCACGACTTGTTGAGCTATGAACGTATGTGAGCTCACTCTTGCTGTCTCACACCCCCCCCACAGGAGAAGAACAGGTGGTTGAAGAGGAGCCGCGTAGCACTGAGGAGTTCGATCTGATCTAGGTGGCGTTTCTCAGTCGACATTGGCGCCGACGATCCTTAGTTCGTTTTATCTTTATTATTTTATTTTGTAATAAGACTTCCGCTATGTAATAAGTACTCTGATGTTTTATGACATTTATCTCTATACACTCTGTTATTATATATGTTGTCTTCTTGGCGCATGTATGAGATGCACCTGGCTTTGTTCCTTAAAGCCGGGTGTTACAGTATGAGAGCCCTGGACCTTCCTTTTATAGACGTAAGGAGAGGGTCCAGGTGTACGTGCCGACGTGGCTGTCGAAGAGGTGTTGGAGCCCTATTCATGTGGCGTCGTGGCCGTCGGAGGAGTGCTTGAGCCCTATAGAAGCACAGCTATCGGGGCTGTCGGATCCTTGCTGACGTATCCTTGCTTCCGTAGGGGGCTGAGAACCACTGTTGTCATGGAGCACGCGGGGTGCCATCATTACTTGTTTTACCGGGGCGAGCCAGATGGGACGCCGGTCTTGTTCCCCGTAGCCTGGGCTAGCTAGGGGTAGGGTAATGATGGTCTCCCCTTGTGGCGTGGTCGGTCCGAGCGAGGTGGTGACTCCTCCGAGGTCGAGGCTGAGTCCGAGCCCTGGGTCGGCGAGGCGGAGACCGTCTTCCGGAGTTGAGGCTGAGTCCGAGCCCGGGGGTCGGGCGAGACGGAGATCATCGTCCGAGGCGAGGTCGAGTCCGAGCCCTGGGGTCGGGCAAGGCGGAGATTCCTATGGAGCCCGAGGCTGGACTTGGTTGCTGTCAGCCTCACCCTGGCGGGTGGCACAGCAGTCGGAGCAGCGCAGGCGGCGCTGTTTTCCTGTCAGGTCAGTCAGTGGAGGGGCGAAGTGACTGCGGTCACTTCGGCCTTGTCGACTGGAAAGCGCGTGTCAGGATAAGGTGTCAGACGATCCTTGCATTGAATGCTCCTGCGATCCGGTCAGCTGGCGAGGCGATCTGGCCAAGGTTGCTTCTTCGTGAAGCCTACCCGAGCTAGGCCTCGGGCGAGTCGAAGGTGCGCCCGTTGCTTGAGGAGACCCTCGGGCGAGGCGTGAATCTGCCTTGGTCTTCCGTTCCTGCCCGAGGCTGGGCTCGGGCGAGGCGAGATCGTGTCCCTTGAGTGAACGGAGCCTTAATCGAAATTGCGCCCATCAGGCCTTTGCAGCTTTGTGCTGATGGGGATTACCAGCTGAGATTAGGAGCCTTGGGGTACCCCTAATTACGGTCCCCGACACCACCTGACCAAATCACCTATACCTATAACCTCCATTAATTCCACGAAACAAACTACACCTAGACTTAACACACCATCAAAACTAACGGTTCATATCGCTAAATAACTCTCTCCCTTATTCTCTCCAATCCAATTGTCAATATTATTTGGATCATCCCTCTCCCTCCCCCTCCCCCTACGTCCTCGCCACCGCATCCCCCCTCACTCGCGCGCCGTCAACCCCACCCTTCACGTTGCCGTTGTCGACCCCTCCCATGTGCGGATTATAGTGTTAGCACAAGATATATGATAGTATATTCATAAAATGCGGTGGCACATCATCACATATGGTGACATGACATTACAATTAAGAGGAAAGATATAGAGAGTTTCATGGGAGATGGTGGAGTTTCATGGGGATAAAACTATGTTTACTCGGTTACCTAGTTTAAATTCAGTATAACAACATTAGAAACAGTGCATTAAAATTCATAATTGAGAATGACCTAATAAACATGTTCAAAGGTATGAACGTGTTAATATTTTCTATAAATCTTATTAAATTTTTTAAAAAAGTTGAGCAACACTCCAGGGATGAAAGTGGTAATCCGAACTGTTAGAACAAATTTAATATTTTAAAATAGATATGTATAAAATTTAATGTTGATCTTTTCTTATGTTACCAAGCACATTAGTACAAATATGAATAAAATATTACATAAATTGTTTTATGTATTATTTGCTCCCTACAATACAAAAAGTTGAAAAAATTACCGAATTTGTTTCTGAATCTATACCGAAGTTTATATCTATTATTTGAGAAAAAATAGGATGAATTTGAGGTTTACCTTTTATGAATCTTAACAAGCTGGATGTTAAAAACAAGAATACAAATTTGTATTGTATATTCTATATTCTATTTATTCACAATCAAAGAAAAACGACAAAAAAAAACTGATTACCGAATAAATACCGTTTCCAACCGTTTTCATCCCCTAACTATCGTGACATTTAGAGGGTGTTTGGAATTGCTCCAGTTTGGACTTATAATTTATAATACAAATTTAAATAGTTGTAAAAATATTTTAAATTGTAATTATAAATAAAAATAGTTATCTAAATATCTTATAAAATTTCACAACTACGGTTTCAGGACTTTCTAGAGCAGCTAGTGACCTAGTTCACCGATTTCATCAGATTTTTAGGCCGGAGAAGTCCCAAACACTACTGCAGCGTGGATTTAATGTAGTAATATTTTAGGACTGAGCGATTCCACGCGGTAATCACCATCTACCGACAGGGCGGCCTACACGATGTGGCGGCAGTCAGGCTGCCCCCGGCCCAGACCAATTCATTGGATCGCCCCCAGGCACGGTGATGGTGTCCGCGCCCAGAGCCCCAGGCGACCGCCGCAGCAGCCAGCAGCATCGGAAAGCCGCCGCGCCCCCTTCACTGCTCCGCCGGTCGCTGTGCCTCCACGACCACGAAATCATACCCGCTCAGGCCCAGCCGCTCTCACTGCCGAATTGAAACCTTTTAATTCCCTATGACCCGTCAGTCTCCTCCAAAGAACGTACGCGTGAAGCAAAGCTTCCCCTTTCCGGATCGATCATCCATCTGAATATTCTATTGGCATTTTTTTTGGTGGTTGAAAGCTGCATCTGCACCTGCATATGCTGCCGCCGCTGCTGCTGCTTCCCCTTTCTCGTCCCTGTCGTCGCTGCGTACTTTGGATAGCTGGACTTCTTCCCTCCCGTCCCGCTGGCCGCGACCAGTTCTCCATCCCGAGCTTAGGTAGCTACGTACTCATATGTAGACAGGCAGAGGCAGAGCTCGGAAGCTCGAGAGAGAACAGCCTGCAGAGCAACAGTAACAGCCGTTGGTTGTTAGTATCTTCAGAACGAGACGTACACGAGGCACAGAGAGAGCAGGTCCGGGTAGCTAGCTGCCATGGGCAACGTGTGCTTCTGCGGCACCACCTCCACCTCCCCTGATCAGCCTGAACCGGCCACGGCCGGCAAAGCGCCGCCACAAGGCGCCACAAACAGGAAGCCGGCGACGCCTCCGAGCAGCCAGCAGGGCAGCAGCCAAGAGCCGAGCCCGGCCCCGGGGGGCAATAAGCCCGGACCGAAGGCGAGGCCCAAGGCTACTACTAAGGCGAACCCGTACGACTGGACTCCGCCGCCGGGGGCGCACGCGTCCCGGGCGTCGGCGTCGGCGTCGCGCGTGCTGGACGGCGTGGTGCCGCACCACCCGCGGCTGCGCGTGACGGACAAGTACTACCTCGGGCGGGAGCTGGGGCGGGGCGAGTTCGGCGTCACGCGGCTCGCCACGGACCGCGCCACGCGGGAGCGCCTGGCGTGCAAGTCCATCCCCAAGCGGCGCCTGCGCACGGCGGTGGACGTCGCGGACGTGCGCCGGGAGGTGGCCATCATGGCGTCGCTGCCCGACCACCCGGCGCTCGTGCGCCTGCGGGCCGCCTACGAGGACGCCGACGCCGTGCACCTGGTCATGGAGCTCTGCGACGGCGGCGAGCTGTTCGACCGCATCGTCGCGCGCGGCAGGTACACGGAGCGCGCCGCGGCCGCCGCGGCCAGGACCGTGGCGGAGGTGGTGCGGGCGTGCCACGCCCACGGGGTCATGCACCGGGACCTTAAGCCCGAGAACTTCCTGTACGCGGGCAAGAGCGACGACGCGCAGCTCAAGGCCATCGATTTCGGCCTCTCCGTCTTTTTCAGACCAGGTCAGCCTGATTGCTGCCCTCGCTCACACATTGCATTCGTCTTGTTCAGACCAGGTCAGGGATTGTTTGATTGACAGTATAGCTGCGATTTTAGTCTTCTTTTTTCGGACGGATAGTGTATGCCTGAATCTTGGGTGCTCACACGTCAAAGTGCGTGATCCTGCTTGGTTGTTAGTTCGTCGTGGAATTTTTCATTGCCAGTGGCCAGTGCCACACTTTGTTGCATCTAACTTTGGCACACTTCCTGTGAAAGCTTCAAAGAACTACAGGCAGGAAAGTGTCTGTTCATGTCTGCATGACTCATGAGGAAGTCGCTGCGACGAAGAACAAGTCTTGTCGATACTGTGAAAGCCCGCTTTGTCTTGGAATCAGCCAACGATCACGACAGTGATATGGATCCAGCTCGTATATTCAGAAAGTTGACAACTTCACCCGATCTTTTTTTTTTGAAAAAAATAAGTCTACGCTTTGGCTTTCGGGGATAAAAATAGCTTCTTGGACGCCAATTTTACCAGATAATATATGCCATACCCATGTCAAATACAGGACTAGTTCGTTCGTTCGTGCATGCTGATCACGTCAACACGCGCACGGTGCCACCGTGCCAGTGCGCTCACTCACTAGTCAGTGCTTGATTTGCGGTTGCAATGTCAAATACAGGCGAGCGGTTCACGGAGATCGTGGGCAGCCCGTACTACATGGCGCCGGAGGTGCTGCGGCGGAGCTACGGGCCGGAGGTGGACATCTGGAGCGCCGGCGTGATCCTCTACATCCTCCTCTGCGGCGTGCCGCCGTTCTGGGCCGAGACGGAGCAGGGCGTGGCGCGCGCCATCCTCCGCGGCAACCTGGACCTGCAGCGGGAGCCGTGGCCGCGGATCTCCGAGGGCGCCAAGAGCCTCGTCCGCCAGATGCTCCAGATGGACCCCAAGAAGCGCCCCACCGCGCAGCAAGTGCTCGGTACGTTTCCACGCCGTCCACGATCTCGCCATGCGCGCGCGCGCGTTCGTCGCGCGTGAACGATGAGTCGCTGATGCTTTGTTGGCAGAGCACCCGTGGCTGCAGAACGCGCGGAAGGCGCCCAACGTGCCGCTGGGCGACGTCGTCCGGGCGCGCCTGCAGCAGTTCTCCGCCATGAACAAGTTCAAGAAGAAGGCGATGCGGGTGATCGCGGAGCACCTGTCCGTGGAGGAGGTGGAGGTGATCCGGGACATGTTCGCGCTCATGGACACCGACAAGGACGGCAGGGTGACGCTGGAGGAGCTCAAGGCCGGGCTCAGGAAGGTGGGGTCCAAGCTCGCCGAGCCCGAGATGGAGCTGCTCATGGAGGCCGTAAGCATCATCCTGACAGTGTTTTATTTTTCTTTTGAATTCAGAAAGCTTGTTTCCATCCCAGATACCATGTGCAGGATCACCATCCACCTGCAACATTATTGTAACCTTAATTAAATTCCAGAGCTCGAAATCAATTCCAGGCTGACGTGAACGGCAACGGTTACCTGGACTACGGCGAGTTCGTGGCCATCACCATCCACCTGCAGCGGCTCTCCAACGACGCCCACCTCCGCAAGGCGTTCCTCTTCTTCGACAAGGACAGCAGCGGCTACATCGAGCGCGCCGAGCTGGCCGACGCGCTCGCCGACGAGGCCGGGCACGCCGACGAGGCCGCGCTCGACAACGTCCTGCGAGAAGTCGACACCGACAAGGTACGCCGTACGCGCGGTGCAGTGTCTGTCACCTGCAGCTGCAGTGCAGGGAGCTCAGACCCTGCGATGCGATCTGAGTTTCAGAGGCATGCGTTTTTTTGCTGAGATGGTCGCGCGCAGGATGGGCGGATCAGCTTCGAGGAGTTCGTGGCGATGATGAAGGCCGGGACGGACTGGAGGAAGGCGTCCCGGCAGTACTCGAGGGAGCGCTTCAAGACCCTGAGCAACAGCCTCCTCAAGGACGGGTCGCTCCGCATGGCGCGATGACCAGAGAAGAGAACGATGCTTGTGCGGGGCTTCAGAGACGATCCATGAGATGCTTGGTTTCTTATGCATACACCCTTCATCAATGGATGGATAGAATGATAGATTCCTTTCTTCAGCTTGCTTGTATATTCGTTCCAGAAAGTCCGAACTTTGGAATTTGGGTAGGAATATTTGTCGTTAACAAAAGCTGATGGGGGGGTCAGGTCAGTGTCTATGGCTACGAAGTGAACATGTGTTGCTTGTAATTATGCGTCCTAGGAATGAACTAAATTTTGAAAATGTCCTCCTGACTTGTAACTTTGAAACTACGGGGCCTTATTAGTATTTAATAGTATATCTATTAACAACTTTTAGTATTAATTTTAAAATTACTAACGGTACATAAGGATTAATTTAATTTTAGCATTTTAGATCCAAATTACTTCTCTGTTCTTGCTTGCGGCTCAATCTTCCAAAAGTTAAGTCAGTTGAGGTAGGGATCTCGAATGTTGATGATCAAAGGTACCGAATAAACGACTTCTCCCAATTACTAGATCAATGTTCCTTTTCTTATTATCCATACCAAACGGATGACATTGCAAGAAAACATAGGGTCTATTTGGCATGGTTCTTTGGACGGCTCCATCTACGATTTATCGTGAAGTTCTATCAAATGGCAAAAAAAAAAACGGTTTTGGCCGAGAGCTCTCCAAAAGTTGGTCATTTTCTATTGAGAGCCAGAGCACCAAAATTTTAGCTTTTGTCAGCTCCAATATTTTCCTCGTACACCATTCAAAAGAAACACATGATAAGTTGTTTTGCCAAACGAATTACGAAACAACTATGGCTCCTCCAGATAAGCTAAAGGGCCAGAACCAGAGCTATTTTTAGAGGAGTCGGGGCCCTGCCAAAGGGAGCCTTATTCTTGCAAGTGCAATCAAGAACACAAGTAAAACAAAAAAAAATACAACCAATTGAATCGATTATGAAGGTGGGGTTTAGCAAACCGATGATCCATGATATTGTTCGGAATATATTGAATCTAAGCTAACACTCAAGCTCTAACATGACTACATGAGCAATGTTGGATGAACATATAGTCTAAGGAGTGCGAAAACCCCATAGTCACGTCATTAATAGGCTTCAACATGATACATAGTATAATAAGCCAAGATATAATGGCATATCACTAGGACGAAATCTAGATATTATCTTTCTTCAATTGTTTTCATTAATTCTGAAGTAATTTACAGATCAAACTAATGTCAATATGTCATTAGTTAGTGATGAAATTAGCATTTTATCTGTATATGAATCATCGAAAGCATAGTCCATATATGTATTGAACGTCTATTTTAGTGCAGACTGGTAAGTGGTCCTAGATTTCGAGAATGTCTCGAACTTGACTCGAATTAGGATTCCAACTTGAGTTGGACGTTCTTGCTGGCTGTAGAGAATGGTGATGTCTAAGAGGGAACGAATTAGGTAATCTATTATCTCTAATCTATGATATATATATATATATATATATATATATATATATATATATATATATATATATATATATATATGTGTGTGTGTGTGTGTGTGTGTGGCTTTGACTAAATGTTACTATTTCTATACTGCAAATAATTATGAACCTAGGTCTAAACCTATTCACATAACTAAGGTAGCACAATACAAACGTAGAAGCTCATAAGTGATAGAGATATAAATTTTCATTGTCACACTGATATTTTCTTAGAGGTATCAAGGAGGCCAAGCTTCTTACTAATCCTCGTTAGATCCCCACGCAAGGAAATGCCTATGCAAGGGCCAAACTTCTGGTTAGGTTACTCTCTGGATAGCCTCGGGCCCCATTTGGTAACAAATGATAGCTAAAAATATCTTTAAGGGCTTGTTTGGGAGTTAGATAAATGAAGTGGATAAAATTCCATTGCTATTCAATTTTGAATAGAAGGGGATTTTAGCAAAAACTAAAGAGGTTTCAAAACTATAGAGGTTTGGGAGAGCTCATTGTAAATGGTTACACAACACAACAAGGACCATAGCCAATCACAGTCAATATATGTCATCTGCCTCAATGGTAACAAATATGAGTACAAAATCATGGAAGACATCTTTATATAATAGTAACGTGACTATAACTTTCGTATATTAGTTTTTGAAAAGGTTCGTATAGTAGTCTATTAGCTGCAAGTACATTGGTGAAAAAAGGTTAAAAACTAGTTCTGCTGAGTCATGGCCACAAGTATATGCAACCTTTTTTATATTTAGCTTGAAAGAAGTAGTGGATCAAGTAAAGTACCGGAAAAGAATCGTGGTGGAGTTGTATAAAATTCTAGGATCAGATTCAACATTCTTAATAAACTTTGTGAGTATAATGTACCTAATCTATATCTATACTACTCCTTAAGAGGGCAAGGAGGGCGTCCACACCTTCACGGCTCCGCCCTCCCCACCCCGCTAATGTCGCTGCCACCGCGCACGCCTCTGTCTTCGTCTCCCCCGCGCTAATCTCGCCGCGGCAGTGCGTCCTCCGCCCCACACCTTCCCGAAAATGTCGTCGCCCCAATCACCGCGCGGGCCGACCCCCATCACCGCGCGATGATTGTGCCCCCATCTCACGTCTCCCTCCCTCCCTCCCATTCCGCGCAAACCAAGCGACGACATGGCCCGATGCCCTCTTCCCGGCCGCCTTCTTCCCGGGGTGGTGCCTGATGCCCTCGCCCTCTTCCCGATCGCCTTCTTCCCTTGCTCCGCCCTCCACTATTCCTGAGCCCGCCGCCGGCCGCTCGAGCCCATCCCGACCATGGCCTTGTGCCCCCCTCCGCCTCTTCCACGGGTCGCTGGAGCCCAGCCCGCCCACGGCCTGGTGTCCCCCCCCGCCTCCACCAGGCACCACCATGGCAGGAAGACAAAGACCCCAACGTCGCCGCCTGCCTGTTTGCAAAGGGGCAAAACCCATATGACTTCGATTCGATTTGCCTGCGGTGCTCGCGACGAAGGGAATGGCAAACTCCTCCTTCCCACTGATGAAGCCGACAGAAATCGTGGAGGCACTGCACAGCTACGGCATCGGCCCCAGCTCTAGCCTCACCGAGGTCCTCACCCTCTTCCTTGCTAGCATCGTCGGGTATGCCTTCGTTGATCCCCTTCCCTAGCTGTCCTGTCTCACCAAGATTTGGCCCCATCCCTGGTTTGCTTCATGGGGGCATTTTGCCCGTTGCAGCGACAATCAACATCTCGCGGGGATCACCTCTACCCTCACCAGCTATGGCCACTCCCCGACATTTAGCATCTGGCATCCTAAACAAACTCAACGCTGGATGTAGTCTTGAAACATGTTAAACACCATAAATGCAAGTTTGGTCTGTGTTTATGTTTCTGCTTCTGGTGTTTTTTTCCTTAAAAAATAATTGTCTTTACTGTGTGGCCAGGGAAGGTGCGATATTGCCTCAATATAAGTGAAGATGAGTACAGGAAGACCATTAAAGTAAATGTGATAAGACCTTGGTTCCTAATGAAGGTGATTGCAAAATAATCTATTGTGTTCTTGACCTAGATTATTGGTGCTGAGAGAGGATTATATCCAGGTGCTACAACATATGGTAACAGCTTGGGAGCCACCAAACCTGTATACACTTAGGTCAGCAGGTAGAAGCTCTTGAAATGTTTGTTGAGAATGAATTCAAGGCAACCTTCCTTGCTCATGTCTTGTTTGTTTCATTCCTCCGTATCATTTGGCTGCTTATTTTAAATATATATGTCTTCCATCCATTCTTACAAAAAATGAATTATATGTTCAGGTTAAAATCATTAATAAGTTGCTTGGGGACAAGACCATTACAGTATACAGGTGTGGTCCTTGAGTTGACCTATGTCGTGGCTGATGGTAATGATTCTTCGATTGTGCACTATTCTTCTGGTTCTCTTTTTAGTGGAACTGACTGTTTCATATGTATACACACATGTAAATATTCATGCTTCATCACCATATTTGAGAGGAAAAGTAGATCTTGAAATCCTATAGAGAATATATGGATTTTCTGTACCATATTTGTGTACCAAGACTATGTATCCTCTTGATGTATCGCTCTTGGTAACCTTTAATATAAAGCTTCCTTTATCGAAAATATGGATTTTCTGTCCCTGATTGTCGACGTCTCACAGTATAGAATGTATTTTTTTTCTTATGATGCTATCACCGATGGCACACATACAATTGCAAACTGTTTACTAATATATAAACCCTACCGAACATGTCTGTTATATTTGCACTTTAGATACTAGCATAATTATTTTTTCATGATTCATGTGTTGCACACATAGAAGCTGGAGATATGCAAACAGATGTGATTTTTCCATTAAAGCAAAAAATGCCATCCTCACTGAATATTAGAGGATTAGATCCTCTGCACATCGTGATGTGTTTGCCAAATCATTCATACTCCTATCCTTATTTGGTGTAACTGGATGCTTTTGATAGTTTTTATTTGCATTACCATTCCATTTTGTGTTTAAAAATGTGCAATAGATATTGCAATGCAGCTAAACAAGCCCTTATGTAGCTTAAGTGATTTCAATCATTTAGACGTATGCCTACTTTCTTACGTGTGCGGGTTTCAGCCAGTTATTATTTGATATTTTTTTGTGCAGATTTGCAGCATCCTGATATTCATTCCTTGGAGACCTTGGAATGATTCCCACAGTGGTAATCAAAACAGGATTGTTGTTTTCCGGTGACCTTGGAGTGATTTCAATCCCACCACCATTCTTCAAGCTATAGGTTTCGGATTGTTGTTTTCTGGTGACCGGTTGGTGGATTCGAAACAGGACCTATTTGTAGCCTTCGATTTATTGCTCGTAAATTGGCCTGGTTTTCTACCTAACAATGATACATATTGATTTTGACTTCTCTTATGTATATTTGTTCTATTGAAACCAAAAGATGATAATCTATGGCTTCGCCGTCCTGACACACCGTTTCAGATTGACAGTGATATACCTATATGACAAATTGAGATCTTATTCTATTTTTGTGCCACCGTAATAACTATTTTCTTCAGTATGGTATGCACAAATCTTACTGCTAGCTGTTTATGTTTGTGTTTGCCTTCATAATAGGTATACAAAATCTCCTCTCTTATCTAAAATAATTCATGCCCAGAAGTAGTTTCTCTCCCTTTTATGCACGTTTGAGATCTAACGTTTGTACATGATGGTCTGAAACTATAAAATGCTATTTTAGTTTTCATGAATTTATTCTTTCATGACTTAGCATTCATATTTTTTTATTTCCAAGTTTTGACCATGTGAGGAAATCTGAATGAATATTCAGGTTCTTTCTTTCTTTAAGAAATTCCCTTTATATACTTAATGGTGAGATGTTGTTCTTGTAATCCATTCATGTATACATTACCAGAATGGATCTTGTTCCACCGGAGAAGTAATTTTGGCTGTATTGGTTTGCATTTCAGGCTGACCGCCCTAGATTAAACTTCAAAGACCGGTACCCTCAGCCATACAGAGATTCTCATCCGACTGCCCCTGTTGTTGTGCTATGGATGTCAGGTATCATTACTGCATGAGCTGTCTGCCCACAGGATTTCGATTTGGAGTTTCTTTTTTTTTCACTGGTACAAGATGAGCAGTGCTCTTTTACGAATTTGGTCTGTAGTGTTCAACTGGAATATATATTGTTCTGTGCTATAAGACATAATCTGCTCTCATGGTCAAAACTCATCAAAACTTTCTTATAGCACAGGATTTCGATTTTGGTTTGGAGTTTCTTTTTTTTCACTGGTACAAGATGAGCAGTGCTCTTTTACGAATTTGGTCTGTAGTGTTCTCTGTAGTGTTCAACTGGAATATGTATTGTTCTGTGCTATAAGACATAATCTGCTCTCATGGTCAAAACTCATCAAAACTTTCTTATAAGACATTACTGCATGAGCTAGGATTTCGATTTGGAGTTTCTTTTTTTTTCACTGGTACAAGATGAGCAGTGCTCTTTTACTAATTTGGTCTGTAGTGTTCAACTGGAATATATATTGTTCTGTGCTATAAGACATAATCTGCTCTCATGAAAGCTTAATTGTGAGTAAGCACTATTTAAACATATTTGGATTTTGAGCAGAAGTCGTGAACTGCAACTTTTTTGAAGTGGGGTTATTTTGGCCTTGTTTTGCTGTTAAACGTTGCCAATGCCGAAATTGTGGTCTCGTTTTAATAAACAAATCTATCGGTCCCATTGGTCAGTTGCTATTTTGCCAATTGCAAATCAATTTACTTTTTGGCTCAGTGGGCAGAGGCTTCTAGCCTGGTAGTAAAAAAAATCGCTGCCAGCCTGCCAGGGCCTACGTTGCCAGTTTATTCTGCGACATGGCCAATGCCAGTTTATTCTGTTATGTTCCCAGTGCAGGAACGTTGTGATCTCGTGTTAAAAATTTCAGTCGGCAGCAAAAATTTTTCATGCTATTACTCAACGGTTCTTCGTGCCGTCAGGCCTTTGGTGTGCGAGAAGCAGGGATTGCATGGATTTCTTAAATGGGTTATTGCTTTCTGACTTAATAATGATAACTTCTCAAGCTTGTAACTACTTTGTTCATTTCATTGGCATGCATGTAATACATGAACCCTAGCACAGTTTAGCAACTTCCTCTTTCAGGTGTGGCTCAATATTATCCAACATTTACTTTGTTCATTTCATTGGCATTGCAATGATTTTGAAGCCTGCTTTCTAACTAGATGTCAATGTATACTAGCTTGTTGTTTCTCCACATTCTTCCGATGTAGTAGTTGTTCCCTTGCCTGTAGACATGCAATTGTAAAATTGTCTTTATATGTTTACGATGATCAGATCAGTATTTAACATTTGGATGAGGAACTGGGTCTGCACTTTCATGTGTCTATTCTGTTACTTTCATGTATCTACTATGTTACAATTTTTGTCCATTCAGTTGTTCTTTCAGATGGTGTCTTCTCAAATATATGGTCAGCTGGTTCTTCCACAGAGGAATTTACTGTGGTTTACTCCAATAGGCCATCGACGTCGACTCCTAATCAAATGATCGCTACAACGACGACGCGCGCAACAGCAGCTGCTGGTACTTTGTGGATTGTAGTGTAGAACTTCTGTGATAATTCGTGGATTTTCCGTTTCTGCATTGCTCCTTTTGAGTTTTTGGGAGATGGGTATGTCAGTGTCACCCAATGTTGTTACTGTTATATACATCACTCGAGGAAAGTTGCCACTACAGTACTACGAATTTAAATATATTATCTTCGGAGAAATACCGAACAGCTTAACTGCTTAAGTTTCGTAGTTCACATCGAACTTGTGTCTATGATTTTCCCCTGACAGTCCTTTTTGTAAGAAGTCAAGGTGGCTAAAATTATGTCTGAGAAACGAGAACTTCATTAAACTTGTAATTTCCCTGTTTCCAAATAGATGTTTTTTTCCTGTTTTCAAATGGATGGTAACATAGAGTGCCTGTAATCAAACATTTTAAACCGGTTGTCATATGCACAATGCACTAAAGTATTTAGATCATGTCAATTTAGCCGACATACTACTAAGGAAGATATTGGTCCAGGTTGCATATTGGAATCCATGCTAATAATATACCTTGCCATTTTTGGAAATTTGAAATTAAGTAGGAGTCTGGTTAATATAATTACCAAAATGTTTCATTACTCATTACTCATGCTCTTAAATTTCAATATGGTGATGGTCGAGATACAATTTTTCTATCCCAAGCACTCCAGATTTATAAGTTCAAATGCATCAGACTTAGACATTCATGTTGGTTCCTTGTGAAACACCATGTCAATATGAAACATTTGACAGTAGTGACAAACTAACCACATAACAATAAAAGTGTGCTTATTATTCTGCTATCTGATTGGATCCTTGTGGTTCATATACGCATACCTTTCATGAACCCAGACCTCCCCTGCTGTAAGAGGAATTAGAGGCTTCTGAAGCTCTCGCAATAGTTCCTTGTGATACATTGCCAACTGACGTTCATTGTTGAAAGCTTCACATGTCCTAACCCAGTCCTTTGACTCCAACCTTTTAGCTAAGGTACTGAGAGCTGCATCGACATCTGGGAGATTTAGTAGATTTTCAGAATCAATATACTCTGCATCTGCTGACTGAGAAACATTGAGGTGGTGTTTGTTTCATTCAAGGGAGCGCCAACGATGCTGCAATCAGCTCCCGGTGGTTTTTCACTATTAACTTATCCCAATCTCAAATTTTGTTTTACAATATATAAAGATTAAAGGACTCCAAAGACAAATTGATATGATATCTCAACGTAAGGAGTTAAAAGACCACATGTGGCCAGACCTCCAAGTTGCTTCTTGGCCGCTCAGAGAAATAGACATGGGATATGCAAAGCAGACATATAGGTACGTCCTAAAATCTTTTTTACCTATTTTTTCATTCATACTAATCTTTATGTTGAGATTTATTCGGTTCCGTTGCAACGCACGGGCACTCACCTAGTAATCCTTGATGGCCATTTCATACAAGAGTATGGGGACTTGGGGAGGTGTGTGTATCTATATCTTAATGTACTACTATTTGAGAAATCATGACCACGGTTTACAAAACCGGTGAAAACCGACGGTAAACCGGTCGATTTACCGAAACCGCTGGGGTGCGGTTTCGGTAAACCACCGGTTTTTTTTTCAAAATTCGTTCTAAATTTTAAAAATTTGAAAAAATTCATAAAAACCGAAAACCGCTGATAAACCGTTTTCTAGGACCGGTAAACCGTTATTTAAGACCGGTAAACCGCCAATTTTTGCCGAAAAACCGGATTTAATGCCAAAACTGAGTATTTAGTTGTTAATTTAGGCATAGTAGTCTTGTTTACTATTATATGCTATATGTGAAGATGTTATATGTTATATGTGAACATAAACCCGTAGCTCAAGTCCAGTTTAGGCATTTATAGAGTGTTTGGTTCGAGGAATCAATCCATCCAAATTAAGTTGGTGCATCATGGGTTCATTCCTCAGATTTGGTGGGATAACACCATTCCTCATATTTGGTGATGGATCAACTCATTCTATTCCACGAACCAAACAAAAATAGTGATGAGTGAGAAGATGATGAACTAGCTCGTTCCTCAAACCAAACACCCCATTAGTGGTCAATTTCGGTTTTATTTTCTGTCCAAGACGGAATTCGTGGATCAAGTAGCTTCAGTTCTTCTAATAACTATCCATCTAGACAAGACTCAATCTATAACCATTAGCTCCAGTTCTTCTATATGTGTTCCTAAGATTTGCTGATCGGAAGAAAAGTCCAACACTTGGTGAGGTGCACATGCAATACACAAACACCAAACACACATACCAGTATGTTTTTTCTTTGTGGATAAATATTTATTTGCCGTTCTTGTTTTCTCGTTAATGTATCTCATATATTTTGTATAGACCTATCATTATCACTATAACGGATTGGAACAATATCACGATCCTTCCAACATGCCTTAATACTATCACTATGATTCGAGATAAACATATGAGTATTGTGAAAAAAGTCGACCTATATGTCGTTGCCTCGTTGGAGAGTTGTAAAAGAACTTGTATTTGAGTATTGCAAAGTTCGTTGGTTGTTTGTTGCATGAGAACTGAAGTTTATGGTTGCATATGTATGTTATATGTTATTTTGGTGAACACATGTCATGGGGATCAATTAATATTTACTATGCAATATGAATTGAGAAAACTACAAATAAATCTTGTCAAAATTTTTCATTTTCTGTAAAAAAAACAGCAAAAACCGGTTTATTTCGCGGTTAACCGGCGGTTTAGAGCGGTTTTTCACCGGTTTTTTCGCCGGTATTGGTCAAACCGGTCGGTTTTTACCGGTTTTTACCGGTTTACCGTTGGTAAACCGTTACCGGTGGGTAGCGGTTTTTATATATAAACGGTTTTGTAAACCGTGATCATGACCGAATGCGATGCGAGCGCCGAGCAGGGAGCAATGCCAGGTGCGCTGACCGGACGACACGCCTGCGTCCGTCCCTGTCCCCGAACCCGACACGGCTCGCCCTGCTGGCTGCCCCGAGCCCCCGAAGTCCGGTTCGGCTCGGCCGTTCCCCTCCCATTCTTCTCGTACGCGATCGATTGCGAGTTGCGCCCCTCGCCGTCGCCCCCCAGTCCCCCGCAGGCGCACCACCGAAACTGCTCCGCCTCCACGCCCGCGCCCGCTCGCCCTGACCACGGCGATGGCCGCCGCCGCCCTCCGCTCCTCTGCACGCCGGCTCCTGCGCCTCGCCCCGGCAGCCTCTTCGGCTCTGTCCGCTGGTTCCCGGCCCACAGCCGGGGCTGCGCCGCTCACGCGCCCCATCGCCGCTCTCTCAGGTACTCGACCCCACGCCTATTTGATTACTTGTTGATTTTACCGCATGTCGGCCTGTGTGTGCTTGGATCTGGTGCTTCCGGGTTGATTCCTGGTTAGAATCCTCCTAGATATGGTTGCCCTAATTACTAGGGAGATTAGAACTCTAGGTTCATGCTAGTGGGGAGATCTACTGCAAGGCCAGAAGCTATTACGCGAGAGTTTATTATTGACTGGGGTTGACATGTTCTAGCTCAGAGTATATCAACTGATGCTAGACTGCTCAGACGTGAATTGTGGGGTCCTAGAGTGTTTCTTTCTAGGTTAATATCTAATCAACTTTTGAATGGACTCACTTTCGTATTTATAGAACATGAGTGATGTTGCTTGAAAGCTAGAACATCAGTTGCTTGACAGCAAGGCCTTTGCTTCTGAAGCAACTAGACAAAAGGTTGTCTAGCCTTTGTTTGAGTACACATGCTTCAGGAAAACCGAAGCAATAAATCATTATTTATGTTTTTCACACATGGGCTCAGGGGCAGCATGAGTTTGTTACTGCAAGGAGAGCTGGTTTGGAGAGAAGGTGGATGAGAATAAGGGACATGGTTTTGAGAGAGGATGGAAGGGAATAAGGGACATCGTGCGTTGTTGCACACCACATTTGCGTGGTGAGGGATGCGGTGCTTTTATGTGATCCAGCTGTTCTGTTCCAATATATCGTGTTCTTAACCATGAACTTATGGTACAAGTCATTATCTAAAAGGGGATACAAAGGTTGTCTTTTCCTGTTTTCTATGTTAGTTTGCAAAGAAAATATTTGGTTGGCTAATACCAATCTTTCACTCTAATTTAATATTTACTGGATTCTGTGAGAGAAATGGTTTAAAGGGGATTCAAAGTGATTAAACTTCTTTTACCGAGATTGAATCATTTTATGTGAAATCCTTGGAGTTTGATTTTTTTTTTGTCTTTGATTTGTGTTTATATATTTGAGAAAAAAATGCTAGAAGAACCAATAATGCCTTATTTGTTTTCATTTTGATGTGATTCTAATATTGCATTTCACTTAAAATTTCTCATTCTTAATTATCTTGTCCATGTTATAAGCTCAGGTGGCAACAATCCTATCTCATGGAAACTGAGACGTTTCTACAGTTCAAATGAAAAACACTTGCCTGCAATATCTGATCCAGAGATAGAATCTGCATTTAAGGATTTGTTGGCTGCTAGTTGGAATGAACTTCCAGATTCTCTCGTAGCGGAAGCAAAGAAAGCAGCATCTAAAGCCACCGATGATAGTGCTGGTCAAGAGGCTTTGAAAAATGTATTTCGTGCAGCTGAGGCATGTGAAGAATTTAGTGGAACTTTGGTTACCCTAAGAATGGCTCTTGATGATCTTTGTGGCCTGACTGGCGAAGTCGGTACTTGTTATCTCTGTTTCATCATGTATTTTTTAGGGTGCTTATATTAGTCTGATCAAGACAAAACTTTTGCAGAATGTGGGTCCCTTACCTGGTTATATTGAAGATGCTGTTAAAGCTGCATATAATCGCTACATGACATATCTGGAGTCCTTTGGTCCTGAGGAAAACTATCTAAGAAAGAAGGTGGAGACTGAGTTGGGGACAAAAATGATACACCTCAAAATGCGATGCAGTGGCATAGGTTCTGAGTGGGGAAAGGTATGTCTTCTGAATGTTACTTGTCTCTGGTACATTTTTACTTTAGTATTGTCTTACGGTGTTAGAAAATTAGAAATATGTTGTCTGATACTTTTGTGATTCTTGAAGTTTGTAAATATACCCCCCCTCTGTCTTACGGTGGTAGAAAATTACTTGTCTCTTTATTACTGTTTGATTTTTTTTATTTTAAAGCAAATTATGCATAAAGACTGACTCACTGACATAGTTGTCTGTTCATGCCCTGTGTCATAGCAAGATCTGGCAAGAATTGTTAAATTAGTTTGTCATGTATGTCATAGACAATTAGCCATATTATTGGTTCATAGGTCATAACAACAGTTATATTACATAGATGACACACATTTTCCATTTTTATATATTTTCAACTATTCTAAAACTATTAAACAAGCATACCACAAGATAAATCAATAGCTAAGTAAATAGGTATCCAAAGGACATAAATTTTTACTGTAACACATTTTGGAATCTGAAGTACCAAATAAACCCTAAAACCCTAAACACTAACCCTAAACCCTACGAGGTGACAGCAACCGGTTGTTTTGTTTGTTACCACCACGGACAAACTAATGTCAATCCTCTCGACGGGTAGGATTTTTTAGAAGATGTGTATCAGACATTTTGGAAGTTGTGATATGTGAGTTGGACTTTGCTTTATTGCTTCAGGGCAATTTTGTTATTTTCAGATTGGTAAATATTTTTCTATTTCTCCTACTTTCACCATAAACCGGCAAAAGCATGCATTTGGGATGATTCCTGGCCAATATTGTTTGGTCTTCCTCCATGGTCTTACTCATGGCATTACTAGAAAGAATCACATGGTTGTTCTTTTTGAAACACGTAGTGCACATAATCATAGTGTACCATCTATGGGGAAAGGTTCTGGTCCCATGTTATTGCTATGAAAATGTACCTTTCGATACAACATCGAGCCTGCTTGTTGTGTCAGGACTGAAGCTAGTGAAATAGCATATATATATTTAGGGCGACTCCTTACTCATAACTTAACTGTTATCTTGCAGATCTCCCTGATTGGCACCTCAGGGATCTCAGGTTCCTATGTTGAGCTAAGGGCATGATGGGACGTCTGCAGGTAACCATGGAAATCATCGATGAGCTGAGGAAGTCTGTAGATCAGAATATGCCAGTACTGCATTTTCCTTTCCCCTTTCTAGCTAGCATGGCAATAACAATGAGATCATCAAACAGCGGCGCGGTTTAAGGAACTTCAGATACTCCCGGTCCTTGTGTCTCTGTCTTTGTCTGTAATAAGAACGTGTATATGCGTGAAACCTATCAGTTCCGTTATTTTTTTTTGGCATGCGCCTGACTTCTTGTTCAACTGGTGTGAGTTGTATGCTTTGTTCATGAAGATCAATGATATGCCTTCGCCCGCAACAGAACTTCCTTCAGCACTGCAAAAATACAGTGACCTGACATTTTTTGATGAAAGGGTTTAACAATCACTATGTGATTAGTATTCACTAACTAGTGGATTGTAGCATGTTAAATCATCAATTAAAAATGTGTCATGTACTTAAGATGATGTGAACATGAGATTTAATGTGTAGTTATTGTAAGAATAATCTGACTTTACTAGACCTTGTTTAAATCCTAAGATCCACAATAAATTTTAGACATAATAAGTGATTAATTCTGAATACAAAATTAACTAAACATTGATTCAGCTAAAATAGATATACTACTTGTTATGAGGTCGAAAAAGGTGGAAAAAGACGAGTCATACGAGCTGCAACGAATATGGGCTAGTGGTCAGACCACAACATGCGCGGTGCATACAAGACAGCTAGGCTAGATATAGGTTGTACTTGTATGCCATAAGCAAAAAATTGCTCATTTCAATACTATACAAATTGAAAGTGATATTTGGAAGCCTTAATCACTAGACTAGAGATCCTTTCGGTAGGATAGATGATAGGATGGGTAAACTGACGGAGACAACTTAAATGGCCTAGAATTATTTGATACGGTTTATGAAACCTATTTCTATTTTACACAATAATGTATCACCAATACAAATTCTTTCTATATATAAAGTATCAAGAGCAGAACTGAACTGTAGTTGCATCCATGTCGATTTTTACCGCTTAATTGGTTATCCGCATCATTGGTTATCCGCATCATTTTGTTCTGACTGTGTGCGTTGACTTTATACAACTATATATTTGATTACCTATATGTGGAAGATCCAAACTGTATAAGTGGATGTAAAATAATTCACTTTAAGATCATTTGACTGTCTCCATCCATACGGTAGAAACGAGGGTACCGACTCACGCCCACCTGGCTTGGCACACCTAGCCATCCAATCATGCATAGATTCTCAGCCACTCGATCCTATTTTAACGGACGCAATTCCTCAGCGAATTGTTAGGCATAGATTCTGATATGGTTCCCTTGCAGCTTCTGTAACAAACGTGAGAGTTCTAAGAGGCAATCTAATGACCGATGGGGAAAAGGGGAAAAAGAAAAGTTGTATTCGATTGCAATGATTGGACAATTTAGATAAGGTTTTTTGTTAGAGTAAGGGGTTACGACATGATCATTTTTATTGTTGTCCCTAGCTATCTATTAGAATTAGACTGATGAAAGGAGACTTTTCTGACTGTCATGCAACCAAACATATATAAAGAATACAGAGCGTGTCCTAATATACTATATATATATCATTGATTCATAGAGTAGAGAGCATTGGCTCATTGTGGTGTAATTCAACAAGCAAACACAAAAAAATAAAACATATTGTCGTGTGTCACCAACTAACTCCAAGCATATTAAGAAAATTCATTGCTTATTGCTGCACTAAGGCCATGAGATAGTTCCATCACGCTGTTTTCAAAACTGCGATGTAAATATTTGTCTAGGAAATAGTGTATCCAAAGTTTTGTCCCTATAAAACTTTCTTATCTTCTATGAAACTCGTTCATATATCTCTTCATTAAATTGTAATGGCATGTCATCTTATTTACTTACGTAACCTGTCATTTAAAGAATGAAACTCCTATTAAGAATGACCTAATTAGAGTGAATGTGTTTTGTTCTTTAGCCAAAGTCCATGGAAGGCTGTCACTAATCCTAACTATGCAGTAACCGTCATCAAATGAGCATGAGCTTCCCTTGGATATTCTAAACTTTTAATAAATCCACTAAGCTCGACAAGAAGCCAGAATTGCTAAAATCATCCGTTTCTAGCTTCCATCGCACCATCATTTCCTCATCACAATAAAGCAGTAAGGCCAAAATAACTCTCGATGGTTCTATAGTTTCGAGAGCACGAACATGTATCCTAGAATTCTAATGGACCTTTCTGAAAGATGAGATCATAGGATTTTTTAGTACACTTTGGCACTTTGCAAACACACAAACTTTCCTGTGTGTAAGCGAGAATACGAAGCCTTACTGCCTTAGGTCATGTTTGAATGATCTAGAGCTAATAATATATATTAAAATTAGTTTGAGATATCCAAACGATCTAACTACTTTTAGTTCAAGACATCCAAACAACATCAGTCAATAGTTCAACTAACTATTAGCTACACCCTCAACCATACATTAATTATTAATTGGTTTAACCCAACTAAAATTAACTAATAGCTAGCTAGCTACTAGTGCATTTAAACATCACCTTACTATATCTCATAAAGGTTATCGTTAATTATCTTAGGTCTTAACATTCTAATAAGAATACAAAGCATGAACATATCTAACGAAGGCTCCACCGTTTGACTCAATTCTAAAATACTTTCGATGAAGTCCATGGTAGATGCCTCCGGGCATGGTTGTCTTTAGAAATCTGAGGTTCGGGAACGAAATATTTATAAGATCCTAAACATTTACATGAATAATTGACTATATGTTGACTCTTAAAAGTTAAAAAATACACCTAACTCAACAAATAACAACCTAGAGAAATAGACGATGCGCGACTCTCCAACCAAGATAACAGATAACCGATCATGCTAACTAAAGTTTAATCACGTTACATCGAAGATTTAAATGATAATTAAGAGTATTAAATATACTTGATATTCAAACATTAAATATAATATGAACTAAACTTTCAGTTGGAAGCGCGACAGCATTTTAGGATCGAGAATAGGAGGCGCGTCGACCGCACCTCGGGGAGACGGGGACCGGGTTGCCATTGGCGTGGGAGATGTAGTTGCGCGCTCAACGCAGATGATCTTCGTGCTCGCCGTGAGGAGCATTTGTGGAGGCGCAGGCGCAGGCGCAAGCGCAGCCGAACCATGGCCGGTAGGGTTGGTAGACGTCTGGACGGTGGACGGGAGGTGTAGAGGAGGGAGTGCAGGTGACGGAGAAGCAAAATTGGTTGCTTTGCGAACAACACACGTACCGGTACGACACCGACATTCCGACAATAATGTGTGGATTGACCTTGTCAGTCACAGAAGGGCGGAGCAGTGCCAGTGTACTGGCCGCCACCACTCGCCACCCGGCCCCCTCCCCCCGAAAGCCGGCACGAGCCCTCCCTTCCCTTCCTCCAACCTGTTCCGATCCGCCCCGAGCCGGCTGGCCATGGTGATCAGGGCTGGCCGCTCGGCCCTCCACCTCCACGCTCTCGCTTTCCTCATCCTCGCCGCCTCCCCCTGCCTTCAAGGTAATGCCTGTCGCAACCCAGCCCCATCTCCCCTTCTCTCTCTCTTCCTGGTCCCTTCCCGCGGCGAGTCCACGGATTCTGTCGGTCTGCGCGAGTCTCGACAATGCCTCGGCGGCGGCGCTAGATCTGTGTGATTATTCCCGTTCACAGCCGGGAAACGGCGCCGATCGTGCGGTTTGGGGCTATACCGGAGCGGATTGGGATTTTGTGGGGAGACTTGTGTTGATTACTTGATTTGTGATGAGGTCGGACTCGGACGGATGTTGGGAATGGGTTATAATTAACGTCGATACATAGGTGCAACAAATTCTCACTGTACTTTTAGAGCAGTAGAATTCAGGAATAATGGTATTTGTATAGAGAAATTTGTGATTTTGCTACTCTCAAATTTTGGTTGCCTGTTATTATGTCATCCCGTGTCTATGACTGGTGGGACCATCTGTGTCTATGATTTGTGGGCCCAATGGCACACTGGTGAAGCCCACAAATCATAATGACAAAATTGCCAATGTCTCATTTGTATATGGATCAAATACTAACAGACAATATGGATTTCATTGCTAATGTTTCTGCGCGATTTTTGCTGTTGTTAATATAACTTTCTGTTGCGACTTGCGAGCCCTATTGTTGATAGGCTTTCAGTTTTATGTCATGCAATGTGGGTGGGCCAGATGGCCTTCTGCACTTCAGACCATAGTCATGTGTATCTAAGAATTTTTCTTAATCTATCATCATATGTAAATTACAAGGTTTTCACTGTCAGGCACTGTGTGGCTCTCCTCTATTTTCCATACTGGAAAACCCTCTATAGTTAACTGTTTGAACCACACAAGTTTTTAAATGTTTTAGAGTTTCATTCTATTGTTTGTATCTTTGAGTGCAAAATGTCAAGCATCTGAATTATTAACTGATGAAACAGGGGCACCATAACTCATGCCTACAGTTAGCGCAAACAAATATACCATGCAACCTGATATAGGTGTAGTAGACTTTGGCTTAGGATAATGTTACCTGGATTATTAAGGATGAGGGCTGTGAATTGTGAATTTGTGATAATACCAACTTAGAACATTAAGGACAATCTGCTGCATAGATTGTATATACTCTATTCCTTCAAAGAAATTGCATTACATTTCTTCTAGTTTTAGGTTTATGTTGCTTGGAGTGTGGCTCAGCATCATCAAACTAGTCGGCAGTTGTCCTAAAGTTCTGCTCTCTTTCAAATTGGCTGTAACAGCAATGCGATCCTGTTCTCTTATAGTCCTGTGTTACAATTTGCTCTTAGCTTCTTAGGAACCATTATTTCTGCTGGAACCATTTTGTTTTTGATAGATATTTTGTATTCCTCATACAATTAGAAGAAACTACATGATTTTAGACATTTTTCATGACTGTAGAATATATTCTGTGGTGTTGTGCTAATGCCATTGTTTCTATTTTGTGCAGCTCTAGTGGACCATCGCAAACAGGTTAGTAAAATATTCTCATGACTTGTTTCTTTCTTCTGTGTCAAAAAAATGTGTGATTATAATGGCAGCATTCTGTGATATTAGATATCTGACTGGAGTAGGCAACCCAACTTTGAACTGCAGAATATGTCCTCGAGTCAAAGGGGTGGGTAACTGAGTATTACTACCATATATTCCTTATATGTGAGTGCATTGCACACATTTGACTTGGCGGCTTTCATTTTTAATGTAGATGGCTCTCATCTCCTGGGCAGATCAAAGGAAATAACACACAGGGTACCCTCCCCCACAACCTTGTAAACTGCAGTATAATGTAGGGATGATTTGAACTCATTTGTTTCATTCCCGAAGTGGTTAACATTCTGTTTGTGTTATTTTTTCATGGCTTTACAGGCATTGTAAAATGTAATCTTGTTTCACCTTATCCTGATCATTCTCATGTTTCCTACTTGTAGAAACTAAGGGGGAGAATTGGTGTAAGGAACAAAATGGAAGTAGTGCAGCAGGATGATGAAGCATTAGTTAAACTTGAGAACACAGGTATTGAACGCTCAAAAGCTGTTGATTCTGCTGTGCTGGGAAAATATAGCATCTGGAGACGTGAAAATGAAAATGAGAAGGCAGATTCAAGGGTTCGTCTGATGCGAGATCAAATGATCATGGCCAGAATATATTCTGTTCTTGCCAAATCTAGGGACAAACTTGATCTATATCAGGAGCTGCTAGCAAGACTCAAGGAAAGCCAGCGCTCCCTTGGGGAAGCTACTGCTGATGCCGAACTTCCGAAGAGGTGGTGCCTGCTCGAACTGTCTAGGCCCAAATTTTCAGTGTTACTGATTTCTCTTTCTCTATTGATTCATCTCTTCTTTAATTTGCAGTGCTTCAGATAGAATCAAAGCAATGGGCCAAGTTTTATCAAAAGCAAGGGATCTGTTGTATGATTGCAAGGAAATTACCCAGCGTTTGAGAGCAATGCTTCAGTCAGCAGATGAGCAGGTCCGGAGCTTGAAGAAGCAGAGCACCTTCCTTAGCCAGCTGGCAGCTAAGACAATCCCAAATGGCATCCATTGTCTTTCTATGCGCTTAACAATTGATTATTACCTTCTCTCTCCAGAGAAAAGAAAGTTCCCCAATAGCGAGAACTTGGAAAATCCTGATCTTTACCATTATGCTCTTTTCTCAGACAATGTTTTGGCAGCATCAGTTGTGGTCAACTCAACCATCATGAATGCGAAGGTTAGTGTAATCCCCATCTTGAAACTGGAAGTGTAATCTCTTCATTATGTCTACCATTGAATGACCCATTATATAGCACTTTTGATTTTCTTTCTATAAATTTTCAGGAGCCTGAAAAACATGTGTTTCACCTTGTTACTGACAAACTGAACTTCGGGGCCATGAACATGTGGTTTTTGCTGAATCCACCTGGGGATGCAACAATGCATGTGGAAAATGTTGATGACTTCAAATGGTTGAACTCTTCTTACTGCCCTGTTCTGAAGCAGCTCGAGTCTGCAGCCATGAAAGAATACTATTTCAAGGCTGATCGTCCGAAAACTCTCTCTGCTGGCTCTTCTAATCTGAAGTATCGAAACCCAAAATATTTGTCTATGCTCAACCATCTAAGATTTTACCTCCCCCAAGTCTATTCCAAGCTGAATAAAATACTTTTCCTGGATGATGACATAGTTGTCCAGAGGGACCTAACTGGACTCTGGGAGGTAGATCTTAATGGGAATGTAAATGGAGCGGTGGAAACATGTGGAGAGAGTTTTCACCGATTTGACAAGTACCTCAACTTCTCAAACCCAAATATTGCTCAGAATTTTGATCCTAATGCATGTGGTTGGGCTTATGGAATGAACATGTTTGATCTGGAAGAATGGAAGAAGAAAGACATTACTGGAATCTACCACAAATGGCAGAACATGGTGAATTGGAAGATTTTACATTACTTGCATCCTGACACCTTTTCTTTTAATATTGCATTTAATTTTCCTATACGTACACAGCCATCTTGCTGATCTATATTCTGTTGCTTTAGGCTTTTCAGATATCGTGATTTTGGTCATTTTTATGTATATATGACTACTGTGTACAGTATAGATGAAGCAAATGCTAAATAGTTATTTTTTAGTATGATTGCATTAGAGTCCTTAATTTTCATAATACCAACAACTCTATTAATTAGTTAATTAGCTGATGTTTAATCATTACAAAGAATTAAGAGCAAGTCGAAACATAAATGTACTGCCTGAGATGTACATATCAGTGCATACATTTATTGACTCCATTTTCACACTGTTTTATGTTATCTTTATACAGAACGAGAACAGGCTGCTTTGGAAATTGGGGACATTGCCGCCAGGGCTTCTAACTTTTTACAAGCTGACACACCCTCTGGACAAATCATGGCATGTGCTTGGTTTAGGGTACAATCCGACCGTTGAGCGCTCAGAAATAGACAATGCCGCAGTCATCCACTACAATGGTAACATGAAGCCATGGCTGGAAATCGCAATGACAAAGTATCGGCCTTACTGGACAAAGTACATCAATTATGAGCATCCTTACATTCATGGATGCAAGTTCAGCCAATAGGAACTATCTAAACATTCTTCTGTGATGAACACTGAAGTTAGATGGGACTCAAAATATAGTCCTCTCTTAGTAGTATAACTATCACATGTTCTTTCTTCGTTTTATATTAAGCTTATCATGTGTATGTAGTTTCATCGCCTTTTTGTGGTGCTCCCTAGACCCTAGCCCGTTATCGGTTCTTGTCTTTTTTTTTGTCATGAAAAGGACGATGAGTTCAAAGATTCTTATCAGCTGATAAATGCAATATATGAATTTCTGTTGGTAGCAAATTAATGATGTCGCTCAAACTGTGTTACGTGTTCCGTTGAACATTCATGCGAGCATTTTAACGGCCATTCGAGAGTTATGCTAGAATTCTGACGAAGTTTAGTCCTCAACTATGAATCTATGATCATCCAATGGGTGCGGCTGGTTTTTTTTATCAGCTATAATTACTTTGGAGCTACAATTATTAATGATTTCGAGTAGCCTAGGAGGGTCCGATTTTACTATGTATTTCGTGTAGCGTAGTAGGTTGGATTTGGCTTCTCGAAGCGAGTATTTAATATTTAGCAGTATTTTATTTTTAGTACTTTTTTGTAAATATTTAACTGTTTAATGACGTTGTCACAATATTTTTATCGATAACAAAAATGTATGTAATAACTTCATTAATATTGAGAATTGGTGGACGTTTGCGGTAATTTTATTAATCCTAAAAATTTAACGATTTCTCTACTAAAAGCACCATTTTTAAGGGCGTCATTTATTTACGAAGAACCCCTTGAATTTGTTGGAAATCAACTCGCAGTCGCTTCTGCTCTCCGCATGACGTGACCTGCCCACTCTTCAAGACCGCGACAGATCCCTGCCCTGCCGCCGCTTCGCTTGGATAAGGATGCATCCACTCCCAGTTCCCCTTCTCTTCATCTTTGGGTCGGAGATGGTTATCTCTATCTTCCTTATAGATCTGTCGCGGTTAGCAGCACCAGCCACCACAACTCCAAGATGAGCAAGGTACGGTGGCCTCGCTGCTAGCGCTGGCAGTGGTTAGAGCACCCTGTCGTGGAAGACCTCCATCCTCTCTGCTCCTTGACTCCCCACCCCTTGCGTCGTGTGCGTACCACTCACCACCGGCCGTCAGGGGAAGAAGGTGTCCCCAAGGCCGAGCCTACTCTTGGCGGTCTTGTGGAGCGAGCATCCAACCCGAGCAAGCCAGTTCCTTTCTCCTCATCTTTTGGTCGACGTTGGTCATCTCCATCTTCTTTATAGATCTGCTGCGGTTAGCAGCATGTGCTACCACGGCTCCAAGATGAGCAAGGCGCCCTCCTCCCAAACCAAGGCGGATCCTCGGCGTTGGCGTTGTCCTCCACAACGAACCTAGCCAACTTGCTCCCAACCGGTGTTCTGCTCGCCTTCAACCTTCTGGCGCTCAAGTCCTCGTACGACGGTTGCGTCTACTACGTCGTCACCATCTGCACCGGTCTCTGGCTCCTCAACTACCTGCCAGACGCGTCGCCGCTGCCCGAGGGAGTCACCAGGCGTTCCCCACCACAAGGCACGAGCACACGGCATCGGATACCCATCGTCGCCAACACCGTCGCAAAGTAGAAGAAGAGCAACAGGGAGATCGATACTAACTGGTTGGATTTGGTACAATCCAGTTGGCCACGTCGTGTCCAGTCGACCCCGACTTCCCAAGTTATCCGAGAACATAAAAAAGCACTATAAAGGAAAAAAAAGAAAACAAATGATGATAGTTGCATCAGTTCACACCCACATCCTTGACCACCACAGTCATTAGTGGGATTGATGTTTCGCTCGTGAATGGGAGCCTGAGTGATAACAGTGGCCAAAAGAAAGAGCGAAGGCTGCGTAGGGAATCAGGCTATGCAGGTGCAGAGAGCAGTGGAGAGAGCAACGACCATGGCCTAGGCATGATGAACATTCAAGTTGTTGTCTCTATAGATTCTTTTAGCTAACTATTTTAGCTATTGAGTCCTTGATCCTGTATTTAAGATGGCATATGCCTACTTAGAGCGTTTGTTGGAATGTTTTGAGCTCCTATCAGCATCACTTGTAAAGTACTTACAAGTACCGAATAGAACTGTCATACAAGAGAATAGATAGTAGATGTTTCTATTTTCTTTTTGTTTCATGCTTTGACGTTGTTACACTATGCTTGCGTTACATTTATCTTTCTCTCCTTTTTTTTTCTTTCCTTTTGGTACCATGTATTTATGATAGACTTGAGAGTTCCTTGAGATGATCAGATTGCACGAGCAAACCAAACACTCAAATCATCTAACTTTTTTCCAATTCCTTGTGTATCCTGATAACTGAAGAAGTTAGTTTGGTTTTCACTTTGTCAGTTATATGTTAAAGTGAATTGGTTCTCAGGCAACATGCCAAGTCCAAGATGAACTCTGCCCTGCAAGGAACCCTAAGAAAAACCACATGCAAGATTATCTGATTAACAACATCCAAGCTCATCTGATGCACATCAACAGATGACTCCATGTATTCGTTCGCAACTTTATTTTGTTAGAAAAGCTGCACAAAAAAACACATCAACAAAGAAGAAAACACTACTTTTAGGCTACGACTACTAGATGTGACAATGATGAACTATCTGCACAGACCAAAAAAGTACATCTCGCACCAAATTAGAACGTATTTTATTTATTTATTTTATATTTTTCCTTCTCTTCACTACCCGTATAAAACATCTGTTTCTACGGTTCCACGGTTGTCATTTATCATCGAGTGACGTGGATCGTTTTCGCGCAAAACTCATATATTTTCGGTCTTTTGGCTAAAGTGCAATATTTGTTCTTATCAGTTTAATATATGATACATGAGACATATGTTCACTTTACTTTAAAATTTATTTTTGTGTGGGGTCCATCACACTAGCTTGTCAGTGTTACCTCTCTTGTCGTACAACCCTTGTATTACACGATTAAATATGATTGTGTGCCGTTAACACGCGGGCAATGTACTAGTAGTATTCAAAAATATTCATAGAGTTTATGCGTTTATAAGACCATCTCCAGCAGCTTACATATACTCATACTTATATTCAAACTAGTCGGTTGCCCATGCATTGCGACGGCTTACAACAATACTGTCGGCGTTTCGAGACCGGGGGTCCCTCGGGCCGACGAGTGAGTGTCGCCGCATGCCCCAGCCCAGATGGGTCGAGCGCGTGGGCGAGCGCGAAGGGGGGAAAGGAGCGAGGCGGCCGGAGACCGGCGTGAGAGAGGTGGGAATCCCGCGGCCTTCGTGTTTGTCCCGCGCCCAGGTCGGGTGCGCTTGCAGTAGGGGGTTACAAGCGTCCACGCGGGTGAGGGAAGCGAGCGGCCCCAAGAGAGCGCCTGTCCCGTCCTCGTCCCCGCGCGGCCAACCTTCTCTAAGAGGGCCCTGGTCCTTCCTTTTATAGGCGTAAGGAGAGGATCCAGGTGTACAATGGGGGTGTAGCAGAGTGCTACGTGTCTAGCGGGGGAGAGCTAGCGCCCTAAGTACACGCCGATGTGACAGCCGGAGAGATTTTGGCACCCAGCTGGTGTGATGTCGTGGCCGTCGGAGGAGCGATGGAGCCTGGCGGAGGGACAGCTGTCGGAGCGGTTGAGTCCTTGCTGACGTCCTCCTGCTTCCGTAAGAGAGCTGAGAGCCGCCATCGTCACAGAGCATGCGGGGCGCCATCATTGCCTATCTGGCGGAGCCAGCCAGATGGGACACCGGTCTTGTTCTCTGCGGCCCGAGTCAGCTTGGGGTAGGGTGATGATGGCACTTCTTGTTGACGTGGCTGGCCTGCGCCCTAGGTTGGGCGACGTGGAGGCTCCTCCGAAGCCGAGGTCGAGTCTATCTTCCATGGCCGAGGCCGAGTCCGAGCCCCTGGGTCGGGCGAGGCGGAGGTCGTTCGACAGAGGCCAGGGCGGAGTCCGAGCCCTGGGGTCGGGCGAAGCGGAGTTCGTCGTCTTCTGGGGCTGAGCCCGAGTCCGAGCCCTGGGGTCGGGCAAAGCGGAATTCGTCGTCTTCCGGGACTGAGCCCGAGTCCGAGCCCTGGGTCGGGCGGAGCGGAGTTCGCCGTCTTCCGGGACTTAGCCCGAGTCCGAGCCCTAGGTCGGGCGGAGCGGAGTTCGCCGTCTTCCGGGACTTAGCCCGAGTCCGAGCCCTGGGTCGGGCGGAGCGGAGTTCGCCGTCTTCCGGGACTTAGCCCGAGTCCGAGCCCTGGGTCGGGCGGAGCTTCCTATGGTGCCTTTGGCAGGGCCTGACTGCCTGTCAGTCTCGCTCTGTCAAGTGGCACTGCGGTCGGAGTGGCGCAGGCGGCGCTGTCCTTCTGTCAGGCCGGTCAGTGGAGCGGTGAAGTGACGGCGGTCACTTCGGCTCTGCCGGGGGGCGCGCGTCAGGATAAAGGTGTCAGGTCACCTTTGCATTAAATGCTCCTACGACTTGGTCGGTCGGTGCGGTGATTTAGTCAGGGTTGCTTCTTAGCGAAGGCAGGGCCTCGGGCGAGCCGGAGATATGTCCGCCGTTGGAGGGGGGCCTCGGGCGAGACGGAAATCCTCCGGGGTCGGCTGCCCTTGTCCGAGGCTAGGCTCGGGCGAGGCGTGATCGAGTCGCTCGAATGGACTGATCCCTGACTTAATTGCACCCATCAGGCCTTAGCAGCTTTATGCTGATGGGGGTTACCAGCTGAGAATTAGGAGTCTTGAGGGTACCCCTAATTATGGTCCCCGACAGTAGCCCCCGAGCCTCGAAGGGAGTGTTAGCACTCGCTTGGAGGCTTTAGTCGCACTTTTTTGCAAGGGGACCAGCCTTTCTCGGTTGCATTTTGTTCCGGTGGGTGCGCGCGAGCGCACCCGCCGGGTGTAGCCCCCGAGGCCTCGGAGGAGTGGTTTTACTCCTTCGAGGTCTTAATGCCTCGCGCAATGCTTCGGCTGGTCTGGTTGTTCCCTCATGCGAACTGGCCGTAGCCCGGGTGTACGGTCGGGGCCCAAGTTCTCGGGCTGGTATGTTGACGCTGTCAACGGGTTGGCCGGAGCCGGGTTTGCGAGAGCAGCCCCCGAGCCTCTGCACAGGGCGAGAGGGCGATCAGGGGCAGACTCGGCTTTTTTACATACGCCCCTGCGTCACCTTTCCGCAAGGAGGAGGGGGGAAAGCACCATGTTACCCTCGATGGGCGCCGAACATGGTGTCTCCGGTGAGCTGCAAGCGGGTAATCCGAGTGGACGTCCGTGCCCCGTTCGTTAGGGGTCGGCTAGGGGCCCAGAGGCACGCCCAAAAGTACCTGCGGGTGATCTGCCGGACCCGGTCCCCTGGCGACGGGGTCCGAGGGCTCGATGCCTCCCTCTGATGGGATTCCGTTACAAGATCGCTCCCGCTGGTCTCGGAAATGTCCTAGGGTACCTCGGGAGCGCAGCCCGAGCCTTGGTTATGTATCGAACGTACCCCTGGTCATCCCTCGCTCGGCGTCTGAGGCGGCTGTGAACCCTTCGGGGGCCAACCTTCGAACCCCTGATCAGTAATGGGCGCGGAGCCCGAGTAGCCTGAGGCGGCCGTGGAACCCTTCGGGGGGCCGGCCTTCGAACCTCTAACCAGTAGTGGGTGTAGGGCCCACGCGATCTGAGGCGGCTGTTGAACCCTTCGGGGGGCCAGCCTTCGAACCTCTGATCAGTAAGGAGGCTCGGAGCCTGGTTCCTTCACGGGGAAGGATCCTTTTCGGGGTATCCCCCTTTCCCGGTCCCTGCTGCAAGAGATAGAGAAAGAGGAAAAAAGGAAAAGGATACGAAATCGAACGACGCGGCGTACCTTTTTTGTCGCAATTATTACGGCGAAGGCGAAGCGTCGCCCACTGCTCCCGCCGGAAGCGCCGCCTGTCCTGCCGCGGAGTTAATGCGACGGGGCGAGCGGTTGGCGGGGCAGCCGTTGCGCGTGCGCGAGCCGTTCGAGGAACGGATCACGGGCGCGTTGTCTTCACGCCGTGAGAGGGGGTTCTCTTGCTGCCCCCGGATGGGACGTGAGCTTGGCTGACGACGTGACCGCTGCTCCCGCCCGCCTGCCACCGTCATTACTGCCGGCCCACCTTTGGCCGCATTGACCACCGCGTCAGGCTGGCGCTGCTGGGTCGTGCGCTGGGTCGCCTCGAGTCGCGGTATTGGTTCCGCAATCGAGGAGGCGCGGTGGTGGCGCAAGTGGCGGTGCAGTTGCTTGCATGCAGCATCCGGCGCGCCGGTTGCGTGACGCGTGGGCCTGGGCCTCCATGCTGGGCGTGTCGGGAGTCGGAGAAGCGCGTCCACTTGGCGCGGTTGCATGCCGCCTGCATGGCTGCCCGCCTCTTTCGCCCGTCGGTCTGGGCAAAAGTGGAGGGTCACTTGTAACCGCTGGGCGGTTGTGTGCACCACGCGCGGTGGTTTGGCTTCTTCTGCTCTGAGCCGGTTTGCATGACATGCGGGACCTAGCCCCCACGCCGCAGGGGAGGGCCTTGGAGCGTGTTGGAGAAGACTCAGCCCGTGACGGTTGGGGGCGCAAGTAGGGAGAGTTGCCTTTAAAAGGAGGGTGACCCCCTTCGGAAGGCGACCATGTCCTCTCGCTCCCTTATGCATTGCGTCTTTCCACCTTCCAAGCCCCCGGATGGGGGATACCCACCGTCTTTTCACCTCATCGTTGGAGGAACGCAACTCCGTGGGAGTTGGTACCTTTCAGCCATCGTTCGGCTTCAAGGATTTTCATCATGCAGCCCGGCTGTACCCCTCCACCGGCGGTCACCCAAGATGGTGACCTCCAGCTTGATGGTGGGGGAAAGCGAGCCGGGCCGCGGCCTCTGCCCCTCCCTCAGCCTCAAGGATTTTCATCACCAGGGCTGGGGAGGGGAGTGTGCCGAGTTGGGGTCGGCCCCTATGTGGGCGGCGGCCCGCTCCTTCACTCAGTGACCGGAGGGAAGGGCGGTCGTCATCCGTGGCACCGGCAGCTGCACCGTGCCTGGCTCTCGGACGCGAGTGGCTTCGGAGCCGCTCGCGGCGCCGGCGTCTGCCACGGCAGCTGGAAGAGGTTCTCCCGCCGGCGAGATAGCCAAGGCCGGCCACGGACCGACCTCCAACTCTACGGCCTTCTGCCCGTCCTTGCCTCACGAGTTTGGGCATGGGCGGGGGCCTCCTGGCAGCAGCATCCGCCCTAAGGTCAGTGCTGCCGCTGTTCGGCCCCCCGGAGCAGAAGTCGTCGTCGTCACCGCTGCTGGAGCGGGTGACGGCGCGCCGTTCGTCGGTCTTCTGTTGCTCCGCAGGCCCACCCCTATCGAGTGGGGTTGTTCGTACCTGCGAAGGGGGAACCGGAGTTCCGTTTGTAATGGCACTTCGAATGCCAGGGTTTTTTGTTCATTGCGGTTGTCGAGGCCTGAACATGTATGTAATTTTGGCATGGAGCCATGTTTTTTCCTCATTTTCGAGCACTAAGACTCACCTGTTGATTGTCTGAACCGCTTCACCAAGCATGAGTCGCCCCGTGTCAAGGTGACGAGTGAGGTATCCGTATCCCGGAGGCGTAGGAGTCCCTCGGCTCGGTCGGCCTTGTTGTCTGAGGCTCCTCTAGCTCAGTTAAAGGGACCCCTTGGCCGCTCTTCGACGAGCCGAGGCCAGGGGTAGCGATATCAGCATGATCAGAGGCGGAGTTGGCTCGAAAATGAAACCTGGTTGGCCGGAGCCTAGCCGGGTTGTCCGTTAGCGGGACCGACACCGGAGTCGATCAGCCGAGGCCTCGGGTCGGGCTGGCGCCCTTGGAAGATGGTTGGCCGAGGCCCCAGGGGTAACCGGCCGAGCCGCCTGCTCGGGCCGGATTCCCGGAGAAGTCCCTGGCAGCGATTGTCCGGGCGTGACGATGACGTCGTCCTCTAGATTGGGGATTCTTGGACCGCATCGCCGTCCGAGGCTAGGTTGGACCTTGCTGAAGGTGTCGTCGATGCCGAGGGTGTTACTGCCCCCTTCCAGCGTCAAGACCCGAGCCTGCAGGATCAGAGTGTCTTGTAGCGTGTGCCTTCTGCGGCCGCTGAGGCCAGAATATACACACCCTCGCTGTGTTGTAAAGCTGCGTCTCCTTCCCTCTTGTTTCGAGTATCTGGACTTTTTTGTCGGTAACAGGGATGTTTGTGCGAGCGAGAGCTGCTTCTCGCGGAAGGTGATGAGTGAGGTATCCGTATCCCGGAGGCGTGGGAGTCCCTCGGCTCGGTCGGCCTTGCCGCTTACACGCACTTTCACCCGTCCATGAGGCCCTGTCGCCGACTCAGTCGAGAAGGCTCGAAGGATCGCTTCGGCAGAAGAGCTTCCAAACGTGAAGACTTGTTCGGTCCGCGGAATCACTTTATCCGAACGCGAGTTACTTATCACAGAAGGTGATGAGTGAGGTATCCGTATCCCGGAGGCGTAGGAGTCCCTCGGCTCGGTCAGCCTTGGCTGCTTACGTGTACTCCGTCGTTTTCAGGATCCACTTTTCGAAGTAGTCAGAAAGCACGAAAGATATTCTGGCAGAAGAGATCTTTTTTCGAGGAAAATTTCAACGCAGAGGGGGTTCCCCCCCTTTTAGCCCCCGAGGGAGGGTCGGGCTTTGCCGAGGCGAGGCCGACCCTTCCTTGATGACTAAACTTTGCGCAGGTGCGAGGTATATGAACAACTTGAAAACATATTAAGGGTAGAAGCGACGTAGCTGTTGGATGTTCCAAGCGTTGTCGTAGACCTCGCCTTGACTGTTGGCCAGCTTGTACGTTCCGGGCTTCAGAACTTTGGCGATGACGAATGGCCCCTCCCAGGGGGGCGTGAGCTTGTGCCTCCCTCGGGCGTCTTGCCGCAGCCGAAGCACCAGGTCGCCCACCTGGAGGTCTCGGGGCCGGACCCCTCGGGCGTGGTAGCGTCGCAGGGACTGCTGGTACCGCGCCGAGTGTAGCAAGGCCTTGTCCCGAGCCTCTTCTAGCTGGTCCAGCGAGTCTTCTCGGCTAGCTTGGTTGCTTTGATCGCTGTAGGCCCTCGTCCTCGGGGAGCCGTATTCCAGGTCAGTGGGCAAGACGGCCTCGGCCCCGTAGACCAGGAAGAACGGCGTGAAACCCGTGGCCCGGCTCGGCGTTGTCCTCAGGCTCCAGACCACCGAGGGGAGTTCCTTCATCCATCGCTTGCCGAACTTGTTGAGGTCGTTGTAAACCCGAGGCTTGAGCCCTTGTAGAATCATGCCGTTGGCACGCTCTACTTGCCCATTCGACATGGGATGAGCCACGGCGGCCCAGTCCACCCGGATGTGGTGATCCTCGCAGAAGTCCAAGAATTTTCTGCCGATGAACTGGGTACCGTTGTCGGTGATGATGGAGTTCGGGACCCCGAAGCGATGGATGATGTTGGTGAAGAACGTCACCGCCTGCTCGGACCTGATGCAGTTCAGAGGTCGGACCTCGACCCACTTGGAGAATTTGTCGATGGCGACCAGCAAGTGCGTGTAGCCCCCGGGCGCCCTCTGCAAGGGGCCGACGAGGTCCAGCCCCCACACAGCAAAGGGCCAGGTGATGGGTATCGTCTGCAGAGCCTGAGCGGGCAGGTGGGTTTGCTTCGCATAGAATTGACACCCTTCGCAGGTGCGGACAATTCTAGTAGCGTTAGCCACCGTCGTTGGCCAGTAGAAGCCTTGCCGGAAAGCATTCCCGACAAGGGCTCGAGGCGCTGCGTGATGGTCGCAAGCCCCCGAGTGTATCTCTTGTAGGAGTTCCTGACCTTCGGCGACGGAGATGCATCGCTGGAGGATGCCCGAGGGGCTGCGGTGGTAGAGCTCCTTCTCATCGCCCAACAAGACGAACGACTTGGCGCGTCGCGCTACCCGCGTGAGCCTCGGCTTGGTCGAGGGGTAGCTCTCCTTGGCGGAGATATTGCAGGTACGGGGTCTGCCAATTTCGATCAGGCGTGGCCCCGCTCCGCTCCTCCTCGATGCGCAGTGCCTCACCCTCGGAGGCTGAGGGTACCTCGGGTTGGACCGAGGCCGCCTCGAGCCGAGCAAAGGGTGCCTCAGGCTGTGCTGAGGGTGCCTCGGACTGGACCGAGGGCGCCTCAGGCTCGGGCGAGTCGTCGATCTTGACGGAGGGTTGATGCAGATCCCAGGAGAAGACGTCCAGGGGAACTGTTGTTCGCCCCGAGGCTATTTTTGCCAGCTCGTCCGAAGTCTCGTTGTAGCGCCGAGCGATGTGGTTGAGCTCGAGCCCGTAGAACTTGTCTTCCAGGCGCCGAACCTCATCGCAGTAGGCCTCCATCTTCGGGTCGCGGCAGTGGGAGTTCTTCATGACTTGGTCGATGACGAGCTGCGAGTCACCGCGAGCGTCGAGGCGCCTGACCCCTAGCTCGATGGCGATCCGCAACCCGTTGACCAGAGCCTCGTACTCAGCCACATTGTTGGACGCCGGGAAGTGGAGGCGTAGCACATAGCGTAGGTGTTTCCCGAGGGGCGAGATGAAGAGTAGGCCCGCGCCGGCTCCCGTCTTCATCAGCGACCCATCGAAAAACATGGTCTAGAGCTCCGGTTGGATCGGAGCCGTCGGTAGCTGGGTGTCGACCCATTCGGCTACGAAGTCCGCCAAGACCTGGGACTTGATGGCCTTCCGAGGGGCGAACAAGATTGTCTCGCCCATGATTTCCACCGCCCACTTTGCAATCCTGCCCGAGGCCTCTCGACACTGGATGATCTCCCCCAGGGGGAAGGATGACACCACAGTTACCGGATGAGACTCGAAGTAGTGTCGCAACTTCCGCTGCGTCAGGACCACTGCATACAGCAGCTTCTGAACTTGTGGGTAGCGGATCTTGGTTTCGGACAGTACCTCGCTGACGAAGTAAACTGGCCTCTGAACGGGCAATGCATGCCCCTCTTCTTGCCTCTCGACCACAATCGCGGCGCTAACCACCTGAGTGGTCGCGGCGACGTAGACCAAGAGGGCTTCTCCGGTAGCTGGGGGCACCAAGATAGGCGCCTTTGTGAGGAGCGCCTTCAAGTTCCCGAGAGCTTCCTCGGCCTCAGGGGTCCAAGTGAAGCGCTCGGCCTTCCTTAAGAGGCGGTACAGAGGCAGGCCTCTTTCGCCGAGGCGTGAGATGAAGCGGCTCAGAGCCGCGAGACATCCCATGACCCTCTGTACGCCCTTTAAGTCCTTGATGGGACCCATGCTGGTGATGGCTGCGATCTTCTCCGGGTTGGCTTCGATGCCCCGCTCGGAGACGATGAACCCCAAGAGCATGCCCCGGGGCACCCCGAAGACACACTTCTCGGGATTGAGCTTGACGCCTTTCGCCTTGAGACATCGGAATGTCACTTCAAGGTCGGAGAGGAGGTCGGAAGCTTTCCTCGTCTTGACTACGATGTCATCGACGTAGGCCTCGACCGTGCGACCGATGTGTTCGCCGAACACATGGTTCATGCACCGCTGGTAAGTCGCGCCCGCATTCCTCAAACCGAATGGCATGGTGACATAGCAGTACATGCCGAAGGGCGTGATGAAAGAAGTCGCGAGCTGGTCGGACTCTTTCATCCTGATTTGGTGATACCCTGAGTAGGCGTCGAGGAAAGACAGGGTTTCGCACCCAGCAGTGGAATCCACGATTTGATCGATGCGAGGCAGAGGGTAGGGAACCTTCGGACATACTTTGTTGAGACCAGTGTAGTCTACACACATCCGCCATTTCCCCCCTTTCTTTCTCACAAGCACAGGGTTGGCAAGCCATTCGGGATGGAATACCTCTTTGATGAACCCGGCTGCCATTAGCTTGTGGATCTCCTCGCCTATCGCTCTGCGCTTCTCCTCGTCGAATCAGCGCAGAGGCTGCTTGACGGGTCGGGCTCCGGCCCGAATATCCAGCGAGTGCTCGGCGACATCCCTCGGTATGCCGGGCATGTCCGAGGGACTCCACGCGAAGACGTCGGCGTTCGCGCGGAGAAAGTCGACGAGCACTGTTTCCTATTTGGGGTCGAGCCCGGAACCGATCCGGATCTGCTTGGAGGCGTCGCCACTGGGGTCGAGGGGGACGGCCTTAACCGTCTCCACTGGCTCGAAGTTGCCGGCATGACGCTTCACGTCTGGCGCCTCTTTGGAGAGGTTTTCCAGGTCGGCGATGAGGGCCTCGGACTCGGCGAGGTCCTCGGCGTACTCCACGCACTCCACGTCGCATTCGAACGCGTGTTTGTGAAAGTCGCCTAGAGGGGGGTGAATAGGGCGAAACTGAAAATCTCAAAAATAATCACAACTACAAGCCGGGTTAGCGTTAGAAATATAAACGAGTCCGCGAGAGAGGGTGCAAAACAAATCGCAAGCAAATGAAGATTGTGACACGCGGATTTGTTTTACCGAGGTTCGGTTCTCGCAAACCTACTCCCCGTTGAGGAGGCCACAAAGGCCGGGTCTCTTTCAACCCTTCTCTCTCTCAAACGGTCCCTCGGACCGAGTGAGCTTTTCTTCTTCTCAATCAAACGGGAACAAAACTTCCCCGCAAGGGTCACCACACAATTGGTGCCTCTTGCCTTGGTTACAATTGAGTTTTGATCACAAGAACAAATGAGAAAGAAAGAAAGCGATCCAAGCGCAAGAGCTCAAATGAACACAACAAATCACTCTCACTAGTCACTAGGGCTTTGTATGGAGTTTGGAGAGGATTTGATCTCTTTTGGTGTGCTTTGCAATGAATGCTAGCTCTTGTATAGTGGTTGGAAGTTGGAAAACTTGGATGCAATGAATGTGGGGGTGGTTGGGGTATTTATAGCCCCAACCACCAAACTTGACCGTTGGCTGGAGGCGTCTGTTCGATGGCGCACCGGACAGTCCGGTGCACACCGGACAGTCCGGTGCACATCGGACAGTCCGGTGCCCCTGCCACGTCATCAATGCCGTTGGATTCTGACCGTTGGAGCTTCTGACTTCTGGGCCCGCCTAGGTGTCCGGTGCACACCGGACAACAACTGTTCATTGTCCGGTGCGCCGGTATGGGCGCGCCTGACGTCTGCGCGCGCTGCGCGCGCATTAAATGCACCGCAGGTAGCCGTTGGCGCCGAAATAGCCGTTGCCCCGCTGGTACACCGGACAGTCCGGTGCACACCGGACATGTCCGGTGATTTATAGCGGAGCGGCTGCCGCGCGAACCCGAGGCTGGCGAGTTGAGGAGGCCGCGCTTCCTTGGAGCACCGGACACTGTCCGGTGTACACCGGACAGTCCGGTGAATTATAGCGACGCGGCCTGAGAAATTACCGAAGGTGGCAAGTTCGAGTTGGAGTCCTCTGGCCGCACCGGACACTGTCCGGTGTACACCGGACAGTCCGGTGCCTCCAGCCAGAGGTGCCTTCGGTTGCCTCTTTGCTCCTTTGTTGAATCCAAAACTTGATCTTTTTATTGGCTGAGTGTGAACCTTTTGCACCTGTATAACTTATGCACTAGAGCAAACTAGTTAGTCCAAAATTTGTGTTGGGCAATTCAACCACCAAAATTATTTAGGAACTAGGTGTAAGCCTAATTCCCTTTCAATCTCCCCCTTTTTGGTGATTGATGCCAACACAACTCAAAGCAAATATAGATGTGCATAATTGAACTAGTTTGCATAAGGTAAGTGCAAAGGTTGCTTGGAATTGAGCCAATATAAATACTTACATGATGCGCATGGATTGTTTTCTTTGTTTTTTGACATATTGGACCACATTTGCACCAAAAATTTTGTTTTTGCAAATTCTTTTGTAAATTCTTTTCAAAGTCTTTTTGCAAGATAGTCAAAGGTAAATGAATAAGATTTTGCGAAGCATTTTCAAGTTTTGAAAATTTCTTCCTTTGTTCCAAATGCTTTTCCTTTGACTAAACAAAACTCCCCCTAAATGAGATCCTCCTCTTAGTGTTCAAGAGGGTTTTGATTTATCATTTTTGAAATACTACTTCCTCCCCCTTTAGAACATAATAAGATACCAATTTTGAAATTGACCAATTGAAAATCTCCTCCAAAATTTTAAAAACTTAGGTGGTGGTGCGGTCCTTTTGCTTTGGGCTCATACTTTCTCCCCCTTTGGCATGAATCGCCAAAAACGGATACTTTGAGTGAGATATAAGCCCTTTATAAGTACTTTCTCCTCCTTTGGTCATAAAATAAATGAGTGAAGATTATACCAACGTTGGAGAGTGATGCGGAGCGACGGCGAAGGATGAGTAGTAGAGTGGAGTGGAAGCCTTTGTCTTCGCCGAAGACTCCAATTCCCTTTCAATATACCTATGACTTGGTTTGGAATACACTTGAGAGCACATTAGTCATAGCATATAGAAGAGACATGATCAAAGGTATTCTTATGAGCTATGTGTGCAAGTTTAGCAAAAGAAATTCCTAGAATCAAGAATATTAAGCTCATGCCTAAGTCTGGTAAAAGATTGTTCATCAAGTGGCTTGGTAAAGATATCGGCTAATTGATCTTTAGTGTTAATGTAAGAAATCTCGATATCCCCCTTTTGTTGGTGATCCCGAAGAAAATGATACCGAATGGCTATGTGTTTAGTGCGGCTATGCTCAACGGGATTATCCGCCATGCGGATTGCACTCTCATTATCACATAGAAGAGGAACTTTGGTTAATTTGTAACCGTAGTCCCGCAGGGTTTGCCTCATCTAAAGCAATTGCGCGCAACAATGGCCTGCGGCAATGTACTCGGCTTCGGCGGTAGAAAGAGCGACCGAATTTTGCTTCTTTGAAGCCCATGACACCAAGGATCTTCCCAAGAACTGGCAAGTCCCCGATGTGCTCTTCCTATTAATCTTACACCCCGCCCAATCGGCATCCGAATAACCAATCAAATCAAATGTGGATCCCCGAGGGTACCAAAGCCCAAACTTAGGAGTATAAGCCAAATATCTCAAGATTCGTTTTACGGCCGTAAGGTGTGATTCCTTAGGGTCGGCTTGGAATCTTGCACACATGCAAACGGAAAGCATAATGTCCGGTCGAGATGCACATAAATAAAGCAATGAACCAATCATCGACCGGTATACCTTTTGATCCACGGACTTACCTCCCGTGTCGAGGTCGAGATGCCCATTTGTTCCCATGGGTGTCTTGATGGGCTTGGCATCCTTCATTCCAAACTTGCTTAGGATATCTTGAGTATACTTCGTTTGGCTAATGAAGGTGCCCTCATGGAGTTGCTTGACTTGGAATCCTAGAAAATACTTCAACTCCCCCATCATTGACATCTCGAATTTTTGTGTCATGATCCTACTAAATTCTTCACATGTAGATTCGTTAGTAGACCCAAATATAATATCATCAACATAAATTTGGCATACAAACAAATCATTGTCAAGAGTCTTAGTGAATAAAGTAGGATCGGCCTTGCCGACTTTGAAGCCATTAGCAATGAGGAAATCTCTAAGGCATTCATACCATGCTCTTGGGGCTTGCTTGAGCCCATAAAGCGCCTTAGAGAGCCTATAAACATGATTAGGGTACTCACTGTCTTCAAAGCCGGGAGGTTGCTCAACATAGACTTCCTCCTTGATTGGTCCATTGAGGAAGGCACTCTTCACGTCCATTTGATAAAGCTTGAAGCCATGGTAAGTAGCATAGGCCAATAATATGCGAATTGACTCAAGCCTAGCTACGGGTGCATAGGTTTCACCAAAATCCAAACCTTCGACTTGTGAATACCCCTTGGCCACGAGTCGAGCTTTGTTCCTTGTCACCACACCATGCTCATCTTGCTTGTTGCGGAAGACCCACTTGGTTCCTACAACATTTTGATTAGGACGTGGAACTAAGTGCCATACCTCATTCCTTGTGAAGTTGTTGAGCTCCTCTTGCATTGCCATCACCCAATCTGAATCTTGAAGTGCTTCCTCTACCCTGTGTGGCTCAATAGAGGAAACAAAGGAGTAATGTTCACAAAAATGTGCAACACGAGATCGAGTAGTTACCCCCTTATGAATGTCGCCGAGGATGGTGTCGACGGGGTGATCTCGTTGTATTGCTTGGTGGACTCTTGGGTGTGGCGGCCTTGGTTGTTCATCCTCCTTGTCTTCATCATTTGCATCTCCCCCTTGATCGTTGCCGTCATTTTGAGGTGGCTCATCTTCTTGATCTTCTTGTTCAACATCTTGAGCCTCATCCTCAATTTGAGTTGGTGGAGATGCTTGCATGGAGGAGGATGGTTGATCTTGTGCATGAGGAGGCTCTTCGGATTCCTTAGGACACACATCCCCAATGGACATGTTCCTTAGCGCTATGCATGGAGCCTGTTCTTCACCTATCTCATCAAGATCAACTTGCTCTACTTGAGAGCCGTTAGTTTCATCAAACACAACGTCACAAGAAACTTCAACAAGTCCCGAGGACTTGTTAAAGACTCTATATGCCCTTGTGTTTGAGTCATATCCTAGTAAAAAGCCTTCTACAGTTTTAGGAGCAAATTTAGATTTTCTACCTCTTTTAACAAGTATAAAACATTTGCTACCAAAAACTCTAAAATATGAAATATTTGGCTTTTTACCGGTTAGGAGTTCATAAGATGTCTTCTTGAGGATTCGGTGAAGATATAACCGATTGATGGCGTAGCAGGCGGTGTTGACCGCCTCGGCCCAAAACCGATCCGGTGTCTTGTACTCATCAAGCATGGTTCTTGCCATGTCCAATAGAGTTCGATTCTTCCTCTCCACTACACCATTTTGTTGTGGAGTGTAGGGAGAAGAGAACTCATGCTTAATGCCCTCCTCCTCAAGAAAGCCTTCAATTTGAGAGTTCTTGAACTCCGTCCCGTTGTCGCTTCTAATTTTCTTGATCCTTAAGCCGAACTCATTTTGAGCCCGTCTCAAGAATCCCTTTAAGGTCTCTTGGGTATAAGATTTGTCCTACAAAAAGAACACCCAAGTGAAGCGAGAATAATCATCCACAATAACTAGACAGTACTTACCCCCGCCGATGCTTATGTAAGCGATCGGGCCGAATAGGTCCATGTGTAGGAGCTCCAGTGGCCTGTCACTAGTCATGATGTTCTTGTGTGGATGATGAGTGCCAACTTGCTTTCCTGCTTGGCATGCGCTACAAATCCTGTCTTTCTCAAAATGAACATTTGTTAGTCCTAAAATGTGCTCTCCCTTTAGAAGCTTATGAAGATTCTTCATCCCAACGTGGGCTAGTCGGCGATGCCAGAGCCAACCCATGTTAGTCTTAGCAATTAAGCATGTGTCGAGTTCAGCTCTATCAAAATCTACCAAGTATAGCTGACCCTCTAACACACCCTTAAATGCTATTGAATCATCACTTCTTCTAAAGACAGTGACACCTATATCAGTAAATAGACAGTTGTAGCCCATTTGACATAATTGGGATACAGAAAGCAAATTGTAATCTAAAGAATCTACAAGAAAAACATTGGAAATAGTATGGTCAGGTGATATAGCAATTTTACCCAATCCTTTGACCAAACCTTGATTTCCATCCCCGAATGTGATAGCTCGTTGGGGATCTCGGTTTTTCTCATATGAGGAGAACATCTTTTTCTCCCCAGTCATGTGGTTTGTGCACCCGCTGTCGAGTATCCAACTTGAGCCCCCGGATGCATAAACCTGCAAAACAATTTTAGTTCTTGATTTTAGGTACCCAAACGGTTTTGGGTCCTTTAGCATTAGAAACAAGAACTTTGGGTACCCAAACACAAGTCTTGGAGCCCTTGTGTTTGCCCCCAACAATTTTGGCAACTACCTTACCGGATTTGTTAGTTAAAACATAAGATGCATCAAAAGTCTTAAATGAAATAGCATGATCATTTGATGCATTAGGAGTTTTCTTTCTAGGCAACTTGGCACGGGTTGGTTGCCTAGAACTAGATGTCTCACCCTTATACATGAAAGCATGATTTGGGCCAGAGTGAGACTTCCTAGAATGTATTTTCCTAATCTTGCTCTCAGGATAGCCGGCAGGGTACAAAATGTAACCCTCGTTATCCTGAGGCATGGGAGCCTTGCCCTTAACAAAGTTAGATAAGTTCTTTGGAGGGGCATTAATTTTGACATTGTCTCCCTTTTGGAAGCCAATGCCGTCCTTAATGCCAGGGCGTCTCCCATTATAGAGCATGCTTCTAGCAAATTTAAATTTTTCATTTTCTAAGTCATGCTCACTGATCTTAGCATTAAGTTGTGCTATGTGATCATTTTGTTTTTTAATTAAGGCTAAGTGATCATGAATAGCATCAACATTAATATCTCTACATCTAGTACAAATGGAAATATGCTCAGTAGATGTAGAGGGTTTGCAAGTTTTTAATTCTACAACCTTAGCATGCAATATTTCATTCTTACTTCTAAGGTCAGAAATAGTAGCATTGCAAACATCAAAATCTTTAGTCTTAGCAATCAAATTTTCATTTTCTAATCTAAGACTAGCAAGAGAAATGTTCAATTCTTCAATCCTAGCAAGCAAATCATCATTATCATTTCTAGGGTTTGGAATTGAAACATTGCAAATATGAGAATCAACCTTAGCTAACAAATTAGCATTTTCATTTCTAAGGTTGTCTATAGTCTCATGGCAAGTACTTAGCTCACTAGACAATTTTTCACATTTTTCTATTTCTAGAGCATAAGCATTTTTAACCTTAACATGCTTCTTATTTTCTTTAATAAGGAAGTCCTCTTGAGAATCCAAGAGATCATCCTTCTCATGTATAGCACTAATCAATTCATTTAATTTTTCTTTTTGTTGCATGTTGAGGTTAGCAAAAAGAATGCGCAAGTTATCCTCCTCATTTTTATCATCATCCTCATCACTAGATGTTTCATATTTAGTGGAGGACCTTGATTTTACCTTCTTTTTGCCATCCTTGGCCATGAGACACTTGTGGCCGACGTTGGGGAAGAGGAGACCTTTGGTGACAGCGATGTTGGCGGCGTCCTCTTCGGAGGAGGACTCGGTGGAGCTCTCGTCGGAGTCCCACTCGCGGCACACGTGGGCATCGCCGCCCTTCTTCTTGTGGTACCTCTTCTTTTCTCTCCTCTTGCCCTTTTTGTCGTCGCCCCTGTCACTGTCACTAGACATAGGACATTTTGCAATAAAGTGACCGGGCTTACCACACTTGTAGCAAACCTTCTTGGAACGGGGTTTGTAGTCCTTCCCCTTCCGTTGCTTGAGGATTTGCCGAAAGCTTTTGATGATTAAGGCCATCTCCTCATTGTCGAGCTTGGAGGCGTCAATTGGTTGTCTACTTGGTGTAGACTCCTCCTTTTTCTCCTCCGTGGCCTTGAAGGCCACCAGTTGCGCCTCGGATGTGGAAGGTTCGTCAAGCTCGTTGGTCTTCTTTGAGCCCTTAATCATGCATTCAAAGCTCACAAAATTCCCGATAACTTCCTCGGGGGTCATTAGTGGATATCTAGGATTACCACGAATTAATTGAACTTGAGTGGGGTTAAGGAAAATAAGAGCTCTTAAAATAACCTTAACCACCTCGTGGTCATCCCACTTTTTGCTCCCGAGGTTGCGCACTTGGTTCACCAGGGTCTTGAGCCGGTTGTACATATCTTGTGGCTCCTCCCCTTGGCGAAGACGGAAGCGACCGAGCTCCCCCTCGATCGTTTCCCGCTTGGTGATCTTGGTGAGTTCATCACCCTCGTGCGCCGTCTTGAGTAGGTCCCAAATCTCCTTTGCGTTCTTCAACCCTTGCACTTTGTTGTATTCCTCCTTGCTTAGAGAGGCAAGGAGAATGGTTGCGGCTTGGGAGTTGAAGTGCTCGATTTGGGCCACTTCGTCCGTGTCATAATCCTCATCCCCTATTGATGGTACCTGTACTCCAAACTCAACAACATTCCATATACTTTTGTGGAGTGAGGTTAGATGAAATTTCATTAAATCACTCCACCTAGCATAATCTTCGCCGTCAAAAGTTGGCGGTTTGCCTAATGGAACGGAAAGTAAAGGAGTATGTCTAGATGTACGGGGATAGTTTAAGGGAATCTTACTAAACTTCTTGCGCTCTTGGCGCTTAGAAGTCACGGACGGTGCATCGGAGTCGGAGGTGGATGTTGATGAAGTGTCGGTCTCGTAGTAGACCACCTTCCTCATCCTCTTGTGCTTGTCCCCACTCCGATGGGGCTTGTGAGAAGAAGATTTTTCCTTCTTCTCCTTGTGGTGAGAAGAGGAAGATCTTTTCTCCTTCCGCTTGGTGGAGTTCTTCTTCTTCTCCCTTCTCTTGGTGCGGGACTCTTCCGATGAAGTGCTCCCTTGGCTTGTAGTGGGCTTGTTGTCGCCGGTCTCCATCTCCCTCTTGGTGTGATCTCCCGACATCACTTCGAGCGGTTAGGCTCTAATGAAGCACCGGGCTCTGATACCAATTGAAAGTCGCCTAGAGGGGGGGTGAATAGGGCGAAACTGAAAATCTCAAAAATAATCACAACTACAAGCCGGGTTAGCGTTAGAAATATAAACGAGTCCGCGAGAGAGGGTGCAAAACAAATCGCAAGCAAATGAAGATTGTGACACGCGGATTTGTTTTACCGAGGTTCGGTTCTCGCAAACCTACTCCCCGTTGAGGAGGCCACAAAGGCCGGGTCTCTTTCAACCCTTCCCTCTCTCAAACGGTCCCTCGGACCGAGTGAGCTTTTCTTCTTCTCAATCAAACGGGAACAAAACTTCCCCGCAAGGGTCACCACACAATTGGTGCCTCTTGCCTTGGTTACAATTGAGTTTTGATCACAAGAACAAATGAGAAAGAAAGAAAGCGATCCAAGCGCAAGAGCTCAAATGAACACAACAAATCACTCTCACTAGTCACTAGGGCTTTGTATGGAGTTTGGAGAGGATTTGATCTCTTTTGGTGTGCTTTGCAATGAATGCTAGCTCTTGTATAGTGGTTGGAAGTTGGAAAACTTGGATGCAATGAATGTGGGGGTGGTTGGGGTATTTATAGCCCCAACCACCAAACTTGACCGTTGGCTGGAGGCGTCTGTTCGATGGCGCACCGGACAGTCCGGTGCACACCGGACAGTCCGGTGCCCCTGCCACGTCATCAATGCCGTTGGATTCTGACCGTTGGAGCTTCTGACTTCTGGGCCCGCCTAGGTGTCCGGTGCACACCGGACAACAACTGTTCATTGTCCGGTGCGCCGGTATGGGCGCGCCTGACGTCTGCGCGCGCTGCGCGTGCATTAAATGCACCGCAGGTAGCCGTTGGCGCCGAAATAGCCGTTGCCCCGCTGGTACACCGGACAGTCCGGTGCACACTGAAAGGGAATTAGGCTTACACCTACTTCCTAATTGATTTTGGTGGTTGAATTGCCCAACACAAATAATTGGACTAACTAGTTTGCTCTAGATTATATGTTCTACAGGTGTCAAAGGTTCATCTACAACTACTAAATCGAATGTCCGGAATACCGTAGATTATTCCGGACAGGAGAAGCTTTTTGGAAAAACAGGCCAAGCGCGGACCGTCCGGGCCCTTGCGGCGGACCGTCCGCGACACCAGGATAACCCTCGGACAGAACCAATGCAAAAACACATGTCTCTACTGCGGACCGTCCGATGGAAAAGCAAGCACCGTCCGAGACCAAGCGCGGACCGTCCGGCCTCAGGCGCGGACCGTCCGGTCGATGCAGAACCGAAAAGCCCGAAGGTGACAAGTTGAGCAAAAGGAATTATAGAGCTAGCGCGGACCGTCCGGAACCAAGGGCGGACCGTCCGCGTGGTGTCACCGAGGCAGATAGCCATTGATCTAACCGTTGATCTGTCAGAAGTATCCGTTGAAGATGTCAGAATCGACTGTTGGAGGGTCGCGGACCGTCCGGGCCCTAGCCGCGGACCGTCCGCCAGTGCAATTTCTGGCAGATGCGCCCCAACGGCTATATGGGTGGTTGAGGGCTATAAATACCACCCCAACCGGCCACTTCAAGGTGTGGGAGCCCAAGCAACATTCCAAGTCATCTAGTTGACATACTCAAGCCCTCCCAACCACATATATTCATTGATCCATCCTATACACAAGATTTAGACCACTACAACCAACACAAGTGCCACAAAAGAGAGAGCAAGCAAAAGAGAGCTACTCATTTGAGTTTAGCACTAGTGCCTTGTGAGATTCATCGAGAGATAGTGTGTGCTTCATCTTTGTGTTCATTTGCGCGTGGAGTTTTGACTCCCATTGAACTTCCTCCAAAGTTTTGGAGGCTTGTAAAAGCTAGCAAGGGACACCAAAGATTGTGGTGGTCCTTGTGGGATCAAGAGTGATCCTTGAGAAGAAGAAGAGCTCACCGATCCTTGTGTGATCGGGGGAGAGAGGGAAAGGGTTGAAAAAGACCCGTCCTTAAGTGGACTCCTCAACGGGGACTAGGCCTTCGAGGGCCGAACCTCGGTAAAACAAATCACCCGTGTCCATTGTGTTTATTGCTTGTGATTTGTTTGTATTCTCTTGCTCTAAGTTTTCTTGCATTTTATTTGCTAATATCATTTGGCGTTGCTTCAAGTTAAATTCCCATTTAGTGAAGCAACACGTTGCAAGAAAGAACTTGTCCTAGTGCTCTTCTCATCTAAGGCTTCTTGCTCTGTTATTCTATAACTTACTAATTGTATTGATTTATCACTTCCGCATTATTTAGCAATACTCTCTTCAAGCAAGAACTTAGTTTATATTCTCCGATATTTGTATATCTTGTTCTAACCACTAATCAAGGGATCTAGTTGGGGGATAAAGTTTTAATTTTCAGGTTTCGCCTATTCACCCCCCCTCTAGGCGACTTTCAATTGGTATCAGAGCTAGGCACTTCATCTTGAGTCTAACAACTCGAAGTGATGGCTCGTAAAAGATCCCAAAAGAACAAGAAGACTCCTCCATCAAACGTAACTCAAAAGGAGGTAACTCTTGAAATATTATTTGATGATTGTTCTAACTATGATTCATGGTCATCTAGTGTGATAAATGCTTTTAGAACCATAGATCCTCGATTAGAACAAATTATAGACAAGAGTATTTTTCCCTCTAATTTCAATGGAAAAATTAATTCCGAGGAGGATCAAAGATGTTATCGCTTAAACTATCTAGCTTTTGACATCTTAACTAATTCTCTTAGCAAAGAAGATTATCATGCCTTCATATCAAACTATGACGAATCCGTCCATGATGCGCATGATATTTGGACTAGAATTAGAAGCAAATTTGATGAGTCCAAACATGATAGTGTCTCTACTTCTGTAATACTCAAAATTGTATACAAATAATAATAGAGAGTTATTCTCATTTTGTGTGTCTTATTTGCCTCATGAAAAGAACATACCTATAATTAAGAGATGAACTAAAACAAAAGATACAAAATAAAAGAAAGTGCATCTTGTTGGAGTTCTATGTGTTTGTGCATTACATAAAATAATAAGGATAATAATAATAAGATAATAATTACTAGAAGATGGATTAAACCCTAAATTGAAATTAGAGTTTGGAAATAAGAAAAAGATACATATAAATAAATAAAATATATAAATAAATATTTTCAGACTTGGTATTGTTATTGCACAAATATAGTCGAGAATGAAGAGCCACAAAGTTTGAATTCAAATTGAAGTTTGAATTTGGAAAGAAGGAAAAGATAAAAGAAAAGGAAAACAAAAAGGGAAAAAGAATAAAACCTAACTGGGCCGGCTTAACCGTTTTCTGGCCCAATTCCGAATTGTCTCCGGGCGGCCCAAGCATCCGCCCGCGCTACTCTGGTGCGCCGTGTCGCTTGCGAGTGGGCCCGCCTCGTCAGCCAATCTACTCTCCGTCAGCCTCAGCTCTCCCTATCGCTGACTGGTGGGCCCCTTTCGTCAGGAGTATCTTCTCCACCGTAACAGACACGCCGATTTCTCTGCGGTCCGCTTCACCGGGATCCTCCGCGGGGTTGGTAAGCTTTCGGCGCCGATCTTCTCGGTGCGGACTCACCTCCTGCTCCTATAAAGGTATGGCCTCGCGACCCCGTGCCATCGCACCACAGCGCCTGGTACTGCATACGCCATTGCCGTCGTGGGAGAGAGAAGGCTGGCCGCCGGTGGGGGAAACCTCGGTTTGGCCTCGACGGGAGGACCCAAATCCTCCCAGGAGCCTCGCCATGTCGCGTTGTACACGATAGCGTCTTTGCCCGGGAGGTGCCGTGTTCCGGACCGCCTGAATTGCTCGTCGGAGCGACCTCCTTGCCGCCAACCCGCTCTACACCGCGGCCGGATCTCCCTGCCATCTTCAATCCATGGTATGTGCCTCCAATCGATGCGCTATCGTTCTGGCGTTGTGTAGAAGTCTTCGGATTGGGGGATGGCGCCGTGACATGCCCTGGGACCGCCTCGCCGGCGTGTGCTCCGCTGTGCTGAGCTCGGGTGCGCCGCCGTGTTTCAGCGCGTGAGAAAGGGATGACCCCTGTTCGTCGATCGCGTAACTAACGACCACGATTAGACGACTACGTACCGCTTCGTGGAATGGATCCGGGCCGTGGGTTGGATCGAACGGTCCCCAGTCAATCTCGTCCACTTAAAATCTCACCCGTAGATTCAGGATCGGGCGGCTAGGATCGGGTCAGGGGATGACGACTTCATGACCACCCACGATATAATCCGAGCCCTTGATTGTTGATCGGACGGCCCTGTGATCCCGATACCCCTTCGTCGTTACAAACTTACATAAGAGACCCCAGAAAATGTGTTAATCAACCCGCAGTCCATGGTCACTATTCCCTGTGTCTCGGGAATCTTGCGCCGTGAACCCTGTGCTTTCCAGAAATTGGCGCCCAGTCCAGTACAGTATTAAAGTGATTAAATGAATTAGAAATTAGATTTTTAATACAAAAATAATTGCTAGAACTTAGATAATTCATAGAAAATTCATTTTAGCTCCAAATTGAACCATTCCAGTTTCTAAAATTTTGTAATAATATTCTTCATCATTTAGTGTCTCTGTTTTGACATGAACTCTGTCAGAAAATTTATTTATCATTTAATCATATTTTAATCACATTAAACCTTAGGAAAATCATAACTTGAATTCTACAACTCCAAAATTAATAATTCTTTTTCCTGTGATCTTATTTTTATATATAGAGTATTAATATGTATTTTGGCATACATGTTTGGTGTAATGTTAATTTTGCCTATACCATGTTTGTTTGAATTGCTACGACTAGCAGTGAGGACACGAGTCACCTAAAGATCATCCTGGTACCTGGAATCTCAAGGCCCAGGCAAGTTGTGCCCTTGATCACTTCTTTTTACCCAGCCATGTTCTAATTAATCATAATGATCTGCATAGGTTAATTTTGATGGGACCCAATAGGTTACCCTAGTTTGTCTATCTTTATACCTTGTTTACCACTGAACTTTCTGGGTAGTACTTGCTAGTGCTATATGTGGTTTTGGGTATGGAGATACACTATTCATGATTACCTTTTGTTATCAGTTGTTATTTATTGTTCATGATAAGATCATTATGTTAATTGGAACATGGAGCGACCACCCGGGAAAACAGTGCTACCACAAGGGAGGAATGGGACCCCTTGGCTGATTAATTAGGAAAGCTAGTGGAAGACTACCTTACCCGAAAGGGGCAAGGGCAGTAGGGGAGAGGTCAGTGTAGGGAGGCCCTCGGGAGGATTTTGCTGCGATGGCGGTCCTGCAAGGGATTCCTGCACTGGATCTTCCTATAAACTGTAGCGGGTTTTCGGAAGCTAGTGGAACTTTGTAAAGGCCTCGTAGTGGATCCCTAGCCATTCACCTCGGAAGTGTCTAAGGGCCTTGCAAACCCTGGCGACATGGGATACACGACTTGTGGGTAAAGATGCGCAACCTCTGCAGAGTGTAAAACTGGTATACTAGCCGTGCTCACGGTCATGAGCAGGGTAAAGATGCGCAACCTCTGCAGAGTGTAAAACTGGTATACTAGCCGTGCTCACGGTCATGAGCAGCTCGGACCCTCACATGATTAAATGATGGAACTAAATTCAATTTGTCATATGCATTGCATTGCAGGTGAAGTTGTTACTTTTGTTCTACTATTTAATTGGGTTTGGTATTTACTTATACTTAGTAACTGCTAATAAAATTTTGACCAACTTTAAAAGCAATGCTCAGCTCTAACCATCTTCTTTGGTAAGCCTTACACTTCACGTGAGCTCCCACCTTTGGCGAGTTCATGCACATTATTCCCCACAACTTGTTGAGCGATGAACGTATGTGAGCTCACTCTTGCTGTCTCACACACCCCACAGGTCAAGAACAGGTACCGCAGGATGAAGCGCTTGGAGGATGCTGCGATGAGTTCGTGAGAGGTCTAGGTCGTCGTCTCCCAGTCAACTTTGGGTTGCTGGACCGTTGTCTCCTTATAATGTAATTATTTATTTTGTATAGAACTCCTTATATATATAAAGTTGTGACATTCGATCCTGTGCCACTATACATCATATGTATGAGACTTGGTCCCAGCATACCTGGTGTTTATGTTAACCCCGGGTTTTGGACTCCTAAAATCCGGGTGTTACAGAAGTGGTATCAGAGGAATGTTGACTGTAAGACGAAACCTAGATAGAACTGGACAACCAATACTTACTTACCTTGGCTACTCTGATTCTTTTCTAAACTTTTCTTAATCTTTTCTCATCTATTTCCGCTTTACTCTGATTATTCTTATCTTTTCTTCCAAAAGACAAATGTGGATTTCACACTTTGAAATCCTGTGCCTAAAAGTGACCTTTAGGAATAGGAGACCTACTCTTAGGAACCAAAACAAAACTATTTTATAAAAATCTATATGCTTGAATGCTTGTTCTTATGATATTTGTCTGATTTGGATCTTTGTTTGAGTGTGATGAGTTGTGGAGTAATGTCCACAATTGCATCTGCATATACACATAGGTATAAAAAAATATATATATAATTATAAAATAATTAGACAACCTAGATTGTCCCCATTGGAACATATTTAGCTTAAGAGATTTATCTTATCCTAAAAAGCTCTCATTCTAACCAATTCATCTTATCTTAAAAGATTCTCCCTTATCTTAATAGATCCATCTTATCTTAAAAGATACTCATCCTATCTTGAAAAAAAATTGTATCTCATCCTAATAGGTCTAACTGGTCTCAAAAGATTCTATCTTATCTTTATGGATCCATCTTGTCCTAATAAGCATACTTATCCACCCTAGTTTAACAACCATGATCTAATGCAAATTAACTAGATCTTATCTAGTCAAACAAGTCACACCAATCTAACCTAGATCTGATCAAATCTAAAGTGACTTATCAAACATGTTAGATAATACTGATGAAATAGTTTAGACTCTACCCCTATAGAACAGGTCTTAACTTAGTTCACCCTGCACTAAATTAAGAATGACAGATTGACTTGGCCATATGCAACTACCTTAACCATCTGATAGTTGCATAACCCCTCAATTTTAACCTAGCAAGAGATTCTATCTTATCATAACTCAAAAACATCCTAACATATCTTAATAATACATATTCTACCCTGTTGGACCTATCTAACCTAAACTAGTCTAATCTGGTCATATCCAATTTAATCTAGATCTTATCTTACCTGATGTGACCTGATCTAGTGTGGTCTAATGTTATCTAACTTAATGTGGTCCACTTAAACAGATTAATGACACTAGTAGAAGAGATTAGACCCCACTAGCCATGTATTAACTTAACTTAGCACATTGGATTAATTCAACCATGAGCTAACCCAACCAATAGAGCCATGATGAATGGTATAACCTTTCTATTCCCACCTAACATCAAACAAACTTTTGGCCTACATCATGTAGTCTATCTCATCCATACCTATATTAACCATATTCCCCAGCCCAATAATATACACTAACTCCTAATCAATGAGACAAGACCGAAGAAGATGATCAACTTCATCAAAGAAGGATAAGCACCAACTCAAGTCTTCAAAGATCAAGTTGAATCGCCAGCGGAATCAAGATCCACAATCTTGGATGGAGTCTTTCCTTACCCTAGTCTTTCTCGCCCAAACCTATATAGGCTTTAAAAGATATCTTTTATCCTGCATAATAAAGTGTCTATATCCATATATACCTATGCTCTCCTAAAAAAAACTAACTAATAAAAAAAAAGAGAGACTCTTGATTTTGAACTAATTAGAAACTAAAAGCTAGATTTCAAATCACTCTTCCTATATCCTCTTTCTTACAAATCTCGAGGGCGAGATTATTTTTAAGGGGGGTAGGATTTGTAATACTCAAAATTGTATACAAATAATAATAGAGAGTTATTCTCATTTTGTGTGTCTTATTTGCCTCATGAAAAGAACATACCTATAATTAAGAGATGAACTAAAACAAAAGATACAAAATAAAAGAAAGTGCATCTTGTTGGAGTTCTATGTGTTTGTGCATTACATAAAATAATAAGGATAATAATAATAAGATAATAATTACTAGAAGATGGATTAAACCCTAAATTGAAATTAGAGTTTGGAAATAAGAAAAAGATACATATAAATAAATAAAATATATAAATAAATATTTTCAGACTTGGTATTGTTATTGCACAAATATAGTCGAGAATGAAGAGCCACAAAGTTTGAATTCAAATTGAAGTTTGAATTTGGAAAGAAGGAAAAGATAAAAGAAAAGGAAAACAAAAAGGGAAAAAGAATAAAACCTAACTGGGCCGGCTTAACCGTTTTCTGGCCCAATTCCGAATTGTCTCCGGGCGGCCCAAGCATCCGCCCGCGCTACTCTGGTGCGCCGTGTCGCTTGCGAGTGGGCCCGCCTCGTCAGCCAATCTACTCTCCGTCAGCCTCAGCTCTCCCTATCGCTGACTGGTGGGCCCCTTTCGTCAGGAGTATCTTCTCCACCGTAACAGACACGCCGATTTCTCTGCGGTCCGCTTCACCGGGATCCTCCGCGGGGTTGGTAAGCTTTCGGCGCCGATCTTCTCGGTGCGGACTCACCTCCTGCTCCTATAAAGGTATGGCCTCGCGACCCCGTGCCATCGCACCACAGCGCCTGGTACTGCATACGCCATTGCCGTCGTGGGAGAGAGAAGGCTGGCCGCCGGTGGGGGAAACCTCGGTTTGGCCTCGACGGGAGGACCCAAATCCTCCCAGGAGCCTCGCCATGTCGCGTTGTACACGATAGCGTCTTTGCCCGGGAGGTGCCGTGTTCCGGACCGCCTGAATTGCTCGTCGGAGCGACCTCCTTGCCGCCAACCCGCTCTACACCGCGGCCGGATCTCCCTGCCATCTTCAATCCATGGTATGTGCCTCCAATCGATGCGCTATCGTTCTGGCGTTGTGTAGAAGTCTTCGGATTGGGGGATGGCGCCGTGACATGCCCTGGGACCGCCTCGCCGGCGTGTGCTCCGCCGTGCTGAGCTCGGGTGCGCCGCCGTGTTTCAGCGCGTGAGAAAGGGATGACCCCTGTTCGTCGATCGCGTAACTAACGGCCACGATTAGACGACTACGTACCGCTTCGTGGAATGGATCCGGGCCGTGGGTTGGATCGAACGGTCCCCAGTCAATCTCGTCCACTTAAAATCTCACCCGTAGATTCAGGATCGGGCGGCTAGGATCGGGTCAGGGGATGACGACTTCATGACCACCCACGATATAATCCAAGCCCTTGATTGTTGATCGGACGGCCCTGTGATCCCGATACCCCTTCGTCGTTACAAACTTACATAAGAGACCCCAGAAAATGTGTTAATCAACCCGCAGTCCATGGTCACTATTCCCTGTGTCTCGGGAATCTTGCGCCGTGAACCCTGTGCTTTCCAGAAATTGGCGCCCAGTCCAGTACAGTATTAAAGTGATTAAATGAATTAGAAATTAGATTTTTAATACAAAAATAATTGCTAGAACTTAGATAATTCATAGAAAATTCATTTTAGCTCCAAATTGAACCATTCCAGTTTCTAAAATTTTGTAATAATATTCTTCATCATTTAGTGTCTCTGTTTTGACATGAACTCTGTCAGAAAATTTATTTATCATTTAATCATATTTTAATCACATTAAACCTTAGGAAAATCATAACTTGAATTCTACAACTCCAAAATTAATAATTCTTTTTCCTGTGATCTTATTTTTATATATAGAGTATTAATATGTATTTTGGCATACATGTTTGGTGTAATGTTAATTTTGCCTATACCATGTTTGTTTGAATTGCTACGACTAGCAGTGAGGACACGAGTCACCTAAAGATCATCCTGGTACCTGGAATCTCAAGGCCCAGGCAAGTTGTGCCCTTGATCACTTCTTTTTACCCAGCCATGTTCTAATTAATCATAATGATCTGCATAGGTTAATTTTGATGGGACCCAATAGGTTACCCTAGTTTGTCTATCTTTATACCTTGTTTACCACTGAACTTTCTGGGTAGTACTTGCTAGTGCTATATGTGGTTTTGGGTATGGAGATACACTATTCATGATTACCTTTTGTTATCAGTTGTTATTTATTGTTCATGATAAGATCATTATGTTAATTGGAACATGGAGCGACCACCCGGGAAAACAGTGCTACCACAAGGGAGGAATGGGACCCCTTGGCTGATTAATTAGGAAAGCTAGTGGAAGACTACCTTACCCGAAAGGGGCAAGGGCAGTAGGGGAGAGGTCAGTGTAGGGAGGCCCTCGGGAGGATTTTGCTGCGATGGCGGTCCTGCAAGGGATTCCTGCACTGGATCTTCCTATAAACTGTAGCGGGTTTTCGGAAGCTAGTGGAACTTTGTAAAGGCCTCGTAGTGGATCCCTAGCCATTCACCTCGGAAGTGTCTAAGGGCCTTGCAAACCCTGGCGACATGGGATACACGACTTGTGGGTAAAGATGCGCAACCTCTGCAGAGTGTAAAACTGGTATACTAGCCGTGCTCACGGTCATGAGCAGGGTAAAGATGCGCAACCTCTGCAGAGTGTAAAACTGGTATACTAGCCGTGCTCACGGTCATGAGCAGCTCGGACCCTCACATGATTAAATGATGGAACTAAATTCAATTTGTCATATGCATTGCATTGCAGGTGAAGTTGTTACTTTTGTTCTACTATTTAATTGGGTTTGGTATTTACTTATACTTAGTAACTGCTAATAAAATTTTGACCAACTTTAAAAGCAATGCTCAGCTCTAACCATCTTCTTTGGTAAGCCTTACACTTCACGTGAGCTCCCACCTTTGGCGAGTTCATGCACATTATTCCCCACAACTTGTTGAGCGATGAACGTATGTGAGCTCACTCTTGCTGTCTCACACACCCCACAGGTCAAGAACAGGTACCGCAGGATGAAGCGCTTGGAGGATGCTGCGATGAGTTCGTGAGAGGTCTAGGTCGTCGTCTCCCAGTCAACTTTGGGTTGCTGGACCGTTGTCTCCTTATAATGTAATTATTTATTTTGTATAGAACTCCTTATATATATAAAGTTGTGACATTCGATCCTGTGCCACTATACATCATATGTATGAGACTTGGTCCCAGCATACCTGGTGTTTATGTTAACCCCGGGTTTTGGACTCCTAAAATCCGGGTGTTACAACTTCCTTTGGTATTTGTGATACTAACCCTTGCAAGGAAGAAGAAGAAAATGAACGATGGAGATCAAACGATGAATCCACCTCTCCAAAAGGTTTGTCTTCCCGTTTTGATTCCCACATGTGTTGTGTGGCTAATGCAAATGATAGCGGAAGGACAAATGAGGATGAGGAGGAAGAAAGAAGCTTCTTGCATCTCTACGCTCGCCTAAGCCAAGAAGATAAGGTGGTCATGCTCAAACTTCTAGAAAGAGCGAGAGAGCAAAGCGAAGCTCGTCAAAGGCTAGAAGATATTCTCTCCATGAAAATGCTACACTTTGACGAGTTGACTAAAGAACATGAGGAGCTAAAGTGCTCTCATGTTGATTTGGTCCAAAGGTATGAAACTGTTGCAATTGAGCAAGATAACGCTTTACATTGTATCGCTCAATTAGTAAATAGGAATACCTTGCTTAAGGACCAAGTAGAAAAGCTAAAAGTTGAAAATCTAGCTTTTCAAGAAAAATATGATATGCTCCTATGCTCTCATGAAAATCTTAGAGATGACCATATCATATTAAACATTGCTCATGAGGTTGTGATAGAAAACTTAAGATCCCAACAACCTCACTCATGCACATGTATTCAAATTGATACTATATTACCATGTGCTAATGCTTGTTGTCCGTCGACAAGCAAATCTTCCTTTGAGCTAGAATTTGCAGGAACAAATGATGATTCATATCAAAAGCTCAAAGAAGAAAATGAGAGGCTAAAGAAGAGCTTGACACAACTAAAAGGGAAATGCATTGCCCAACCTTCTCAAGATAACCGTGATCACATGGTGAAGAAGCTTGAGACGGGAACAACCGTGGCATGCACTACATCCCTTGAAGAAAATGTCAAGGATTTGAGGATTGCCAAGAGGAAGAAACAAAAGATGAAATTCAACACCTCCTCCAAAAGCCTCAACCATGCCTCCACAAAAGGTAACATCCAAGGTAATGATCAAGCCACACTTCACATTAAGAGGTGTAGTGAATGCTTTGAAGAGGGGCACTTGATTAGGTCATGTCCCTACATTAAAAATGGCTTGATTATTAACAAGGATGATAGACTTTGTTTTAAATGCTCCAAGAAGGGACACTTGCTTAGATCTTGTCCCCATTTAAAACAAAAAGGCATAGGGTTAGAAAGGAAAGTTTTTACTAACCATGTAGCAGGCAACAAACAAGGAAAGAAGAAAACTTCAAAACTTGAAAAACGTCTATGCTACACATGCCGAAGAAAGGGACATCAATGCAAGGATTGTCCCATTGGTAACAATTCCACTCCTAGCTTGTCAATTAATTCTCATGTAACTAGGCAACCCAAATTTGCAACTTGTGCTAGAAAGGTAATGAGTTTACCTAGTGCTAACACAAAGGACTTTTGGGTTCCTAGATCTTTGTTGACTAACCGTGATGGACCCATCATGCGATGGGTACCAAAATATGCTTGACAAGCTTTGTAGGAGAAGGAGATGATATGAAGTCTTTAGGGTGCTTGAGAGAGTTCATTCAATTCTTATCAACTCAAGCTATCAATCTTCAATGATCTATATACATGATTGACCCAAGGTTATTTTTCAAATTGCTATGTCTTAAACTCATATCATCTCGAGGAAGATATTATATGTTGTAGGAAGTGAACAGATATCATATGCGAAAAATCAAGGCCTACAGCATGGAGGAAAGCCAAAGGATGGTAACACTTATCTTTTAAGTGCAAGTATTTAAAATATCATTTCTTATGTGTCTTGTGTAGTCACATAGAAAAATTGAAGCACTTCAAATGTCTTTAAATTGATATTACCATTCTTTGAAGAAATTTCCTCTCATATGGTAGATTGCATATTCATCATTTCCATTCTATAGCAATCTACATGCTTTAAAATATTGCAAGTATCTCATGGCATGTTTTTTCACTAAGTGTTTTATTATTGCCATGATTCTAGATATAGAGAGATACTTCATTTTCTTAAAAGGATGAGGTGTCATGTAAGGAACTCTAATCCTTAGGACACTTATAAAAGGAAAACTCTCTCTATAACTAGAATAGTGAGACTATTGATTTTATTTAAGTAACCCAAGTAGTCTCACTTGTAGAGAATAAGTTTCTCTTTGGAAGTGTGTAATCTAACATGAAAAGAAAAATCAATCCAATGTTTTATGTTGTATTTCTACTTGCTCAAATTGGATATGATTCTTTCACATTTATCGCTTTCCAAATCATGAGTTAGATTTATTCCTATAATCTCAAAGGATTATTTATGCTTGTTTTATGAGTTAAAATTGAGCATAACATCATCTATGGATAATCTAGTTCATGCTATGAAGTTTCCATGTTTTAGTAATCTAGCTTTTTATTCCTTATCAAAATGGTTACAAAAATGGAAACTAGTGCTTGTGTTACTAACAAAGTATCTCTTGAGCCTACTTATGAATATCTACAAAAAGAAAGTGCACAAGCCTCATGGGTTGTTCTTCACCCAAAAGAAGAAAGGTAAAAGTAAAGGTATGGGAACTCATCTTCTTAATCAAATTTACTTCCCATCTCCATGGATATTTAATCTAAATTATCATATTCTACCCATGTGAGGAATAGATTCTTTATTGAACTCAAATCAGCTAGATGTGCATTCAAATATCATTTTCTTAATGCTCATGTCCATTAGAATCTATTTAATGCCTTTATGATATTTATATATGTTATCATATTGATTTGCTTCCAAGTAATGATTAACTAAATTCAATATGATAAAGTAAAATCTCCAATGATTATTAAAATGCTTAAAAGGTGCTCACTCATATTTCTCAAATGAAATGCACTAATGTTAAGGATTTTACTTCATGACTGTGTGACTTATGAATGATGAACTGTCTATATTTTCTACCTAAAGAAATCATCTTTCATCATATACTCCCTTGTGCTATTAACATCTTTCTTGAGTATTTTCAATAAGTTTGAAAGGAAAAGGAAACAACTACAAAGGGAGGACTCTCAAATGAAAGAGGAGGACATCAAGAACAACAACACCTACTTGGATAATAAGGTCTACAAAACAATCAATGGTGTGGTTGTGAGTATTCTAAATACTTTCATTATGAGATTACTAGGCTTAAGTTGTTATTGCAAAATTTAATGAGCCTTGATCAAGATGTATAATGCTTCTCCCTATTTGTCTTTAAAAGTAAATCATCCATGCATATCTTTAGGGGGAGTCTATTCTTATATCTTGATTTTGTTGAGACTATTGCTTTATCTCAGTAATTTCATATAGTCTCTTGCCTGAGAATAAGTTTCTCATGAAATATGCTACTATTTTTAAATTCTTGTCTTTCACTCCAAAGTAGCATATTTGCTGGATTCTCCTACTCTAAGCTTAATTGATAATCTAATGCGTATGTTGTTCTTTTGATCACATCTGTTATTTGTTTGATCATTGAATGACTTCAATCAACAATCATGCCTCTTAGTGCCGTATATACTATCAATCGATATCTCTCTTGATATGCACTAAGTTAAAAGGGGAATTCATGATACATTTATGCAACTTGTGATCCATTTGATATATGCTAACAATAACTTGAAAAGATCACTAGTTGTAGAACTCTCTCTTGTGCAAAATATTTCCATATATTGTCATTAAGAATAGGTCTTAAGCATCTAAGACTAAGGACAAAGCACAATGAAGAGAGCATCCCTATGTAAAGGTACAAAAAGGTAAAACTATCTCCTTTCATTTAAACTTGTACCTAAATCTTCCTTTTCTATACTCTCTTTACATATCTTGTTTAAAAGGAAGAGAAAGCATGTCCATGCATATCCCTGCTTCATATCTAGTTTAACTTCTCAAAAATTCATTCATGCTTTAATGCATCTTTGTTGAAACTAGATGAAGTAATTTAATTGTCAAAGAGCTTAAAGCTTAACCTTGTAACGAGGATAAGCTGCCTTTGTTTCAAAGGTGGATGGTCCTTAAGTCTCTTTGAAATCCTTAAGGGAAAATGCTTAAATGGTTTACAACATGTTTTCGTAAGTGCATAAATTGTCATGAGCATCACACTTATACTATGACACAATGCACTTCACAATCTGTATGATATAGATATGTTCTCATTAACCTAATTATGTGTGCAATTGGCATTGAAAGCCAAAACATGTGTTTCTCTCCATGCACATTCTCAGGGGGAGCAATCTATGTTATATAGTACTATGATCATGCTTAATTTGATATATCCTCTTGATCATATCTCTTTTATATGCTATGACTAATGTGTTTTCAAGTGAATTTCAAACCAAGTCATAGGTACATTGAAAGGCAATTGGAGTCTTCGGCGAAGACAAAGCTTCCACTCTACTCTATCGGTATTATCTACCCTTCGCCATCACTCCATAATGTCTCTCCACCTTTAGTATAATCTTCACTCATATGCTTTATTTGCCAAAGGAGAGAAAATAGTTAGGAAAAAGGGCCTACATTTCATTCCAAGTATCCGTTTTTGGCGATTCATGCCAAAGGGGGAGAAAGTATTGGCCCAAAGCAAAAGGACCGCACCACCACCCTAATTTTAAAATTAATGGTTTTCAATTGGAAAATTTCAAATTGGTATCTCTTTGTGTTCTAAAGGGGGAGCAAGCAGTATTTTTCAAAACTTGATATCTTAAAACCCTCTTGAACACTAAGAGGAGAATTTATTTGAGGGGGAGTTTTGTTTAGTCAAAGGAAAAGCATTTGAAACAAAGGAAAAAAATTTTAACTTGAAAATGCTTTGCAAAAATCTTATTCATCTACCTTTGACTATGTTGCAAAAGGACTTTGAAAAGGATTTACAAAAAGAATTTGCAAAAACAAAACATGTGGTGCAAGTGTGGTCCAAAATGTTAAAAATAAAGAAACAATCCATGCACATCTAGTAAGTAACATTTATTGGCTCAATTCCAAGCAACCTGTGCACTTACATTATGCAAATTGGTTCAATTATGCACTTTTAAATTTGCTTTGGTTTGTGTTGGCATCAATCACCAAAAAGGGGGAGATTGAAAGGGAATTAGGCTTACACCTACTTCCTAATTGATTTTGGTGGTTGAATTGCCCAACACAAATAATTGGACTAACTAGTTTGCTCTAGATTATATGTTCTACAGGTGTCAAAGGTTCATCTACAACTACTAAATCGAATGTCCGGAATACCGTAGATTATTCCGGACAGGAGAAGCTTTTTGGAAAAACAGGCCAAGCGCGGACCGTCCGGGCCCTTGCGGCGGACCGTCCGCGACACCAGGATAACCCTCGGACAGAACCAATGCAAAAACACATGTCTCTACTGCGGACCGTCCGATGGAAAAGCAAGCACCGTCCGAGACCAAGCGCGGACCGTCCGGCCTCAGGCGCGGACCGTCCGGTCGATGCAGAACCGAAAAGCCCGAAGGTGACAAGTTGAGCAAAAGGAATTATAGAGCTAGCGCGGACCGTCCGGAACCAAGGGCGGACCGTCCGCGTGGTGTCACCGAGGCAGATAGCCGTTGATCTAACCGTTGATCTGTCAGAAGTATCCGTTGAAGATGTCAGAATCGACTGTTGGAGGGTCGCGGACCGTCCGGGCCCTAGCCGCGGACCGTCCGCCAGTGCAATTTCTGGCAGATGCGCCCCAACGGCTATATGGGTGGTTGAGGGCTATAAATACCACCCCAACCGGCCACTTCAAGGTGTGGGAGCCCAAGCAACATTCCAAGTCATCTAGTTGACATACTCAAGCCCTCCCAACCACATATATTCATTGATCCATCCTATACACAAGATTTAGACCACTACAACCAACACAAGTGCCACAAAAGAGAGAGCAAGCAAAAGAGAGCTACTCATTTGAGTTTAGCACTAGTGCCTTGTGAGATTCATCGAGAGATAGTGTGTGCTTCATCTTTGTGTTCATTTGCGCGTGGAGTTTTGACTCCCATTGAACTTCCTCCAAAGTTTTGGAGGCTTGTAAAAGCTAGCAAGGGACACCAAAGATTGTGGTGGTCCTTGTGGGATCAAGAGTGATCCTTGAGAAGAAGAAGAGCTCACCGATCCTTGTGTGATCGGGGGAGAGAGGGAAAGGGTTGAAAAAGACCCGTCCTTAAGTGGACTCCTCAACGGGGACTAGGCCTTCGAGGGCCGAACCTCGGTAAAACAAATCACCCGTGTCCATTGTGTTTATTGCTTGTGATTTGTTTGTATTCTCTTGCTCTAAGTTTTCTTGCATCTTTATTTGCTAATATCATTTGGCGTTGCTTCAAGTTAAATTCCCATTTAGTGAAGCAACACGTTGCAAGAAAGAACTTGTCCTAGTGCTCTTCTCATCTAAGGCTTCTTGCTCTGTTATTCTATAACTTACTAATTGTATTGATTTATCACTTCCGCATTATTTAGCAATACTCTCTTCAAGCAAGAACTTAGTTTATATTCTCCGATATTTGTATATCTTGTTCTAACCACTAATCAAGGGATCTAGTTGGGGGATAAAGTTTTAATTTTCAGGTTTCGCCTATTCACCCCCCCTCTAGGCGACTTTCACACACCGGACATGTCCGGTGATTTATAGCGGAGCGGCTGCCGTGCGAACCCGAGGCTGGCGAGTTGAGGAGGCCGCGCTTCCTTGGAGCACCGGACACTGTCCGGTGTACACCGGACAGTCCGGTGAATTATAGCGACGCGGCCTGAGAAATTCCCGAAGGTGGCAAGTTCGAGTTGGAGTCCTCTGGTCGCACCGGACACTGTCCGGTGTACACCGGACAGTCCGGTGCCTCCAGCCAGAGGTGCCTTCGGTTGCCTCTTTGCTCCTTTGTTGAATCCAAAACTTGATCTTTTTATTGGCTGAGTGTGAACCTTTTGCACCTGTATAACTTATGCACTAGAGCAAACTAGTTAGTCCAAAATTTGTGTTGGGCAATTCAACCACCAAAATTATTTAGGAACTAGGTGTAAGCCTAATTCCCTTTCAGTTTGTACGTGGGGCCGACGGTGATGACCCCGTTGGGGCCCGGCATCTTGAGCTTCAGGTAGGTGTAGTTGGGGACGACCATGAACTTCGCGTAGAATGGCCTCCCCAGTACCGCGTGGTAGGTTCCTCGGAACCCGACCACCTCGAACGTCAGAGTCTCCCTTCGGAAGTTGGAGGGCGTTCCGAAGCAGACGGGAAGGTCGAGTCGTCCGAGGGGCTGGACGCGCTTCCCGGGAATGATCCCGTGGAAGGGCGCTGCGCCTGCTCGGACAGAGGACAGACCGACGCGCAGGAGCCTGAGGGTCTCGGCGTAGATGATGTTGAGGCTGCTGCCCCCGTCCATAAGGACCTTGGTGAGCCTGACGTCGCCGATGATGGGGTCGACGACGAGCGGGTATTTCCCCGGGCTCGGCACGTGGTCGGGGTGGTCGTCTTGGTCGAAGGTGATGGGCTTGTCGGACTAGTCTAGATAGACCGGCGTCGCCACCTTGACCGAGCAGACCTCCCGCGCGCTCTTGCTTGCGGTGCCGAGCCGAGGCATTCGCCGCCTGCCCACCGTTGATCATGAAGCAGTCGCGGACCTCGGGGAACTCTCCTGCTTGGTGATCTTCCTTCTTGTCATCGTCGCGGGCCCTGCCACCCTCCGCGGGTGGCCCAGCCCCGTGGAAGTGGCGCCGAAGCATGACGCACTCCTCAAGGGTGTGCTTGACGGGCCCCTGATGATAGGGGCACGGCTCCTTGAGCATCTTGTCAAAGAGGTTGGCACCTCTGGGGGGCTTCCGAGGGTTCTTGTGCTCGGCGGCGGCGACAAGGTCCACGTCGGCGGCGTCGCGTTTCGCTTGCGACTTCTTCTTGCCTTTCTTCTTGGCGCCGCGCTGAGTAGACGCCTCGGGAGCATCTTCCGGTGGGCGGCCCTGGGGCTGCTTGTCCTTTCGGAAGATAGCCTCGACCGCCTCCTGACCAGAGGCGAACTTGGTGGCGATGTCCATCAGCTCGCTCGCCCTGGTGGGGGTCTTGCGACCCAACTTGCTCACCAGGTCGCGGCAGGTGGTGCCGGCAAGGAACGCGCCGATGACATCCGAGTCGGTGATGTTGGGCAGCTCGGTGCGCTGCTTCGAGAATCGCCGGATGTAGTCCCGGAGAGACTCTCCCGGCTGCTGCCGGCAGCTTCGGAGGTCCCAGGAATTCCTGGGGCGCACATACGTGCCCTGGAAATTGCCGACGAAGGCTTGGACCAGGTCATCCCAGTTGGAGATCTGCCCCAGAGGCAGGTGCTCCAACCAGGCGTGAGCGGTGTCGGAGAGGAACAGGGGGAGGTTGCGGATGATGAGGTTGTCGTCGTCCGTTCCACCCAGCTGGCAGGCCAGGCGGTAGTCCGCGAGCCACAATTCCGGTCTCGTTTCCCCCGAGTACTTTGTGATGGTAGTCGGGGGTCGGAACCGGGTCAGGAACGATGCCCGCCGGATGGCCTGGCTGAAGGCCTGCGGACCGGGTGGTTCGGGCGAGGGACTCCGATCCTCCCCGCTGTCGTAGCGTCCCCCACGCCTGGGGTGATAGCCTCAGCGCACCCTCTCGTCGAGGTGGGCCCGACGGTCGCGATGATGGTGCTCGTTGCCGAGGTGGCCCGGGGCCGCAGGCGCGGTGTTGCGCGTGCGCCCGGTGTAGACCGAGGCTTCCCGCATGAATCGAGAAGTCGCGGCATGAGGTTCCGAGGGGTATCCCTGCCTTCGGGAGGCAGAGCTCTCGGCCCGTCGGACCGCAGCGCCTTCCAGGAGATTCTTGAGCTCCCCCTGGATTCGCCAACCCTCGGTGGTTGATGGCTCCGGCATCACGCGGAGAAGCATCGCTGCTGCAGCCAGGTTCTGACCGACCCCACTGGATGCGGGTGGCGGCCTGACCCTGACGTCGTTGGCGACGCGGAGCTGGAGACCCTGGGGCAGGTGACATATTTCTCCGGCCGGGGGTTGGCCCGCCCATGCCTGCCCGACGTCCCGACGGATCGGCTCAAGCGCTCCTGCTCCCTCGTCGAGCCTGGCCTGCGCCCCGCGGACTTGCTCGAGCTGTGGGTCGTGACCCCCCGCCGGAACGGGGACCACAACTAGCTCCCGTGGGATGTCAGCACGAGGCACCGGCCTAGGGAGATCACCGTCCTCCGGCATGTCGAGATGATTGCCTTCGGAGGGACCCCCTATATCGACGTGGAAACATTCGCGGCTTGGGCCGCAGTCCTCGTCGTCGAGGCTGCGGCTACCGTCGGAACAGTCGGAGAGGCAGTAGTCACATGCGGCCATGAAGTCCTGCATGGCACTGGGGTTGCCAAGTCTAGAGAAATCCCAGCAGATGCCGGGGTCGTCGTCTTCCTCGGACCCGGAGGGCCCATAGGTCGAGACGTCCGTCAGCCGGTCCCAAGGCGACCGCGCGCAAAACCCCAGAGGGTTTGAACTCGCCTCTACGAGAGTGCCCGCCAAAGCAAGGTTGCTAGGCGGGTTGAGGCTGAATCTAAATGACGTAGGATGGGAATCGGTTGGTACCTTTTGGTCGACGAATGGCGATGAAGTCACGTCGGGGACTGACTGCACCGTCATCTCAGGTACGAGGGTGACGCCCAGCAAGCCTTCCGCGAGCGTGCTGGCGTCGTCCGCTTGCTCGGGATTGGCGTGTCGCGGGGAGACGGCGCTCGCCTTCGTCTCAAACGCGAGGTCGACGCCCGACGCGCCCTCCGTTGGGGCGCTAGGGACGTCGACTCGCTCGACAACCGACGAGGCACGGCCTCCCGCTTGGCCTTGGTTGCCCCGCCTCCTCCTCCGTTGGCGGGGGAGAGGACGGGGCGAGCTCGATGTTGTTCTTCCACCACGCGGGGAAGACGTCGTCGATTCCGCCGCCGGCGGGCGGGCTGTCGGCCGCCATTGTCGTTGTCGCGCGGTGGTGGAAGGAGTATCATGTCGTAGCTGCCGTCGAAGGACATGAACTCAAGACTCCCGAAACGGAGCACCGTCCCGGGTCGGAGAGGTTGCTGGAGACTGCCCATCTGGAGCTTGACGGGAAGCTGTTCGTCAACACGCAGTAGGCCCCTACCTGGCGCGCCAACTGTCGGCGTTTCGAGACCGGGGGGGTCCCTCGGGCCGACGAGTGAGTGTCGCCGCGTGCCCCAGCCCAGATGGGTCGAGCGCGTGGGCGAGCGCGAAGGGGGGAAAGGAGCGAGGCGGCTGGAGACCGGCGTGAGAGAGGTGGGAATCCCGCGGCCTTCGTGTTCGTCCCGCGCCCAGGTCGGGTGCGCTTGCAGTAGGGGGTTACAAGCGTCCACGCGGGTGAGGGAAGCGAGCGGCCCCAAGAGAGCGCCTGTCCCGTCCTCGTCCCCGCGCGGCCAACCTTCTCTAAGAGGGCCCTGGTCCTTCCTTTTATAGGCGTAAGGAGAGGATCCAGGTGTACAATGGGGGTGTAGCAGAGTGCTACGTGTCTAGCGGGGGAGAGCTAGCGCCCTAAGTACACGCCGATGTGGCAGCCGGAGAGATTTTGGCACCCAGCTGGTGTGATGTCGTGGCCGTCGGAGGAGCGACGGAGCCTGGCGGAGGGACAGCTGTCGGAGCGGTTGAGTCCTTGCTGACGTCCTCCTGCTTCCGTAAGAGAGCTGAGAGCCGCCGTCGTCACAGAGCATGCGGGGCGCCATCATTGCCTATCTGGCGGAGCCAGCCAGATGGGACACCGGTCTTGTTCTCTGCGGCCCGAGTCAGCTCAGGGTAGGGTGATGATGGCGCTTCCTGTTGACGTGGCTGGCCTGCGCCCTAGGTTGGGCAACGTGGAGGCTCCTCCGAAGCCGAGGTCGAGTCTGTCTTCCATGGCCGAGGCCGAGTCCGAGCCCCTGGGTCGGGCGAGGTGGAGGTCGTTCGGCAGAGGCCAGGGTAGAGTCCGAGCCCTGGGGTCGGGCGAAGCGGAGTTCGTCGTCTTCTGGGGCTAAGCCCGAGTCCGAGCCCTGGGGTCGGGCGAAGCGGAGTTCGTCGTCTTCCGGGACTGAGCCCGAGTCCGAGCCCTGGGTCGGGCGGAGCAGAGTTCGCCGTCTTCCGGGACTTAGCCCGAGTCCGAGCCCTGGGTCGGGCGGAGCGGAGTTCGCCGTCTTCCGGGACTTAGCCCGAGTCCGAGCCCTGGGTCGGGCGGAGCGGAGTTCGCCGTCTTCCGGGACTTAGCCCGAGTCCGAGCCCTGGGTCGGGCGGAGCTTCCTATGGTGCCTTTGGCAGGGCCTGACTGCCTGTCAGTCTCGCTCTGTCAAGTGGCACTGCTGTCGGAGTGGCGCAGGCGGCGCTGTCCTTCTGTCAGGCCGGTCAGTGGAGCGGTGAAGTGACGGCGGTCACTTCGGCTCTGCCGGGGGGCGCGCGTCAGGATAAAAGTGTCAGGTCACCTTTGCATTAAATGCTCCTGCGACTTGGTCGGTCGGTGCGGCGATTTAGTCAGGGTTGCTTCTTAGCGAAGGCAGGGCCTCGGGCGAGCCGGAGATATGTCCGCCGTTAGAGGGGGGCCTTGGGCGAGACGGAAATCCTCCGGGGTCGGCTGCCCTTGTCCGAGGCTAGGCTCGGGCGAGGCGTGATCGAGTCGCTCGAATGGACTGATCCCTGACTTAATCGCACCCATCAGGCCTTAGCAGCTTTATGCTGATGGGGGTTACCAGCTGAGAATTAGGAGTCTTGAGGGTACCCCTAATTATGGTCCCCGACAAATACCCACGTAAATTGTCCACCAAAAGATCTCAAGATTTTTATTGATTGTCTCCGCTCTCAGTATAATATATTTTTGATTTGGCTAAATGATGTTATTGTTTACTCCATGCAATATGTCTTGGTACAACACGACCAATGAAGTGAGCGATTAGAAGAGAGTTCACAACGACTCACTGAACGAACAGAAATTATAAAATGATATAATTCCACCATACAGAGACCAAATAAGAGAAAATTTGTGAGCTCAAGTTTCTAAAATAAGTCACATGAACTCAAACTTATAAAAAAGATAGATCAAAATATGGAGTGATTACTAAAGTTAGGCACCAATAAAAACTGGACACGCTCCATATAAATTATGCTACTTCATAGCAATTACTAACGTTTAAAACCAACAAATAACATTTTATTTTACTGTTAGTGTGACTAATTATTGTTGCTCCATCCAATTCAACAACCTCAAACACCATGGAGTCCATTGCGCCAATGTGGTCCTAGAAACGACCTAATGCTTGCAAGAGACAAGAACGTCGTGCCGTGCTTGAGCTGTAGCCTCAGCTCGTAGTGCTGGCCCAACCTGACACGGTTATATTTTTATTTTACAAAAAACGTATATACGTATATACAATTTATATTCAATATTAAAAACATATGAATATGATGTTCTATTGGTTAGACAGCTTCAACCAGTGTCTCTTGCGCTTCTTCCATCAGGGCATGAGTTTAAACCCCACCTCTTGCACCATTTTTTAACATTTTATGCTGATTTAATCAAATGGGCCGACGGGCTAACGGGCTGGCCCGACATATTCAGCAGGCCGACATGACGTGCTTGGGTCAGAGATGTGGCCCGCGGGCGTCTGGCTTGTGTCGGGCCGCGTTTGGTCATTTATAGACGTGCAACGGATTAATTTGAAATAGCTGTGAGGGATTATTTATAAAAAATGACGCGAGACGACCATTAAAACTGATGCTTTAAGTATAGTATAGATTACACTATACAAACAATACAATCTACCGTGCAAAAAGTGTATTTTGAACATATGGGTGAACTACTTTATATTGCGCATATATGGTCACTAACACCGTTTTGCATCGTTTTATATTATAGATTATACTGTTTATAGAGTGTAGTTTGAATATAGTTATATGTATAGGTAAGTTGTGGGAGATGGTCCAACGATTCGAGTGCGTGTCCTGGTAATTTAAAAAACGAATCCAAAATTATGTACTGAACTCGACCCAACGTACTTGTGGAACAGATTGGATGGATTGAAACTTTTTAGGCCTTGTTTCTGTGTCTAGATCGAATGAGATTAAATCCCTTCTAGAATAAAAGAGATTTAGTCTCCTTTGATCCAGATGTAACCGAACAAGCTCTTACATATCCGCTTGGTTGCCTAGTTAGTAACATGTTCGATTAGCTTTAATCTGTATTAGCTTATATTATTTATGCATGCTCTATTTGGAAGTGTAATATTTTTGCAGTTTTGAAATAATGTTATAGTATTTAATGATACTATAGTATTGGAACTCAAAAGATGTTTGGTTTGTACAGGCAAAACACAGTTTTAAATACTATGTTTTACTCAAAACCGTGGTATTTTTGTAGTTTTCGAAACTCGACTTAGAACTTCAGTTTTCTTCTTTTCTCTCTACATATATTTATCAAACAGATCTCGATTTTGAGCAATATTATGGTTTTACTATGATAAAGTAATACTGTATTATTTGTGTCATATACTATTGTAAACTATGATATCTCAAAATTACAGTATTTCAAAACTGTATTTTTCGAACAGACCAACATTGTTTTTGTTACATCAAACAGCTCTTTTTAATTTAAGGTGAACAGCTCGTGGGTGGCCTACGAACAGGTCTAGCGGTCTAGCCCATACTCCGCATGCAAACAACCTCTCGGCCTCATCAGGCCCGCTGCCCTCCGCCTCCGCCGATCCCCTCCGCTGAATCGAATAGAAGAATCGAGCGCCGCTACTGGCGAGGGGCTAGCGGTCGGCGCACAGCGCGGTATGGCGAGCGGCAGCAGCAACGGGGAGCCAAGCACGGCACCGCAGGCGAACCGGTGGTACGACCTCCGGCTGGGCTCTTCCTGCCGTGACCCCTCCCCCACCGCCAAGTTCTGCACCCTCCGTTGTAAGCCCTTCGCCCCGTTTCTTCCACTCCTTTTTTTTCGGTATCCAACCTGCAGCGCCGTAGCCTGGGATCCGCACCAGAGAATTGACGAGCGCTAGTTAGCACCACAGGAGGTAGGGTTTTTTGACAGTTGACTGATGGCTCACCATGGGAAAACCAGGATTTCACTACTCCACAGCATCGAAATTACCAGAAGCATATGGGTGATTTTACCAACAGCCACTGAAAGATAATAAAAGATCAGTTCGCAAGTCTAAAACTGAAGTACTGAATGGAGAAAATTTATCATGCTATAAAATCAGTTTGGCATAAAAAAATATGCAATAATGGTCTAATTCTACAATATCTGCCAATAGTACATGCAAACCTACCATGGCATTATGCACAGTAAATGTAAAAATGGGTAATCTTTTTGAGGACCTATTTTACTACTGTTATCATATGATTATAATTTGGAGATACATGATTGGTGATACATCATATGCCTCTTTACCAACCAAACAAAGATACATTCAGCAAAACAAAACCAATCAGCAGCCGGTACCTCGGAGCAGGTGCTAAAGCTCTGAAGGATGTGGCGCTACACCTCCATCAACCGGACCATGGAGAGGGAATACAGGAAACACATGGAGTCATCTTGACTAGGATAGAGCATTAGAGTTTATATTTTGTGCTGGTCATCTTTGAGGGCAGCCTGCGTGTTGTGATCTGTCCGCTGAAATTGTACCTGTCTATCAGACGTTGCTGTGTGGCTTTTGCTGGGGGTGTTAGTAGGAGTGCGTTCTATTGGTTGCACGTTAGCAGTTTGGTTTGTCACAGTTCTTAAATGTACCTGGTATTGGAGAACAATATAAGCATTGAACATTGGGCACTACAGCTACAAGTGACTGAAAAGGGCCATCTATTTTCTGTGCAATTCAACCTCCTTTGAATGATGGTCTTCAATTTGCTTGCCTTTTGCTGATCTTTCTACAGTTGCATGGGCTATTTCCTTGGCTTTTACAGTTACATGATTTATTTCATCATTAGTGTCACCCAACATTACATTCTATAGCGACATTAGCTAAAACAATATTACCTAAAGACTAATAATATGAAAGAATTGGTCGAAGTACCTTCTTGGTTCAGTGTGGCCCATGTGTTCTCAGCTCTCAAAGGAACAGGAGTCCTATTCCCTGGAGAATGGAGACCATGTATTTGCTCTAGACATCACTGGAGATCCAGAACTCAAAGAACTGCGGCCCCTTTCAGTCTCTAGTAAAGCTGTCATCCTCTCCATGGGTCCTCTGCTGTAAGCTTGTTTCTTGCCTGGGTTGAAACCTGAAGTTTCCCTTTGTCATGTTTATCACTGTGACAACCGTTGTTTAATGCCTGTGTAGAACTATAAGCCACCTGATCTTTCTGGTCGTGAATTAGATGTTAAGAAAATATAGCTAGCTTTGTTATTTACTGTCATGGATGGTATGCTGAGATCCCTATTGCAAATGTTATTAGTGGCATAATACTAGGGAAGCAGGGTTTAGCCAAAGCTAGTTTTCTGTTATCATGAAGCAGCCTTCCTTTGTATTATTTACAGCTCGAAGAGCACTTGACCCTGACCTTATATGCATGTTCTTGCATTTACATGCATCTTTCTATAAGTAGATTTTCTTTCTCAAGTGTACAATCTAGCAAATATATTGACGAGAACACGATCACCATGGTTTTATATTTATGTCATAAATAAATAAATCATGGTTGGCAATAAATATTTTTTATTACCTTTGATGTGACAGATGAATTTAAGCCAGCATCAATTGACAAGACACAAGCTGGGTCTCTGCAAAGCACCAAAGATAACCGGGTTACTGTGGAATTCCATAATAATCAGCCTGGCAAGCCAAAGGTGACATTTGAGGGAAGCCAAGAAGAGTACAAGGATAATGACGGTGTCTTATTTTTTGATGGTGAGACCTTTCGCCTAGAGAGGTTGCATAGGGCTGTCAAGAGGTTAAGGCATGTCCGAGTTCCAGGAGAGTCTGCAGCACTTAATTTGGCTGCTACAACTACTGGAGTGGGTGCAGAATCACAGTCTCCTCCATTACCTAAAGTCAGCAAGTCACAGACCATGAGCAAACCTGCTGTTCACTCAGTTCCAGTGAGTTCTGTTACTACTTCAATGCCTTAGATAATGGTTTGACATTTTTATTTGTTAGATTTTCACTTTTAAATTGAGTAACATGATAACAGCTGCAATACAGTATTAACTAATAAACTTTGAAGATTTCTAACAGGTTCCATTTCTAAAATACATGATATTCTTCTCCAGATATTTTGTGTTCATTGATTTATAATCTGATGGATATTGAAGTCATCAAGAATCTTCCTTGAGATAATCTTAACCTAGACAGATTATGGGAAATTTAGGATGTTGTAAAATATGCTACCCTATTACTTCTCTTTAGAAAGGTGAAATGTTTTACTAAGAATTGTGATCCACAAGTTATATGTTTGCCTACCTTCTGATCTATCTAGTTTGAAAGTTCATCTGAATTAAATAAGCTGCAACTATACCCTGTTGCTTCACAAGATTAGTGTTATATGTGGTATACGAAGTAATTATTAATTAATTTCTGATTTAATTTTAGTTTTATTGGTGTACAAAAACATTAGTCTTCAATCTTATAAAGTTACAATTGAAACTTCAACTGGGTATTGAAATGCTAATGTTGCTGATTACTGTGCATTGTCATGCTCTTCATTTATAATAATTCAACAGATTTGTAATTTATAAGCAACACATTGGATAGCAAGTATTCTTAGCATTGATTATCTATGAAGGTTTCTTAAGGTGTGAATCTTAGCAACTTGTTAATAAATGACTGCGTTGAGCTACTCTTCTTCTTTTTTTGTGTGGAAACCTTATTTCTGGTTGCCATGTGAAACTTAATTTGCTATTTGCGGAAACCTCTCATTGTGATCATTTTTAGGCCTATAGTACGCACTTGGTCACTGAATATGATTTTTTTGTTAGAATACTACTGAGTCATTTTTCAATTGAATAATGGGCCATACCATTATTTTTTTCTTTCAAACTGTGGTCATAACTCTGAAGGGTGAACCATGGCAGCTGATGCAGCTCTAACTTTAGCATCAAAAGGGAATGTGGCCCTGTGTTGGGATTTAGATGGAATTGAGATGGAAACAAGTTCTCCAACATAAATCTTATATACATTGTTTCAATCATGATACCATCATACCATGATGCTTTAATTTATAGGCGTTTGCTTTTGTTTAATATAAAATCTTATTATATCATTTCTAGTTTGCTTTGGCATGTATGAGATGAAACTGTATGTTGAATCAAATTTGTTAATATATGGATATTTTGATATACTCACATTAGCGCTATACAGAAGTTTTCCACCATCATGATGTGATCTTATATAGTTTCGAACTCTCAGTCTCATTTCAAAATTTGATGTTTTTGTAATCATACTTCTGATTCTGACTCTGCAGGTTGAGGTTGAGCGTATTGACATTGGTGAACCAGAAAATCCAGGTAGGCTTCGTGCGAAATTAAACCTATTGCCGAGATAAAGATTGTGGTCACACCTATGCTACAGTTTGAGAATGAGTTGGATTAACTGTTTCACTGGACGTGTAACACTAGCGTGTGCAGAGAAGGAACATGGTAGTTTGTCTTGGGATGGATTTTCATATATTAATACATGTCGCCTGGACACCGTGATACGTGATACACAATACTCCAATACACCACGTATAGGAGTATCACACATTATAAAATGGGGGAAGGGAAGTCATTATCACATGGCCATGGAACAATGCCGCTTGCAAGTGCTTGGGAAGCAGCAGGGAGGCTCACTTTGTCTACGGTCCCCTTTCCTCAAAGTTCGGTATAGAAGAGAGATAAGGAGGGAGTAAGTGGAAGTTACCTAGAGAGGAGGTCTTGACTAGTAGAATAAGGGTGAACTAGTGATAATTCTAAGGTGTTGAAAAAGTATTAGAGAGGTGTCAACCATGTATCGAGATTATAATTTTTTTACTTGTTCGAAAATTATGAGAACAATAAGTACCGTAGGAATCTTGGTGTTTGATGATAGGTATCGAATACATGAACGAGTTTGTAAGTTTTTCTTTTCCTTGGATGTGTTAGGGAAGGGCCTCTCTTGTCTAGTTTTCTTTATTAATTAGTGAAATGACACACATTGTGATAGGCACATACTAGTGGCAAGGAAATCGGACATGTATTGATATCGATTAGTTTCCATAACATTGATGGGTTGATTAGTTTTGTTAATTGTTATTTTCCTATTTTGTTTTGTTTAATAAAAGTTGGTTTGCATTAATTGTTGTAGGATTCTATTAGCAGGGAGAAAATTTTGAATTCTGACAAATGTGCTGAACTGAGAAGGAAGTTTGATTTCAGTTTTGGTAACTAGTGATGGTGGAAAATATCTGTAGTTGCTCTTCTTTTACCTTCGTTTTCCACACTATCTACAGAGAAAGTAAACAACATTAGGTCTCCAAATACATGTTATTCTACAATGCATAGTGGTGCAGTGCATCCCCTTAATACCATCCTTAAATACTTGCACTTCATGTTTTAAAGAGACAGCCAGACAGGGCAATAACTTATAGATTAAAGAATGGTGGATATAATTTTTTATGAGTATGAAGCAAGACTAATGTGGTGATCTTTTCCTCGCCTTATTTTGCTTTCTAGACACAGAGATTGTTATCTAGTAAAAATGGGTTAATGAGAAAGCTAATTATGGTTTTTCTTCTTCAGTGGTTACAGTGTTGTCTAAATTCTCATTGCTCTCATGTTCATTGCAGGCCCGAAATATAACAGCAGGAGTACATATCAACCTGTTAGCATAGACCCATTTGCCCTTTCACCTGATCCAAATGAGCAAGAGAACCTTGACATACTTGGTGATGATGATGGCAATGCTTCACCGAATAACTTGGCCTCCGGAGAAGGGGCACCTGCTCGTGGTTTTGACATCAACTTACCAAATCAAGACAATATGGATGATGAAATTGCTGATGTAGATGTAAATGATGAGGCAGATGAGGGGCTCAATGCAGCCGATGCGCTGCGAGCTCAAGTGAACGCAGAGGGGCAGCAGGGGCAGGACAGCTCAAGCTCTAGTGGAACCAGCAGTAGCAGCAGCAGCGGAAGTGGGAGCGGCAGTGGAAGTGGGAGCAGCAGCAGTGACAGCGATGGTAGTGATGCCGATTCGGCAAGCTCCGGAGGTGATGTTGATATATGAGCTTGATAATGCAAGCTTTTGTTTTGACAGATGCCTTGCTTCACAATTTTTGGTTCACAAGGGAGGTGTAGGGTATGTATATGTTCAGCTAATATTGCTCCGGTCAGTGAGTGCATTAAATTTCCGCAATTCATGGCGGGCTTGGTCTGTTTTATGTTTGTTAAAACCTGGGCTGGAAGAATAGAATCTGTAAACATATCTGTACAACTGTCTATGTGTTTATGTGGCATTGCTGTTACCTTGGATGATGGATGTTACAACATTGTTCAGTTGAAATGACAAAAGGTATAAAGAGTAGTGCAAGCAGGCCTTAATGCAAGCCTGAAAGTGAGTCTTCTGGTCCGTTAGATGATACGATGGCGAGCTGCTTCTGCAAGGCGTTCATGCATGACAATGTGGAGATAGCCCTGTTGCCTCCTCCCGCAGTTGCTGTTGCTGCCGCTTGAAGTACCTAGATTCTCACGATCCTCACGATCCGTTTGGTATTCCCGGAAGACTGGTACTGTATGATATTATGAAATTGCGATGCTCAAGAAATTGCCTTGCTTGCGTATGGTTGCGTTGCTTAAGAAGTTCAATGCTGGTATAACATTCATATCACGAGACATGAAACTAAGAAAACAGCAGGTTGGACGTAATGCCCGTGAGACACTACCGGAATCGCGTTCTTTGCCGAGTGTATAAGACAATCTTATGTACTGGATGATTTTTCTTCCCAAAAGAGTTTATTTTTTGTTCTATTATTTTCCCCCCATTTTCCCTTAAGGCCAGGTTTAGATCCATAAAATTTAAATCGTTTTAGCAATTACAATTTAGCACAGATTAATTAAGCTAATATGGTTGCATATGGAATATATATTTGTATACTGCTATTGGCTACATGATAAAGATATTTATACGTTGCTTTTCTGCTGTAGAAAAGTAAACCGAAAAGCATGCTATAAGTTACAGAGTAAAATACAGCACAATGATTTATAGAATCAATTTTTATTTTTTATCCCATGGATTAGAGATAGAGTTATACGTGAATTTTAGAAAATTGTCGAATATCAAATTCTGAGACAAATAGGATAGTTCATTAAATAGATTTTGATTTATCTAAAATAAAAGGATCCAAAATGGTCCCTTATTTTCCCCCCTATGCATCTTTATCGACAATTACTTCGTTCACCATCCCTATTGTCACCCACTCACCCTCATCAATACATCAACTACTTTTGCACAATGACACCAATAGTACCTGCTGTTAGAGTATAGGCCCATGTGGCCCATGTACATCACTATATAGCTACCCATTAGGGTTAGCCTGTGCAATGAATTGAGTTATCTCCAACATGGTATCGAGCTAGGGTTTCCTCCCTCCCTCCCTTCAGCCGCCAATTTCCTTCCCTGCAGCCGCCGCCGTCGCCCAGGCAGGAAGAGCCGCCGCTGCCGCTGCTCCTCTCCCGCGGGCGCGCAGGACTGCAGCCGCTCCTTCCTCTCCCGCTGGCGCGCCGCGCCACCGCTCGTGCTGGCACGCAGGACCGCCGCCACCGTCGCCCAGGCAGGAAGAGCCGCCGCTGCCGCTGCTCCTCTCCCGCGGGCGCGCAGGACTGCAGCCGCTCCTTCCTCTCCCGCTGGCGCGCCGCGCCACCGCTCGTGCTGGCACGCAGGACCGCCGCCGCGCCGCTTCATCCGGCAGCGCGCTCAGGCGCGACTGCCCCGCACCGCCCGCCTCCAAACGCCCAGGCCGACCGCGCCCCTGCAGACCGACCCGGCCGCGCCAGCGCACCAGCCGGCCCGCGCCCAGCCGCCGGACAGACGCACAGCTGCGACGCCCGAGCCCACGACATCCCGCGCCAGGAGCAAGCCGCGCCCCGCCCCTGCACCCGACGCCCGAGTGAAGCAACGCCGCGTCCATCCATTTCTAGTGCTGCAGCCTTCCCGACGCGCCCCTGCTGCGCCCGAAGCCCGGAGCCCGACGTCCGCGCCCTGCTCCATGGATGCCGAGTTCCCTCCCCTCTCTTCCTGGGTACGGGCCGCATCTCCTGGTAGACCCGCTGCCGTCCCTCCTGCTGCTACTGCTGTGCTCCGGCCACCGTGGGGGGCAGGGCCCATCGCCGCCGGTGGGTCCCTCACCGCCACGGGCCCCGCATCGGTCCTTGCGGCTGTGGCGGATCTGCCTCCCGCGGGGGTTGCCGGTCCAGAGGACCCTCCCCCGCCAATCCCTCCGTTGCGTGTCATCGATCCACCTCCTGTCGTCGATCCGCCGCCTCCTCCTCCACCGGTCGCCCACCAGGGATACACCGTCGCCGCCCTGACTGCTGCCCGGGCGGAGCATGCGGCGCGACAGGCCCGTTTGCGGGAAGCAGCTCTCGTGTGGGAACGCGAGCGTGAGGCCGCCGATGCTATCGCTGCTCAGATTGCCGCGACAGAACAGCTCCTTACCTCGCCTACGACCCACGACGGCGGGGTAACCTCCTCTGACACCGTGGGCGGAGTGTACGGCGTCCCGCCCGCACCGACCGTCAGCACCGGACCCCGCACCATCCCCACGGTACTGTGGCATGACCCGGCTGACCCGCTTGTGGCTCAGCTCCACATTCAGGCTGGGAGTGTCCAGAACATCCGCCTCATGGTTCCTGTCGTCCTGGAGCCAGAGTCGTCGTCCTACGCACGCTGGCGGGACTTACTACTCCTCACCCTTCGCCGCTACGCTCTGGATGACCACGTCCTCTGCGACCCCGCCGACGTGGCGTCGACCGTCGCGTGGGTGCGCCTCGACAGCATCGTGCTCACCTGGATCGTGGGGACGATCTTCGCTGACCTCCACAGCCTCCTCCGGAACCTCCCTCACGCTCGGGCTGTTTGGCTTGCCATCGAGGGCCAGTTTCTGTAACACCCTGAATTTGGGGTATAAAATTTCTTTTCTAATATCCACCAAATTCAGGTGTTACTTTTCTTTTTCTCTTTCTTTTCGCTCCTTTATTCATTTCTTCCCGAGTAATAGAGAATTTGACTTCAAGTATAGTTGTTAATAAAGCCCTAAGGGAATAATAATTGTTGCATCATGCCGGAATACATCTATTTTTGTATGATGTTTTGCTTTGATGTGCATCTATCTAAAATTGTAGAGCGTGGTTAAATTTGAATTAAACTAAACCAAGTTTTAAACAAAATAAAGAGAAAAATAGAAAGAAGAAAAAGGGGTAAATCATCCCCAGCCCAACTCCCCTTCCAGCCGGCCCGTGCCCCGCTCCTCGCCCGGCCGGCCCAATTCCCAGTGTGCGCGGCCCATCCCGTGTGCGCGCTCGCTCACGCCCCTGCACGGCCCAGCCTCAGCTCGCTCGCCTCGCTCGCACAGCGCGCGTGTGCGCTCTCTAGCCGCTGCCGTCGCCATGTCCGTGGCCCCATATATCAGGTCCATCCCCTCCCTCTAATCTCCCCCATAACGCACGTCCTAGCACCCAACGATGCAATACTAACGCAAAACGCCGCTCAAACCAACTCCGTGCAGCCCCCCTCTCCGCACTCGCCTCATCCCCCAGCCCTCGCTCCCTCCACGGCGAACGCCGTCCTGTAGCCTCAGAAGCAGCGTGGGTGCGAGCGAGCTCGACGCGGCCGGTCCTCGGCTAGCCCAGCTCGACGCGACCGACCCTAGCATCCCAGGGCGCGACAGCACCTCCAGGCGAATGCCCAAGTCACGGCGAGGCAGGGGCGACGCCCCTGTGCGCGCGAGCCCTATAGCTTGGCTGACCGGGGCCCCCTTGCTGCGCGCGCTCTACCGAGCTGTGTCCATGGCATCCAGCCAGGAACCGCCCCTGCCCATGCGTTCCTCCGGTGCAGTGCCCCCTTGCCGACGGCCAGGCCTCTCCCCCACTCGCCATGGCCACCTGCTACTCTGCGTCCTACCGTTCTGTGCAGCAAGGCAGCAGGAGAGCAGACCCTCCCCCCTGCAGGTTTTCGCCAACCCGTGGGCCCTGTTGGCCGTGCCCTCTCCGTGTAATCAAATCAACCATGGATGACCCCTTTCTCCTGGTCGTGCTTTTGGCTGAAGGAAGAAGAGAAATGCCCATAGCCACACTTGATCCCATCCTTTTGGGATCTGACCCTTTGTGCGGCCACTTCGTCACCAATGAGATGCGCTACATCATCGGTAATCTGCGATTAAGTAATTATTTCATACCTTTTGCTTTAATTACTCGTTTCAATCTGTTTTAAGTGCATTGGATTTGCAACGACGTTGTCCTTGTGTTACTAATACTATTTCATCATTTCACATGTTTTAGATATTTTATTAAATATTTATTTAACTAAGGTTTTAATATTGTTTTTCCCCATTGAAGCTGATTTACCATTTTTAACCCGCGCACGACTCGCCTGTGTTGTTCTCGCCTCGCCGTTCGAGCGAGACACGATTCACGCGCTTTAATAAAATTGGCTCACCACTCACGTAGAAAAAGTGTTGTGCAGGATTGGTTGCGGCCACGATTTTGTGGTACTCCTTGTGGTTTCGGCTCAGCCAACTAAAATACGCTACCTCATCTTAAATACGTGAACTAGTAAATATTCAATATATTTTACGTCGTAGATCCATTTTGTCTCATTCCAGTTGTGTTAGATTTGTAACGACGTGTTAATAATATTGTTTCATTGTTTCACATATTTTAGCTAATTTATTTTTAGTATAAAAACAACATTTAGTTAGTGATTCTCGCATGTTCGCATTCTGCTTCGCGCATCACGCGTCGCTCACACATGTCGCGTGTTGTCGGCACGCTACCCGCCTGTACTGTTCGCGTGGCACGTTTAAGTCAGCGCGTGCCGTTCGCACGCATCGTGCGTGTCGTTCACACGTGTCGACGCGCGCTGTCGCGTACGCCGTTCCGCGCACCTTGTTTAGTGTGTTGCGTGCCATGTCGCACGGCAATAAACTATTTTGTCTAGAATCGCTCATGTTAATTAATCTATGTAATTAAACGATGATTAACCGAGTAGTAAATCAATCAGAACTAAGTGTTAATTCTATCGGTGCATGCGATAAATACCTCTAATTGTGGTTATGTCAACTTAAGTGTTGCATTTAATTTATGTGTAGAATAAATACGACACAGTTTAGTAGTAGTTCGCGCGTCGCGCCGTTTTCGCGGGTCGCGTGCTGTTTGCGTGACGCGCATGCTGTTCCCACATGTGGCGCTCGTTGTCGTCGGGTCGTATGTTTTAGTTGTATAATTAATTATTGGTTTATTCTAGGGTTAATAAAATAACAATTTATTTAGAACGAGTATATAGTTTTAACTCGTGCTTTTATAAATATAAATATTAGTTAACTTGATTAACACCAGCTTAAATGCTTTTAACTAATTATTTATTTGTTCGTTGTTGGCACACGACATCGTTTGCGCGTCATCGTGCTGTTTGCGCGCATAGTCGCGTTGACTCGTGCGTGTCGCGCACGGTCGTGCGCGTTGTTTTGCGGATGTCGCGTGTGCCATTCACACGCGTTGTCGCACGCCGTGCGCGTGCCGCAGTGTTGTTTCGTGTGTCGTACGGCGTCTACGTGTGATAATAAATTATTTTCGCTTATAAACACTCATGTTAATAAGGTTAATTCGCCAGGTCATATATTTTAGATAATCAACCTAAGGTTTGCTCGATTAATATTTATTAGATTAATATCTCAGTTAAATTAAATGTGTAATGTTCAATTTGCGCTTTTATAATAAATATTAACATGGTAAATATTAACTTAACTACTTTCTATTTATTTAATATTTGTTTAGTATAAACGTGTCACTTATTTAGTTTTCCTCGTCTGTCGCGCGTGCTGTTCCGCACGTGATGGCGTGCTCGTTCGCGCTCGTCGTGCACGCTGTTTCGTGTGTCGTCAGCGTGCGATGTCGCGTCTGTCCGCGCGTCATTCGCACGCTGTCGTGCTGTTTCGTGTATCGTCAATTCGCATCGCTTAGAATCACTTGTGTTAATTAAATTACTTATTTATTTGACAGCTGTTAGCGTAACAGATTTAATCAGAACTAAATAGCAGTTATAATTTATATTTGATAATATCGAATTAAATGTTTTACTTAATATTTATTTAGCGTAAACACGATATCTTCCAGATCGACGCTTCGAGTTCGACACTTCTTTTTCCTCGCGTGACTGTAGTAACGCGCTCTATTTCGTTTTGCATGTTTTATTATGTTTGTATTTGTATGGTGTAATGTTCTTATGCATATATGTGTTTGCTTGCTTGTGTCTGTTCGTCTTCGCTCCGTGTTGCGATTAGAATGCGATCCATCTCCAAGTTTCGAGGGATCGAAGATCAAGCGTTGGCGACCATGTGATCAAGCTCTCTGCGTTCTATGAGGCTGAAGATCCTGAGCATCTGTTTGGTGAAGGTAAGTGTCCTCTGACCCGTTATGTCCTATCTACTTATAATTCACTGTCCCGCATTACTTAATTAAAACCTAAGGATTGACTAGCTTTCTATTTACCTTGTCCTTGATTACCTTTTGGGTTATTATGGTTAGCTTATGCTATTACTTTACTTTAATCAATGAACATGATGTGATTATTCATGATACGATGTTGTTATCCCAATGATGATATTGTGATACCCTAGGGGACTCGAACCATTTTCCCTGAGTACCTCTCCGTAAGGACCTGTTCGTGGAGTGACCACCCGGGATAACAGTGCATCCATGAGGGTGGAATGGGACGCCCTTAGCTGATTAATTAGATGAACCTGGGGGTATAGTTGGCTTTGCCGGAGGGCCGTCAATGGGGGCCGGGGCATAGTGCTCGCTCTGCCAAGGTTGGGGTGCAGAGGTTCATTCGATTTGGTTTTGTTAGTCACCCACCTTGGGGAGGTGTACTGCGTTTGTACGACTGGCGAAACCTAACGAGCAGCTATGCACCAGGGGAGTCTTTGTAAAGGCTACGTAGTGATACCCTGCCAGGCCACCTAGGTAGTGGTCAATGGGGATTAGCTCTCCCCGGGCAGAAAGGGAATCATGACTCGTGGGTAAAGTGTGCGACCTCTGCAGAGGATTAGAAACTGATATATCAGCCGTGCTCACGGTTATGAGCGGCCTTGGGATCCTCTTTGATTAGAGATACAGATGGTTCGAGATACAATGGTTCTTTTTATTATTTCGGTTCAATGATGATAATGAGGTTTCCTCGATGAGGAAATGGTTCACGGGTTGGTTATATGATAAAACTTGGCTTCCACTAATAATAAATACCTGACCAACTAAAAGCAATCTGCTTTGACCTTAACCCCACATAAAGCTAGTCCACTTCAGCCAAACAGGACATTTGCTGAGTACGTTGATGTGTACTCATCCTTGCTTTCACAAAACACCAGGTTGCCTTTGGTGCAATCTATGCTCAAGTAAAGAAGAAGGCGTCGAGGCGGATCTCCAGGAGTTCCAGGACTTCGACGAGTTCGAGGATTAGGCTAGTGACCACCCCCAGTCAGCTGCCTGTGGTGGGTTTATTTACGTTGGCTACGTTTCTATTCTGTGTACTTTGATTATATTATGTAAATGACTCTAGTCTTTATATTATTACTTACTCTTTATTGTTATTCGAAGCATTGTGCTATGATGAGTCATTTATGTAATCGCCGTGTACGTGAATTTCTGATCCTGGCACGTACATGGTTCGCATTCGGTTTACCTTCCAAAACCGGGTGTGACATAAGTGGTATCAAAGCCGTGCTGACTGTAGGACCACTGACCTAGAGTAGCATTGGTCGTTTTAAGGATTTATTGATCATTACTTCACCTCATCCTTGATTCTGCTTCAAAATAATAGTCACCTCGACTAATTCTATGTTGTGCTCCTATATGCCCCCTTGCCAAAAGTATTTTATTCTAGTATGGTCTATGCTTCTCTTAATCTATTAGATCTGATCTCACTCTTGTGCTTGCGACATCCTTGTAGATGCCCACTAACCATAACATTCTTGTCTTTTTGGGATTCTTTTCTTTTTCGTCATTAAGTTGCTACCATCTGGCGAACTCTAGTCCTTTGGTATTGACATGCTTGTATCCCTTCCATACTCTTGTTTCAAATACTTGCCTCTAAATTTCTACTACCTACTTAAACATTTCATTTACATGTCCATGACCTTCCTGTCTTTTGAGACCCTTTCCTCTTTTGTTGTTAAGTCGCTACCTTTCAGCAATTTATTGTCTCTTGGTATTGGTATGCTCATCTCCTTGAAATCTTTCATACTCTCATCCTTTTTATACTTACCTTTACATCCCAAGGTCTGTTTAAGATATTTCATTTTACATGCCCTTGACCACCCTTCTTTATCGATGATCCATGAGCGGTCATTTTATTTTGCACATCCTTGGTGATCTCGTTGTTTCCTTATAACTTCCTTGGGTAATGAATTTTTACTTCAACCCTTCTATTGGAACCTTACCTATCTTACCCTTGATTGTTTTCTCCACTTCGCCACTCCGCGAGTCTTGCCTTAACTCTATCCTTTGTCATGCCTTTTGTTATTATCACCTTCACCTTAGACACCTCTATATCTTACATGATGTTTATCTCATACCTGCCCTTTAAAATCACCTCTCTTCCGTCTTATTCTGAGAGCTATACTTTACCTATATTTACCTTGGTCGTATCCTCTTCTTTGGCATACGAGTTTGTAACTTCGTCCTTTGTTGTACTTTTGTTTGTTATTGCCTCCCCCTATCCCATCTCTCGATCTTACCTTGGTGATTACCCTATGCCCGTTATCTGAAATCTCCAATCTCCTATCCCAATTTGGGAACGGTGTTTTACTTATCTTATCCTTGACAATATTCTCTTCCTTACCGTGTGTAAGCCTTGACATACCCCCCTTCTTTGTTGTACTTACACCACTAGCTCCTCAATGTCTTCATCTTTTCTCTTATACCATTACCTGTTGTCGCCTCTGACCCTTACCATATTGTGGTCTTCTACCTAAATGCTCACCTTGAACTTATCCTTTAAAAGCCTCTCCTTTCTTTGAACCCAACATGAGAGTTGTGAGTTACCTATCTCTCCCTTGATTTCTTTTCACTTCTTGTCGCCTTACAAGTTTTGTGTTAATTCCATCCCTTGATGTGTTTTTATTTGCTATCACCCTCACCTTGTCGTCCATCGATCTTGCCTTGATACTCATCTTTATTCCTACTCTTTAAAAATCCCCTCTCTTCCACCTCAATTTGGGAGTGGCAATTTAACTATTTGGCCCTTGGACGCACCCTCTACTTTTCATTTGCAGGTCCTGTCTTAACTCCTTCCTTTGTGGTACTTATATCCTTTGTTCCTATGCTCATTTACCTCCTCTCTTACATTCTTGTATGTTATCACCAACCCTCGTGATATCTATGCCCTTGCCCTCCTGCTTACCTTGAACCTACCCTCTTGAAGCCTCCTCATTTCCATCCCTGTTCGGGGATAATGCCTCATATATTTCATCGTTGACTGCTCCCCCTTCTTTGACACCTTGCAAGTCCTGTTTAAAATACATCCTTGGTTGTGTGTTTGACTGTTATCACTTAACCCTTGTCATCCCTCGATCTTTACCTTGATGCTTATCCTGTGTCTGCATTTTTAAGCCGCCTCCCCCCATTTCATTCCAAGAGTGATGTCTTAACCATCCCGCTCTTGTTCGTTCCCTTTCCCTCTGTCACGTTGCAAGTCTTAGCTTTTATTCGATATCACCCTTATCTTCCTAATATCTAGATCTTTCCATGATGCTTATCTTATGCCTACCTTTTGAAATATCATCTTTCCCATCTCGATTTGAGAATGGTGTTTTCCTACCTTGTCCTTAATTGCATTTTCTCCCTTGTAGACTACAATCCTTGCTTTAACTCCACCCCTTATTGTTATTGCATCCATATACTGCACGTCTTATTCTTCTCCTTGCCCTTCAACAACCTCAGAGAGTAGCTATTCCCATTTCAAGAAAGACCACCATTTAATTAAAAGTTACGTATAACAACGAGATGTTTGTTGTTGTATGCTTGTGCTGTTTGTCTTTGTGTGATAACTGATTTGCTTCTTTGTGATGAGTGTTGATGTGTTGTGGCCCTTGGTCCGCAATGACATCAGTTTACTAGATGAGTGCCATAGAGTTAGGTAGTTGGGTGCTCTCCCGTTTCTCTCTTTAATCCATCTATGCTTACCTTTTCTACCTATATTCTTTCCTCTTGCACCTATGCAGTTGGCAACCTCCAGCTCCTCTTAGTCAATCAAGATCAAAATCGACAACATCTTCACCAAGTGCGTATCAACGCTCCTGTTAAGGGGGTTAGCTGCTAACCCAATTGAAGACAATGCGATCAACATCAAGCAACAAGATCAGAGTAGCGCAGCAGAAGCGTGTGTGGGTCCTAACATACAAGTCCAAGAGATCATCAAGAATTGCATCGATCAGTCTCAAGCATCTCAAGGTCAAATCCACTTGTCCATAAGTTAGGCCAGGAGAGTCAATGTTGAATCGAAGAAGCTATAAAAAAACCAATGAACGAATCTCTTTTTCCTGCTAGCCTCTTCTTGAATCTCAAGGACGAGATTCTGTTAAGGGGGTTAGAGTTTCTAGGCAACGCCGAGGCCCGGGCTCTCCGTCTTGACGCAGCCTTCCGCACCTTCGTCTAGGGGGACCTCAGCGTCAGTGAGTACTGCCGCAAGATGAAGACCATGGCGGACTCACTTAGCGATCTGGACTGCCCCGTGGAGGACCGCAACCTAGTCCTCAACGTCCTCCGCGGCCTCAGTGATCGCTACACCCACCTCCGGTCGTTGCTCATGCGCCAGCGCCCCTTCCCTACCTTCCTCCAGGTCCGTGACGACCTCGCCCTGGAGGAGATCACTCTGGGTGCTCAGGCTACCTTGATCTCCGGCCCGGGGTCCTCGTCCTCCTCGACAGCTCTGGCGGCTCTCACCCCGACCCGTCCTCCTACTTCGTCTGGCCATCGTCCCCCCCAGGCCGAACATGGGCGGCGGGGGTCACGGTGGCGAAGGTGGGGGCGGTGGTGGTCGCCGCCGCCGTGGTGGACGCGGTGGTGCGGGTGGTGCTGGTCCCGGCGGTGGTGCCCGTGGCAGCGCACCGGCACCGGGACCCTAGCAGGGTGCGCCTTGGCCCACTTTCCACCACCCGTGGTCAGGGCGCATCTCCATGTGGCCGTTCCAGGGGCCTGTTTCTAAGGCTCGTCCCCCGATGGTCCTGTTCGCTGGTGCCCAACCGGGGTTCACCTCGCCGCCGGGGTTCACCGTCGCATCTCCGTCGCCCTGGACGCCGTCGCCTGCCGCTTCATCGTGGCCCACACTGCCGGCTACTCCACCGTCTGGGCTGGTTGGTTGGGACGCGACCGCCCTGGCTGCCTTCCAGACTCCCACTCTGACTCCACCGCTGGGTCCCGAGTGGATCACGGACACCGGTGCTACCTACCACACCACTCCGGACCCTGGTATACTCACCTCTGTGCGACCGCCTCCTTCCTCTCTCCCTTCGTCCATCATGGTGGCGAATGGCTCGTGTCTCCCTGTCACATTCGTGGGTGCCACCGGCCCTCCCGGCTCTTTTTGCATGCCCGATGTGCTTGTCGCTCCTTCTTTGGTCCACAATCTACTTTCTATTCATCGGTTTACTACTGACAATTCATGTTCTGTTGAGTTTGACTCCTTTTGGTCTTACTGTGAAGGACTCGGCAACTCGGCGCCCCCTCCTCCGATGTGACAGCACCTGCCCCCTCTACACCATTCGACTTTCGCACGTCACATCTTCTTCGCCTTCGCCACCTGACACTGCTGCTGCTTTTGCTGCCACCACGTCTTCTACCACCTGGCATCGTCGCCTTGGTCACCTCGGACACGATGCCTTGATGCAGCTTACTCGTAGTGCCACTATCCCATGTACTCGATCCCCCTGAGGAGCACTTATGTCATGCGTGCCAGTTAGGCCGCCATGTTCGTCTTCCATTTTCCTCTTCTTCCTCGCATGCTACTCATGCTTTTGATCTTGTACACTGCGATTTGTGGACTTCTCCCATTACTAGTATGTCGGGTTACAAATACTATCTTGTTGTGCTTGATGATTTTTCTCATTATGTGTGGACGTTTCCGTTGCGTGCCAAGTCTGAGACTTTCTCCACCATCCGTCACTTCTTCGCCTGGGTGTCCACTCAGTTCGGCCTCACCATTAAGGCCGTTCAGTGTGACAACAGTCGTGAGTTCGACAACTCCGCCTCCTGTGACTTCATTCTCTCCCACGGGATGCAGTTGCAGATGTCTTACCTGTATACCTCCTCCCAGAACGGCAAGGCTGAGCGCATGATCCGCACGACCAACGACACCATCCGCACTCTTCTACTCCAGGCGCACCTCCCGACACGTTTCTGGGCCGAGGCCCTTCACACCTCTACTTACCTCCTCAACCGTCTCCCTTCTACTGCGTGCCCGACCCTCACTCCTCACCAGGCACTCTTCGGTTCCCCTCCGCGCTATGACCACCTCTGTGTCTTCGGGTGTGCTTGCTACCCGAACACCGCTGCCACTGCTCCTCACAGGCTAGCACCCCGTTCCGCCCTCTGTGTGTTTCTCGGGTACTCCCCGGACCACAAGGGCTACCGCTGCCTTGACCTCTCCTCTCGCCGAATCCTCATATCTCGCCATGTGGTGTTTGATGAGTCCGCATTTCCCTACTCCACCACCACACCACCCTCCTCCGACCCTGACCTTGACCTCTTCACTCTCTTTTCGACTGACGCGGTGGTCGAGCCACCTTTTCTTCCTCTCTCTGCAGGTCCTCGCTCACCGCCTGTCGGTCCTACTCCCGGCCCGGTGCCTTGCCCGGGTCCGGTGGTGTCGCCTACGGTGGTGTTGCCTCTCCGCGGCGCCCCGTCTCCAATCGCCCCTGGGCCGAGCGGGGGTGGTGGGACTACACCGACTACGGGGCCGTCGGTATCAACCCCTCCGGCTCGCTTCGCCCAGTCGGTGCGGGTCTACCAGCGTCGACTGCCGCCACCGGGGTTCACCCCTCAGCCGCCGCCACCGTCGATGGCCCAGTCCCTGCCAGGGACACCTACACCTCCGCCGCAGCCACCCATGGCACGTGTCGAGACGCCGGTGTACCACCCACCGCTCCTTCACCGCGACCCGCAGCACGTCCACCCGATGGTGACACGGCACGCGGCTGGTACCCTACGGCCCCGAGTCCTGGCGGCCACGACCGGCGACTCGCAGGTTTCTCCGGTACCCTCCTCCGTCCGCACCACCCTGCTAGACCCCCATTGGCGTCGGGCGATGGAGGAGGAGTACGCGACGCTTGTCGCCAACCAGACATGGGATCTTGTGCCCCATCCGCCCGGCACCAACGTCGTCACCGGCAAGTGGATCTGGACGCACAAGCGGTGGGCCGATGGTTCCCTAGAGCGGTACAAGGCTTGTTGGGTCCTTCGGGGTTTCACTCAGTGCCCTGGGGTCGACTACGATGAGACCTTCAGCCCGGTTGTGAAGCCGGCCATTGTTCGCATGGTGCTCTCGCTGGCCCTTGCTCGCTCCTGGCCAGTTCACCAGCTCGACGTCAAGAACGCCTTCCTGCACGGCGCCCTCACCGAGACCGTCTACTGCTATCAGCCGACGGGATTCATGGACTCCTCTCGCCCTGACATGGTCTGCCGGCTCAACAGGTCCCTCTACGGCCTCAAGCAGGCCCCTCGGGTGTGGCACTCCAGACTGGCTGCGTACCTCGTGACACTGGGCTTCATGGAGGCCAAGTCCGACACGTCTTTGTTTGTCCACCATCATGGAGCCGAGACTACCTACTTGCTCCTCTACGTGGATGACATTGTCCTCACCGCCTCCAGTCAGTCACTTCTTCGCCGCCTCGTCGACGCGCTCCAACGGGAGTTTCCGGTCAAGGATCTGGGCGTGCTTCACCATTTCCTGGGGGTCACTGCTGAGCCTCGGCCCTCAGGACTCCTCCTTCACCAGCGGCAGTACACTCTTGACATTCTGGAGCGGGTCAAGATGATTGACTGCAAGCCCTGCTCCACCCCAGTCGACACACAAGCGAAGCTATCTGAGGACACGGGTGACCCAGTCGAGGACCCCACCGGGTACATGAGCCTTGCCGGTGCCCTTCAGTACCGCACCTTCACTAGGCCGGACATCTCCTACGTCGTGCAGCAGGTCTGTCTCCATATGCACGACCCCCGAGAGCCCCACCTCGCGGCTCTCAAGCGCCTCCTTCGCTACCTCCGGGGCACCGTCGACTACGGGCTGCTTCTCCACCAGTCTACCTCCTCTGAGCTGGTCGTCTACACCGACGCTGACTGGGCCGGGTGCCCGGACACTCGACGCTCCACCTCCGGCTTCACCGTCTTCTTCGGTGGCAACCTGTTGTCCTAGTCGTCAAAGCGCCAGCCGGTCGTCTCTCGCTCGAGTGCCGAGGCGGAGTACCATGCTTTGGCCAATGGCGTGGCGGAGGCTGCGTGGCTCCGGCAGCTCCTCTCCGAGCTCCACAGTCCGCTCTCCAGGAGCACGTTGGTCTACTGCGACAACTTCAGCGCTGTCTACCTTTCCACCAACCCGGTGCAGCACCAGCGGACCAAGCATGTAGAGATCGATCTACACTTCGTCCGCGATTATGTCGCCGCCGGTACTGTTCGGGTCCTCCACATCCCGACCACCTCCCAGTTTGCTGATATCTTCACCAAGGGCCTTCCGTCCTCGACCTTCACCGAGTTTCGCTCCAGCCTCAACATCAGTAGTGGCTAGTTGCGGCTGTGGGGGATCCTATGGTGTGATGTACGGTGTGGTATACGTCCTCTTTTTGAGTCCAGTCTGTGAACTCCGCTGCGACGGATGTTCAGACTGCGGGGGGGGGGGGGGGGGGGGGGGGGGACGGTGTTAGAGTATAGGCCCATGTGGCCCATGTACATCACTATATAGCTACCCATTAGGGTTAGCCTGTGCAATGAATTGAGTTATCTCCAACACCTGCCACATATTTTCATTTGATCAGGTCGTGTCTTATGGAAGTCAAGTGTATAAATATATGTGATACACAGTGTGGAGAGTTATATATATACAGATTTATTTCTTTGAGGGATGCACTCACATCATTCACTTTTGTTTGTTTCTACTAGCATGAGGATGGGAGGTACAGGGAAAGATATACAGAAACAGTTTGAACTTTCCCATTGTATTTATATTAGCAGTTTAGTAACGTGGTAGTGCAGTTCACGAAGAAAGCGTGGAAAACGAGAGGATTTTGGCTCTCATGCCAATCCCAATGAAACAGCCGATTTCAGCCATGAGTATGCGGTCTTGTTTTCATTCACATGGGGCTCGCCTTGCCATGAAGCTGGCACCACTGTTTGTAGATGGAGAAGTAATCCCTCATGGTGTGTAATCATTGAGATAGTTATTTGGTTGAATTTGTACCTACCTTGTTTCACAAGTGTTGTTAGTTGAGATGCATAAGTATAACACCAAACAAGATGTTGTTATACTACCTCTGAGCACCCAGATTGGGGACTTTCAAACTAAACTATGACCAGATACTCCACCCAATACACAAGGAAAGTTCGTCACCAAGATAGTTGGTCTTCGGGACAAAACACAACTTAAATAACCATGCTCACCATCAGTGGTGGCCCTAGAGGAGGGGAGTGGGGCGGCCGCTCTAGCCTCCTGTTCCACGAGGTTCCACCCTGGACTTGTTTCAAAGCAAGGGGATTGGAGAGGACTGATGAGGGGGCTAAAACCCCACTTTGTATTTAATTTAAGATGATTTTAGCTCCTTAAATTCACTCCAATTCTCTTGCTCCTAACTACGCCCTATATGAACGTACAATACATATATGATGCTACTCTATGTAGCGTGGCATACACGACCGTCCGTTCGAGTTGCGGTACTCGTGGAATCAACGTTTGCTATCTGCGAGGCCCTCAAACTTCGACTTGATGTTACATCACCTTGTCTCTTTGATCTCGTATTCTCATTCTTCCTTCTTCATGTATAATGTGTCGCGTTCTTGAAGACCCAAGTCCAACCAATCTATTCCACGCTCCACCGATTGTCGTTGCGTTCATCCTGACTCGCATCTTGGACGCATCCCACACCACCACACGTAGGATGCAACATTGTTATTGTTTACCAAGGCAAGGGCCTGCCATGACGAGTGGCTCCTGACTAACTAACTTTGAAAGGCTTCGATTGCTGGCTTGTTGCTAATAAGGTGCTCATTCCGTTCTTTTTTATTTATCGTGTTTTAGTTTAAAAATAAAATGGCTGGCGACAAATATTCAAGAACGGAGGTAGTATTATTTTTGTCTAAGCCAAAGTCAATACGATTACTATATAGAACTATGATTTAGGTAATTACTTAGTTAGATTTAGATAAATTGTTTTGTGAATTTACGGTAGATCTGTTGTAATCTATCAATTGAATTTTATCTCATTGTCGAAGAATTCATTTATTTGAGAATTTAGAAGTTCTACAGATTTGATAATATTTTATAAATTAATTTGGTAATTTTGTAACTTAGCAAGTAGCAATAACTTTCAATCAATTGTTGTTCTATTTTAATTTCAACATACAGTTATGTCCTCTAGAAGGTATCCGTTCCAATGAGAGAAAATAAAGAGAAGAAACAAGCATATGAGTTTATAGTGTCACAAAGGGGAGTCATGGACAATTTTTTTACTAGTGCTTCAAGAATTTTAAGAAGTTCAGATGAGTTGGGAATAATTAATAGTTGGTGTGGATGAACAACCTAATATTAATCCAGAAGATCAAGACCCTTTATTAGAAGAAATGATAACAATGTGAGTAGTCGTGAGCCAACGGTTAATTCACCTCATAGAGATAGAGCTAGTGTTAATGAATAAGTTGTTTTTACTGAGGTTATCTATGATCCAAGAAATTGGATAATATAATCTTGATATCAAGGCAAGGGACATATTAGTAGAGAAGGGACTTATAAGAGAAAAATATCATATTCTCTTTGGATGGCAATGCGAGACTTTTTTTTATACATTCATTACTATAGAAAGATAAGCAATGGAGTAGTTCATGATAGAAAATGGTTGATTTATTCAAAACATATTGACAGAATATTTTTCTTTCGCTGCAAGCTTTTTAATTTAGAAAACTGCAGAGTTCATTAGGGCATGATGGGTTTAGAAATTGGAGGCATATCAATGATAGGCTAAAAGAGCATGAGACTAGTATGGAGCACATTACTACAAGTATGAACTCTTGGAATGAAATTAGAATGAGGCTAATTTTAAAGCTTAGTATTTTGCAGTTGAATTCATCGAATAAACAAATGTCAACCCAACCATGGAGATTTCTTAGTATGTTAAAGAAATGGATTGTTATCCTAATATCTATGTTGCTTATGGACTTTTATTTATCGTCTCTTTAGTCATGGTATGAGCTGAAAGAAGTTTTTCAAAGTTGAAGTTGGTGAAGAATTATTTTAAGGTCGAAAATGTCTTAAAAAGGTTAAACGGTTTAACTATTTTATACATCAAAAAGATACTATTAGATAAAATTGATATTGATACCATTATCAATGACTTTGCATCTAAAAATGTTAGAAGGAACTTTTAAAGTAATACTTCAATATGTTCTTAAATTAAATTTATGCATATTGAGCATTTATTGGTAATAGAGATTATTATTTTTATTATTATTATTTATTACTATTGCCCATTTTGAGTCAGGGCCACCAAAATTTTAGGACCGTCACTGCTCACCACCGTCGTACTGTGCACATGTAGCAAGGCAACCTTTCAAAAAAATCATTTATTTTCTTCTTTCACTTCAATTTGCTTCCTTCCCTGCTGTCTCCAGTAGTATAAACTCGTGTTCTGCTATTGGCAGTTAAGCAGCATTACGCTGCTGCTAGAAGCTAATTATTACACCACCTGCTTGACCATTATATACAGTCGCTCCCTCCATATCTTCTTCATACAGAAAGAGAGCATGTGCGTTTATTACACCACCCAAATGATGTGGCACAGGAAAGAATGCAGATGATGAGCGGAGACCAAAGAGCTGAGCCTGAGAAAACACAACAGAAAGAGAGAATGTGCGTTTAGAGATATATTTCTACGGTTCAGTTACTGAAACAAGAATGAGAGGTATTGGGGAAATGGTTTACAGGTTCAGTCTGAAATCTCAACCAGCAGTTGACAATGTTCCGACTCCCTGTGTGACGACTGCTTGAGTGTCGAACATAGGATGATATACCATGTTATTTGTCGGTCACAACGTTTGTTATCTTAAATGTACTCAGTGTTGAGTTTGTGATCCAAATTCCAAAGAAGGCAGCCAAGTTGGGAGTGCCTAGGGTGCGGGGGGCTTCGCCCTCCGCGGTACGGAATGTTCACTACTCACCTTAGGGTTTCGCCTCTATAAATACATAATCCGTAGGAGATCGTCACCTCATTATAAATCTCCTGCGGTATGTAACCATCCGAAAAATAGTGATATTGTTGCTGGCCGACGTCCGTGGTTTTTTCTCCTTCGCTTTGGAGGGGTTTTCCATGTTAAATATGTGTCTTCTCTGTGTTTGATCTATTTTGTGTCGTATTGATTCATAACACTCGGTAGGATAGCTGCTAGGCTTCTCGACCATCCTTACGATATGTTTGAATCATTTGGAATAAACTAACAACTAGTAGTAGCTAAACATTAATCAACAGTGCATCTAAACTAATGGGTGGAGTAATTGTTACTGTTAGAGTGTATATGGGCCTTGCCCATTAGGGTTCCCTATTTACCTATATTGTAGCTAGGGTTTCATTGTACTAGACTCTCTCATGGTATCAGCCGCCTAGGCTTTTTTCTTCTCCTCCCGACAGCCGCCGCCGCCCCATGGTCGGTCGGCCGCAGTTCCCTCCCCCCTCCCCCGCCGCCGGAGAGCCGCCATTCCCTCTCTCCTCCACGCCGTCGGCGACCCTTTCCCCCTCTCCCTCTCTCCTACCGGGCGGCCCTCACCGCGCCCCTAGCGGCCGCACGCGCCACCACCAGCGCCGACGCACCGCCAGGGCGCGTCCTGGTTGCCGTCGCCTCGCCCTCTCCCCCTGCTGTGCCCTCCCCACCACCATCGGTCCCGCCGCCGCCGCTCACCCCCGCGTCGTCGTCCCCTTCGGCCCTGGCGCCCGTCCTTGCAGTGCCCGCCTCGCCGCCCCTCACCGTGGTGCTGGCACCGGCACCGGCGCCCGTGGGAGCGAGCGCTCCTCTGCCCTACCACCAGTACTCTGCTCCGACCGCCACCGTCCTCTCCCTCGGCTTCCCATCCACCGCCTTCTCCCTGCCGGATGCTGCCTTGCTTCGCTCTCAGTTGTTGGCGCCGGGTTTTCCCCATGTCCTATTCAGCACGACGGTTGGGGCTCCCGTGCGTGACTGCCCTCCGTCGATGACCGTCTATAGCCAGCCCTCCGCCATCACCTCATTCATGCGTGCTCCTTCGGATGACGCTGCCGCCATCCTTGCCGCCACCTGGGCAGCCGTTACGGCGGCTCGCCAGCGGGCCCAGGACGCCACCCGTGCTTTTGAGCAGGAGCAGGCGGTTGTTGACGCCATCGAGCGCCAGTACGCCGAGACCTACCGCCATTTCGTCGGCAAGGGCATGTCGGATGGTTCTCCCACGTCCGCTCGTCATTGCCTCGTGCGGCTCCGGCGTCTCTCGCATTGCCACGTGCGGCCCCGTCGTCTCGCTACACCAACCCCATCCAGATGTACCAGCGCCACGGTCGTGGCGGTACACCGGTTCGCCATCACGCCGAGCCCCCGGCCTATCACCCCTGTCATCATCCACCGGGATCCTCGCCACATCCACCCGATGGTCACCTGGCGTGCGGCGGGTGTCCTTTGGGCCCCTGATCGCCTGATCCTCTCCGTGACCTCTTCTCCGACCCTACCGCCGGTGCCCACGACTATCCGTGGTGCGCTTGCCGACCCACAGTGGTGGCGTGCCATGGAAGAGGAGTACGAGGCTCTCCAGGCGAACCACACCTGGGACCTGGTGCCTCATCCCCATGGCGCCAACGTGGTCACCGAGAAATGGATCTTCAAACTGAAGCTGCACGCCGAAGGGCCCCTAGAGCGGTACAAGGCCTGTTATGTGCTCTGGGGCTTCACTCAGCGTCCCGGGGTCGACTACGACAAGACCTTCAGTCCAGTGGTCAAGCCTGCCACCGTCCGAACTGTCCTGACTCTCGCTCTATCCCAGGACTGGCCGGTCCACCAGCTCGATGTGAAGAACGCCTTTGAAAGTCGCCTAGAGGGGGGGGGGTGAATAGGCGAAACCTGAAAATTAAAACTTTATCCCCCAGCTAGATCCCTTGATTAGTGGTTAGAACAAGATATGCAAATATCAGAGAATAAAAACTAGGTTCTTGCTTGAAAAGAGTATTGCTAAATAATGCGGAAGTGATAAATCAATACAACTAGTAAGTTATAAAGCAAGAAGCCTTAGATGAGAAGAGCACTAGGACAAGTTCTTCCTTGCAACGTGTTGCTTCACTAAATGGGAATTTAACTTGAAGCAACACCAAATGATATTAGCAAATAAAGGTGCAAGAAAACTTAGAGCAAAGGAAAACAAACAAATCACAAGCAATAAACACAATGGACACGGGTGATTTGTTTTACCGAGGTTCGGCCCTCGAAGGCCTAGTCCCCGTTGAGGAGTCCACTTAAGGACGGGTCTTTTTCAACCCTTTCCCTCTCTCCCCCGATCACGCAAGGATCAGTGAGCTCTTCTTCTTCTCAAGGATCACTCTCGATCCCACAAGGACCACCACACTCTTTGGTGTCTCTTGCTAGCTTTTACAAGCCTCCAAAACTTTGGAGGAAGTTCGATGGGAGTCAATACTCCACGCACAAATGAACACAAAGATGTAGCACACACTATCTCTCAATGAATCTCACAAGGCGCTAGGGCTAAACTCAATTGAGTAGCTCTCAATTGCTTGCTCTCTCTTTTGTGGCACTTGTGTTGGTTGTAGTGGACTAAATCTTGTGTATAGGATGGATCAATGAATATATGTGGTTGGGAGGACTTGAGTATGTCAACTAGATGACTTGGAATGTTGCTTGGGCTCCCACACCTTGAAGTGGCCGGTTGGGGTGGTATTTATAGCCACCAACCAAAATCTAGCCGTTGGTGAAGGTTGTCTGTCGTATGGTGCACCGGACAGTCCGGTGCACATCGGACATGTCCGGTGCGACAGCCACGTCACCAGGCCGTTGGGTTCCGACCGTTGGAGCTCTGTCTTCTGGGCCCACCTGGATGTCCGGTGGCGCACCGGACATGTACTGTAGAATGTCCGGTGCGCCACTACGCGCGTGTCTGACTTCTGCGCGCTCTGGCGCGCATTAATTGTTGTTGCAGGTGACCGTTGGCGCGAAGTAGCTGTTGCCCTGCAGTTACACCGGACAGTCCGGTGTACACCGGACTTGTCTGGTGAATTATAGCGGAGCAGCCGAAGTGAAATCCCAAGACTGGCGAGTTCCTGAAACCGCTCTTCCTTGGAGCACCGGACATGTCTGGTGAACACCGGACAGTCCGGTGAATTATAGCGGAGCTGCCTCTGGAATTTCCCGAAGGTGACGAGTTTGAGTTCGGAGTCCTCTGGTGCACCGGACATGTCCGGTGCGCCAGACCAGAGGTGCCTTCGGTTGTTCCTTGCTCCTTTGTTTGAACCCAATACTTGGTCTTTTTATTGGCTAACTGTGAACCTTTGGCACCTGTATAACTTATACACTAGAGCAAACTGGTTAGTCCAATATTTGTGTTGGGCAATTCAACCACCAAAATTAATTAGGGACTAGGTGTAAGCCTAATTCCCTTTCGATCTCCCCCTTTTTGGTGATTGATGCCAACACAAACCAAAGCAAATATAAAAGTGCATAAATGAACTAGTTTGCATAATGTAAGTGCAAAGGTTGCTTGGAATTGAGCCAATAAAAGTTACATACTAGATGTGCATGGATTGTGAAAGGGAATTAGGCTTACACCTAGTTCCTAAATAATTTTGGTGGTTGAATTGTCCAACACAAACATTGGACTAACTAGTTTACTCTAGTGCATAAAGTTACACAGGTGCAAAAGGTTCACATTTAGCCAATAAAAAGACCAAGTGTTGGATTCAACAAAGGAGCAACGAGGCAATCGAGGGCACCTCTGGCTAGAGGCACCGGACTGTCCGGTGTGCACCGGACAGTGTCCGGTGCGGCCAGAGGAATCCAACTCCAACTCTTCGCCCTCGGGAATTCTCGGAAGCCGGCGCGCTATAATTCACCGGACTGTCCGGTGTGCACCGGACATGTCCGGTGCTCCAAGGAAGCGCGGTCTCCAGGAACTCGCCCGCCTCGGGTTCGCACGGGAGCCGCTCCGCTAAAATTCACCGGACTGTCCGGTGTGCACCGGACTGTCCGGTGTGCCAGCGGAGCAACGGCTCCCTGCGGAGCATTTAATGCGCGCGCAGCGCGCGCAGACGGCAGGCACGCCCATACCGGTGCACCGGACATCAAACAGTACATGTCCGGTGTGCACCGGACACCCAGGAGGGCCCAGATGTCAGAAGCTCCAACGGTCAGAATCCAACGGCAATGGTGACGTGGCAGGGGCACCGGACTGTCCGGTGTGCACCGGACTGTCCGGTGCGTCATCGAACAGACAGGTTCCAGCAACGGTCACTTTTGGTGGTTGGGGCTATAAATACCCCAACCACCCCACATTCATTGCCATCCAAGTTTTCCAACTTCCAACCACTTACAAGAGCTAGGCATTCAATTCTAGACACAACAAAAGAGATCAAATCCTCTCCAATTCCACTCAAGCCTTTAGTGACTAGCGAGAGAGATTTGCCGTGTTCTTTTGAGCTCTTGCGCTTGGATCGCATTCTTTTCTTTCTCACTTGTTCTTGTGATCATCACTCAATTGTAACCAAGGCAAGAGGCACCAATTGTGTGGTGGCCCTTGCGGGGAAGTTTTGTTCCCGGTTGATTGAGAAGAAGAGAAAGCTCACTCGATCCGTGGGATCGTTTGAGAGAGGGAAGGGTTGAAAGAGACCCGGCCTTTGTGGCCTCCTCAACGGGGAGTAGGTTTGCGAGAACCGAACCTCGGTAAAACAAATCCGCGTGTCACACTTTTATTTGCTTGCGATTTGTTTTGCGCCCTCTCTCGCGGACTCGTTTACATTTCTAACGCTAACCCGGCTTGTAGTTGTGATTATTTTTGTAAATTTCAGTTTCGCCCTATTCACCCCCCCTCTAGGCGACTATCAATTGGTATCAAAGCCCGGTGCTTCATTAGAGCTTAACCGCTCGAAGTGATGTCGGGAGATCACACCAAGAGGGAGATGGAAACCGGCGACAAGCCCACTACAAGCCAAGGGAGCACTTCATCGGAAGAGTCCCGCACCAAGAGAAGGGAGAAGAAGAAGAACTCCTCCAAGCGGAAGGAGAAAAGATCTTCCTCTTCTCACCACAAGGAGAAGAAGGAAAAATCTTCTTCTCACAAGCCGCATCGGAGTGAGGACAAGCACAAGAAGATGAGGAAGGTGGTCTACTACGAGACCGACACTTCATCGACATCTACCTCTGGCTCCGACGCGGCATCCGTCACTTCTAAACGCCAAGAGCGTAAGAAGTATAGTAAGATTCCCCTACGCTACCCTCGCATTCCTAGACATACACCTTTACTTTCCGTCCCATTAGGCAAACCACCAACTTTTAATGGTGAAGATTATGCTATGTGGAGTAATTTGATGCGATTTCATCTAACCTCTCTCCACAAAAGATTATAGGATGTTGTTGAGTATGGTGTACAGGTACCATCCGTAGGGGATGAGGACTATGACACGGACGAAGTAGCCCAAATCGAGCACTTCAACTCCCAAGCCACAACCATCCTCCTTGCCTCTCTAAGCAAGGAGGAATACAACAAAGTACAAGGGTTGAAAAATGCAAAAGAGATTTGGGACCTACTCAAAACGGCGCACGAAGGTGATGAACTCACCAAGATCACCAAGCGGGAAACGATCGAGGGGGAGCTCGGTCGCTTCCGTCTTCGCCAAGGGGAGGAGCCACAAGACATGTACAACCGGCTCAAGACCTTGGTGAACCAAGTGCGCAACCTCGGGAGCGCAAAATGGGATGACCACGAGGTGGTTAAGGTTATTTTAAGAGCACTTATTTTCCTTAACCCTACTCAAGTACAATTAATTCGTGGCAATCCTAGATATCCACTAATGACCCCCGAGGAAGTTATCGGGAATTTTGTGAGTTTTGAATGCATGATTAAGGGCTCCAAGAAGATCAACGAGCTTGACGAGCCTTCCACATCCGAGGCGCAACCGGTGGCCTTCAAGGCAACGGAGGAGAAGAAGGAGGAGTCTACACCAAGTAGACAACCAATTGACGCCTCCAAGCTCGACAACGAGGAGATGGCCCTAATCATCAAGAGCTTCCGGCAAATCCTCAAGCAACGGAAGGGGAAGGATTACAAATCCCGTTCCAAGAAGGTTTGCTACAAGTGTGGTAAGCCCGGTCATTTTATTGCAAAATGTCCTATGTCTAGTGATAGTGACAGGGGCGACGACAAGAAGGGCAAGAGGAAGGAGAAGAAGAGATACTACAAGAAGAAGGGCGGCGATGCCCATGTTTGTCGGGAGTGGGACTCCGACGAAAGCTCAAGCGACTCCTCCGACGACGAGGACGCCGCCAACATCGCCGTCACCAAGGGCCTTCTCTTCCCCAACGTCGGCCGCAAGTGTCTCATGGCCAAGGACGGCAAAAAGAAGGTAAAATCAAGGTCCTCCACTAAATATGAAACATCTAGTGATGAGGATAATGATAAAAATGAGGAGGACAACTTGCGTATTCTTTTTGCTAACCTCAACATGGATCAAAAGGAAAAATTAAATGAGCTAATTAGTGCCATCCATGAAAAGGATGATCTCTTGGACTCTCAAGAGGACTTCCTAATCAAGGAAAATAAGAAACATGTTAAGGTTAAAAATGCTTATGCTCTAGAAAGAGAAAAATGTGAAAAATTGTCTAGTGAGCTAAGCACTTGTCATGAGACTTTAGACAACCTTAGAAATGAAAATGCTAATTTGTTAGCTAAGGTTGATTCTCATATTTGCAATATTTCAATTCCAAATTCTAGAAATGATAATGATAATTTGCTTGCTAGGATTGAAGAATTGAACATTTCTCTTGCCAGTCTTAGAAATGAGAATGAGAAATTAATTGCTAAGACTAAGGATTTTGATGTTTGCAATGCTACCATTTCCGACCTTAGAGCTAAAAATGATATGTTGCATGCTAAGGTTGTTGAACTAAAATCTTGCAAACCTTCTACATCTAATGTTGAGCATATTTCCATTTGTACTAGATGTAGAGATATTAATGTTGATGCTATCCATGATCACCTAGCCTTAATTAAAAAACAAAATGATCACATAGCACAACTTAATGCTAAAATTAGAGAGCATGACTTAGAAAATGAAAAATTTAAATTGGCTAGAAGCATGCTCTATAATGGGAGACGCCCTGGCATTAAGGATGGCATTGGCTTCCAAAAGGGAGACAATGTCAAAATTAATGCCCCTCCAAAGAACTTATCTAACTTTGTTAAGGGCAAGGCTCCCATGCCTCAGGATAACGAGGGTTACATTTTGTACCCTGCCGGCTATCCTGAGAGCAAGATTAGGAAAATTCATTCTAGGAAGTCTCACTCTGGCCCTAATCATGCTTTTATGTATAAGGGTGAGACATCTAGATCTAGGCAACCAACCCATGCCAAGTTGCCTAGAAAGAAAATTCCAAATGCATCAAATGATCATAGCATTTCATTTAAAACTTTTGATGCATCTTATGTTTTAACTAACAAATCAGGCAAGGTAGTTGCCAAAATAGTTGGGGGCAAACACAAGGGCTCCAAAACTTGTGTTTGGGTACCCAAAGTTCTTGTATCTAATGCCAAAGGACCCAAAACCGTTTGGGTACCTAAAACAAAGAACTAAGCTTGTTTTGTAGGTTTATGCATCTGGGGGCTCAAGTTGGATACTCGACAGCGGGTGCACAAACCACATGACAGGGGAGAAAAGGATGTTCTCCTCATATGAGAAAAACCAAGATCCCCAACGAGCTATCACATTCGGGGATGGAAATCAAGGTTTGGTCAAAGGTTTGGGTAAAATTGCTATATCTCCTGACCATACTATTTCCAATGTTTTTCTTGTAGATTCCTTAGATTACAATTTGCTTTCCGTATCCCAATTATGTAAAATGGGCTACAACTGTCTTTTTACTGATATAGGTGTTACTGTCTTTAGAAGAAGTGATGATTCAATAGCTTTTAAGGGAGTGCTAGAGGGTCAGCTATACTTAGTAGATTTTAATAGAGCTGAACTCGACACTTGCTTGGTTGCTAAGACTAACTTGGGTTAGCTCTGGCACCGCCGGCTAGCCCATGTTGGAATAAAGAATCTTCACAAGCTTCTAAAGGGAGAACACATTTTGGGACTAACCGATGTTCATTTTGAGAAAGACAGGATTTGTAGCGCATGCCAAGCCGGGAAGCAAGTTGGCATCCATCATCCACACAAAAACATCATGACTACCGACAGGCCACTGGAGCTCCTTCACATGGATTTATTCGGCCCGATCGCTTACATAAGCATCGGCGGTAGTAAGTATTGCCTTGTAATTGTGGATGATTATTCTCGCTTCACTTGGGTATTCTTTTTGCAGGAAAAATCACAAACCCAAGAGACCTTAAAGGGATTCTTGAGACGGGCTCAAAATGAGTTCGGCTTAAGGATCAAGAAAATTAGAAGCGACAATGGGACGGAGTTCAAGAACTCTCAAATCGAAAGCTTCCTTGAGGAGGAGGGCATCAAGCATGAGTTCTCTTCTCCCTACACTCCACAACAAAATGGTGTAGTGGAGAGGAAGAATCGAACTCTATTGGACATGGCAAGAACCATGCTTGATGAGTACAAGACACCGGATCGGTTTTGGGCCAAGGCGGTCAACACCGCCTGCTACGCCATCAACCGGTTATATCTTCACCGAATCCTCAAGAAGACATCTTATGAACTCCTAACCGGTAAAAAGCCAAATATTTCATATTTTAGAGTTTTTGGTAGCAAATGCTTTATTCTTGTTAAGAGAGGTAGAAAATCTAAATTTGCTCCTAAAACTGTAGAAGGCTTTTTACTAGGATATGACTCAAACACAAGGGCATATAGAGTCTTTAACAAGTCCTCAGGACTTGTTGAAGTTTCTTGTGACGTTGTGTTTGATGAGACTAACGGCTCTCAAGTAGAGCAAGTTGATCTTGATAATATAGGTGAAGAACAGGCTCCATGCACAGCACTAAGGAACATGTCCATCGGGGATGTGTGTCCTAAGGAATCCGAAGAGCCTTCACATGCACAGGATCAACCATCCTCCTCAACGCAAGCATCTCCACCAACTCAAATTGAGGATGAAGCTCAAGATGTTGAACAAGAAGATCAAGAAGATGAGCTACCTCAAAATGACGGCAACGATCAAGGGGGAGATTCAAATGATGAAAACAAGGAGGATGAACAACCAAGGCCGCCACACCCAAGAGTCCACCAAGCAATACAACGAGATCACCCCGTCGACACCATCCTCGGCGACATTCATAAGGGGGTAACTACTCGATCTCGTGTTGCTCATTTTTGTGAACATTACTCGTTTGTTTCCTCTATTGAGCCACACAGGGTAGAGGAAGCACTTCAAGATTCGGATTGGGTGATGGCGATGCAAGAGGAGCTCAACAATTTCACGAGGAACGAGGTATGGCACTTAGTTCCACGTCCTAACCAAAATGTTGTAGGAACCAAGTGGGTCTTCCGCAACAAGCAAGACGAGCATGGTGTGGTGACTAGGAACAAAGCTCGACTCGTGGCCAAGGGATATTCACAAGTCGAAGGTTTGGATTTTGGTGAAACCTATGCACCCGTAGCTAGGCTTGAGTCAATTCGCATATTATTAGCCTATGCTACTTACCATGGCTTCAAGCTTTATCAAATGGACGTGAAGAGTGCCTTCCTCAATGGACCAATCAAGGAGGAGGTCTATGTTGAGCAACCTCCCGGCTTTGAAGACAGTGAGTATCCTAACCATGTTTATAGGCTCTCTAAGGCGCTTTATGGGCTTAAGCAAGCCCCAAGAGCATGGTATGAATGCCTTAGAGATTTCCTTATTGCAAATGGCTTCAAAGTCGGCAAAGCCGATCCTACTTTATTCACTAAGATTCTTGATAATGATTTGTTTGTATGCCAAATTTATGTTGACGATATCATATTTGGGTCTACTAACAAATCTACATGTGAAGAATTTAGTAGGATCATGACACAAAAATTCGAGATGTCGATGATGGGGGAGTTGAAGTATTTTCTAGGATTCCAAGTCAAGCAACTCCATGAGGGCACCTTCATTAGCCAAACGAAGTATACTCAAGATATCCTAAGCAAGTTTGGAATGAAGGACGCCAAGCCCATCAAAACACCCATGGGAACCAACGGGCATCTCGACCTCGACACGGGAGGTAAGTCCGTGGATCAAAAGGTATACCGGTCGATGATTGGTTCATTACTTTACCTATGTGCATCTCGACCAGACATTATGCTTTCCGTTTGCATGTGTGCAAGATTCCAAGCCGACCCTAAGGAATCACACCTTACGGCCGTGAAACGAATCTTGAGATATTTGGCTTATACTCCTAAGTTTGGGCTTTGGTACCCTCGGGGATCCACTTTTGATTTGATTGGATATTCGGATGCCGATTGGGCGGGGTGTAGGATTAATAGGAAGAGCACATCGGGGACTTGCCAGTTCTTGGGAAGATCCTTGGTGTCTTGGGCTTCAAAGAAGCAAAATTCGGTCGCTCTTTCTACCGCCGAAGCCGAGTACATTGCCGCAGGTCACTGTTGCGCGCAATTGCTTTGGATGAGGCAAACCCTGCGGGACTACGGTTACAAATTAACCAAAGTCCCTTTGCTATGTGACAATGAGAGTGCAATCAAAATGGCCGACAATCCTGTCGAGCATAGCCGCACTAAGCACATAGCCATTCGGTATCATTTTCTTCGGGATCACCAACAAAAGGGGGATATCGAGATTTCTTACATTAACACTAAAGATCAATTAGCCGATATCTTTACCAAGCCACTTGATGAACAATCTTTTACCCGACTTAGGCATGAGCTCAATATTCTTGATTCTAGAAATTTCTTTTGCTAAACTTGCACACATAGCACATGAATATACCTTTGATCATGTCTCTTTTATATATGCTATGACTAATGTATTTTCAAGCGTATTTCCAACCAAGTCATAGGTATATTGAAAGGGATTTGGAGTCTTCGGCGAAGACAAAGGCTTCCACTCCACTCTACTACTCATCCTTCGCCGTCGCTCCGCATCATCTCTCCAACTTTGGTATAATCTTCACTCATTCATTTCATGACCAAAGGGGGAGAAAGTACTTCATTGGGCTCTAGTGATTCCGTTTTTGGCGATTCATGCCAAAGGGGGAGAAAATATGCGCCCAAAGCAAAAGGACCGCACCACCACCTAATTTTTTAAATTTGATGATTTTTATGGTAAATTTCAAAATTGGTATCTCTTTGTGTTCTAAAGGGGGAGCAAGTAGTATTTTCACAATTGATGGAAAACCCTCTTGAACACTAAGAGGAGACCTTATTTGAGGGGGAGTTTTGTTTAGTCAAAGGAAAAGCATTTGAACAAAGGAAGAAAATTTCAAATCTTGAAAATGCTTTGCAAATCTTATTCATTTACCTTTGACTATCTTGAAAAAGGACTTTGAAAAGAATTTACAAAAGAATTTGCAAAAACAAAACTCTTGGTGTAAATGTGGTCCAATATGTCAAAAACCAAGAAACAATCCATGCGCATCATGTAAGTATTTATATTGGCTCAATTCCAAGCAACCTTTGCACTTACATTATGTAAACTAATTCAATTATGCACTTCTATATTTGCTTTGGTTTGTGTTGGCATCAATCACCAAAAAGGGGGAGATTGAAAGGGAATTAGGCTTACACCTAGTTCCTAAATAATTTTGGTGGTTGAATTGTCCAACACAAACATTGGACTAACTAGTTTACTCTAGTGCATAAAGTTACACAGGTGCAAAAGGTTCACATTTAGCCAATAAAAAGACCAAGTGTTGGATTCAACAAAGGAGCAACGAGGCAATCGAGGGCACCTCTGGCTAGAGGCACCGGACTGTCCGGTGTGCACCGGACAGTGTCCGGTGCGGCCAGAGGAATCCAACTCCAACTCTTCGCCCTCGGGAATTCTCGGAAGCCGGCGCGCTATAATTCACCGGACTGTCCGGTGTGCACCGGACATGTCCGGTGCTCCAAGGAAGCGCGGTCTCCAGGAACTCGCCCGCCTCGGGTTCGCACGGGAGCCGCTCCGCTAAAATTCACCGGACTGTCCGGTGTGCACCGGACTGTCCGGTGTGCCAGCGGAGCAACGGCTCTCTGCGGCGCCAACGGCTCCCTGCGGAGCATTTAATGCGCGCGCAGCGCGCGCAGACGGCAGGCACGCCCATACCGGTGCACCGGACATCAAACAGTACATGTCCGGTGTGCACCGGACACCCAGGAGGGCCCAGATGTCAGAAGCTCCAACGGTCAGAATCCAACGGCAATGGTGACGTGGCAGGGGCACCGGACTGTCCGGTGTGCACCGGACTGTCCGGTGCGCCATCGAACAGACAGGTTCCAGCAACGGTCACTTTTGGTGGTTGGGGCTATAAATACCCCAACCACCCCACATTCATTGCCATCCAAGTTTTCCAACTTCCAACCACTTACAAGAGCTAGGCATTCAATTCTAGACACAACAAAAGAGATCAAATCCTCTCCAATTCCACTCAAGCCTTTAGTGACTAGCGAGAGAGATTTGCCGTGTTCTTTTGAGCTCTTGCGCTTGGATCGCATTCTTTTCTTTCTCACTTGTTCTTGTGATCATCACTCAATTGTAACCAAGGCAAGAGGCACCAATTGTGTGGTGGCCCTTGTGGGGAAGTTTTGTTCCCGGTTGATTGAGAAGAAGAGAAAGCTCACTCGATCCGTGGGATCGTTTGAGAGAGGGAAGGGTTGAAAGAGACCCGGCCTTTGTGGCCTCCTCAACGGGGAGTAGGTTTGCGAGAACCGAACCTCGGTAAAACAAATCCGCGTGTCACACTTTTATTTGCTTGCGATTTGTTTTGCGCCCTCTCTCGCGGACTCGTTTACATTTCTAACGCTAACCCGGCTTGTAGTTGTGATTATTTTTGTAAATTTCAGTTTCGCCCTATTCACCCCCCCTCTAGGCGACTATCAGATTGTTTCTTTATTTTTAGCATTTTGGACCACGCTTGCACCACAAGTTTTGTTTTTGCAAATTCTTTTTGTAAAACCGTTTCAAAGTCTTTTTGCAAAGTAGTCAAAGGTAAATGAATAAGATTTTTGCGAAGCATTTTCAAGATATGAAATTTTGACCCCTTGTTCAAATGCTTTTCCTTTGACTAAACAAAACTCCCCCTCAAATAAATTCTCCTCTTAGTGTTCAAGAGGGTTTTAAGATATCAAGTTTTGAAAAATACTACTTGCTCCCCCTTTAGAACACAAAGAGATACCAATTTGAAATTTTTCAAATTGAAAACCATAAATTTTAAAATTAGGGTGTTTAAAATTAGGGTGGTGGTGCGGTCCTTTTGCTTTGGGCTCATACTTTCTCCCCCTTTGGCATGAATCGCCAAAAATAGATACTTTGAGTGAGATATAAGCCCTTTTTCCTAACTATTTTCTCCCCTTTGGCAAATAAAACATATGAGTGAAGATTATACCAAAGATGGAGAGACATTGTGGAGTGATGGCGAAGGGTAGATAATACCGATAGAGTAGAGTGGAAGCTTTGTCTTCGCCGAAGACTCCAATTCCCTTTCAATGTACCTATGACTTGGTTTGAAATTCACTTGAAAACACATTAGTCATAGCATATAAAAGAGATATGATCAAGAGGATATATCAAATTAAGCATGATCATAGTTCTATATAACATAGATTGCTCCCCCTAAGTATGTGCATGGAGAGGAACACATATTTTGGCCTTAAATGTTAATTGCACATAATTAGGTTAATGAGAACATATCTATATCATACGGAATGTGAAGTGCATTGTGTCATAGTATAAGTGTGATGCTCATGACAGTTTATGCACTTATAAAAGCATGTTGTAAACATTTGAAGCATTTTCCCTTAAGGATTTCAAAGAGACTTAAGGACCATCCACCTTTGGAATAAAGGCAGCTTATCCTCGTTACAAGGTTAAGCTTTAAGCTCTTTGACAATTAAATCACTTCATCTGGTTTCAACAAAGATGCATTAAAGCATGAATGAATTTTTAAGAAGTTAAACTAGATATGAAGCAGGGATATGCATGGACATGCTTTTTCTTCCTTTTAAACAAGATATGTAAAGAGAGTATAAAAAAGGAAGATTTAGGTACAAGTTTAAATGAAAGGAGATAGTTTTACCTTTTTGTACCTTTACATAGGGACGCTCTCTTCATTGTGCTTTGTCCTTAGTCTTAGATGCTTAAGACCTATTCTTAATGACAATATATGGAAATATTTTGCACAAGAGAGAGTTCTACAACTAGTGATCTTTTCAAGTTATTGTTAGCATATATCAAATGGATCACAAGTTGCATAAATGTATCATGAATTCTCCTTTTAACTTAGTGCATATCAAGAAAGATATCGATTGGTAGTATATACGGCACTAAGAAGCATGATTGTTGATTGAAGTCATTCAATGATCAAACAAATAAAAGATGTGATCAAAAGAACAACATACGCATTAGATTATCAATTAAGCTTAGAGTAGGAGAATCCAGCAAATATGCTACTTTAGAGTGAAAGACAAGAATTTAAAAATAGTAGCATACTTCATGAGAAACTTATTCTCATGCAAGAGACTATATGAAATTACTGAGATAAAGCAATAGTCTCAACAAAATCAAGATATAAGAATAGACTCCCCCTAAAGATATGCATCGAGTATTTGAATTGAATGGATGTATTTACTTTAAAGACAAATAGGGAGAAGCATTATACATCTTGATCAAGGCTCATAAATTTTGCAATAAACAACTTGAGCCTAATATTCTCATTATGAAAGGGTTTAGAATACTCACAACCACACCATTGATTGTTTTGTAGATCTTACTTATCCAAGTAGGTGGTGTTGTTCTTGATGTCCTCCTCTTTCATTTGAGAGTCTTCCCTTTGTAGATGTTTCTTTTTCCTTTCAAACTAATTGAAAATACTCAAGAAAGATGTTAGTAACACAAGGGAGTATTTAATGAAGGATGATTTCTTTTAGATAGGAAATAAGCACAATTCATCATCCATGAGTCACATAGACATGAAGTAAATTCCTTAACGTTAGTGCACATTAACAGAAAAGAGGAATAAGCACCTTTTTAATCATTTTTGATCAATCAAAGGAATTTTACTTTTTCATATTGAATTTATTATCATGACTTAGAAGCGCATCAATATGAGAATGGATATAGCAAAGGCATGAATTAGATTCTAATGGACAAGCGCATTTATGAAAATGATATTGAATGCACACTTAGTTAATTTCGGTCCAATAAAGAATCTATTCCTCACAAGGGTAGAATATGATAATTTAGATTAAATACCCATTGAGATGGGAACTAAACTTAATTAAGAAGATGAGTTCCCATACCTTTGCTTTTACCTTTCTTCTTTTGGGTGAAGATCAACCCATGAGGCTTGTGCACTTTCTCTTTTGGCATATTTATAAGTAAGCTCAAGAGATACGTTAGTAACACAAGCACTAGTTTCCATTTAGTAATCATTTTTTATAGGGAATGAAAAGCTATATTACTAAAAGCATGGAAACTTCATAGCATGAACTAGATTATCCATAGATGATGTTATGCTCAATTTTAACTCATAAAACAAGCATAAATAATCCTTTAAGATTATGGGAATAAATCTAATTCATGATATGGAAAGCGATAAATGTGAAAGAATCAAATCCAATTTAAGCAAGTAGAAGTGCATCATAAATTATTGGATTGATTTTTCATTTCATGTTAGATTACATGCTTTTCCAAAGAGAAACCTATTCTCTACAAGTGAGACTACTTGGGTTACTTAGATAAAATCATTAGTCTCACTATTCTAGTTATAGAGAGAGTTTTCCTTTTATAAGTGTCCTAAGGATTTGAATTCCTTACATGACACCTTATTCTTTTAAGAACTTGAAATATCTCTCTATATCTAGAATCATGGCAATAATAGAATGACTAGCGAAGAACATGCCATGTGGTACTTCCAACAATTTAAAGCATGTAGATTGCCATAGGATGGAAATGATGAGTATGCAATCTACCATATGATAGGAAATTCTTCAAAGAATGGTAATATAAATTTAAAGGCATTTGAAGTGCTTCAATCTTTCTATGTGACTACATAAGACACATAAGAAATCATATTCTAAAATACTTGCACTTAAAAGATAAGTGTTACTATCCTTTGGCTTTCCTCCATGTTGTAGGCCTTGATTTTTGCACATGATATCTCTTCACTTCCTACAACATATAATATCTTCCTCGAGATGATATGAGTTTAAGACATAGCAATTTGAAAAATAACCTTGGGTCAATCATGTATATAGATCATTGAAGATTGATAGCTTGAGTTGATAAGAATTGAATGAACTCTCTCAAGCACCCCAAAGACTTCATATCATCTCCTTCTCCTACAAAGCTTGTCAAGCATATTTTGGTACCCATCGCTTGATGGGTCCATCACGGTTAGTCAACAAAGATCTAGGAACCCAAAAGTCCTTTGTGTTAGCACTAGGTAAACTCATTACCTTTCTAGCACAAGTTGCAATTTTGGGTTGCCTAATTATATGAGAATTAATTGACAAGCTAGGAGTGGAATTGTTACCAATGGGACAATCCTTGCATTGATGTCCCTTCTTTCGGCATGTGTAGCATAGGCGTTTTTCAAGTTTTGAAGTTTTCTTCTTTCCTTGTTTGTTGCTTGCTACATGGTTAGTAAAAACTTTCTTTTCTAACCCTATGCCTTTTTGTTTTAAATGAGGACAAGATCTAAGCAAGTGTCCCTTCTTGGAGCATTTAAAACAAAGTCTATCATCCTTGTTAATAATCAAGCCATTTTTAATGTAGGGACATGACCTAATCAAATGCCCCTCTTCAAAGCATTCACTACACCTCTTAATGTGAAGTGTGGCTTGATCATTACCTTGGATGTTACCTTTTGTGGAGGCGTGGTTAAGGCTTTTGGAGGAGGTGTTGAATTTCATCTTTTGTTTCTTCCTCTTGGCAATCCTCAAATCCTTGACATTTTCTTCAAGGGATGTAGTGCATGCCACGGTTGTTCCCGTCTCAAGCTTCTTCACCATGTGATCACGGTTATCTTGAGAAGGTTGGGCAATGCATTTCCCTTTTAGTTGTGTCAAGCTCTTCTTTAGCCTCTCATTTTCTTCTTTGAGCTTTTGATATGAATCATCATTTGTTCCTGCAAATTCTAGCTCAAAGGAAGATTTGCTTGTCGACAAACAACAAGCATTAGCACATGGTAATATAGTATCAATTTGAATACATGTGCACGAGTGAGGTTGTTGGGATTTTAAGTTTTCTATCACAACCTCATGAGCAATGTTTAATATGATATGATCATCCATAAGATTTTCATGAGAACATAGAAGCATATCATATTTTTCTTGAAAAGCTAGATTTTCAACTTTTAGCTTTTCTATTTGGTCCTTAAGCAAGGTATTCCTATTTACTAATTGAGCGATACAATGTAAAGCGTTATCATGCTCAATTGAAATAGTTTCATACCTTTGGACCAAATCAACATGAGAGCACTTTAGCTCCTCATGTTCTTTAGTCAACTCGTCAAAGTGTAGCATTTTCATGGAGAGAACATCTTCTAGCCTTTGACGAGCTTCGCTTTGCTCTCTCGCTCTTTCTAGAAGTTTGAGCATGACCGCCTTATCTTCTTGGCTTAGGCGAGCGTAGAGATGCAAGAAGCTTCTTTCTTCCTCCTCATCCTCATTTGTCCTTCCGCTATCATTTTCATTAGCCACACAACATATGTGGGAATTGAAATGGGAAGACAAACCTTTTGAAGAGGTGGATTCATCGTTTGGTCTCCATCGTTCATTTTCTTCTTCTTCCTTGCAAGGGTTAGTATCACAAATACCAAAGGAAGTAGAAGCACAAAATGAACTATCATGTTTGGACTTATTAAATTTGCTTTTAATTCTAGTTCAAATATCATGCGCATCATGGGTGGATTCGTCATAATTTGATATGAAGGCACGATAATCTTCTTTGCTAAGAGAATTGCTTAAGATGTCAAAAGCTAGGTAGTTTAAGCGAAAACATCTTTGGTCCTCCTCGGAGATAATTTTTCCATTATAACTAGGAGGGAAGATACTCTTGTCTAAAATTTGTTCTAATTGAGGATCTATGGTTCTAAAAGCTTTTATCACTCTAGTAGACCAATAAACATAATTAGAACAATCGGAAAGTAATATCTCAAGAGTTACCTCCTTGTTCTCCTGGGTCTTCTTGTTCTTTTGGGATCTTCTACGAGCCATCACTTCGAGTTGTTAGACTCAAGATGAAGTGCCTAGCTCCGATACCAATTGAAAGTCGCCTAGAGGGGGTGAATAGGCGAAACCTGAAAATTAAAACTTTATCCCCCAGCTAGATCCCTTGATTAGTGGTTAGAACAAGATATGCAAATATCGGAGAATAAAAACTAGGTTCTTGCTTGAAAAGAGTATTGCTAAATAATGCGGAAGTGATAAATCAATACAACTAGTAAGTTATAAAGCAAGAAGCCTTAGATGAGAAGAGCACTAGGACAAGTTCTTCCTTGCAACGTGTTGCTTCACTAAATGGGAATTTAACTTGAAGCAACACCAAATGATATTAGCAAATAAAGGTGCAAGAAAACTTAGAGCAAAGGAAAACAAACAAATCACAAGCAATAAACACAATGGACACGGGTGATTTGTTTTACCGAGGTTCGGCCCTCGAAGGCCTAGTCCCCGTTGAGGAGTCCACTTAAGGACGGGTCTTTTTCAACCCTTTCCCTCTCTCCCCCGATCACACAAGGATCAGTGAGCTCTTCTTCTTCTCAAGGATCACTCTCGATCCCACAAGGACCACCACACTCTTTGGTGTCTCTTGCTAGCTTTTACAAGCCTCCAAAACTTTGGAGGAAGTTCGATGGGAGTCAATACTCCACGCACAAATGAACACAAAGATGTAGCACACACTATCTCTCAATGAATCTCACAAGGCGCTAGGGCTAAACTCAATTGAGTAGCTCTCAATTGCTTGCTCTCTCTTTTGTGGCACTTGTGTTGGTTGTAGTGGACTAAATCTTGTGTATAGGATGGATCAATGAATATATGTGGTTGGGAGGACTTGAGTATGTCAACTAGATGACTTGGAATGTTGCTTGGGCTCCCACACCTTGAAGTGGCCGGTTGGGGTGGTATTTATAGCCACCAACCAAAATCTAGCCGTTGGTGAAGGCTGTCTGTCGTATGGTGCACCGGACAGTCCGGTGCACACCGGACATGTCCGGTACGACAGCCACGTCACCAGGCCGTTGGGTTCCGACCGTTGGAGCTCTGTCTTCTGGGCCCGCCTGGATGTCCGGTGGCGCACCGGACATGTACTGTAGAATGTCCGGTGCGCCACTACGCGCGTGTCTGACTTCTGCGCGCTCTGGCGCGCATTAATTGCTGTTGCAGGTGACCGTTGGCGCGAAGTAGCCGTTGCCCCGCAGTTACACCGGACAGTCCGGTGTACACCGGACTTGTCCGGTGAATTATAGCGGAGCAGCCGAAGTGAAATCCCGAGACTGGCGAGTTCCTGAGGCCGCTCTTCCTTGGAGCACCGGACATGTCCGGTGAACACCGGACAGTCCGGTGAATTATAGCGGAGCTGCCTCTGGAATTTCCTGAGGTGACGAGTTTGAGTTCGGAGTCCTCTGGTGCACCGGACATGTCCGGTGGCACACCGGACAGTCCGGTGCGCCAGACCAGAGGTGCCTTCGGTTGTTCCTTGCTCCTTTGTTTGAACCCAATACTTGGTCTTTTTATTGGCTAAGTGTGAACCTTTGGCACCTGTATAACTTATACACTAGAGCAAACTAGTTAGTCCAATATTTGTGTTGGGCAATTCAACCACCAAAATTAATTAGGGACTAGGTGTAAGCCTAATTCCCTTTCAGCCTTCCTCCATGGCACCCTGATGGAGACGGTCTACTGCACTCAGCCCGTTGGGTTTGTCGACCCTGCTCATCCCAACATGGTCTGCAAGCTCAACAAGTCCCTCTATGACCTCAGGCAGGCCCCCCGGACTTGGTACAGTCGCTTCGCCACCTTCTTGTGTTCGCAGGGTTTCGTCGAAGCCAAGTCGGACACGCCTCTGTTCCTCCTCCGTCGCAGCCCGGACACTGCCTACCTTCTCCTCTACGTCGACAATACTGTGCTCACCACCTCCTCTCCTAAGCTCCTGCGTCGCATCATCTCCTGCCTCCAGCAGGAGTTTGCGATGAAGGACCTGGGGGTGCTCCACCACTTCCTAGGGGTCACCATCGAGCGCCATCCCTAGGGCCTGTTCCTTCACCAGCGGCAGTACACCGCCGACCTCCTTGAGCACGCTGGCATGGCCGAGTGTAAACCCTGTGCAACCCTGATGGATACGCAGGACAAGGTCTCCGCGGCCGCCCCCCCCGGTCACCGATCCGACCGGCTACCGGAGTACTGCCGGGGCACTTCAGTACCTCATCTTCACCAGGCCCGACATCGCCTATGCCATCCAGCAGGTGTGCCTCCACATGCACGACCCTCGGGGCCGCACCTCAGCGCGATGAAGCGGATCCTGCGGTACTTGCGTGGCACCCTCGACTTTGGGCTCCTTCTACGCTGGTCCTCGACCATGGAGCTTCGCATCTACACCGATGTCGACTGGGCGGGCTGTCCGACACGCGCCGGTCCACCTCGGGCTATGCCGTGTTCCTCGGGGACAACCTCGTCTCCTGGTCGTCGAAGCGCCAGCCGGTCGTCTCCTGCTCCAGCACCGAGGCCGAGTATCGGGTCGTGGTCAACGACGTGGATGAGGTGGCCTGGCTCCGTCAGCTGCTTCAAGAGCTCCATAGTCCGCTGGCCACGAGCACCATGGTCTTCTGCGACAACGTCAGCGTCGTCTACCTCTCCACCAACCCCGTCCAGCACCAACGCACAAAACATGTCGAGATCGAGATCGATCTTCACTTCGTCCGCGAACGAGTCGCCTGTGGAGCTATTCGCGTTCTTCACGTCCCGACCACCTCCCAATTTGTCAACGTCTTTACCAAGGGGCTTCCGACGATGGTGTTTGCGGAGTTTCGATCCAGTCTCAACATTTGCAGTGGCTAGTGTTTCGACTACGGGGGCTGTTAGAGTGTATATGAGCCTGACCCATTAGGGTTCTCTATTTACCTGTACTGTAGCTAGGGTTTCATTGTACTAGACTCTCTCAGTTACCATCCTCCTAACTATACCAGCAGACGGATGCATCACATTCGGTATTGTTAAGAGAATGTTGTTGATTCAGCTCATTAACCGAACTTATAGATTGGCTCTAAATCCCTGATTTGGTTGATGGGATGGTTGTTACTACATTGATCTTAGATTATTTCTACTCGTCACTGTTTCTTAAATGCAGTTTAATGGTGTTCAATACTGATTGATAATGTTGTAAAAGGCAATTATTTATGGTTCTATGCAAAGGCCTTCCAAATAGTGCACAGAAAATGCCAGTCAGCTTGTTCTGCGGTGAAAAAATGTAACCAAGATTAAGCTGTTGCAGGGAAGCAAGTTTCAGCGCTCAGGCAGTTTGAAATCGGATGATACGTCAAAACTACAAACTTGAAGTACATGGAATAGACAATGACCCGAAGGACAACTTCAGTGACTCTTGTGTAAATGACCAGACCATACATGCCCAGTACAAAGTGTGATGGCCATAGATTCTTTTTTTTTTTGAAACACAAATGGTAGGAGCTTTGCCTTTCATTAAAGAGAGAAAAGAGTTATAAAACAAAGATCACGGATCACAGATCACACACACTACGAGCACATCTCCTACTTGAAAAGACCTATTGGAGAAACTAAAAGAACACCAGGGACCCAAAAACAGTAGGTTAGGCTGCTAGAGAGCGACAACACTTCTGAAAAGCGTAAGACCCTCTTTTATTTTCAGGTCTACTTAATAAGCAGCTTTTCAAACCCATTTATGTTCTTTTTCATGCATTTTCTTCCTGGCAACTTAAATTATCAATATGTGTGGTACCATAAGCTACATGTCTCTAATAATGTGGACTGAGAGGCCTACTCTCCTTCGAGGAGGCTGAACCGGGTATATCTGGGGGAAAAGTCATGAACAGTTAAACAACACCTGCCCTTCTAGTATTTAATTAAACATGTTGTCTGTCTAGCCGTGGTCCTGATCTATACCAACAATCCAAACATCACAACTCAAACACAGAGGAAAGAAACCAGATGAACAGCCTGAACTTGATAGCGATGATGGGTTGCGAACACGGAAAAGCAAAAGAGGGAGTGAGAGAGGAAGCATGCCGTAAGAAAGAAGGGGTTGGACAGCTAGGCTGAAAGGTTTTCAAATAAACATTCTTTTTTTATTTTATTTCAAAGCCTTTTCAAACCAATTTCAAATCAGTTTTAAAATTTGGTAATAACCACACAGTGCAATAAACAATAAACCTTGTGGAGGAGTACGAATGCACAAATATATAGTGTTACTAACCTTATGATAAATTTTAATTCAATAAAAGTTAATTCGTTTCGTATGTTTCAATGCACAAAAAGTTGCATAATTAATTCAATTTAATTCTATTTGATAAGATGAGAATTTTAGGGTGCTACAAACTTACAGTGCCGCCATCGCCAAATGCGTCTTCATGGTTTTACACTTCAACGCCAGCGCCACGATTGAACCGCTTGGCTTTGATAATAATCGTCACGAACGCATTGGAGTTCAGATGGATTATGAGAACGGATCAAAGAAGGAAGAATAGAAGTAGGAGTATTCAAATAGGTGGTTTCAGAAGAGTTTGAGTTCAGGGTTGTTCCATCATGCCGGCAAATGAAAAAAATTGTTATTTTGACCCTTCTAACGTGGGCTCTCTGCTATTATGTGACCCTATACAACCGGTCTCTATACCGGCACAATCAGACACGCACACCGACATAAGGCAACACTGGCCCACTCGTCAGACGCTCCCAAATTCACATCGCTGGTCCCATCTCTCAGCCACATAGCACTCCACATGGAATGACCTACCGCCTCCCACTACAGGAAACGCCTAAATTTTCGTGGGCCGAGATATTTTCGTCGGCCGGCCCACGAAAATACTGACGTTATTTTCGTCGGTCCCTAGGCCGACGAAAATAATACGTATTTTCGTGGGCCCATCAATATGTTCGTCGGCAGGCCGACGAAAATACAAAAACGTATTTTCGTCGGTCACTAGGCCGACGAAAATAACGCTTATTTTCGTGGGCCGAGGCCAAACCGACGAAAATACATCATTAACCGTCCTCTATTTTCGTCGGCCTAGTGAGGCCGACGAAAATAGAGGCCCAACATCGTCGTCCTCGGCCTCGCTCGTTTCAATCGCGCGTCACTCGTTTCAATCCGCCGTCGCCTCGCCGCGCCGCCGCCCCACGCCCGCCCTCCCCTCGCCGCGCCACCGCACGCCGCCCGCCGGTGCCCGCGCCGACGCGCCACGCCGCCGTCCCGCGCGCGCGCCCTCACAGCAGCGCCGCTGCGGGCCCGCGCCGCCGCACGCCCGCGCCGCCGCCGAGCACACGCCGGCCCGCCCCTGCACGCCGCCGAGCCCCACGCTGCCGAGGCCCAGGCCCCCACGCCGTGCCCCTAGCCCCTACACGCCGCGCCCCTCGCCCGTGCACGCCTGCCGAGCCCCACACCCGCCCCGCCGAGCCCCACGCCGCCCCACGCCGCTGCCCGCACGCCCGTCGTCCGAGGCACCCCGCCCGTCCCTCGCCGCGCCGTCGTCCCGCCCGAGGCGCGCTGCACCGCATCGCGACGGCCTCCCTGCGCCGTGCCGCCGCCCACACGCCCGCCCGCTCCGTCGCGAAGGTCTCCCAGCTGCGCCGTCGCCCGCCTCGACTCGCCCGCATTTTCGCCATCAGGCAAGTATAATTGCCGAGGCTCCGAGGTCATTAATTTATATTAGTCATCTTGTCGTGTTGTGATTAGTTTAACTGTTTATTGCTTTAATTCAAATTCATATTTTGTCTCCGAGTTATTTTTAATGTTTAGAGTTTAGTTTTAATCGTTAACCGTAGCGAACCGTATGCGTCACCCGTTCGGGAACGACGAACGTCACATTGGCTTGTGAGGTTCGCCGCTCCGGAATTGTCCACGTATTTTGGACAGCCTGAGAGTGTAGGCCGATGCTTGTGATTTGTGATATGTGCCTTACGATTTACGCGGAATTTCGGTTGTGTAACTCAGTTGTTCTCCAACACACCATGTTCAGGCGTGTGCTTGGAGAGCAGCAGGGTTATGCTGCCGAAATTTCGCGGCAATCGTAGGCTACACGTCACAAATCACAAGCATCGGTCTACACTCTTGGGTGGGTTTAGGGCCTTTACCTAATAGGGAGTTCACCTAAGCCACGGACGATCGTTGATGTTCTTTGTCTTTCGTTTAGCCTTTGAAATGAACAGTCATCGGAGGGTGATGTATGACGGGTGGAGAAAGGATGGGGCACATTCGAATGAATGGATGGTTGTAACAAAGGCTTTTCTTGGGCACGCTTTCAAAGATGCAACTGGTCGTCTAGTGAAGTGTCCTTGCAATCGCTGCGAGAACAAGTGGCCTCAGAAGAAGGAAGAAATGGAGAAACACCTTTGCAAAAGTGGGTTTATGTCGAACTACCTTGTATGGTACCGGCATGGAGAGTCTATTAGACACGTTGACGCGGAGGTGGAGCTTGATGACGATCATGATAGGATGGACGATATGTTGCATGATCTTGGTAGGGAGGTTGAAATGAACGCTGAGGAGCCGAGGCAGCTTCCACGCGATGCTCAAGAATTCTTCCGGCTACTCGCCGCGGGAGAAGAGAGACTGCACGAGCACACTCAGATGTCAGTTCTTGGGACTCTCACAAGACTAATGGCGATAAAGTCGAAGCACAACATTTCAAACAGTGCTTACAACGACATCGTCCAACTTATGGGCGAGGTTCTCCCGGAGAATCATAAGTTGCCAAAGAATATGTACTTCGCAAAGAAGATGTTGGCTGGTCTTGGGATGACATATGAGAAGATCGACGTGTGTCCCAACAGTTGCATGCTATTCTTTGAGGAGGATGACAAGCTGGACCGTTGTAAGCATTGTGAAGCTTCTAGATATGTCGAGGTGACAAATGATGAGGGTGAATTGGTAGTTACGAAGGTCGCAGCTAAGCAACTTCGTCGGTTGCCCATCATTCCTCGGCTTTCAAGGTTGTTCCTCAACAAGGAAATAGCTCTGCATATGACGTGGCCAAAGAATGGTGTACGTCTCGTCACTGATCCAGACATAATGGTCCATCCGTCGGACGGTGATGCGTGGAAGGCATTTGACGAGTTTGATCCCGAATTTGCAAACGACCCTAGGAGTGTACGGCTTGGTCTATCGACGGACGAATTCACACCTTTCAATACCAGTGCAAGCCCTTACCCGTGTTGGCCTGTCTTCATTGTGCCATATAATCTTCCTCCTGAGTTGGTCAATAAAGAAGAGTTCATGTTCCTTGCACTAGTCATCCCAGGCCCTGAGCATCCAGGGCCAAAGCTGAATATGTTTGTTCGCCCTTTAATTGAAGAGCTGAAACAATTGTGGAGAGGTGTGAAGGCTTATGACAGCCATACTGAAAAGGAGTTTACCATGCGCGCTGCTTATTTGTGGTCAGTGCATGATCTGCTGGCGTATGGAGATTGGTCTGGATGGTGTGTCCATGGTCGGTTGTGTTGTCCCATATGTATGAATGATACGGATGCATTCAGATTGAAGCATGGTGGGGAAGTGTCATTCTTTGATGCTCATCGACGTTGGACTCCATTCAAGCATGATTTCAGGAATTCGCTTACTGCATTCAGAGGTGGAGCCAAAATCAGAAATGGGCCACCAAAGAGGCAAACTGCACCGCAGATAATGGCATGGCATGCTTGTCTGAAGCAAGGAGAAAATGATAGGTTCCAAGGCTACGGGGAGGACCATAACTGGACCCATATTTCATCAATATGGGAGCTTCCGTATGCAAAAGCCTTGATCATGCCGCACAACATAGACTTGATGCACCAAGAGCGTAACGTTGCTGAAAGCATCATAAGCACATGTTTCGATGTGACTGATAAAACGAAAGATAATATGAAGGCAAGAGAAGACATGGCTGAAATTTGTAAGAGGCCGATGCTCGAGTTGAAAGTAAGCGATAAAGGGCATGAAAGTAGGCCGCGAGCTGATTACTGCCTCAAGCCGGATGAAAGGAAAGAAATATTTAAGTGGTTGAAGAATCTGAAATTTCCAGATCAGTATGCGGCAAATCTGAAACGGGCAGTCAATCTGAAGACCGGTAAATTGATCGGTTTGAAAAGCCATGACTACCATATTATTATGGAGAGGCTGATGCCCGTGATGTTTCGAGGCTATTTTAAGGATGAGCTTTGGAGCATATTTGCAGAGTTGAGTTACTTCTATAGGGAAGTATGCGCAAAGACGGTATCGAAGAGGTTGATGCAGAAATTTGAGAAAGAAATTCCAATTCTTATTTGTAAATTTGAAAAGGTTTTCCCGCCAGGATTCTTCAATGTGATGCAACATCTAATTGTGCATTTGCCTTGGGAAGCTTTGGTAGGCGGACCAGTGCAATTCAAGTGGATGTATCCTATAGAAAGGGCGTTGAAAAAGCTCAGGGCGTCTGTTCGGAACAAGGCTAGAGTCGAAGGGTGTATTGCGGAGGCTTTTGCCCTTAAGGAGATATCTCAATTCTCAACCAGGTATTTCGCTCGAGCCAACAATGTGTTTGCGCCTTCAGTGCGACTTCATGTCGAAAATGAATCACCCCAAAGCACCCTTCAAATTTTTGCGAATCCGGGTAAAGCAGTTAGAAAAGGGAGTGTACGTCACATTGAAGCATCAGATTTGAACACGCTAATGCTATATATGTATAGCAATATTGACAGCACACAGGAGGCGTTCGAGTAAGTTTTCCTCATAGTTACGTCCATTTTCTCATCTCATAATTTCTATAGTGTGTAATCTCCATGTTTGTAATATGTCCAGCATGTTTGATGAAGAATGTTGGAAATCTACTAGTAAACCTACGGCCATCCAATTAGAAAATCTTCGACGTGATGGGTTGAAAGGTGGACCAAACTTCGTGCAGTGGTTTCGTAATTATGTTAGTAATTGTCGTTCTCTCATTGTCCATACTTAATCTTTGAATTTTGGACTTGGAAGATATAATGCATATACTAATTACTTGTATAGGTTTCCAAAAACTCTGTACACCCGGACTTGCAGCAAATGGCACATACCTCTGTGTCCGTCCGAAACTATACTCGCTATGATGTAAATGGATATCGCTTCCGAACCGCGAAATTGGAGAAGAGTCGACCATTGGCAGCCACCACCAATAGTGGTGTGTTGGCAAGTTCATATGTTGACGATGACAAAGTAGTGGACTATTACGGTGTTCTTCAAAACATTGTAGAGTTGATTTTTGATGGCCCCAAAGAACTTAAAGTCGTGTTTTTCGAGTGCGACTGGTTTGATGCTCATAGTGGGACTCGTGTCGACGAGTATGGTAATGTCGAGGTGAAGCATAGCTCTAGGATTCCGAGCAGTATGAGCGATGTTGTCCTTGCAAATCAGGCAAAACAGGTGTACTACCTGCCATATCCTCACCCAAGCCTTAGGGCTTGGTGGGTTGCAATCAAAGTCAACCCACAAGTCGTCGCTCCAGAGAGTGCTGACTACGTGAGTACGAGCAGGGACAACGATGATGTTGTTTTTCAACCAGAAGCGGCGTCGAATCAAGACATAGCTCACCGATTCCATGTGACCAATGGAGAAGGACTTGAAAATCTCTGTTGCAATTCAAGCGACTTAATTGAAGAACCTAGGTCAAAGCGCAAACGACCTATCGTCGTTAGAAGATCAGTAAGGATCCAACGAAATCAAGAGCGTATGAATAAATAACGAGCCGAAGAAGCATCATCGGATGCGGATGACTTTTGATTAGTATGTTTCTTTTAGTTAATCAATTAAGCTATGTATTCCAATTTCCACATTATTAATTTTCATATTATTTGTTTCATATACTGTGGTTTGACATTAATTTATCTACAGTTGAACATGTTCAAGCATAGGAGATCGAGGAGGAGTGGGGGCAGCGCGGCCAGCGAGGACAGCTCGGGTAGTGGGCTTTTTCAGGGCACCTCACAGAGCCGACAGAGGCAGCAGCAACTTCTCGACTGTCTAGACGAAGTGCAGGGTGAGGAGGGTGAGCAGGAGACTCCTCAGCAGGATGCTCATGTGCAGGGTGAGGAGGGTGAGCAGGATGAGGAGGGTGAGCAGGATGAGGAGGTTGACCCAATGGGGGCAGGCAGCGCAGGCGACGCGTCAGATGGTTCTACGTCCTTCAGGTATTATTATGCATATTAGTTTAATTGATATTAGTTTCTAATCATTTCATCATATTGAATTTACTTGTATACTTAGGTATAAGAAGAGCAATGCGCTTGGTCCGAGACCTGCCGAGAGGAGGCTCATCCGGCCGCATGGAGAATGGTGGGGCTTATTTCTGTTGCGTTAATTTTTTTAATGTGAACGTGATTGCACTAGTTTACTTGTTTTATTAATTTTTGTAGGTCATGGGAAGACTTGACTTGGGACGGTACAGGCAGACGTCCCAAGGTGAACGCGGTGTTGGGTAGCCTCTGTCGCTTCTACTACCCTGGCATGGTGGAGCTGAATGGCGAGAGGTTCGCGGCTATGCAGTGGGCTGACTGGGGTCTAAAGGACTATGTCGAGCCAGGGGAGTCAGGGGAAAGCAGTAGCGGAGGGGGAAGTTCGGAAAAAAAACGAAGGACTTGTCAGGTGGCTGTGTGGGACGAGTTCTGGGTGAGTTTACTTTCGTATATAAGCAATTCATTGAATTATTGCTTCTCCTAATCTTACTTTAACTTAACTTCTACATTGATATGTAGGGGAGGTTCCAATTGCCGGATGACATCGAGGAGGATCAGGCTCAGTGGACACGTGTGAAGAGGCACTTTCGGAAGTGCGCTGATAAGATAATCAAGGATGCCATGTACAATGCTCGCATCGCGGCCGTCAACTACTACTACAAGAAGATAAAGGGGCAGAAAATGAGCAAAGCATTAGGGGCCAATGAGATCTACCTCACAGAGGAGCAGTACCTGGAGAGCGTTGTGGATTGGCTGGCGAAGGACATGGAAGCCTGGAGGTGGTTGGCTAAGAGATGGGCGTCGCCTGAGTGGATTGCAGAGTCCAACAAGCACCGTGCCAACCGTGGCACTGAAGGACCGGGGCACAGGTACGGCGCCGATGGACACCTTGGTACCGCACGCCGCATGGTAAGTATATAAATCAAACTTGTATGTTACATCTATGAAAATTATATGGTTTAACTCTTCTTTTTCATGCAGGAAGCTGAAAGTAGAGTTGCTCCAAGTTTTATGGAGGTTTACGTCCGTGGTCACCGTGGCCCTGATCCGGCGAACCCTGATGTGCTATGCAGCGAGGCGGCAAGGGAGAAAATGGTAAACAAGTTTGTATTTACGAATTAAATTGCATGTTTTGTGTCTAACTCCAACTTTCTTTGCAGAATGCATATGGGGAGGAAATGACTCAACGCCATGGGCCTGACTTCGACTGGATGCATTCAGACTTAGATGCCTCGGCGTTGTACCACAGTGGTGGGGGTAGAAAGCATGGCAGGTGAGGTGTTTGTGTTTGATTCGACGATTTCATTAACAAGAATGTGTCCACTTAATGGCTCAACTATGTGTATCATGCAGGTTTGCCTTTGGCACCGGCATTGTGGAATATAACAGGACAATAGGTCAAGGGAAGGCATCGTCTTCGGGAGGGAGTTCTCGCTCCTCCAGGTCTGCTCGAGAGGCTCAGCTGGAGGAGGAGACTCGGGCAGCACAGGAGCAGGCTCGAGCAGCACAGGAGCAGGCTCGAGCAGCGCAGGAGCAGGTTGGACAGCTGACGTAATATATGGCTTCTTATTTTCAGGTAATCCGTCTATCTCATCACGTGTCGTCATTGAATTCAAAGTATAATGTTGTGATTCTAACGTTGCATCCATTTGCAGGAAATGACTACTCGACTCGGCCCTGATATGAACTTGCCCGCTTTTCGCCCTCCCCAGGTAACACTATCTGAACACTTCAATTCCATAGCAACTCTTTTTTATTATCAAAAATGGCTCGCAGGCACAAGGATGGGGACAGTGGCCAGGACAAGCTCCAGCGTCGCAGCCACAGTGGACCGGTGTTGGGTGGACGCAGGCACCTCCAGGCACTTGGACGCCTCCACCCCAAGGATCACAGCCAGTCCCGGGATGGGTGCCACCGGTCTCCCAGCCACCGGCGGGCTCTCAGCCATTTCAAGCGTGGATGGCACCGCCACCGACGGGGTGGGTGCCACCACCTCTGGGGTGGCCAGCACAACAGTACCCGTGGATGCATGCACAACCTCCTCCTCACCATGGATCACAGGTGACGTTCCATGTTTAGTTTTATGCACATATTGACCAAACACAGCAATGTATAGGTATAGTGATAGCAAAATACAGCCTTATTTGAATGATTGATGAATTGCAGGGTTCAGCGTCACATGCTCATGGATCGGAGGGTGGTGTCAACGTCCAAGACTTCCTCGTCCATGGTGCTGGAGGGAGTGGCCACCTTCCTGGTGGCGGAGGAGGGAGTGGCCAAAACTCCCATAGCCCGCCGGAGTGAGGAGTGAGTAGTGAGTAGCTTATGGACTTATGGACTCTAGACTTATGGACTAGAGTTTTGTGAATTGTGTATTTGAATGGACAATGGACTTATGGACTCTAGACTTATTTGAATGGACTATGGACTATTTATGTATATGTGAATGTGTTTTGTGAATTATGTATTAGGCTTGTGAATCTGTATATGTGAATTGTGATATTGTGTATATTGCTGTGAATTATTAATAGGTGCAGAAAAATCTGTTTTAGGGGGGGGACCATCAATTTTCGTCGGCCTCGGTGGTGGCCGACGAAAACATGTTCCCAGGCTATTTTCGTTGGCCACCACCTAGGCCGACGAAAATAGCCTGGCACGTATTTTCGTCGGCCACCACCGGGCCGACGAAAATAAATGGTCGACTGATTATTTTTGTCGGCCTTGGGAAAGCCGACGAAAACAGTACCGACGAAAATAACCGCCTATTTTCGTCGAACTTATTTTCGGCGGCTATTTTCGTCGGCCTGCCGACGAAAATACTCTATTTTCGTCGGTTTAGTCTTATTTTCGTGGGTTTTTGGCCCACGAAAATTTAGACGTTTCCTGTAGTGTCCTTCTGATTTGTTGCCGAATGGTGAATAGTGGCAGCCTCACGCCTCTTGCTCTTGCTCCTGACTTTATTTTCAACAGGAAAGGTCTTCTGTTTCTTTGTTTGTTTAGTGTGATGAAGGCTCAACGGGACACATGGTACAGGCGTACAGAAGAAACTGGTGGTAAATAAGAAATATTTTATTATAGGCAATGCCTTTTTAATTACAACATCCATCAGATCCGTGAAACCTGCAAGATGCAAGGGCTTTCATGAGAATGAAGTTTCTTCTCTACAGTTTTGATGAATATTTCTTCAGAGCATCTCCTGCCCTCTTGTGCTCCTCCGGCAACGGCAGGTTAGACAGCAGCGTCACTCTGGATTCGGCGATCTGAGGTCCCTTCTCTCCCGTGGATGGATCCATCTTCCAGAGCTTCACCTCCCAAACCTTCCAATCGAATTTTTTTGTTTCAGAAAGGGTCCTCAAAGAGAAGGAGCGAGTTGCGGTAACTGATCATTAGCATCAACAAATTGAACAGCAGAACTCCAAGAACAACAAAACATGGATAAAAATAAATGTAAGATCTGCAAAACAAGCACATCATATAGTTTTACTTTTACTTTTAGGTAACGTTTGGTTTAGGAATCTAAGTAAGTTAGGATGGTCCCATTCTAGTTTTTAAAGATGGGATGATGGTGCAGAGTATAGAAAGAGGGATCCATCTGGGCAAGCTTGTCTGTTACTCTCTGAGATGATCCGGATATGCCAAGCCTCAACTATCTATCCTTTTTATGATAGCCAGCTTATGGTTCTACTCTATAAATAATAGAATCTACACTGCAAAATTGTATTTTGGATGATCATATGGATGAGCTTCTGAAGCTGAAGACCGTCTTAGTGCAATCGTGTGGAGTCTATGTTCTTTCCGTAAGACCGGAAGGGACATGGTTCAGCGTTAGCGAGTACAAGTTGTTGGAGATAGCATAATTTAAGGCCGGAGCCGGGTGCCGTTGCCGTGGCGTCACCCGCCGAGGGCCGGTTCTGACATTTCGGGGGCTTAAGCGAAAATTTATATGGAGACTCTATATGAAGATTAAATCTGCTATTTTTTAACTTTTAAATAATATCTGAAAAATAAAAGAAGTTGATGATTTATACAATTTTATTCAAAATGATATGACTGTAGACACTGTTACAATATTTTATGAGTCGTAAAATTATACAAATTATGTAATATAACTCTGCATTTGTTTTAAATGTTGAGAGCGAGTATTTTTACTTTTAATTTGTCAAACTAACCTAAACCTTAAAATGCACAGTAAACCAAATCTAAATACATTAGAGTTTTCTGAAAACAAAGTTCAATAAACTAAACAATGATTAAGCAACATAGGTTATTAACCTAGGGTTGGCCCTCCGGTAGGCTAGAATTAAGTAACGCGATAGGCACAAGTGTACAACATCATCCGTCCTTTCCACATCAATCAATATTTAGTATTCGTCATCAAGAAGACTGTTGCTCGACCTCGAAGAGATGATTTATAATTGTCAGAAAATCAAAGAGACACAACAAAATAATGATAATAAAGATTTATTTGTAACATATATGTATTTGAATATAAGCTGAATAAACGGGGCCCTACGGACCTTGGAGGCCCTGAGCGGTCAGCTGGGTTGGGTGGCTGGGACTTGGTGTGGAGGCCGGAGGGGCCTGAGCGGCTGAGGCCGGAGTAACGCTCAGATCGGAATTGGTGGCTTGGTTCCGCAGACAGCTCACTGCTCCTTTGTCCTCTCAGTGTACCTGTCACCGACGCCGAATTTCCAGCCGGTTCACGATAACCCGATCGATCGCTAGGAATTTCTTGCATTGGTGCATTCAGATAGTGCCCGAAATGAAATAGATGGTCCAGCGTCCAGGGCACCGACGCTCTGGCGCATTGCTACGCGACTCCGGATTGAATGAATGGCTGGGACCGCGGCTGCCATCTAGCTCGTTCTCGTAGCCATGTCCTGGGCCACAAGGGAGGGACGAAGCAGCTTGCTAGTTGCTGCTACTGCTACTAGGCCTAGGAGGGGTCGCTGGTAGTGACGGACATTATAGACCTTGCCAAATGCCAATGGCCTAGTGCCGGGGTGGCGTGGTGGACCATGCATCTTCTCGGAGCCCCCGGTTGGTTGGTGCTGCGTCCCGTCACGCATAAACAGATCAGCTAACGTTACTGCCTGTACAACAGTACGGTCTTATTCGGTTCTACCCCAATCCATATAGATTGAGAGGAATTAAGAGGATTTCAATCCCTACTAAATCAAAATCCCTTTCGATCAGTATCAATCCCTTTCAATCCATATGGATTGAAAATAACCGAACAAGTCCTGCATGGATCAGTACCGTGTGCACGTTCAGTTGTGGTAGTTCCGCGTTTTACATGTTACGTGTCGTTTTAAGGCCTGTTTGAAAACACAGAAACTGGTTTATGAAAATTTTTAGTTTTTTAAAAACCAAAAAACTAGCGCCTCCTAGCTAAAACTAGTTTATAAAAACTGAGCCAGTTCCAAACACCATAAAGTCTTGTTCGTTTGTGCCGGATTGGTGGGGCGGAACGATTACTACCCGGATTGCTTATCTAATTTATATAAACGTTGATTAGCTGAAACGATTCCGGGTGCAATCCGATACAAACGAACAAGACCTAAACCAGTTTTTTCTTTCTTTATAAACTGATTTCTAGAAACTAGAGATAGAAACTGGATTCTTAAAAACTGATTGCGTCTAAATAGGGCCTCAATCTCAACACATATAAATTAAAATGAATTAGAGAAGATTGAGAGAGTTCAAATTTCTAGCAAGTCAAAATTCTTCCGAATCCCTTCCAATTCATACTGTCGTGGGAATAATCAAGCAAGGTCTAAAAGAGCTAAATATAGATTGATCATGGGTTAATAAATGCTAAGGCCTCAACGCACCAAACCCACTCAGGGCTAGCCGGCTAGCGGTCGTCGTTGACCAGCTAGCTTGTTCGCCGATCGTCGTGCGGAGGCGTGGTCGAGGAGATGGCTGGCGATGGTCGTAAAGGGGACGAGGACGATGCAATCATAGGCCGTGGAAGGGAAAACCAAGGGCAGCGCACCTGTGTGGAGCGTCCGACGTGGACGGGGACGGCCTGCGCGAGGACGGTGTCGCCGAGGGCGGCGCTGCGGAAGTGGTTGATGCTGAGCTGCACGCCGGCGACGCGGCGGTACCCCGACGCCATGTGCGCGCCCATGCTCGCCAGCGCCTCCGCCACCAACGCCGACACGCCGCCGTGCAGCACCTTGAACGGCTGCACCGTATTATGTCAGCGAGGTCGGCCGGCGTGGCGATGTTAGCTTATTAGTTAAGCTCGCTCGCCGCGAGGAGGAGTACTGACTGACCTGGCAGCAGATGGGAGTGACGGGGAGGCGGCCGGTGAGCCGCGACGGGGAGAGCTCCTCCATCTCGAACCCGAGGGCGTGCAGCGGCGCGTCCAGCTCCGCCATCATGGCCCTGGAATCAGCCGCCGCCGGCGAGGCCGGCTGCTGCTGGCGCTGCCGCGATCCGACCGTGGCGTCGTCGTCCATGGCACGGGGTAGTTGGGCGGGCGCAGGCAGCTGGGGAAAGTTTGTGCGTGGGACTACTGGAAGGTGGAAGGAAGGTTTGCACTCTCGGTCTCGGTTCGGTATCTGTCTGTCTGACCGACGATCAGGCGATTGGGATTGGGAGTGGGAGGTAGTCTCTCGGTTCCTCACTAGCAGCTCCGGAAGCCGCAACCTCGGTGTCAAATGTCTCACAGGAAATCAACGGTTATGACTAGTTTATGAACCCCATTTTCTCTAGCAAAAGAGATTTCCTTAAAAAATAGCGATTTCAAACTAGCTCTTATTACTCTTCTTCTCGCTTATCTACTTTTATGATGCTACCAAATGCAGCTTCCACTCCTGGCGACTGAGACTGACTGCAATGCTTACCGCGCGGTGCCTCCTCTCCTGGAACTGTAGACGTGTAGAGTCACGTGACTGGTGCAGCTCACACTGCTACAGCATCCTCTACCGGCAACAGTGTAAGGGGAAAGATCGGTACTACGCCACGTCGAGGGGATGTGGTGTCAGCCATCTTTCCTTTTTTAAAGAATCAGGAGGAAAGACCCCTTATGTAAATTTTTTATTATTAATGTTAAATTACAACACATCGTATGTACAATAGATAAATATGCACTGGGAAATTCTAATTATGACTGCCATTGAACAAGCCAGTTCGGGATTGAGGTATCATATCTTCCTCTCGCTCTATGGATGACCAGGAGTAATTTCTTTGCGAATTCATTCTTGCAGTGTTGCACTATTGGTGTTGACACCTTTTTGGAGGCGCCAATTACTCAAAAGAACCAGCGGCGGTGCTCTCTGGTCAGGCGCGGACGGTCCGCGACACTGGGCCGGACGGTCCACGACCTGGCGCGAGGCGGCGGTGCTCTCTGGTCAGGCGCGGACGGTCCGCGGCACAGGGCCGGACGGTCCGCGACCTGGTGCAGGAGCTCGGGTTCCCTGCCTGACGGCCGGACGGTCCGCGCCCTAGGGCTGGACGGTCCGCGCGTGCGCAGGGGCGGCGGAAGATCACCGGCGGCGCCTGGATCTCGCTCCCGGGAGGGACCCCGTCGGGGAGGAGAGATCCTAGGAGTTGTCTAGGCTCGGGTAGACCGACCTAGGCTCCTCTAATCGACGTAGAGTCGAAGAGAAGCGGAAGATTTGAGAATTGGAAGACTAAACCTAAACTAGACTAGAACTACTCCTAAGATAAAATGTAAATTGTATTGATTGAAGGTTCGATTCGTTGTTCAAATCGGTCGTATGCCTCTCTATATATAGAGGAGGGGGGTTGGACCCTTTACGAACTAATTTCCGAGCGAATCCCGCGAATTTAGATAACAACCGTAGCACAAAACTCAGAACCCTAAACTGCTCTGCGCATGCGCGGACCGTCCGGCCCACAGGCGCGGACCGTCCGGACCGCGGACCGTCCAGCCTCAGGGCCGGACCGTCCGCCAGCTCAAAACGGTGCTCAACATATGCCCTTGCCTTTTGGTGGAGCTGAGCAAACCAAAAGCAACTAACTCGATGTGATTACATCGGTTCTCTTAGGCATCTTGCCACATACTAGGATGGTACTGTTTGAGAAAACGCCCATTCAAAGCCTTGGGCAAATCCTTGCCTTGTAATGTTTGTAGCAAATAGGCGTTACCAGACATCACCTGTTTTACTTTATAAGGACCCTCCCAGCTTGGCGACCATTTCCCGAACTTCCGGTCTTTATTCCTTAGAGGCAGAATGGTCTTCCACACCAGGTCCCCTACTTGAAATGATTTTGCTTTGACCTTCTTGTTGTAGGCCCTGGCTATCATGATCTTGTCCTTTTCTATTGCTCCCAAAGCTATCACCCTCTTGTCGGTCACCTCATCAATATTATCCATCATTGAATTATAATAATCAGTAGCAGTTAGATCATTTTGTCTGGCAAACTTGACAGCATTCAAACTTATTTCCACAGGCAACACTGCTTCCTGCCCATAGACAAGCTCAAAAGGAGACACTTTAGTAGCATTATGTTTAGATATTCTATGAGCCCATAAAGCTTCAGACAAAATCTTATGCCAATGTTTAGGACTATCAGATATCTTCTTTTTTTATCAAATTAATCAATGTCCTATTACTAGACTCGGCCTGTCCATTGGCCTGAGCATAATATGGAGATGAATTAAGCAGCTTAATTCTGTATAATTCAGGAAATTCACGTACCTCCTTTGACATAAAAGAAGTCCCTTGATCTGTAGTCAAGGTCTGGGGAATGCCGAATCTATGAATAATATGCTTAGTTATGAACTCAATTACCTCCTTGTGTGTCATGTTCTTCAGAGCAACAACTTCAGTCCATTTGGTGAAATAGTCAGTGGCAACTAACACGAACCGATGCCCCTTTGATGATGAAGGATGAATTTCTCCAATAAAGTCTAATCCCCATCCTCTGAACGGCCAAGGCTTGATGATAGGATGTAATTCGGCTGCAGGGACCAACTATAGGTCGCTGAATTTTTGACACACTTGGCAACCCTTGTAGTACTTGAAACAATCAACTATCATGTTAGGCCAATAAAAACCAGACCTTCGCAAGAGCCATTTCATCTTTGGAGCCGATTGGTGGGTACCACAAATTCCTTCATGTACTTCGGCCATGGCCAATATAGCATCATCTGGGCCCAAGCACTTAAGCAGGACGTCATTGACTGTTTGGCGGTAGAGTTCATCACTCATCAAGACATACTTGAAAGTTGTTCGCCGAATGTTCTTATCTGTCCTGATATTGGGATTTCGTAAATAATTAAGTATGGATGTCCTCCAATCACTTGCATCGGCTTCATTATCAGCCGAATCAATTAAGAGAACATTTCTGGTAACCCCGGACGGTCCGGCGTCTCGACGCGGACGGTCCGCGACCTGGGGAATTGGCCTGGCACCGGTTATCAGATTTTCAGTGTTGTGAAATCTCCCTTGCTTTATCCGATAACCTGATGCGTCTTGTGCCAAATTGTTAGCTCTATGATTCTCAACTCTAGAGATATGACGAATACTAAATTCGTCAAAAGAATGAATTATGCTCCAACATTTTTCAAGGTAACTATTTAAAGTACCATCAAAACATTGATATTCTTCTAACACCTGTTGGATGACCAGCTGAGAATCACCAAATGCCTTCACATGTTTTACTCCCATACAATTTAAGAGTTCCAAACCGAATAAGAGGGCCTCATATTCGGCTTGATTATTAGTGCAATAAGTTTTCAATCGGCTAGAGAAGTCGAAGGAGACATCACTTGGTGAAACAAGTACGATGCCAATGCCTTGCCCTTCATTGCAAACCGATCCATCAAAATATAAAGTCCAAGGAGTAATAGTGAAGTATGTCATGGCTAGTTTATGAATATCATTAATCCGATGTTCTACAATAAAATCCGCTACGACCTGGCCTTTCATAGATTTCAATGGTTCATAGGCCAAGTCATATTCTATGAGTGCATAAGCCCACTTACCAATTCTACCACTCATAATTGGGTTATGCAACATGTATTTGATCACATCAGCTTGACCAAAAATAGTGCAATGACTAGATAGTAAATAACATCTACATTTGGTGCATGCATAAAACAAGCATAAGCATAATTTCTCAATAAAAGTGTACCTTGTTTCAGCATCCATCAACCTTCGGCTTAGATATGTCACCACGTGCTCCTTCCTCTCAGTTTGTTGTGTCAGAACAGGCCCAATAACCTTATCTTCAGCTGCAATGTATAATCTGAATGGTGCTCCTACTTGTGGTGCTTTTAACACGGGAGCCGAAGACAAGTATTTTTTAATTAGATCAAATGCTTCCTGCTGCTCTGCCCCCCAAGTGAATTCGGCATCATTCTTAAGCCGAAGGATAGGGGTGAAGGCATTAATCTTCCCGGCTAGGTTAGAAATAAATCTTCGTAAATAATTCACCTTGCCGAGAAACTTCTGCATTTCGACCTTACAAGTCGGAGGCCCCACATTCCGAATAGACTTGATTCGGTTAGGGTCTATTTCTATACCATGTTCATGAATGACAAATCCTAAAAACTTACCAGCCGACACTCCAAAAGCACATTTACGTGGGTTCATTTTCAAACCATACCGACGCATTTTTATCAAAGGCTTTGCGCAAATCAGCTATATGAGAACTAAACTCAGCTGATTTGACTACAATATCATCAATATAGATTTCCACAGTGTTTCCTAACAACTCATGGAAGATCAGATTCATAGCCCTCTGATAAGTAGCACCAGCATTTTTAAGACCGAATGTCATGACAACCCATTCAAATAAACCAATGAAGCCTGGACATATAAAGGCCGTTTTAGACGCATCCTCTTCGGCCATGAAAATCTGGTTATACCCGACGTTACCATCAAGAAAGCTAATAATTCTATTCCCTGATGCATTATTGATTAATGTGTCGGCTATGGGCATAGGATATTCATCTTTAGGAGTTGCTCTATTTAAATTGCAAAAATCAATGCATACCCTAAGCTTACCTGACTCCTTCTCTACCGGCACAATATTAGAGACCCACTCTGCGTATCTGCAAGGTCTAATAAAATTAGCTTCTAGCAGCCGGTCTTGAAAGGTCTGAAACCGGACTTAATAGGCAGCCGATGTTCGATGATCTCTCGGCTTAGTCCAGGCATCTCAGTGTAATTCCAAGCAAAACAATCTGAATATTCCTTCAATAGACCGATCATCTCATTTCTAGGATCAGTCTCCAGGGTCTTGTTTACAAAAGTCGGCCTTGGAGTGTTACCATCTCCTATGTCAATCTCCTCCAAAGGATCAGCCGATGTAAATCCCTGTCCTAGTTTATCAAGATCTCTGAATTCCTCTATCATGTCCCCTACAGAGGAATCAGATGGTCTTTGTGTGATGGCGGACTTTCCGGTCTCGGGGACCGGATCATCCGTAATACTGTCTTTTCGCTGCGGTAGATGTTCGATCTTAAAGTTCGAACTGTTTTGGGAAAGACCAGACCATCCGGCTTTGGGAGCCGAACTGTCCGTGACCAAAGACTCATAAACTTTGTGTGTATTCATCATTTAAACTCTATTTAGGATTTAGCCGATTCTCCATCGGCTCTAGCATTGTCGGAATGAAACCTTTCTTATCTATACTTATGAACTGATAATCAGAAACATCTACTCCTGTGAGACATGTAGCAGTCTCATAAGTCCAGACTACAGGGGCATCGGCCACAGCGATGCAGGCCGATACATCAGCATGTACTTGTTCTACATCATCGCCTACCCATTGTATTAGCATTTGATGTAATGTAGAAGGTATACATTGATTGACATGAATCCAATCTCTGCCTAGGATTAAACTGTAATTTCCTTCTACATCAACGACTAAGAATGCAGCAGCAAGGGTCTTAGTCCCGATGGTTAATTCAACGGACGTGACTCCCCTGGCTTTAATCGAACTATCCCCAACATCGCTGAGGGTCATGTTGGTCTTGACAAGTTCGTCATCTTGTTTTCCTAATTTTCTGTATAATGAAATAAGGCATTAGATTTACATCCGCCCCTCCATCTACCAACATCTTAGCAATCAATATTCCATCAATGTGACCGCGCACGAAGAGCGGCTTTAAATGATTTACCGATTCCTTTGGTTTAGTAAAGGCGGCTTCTTTAGGACCAAAATCGAACTGGGCAACAACAGGTTCATCATCGCCGATAATAGTACAAACGGCAAAAAATGTAATAACATTTACGTCCATACCTGGGCGTTCTGGAGAAGCCTCGTAGTCGACCAAGTCTTCTCCCAGCAGGTCGTCTTCTTCCATCGATGTTGGCATATCGTTGGAGTCTTCCTGGTGTGGTGCGGACGGTCCGGACTCCAGGGGCAGACGGTCCGCGCCTGGTGCAGATTGCCCAGTCTTGCTGGCCAGGCTACCTGTCATACCTGCAGGGTGCTGTACAAGTGTTGTTTCATTTTCTATTTTTATGGTCGTTTGTTTTTCCTCAACGGCCTTTGGTCTCCATTTCTTTTGCGGTGGTGGGTACTGTGGATGTGTGTCATTGAATATCTTTTCCGCCTCCTTTTCCTGGCTCTCCTTCGCTCTTAGGCGTTGTAATTTCCGCTTTTGGGACCATGTCAATCCTGCCAGGCACCATCGAGGCATGGAGTATTTTGGATCGGCTGTTTTGATGGTAGACGTATCTTCTTTTTTGGTTATGTTGGCCGATTCACCAAAAATCATTGGTCCTTTATTATCTTCCTGTATGACAACGTCTGTAGTACCTATTTTGATGACGTCCTTCTTTGTTGTCCTTTCGATTGCTGCAGGTACATGCCCCCCTGCCGGATTGGTCGGCCTTGGAGGCCGAGTAGTCCGGCAATCCTGTTGGGTTTGTGCTTGGTGACCGGATTGAGCGGTGCTCAATCGGTCTTGTACTGGTGGCGTCAATCTATCAAAAAACAGATGTTTGGGGTGCCCCCCAGGAAGGGTATTCTGGCATCCCAAATGGATATGGTGGCATGCCCCACATTTGATTTGGGACATATGGTGGAGGTAAATATGTGTATGGATATGGCATAGGCGGATAAGGTGGAGGTGTCCATGAAGGTATGTTAGGTCTCAGTTGCACAGTATGACCTTTCATTTCTTCCGATTGGTGAGGTGGTCCAATCGGCCTTACCTGACGCTGCTCATGAATGGGTGAGCGAGGTCGCTTTGCTGGCTGGTCACTGGGGCCGGCCTTCTGTTTTACGTATTTAGACAATAATTGATCAAAAGTTGGGCCGGCTTTGACCAACCGACTAGCCGCCTTGAATATATTTGTTTTCCACGTACCTATCTCTGGTCGTCGTGGTTTGAAAGTACGTGGCCGTTGTGAGTCTTGAGCACGGCCGGACCGTCCGCTGGAGTTCTCCGGACCGTCTGGCGGGGTCCTGGACCGTCCGCGCCTGTGTGCCGGACCGTCTGGGGTGCGCAGCACGGGTTCCTGCTCCTTAGTCCGTGCTTGCCCCCAGCGCCGTAGGCCGTGATGGTCACCTTAAGAGTTTCCCCTCCGTCAGGAGTCGTTTCTGCCACCACTTTCCTGCAAGAAATTTTATGTTTTTCATCGGCATTGTGACACCCCAGGTGTCTATTTCGTGTTACGTCCGGAGATTTATCCTAATCTCAGATGCTCAGTGAAATTTCCTATTTCTCGATCGTGCCTATCTCTGTTTATCAGGCTTTCTCTCGGAAGTTCACCGAATTCAGAGTTATTCGATCGCGGGGAACAACCAATTTTGGAGCGTGTTAAAACTTTTAATTCTCGGAACTCATGCAGACTCGACGATCATTCTCGAATTTTAAATCTCATCTGAAGCTCTCTAAATCAAACTCTCGACGACTATTATCTAGTCTGAGCCCGCATCTAATTCCTGAACTTCGATCGATGTCCGATTATTTTAATTCGAGTCCGTACTCTTGAACGGAATACTCAATATATCATCCTCAAATTAATCCTTACTCGACTCGGCCAAATATCTCATGTCCGAACCGAATTCCAAACCCCGTATCGACGACAATTTTAAAATGTCCCGATCCGATTTCTCCGACTAAAAATCTCAGGACGATTTATTTCCGGATCACGCGTAGGGAATTATTTCCGAGCGAATTCAAGTCAAACTCTCGGCCGAATTAATTGCTCAATCGTCCGTTCGCCGAAATCTATTTCGCTCTGTTCTGTGTACAGATAAATTTCGCGGAAGCATTTTATTCCGTAAAATAATTTAGCGCAGCCCGAATTACACGTTTTGGGCCAAGCCCATTTAAAACCCGGCCCATTAGGCCCACTAAGCAACCCTAACCCTAGGGCTTCTTCTATAAATAGGGGTGCTCACTTGGTCATTTTCCACTCCCACCCCTCCATTTTCCCCTAGCCACCACTTGCATTTCCCCCTGCCTTCTTCCTCCCTGGCTCCCACGGCAGCAAGCAGGGAGCAAGGCTTGCAGCCATGGCGTCCCTCTCCTCCAGCCGCTCCCATGGATGGCGCCCAAGCCCTTCCACCTCTGGCCGGATCTCTGCCCAGCGCCACTCCTTTTTCTCCCTGGCCGGCGCACAGCAAGGCCAGCGGCCATGGACGCCCAGGCTTCGACGCCCTGCCTGCGTTCCTCCACGGCGCCATTTCCCCCCACGCCAACTCCCCTTTCTCTGTTTTGGCTGGCATAGGGCTCCTCCCATGGCGTGCTCCCTCAACCGCAAGCATGGTGTGCCCTTCCCTGGTGAGCCGGCGCACAGCACCCAGCTCCAGCACGTCATGGCCTTGGCGCCTGTCTTTTTCCTCCAGCTAGCGCAGCAACAACCCCTGCCGCACCTCCAGTGCCCCTGTGTTCCTGCTCCACCTCGCCAGGGTGCTCGCTAGAGGCCGCTCACAGCAGCACGCCAGCTGCGCGCGCCACCTATTCGACGCAATGCCGAGTCAGGTCGCCATGCATCGTTGGCCACCCGTGCGCTATGCCGCACCAACCAGCAGCCGCAGCAGCTCCTCCGTGGCGCGTGCTCCACCTTGTCACGCTCGCGGTGCCCGTCATCGACAGCACCTTCGTCCTCGCTGCGCGTGGTCCTCCGACGCGTAGCCCCTATCGCTCCTGCTCGCTTCGACGCGTAGCCGTCGACGACTCGCCAGTCCTCGCCACGCTCCGTCGCGTTCGACAGCCTCCTCTATTGCCTTCGGTGGTAAGTACCGGTACGGTTTGTGCTGTCCTGTGATGAAGGATATGTGAAGTGTGATTGTGATGGTGTTAGAAACAAACGCAGTCGCGTGGGATTATGTATTAACTATACAGTCGTATCACTGTTTGAGTTCTCATGCGTGTAATGTGTTTGGTAAAATGCTTGTTGGTTGCCGGTATGCGGGTGAGTTAGTGGTTAACAAGCAAAAACGTGGTGTAGGTATGTGGAGAATTAGTGTTGATATGCAAATTTATGCGAGAGATGCGTTGGTGAACATGTATGCGATTTGTAGTTGTCTAATTATATTTTAGTCGATGTAGTGTGTATTGGTGTTTGAATATATGTGGCTGCGATGATTCATCTAGGTGTCACGAGGATAGTTCATGGGTGGTATTAATCGCTTGTTATACTTCGTCATAAAACAGTGTGTTAGTCGCGGTAAATCTAATAAAGCGTAAAGCGTGTTTGGTGGTTTCCATAATCGGCTAATGAGTTAGTCTATGTTAAATATATCTTATGAATTCATCGTGGCGTAGGATAGCGTGGGTTGAAAATATAAATTGTGTGACAGGGGATTCGTGTTTTAAAGGCGAGATGTGCGAATAGTCAGTTGGTGTTTCACTCGTCTAGTCGCTAAAGTATTGTCATAAATAATTGTGCACAAATTGGTTATAAGAATGCAGTGGTCACGTGGTGTGGTTGGATGCGATAAGTAGACTAGAAGGGTGGGTTTGTCTGAGCACGATGTTGTCGAACGTGTGTATCGAAATGTGATGTAGTAGCGATTGCGTTGAATTAGACGGTAATGTCTCGGGTGCACGCCGCAATATGGTTGCATGCGAGACGGGGTAAAAGAAACTGTGCTCGACATAAATGTTGGGTCGTTGTAGGTAGAAATTGTCTTGGCTTAAATAGAGAGGTGGTGACATGCCAGAGTAGTCATCGCTTTTCTATATTTATAGGTCAAGTCATGGCGCTGCGTATTATGCGTTCATTAAATTATGTTTCGCATATAGCGTATGATTATACTCACGATTTCAAATAGACACTTCCAATAAGTCAAGTAGGTTCGTAATGAAAGATGTGTGATGAAGTTAGTTGTTTTAGGATATTGTTGAAATGCTCCGTTCATGTGATAGACCTGTGTGGATAATTTAAATCGAGTCGATGTGTGTGACGATGATATTCATGAATTAAGTAGATGTCCTAAAATTGTGTAGTGAAGCTTAGGTTAAGTTGCAAGCGATGTGGAAATGTTTTGGTAAATATGTATGTGAATTGGGAACGAGTCATTCGATGTATTAGACATGCCGTGTCGTGGTGGTATGAAAAATGGGTTAGGAATCGATCGGCTAAATACCCGGTTCGGTTAGATTTATTTTGTTACTTGGGATTGTGGGGGGAAGTGATGGTGTGACTATGTAGCCGTCACGTCATCTATTGGGCGACTATGCTTAAGTGTGCCTTGCTATAAGTTAGAATAAATCGAGTCCCTAGAACGCGACAATTTTAGAAGTAAATAGAAGCTGAATTTTGAGGATTTCTGTTTTGGACTGCATGCGCTGTTTTAGTTGTGCTATATGTTTGGTGAACTAAATTATGTTTTCTGTAGATATGTGCTATAGAAAAGTTGTAGATAACATAATTATCTTGCTTGCACAAAAATTTGACAGCCATAAGCCTGATCGTTTAAGAGTTGTGTTTTTCGCAAGCCCAGCATCTGAATCTGTCGAATTTCAGAACAGATTTCAGAAATTGCAGTGGTTGATTAAGTTAATGTTGAAATCAGTTATTGGTGTTCACAAGAAAGTTGTAGACAACTCTATTATCTTACTTGTGTTAAAATTTGACAGCCACAGGTCTGATAGTTTAGGAGTTATGCTTTTTACAAATTCAGTAACTGAATCTGTCCAAATTCTGTACAGATTTCAGAAACTGTATTGTTTGCTTAAGTTAATATTAGAATCAGTCCTTGTCGATTATAAGAAAGTTGTAGAGGCTTTTCTGATCTTGCTTGAGTTAAAATTTCATAACCATAGGACTGATAGCTTAAGAGTTATGAATTTTACAAACTGCTTGCTGTGTTCTGTCCCCTGACAGAACAGATTTTGAAGACTGAAATGTTTGATTTAGTTAAACCTGGAATCACCTCTTGGTGATTACAAAAGTTGTGTAGTACTTTTGCTGAGCTTTCCAAAAAGTCTTAGATCACCCTTTTTGGTGGTCTGAAGCTTAAGTTATGAATGTTTCAAATATAAAGACTGAATCTGTCCAGTTCTGGACAGCAAGGTCTTTTAGTGCTATTTACGCTTAGTTAAATATTGAATCACCCTGTGATGTTTATAAACAATTTGTAGAACATTTAATTAGCTTTTCAGAAAGTCTAGGATCACTTTGTTTGGATGCCTGAATCTTCAGCTATGAATTTTTAAAGTCATAAGTCTGAATCTGTCCAAATCTGGACAGCGCTGTTGTGTTAGCACGTTTTGACCTTGCTAAGTGTGGAATCATGTTGTGATGAAAATAACAAAGTTGTAAAGCACGTTTTAAGCTTTCCAGAAAATCTTAATTTGCTATTTTTGGATTAATATTCGAAAAGTTATGATTAAAACGAGTTACTGCTATGCTGCTGTCCTAAAAATCTGCAAGTGCGCATTTAAGTGTTTAGTTCACCCTTTGGCTAAAAATGCTTAGTTAGCACTTAACGGACCTAGACTTGTAATGTCTAAACTTAAGTTAACGTGTGTCCATGATTGTTGTGCTTGCTTGCTGTGGTTGGCTCTGGATAGGAGTTTCGTAGTTATTGATGCCTAGGTGCCCTGTGAAACTTGTGTTGTTTGAGATGATTTTGTATGATCACGAGAACTAATAAAAAGTCGTATCTAAATAAATAAAATGTGCGTGCTTGTGATATTGTAATTGTGTTGCGTAAATAAATAACATGTTGTCGTCTTTTTAATGGTGTTAAGGTTGAACGTCGATAACGTGTAGATAAGTAAAGCTAACATGTGGTTGTCTGCGGCGTCTTCCACTTTAATGTTTAGTTCGCCACTGTATCTTTTTATATCTTGTGCTATTTTTGTGCTACTTTCATTATATTCATACATATGCATCTTGCATCTCATTTAGGACCGAGAGGTGACGATCGTGCAAGTGGTGTGGTACCAACAACAAGATGCAGTTGGTGGACGACCTGAGGAATGGACATAACCAGTGGATGCTCGCCAAGCGAGCACCTCCCTCCCCAGCAAACACTATCTAAGTGTTAAAATAAAGGCAAGCCCCGGTTTTATGCATAACCGTTTATATATGCTATTTTACTACACTTAATGTTTGTAGGTTTGTACTGTGCACTTAAGTGTAGGAGTTGTTTGGAACCTTAGTTGCATGAACTCAGGATTCCTTTTGAGATGAATACTAGTATGCTAGGTCGAGTAGCTGCTTTATTAATTAGGATCTCGGTAGAAGTCGAGTGATTTTTCTAGCACTCGCGCAAGGTCAGGAATTGGTTGTATCCACTTTCCTATCATATTGATGTAGTTTGTGGGCAACAATCCATGGGGATTGGTTGTTCACGGGATAAAAAGTTGATTAAGGATTAAGGTGTGGTACCGTGAGTCAAGCGTTTGAACGTACTAAACACATACCGAGAAATATGGTAAATCGGTAAGCCTAGTACCTGAGTGAACCTGGCAGTGGACATACCTCCTCACGCGACCTGAGACGTAGTCTCCCATTCCGGTTATGGTGGGTACAAGTGCGGTCACTGCACGACGGCCAGTCGGGGTCAGTGAGGCATTGTACGCCAAGGCGGTGAGCCCTGATCTGCTGACGGGGAATCGATGGGGACGGTTGATGTGTGTGGGGACGGAGTGCCCCTACATGTCGTGTGTTTAGGTTTACCTTGCAAGGATAAAAACTCGATTCGAATCGTCTGCTTCTCGCAGCTAATGAGACTGCTTGATTCATGCTGCTACATTGAGTAACAAGTGGAACTATGATGAGATGATACAAGATGTTGATTGCTAAAAATGCTTGCTACTATGTATGAATAGATAGTACACTTTTAGCCTTAAGAGAGTCACACTTAACTTTGACAAAGTTAAAATCTTGATTTAGAAACTCAGCTAGTGCTTTTGGCAACCAAACCCCACAGCCAAACAGCTGCATGTCTAGAGGTAGAGGAGTAGACTCCTCACACCGGGTAAGTCTAGCTGAGTATTAGTATACTCAGCCTTGCTTGTGGCACAATTTTTGCAGGTACTTCTTAGGCTGATTGGTTGATGGTGTGACTTGGCCTCCATCCCTGTCACCGGGATAGATGGTCGAGTGGGTTACTGCTTCCGCAGGAGAGGACCAGGAGGAGTAGCGTGGCCAGGCTTCGCCATGTTGCTCGGTTCTTCTCCGTTAGTTATTTCCGCTGCACTAAAAATTTTGATTATTATTTCTGAAACTCCGATAATGTAATCACTAATGATACTCCTTAAATTTGTGGTATTATGTTTTATTGTATTTCTCTGTGCCTCACCTTCGTGTGAGTTAGTGGTATTCGATCCTGGTAAGTGGCTTTATCGGACTAGATCCGAGGGACTGACGGGTTATTCCTGTTTAAGTGTGTTGCTGCCCTTAAGGGTGCGACTTGGGCACTTAAGCTGGAATAATTCGGGCGGTTCCGCCACAGCTGGTATCGGAGCGAATACCAGTACAGAGAAGTCAATAAGTCATGATTACCAACCTTTCGCAAAGTAAAACTTGCTAGAAACCAATGTTGGATAGATGTCAGGACGATAAGGATAGACCTAGAACGTGAAGCCTTAGGAAATAGATGGGTAGCTAGGTGGCTATTTATATAGGCCATAAAGGCTACTACTACTATTAATAGGGATGCTGTAGAAGCACCCGAAAAATTTGTTAGGTCTGAGAAGACGACTAGAATGAGCATGCATCATGATTGTCGCATCATTGTCTCTTGTGCACCAACATGCTTCTCTCACCTTTATTCCAATAATAAAAACTTGTGAATAATGTGATGTACTGTTATGTTAGAAATGTCGTACCTCATGTCAGATTGGTAAGTCTTGTTAGGTTGTGTTATGTATTTCTCTTGCCTTGCTATCTAGGTGGTATTGAAATTGTTCAACCCTTTTTGCAAAAAAAATGTGTTGTTTGTTTCCTCATAAAAATACACCCCCACTTTAAACCACCTAGTGGTTAGCAAGTGAAACCCTTAAAAAAAATCAAATCACATGCTTGTGTTGGTGTTTTCTAGCCCTTGTGTGTTGCACTATTGATAATGCACCCGCACAACCTATAGATGCCCATAGCTTGACCGCTAGACCAACCCAAGTCTCCTTGTGCACTTGTGTCAAAAAATTTTGTTGTTGGTGTCTAGTTGCGCAAACCATGACCAAGCCATGTTTCTTTCCATAAATCCTTGCTCCTAAAACTTCATAGCATTTCTGTCGATCATCCTAGCTGGTCCTATTTGCCTACCCCTCCTTGGTCCGAATCTGGTAACCTTTACCTTTATGAATCGTGTCATGGCCTTATCATCCAAATCTCTAGATCATCCAATGATTCTGCTCCGTTATCTGGTTATCTGCTATAACCTGTTCTCAAGTATCGGATGTTGATCTCGCCTAAATCTCCCATTTCTGATCATTCTCATACCCCCTTCTCTGAGGATCATGACGTTGTTTTTATCGATTTTATCTCTAAGCAGTGAATCCCTTTGGTTCAATGGATTATGCTGTTGACTTTAGTTCTCTCATGTCTCTAAAAGCTCAACAATCTAGTTTGATCTCATGGTCGGTTCATCCTCATATCAAATCTCGTACTAATCTCTGGCCTAAAAATCTCCATGATGATCATAAAATAATCTTCTGAGTTGAAGAAAGTTCTTATGTGATGCTCTTTTGCCAGCAATCTCTGCTTCAACTCTGGCCACATTCTCATTTTCTGAGCCATACTCTCATGAGCTCCATCTATCTTTGCTACGTGGATTTGTCGCGGGTTGCGTTTGGTAATGGTGTCATGACTAATGACTGATGGTGCCGCGACGAAACTGAGAGCCTACTATGGTGCACACATGGTTGAGCTGCTCGGCACGCGATGGTATCGTGGTTAATAGTCGTGATCCGTTACGAGACTATGCTGATGTGCTATCTTTTGTGGACATTCTCTCAGAGTGATCGCTGCATTTTGTCTCGATATGTCGCGATATTCTGTCCAAATCTATCTTCCATATCCATCTGATGACATCTTATGAATTTGCATCTATCTCTAGCCTGGGAGTTACATGCTTCTCCACCCTTGAAGATCCTCATTCGAATCTCGGGACGAGATTTTGTTTAAGGGGGGAAGGCTGTGACACCCCAGGTGTCTATTTCGTGTTACGTCCGGAGATTTATCCTAATCTCAGATGCTCAGTGAAATTTCCTATTTCTCGATCGTGCCTATCTCTGTTTATCAGGCTTTCTCTCGGAAGTTCACCGAATTCAGAGTTATTCGATCGCGGGGAACAACCAATTTTGGAGCGTGTTAAAACTTTTAATTCTCGGAACTCATGCAGACTCGACGATCATTCTCGAATTTTAAATCTCATCTGAAGCTCTCTAAATCAAACTCTCGACGACTATTATCTAGTCTGAGCCCGCATCTAATTCCTGAACTTCGATCGATGTCCGATTATTTTAATTCGAGTCCGTACTCTTGAACGGAATACTCAATATATCATCCTCAAATTAATCCTTACTCGACTCGGCCAAATATCTCATGTCCGAACCGAATTCCAAACCCCGTATCGACGACAATTTTAAAATGTCCCGATCCGATTTCTCCGACTAAAAATCTCAGGACGATTTATTTCCGGATCACGCGTAGGGAATTATTTCCGAGCGAATTCAAGTCAAACTCTCGGCCGAATTAATTGCTCAATCGTCCGTTCGCCGAAATCTATTTCGCTCTGTTCTGTGTACAGATAAATTTCGCGGAAGCATTTTATTCCGTAAAATAATTTAGCGCAGCCCGAATTACACGTTTTGGGCCAAGCCCATTTAAAACCCGGCCCATTAGGCCCACTAAGCAACCCTAACCCTAGGGCTTCTTCTATAAATAGGGGTGCTCACTTGGTCATTTTCCACTCCCACCCCTCCATTTTCCCCTAGCCGCCACTTGCATTTCCCCCTGCCTTCTTCCTCCCTGGCTCCCACGGCAGCAAGCAGGGAGCAAGGCTTGCAGCCATGGCGTCCCTCTCCTCCAGCCGCTCCCATGGATGGCGCCCAAGCCCTTCCACCTCTGGCCGGATCTCTGCCCAGCGCCACTCCTTTTTCTCCCTGGCCGGCGCACAGCAAGGCCAGCGGCCATGGACGCCCAGGCTTCGACGCCCTGCCTGCGTTCCTCCACGGCGCCATTTCCCCCCACGCCAACTCCCCTTTCTCTGTTTTGGCTGGCATAGGGCTCCTCCCATGGCGTGCTCCCTCAACCGCAAGCATGGTGTGCCCTTCCCTGGTGAGCCGGCGCACAGCACCCAGCTCCAGCACGTCATGGCCTTGGCGCCTGTCTTTTTCCTCCAGCTAGCGCAGCAACAACCCCTGCCGCACCTCCAGTGCCCCTGTGTTCCTGCTCCACCTCGCCAGGGTGCTCGCTAGAGGCCGCTCACAGCAGCACGCCAGCTGCGCGCGCCACCTATTCGACGCAATGCCGAGTCAGGTCGCCATGCATCGTTGGCCACCCGTGCGCTATGCCGCACCAACCAGCAGCCGCAGCAGCTCCTCCGTGGCGCGTGCTCCACCTTGTCACGCTCGCGGTGCCCGTCATCGACAGCACCTTCGTCCTCGCTGCGCGTGGTCCTCCGACGCGTAGCCCCTATCGCTCCTGCTCGCTTCGACGCGTAGCCGTCGACGACTCGCCAGTCCTCGCCACGCTCCGTCGCGTTCGACAGCCTCCTCTATTGCCTTCGGTGGTAAGTACCGGTACGGTTTGTGCTGTCCTGTGATGAAGGATATGCGAAGTGTGATTGTGATGGTGTTAGAAACAAACGCAGTCGCGTGGGATTATGTATTAACTATACAGTCGTATCACTGTTTGAGTTCTCATGCGTGTAATGTGTTTGGTAAAATGCTTGTTGGTTGCCGGTATGCGGGTGAGTTAGTGGTTAACAAGCAAAAACGTGGTGTAGGTATGTGGAGAATTAGTGTTGATATGCAAATTTATGCGAGAGATGCGTTGGTGAACATGTATGCGATTTGTAGTTGTCTAATTATATTTTAGTCGATGTAGTGTGTATTGGTGTTTGAATATATGTGGCTGCGATGATTCATCTAGGTGTCACGAGGATAGTTCATGGGTGGTATTAATCGCTTGTTATACTTCGTCATAAAACAGTGTGTTAGTCGCGGTAAATCTAATAAAGCGTAAAGCGTGTTTGGTGGTTTCCATAATCGGCTAATGAGTTAGTCTATGTTAAATATATCTTATGAATTCATCGTGGCGTAGGATAGCGTGGGTTGAAAATATAAATTGTGTGACAGGGGATTCGTGTTTTAAAGGCGAGATGTGCGAATAGTCAGTTGGTGTTTCACTCGTCTAGTCGCTAAAGTATTGTCATAAATAATTGTGCACAAATTGGTTATAAGAATGCAGTGGTCACGTGGTGTGGTTGGATGCGATAAGTAGACTAGAAGGGTGGGTTTGTCTGAGCACGATGTTGTCGAACGTGTGTATCGAAATGTGATGTAGTAGCGATTGCGTTGAATTAGACGGTAATGTCTCGGGTGCACGCCGCAATATGGTTGCATGCGAGACGGGGTAAAAGAAACTGTGCTCGACATAAATGTTGGGTCGTTGTAGGTAGAAATTGTCTTGGCTTAAATAGAGAGGTGGTGACATGCCAGAGTAGTCATCGCTTTTCTATATTTATAGGTCAAGTCATGGCGCTGCGTATTATGCGTTCATTAAATTATGTTTCGCATATAGCGTATGATTATACTCACGATTTCAAATAGACACTTCCAATAAGTCAAGTAGGTTCGTAATGAAAGATGTATGATGAAGTTAGTTGTTTTAGGATATTGTTGAAATGCTCCGTTCATGTGATAGATCTGTGTGGATAATTTAAATCGAGTCGATGTGTGTGACGATGATATTCATGAATTAAGTAGATGTCCTAAAATTGTGTAGTGAAGCTTAGGTTAAGTTGCAAGCGATGTGGAAATGTTTTGGTAAATATGTATGTGAATTGGGAACGAGTCATTCGATGTATTAGACATGCCGTGTCGTGGTGGTATGAAAAATGGGTTAGGAATCGATCGGCTAAATACCCGGTTCGGTTAGATTTATTTTGTTACTTGGGATTGTGGGGGGAAGTGATGGTGTGACTATGTAGCCGTCACGTCATCTATTAGGCGACTATGCTTAAGTGTGCCTTGCTATAAGTTAGAATAAATCGAGTCCCTAGAACGCGACAATTTTAGAAGTAAATAGAAGCTGAATTTTGAGGATTTCTGTTTTGGACTGCATGCGCTGTTTTAGTTGTGCTATATGTTTGGTGAACTAAATTATGTTTTCTGTAGATATGTGCTATAGAAAAGTTGTAGATAACATAATTATCTTGCTTGCACAAAAATTTGACAGCCATAAGCCTGATCGTTTAAGAGTTGTGTTTTTCGCAAGCCCAGCATCTGAATCTGTCGAATTTCAGAACAGATTTCAGAAATTGCAGTGGTTGATTAAGTTAATGTTGAAATCAGTTATTGGTGTTCACAAGAAAGTTGTAGACAACTCTATTATCTTACTTGTGTTAAAATTTGACAGCCACAGGTCTGATAGTTTAGGAGTTATGCTTTTTACAAATTCAGTAACTGAATCTGTCCAAATTCTGTACAGATTTCAGAAACTGTATTGTTTGCTTAAGTTAATATTAGAATCAGTCCTTGTCGATTATAAGAAAGTTGTAGAGGCTTTTCTGATCTTGCTTGAGTTAAAATTTCATAACCATAGGACTGATAGCTTAAGAGTTATGAATTTTACAAACTGCTTGCTGTGTTCTGTCCCCTGACAGAACAGATTTTGAAGACTGAAATGTTTGATTTAGTTAAACCTGGAATCACCTCTTGGTGATTACAAAAGTTGTGTAGTACTTTTTCTGAGCTTTCCAAAAAGTCTTAGATCACCCTTTTTGGTGGTCTGAAGCTTAAGTTATGAATGTTTCAAATATAAAGACTGAACCTGTCCAGTTCTGGACAGCAAGGTCTTTTAGTGCTATTTACGCTTAGTTAAATATTGAATCACCCTGTGATGTTTATAAACAATTTGTAGAACATTTAATTAGCTTTTCATAAAGTCTAGGATCACTTTGTTTGGATGCCTGAATCTTCAGCTATGAATTTTTAAAGTCATAAGTCTGAATCTGTCCAAATCTGGACAGCGCTGTTGTGTTAGCACGTTTTGACCTTGCTAAGTGTGGAATCATGTTGTGATGAAAATAACAAAGTTGTAAAGCACGTTTTAAGCTTTCCAGAAAATCTTAGTTTGCTATTTTTGGATTAATATTCGAAAAGTTATGATTAAAACGAGTTACTGCTATGCTGCTGTCCTAAAAATCTGCAAGTGCGCATTTAAGTGTTTAGTTCACCCTTTGGCTAAAAATGCTTAGTTAGCACTTAACGGACCTAGACTTGTAATGTCTAAACTTAAGTTAACGTGTGTCCATGATTGTTGTGCTTGCTTGCTGTGGTTGGCTCTGGATAGGAGTTTCGTAGTTATTGATGCCTAGGTGCCCTGTGAAACTTGTGTTGTTTGAGATGATTTTGTATGATCACGAGAACTAATAAAAAGTCGTATCTAAATAAATAAAATGTGCGTGCTTGTGATATTGTAATTGTGTTGCGTAAATAAATAACATGTTGTCGTCTTTTTAATGGTGTTAAGGTTGAACGTCGATAACGTGTAGATAAGTAAAGCTAACATGTGGTTGTCTGCGGCGTCTTCCACTTTAATGTTTAGTTCGCCACTGTATCTTTTTATATCTTGTGCTATTTTTGTGCTACTTTCATTATATTCATACATATGCATCTTGCATCTCATTTAGGACCGAGAGGTGACGATCGTGCAAGTGGTGTGGTACCAACAACAAGATGCAGTTGGTGGACGACCTGAGGAATGGACATAACCAGTGGATGCTCGCCAAGCGAGCACCTCCCTCCCCAGCAAACACTATCTAAGTGTTAAAATAAAGGCAAGCCCCGGTTTTATGCATAACCGTTTATATATGCTATTTTACTACACTTAATGTTTGTAGGTTTGTACTGTGCACTTAAGTGTAGGAGTTGTTTGGAACCTTAGTTGCATGAACTCAGGATTCCTTTTGAGATGAATACTAGTATGCTAGGTCGAGTAGCTGCTTTATTAATTAGGATCTCGGTAGAAGTCGAGTGATTTTTCTAGCACTCGCGCGAGGTCAGGAATTGGTTGTATCCACTTTCCTATCATATTGATGTAGTTTGTGGGCAACAATCCATGGGGATTGGTTGTTCACGGGATAAAAAGTTGATTAAGGATTAAGGTGTGGTACCGTGAGTCAAGCGTTTGAACGTACTAAACACATACCGAGAAATATGGTAAATCGGTAAGCCTAGTACCTAAGTGAACCTGGCAGTGGACATACCTCCTCACGCGACCTGAGACGTAGTCTCCCATTCCGGTTATGGTGGGTACAAGTGCGGTCACTGCACGACGGCCAGTCGGGGTCAGTGAGGCATTGTACGCCAAGGCGGTGAGCCCTGATCTGCTGACAGGGAATCGATGGGGACGGTTGATGTGTGTGGGGACGGAGTGCCCCTACATGTCGTGTGTTTAGGTTTACCTTGCAAGGATAAAAACTCGATTCGAATCGTCTGCTTCTCGCAGCTAATGAGACTGCTTGATTCATGCTGCTACATTGAGTAACAAGTGGAACTATGATGAGATGATACAAGATGTTGATTGCTAAAAATGCTTGCTACTATGTATGAATAGATAGTACACTTTTAGCCTTAAGAGAGTCACACTTAACTTTGACAAAGTTAAAATCTTGATTTAGAAACTCAGCTAGTGCTTTTGGCAACCAAACCCCACAGCCAAACAGCTGCATGTCTAGAGGTAGAGGAGTAGACTCCTCACACCGGGTAAGTCTAGCTGAGTATTAGTATACTCAGCCTTGCTTGTGGCACAATTTTTGCAGGTACTTCTTAGGCTGATTGGTTGATGGTGTGACTTGGCCTCCATCCCTGCCACCGGGATAGATGGTCGAGTGGGTTACTGCTTCCGCAGGAGAGGACCAGGAGGAGTAGCGTGGCCAGGCTTCGCCATGTTGCTCGGTTCTTCTCCGTTAGTTATTTCCGCTGCACTAAAAATTTTGATTATTATTTCTGAAACTCCGATAATGTAATCACTAATGATACTCCTTAAATTTGTGGTATTATGTTTTATTGTATTTCTCTGTGCCTCACCTTCGTGTGAGTTAGTGGTATTCGATCCTGGTAAGTGGCTTTATCGGACTAGATCCGAGGGACTGACGGGTTATTCCTGTTTAAGTGTGTTGCTGCCCTTAAGGGTGCGACTTGGGCACTTAAGCTGGAATAATTCGGGCGGTTCCGCCACAGGCATCTCTTGCATTGCCGATGACTATCTCTTTGCCTTTGCCTTTATCGGCTGCGTTTGGCCGAACCAGGACTTTCTTGCCCTCGAAGTCGATCATGTTCATCAAAAAGGGCTCTGTATCCACCTGCATTTCCTGAAATTTCAATCGTCCCTCGTTAATGGCCGATTGAATCTGTCGACGGAATACATTACAATCATTTGTGGCATGAGAAAATGAGTTATGCCACTTGCAGTATGCACGACGTTTTAGCTCGTCGGTGGATGGAATTGTGTGATTTATTTTAATGTTGCCATTTTTAAGTAATTCATCAAATATTTTATCACACTTACCAACATTAAATGTAAACTTAACCTTCTCTTGCCGTTTCTTTTGAACCGGCTGTAAGGAGGAACAAGCTGAAGATTTGGCCTGCTTTGGCCAAACCATTTCAGCAGCATACACTTCTGCTGATTCGTCATCTGAGCTACTTTGGTCGCATTCTACTATATGTACGTTGTGACGAATTGTTTTAGCAGTTTCTTTGCTTTGACTTTCACAAGCCAAAGCTCTTTGGTGTAACTGTGCTAGTGTAAAAAATTGGATGCCTTCTAATCTTTCTTTTAAATAATATCGTAGACCATTAAAGGCTAATCCTGCTAGCTGTTTTTCTGCTAAATAAATTTGGAAGCATCAGTTTCTTGTATCTCAGAATCTCCGGATATAATCATTAACCGATTCATCTTTTGCTTGTCGCAATGACACTAAATCTACCAAATCCAACTCATAGTCACCTGAGAAAAAATGATCATGAAATTTTTGTTCTAGATCCCCCCATGATGAAATGGAATTAGGAGGTAAAGTGGCGTACCACGCAAACACGGTTCCTGTTAGAGATAATGAAAATAAACGTACGCGAAATGTCTCTGTGTCGACCAACTCTCCTAATTGTGCTAAAAACTGGCCTATGTGTTCGCGTGTGTTCTTTCCTTGATCACCCGAAAATTTTGCGAATTCGGGTATCCTAGTTCCCTGTGGGTATGGGTGGTGATCAAATCGGCTGTCATAAGGTTTCCGATATGATTGCCCTCCAGGGACCATGCTTACTCCGAGCTTATCTCGGAACGCCCCGGCTATTTCTTCCCTCACTATATCAATGGCAACCAGTGCGAGACCACCGGCTCTCTGGTCAAACATAGGTGGGGTTGGCTGGATATTAGCATGTTGTCTTTCCCCCCATTGGTTTGAGTTACGTGGTGCATTGCCACTTGCCCTACATGGTTCATATGTTTGATCGTTCCTTTCTGGCCTTCTAGGTGGGGCCGAAAAGTTTTCCTGGGCTCTAGATCTCGAATTAATGGGTTGATGCATTGCATAGTGCGATGGGAAGTGTTGCTGGGACGGGTGAGGATTCAGGTAACGATCCTCCTCAAAAAGGTCATGTGCGGACTGTCCGGACAATGGCCCGGACCGTCCGTGATTATATGCGGACTGTCCATCGTTGTATGCGGACGGTCCGACTGGGTAGTTTAGATTCTGTGCCGTATGTGGTGGCTCGGGCGCATATCTAGGTAACTCATTAAAAATAGGCCCGACTGTTGCTGGCCCGGACGGTCCGCGCTCACGTGCGGACGGTCTGGGCATGTGCAGATCGGCTGATTTGCTGCCGATTTGCGGTTGCTCAGGGTACGTGTCCATCGGCATCCCATAAAGGGGTTGTGACTGGTCGTGACAACCTCTAGCCGATGTATTACGTGTGTTATCCCCTAATTCAACCTCGTGTGAAGAAAAATTTGCTATACTAGATTTATCAAATGCACGTACTAGTCTCCTATAATCCTTTTGCATATCCCCTATGATATTTTGCATTTGCTCACGCTGTTCATCTACATAATTTCTAAGAGATTGTAGCTCGTTTGTATTACTTACATTGGGGATTTCTGGTGTGGGTCGGAGCGAAGCCGGATCCGTCGCCCGATGTCGGACGACCTTGTTGTTCTTGTCTACTTTGAAGTTGGCCAAGAACTTTGCTTTTGCCTCCTGGATCATCTGCTCCTTGTGCTCCTCGAATTGGAGCTATTCGTCAGCCGGCAAGGTCTCCCAAGTCGGCTCTATGATGTTGCTTGGAGAAATATCAGAGCTATCTCTTGAACCAGCCATTGAGGGCCGATTTGATGCGTCTATATTTGTTTGTCCCATTGTGGTTGCCAAAAAGTATGTTGACACCTTTTTGGAGGCGCCAATCACTCAAAAGAACCAGCGGCGGTGCTCTCTGGTCAGGCGCGAACGGTCCGCGGCACTGGGTCGGACGGTCCGCGACCTGGCGCGAGGCGGCGGTGCTCTCTGGTCAGGCACGGACGGTCCGCGGCACAGGGCTGGACGGTCCGCGACCTAGTGCAGGAGCTTGGGTTCCCTGCCTAACGGCCGGACGGTCCGCGCCCTAGGGCCGGATGGTCCGCGCGTGCGTAGGGGCGGCGGAAGATCACCGGCGGCGCCTAGATCTCGCTCCCGGGAGAGACCCCGTCGGGGAGGAGAGATCATAGGAGTTGTCTAGGCTCGGGTAGACCGACCTAGACTCCTCTAATCGACGTAGAGTCGAAGAGAAGCGAAAGATTTGGGAATTGGAAGACTAAACCTAAACTAGACTAGAACTACTCCTAGGATAAAATGTAAATTGTATTGATTGAAGGTTCGATTCGTTGTTCAAATCGGTCGTATGCCTCTCTATATATAGAGGAGGGGGGCTGAACCCTTTATGAACTAATTTCCGAGCGAATCCCGCGAATTTAGATAACAACCATAGCACAAAACTCGGAACCCTAAACTGCTCTGCGCATGCGTGGACCGTCCAGCCCACAGGTGCAGACCGTCCGGACCGCGGACCGTCCGGCCTCAGGGCCGGACCGTCCGCCAGCTCAAAACGATGCTCAACAGTTGGGTCCTTGTTCTCAAATAACCATGCATTTTGGTATTTCCAGATACTCCAAGGCATGAGGATAATTATCTGTATAGAGAAAGGAACATTGAGTTGCTGCTTTAGGTTGGCCGATGCCTCCTCCGGATTAGGAATTCTGGGAGGTGTCATTTCAATGGAATTCCAGCAAGCCTTTGCAAAGTTACATCTAAGAAATAGGTGATAAAGTGTTTCTTCCTTTTGCCAAATACAGTTTTCACACGAATACGACTCCAGTGTCATGTTTTTCCTTCTCAGTAAGTTTCTTGTGTTCAGTCTGTTTTTAAGCCATAACCAGTAAAAAACTTTATGCTTTGGTTGACATTTGTTTTTCCACAGCGACTTATAAATAGAATGAACTTGAGCATGCCCCATTAGGTGTCTGTAAGTCTTTTTTGTTGAATAAATATCAGATCCCCAAATATATCTCCATCTGTCCTTCAAGTTATTTATGGTAATTTGTTCCCAGGCGTCATTTAGCTCCAAAAATTGCTCATAAGCTTGCTCAGAGAGGGGTAGCTAAAAAATTTGAGATAGATGCTCTTGTTGTTTAGCCTCTTCAATAGAAAGTTTTGTGTTGCAAGCAAAAGAAAATAATTCTGGATATTGTTGTGTTGGGATGCCCTTATTCCACATGTCTTCCCAAAAAAGAATGGGTCTACCATTGCCAATGGTTGGAAATGCCAGACCCTTGAAATTTTGTAGCAGTTTTAGTAGACTTTTCCACAAAAAAGAACGAATTCTTCTATGCCCAGGAAGTCTGCCCGTCGTATAATAATTATTCCAAATGATATTTACCCATGGCAAGTCATGATTGTTGAAGAACTTGTGCAAGTATTTCAGGAGAAGTGCTTCATTTTGGGTCTCCAACCTAATCAGCCCGAGTCCTCCACTGTCTTTTGGCCTAGTAATCCTGTTCCATGCAATTAGCAGTGGCTTCTTTGAGTTCATGTCATTCCCTCTCCAAAGGCAATGTTTCCTGAATATGTTTACCTGCTTAATGGTAGTAGCAGGGATTTTAAGCGTGCACATAAAAAGGTTGGTAAAGATGAGAAAACCGAGTTAACCAACTCCAATCTCCCAGCTTGGGAAAGAAAGTTAGAGGAACATGACAATCTCTTTTCAATTCTTTGGATTAGGGGTAAAAAGTGTTGAAGTCGAGGTTTTGAAAGCCCCAGAGGCATTCCAAGATAAGTGAAAGGCATTGACCCTGTCTGGCAGTTGAAGGTTCTTGATAGAGTCTCCATTTTCCCAGGGTTAACATTGATCGGATACATACTTGATTTGCTATAATTTACCCTGAGACCAGTTGAAGTTGCAAAGGAATTGAGAATTGCTTTTAAGAAGAATAATTGCTTTGGACAGGCTTCCATTATCAATAGAGTGTCATCAGCATATTAAACAATAGGAAAATCTTGCCCACATCTTTCAGTTAGAGGTAACTGAAGCAAATTCTGTTGTCTAGTTGAAAGGGAAATAGGGTCAAACCTTTTCCATATGAATTTTGGTGGTTGAATTGCCCAACACAAATTATTGGACTAACTAGTTTGCTCTAGATTATGAGTTGTACAGGTGCCAAAGGTTCACAACAAACCAATACAAGTCAAAAAGAAAGGGTTCAAACAAAGGGAGCAAAAGACAACCGAAGTGTGCCCTGGTCTGGCGCACCGGACTGTCCGGTGCACCAGGGAACCCAACTCCGAACTTGCCACCTTCGAGAATTCTGGGAGCTGCTCCGCTATAATTCACCGGACTGTCCGGTGTGCCAGCGGAGCAACGGCTACTTCGCACCAACGGTCGTCTGCGAAGGCATTAAATGCGCTACAGTGCGTGCCTGCGCGCGCAGAAGTCAGAGCAGGCGCCAGAAGGCGCACCGGACAGTCTACATGACCTGTCCGGTGCACCACCAGACTGTCCGGTGACCCCACAAGTCAGAGCTCCAACGGTCAAACCCTAATGGCCGGGTGACGTGGCTGGCGCACCAGACTGTCTGGTGTGCCATGCGACAGCAGCCTCCACCAACGACTACTTTGGTGGTTGGGGCTATAAATACCCCCAACCACCCACCATTCATTGCATCCAAGTTTTCAGACTTCAAACCCCATACAAGAGCTGTAGCATTCAATACAAGACACAACCAAAGAGATCAAATCCTCTACCAAGTCTGGAATCACTCCAAACAAATTAGTGACTAGAGAGAGAGAGAGACATTTGTGTTCTTTTGAGCTCTTGCGCTTGGATTGTTTTTCTTCTTCCTTCTTTCTTGTGCTCAACTCACTTGTAATCAAAACAAGAGACACCAATTGTGTGGTGGTCCTTGTAGTGGACGTAGTGTCCCATTTGATTGAGAAGATAAGCTCACTCGGTCTAAGTGACCGTTTAAGAGAGGAAAAGGGTTGAAAGAGACTCGGTCTTTGTGACCACCTCAACGGTGAGTAGGTTTGAGAACCGAACCTCGGTAAAACAAATCACCGTGTCATCTGCTTTATTTCCTTGGTTGATTTGTTTTGCGCCCTCTCTTTCGGACTCGTTTATATTTCTAACGCTAACCCCGACTTGTAGTTGTGTTTAAGTTTATAATTATCAGATTCCGCCTATTCACCCCCCTCTAGGCGACTTTCAATTGGTATCAGAACCGGGTGCTTCATTAGAGCCTAAACGCTCGAAGTGATGTCGGGAGATCACGCCAAGAAGGAGATGGTGACCGGCGACAAGCCCGTTACAAGCCACGGGAAGGCTCCATCGGGAGAGTCCCGCAACAAGAGGAAGGAGAAGGAATCCCCTTCACACAAGTCGCATCGGAGTGGCGAAAAGAAAAAGAAGATGAGGAAGGTGGTCTACTACGAGACCGATTCTTCATCGCCATCCACCTCCGGCTCCGACGCGCCATCCGTAACTTCTAAGCGCCATGAGCACAAGAAGTTTAGTAAGATTTCTCTACACTACCCTCGCATTTCTAAACGTACCCCATTACTTTCTGTTCCATTAGGCAAACCACCGGTTTTTTACGGTGAAGATTATAACATGTGGAGTGACAAAATGACACATCACCTAACCTCACTCCACATTAGTATTTGGAACGTTGTTGAGTTTGGTGTACAGGTACCATCCGTAGGGGATGAGGACTATGATTCGGACGAAGTTTCCCAAATCTGGCACTTCAACTCACAAGCCACCACAATACTCCTCGCCTCTCTAAGTCGAGAGGAGTATAACAAGGTGCAAGGATTGAAGAGCGCCAAAGAGATTTGGGACGTACTCAAAACGGCGCACGAAGGAGATGAGGTGACCAAGATCACCAAAAGGGAGACGATCGAGGGGGAGCTCGGTCGATTCATGCTTCACCAAGGGGAGGAGCCACAAGCGATGTACAACTGGCTCAAGACCTTGGTGAACCAAGTGCGCAACCTCGGGAGCACCAAATGGGATGACCATGAGATGGTCAAGGTTATTTTAAGATCACTGGTTTTTCTTAATCCTACTCAAGTACAATTAATTCGTGGTGATCCTAGATACAAACTAATGTCTCCCGAGGAAGTGATAGGTAAATTTGTGAGCTTTGAACTAATGATCAAAGGCTCCAAAAAGATCATCGAGCAAGGCGCATCCTCCTTCGTACCCGAAGCAGAACCCGTTGCATTCAAAGCAACGGAGGAGAAGAAAGAAGATTCTACTCCAAGTAGAATCCCCATCGACGCCTCCAAGCTCGACAATGAGGAGATGGCGCTCATCATCAAGAGCTTGCGTCAAATCCTCAAACAAAGGAAGGGGAAAGATTACAAGCCCCGTTCCAAGAAGGTGTGCTACAAGTGTGGTAAGCCCGGTCATTTCATTGCTAAATGTCCATTATCTAGTGATAGTGTCGGCGTTCCGAGACCGGGGGGTCCCCGAGCCGACGAGTGAGAGTGCCGCGTGCCCCAGCCCAGATGGGTCGAGCGCGTGGGCGAGCGCTAAGGGGGGAACAGAGAGAGAGGTCGGTGGCCGGAGCCGGGTCGTGAGGGAGTCGGAGAATTCCCGCGGCCTTCGTGTTCGTCCCGCGCCCAGGTCGGGTGCGCTTGCAGTAGGGGGTTACAAGCGTCCGCGCGAGGTGAGGGGAGCGAGCGGCCCCGAGAGAGCGCCTGCCCCTGCCCTTCGTCCCCGCGAGGCCAACCTTCTCTAAGAAGGCCCTGGTCCTTCCTTTTATAGTCGTAAGGAGAGGATCCAGGTGTACAGAATGGGGGTGTAGCAAGGTGCTACGTGTCTAGCGAGGGAGAGCTAGCGCCCTAAGTACATGCCAAGGTGGCAGCCGGAGAGATCTTGGCACCCTGTTGGTGTGGCGTCGTGGCTGTTGGAGGAGTAACGGAGCCGGACGGGGGGGACAGCTGTCGAAGTGGCTGGGCCCTTGCTGACGTTCTCCTGCTTTCGTAAGGGAGCTGAGAGCCGCCGTCGTCATGATCTAGCGGGGCGCCATCATTGCCTATCTGGCGTAGCTGGCCAGATGGGACGCCGGTCTTGTTCTCTGCGCACTACAAGAAACTGATAAATGTTCGTGGGTTTAGTTAAGAACGTGGGTACCGACGTTCTTACACGAGTTAAGTTCATGGGTTTTGTTAAGAACGTGGGTACCGATGTTCTTAGTTTAAAGTCGTGGGCCATGGTCAAAACCGTCGAACTTAACATATTATGAACGTGGGTACCTACGTTCTTAAATTAAGTTCGTAGGCCAACTCAACACCGTCGAACTTAACAAAAAGACCTAAATCCCTACCCTGCGCCGCCGCGAGTATATCTCTCACAGCTCACTCATTTCCCGCAGCCGAAGAGGAAAGGAGAGAGAGAGGCGGCGAGGATGGGGGCGGAAGCGGAAGGAGCTGCTGTCGTCGGCTCCATGGAGGACGGGGGAGGCGGCGGAGGACGAGGACACGACAAGGATGAGCCGAGAGGGGAAGGTCAGCGTCACCAGCAACCTCGCCAGGACCTCGACCTCACCGTCGGCGACTTCGAGGAGGATGAGATCGACCCCGAGCTGCGCTACTCCTTCCAGCGGAACAGCAGGGTACCATATACACCCGCCCTACCATCGTTTTTTTTGGTTCAATGATTTCCCCTGCTCCTGCTCGACGGATTGTTAGATTGCTTGTTAGGTCCTCGCCATTTTGGGGGATTGTTACCCTGTCCCTGGAACACGCTGAACACGAAGCAGCAGCCAGAGGCGGAGCCCCCTGCGAACGGCGGGCTGCTCACGACGAAGCACGCGAGAGGGGGCGGCGCGTAGGGAGCCCCCACACTGGCAACTCATCCTTGGCTTATCCGAATTGGCGGCCGCCCACTGGTTTGGGTGTTGCTGTCGGTCTGCGCCGTCTCCCCTCCCCTGTCGTCGATGTCAGTTCACTGCCTATCTCGAGAGAATCCACCACTCCAGCAGGCAGTGGAAGCTTCCTCTCCTCTGGCGACGCGTCCGGACTACTGGTAGTACACCAAAAGTGCAGCTAGAACAAAGATCCGATCAGACTACTTACTGGTAGCTACGTTTGACTTAAGGCAACGACGACACTAGAAATTAGTCAGAGTAGAAATCCAATTTGCTCGGTGCTTCGACTTCAAGTAGAGACACAAACTGGTTTCCATGAGTTATTCAATGATGCATATGTACTCCGTTAGCTTTGCAGATGATAAGTAAGTGAGCTGATGCATATGTACTCCGTTAGCTTTGACATGTCCCATCCTTGCTGGATTGACACAATCGTTTCTTGATGCTATTAATAATGGTACCACCGACTTGCTCAAGAGGACTCTTATTCTGGTTATGATAATGTTTACTGATAACTTTTTTATTTTATTACCTGCCTGGTCCCAATGGAAGGCAACTGTTAGGGGAACAATTGGATTCACTGACCATAAAAGAACTTCAGCAACTGGAGCAACAATTGGACAGTTCTTTGAAGCATATTAGATCAAGAAAGGTGAATTAGTTGGGGTCAAATTTGTTGTTCGGTGCACAGCTATTTTGGTTATTTACTAACGTCTTAGTCTATTATTATATTATAGCTTTATTTATTTTTTTGGCACAGAATCAGCTCATGTTCAATTCAATTTCCGAGCTTCAGAAAAAGGTCAGCTACAATATAGGTTCCCTTGTACGTCGCATTCTGCATATGTTACATGAGTCACTACTCACTAGTGAAAATTATTGTTGCGAGGCCAGAATTTGGGGGAATGAGAGCAAAAACGTTTCAGTCTCGTTATGGCATAATTATACACATGTTTCATTGAGATTAATGTATTTTCACTGTAGTTTAACAATCGCAATCTGCTGCCACTATTCATCATGCAGCAACAACAAAGCCTTTGTCAGTGGCGAAAGCAGGACAAAAATTTAAGTGGGACCAAACAAAATCGCAAAGCAACTAGACAAGACCGTGAAACTGATCTCTAGTGGATGTGGATGCACTAAACATGGAAATGGCTCACTATGAGTGGCATTTTACCATGAAATAGTGAAAAGGATAATGAGAAAGAAAGCACTCATGTCGAAGTGTTTGAGCAGACTAGTTGTGGTAACTATATCTCGTCTAGCAACAAACCAGTAAAAATCATGAAATGTTGATTGCTGATAAGATTTGTGGTGCACCTTTACAATCAATCATCTTCCTGTGTGCAGGAGAAAGCACTTACAGATCAAAATGGTGCCCTGCAAAAGGTAAAGCTTCCTTTGTCGTTTATGGCATAGTGACAATGTTGGTCTGGAGGTCAGACCCTGGTGCTAATTGTATTTTTTGAAAGCAGCTCATGGAGGCAGATAAGGAGAAAAACAATGCTTTAGTGAACGCACACCCTCGGGAGCAGCAAAACGGAGCATGAACAAGCTCCTCATCACTGTCACGACCAACGGTTCCAGATTCGACGTCTACTCTAAATATTGGGTACCACACTTCCACTGAATTCATTAGTGCACACAACTAAACTGAAATATTGCACTTCATTTCTAGCAACAAATATTGATGATCAATAGTAGTTTAGCTGATGATTAACTATAGCAAGATTTGTTAATAAGTGAAGAATTTATGAAGGATATTGGTTAAAGGTAGCCTTGCTTAATGCTACGCATACCTGGAAACAGTTCTCTCAAAAAGGCCTTTGAGGTGATCTTATCATTACTCATCAGCTGCTTTTGAGTCAGCATGCCTTCTTATTATTTTATTTTCACATGGACCATTGATTAATGCATGCCAATTGCTGAAGTAAATTACAAAATATGAGTGAGTAGGCTAACGGTGAAGCACATGAATGCAGGACTACAAAACGAATGCTTTTCTTGTTTTCGATGATGATTTGCCTAATTGTGAGGTGTAGACAACTCCAAGTTCCTGCTTGCTAGGGAGAACCTACTTGGGTCCTACATTCAAATGAGTTCTATGGGCACTTTCTGAGGTTTAAATGTTTGCCTATGTTATGTTCAGCTCGATCTTATCTTTCACTGTTATATTTGGAAGCTTATGAATCAAATGCGTCCAATTTTTACCTTCACAGTAACCTATGATGAATTGTCCAACATGTGAGGTGTAGGTAACTGCAGCCCTGTTTAGTCAGTTTAGGGTCTTGAACGAGTTTCTTCATTCTCCTAAATGATGCGATGATCTCAATAGGAACTATTATTAAAAACAACCATTAGAAGAGCGCTCACACAAATCCAGTGGCTGCAAATTGGCCTTCTTTTTTTGGGACTACTCCACTGCTGCTTGTTTCTTGTGATGCCAACACTTTAGGCTAGGATAGATGTTTATCATGCTTTCCTATATCTTGGTGTACATGTCATTTTGTGATCTTCTTGGAAGCCACATTTTGTGTTTATCATGCTTTCCTATATCTTCGTGTACATGTGATTTAATACCAGCATTTTTGTGATCTTCTTGGAAGCCACATTTTGTGTTTATCATACTTTCCTATATCTTTGTGTACATGTGATTTAATGCCAGTTGTATATTTATGAGAATTTTGGTTTATTTTGTAGGATTTCGGCTCTCATCGAGTGACTCCTCCCCCTCACGTTGACTTTGCGGACAGATGTTTGTCTCAATTCTAGTGGTGGAGCTACGAACAACAATCTGATGTCCTGATCGAGAGCGATGGAGCTAATATTTGAACTTGTGTGTTTGAACTTGTGAACTATGGATGTGAACTTGTGTGAATTTGTGAACTTATGTATTTGGACTTATGTGAATTTGTGAACTTATATATTTGGACTTGTGTGAATTTGTGATATGAACATATATCAATGTGTTTGAAATCTGTATTGTATGTGATATATTGTGTTGTATGTGATATTATGTGTGTCTAATTTTTTATTTTTTATTTTTTTTCTGGAAAAGGGTTAAGAACGTGGGTACCCACGTTCTTAACCTTAAGAACGTGGGTACCGTCGTTCTTATTGTGCAGTCCTCGTAGACCCACGCAGGGTTAAGAACATGGGTACCCACGTTTTTAAGTTTAAGAACGTGGGTACCGTCAAACTTATTGTGCAGTCTGCGCAGACCCTGCAGGACACATAAGTTCGACGGCCACGTGGCCCCGTCGAACTTAACCTTAAGAACGTGGGTGCCGTCGAACTTATGGAAAAAAATTCGACGGCCCCGTCGAACTTAAAAACGCACGTTCTTAACGTTAAGTTCAACGGTACCCACGTTCTTAATGTTAAGTTCGACGGTACCCACGTTCTTAAGGTTAAGTTCGACGGGGCCGTCGAACTTACTTCTCTAAGTTCGTCCAAAAATCGCCGTCGGCTATATTCGTCGGTAAACCCACGTTCTTACGGTAAGTTCGACGGCTTATTACATTAAGTTCGACGGTTTTTCACCCACGTTCTTTAACCAGTTTCCTGTAGTGGCGACCCAAGTCGGCTCAGGGCAGGGTGATGATGATGCTCCCTGTTGACGTGGCGGTCTCGTATCCTAGGTCGGGCGTCGTGGAGGCTCCTCCGAAGCCGAGGTCGAGTCCGTCCTGCAAGACAGAAGCAGAGTCCGAGCCCTGGGTCGGGCGAGGCGGAGATCGTTCGGCGGAGGCTGAGGCGGAGTCCGAGCCCTGGGTCGGGCGAGGCGGAGGTCGCCGTCTTCTGGGGCCTTAGCCCGAGTCCGAGCCCTGGGTCGGGCGGAGCGGAGTTCGCCATCTTCCGGGGCCTTAGCCCGAGTCCGAGCCCTGGGTCGGGCGGAGCGGAGTTCGCCGTCTTCCGGGGCCTTAGCCCGAGTCCGAGCCCTGGGTCGGGCGGAGCGGAGTTCGCCGTCTTCCGGGGCCTTAGCCCGAGTCCGAGCCCTGGGTCGGGCGGAGCGGAGTTCGCCGTCTTCCGGGGCCTTAGCCCGAGTCCGAGCCCTGGGTCGGGCAGAGCCTCCTATGGCACCTCTGGCGAAGTCTGGTCGCCCGTTGGTCTTACCTTTTGCGTTAAACGCCCCGGTGACTCGGTCGGTTGGCGCGGTGATTTAGTCAGGGTTTCTTCTTATCGAAGGCGGGGCCTAGGGCGAGCCGGAGATGCGTCTGCCATGAAAGAGGAGGCCTCAGGCGAGACGGAGTCATCTTAGGGTCGGCTGCCCTCGCCCGAGGCTAGGCTCGGGCGTGGCGTGGTCAAGTCACTCGTATGGACTGATCCCTGACTTAATCAAACCCATCAGGCCTCTGCAGCTTTATGCTGATGGGGGTTACCAGCTGAGAATTAGGCGTCTTGAGGGTACCCCTAATTATGGTCCCCGACAGTAGCCCCCGAGCCTCGAAGAGAGTGTTAACACTCGCTTGGAGGCTTGCGTCGCACTTTTTTGCAAGGGGACCAGCCTTTCTCGGTGGTACTTTGTTCCGGTGGGTGCGCGCGAGCGCACCCGCCGGGTGTAGCCCCCGAGGCCTCGGAGGAGTGGTTTCACTCCTTCGAGGTCTTAATGCCTTGCGTAATGCCTCGGCTGGTCTGGCGGTTCCCTCATGCGAGCAGGGCGTAACCCAGGTGCACTGTCGGGGCCCAAGTTCTCGGGCTGGTATGTTGACGCTGTCAACGGTTCGGCTGGAGCCGGGTTTGCGAGAGCAGCCCCCGAGCCTTCGCACGGAGCGAGAGGACGATCAGGGACAGACTCGACTTTTTATATACGCCCCTACGTCGCCTTTCCGCAAGGAGGAGGGGGGAGTGCGCCATGTTACCCTCGATGGGCACCGAACATGGTGTCTCCGGTGAGCTGCAATCGGGTAATCCGAGTGGACGTCCGTGCCCCGTTCGTTGGGGGTCGGCTAGGGGCCCGGAGGCACGCCCAAAAGTACCTGCGGGTGATCTGCCGGACCCGGTCCCCTAGCGACGGGGTCCGAGGGCTCGTTGCCTCCCTCCGATGGGATTCCGTTACAGAGTCGTTCCCGCTGGTCTCGGAAATGTCCTAGGGTACCTCGGGAGCGTAGCCCGAGCCTTGGTTATGTATCGAACGTACCCCTGGTCATCCCTCACTCGGCGTCTGAGGCGACTGTGAACCCTTCGACAGGCCAGCCTTCGAACCCCTGATCAGTAGGGGGCACGGAGCCCGAGTAGCCTGAGGCGGTCGTAGGACCTTTCGGGGGCCGACCTTCGAACCCCTGACCAGTAGTGGGTGTCGGGCCCACGCGATCTGAGGCGGCTGTTGAACCCTTCGGGGGGCCAGCCTTCGAACCCCTGATCAGTAGGGAGGCTCGGAGCCTAGTTCCTTCACGGGGAAGGATCCCTTTGGGGTTATCCCCCTTCTCGGTCCCTGTTGCAAGAGATAGAGAAAGAAGGAAAAGGGAAAAAGGATTCGAAATTGAACGTCGTGGCGTACCTTTTTCGGCGTGGTCGTTTTGGCGGAGGCGAAGCGTCGCCAGCTGCCCCTGCCAGAAACGTCACCTGTTCCGCCGCGGAGTTAATGCGCCGGGGTAAGCGGTCGGCGAGGCTGCCGTTGCGTGCGCGAGCCGTTCGAGGAACGGCTGTTTTGCTTCGCGTTTTTTGAACTCCGCGTCCGGTTCGGGCGGTACGTTGGAACCGTCCTGACCTTGGTCTTTATGTACCCCGGAGAGGGTCCGGTGACGGTTCTCGACTCCACTTCTCGCCTCCTTCTCAGGTTTTTTGCAGCCTGAGAGATCTAGCCAGGAAAAGGAAACCGCCCTCCCCTGTCCTTCACGCCGCCACCCCTTCTGCCTTGGCGATGGCTGACCGGGTGACCATCCTCCCGCCGCGCGACCCGTGGCCCTTTTCCACGGTGACGGCGGGTGATCTGGAGGACCTCGTCGGCGAGGGTTTGCTCCGCCCCCTCACCGATAAGGAGCGGCCGGAATGGATTCCTCCCGCGGGCGGAGTCGCTCCATCCCCTCCGCCGGGGTATGTCGTGAGCTTCATCTCCTTCCATGAGCGGGGATTTGGTGTGCCGTCGAGCCGCTTCATGCGGGCCATCCTGTTCCACTACGGGGTGGAACTGCACAACCTCACTCCCAACTCCATCGCGCAAGCTGCTATCTTTGTAGCGGCGTGTGAGGGGTATCTGGGGATCGCCCCCCATTGGGATTTGTGGACTCACCTCTTCTTTGCCGAGCTTTTTGCTTCGTCGACGGGGGAGAGGAAGGTCCGTGCGGCGGTGCGGGCCGGCGGCTGCACCCTCTTGCTGAGGCAGTCGCGGTCGTTGCAGTATATCCCTGCCGTCCTTTCATCCTCAAACAAGGGTTGGCAGCGCCGGTGGTTCTACCTCCGGAATGACGGGGGGTCGCTCCCGCCGTTCTCTCAGCGGGTTGTCACCGCCGCCCTCGACGCCTGGCGCCACGGGACTCCACACGAGAGGCAGAAGAAACTCGAACCTCTTCTCCAGGCCCTGAAGGCGTTGCGGGAGGAAGGGCTCACCGCCGCGGGAGTGGTTGCCGCCATCCACCGCCGGAGGGTGCTCCCCCTGGCGGAGCGGCGGTTGTCGCTTTGGGAGATGACCCAGGAGGCCGACTGGGAGGGGTCACGGATGTCCCCTGATCCTCTTCCCCACGATGCCCTCCACCGGCGGGTGTCGGCCGCGATGGGGAAGCCGGACCCCCACGCCTTCTCCCAGCCTCGAATGCGCCCCGACCAGGGGTGCGTCGCTCTGGTGAGTGTTCGTCCCTTTCTTCTTCACATTCTGGGTTGCTCCTGATTCTCACTATCGGGTTTCTTTCTCCCCCCTTTTTAGGAGGTGGGGCGGCACAAACCCTCCCTGCCGCCGGTCTCGGAGGACGCGGTGGGTCGGGCGGCGCGGCGGGTCGCCGCGGAGGAGGGGAAGAAGAAAAAGGATGCGGAGAAGGCCCGGGCCCGCAGGCGGAGGCGGGCTCGGGACGCCCTGGAGAAACGCCGTCGTCAGCAGGAGAGGGAAGGACTTCCCAGGGAGCTGTCGCCGGAGACGTCCGATGATGACGACGACGACGACGACGAAGAGGAGGAGGACGACATGGCCGCTCGTCTCGGCCTCAGCCCCGGCTTGGGATGTGGCCGGGGGTCGTCGAGCCAGCCCCCGAGCGGGCCGACGTCGTCGGTCCCTGGAGCCGAGGTGCCGGATCCCCGACCTGAGGAGCGGGGGCAACCCGAGAGGGTTCTTGACCCTTCGGCTAAAGGAGCCGACGCGACTCCAGGAGGCCGGGCCGAGGGGTCCGTTCCTCGGGAACCGTCGCCCGTGTCGGCGGCACTGGGGAGCGGTCCTCAGGTTGCCATGGCGGCGCCTGGGCAGTCCGCCTCCCGGGCCTCGGGGGCGTCCGAGGCGAGGGCGGCGCCGGGGCTGTTAGCGAGGCGGACCTCGGCGGTGGTTCCGGGAAGCGGGAGCCAAGAGACCTCCCCCCAGACACCGTGGATCATGGTCCGGAGCGGGTAGGTACCTTGGAATGTCTCCGTCCCGGCGCTTCATTCATATGTCTGGGCCGTGATTTTCCCTTTTTTGTTTTCTCCAGCAAACGGAGCCATGGCCCTACTGACCTGGCGCCTCGGAAGGCCCTCAAGACGGCGTTGGTCCAGGCAGCTGGCGCCACCTCGGGCCCTGCCGCTCAGCCGACCCTTTCGCAGGGTGCTCCGCAGCACGGGGCTCAGGCGTCGCATGTTCTGGGGGAGCAGGTCCCCGAGGCGGGCTCCTCTGCCGAGGTGGCCATCGTGATCGGGGAGGCGGCCGGCGCCGATGCGGTCCCGAGCTCGCCTGCCATGTCGGCCATGCCGGCGTCTGCCGCTACCGCAGTTGGCACCGTCCCAGTCGGAGAGCGCACGGTTGCCGCCGGCGTCGAGACGGCCGCAGCGTCGGCGCCCAGAGCCTCGGAAGAGGCGGGCGCGGACGCGCAGTGCTTCCAGGCGGGCGGCAGCCTTGTCGCTGTGCGGCGGAGCCCCGAGGCCCGGGGCCAGTTGCTCCGATTCCGGACCCGTGAGGCTTCGGGCCCTATCTTCGTTCTTGACGACGAAGAGGAGGACCAGTCCTGGGACGAGCTCCGTAAGCGTGCGGAGGCGTCAGTGGGGTTGCTCCGATCGTCGCTGGAGGTTCTCTGTGGGGACGTCCCCAAAATCCTTCAGGTAATGGCTTCAGGCATACCTTCTTGCTTCTGCGAGTAAGGCGTTCGCCGTGATATCTTGTTTTCCTTTCCAGGATCTGACGGACCGGAGCGCTGCCAAGTCGTCGTTCATTCGCCGCGAGGCCGTCGTCTGGGGCTCGCTACGGTCCCTGAGGACTTCGCTCGCCGGAGCTACCGCGCGCCTTTCTCAGCAGGACGCTAAGATAGCGGACCTCCAGCTGCTCTGTGCTGACCTGAAGGCCGAGGCGGCGGCAGCACGCTCGGAGGTGCTACAACGGCGGTCGGAGCTCGCCCAGGTTACCGAGGAGCGGGACCAATCTCGGGGCCAGGCTGCCGAGGCCGAGAGCCGGGCCAAGATCCTTGCGGCCGATCTGGCCGCAGCCCAAGTCGCAGCCTCAGAGCAGCGCGTCCGAGCCAGAGGTATGGCCCGACCGTCCTCGGTTCTCGATCTTGTCCGTTTCTTCCGCTTGTGTTTGAGGTCTTTCTTCTGGTTGCTCGCAGAGCTCGAGTCTGCCCTCGACGAGTCTGCCAAGGCGCTTGCCGAGGCGCTCGACGGGGCTGCCGAGCAAAGGGAGGCCGATCTCGCGGCCATGTCCGAGGCCGTCTCGGAGGTCTATCGGAAACTCGGTCCCGGCGATGTCCCTTCAGGAAGCTCTCCCCAAAGCCGCCTTCAAGCCCTAGGTGATTACGCGCGCGGTAAAGTCCGCGGGGCGCTGCACCACGGCGTCAGGCGGGCCTTCGCCGTGCTCGCTTCCCACTACATTGTGGACTTGGAGCGGGTCAGCGAGGGGTACTGCCTGCCTGATGAAGACGAGGCTGCCCTGGCGGAAGTTCAGCGGCTCGACGCGGTCGCTGCGGGTCCGAGCGCGGCGCTGGCGACCGTCTTCGAAGCGGAGATTCTTCCTCCTGCGCCGCCGCCGGAAGCGGAGGCGGATCTTACCGACGGCGGGGGTGGAGTTGAGGGCGCGGCTCCTGCCCGAGGCGACGCCTGATTTTTGTTGGGACAATTTCTATTGGATGTGTGATTTGCCGCGGCCACCGAGGCCTAGACATTTTACTTTTCTTCCGTGAAGTTATGCTCCTTTTCGTCTCGATTTTCGCGTCGGGCCCGTAGTGTCGACAACAGGGTGATTTCCCGAGCTGGGTCCTTTTTCGTGGCAGGCAACGAGTGAGGTGTCCCTAGCCCGGAGGCATAGGTGTTCCCTGGCTCAGTCGGTCTCGCCATTTACTCGTACCCAAGTTCGCTCCTCAGGACCCTGCTTCTGACGCATCCGGGAGAACGCAAAAAACCCTTCTTGACCGAAAAAGAGTTTTTCTGACGCGGAACGGTACGTCCAAACTCGACGAGAGGGGTTCCCCCTTTTTAGCCCCCGAGGGAGGGTCGGGCTCTGCCGGGGCGAGGCCGACCCTTCCTTGATGACCGATTCTTATGTGTGAGTGGGAAAAGGGCGTAGCCCCCGGGCGTCGTTCGCACAGAGGCCGTTCGGCGAGTCAGGCTCCTGCCCAGATATCCGGCGATTGCTCGGTGACATCCCTCGGTATGCCGGGCATGCCCGAGGGTCCCCACGCAAAAATGTCGACGTTTGCGCGAGGAAAATCGACGAGTACTGCTTCCTATTTGGGGCTGAGCCCAGAACTGATCCGGACATGCTTGGAGGCGTCGCCACTGGCGTCGAGAGGGACGGCCTTGACCGTCTCCGCTGGCTCGAAGTTGCCGGCATGTCGCTTCGCGTCCGGCACCTCTCGGGAGAGGCTTTCCAGGTCGGCAATGAGGGCCTCGGACTCGGCGAGGGCCTCGGCATACTCCACGCACTCCACATCGCATTCGAATGCGTGTTCGTACGTGGGGCCGACGGTGATGACCCCGTTGGGGCCCGGCATCTTGAGCTTCAGGTAGGTGTAGTTGGGGATGGCCATGAACTTCGCGTAGCATGGCCTTCCCAACACTGCGTGGTAGGTCCCTCGGAACCCGACCACCTCGAACGTCAAAGTCTCCCTTCGGAAGTTGGAGGGTGTTCCGAAGCAGACAGGGAGGTCGAGCTGTCCGAGGGGCTGGACGCGCTTCCCGGGAATGATCCCGTGGAAGGGCGCAGCGCCCGCTCGGACGGATGGCAGGTCGACGCGCAGGAGCTTGAGGGTCTCAGCGTAGATGATGTTGAGGCAGCTGCCCCCATCCATCAAGACCTTAGTGAGCCTGACGTCGCCGATGACGGGGTCGACGACGAGCGGGTACTTCCCCGGGCTCGGCACGTGGTCGGGGTGGTCGTCCCGGTCGAAGGTGATGGGCTTGTCGGACCAGTCTAGGTAGACTGGCGCCGCTACCTTCACCGAGCAGACCTCCCGACGCTCTTGCTTACGATGCCGAGCCGAGGCGTTTGCCGCATGCCCTCCGTAGATCATGAAGCAATCGCGGACCTCTGGGAACTCTCCTGCTCGGCGATCCTCCCTTTTGTCGTCGTCGTGAGCCCTGCCACCCTCTGCGGGTGGCCCGGCCCTGTGGAAGTGGCGCCGAAGCATGACGCACTCTTCGAGGGTGTGCTTGACGGGCCCCTGATGGTAGGGGCACGTCTCCTTGAGTGCCTTGTCGAAGAGGTTAGCACCTCCGGGGGGCTTCCGAGGGTTCTTGTGCTCGGCGGCGGCGACAAGGTCTGCATCGGGAACGTCGCGTTTCGCTTGCGACTTCCTCCTGCCTTTCTTCTTGGCGCCGCGCGGAGTAGACGCCTCGGGAGCATCTTCCGACGGGCGGCCCTGGGGCTGCTTGTCCTTTCGGAAGATGGCCTCTACCGCCTCCTGGCCAGAGGCGAACTTGGTGGCGATGTCCATCAGCTCGCTCGCCCTGGTGGGGGTCTTGCGACCCAACTTGCTCACCAGGTCGCGGCAGGTGGTGCCGGCGAGGAACGCGCCGATGACATCGGAGTCGGTGATGTTGGGCAGCTCGGTGCGCTGCTTCGAGAACCGCCGGATGTAGTCCCGAAGAGACTCTCCCGGCAGTTGCCGACAGCTTCGGAGGTCCCAGGAATTCCCGAGGCGCACGTACGTGCCCTGGAAGTTGCCGGCGAAAGCCTGGACCAGATCCTCCCAGTTGGAAATCTGCCCCGGAGGCAGGTGCTCCAACCAGGCACGAGCGGTGTCGGAGAGAAACAGGGGGAGGTTTCGGATGATGAGGTTGTCGTCGTCCGTCCCACCCAGCTGACAGGCCAGGCGGTAGTCCGCGAGCCACAATTCCGGTCTCGTTTCCCCCGAGTACTTCGTGATAGTAGTCGGGGGTCGGAATCGGGGCGGAAACGGCGCCCGCCGAATGGCTCGGCTAAAGACCTGCGGACCGGGTGGTTCAGGCGAGGGACTCCGATCCTCCCCGCTGTCGTAACGTCCCCCACGCCTGGGGTGGTAGCCTCGGCGCACCCTTTCGTCGAGGCGTGCCCGACGGTCACGATGAGGGTGCTCGTCGCCGAGGTGGCCCGGGGCCGCAGGCGCGGTGTTGCACGTGCGCCCGGTGAAGACCGAGGCTTCCCGCGTGAGTCGGGAAGTCGCGGCACGAGGTTCCGAGGGGTACCCCTGCCTTCGGGAGGCAGAGCTCTCGGCCCGCCGGGCCGCAACGCCTTCCAGGAGATGCTTGAGTTCTCCCTGGATTCGCCGACCCTCGGTGGTTGATGACTCCGGCATCGCGCGGAGGAGCATCGCTGCGGCGGCCAGGTCCTGACCGGTTCCGCCGGATGCGGGTGGCGGTCTGTCCCTGGCATCGTTGGCGATGCGGTGCTGGAGACCTTGGGGCAGGTGACGTATTCCTCCGGCCGGGGTTGGCTCGCCCATACGTGCCCGATGTTCTGGCGGATTGCCTCGAGCGCTCCTGCTCCCTCATCGAGCCCGGCCTGCGCCCCGCGGACTTGCTCGAGCTGTGGGACGTGACCCCCCGCCGGAACGGGGACCACAGCTAGCTCCCGCGGGATGTCGGCGCGAGGCGCTGGCCTAGGGGGATCACCATCCTCCGGCATGCCGAGACAGCCGCCTCCGGAGGGATCCCCTAGCTCGATGTGGAAACATTCGCGACTCGGGCCGCAGTCCTTGTCGCCAAGGCTGCGGCTGCCGTCGGAACAGTCGGAGAGGCAGTAGTCACATGCGGTCATGAAGTCCCGCATGGCACTAGGGTTGCCAGATCCGGAGAAATCCCAGCAGATGCTGGGGTCGTCATCTTCCTCGGACCCAGAGGGTCCGTAGGTCGAGACACCCGTCAATCGGTCCCAAGGCGACCGCACACGAAACCCCAGAGAGGTTGCACTCGCCTCAATGTGAGCGCCCGCCAAAGCGAGGTCGCCAGGCGGGCTGAGGCCGAGTCGAAATGACGAAAGATGGGTAGCAGTCGGTACCTTTTTGTCGACGAGGAGCGATGAAGTCACGTCGGGGGCAGATCGCGTCGTCGTCTCGGGTACGAGGGCGACGTCCTGCAGGCCCTCCGTGAGCGTGCTGGCGTCGTCCACCTGCTCGGAGTCGACGTGTTGCGGGGGGATGGCGCTCGCCTTTGCCCCGAACGCGAGGGCGACGCTTGGCGTGTCCTCCGTTGAGGCGCCGGGGATGTCGATTTGCTCGACAGCCGTCGGAGCGCGATCTCCCGCTCGGCCCTGGTTGCCTCGCCTCCTCCTCCTCCGATGGCGAGGGAGAGGATGGGGCGAGCTCGAAAGTCGTCCTTCCCCCACGCGGGAAAGACGTCGTTGGTTCCGCCGCCGGCGGGCGGGCTGTCCGCCACCATTGTCGCTGTCGCGCGGCGGTGGAAGGAGTACCATGTCGTAACCGCTGTCGAGAGACATGAACTCGAGGCTCCCGAAACGGAGCACCGTCCCGGGTTGAAGAGGTCGTTGGAGACTGCCCATCTGGAGCTTGACGGGAAACTGCTCGTCAACACGCAGCAGGCCCCTACCTGGCGCGCCAACTGTCGGCGTTCCGAGACCGGGGGTCCCCGAGCCGACGAGTGAGAGTGCCGCGTGCCCCAGCCCAGATGGGTCGAGCGCGTGGGCGAGCGCGAAGGGGGGAACAGAGAGAGAGGTCGGTGGCCGGAGCCGGGTCGTGAGGGAGTCGGAGAATTCCCGCGGCCTTCGTGTTCGTCCCGCGCCCAGGTCGGGTGCGCTTGCAGTAGGGGGTTACAAGCGTCCGCGCGAGGTGAGGGGAGCGAGCGGCCCCGAGAGAGCGCCTGCCCCTGCCCTTCGTCCCCGCGAGGCCAACCTTCTCTAAGAAGGCCCTGGTCCTTCCTTTTATAGTCGTAAGGAGAGGATCCAGGTGTACAGAATGGGGGTGTAGCAAGGTGCTACGTGTCTAGCGAGGGAGAGCTAGCGCCCTAAGTACATGCCAAGGTGGCAGCCGGAGAGATCTTGGCACCCTGTTGGTGTGGCGTCGTGGCTGTTGGAGGAGTAACGGAGCCGGACGGGGGGGACAGCTGTCGAAGTGGCTGGGCCCTTGCTGACGTTCTCCTGCTTTCGTAAGGGAGCTGAGAGCCGCCGTCGTCATGATCTAGCGGGGCGCCATCATTGCCTATCTGGCGTAGCTGGCCAGATGGGACGCCGGTCTTGTTCTCTGCGACCCAAGTCGGCTCAGGGCAGGGTGATGATGACGCTCCCTGTTGACGTGGCGGTCTCGTATCCTAGGTCGGGCGTCGTGGAGGCTCCTCCGAAGCCGAGGTCGAGTCCGTCCTGCAAGACAGAAGCAGAGTCCGAGCCCTGGGTCGGGCGAGGCGGAGATCGTTCGGCGGAGGCTGAGGCGGAGTCCGAGCCCTGGGTCGGGCGAGGCGGAGGTCGCCGTCTTCCGGGGCCTTAGCCCGAGTCCGAGCCCTGGGTCGGGCGGAGCGGAGTTCGCCGTCTTCCGGGGCCTTAGCCCGAGTCTGAGCCCTGGGTCGGGCGGAGCGGAGTTCGCCGTCTTCCGGGGCCTTAGCCCGAGTCCGAGCCCTGGGTCGGGCGGAGCGGAGTTCGCCGTCTTCCGGGGCCTTAGCCCGAGTCCGAGCCCTGGGTCGGGCGGAGCGGAGTTCGCCGTCTTCTGGGGCCTTAGCCCGAGTCCGAGCCCTGGATCGGGCAGAGCCTCCTATGGCACCTCTGGCGAAGTCTGGTCGCCCGTTGGTCTTACCTTTTGCGTTAAACGCCCCGGTGACTCGGTCGGTTGGCGCGGTGATTTAGTCAGGGTTTCTTCTTATCGAAGGCGGGGCCTAGGGCGAGCCGGAGATGCGTCTGCCGTGAAAGAGGAGGCCTCAGGCGAGACGGAGTCATCTTAGGGTCGGCTGCCCTCGCCCGAGGCTAGGCTCGGGCGTGGCGTGGTCAAGTCACTCGTATGGACTGATCCCTGACTTAATCAAACCCATCAGGCCTCTGCAGCTTTATGCTGATGGGGGTTACCAGCTGAGAATTAGGCGTCTTGAGGGTACCCCTAATTATGGTCCCCGACAGATAGTGACAGGGGCGACGACAAGAAGGGAAAGAGGAGAGAAAAGAAGAGGTACTAAAAGAAGAAGGGCGGCGATGCCCATGTTTGCCGGGAGTGGGACTCCAACGAGAGCTCCACCGACTCCTCCTCCGACGAGGACGCCGCCAACATCGCCGTCAACAAAGGGCTCCTCTTCCCCAACGTCGGCCACAAGTGCCTCATGGCAAAGGACGACAAAAGGAAGAAGGTAAAATCAAAATCCTCAACTAAATATGCAACATCTAGCGATGAGGCTAATTCTAGTGATAATGAGGATGACTTGTTTACTCTTTTTGCCAGCTTAAACATGCAACAAAAAGAAAAATTAAATGAATTAATTAGCGCTATTCATGATAAGGATGAACTCTTGGATAGCCAAGAGGACTTCCTAATTAAAGAAAACAAAAAGCATGTTAAGGTGAAAAATGCTTATGCTCTAGAAGTAGAAAAATGTGAAAAATTAACTAGTGAGCTAAGCACTTGCCATGATATTATTTCCAACCTTAGAAATGAAAATGCCAATTTAATTACTAAGGTTGGGAAGCTTGATGATTGTGATGATTCAATTGTTAGTCTTAGAAATGATAATGCCAACTTAACTGCTAAGATTGACAAATTGAATGCTTCTCTTTCTAGCCTTAAAATTGAAAATGAAAAATTAATTGTTAAGGCTAAAGATTTAGATGTTTGCAATGCTTCTATTTCCAATCTTAGAGATGAGAATGATATATTGCATGCTAAGATTGTTGAATTAAATACTTGCAAACCCTCTACATCTTCCGTTGATCATGTTACTATTTGTACTAGATGTAGAGATATTAATGTTGATGTTATTCATGATCACCTAGCCTTAATTAAACAACAAAATGATCACATAGCTCAACTTAGTGCCAAAATTAATGAGCATGACTTAGAAAATGAGAAATTTAAATTTGCTAGAAGCATGCTCTATAATGGGAGACGCCCTGGTATTAAGGATGGCATTGGCTTCCAACAGGGAAACAATGTCAAGCTTAATGCCCCGCCTAAAAGATTGTCTAATTTTGTTAAGGGCAAGGCTCCCATGGTTCAGGATAATGAGAGGTACATCTTATACCCTGCCAGTTATCCCGAACACAAAATTAGGAGAATTCACTCTAGGAAGTCTCACTCTGGCCCTAATCATGCTTTTATGTATAAGAGTGAGGCATCTAGTTCTAGGCAATCAACCCATGTTAAATTGCCTAAGAAGAAAACTCCTAAAGCATCAAATGATCATAATGTTTCATTTAGAACTTCTGATGCTTCTTATGTGCTAACTAACAAATCTGGCAAGGTAGTTGCCAAGTATGTTGGGGGCAAACACGAGGGATCAAAAACTTGTGTTTGGGTACCCAAAGTTCTTGTATCTAATGTCAAAGGACCCAAAACTGTTTGGGTACCTAAAATCAAGAACTAAATTTGTTTTGTAGGTTTATGCATCCGGGGGCTCAAGTTGGATTATCGACAGCGGGTGCACAAACCATATGACTGAGGAGAAAAAGATGTTCTCCTCCTACGAGAAAAACCAAGATCCCCAACGAGCTATCACATTCGGGGATGAAAATCAAGGTTTGGTCAAAGGATTGGGTAAAATTGCTATATCACCTGACCATTCTATTTCCAATGTTTTTCTTGTAGATTCCTTATACTACAACTTCCTTTCCGTTTCTCGATTATGTAAAATGGGCTACAACTATCTCTTTACAGATACAGGTGTTACTGTCTTTAGAAGAAGTGATGACTCAGTAGCTTTTAAGGGAGTATTAGAGGGTCAGCTATACTTAGTAGATTTCAATAGAGCTGAACTCGATACTTGCTTAATCGCTAAGACTAACATGGGTTGGCTCTGGCATCGCCGACTAGCCCACGTTGGAATGAAGAATCTTCACAAGCTTCTAAAGGGAGAGCACATTTTAGGACTAACAAATGTGCATTTTGAGAAAGACAGGATTTGTAGCGCATGCCAAGCAGGGAAGCAGATTGGTGTTCATCATCCACACAAGAACATCATGACGACTAACAGGCCACTGGAACTACTCCACATGGATTTATTCGGCCCGATAGCTTACATAAGCATCAACTGAAGTAAGTACTGTCTTGTTATTGTGGATGATTATTCTCGCTTCACTTGGGTATTCTTTTTACAGGATAAATCTCAAACCCAAGAAACTTTGAAAGGATTCTTAAGACGGGCTCAAAATGAGTTCGGCTTGAGGATTAAGAAGATAAGAAGCGACAATGGAACAGAGTTCAAGAACTCACAAATAAAAGGCTTTCTTGAGGAGGAGGGCATCAAGCATGAGTTCTCTTCTCCCTACATGCCACAACAAAATGGTGTAGTGGAGAGGAAGAATAGAACTCTATTGGACATGGCAAGAACCATGCTTGACGAGTACAAGACTTCGGATCGGTTTTGGGCCGAGGCGGTCAACACCGCTTGCTACGCCATCAACCGGTTGTATCTACACTGAATCCTCAAGAAGACATCAAACGAACTCCTCACCGGTAAAAAGCCCAATGTTTCATATTTTAGAGTCTTTGGTAGCAAATGCTTTATTCTTGTTAAAAGAGGTAGAAAATCTAAATTTGCTCCTAAGGCTGTAGAAGGCTTTTTACTAGGATATGATTCAAACACAAGGGCATATAGAGTCTTTAACAAGTCCACTGGACTAGTTAAAGTTTCTTATGACATTGTGTTTGATGAGACTAACGGCTCCCAAGTGGAGCAAGTTGATCTTGATGAATTAGATGATGAAGAGGCTCCATGCGTCGCGCTAAGGAACATGTCCATTGGGGATGTGTGTCCTAAGGAATCCGAAGAGCCCATTCAAGCACAATATCAACCATCTTCCTCCATGCAAGCATCTCCACCAACTCAAGATGAGGATGAGGCTCAAGATGATGAAGAAGAAGATCAAGAAGATGAGCCACCTCAAGACGACGACAATGATCAAGGGGGAGATGCAAATGATCAAGACAAGGAGGATGAACAAAATCCAAGACCGCCACACCCAAGAGTCCACCAAGCAATTCAACGAGATCACCCCGTGAACACCATCCTAGGATATATTCATAAGGGGGTAACTACTCGATCTCGTGTGTTTTTGTGAACACTACTCGTTTGTTTCCTCTATTGAGCCACACAGGGTAGAGGAAGCACTTCAAGATTCAGATTGGGTGCTGGCGATGCAAGAGGAGCTCAACAATTTCAAAGGGAATGAGATATGACATTTAGTTCCACATCCTAACCAAAATGTTGTAGGAACCAAATGGGTCTTCTGCAACAAACAAGATGAGCATGGTGTGGTGACAAGGAACAAGGCACGACTTGTGGCCAAAGGGTATTCACAAGTCGAAGGTTTGGATTTCGGTGAAACCTATGCACCCGTAGCTAGGCTTGAGTCAATTCGAATATTACTTGCCTATGCTACTCACCATGACTTTAAGCTTTACCAAATGAACGTGAAGAGTGCCTTCCTCAACGGACATATCAAGGAAGAGGTCTATGTTGAGCAACCTCCCAGCTTTGAAGATAGTGAGTATCCTAACCATGTTTACAAACTCTCTAAGGCGCTTTATGGGCTCAAGCAAGCCCCAAGAGCATGGTATGAATGCCTAAGAGATTTTCTTATCACTAATGGCTTCAAAGTCGGAAAGGTCGATCCTACTTTATTCACTAAAACCATTGAGAATGATTTGTTTGTATGCCAAATTTATGTTGATGATATCATATTTGGGTCTACTAACAAATCTATCTGTGAAGAGTTTAGTAGGATCATGATTCAAAAATTCGAGATGTCTATGATGGGGGAGTTGAAGTATTTCTTAGGATTTCAAGTCAAGCAACTCCAAGAGGGCACCTTCATTAGCCAAATGAAGTACATTCAAGATATACTCACTAAGTTTGGGATGAAGGATGCCAAGCCCATCAAGACACCCATGGGAACCAATGGGCATCTCGACCTCGACACGGGAGGTAAATCCGTAGATCAAAAGGTATATCGGTCGATGATAGGTTCTTTACTCTATTTATGTGTATCTCGACCGGACATTATGCTTTCCATATGCATGTGTGCAAGATTCCAAGCCGACCCTAAGGAAGTTCACCTTAGGGCCGTGAAGCAAATCTTGAGATATTTAGTTCATACACCTAAGTTTGGTCTTTGGTACCCCAAGGGATCCTCATTGATTTATTAGGATATTCCGATGCTGATTGAGCAGGGTGTAAGATTAATAGGAAGAGCACATCAGGGACTTGTCAGTTTCTGGGAAGATCTCTAGTGTCTTGGGCTTCAAAGAAACAAAACTCAGTCGCTCTTTCTTCCGCCGAAGCCGAGTACATTGCTGCAGGCCATTGTTGCGCGCAATTGCTTTGGATGAGGCAAACCCTTAGGGACTATGGCTACAAGTTTAGCAAAGTCCCTCTCCTATGTGACAATGAGAGTGCAATCCGCATGGCGGATAATCCCGTTGAACACAGCCGCACTAAGCACATAGTCATTCGATATCACTTTCTGAGAGATCACCAACAAAAGGGAGATATCGAGATAGCCTATATAAACACCAAAGATCAATTGACCGATATCTTTACCAAGCCTTTAGATGAGCAATCCTTTACCAAACTTAGGAATGAGCTAAATATTCTTGATTCTAGGAATTTCGATTGATTCTTTGCCACATAGCTTATTTTTATACCTTTGATCATATCTCTTTTATGTCTATGACTAATGTGTTTTCAAGTGTCATCTTATGCTTAGTCACAGATATTGAAAGGGAAATGGAGTATTCGGTAAAGAAGGCGCTTCCACTCAACTCCAATTGTATTTGCCGGTACTCCGCATCGTTCTCCACTTTGGTATAATCTTCACTCATATTTTTGTTTGTCAAAGGGGGATAAAGTTTGAATAAGGGCTTATATCTCGCTCACAAGTATCCGTTTTTGGCGATTCATGCCAAAGGGGGAGAAAGTATGAGCCCAAAGCAAAAGGACCGCACCACCACCAAATTTAAAAATGAAGTTTTCAATTTGATATCTTATTGTGTTCAAAAGGGGGAGAAAGTAGTATCTTCAAAAATTGCAAAACCCTCTTGAACACTAAGAGGAGAATTTTATTTAGGGAGAGTTTTGTTTTAGTCAAAGGAAAAGCATTTGAGACAAGGGAAGAAAATTTCAAATATTGAAAATGCTTTCTTCAATCTTATTCATATACCTTTGGCTATTTGCAAAATAATTTTGAAAATAATTTTACAAAAGGTTTGCAAAAACAAAACTTGTGGTGCAAATGTGGTCCAAAATTTTAATAAGAAGAAAAACCATCCATGCACATCTATTTGAATAAGTATATTGGTTTCAATTCGAAGCAACCTTCGCACTTACATTATGCAAACTAGTTCAATTCTGCACTTTTATATTTGCTTTGGTTTGTGTTGGCATCAATCACCAAAAAGGGGGAGATTGAAAGGGAAATAGGGTCAAACCTTTTCCATATGAATTTTGGTGGTTGAATTGCCCAACACAAATTATTGGACTAACTAGTTTGCTCTAGATTATGAGTTGTACAGGTGCCAAAGGTTCACAACAAACCAATACAAGTCAAAAAGAAAGGGTTCAAATAAAGGGAGCAAAAGACAACCGAAGTGTGCCCTCGTCTGGCGCACCGGACTGTCCGGTGTGCCACCGGACAGTGTCCGGTGCACCAGGGAACCCAACTCCGAACTTGCCACCTTCGGTAATTCTAGGAGCCGCTCCGCTATAATTCACCGGACTGTCCGGTGTGCCAGCGGAGCAACGGCTACTTCGCGCCAACGGTCGTCTGCGAAGGCATTAAATGCGCTACATTGCGCGCCTGCGCGCGCAGAAGTCAAAGCAGGCGCCAGAAGGCGCACCAGACAGTCTACAGGACCTGTCCAGTGCACCACCGGACTGTCCGGTGGCCCCACAAGTCAGAGCTCCAACGGTCGAACCCTAACGGCCGGGTGACGTGGCTGGCGCACCGGACAATGTCCGGTGGCGCACCGGACTGACCAGTGCGCCATGCGACAGCAGCCTCCACCAACGGCTACTTTGGTGGTTGGGGCTATAAATACCCCCAACCACCCACCATTCATTGCATCCAAGTTTTCAGACTTCAAACCCCATACAAGAGCTATAGCATTCAATACAAGACACAACCAAAGAGATCAAATCCTCTCCCAAGTCCGGAATCACTCCAAACAAATTAGTGACTAGAGAGAGAGACATTTGTGTTCTTTTGAGCTCTTGCGCTTGGATTGTTTTTCTTCTTCCTTCTTTCTTGTGCTCAACTTACTTGTAATCAAAACAAGAGACACCAATTGTGTGGTGGTCCTTGTAGTGGACGTAGTGTCCCATTTGATTGAGAAGAGAAGCTCACTCGGTCTAAGTGACCGTTTGAGAGAGGGGAAGGGTTGAAAGAGACCCGGTCTTTGTGATCACCTCAACGGGGAGTAGGTCTGCAAGAACCGAACCTCGGTAAAACAAATCACCGTGTCATCTGCTTTATTTCCTTGGTTGATTTGTTTTGCGCCCTCTCTTTCGGACTCGTTTATATTTCTAACGCTAACCCCGGCTTGTAGTTGTGCTTAAGTTTATAATTATCAGATTCCGCCTATTCACCCCCCCCTCTAGGCGACTTTCACTAGCTTTATTGATAATGCTCTGAAGAAGATCTGCCGCCAAGACAAACAACAGAGGTGAGAGAGGATCTCCCTGTCTGACCCTCACTTACAATGAAATGTTTTCCCTGGGACACCATTGAGCAATACCGATGAGGTGCCAGATTGAAGGATACTTCGAGTCCAGTTGAGCCATTTGGGTCCAAATCCTTTATGAGTCAGTACATGAATAATTAGCTCATGCTCTAAAGTGTCAAAAGCCTTTTCAAAAATCTAGCTTGAGTACAATGATTTCTTTTTTGCCAGCCCTCTTTCCTCGCTATGCGTGCACGTCAGTGTTTATTAGAGGAGAGAAAAATGATAATAGATAATGAAAAGATATGAAAATTGATATTTTATGGTTGAAGTGGAATATGGATAGATAATTTAGAAAAACCGTTGCGGGAGAGAGAAAGGTAGAGGATGAAATCTGAGTGATGTGGCTGCATAGTATGGTATAGAGGGGAAGATTTAAAAATAGTGTTGCAGATAGTCTGAGTCTAAGCTGGCATAATTCATCGTGACGGTGTTATCACCGTCGCTGTCGTGTTCCCTGGCTTGTGCTTGAATTTGTAAGAAATAATCTTAACCAACCAATTATTATAATTACAAAAATAATCACCAAGGTCCGTCATTTATATTCTTTTTATAGTTATAAAAATAAAAAATGCTTATATTCTAAACAACAATAATTTGTTATTTTCGGTGGTTTTCACTCATGCTCCTAAAAATAATTTGTTGTTTTCGTCGATCAAGCTTATTTTTGTGGTCTAGACATGACCAACGAAAATAAGTAATTTTAGAGGAAAAATATGAAAGAAATGTAAAATCAACAGCAATTTTAACAACAATATAATCACAATAGTATGACAGTAACAGAAATTCCAGAATTACACACATTCAACACAAAATACTACAATTTCTCACAAATACATAATAATTCATCAAAATACCTTACAAATCCATTACAATCTACCACAAACTCACAATTCTATAACAAATACATTATAATCCATCACATCGTCCAAATTCACCACAAGAGTTAAATCATCACAATAATACTAATCACACACCCTAATCAAATTAAACAAGCATAATCACAAATACATACTAATTTCGGTGGCCAATGAATAACGATCGTCGAAAATATGGAATAAAATACGCAAAATGAAAACCTCTCGATGTGGCGGTGGTTGGTCGGAGGAGGGTTCGACGACGGGTCGAGCTGCGTAGAGGGAGCGGCGGGCGAGAGTGTTGGGAGAAGGGCTCGGCGGCGGCGCGACCGGGGAAGGGGCGGAGGAGGTGGGTGCAGCGGCACAGTGAGCACGCGTCAGGAGAGAGAGGATGAAGGGAGAAGGAAAGAGAGAAGAGGGTGAAGGAAAGAGAGAAGAGGGTATGTGACGTTTAAATCGGGTAATTTTTGACGTTTAAATCTAGTAATTTTTGGTGGTCTACGTCACGGCCACCAAAAATAAAACCCTATTTTCTATTTTCGAGGTAGGGTTCGGCCGCCGAAAATACTCAGCAGTGATGTTGTGCCACCCCAACAACATTCAAAGATCATAAGTATATATACGCATCGGTGCAACTCAACGCTCTCCATAAATCCAAAAATTCCCAACCAGTCTCAGGCACCTAGAGTGCATCAGAAGTGTTTATCACTCGTTCATGCTATGGCAAACGCAAGCTCCAAACCGTATCCGGTTCCACGCTCGTGATCTCTGGTGAAGCTAGAATCCTCGTGAGAAGCTGGACTGACGGTGGGTCAGTAGAGATGGCCAAACGGGCGGTCTGACCTGGCCCGGCACTGGCACGGCCCGTTTAGCACGATTATTAGGCGTGCCGTGCCGGCACGGCACTAAAGCTCCTTAGCCGTGTCGTGCCGGCACGGTAGGCCCGTTTAGTACTACACCACAGAATTTTAGTCAGACATTCATAAACACAGTTAAAACATACTAAAATAGATAATATTGAGTTGTTTAGTGCAATGGCTGACTCAATAAAAATCTATCTAGATAAAAACTCACTCTTATGAGAAAATCCTAAATAGGAAAAAAGAGTACAACACACAGCTAACTAGTCGTGCTTGGATCTAATCATGCATAATCGTGCCTAGGGGCTAATTGGGCCGTGCCCGTACCGGCCCAGCGTGCCCGGTGCTCGGCCCAGGCACGGCACTACCCAACGGACTGTGCCGGCACGGGTCTGGCTCCAGCCGTGCCGTGCCCAGGCACTACGGGCCGTGCCGTGCTCCAGACAGGCTCGATTAGCCCGGCACTATTGACCATCTATAGGTGGGTGTGCAGAATGGTTATCGACCATAATATAAACGGAGGCGATAATTGGACGGAACAGAGATAGGAAACACGTTCGATTATCAGAGACGTTAGGCCAGCTAGCGAAAGGTGGAGGAGGCGATAGCTAGACAAGAGTAGAAGAGGTGACATCTTCCTGTTCGGCTTTGTTATACAGCGCGCGGCTGTTGCAGCCACCTGCTCTGTTACTGTTAGTCTGTTACAGTACTAGTATATTACTATGTGAGGGAGGGTTTGCTGCCGAGCTGAGGCAGAGCAGCAAGCAAACAGGCATCTTGCTGCTGTGACTGTGAAGACCATCTTGCTGCGGTGGCACTGATTCAGCTGGCACCAACACACATGTTCTTGGATAGGAAAGGGTACAAAGCATCTTGAATTATTGCTAGCTGCGTTCGCACTGGTTCTTGGTGTGGGAGAGCTTCGGTTGGTGCCGAACTGCCCACTCGTCTTGAATCGATCTTGACCTTCACGGATTCGTCTCTTCTTTTCGATTTGGCTATAAGTTATAGACAAAGGGTCACATAATAGCAGAGAGCCTATATTAGAAGGATAAAATAGCAATTTTTTCCACCGCCGGGGGTCGGGGTCTCGGAGAGGGTGGTTTTTTTTAAGCTTTAAGACTGTCTCCAACAACGTTCTCTAAATTTATTCCCCTAAAATAAATATTTTCTATCCTTTATAGCACATTTTAAAAGATTATATCTTTTATATCTTCTCAGTCTCCAACAACGTCACCTAAATTCGATCTCTAAATCTACAGTGGTAACGAATTCATACACTATATTGATTGTTTTATATTATTCATTTAAATACAATTTTAAACTAGGTACGTAACGCAAAAATGAAGTAAATTTTTTTAAAAAATTTTGACGTTTTTGATGATAGCATGTGTTCACAATAAAAAAACTGTATGAGTACCTAGAATACAAAATATTATTTATATTAAAATTATTAAATAAGTTTTACAACTACACTTTCACGTGGTGGACTTTTTTTTTTGCGTTCACACGTGAACGTGAACCGGCTGCTTCTGTTGTACACCAGAGATACGTGTCCCACAACGAGCGGTGGGAAGGTTCTAGCTGGCACGAGAGAGCAGGAGGAAAAGATTTAGCACACGAGAAGTACAACCGCTATTTTACCAAACTTTTTACAAGATGTTGCTGAAGCCCTTGCGAACAACACGAAACGCTATATTTAGCGTACTGAACGCTTTGACGTTCGCTGTTGGAGACAACCTAAGCCTTTAAACAAACAAGCCAACCTGAGATATCACTTGCTAGCAAATATGGTTCGCTGAAGCCTGCAAATCACTTTAAGCTTAGGCGCGGTCCACTTACCATCTCCAACCAATTATCCTATATATATTTTTTATTATATTTTACTATATAAGATATTCTCCCACATAGGACATGTCTCCAACCATTCACCTCATCTAACTCATCATATATACTATAATTCAATTATTTAATATTTTTCCATTAGCTTTGAAATTTAATAAAATCATAAACTATTTATACTGTTGTAATACACATTACTATTCCGTTAAATAACTCGAAATGGATTAATATGATACAAAGATGATGTAATTAACATATGGGGAAGATTAGAGCTCACCCTACAATAATAACATATAATTAACATATGGAGGGTATTAGAGGTCACCCTATATGTAGAGGAGTTTCCTCTCTCCCCCATATAGGGGCAAATCCCCCCAAATGGCACTTTAGGCCTAGTTTGGATACTCTAGTATTGACCCCAATCTATATGTATTGAAGTGGATTGGGGTGTAATTTAACCTAATTTACACCCCAATCCACCTCAACACATGTGGATTAAGGTCAATACTAGAGTACCCAAATAAAGCCTTACTAGGTGTATGTCCGTACGTTGTTACGGCACCAACATGTTATGATAAAATATATTAATATACAGAAACATTAATCATCATTCCACCTATATGCTCCCTAATGAACAAACTGACCAAACTGATGTCAAGAAAACAAGAAGGATGAAAAACAGAATCATCAACCAGCTTGCTCATATAAGGGAGTAGCACTTTTCCTATCAGTATCCCACCTTGTAAAATTCAATGTTGTTCTAAAAAATTATATTCAAGAAACAATTGAGGGAACTCCATCATAAGTTGATGAAATAGGACATTTTTTGTGGCACATTGACATATAGTCAAAGTAAAAGCAGAAAAATGTAGCACAATCGCAAACTCCAAGAAAATATATTTTCAATGCAAAAAACATATGCATAAAGTCTTGTGTCCGTGCGTTACAACAGCACACGAACTATTTAATAAAATGTTAGTGCACAATAGTATATACATAATAAGACCAAAAAACAGGTGCCACAAGAACCAAACTGGAACATTTGGTACAAAAAAACAGCACAGATAGTAATCCTCCTCTTTTGGTCTTCTTCTTGGATTTATTGGGATATTTGTAGAGTACTTGAGCTAGAACCAACTTAATCACGTGTAGAACTTTGTAAAACATTATGCTAGCCAAGTTCCTATTCCTTTTGCCACATATTCTTATTGCTTAGTGGCAGTCAACATAATTTGCCAAAGCCCTAATCAATTCCTTATTTTTTTCGTCTTTCCCAATAAAATAAGTGACAATTATTTTGGTTGCTTAATCACAAAGACACTAATCTGTGATATCTAACAAGTGAACAAAACATGTGTTGATAATTACGAATATGGTCACATAACTGCATTCATTCTAAAAACTGTTGAAGCCAACAACAAACACTACAAAAATAAACCATTTGCAAGCAGAATAATAATGACAGGAACAAATCAATGAAACTGAAGGGCCAGAAGATATTGAAAAGACAAAATTTGTCCCAATAAAATTCAAAGTAGAGGGACCCGATAAATCCAAGGAAAGGTTGCAGACAGTAGATCTACTCTCAATTTCATTTGTTTCTGATAAACACATCATGGATGTTACTGATAATAGACCTACTGGAAAGGTAAACAAGATAGTGATACTTAATAAGGTAAACGCGCTTCACCACCAGCGGCAACGGTCACATCATTCCAACCCACAGGGTCCACGTTGGCACCCACCACCACCTCACGGTCCGCCACGCCGCCGCCTCTTGTACCACTCGCCCGCCTCCTCTCGCATTCCCACGTGCTGCCCCACCGCCACTGCCTCCCTCACCCCAACGACCATTAGCCGTGACATGAGGAGGACGTCGAAGCAGAGGCAGTGGACGAGGCAGGTGCCGTGCTGGGCGTGTGCGTGGTTGACGTTGGCTCCGGTCCCCGGAGTGCGCACCACTTGGGGCATGATCTAGCCCAAGCACGAAACGAAAGCACACGAGATCAACAATCGCCATTCGCAGAGCACCACCAGAGAAAAAAGGCAGAGAAAAATGAAGTCATAGGCGTTTAGTTACACACTTACAATACAATTATTAGAGGGACCATGAACAGATCAGTATGGTCACTTCGCTCACCAAAAATATTCTGCAAGGCAGTAAAAAACCATGAATTAAAGCACAGTAGAAGCAAGATGTGACCAAGCATGGTACAACCAAATCTAGAAAAGCAATAAGATTTGCATCGGATAGAATACACATTTGAGCATACATCAGTTTACAAGGATGTCACAAAATCCAGAGATGCCACAACAATTCGCAAGATTCAATTCGAAACAATTGCAATATGGCTAAAGCAGACATTGATGGGCTCAATCAAAGCATGCATACTCCAAAATCAAAATACAGTGAGCCACTATCGCTGTGTAATACCACATTCCATGGCTCTGTCCTCTGTGCCAACAGGAGTAGCCATCCGGTATCCAACTTATCAGTCGACGAAAGCAGGGAACAAGTCCCTAAAATAATTGCAGGGAACAAATGTCTGAGCAACCAAAAGAGGTGTGGTTCCGGAAATAGGATCCAGTGCTCAATCTATCGACCTACGAAAGCATGATGAAAAAAAGAAACATGGATAAGCACTGCTAAACTGTCGGAGCAGGAATCATAGGATAGCAGGTCTGCTCGCAAGGATATCAAAACAAAACATTGAACGCTGAAGACAACAGCGTCGAAGATACCAAACACCGAAGTGTGGAGCGGTGATTTTTATCTAGAATCACCATGACCTGGAACAGAGGTGCATTGCATCAATGAACGCAATGCTGTTTGTGGGGGACATGGGAAATGAACCAAAAGAATGGACCGAGATGGTGGAAATATGTTTCAAATGGCATAAACACTCTCAGTGGAGTCCAGAACATGCACTAAGAACCAACTTCAGCATGCACTAAGAAGCCAAGAACTCTACCCAGCATTGCTTCGCTTAAAAAAGAGATGTAACCTTCGACCACCCCGCTATCCGTAGGGGCACCAACGGATCAATCCTCCATCTGACGAACTGATCGATTAGACCGCAGAAGGCAGGAGCTGCATTTCTTTGGCAACGTTTTCTTTGGAGACCTAAATTGGACAACAAGTGAGCTGGTAACTTTTTTTTTGAAAAAACCTAATAAGTTGGACCATTTATCTACAGGATACAAATTGTAGAATACCATACCTTGGTGCTGCTGTCAATGGGTAAATGGACTTTGAATCCAAGGAGAAATTAACAGCATGAGGAAGATAAAGTTTCTATAAGGCTGGTTTGCACAGAAGTGTCCATTCTTGTGTGGAGTGCACTATGCGTATACAAAAAATACAAGACAACATCCACTCATCCACATTATGGTTCGCTATAGTAAAAACATCAATGAGGTGTTTCTGCTAGGTTCGCAACGCAGAATTGGGATCAGCGATTGGAACTATTTCCTTGGTGTAAGGCCCCATTAGAACAATTGTTTAGTAAAATATCATCATCGTAGCACAATTACTTGCACAGAAACGTGAAACCAGACCCATGGCATTATTTCACTTATAGCTCTTATGCTAAATTGAATGTGACTGCAATAGACAGCACCGGTACGGCGGTACCAGCACATGACAACATAGGATTCAGATAAGGATCTCCTTAAGGCTTAAGCTAATGGCAAGAAGCCATTATTGCAAGGGACGAACATTAGAGATTATTATACCTTCTCCTTGTCCTTCTTAGAGAAGAGTGCGGTCTGCCGGAAGAACTCCTGTTCCTGTGTGAACTCCCGCTGCACCTCCTCCTGGCGGCGCGCGTGATTGGCGTGGACCTGCTCGGCGATCCACTTGCGGCGCTGGTTCGGGTACGAGAGTGGGTGCCATGGCTTCTATTTGAGGTACGAGTGGCTCCACGCCGTCCCCGATTTCTCCTTAAGATCCACCTCCCCCGCTGCCATCTTCCGCCCAATTCCCCCGTCGCTCCCCGTCACCTCCTCCTCCATCAAGAAGCCCACCAAACCAATTTTGATAGGAAGATGTGCCCGCTGCTCGCCTCTTTGGTTGGCATCGTGGGCTCGGTGTCCTCATCCCCGAGGATGGCCAGCACGATGCTATCACGGGTCGGGGTCGGTAATGTGGAATCCACGCCCCCATGACAGCGCTTCTTGGGGTGGCGCCTCCCCGCGGCTTGGTGTCCTGCTGCTGTCGGTTGTAGTGGTGGGGACGCGAGGAGGACGGGGCAGGGCTGGGACCGTGCGACAGGCGTGGAGCGGTACGGCAGAAATCGTGGTGCCGCGCGTTGGTGTGGGACAGAGGGCATCGCGCGCTGGGGGCAGAGGCGGAATTGCGGCTTGCATTCGCGGCGTTCGCGGCGATCGCGGGCTGTGCGGGCGGATCACGCGCGCGTAGGGAGGCGCCGTTGCTGGCGTAGGGAGCGCCATGGCTACGAATCCCGCTGTAGTGGCGCCGCGTGATCCGCGGGGTAGGGGAATCGGTGGCGCGTGGGTAGGGGAATCGGCGGGCGTGGGCGAGTGTGCGCGTGATCCGCGGGGCAAAGTGATTCGCGGCCGGGCGCGCGCCGGATCCGCGGGAGGCAGGGGATCGGGAGCTGCATGGCGGCTGGATTCGCGGTGGGAATCGAGGCGGGGTGGGGGTGGACGGCTGGGCACGCGCGGGTCGGGAGATAGGGGATGGCGGGGGCAGTCTACACTGCACCCTTAATAGTTAGTAGAGATGTGGGGTGAGGGAGACATTGGAGGTAGCCTTGCAAATTGCTTTACGCCGGTACAGCAGTGGGTGACCATCGATCAGCCCACCATACATGAAAAAAATGTTTATTTTAATTCTCTCAATTATCATATAAATCATTTTTATAACTATACCGCTATATAATCTATCGGTTTAAACTTTACAAAAACCATTCAACTAAATCACCCCCACACCTATAACCTCCACTAAATTTCACCAAACAAATAGCACCCGGATTTAATACGCCTTCAAAACACACGGTTCAGATTGTTTGATAATTCACTCTCTCTTACTCGAATCCAATGAACACTATTATTTGAATCATCCCTCTCCCCCTTCTTCCCTCGCGACCCCACTGTGCCCAGCCTCTCCCTCCCCCTCCCCCTCCCCCTCCCCCTCCCCCTGTGTCGTCAGCGCCATCAACCCCTCCCCTCGCGTTGACGTTGTAGTCTCGGCCCCTCCCCCCTTCTCGAGATTGTAGCATTAGCACATGTTATATTCTATACTATTATATAATCCACCAGTTTAAACTTTGTAAAACCACCCAACTAAATCACACACCCACCCATAACCTCCACTAAATCCACCAACCAAATTGCATCTAAACTTAATACACCATCAAAACCAAATGTTCAGATCATTGGATAACACGCTCTCCCTTACTCAAATCTAATTGACAATACTACTTGCATCGTCCCTCATCCCCCCTCTTCTTCCCCTACGACTTCATCGCCCCTAGCCTCTCCCTCCCCCTGCGACCCCATGACCTCCAGCCTCTCCCTTTCCCCTCCCCACGTCCCCATCACCCCCTCTCTCACTCGTGCCACAGCAACCCCTCCCCTAGCGCCACCATTGTTGTCGTCGACCCTCCCTCCCCTTCTCGGTATCGTAGAAAACAACTCTTTCTCGTCTTTTAGAAACAGACACGTCAACCCCATGCCTATTTTCTCTAGGTTTTAAATTTTTCCTTTTGTATTTATTTTAGATAAATGTTTTAAACTATATATAGTAACCATAGAAAACTTATAAAAACTAATTTTATTAAACTTCGTTTGGTTAGATCTACACAGAACATATGATATAGTATGATTCAATGTAAAATTATTTATGTAGCCTTAGTTCTATATTTTTCTATAATTAGTTTATAATTCAATTATTTGTAGTCGAATTACGGTGAAATTTTTACGTGGCCTAATCATTATATTTTTTAGCTTTCACAAAAAATAATGATCATTGAATTAGAGTTATAGATTTACATATGTATATTTTGTTAAGTAATGTTTAAACAGTAAGGCTGCATAAAAATATAAAATAAATGATCTTTATGTAACGTTACTATTGTTATATCTTATGAACACTTAACATAACCATGCTAGTACATAGAACATCACACAGAGAAAATATATTTTCTATTTTTACATACTTTTTACTATCTTAAAACTATTTAACAAGCATAAACACAGATTAATATTAACCCAGTCAAATATGATCTATTGTATGAAATTTTACCGTAGCTCAAGAATGCAATGATTATGCCGTCATAAAATTTTCACCATAATTGGTCCACTGAAACTTCAACCACTACATGAATTCTAATCATTCCCGTCGGCCAGGATAATCCCCGTCGTCCAAGGCAGAAGCCGACGGGAATAGACTAATTCCCGTCGGTGAAACAGTAGCCAACGGGCATTATTTTTATTCCCGTTGGCCACGTCACAAGGCGACAGGGAATATCTTATTCCTGTCGGCCTCTTCCTCGGGCTGACGGGAATTAACTTATTCCTGTCGGCTTCTCTTCTGGCCGACGGGGATTAAATATTTATGAGCCAGGGCACGGACGCGCGGGCTCATTCTTCTCCGTTTCTCATAGCCTAGCGCCGCCACTCCGCCCGCCGCCGCCCCGCGCGCGGTCGCAGCCCCCTGCGCCGCCACCTCCGCGGCCATCGCCCCTGCGCCGCAGCCACCGCTCGAGCCTGTCCCGGAGCGCCGCCCCTAGTTCCCGAGCGCCGCTCCCGAGCTCCACGTACCCCGAGCGCCGCCCCCGAGCTCCAACGTCTGCCGGTGCCTCGACACGCCGGTCAGCCACCGCAACCGAGGGCTCGCCATCCACAAACGAGTCATCGAAGTATAATCCTATATCTAAATGTAAATAAATATGTGATTATTTTCGTCGGTTTTATTGTTGCCGACGGGAGTTAACTTTTATGTGATTAGAGTTAGTTTAAATCTATTAATTGATAGTGTTATTAGGCTTCATTTGACTTTATACATTGTAGTTAATGTTTTTAATTTTATGTTGCAAATATAAACTGTATGGTTTGATGTTATTAATTAGTTAATTAATTTGATGATGAATGTGATAGATGTGTTATACAAATAGTAATTATTTCAAATGCTAATTGTTGTGAATATTGTTAATTGATGAATGTCATGTATGTATTGATTATACTAGCTCATTGTTGTAACTATATATATACCATACATGGTATGTACGTGACATGTAGAAACATGAATGTCTCACACGCACTCTTACTCGTACGTACACAGCTACTATAATGGGTGATAGACGTGATTGGATGTATGAAGGTTTCAAGAAGGGTGGGTATCACACAAGTGAATGGTTTGCCAAGACTCAGATATTTCTGGACCATGCAGCTGCTTTGTCACAAATAGATAATATTAGGTGTCCATGCAATAAATGTAAAAATATGACGAGCCACACCAAGAGGCAGGTCACACTACATCTGTGCTCGCATGGTTTTGTGCCAGGCTATAAGGTCTGGTATCTCCACGGGAAGTCACGCCTTGAACGAGCAGCAGAAGTAGAAGTTGATGACGGTGAAGATGTTGATAGGATGGATCATATGCTTGAGGATCTGCAACCTGAATTGGCCCCAGATCATCATGATTCACCAACACCGGAGGTTCATAAGTTCTTCAACCTCCTAAAAGCATCAGAAGAGCCTCTTCATGGGCACACCGATGTGACCGTTCTCGAATTTGTGACACGACTCATGTCAATCAAGTCCAAGTTTGCATTCTCTATTAATTGTTACAAAGAGCTCGTGGATTTGATTAGCGAGGTTCTTCCTGCGGGTCACAAGATGCCCAAAGACATGTACCACTCCAAGAAATTGCTTAAAGGTCTTGGTATGGAGTATGAGAAGATTGATGTTTGCCAGGACAACTGCATGCTTTTTTGGAAGGAACATGGCAGAGAGCATAAGTGCTTAAAATGTGGGAAGTCGAGGTACGTGGAGCTTGTAAATAAAGATGGAGAGAAGGTCTTGACAAAGGTTGCACATAAACAGCTTCGGTACATGCCTCTCACTCCTAGAGTGAAACATTTGTTTCTCTCGAGGAAGACCGCTATGCACATGAGGTGGCATAAAGATTGTACGGACAGATAAGATGGGTTAATGGTGCACCCGTCAGATGGTGATGCATGGAAGGCTCTTGACAACTTTGATCCAAAGTTTGCAGTGATGCAAGAAACGTTCGTATCGGCTTGGCAACTGATGGTTTCACGCCTTTCAATATGACCGCTGCGTCGTATTCATGTTGGCCTGTCATTGCCATACCGTACAACCTTCCACCTGCTCTTTGCATGAAATATGAGTTTATGTTCCTATGTCTTGTTATACCTGGGCCTGAGCATCCTAGCGTACACCTCAATGTGATGCTTCAACCACTGATTGAAGAGTTAAAGAAGCTATGGCAAGGGGTGGAAGCCTATGACTGCTTCAAGAAGCAGAATTTCAATCTCCGTGTTGCGTATCTGTTCTCGGTTCATGATTTTATGGTGTATGGTATTTTCTCTGGATGGAGCGTGCATGGTAGATTGACGTGTCCTTATTGTGCTAAAGATACAGATTGTTTTCGTCTTAGTGCTAGTGGCAAGATATGTTACTTTGATTGACATATATGTTTTGTACCCTTCAATCACCCCTTCAGAAGGCAGAGAAAGGAGTTTAGGAAGGGCACCATCGTCACAAAGGGACCGCCCAAGCGACATAGTGGGATAGAAATTACAGAAGAGCATAGGAAACTTGTCCTAGACGATAGTGGGAAAAGGTATCAAGGTTTTGGTGAGGAGCATAACTGGACTCACATATGTGGCTTGTGGGAGCTTCCTTATGCTAAGTCATTGACTTTGATGCACAACATCGACGTCATGCATCAAGAGAGTAACTTTTGCCAAGCCCTCATAAATACATGTATGGATTTCCCTGATAAAATGAAAGACAATGACAAGGCACGCATGGACTTAGCAGTGATATGTGATCGTCCAACCCTAGTGCTTAGAGAAAACAGAGGCAAACCAAAAGCTGACTATTGTCTGAAACCTAAGCAATGGAAAGAAGTGATGAAGTGGATGAAGGATATTAAATTCCCCGATGGTTATGCTGCTGGTTTTAGAAGATCTGTGAACTTGAAGACAATGAAGATGAATGGACTGAAGAGCCATGACTTCCACATAATTATGGAAAGGCTCATGCCTGTAATGTTTCGTGGGTACATTTCCGATGATGTGTGGAAAACGTTAGCTGAAGTTAGCTATTTCTGCAGACAGTTGTGTGCTAAAGAAATCAGAAGAGATGTGATGGAATAGCTGGAGAAAGAGGCACTAGTGCTTTTGTGCAAATTGGAAAAAATATTTCCACCAGGTTTCTTCAATCCTATGTAGCATCTCTTTATACGTCTTCCATATGAGGCTAAGGTCGATGGTCCTGTTCAGTACAGGTGGATGTTTCATATAGAAAGAGCATTAAAGAAGCTTAGAGCAATGGTAGGCAATAAGGCAAGAGTTGAAGGATGTATTGCGGAACAATTTAAACTGAAGGAGGTAGCACACTTCACAAGTTGTTACTTTGCAGAAGAACATAATGTATTTGCTCGAAAGAAGAGGTACTGTGATGATGAACGAGAGATGCCTCTGTGTAGTGATCTTTCAATTTTTTAGATAAACGGCAAAGTCGTTGGTCCACCCATGGCATATCACCTCACTATGGAAGAACGGAAGTCTGCTTTACTGTACATGTTCACGAATATGCATGAGGTGGAGAAATACTTTGTGTAAGACTTATTTCCTTAAATTGTTCATATGTGAATTAGTTTATGTTATCAAATATCTCATGTCATACAATAATTTTTGACAGCGAGTTTGATGAACAAAACATGAGGTGTCTCGGTAGGCCAATAGCGAGAGACATAGACAAATTGTGTCACGATGGAATGCATGGGCGACCTAATTTCATTATGTGGCTTCGGGACCGTGTAAGTCTCAATTATGTGGCTCCTAGACCTACTTTTAGTTAACTAATATTACAGAATTTGCTAATGCTTTGTGGCATAATTGACAGTTTGGGGGGGGGAATGAATTTGAATGATGACTGACGTCAGTTATCTATTGGAAGCGTAACTGCCAAAAGCTATGGACGTTACGACGTCAATGGATATCGATTTCGTTCAAGCATTTTCGAATCTAGTCATCCTATGGCCGCCACTCAAAATAGTGGAGTCGTTATCGACATGGAAGGACACAAAGCCTGCTATTATGGGAAAATCAAAAATATTATCGAGATTACATTTGCTGGAAATAAGCCTTTAGCGCTAGTTTTCTTTGAGTGTAAATGGTATGACCCGAAGTATTATAGGACCGAATTTGGGATGACACAGATCCAACCTGAAAAATTGCTTCAAGGACACGACACGTATATCCTTGCCCATCAAGCAGACCAAGTTTATTTCTCGACATATCCATGCAAAAAGTTGTCTACATGGAGGGTTGTGTACAATGTAAATCCCCGCGAATGCCTATACACTCCTAGGAGGACGAATATTGATTTGGTCACCTTGAGCAGGTTGATGAGGTGTTTCAAGAAGAAGAGTTGCCAACTAGTTTTCATATTGATCCTGCACCGGCATTAGATTCACTACTTGCAGACGTTAATGACTTAACTTTTCCTGAGAGATGGAGAAGATAACCTGTTAGGAGAAAAGTTACATGGTGACCTCTGCATAGAAGAGAATAAATAGATCCTGATTTTGATGATATTTAACAAGTAAAGTTATTTTGTTATTTCATTTGTTTCTAATTTTTAAGGATTGTCATTTTTGATGCACTAATGAATAATTTCTTATTTTTAATGCATGATGCCGCCAAAGTCAAAGAAGTCAGTGAAGGGGCTGTTGAAGGGCCTTTTTCAGGGTAGTTCTTCGAGCAGCAGCAGACGCCGAGAGTTGTTGAGCGCTGTACATGGAGATGAGGTAACATATCTTGTACAACTAAATTTGTTTACATATTTACCTGTATCTAAATCTTGAGTTGTATGCACCAGGATGAGCAGCACAATGAGGAGGAGCACAATGAGGAGGAGCAGCACAATGAGGATGAGCAGCATGAGGAGGTGCAGCACAATGAGGAGGTGTAGCACGCGACATGGGACCAGGCCGCGCAGCAGCACCAGCACTAGCCATGGGACCAGTGGGACTACCAGAGAGAGGAGGAACATGTGTGGGACCAGTGGGGCCAACAAGCCTAACCGGTTGACAACCCGATGGATGATGACTCAGAAGGCTCTTCAGCGACACGCACACGTCGCTCAAGAAAAAGCCACTCAGTAAAGCCTCGTCACGCAATAGAGCGAGAGGTTGATAGGATCTTAATCATGCCTCGTGGAGATCAGTGAGTGTAATATATTAACTTGTCTCATATAACTGTTATGTGTATTGTTAATGTTTTTGTGTAATGCAGGAATTAGGAGGATCTGTCCTTTAACGGCAAGGGACACCACACTCAGGTTAACCTTACGTTGGGTTCTCTTTGCCGCCTTCACTACCCTGGTATAGTGAAGGTGTCAGACGGAGATAGCGTCGATGAGGTGCTCGTCAGTACCTGGGACGAGTACAAGTTAAAAAAGGAACAAAACCACACCGACAGACAGGGACTTGTGCGTCATGATTTTTGGGTATGAATTTTGTATTGTTTTTGTTCTGTTTCTTAATATTGTAATTCTATGACTTATACCATTGTATTTGTATTCTTTATGTACTAGCTTCGATATAGCTTGCCTGACGGAGAGGATTACATGGGGCACGCCGAACGTGTGTTCCAAAACAATGCAAAGAAGCTAGTTAAGGATGCCATATACTATGCGAGAATTCAGGCTACAAACCTGTATTTTCAAAATCATCCGGAAGAAGCAGGCCCCTTGAATAAAAAGGAAGGGTCCTCAAAGATATATTTGACTGAGGATCAATATCGTGAGGTTAGTATTCAATTTGTTTTACCCTTTTTATTGATTGTTGTGATTGATATAATATGTAACATTGTGTGTGCAGGTGATGGTTCCATGGATGGCGCTCGTGCCTGATGCATACTATGCTTGGTGTCGATATTGGGCTTCCAAAGGCTTCCAGAAAGCATCAGCGCATCACAGGCAATGTCGAGGAACCAATCCTAACCACAAGTTTGGCGGTGACGACATGCTCCGAAAAGCTAAAAGAATGGTAAGTTTGATATAGCTATGTTGATCACCAAATAGTACAATTGCTTATGGATGTTTTTGTTTATACAGGAAGCTACACGTGGCCAAAAGGCTAGTGACATTGAGGTCTACCAAGAGGACCAGAAAGGACCAGACCCTACCAATCCTGACCAGCTCTGCAGCTAGACAGCCACGGATCAGCTGGTGAGTTTTGGCCCAAAAGTACAAACTGAGAGCACCTAGAGGGGGGGTGAATAGGTGATCCTGTAAAATCAAATACTAATAGCCACAAAAACTTAGTTTAAACTGTTAGTATGGCTAAGTAGCTTTGAAGCGAGTTCTTGTGAATACAACAATCATAGAGAAAGCAACACAAGAGACACACGATTTTTATCCCGTGGTTCGGCCAAGTAACACTTGCCTACTTCCACGTTGTGGCGTCCCAATGGACGAGGGTTGCACTCAACCCCTTTCAAGTGATCAAATGATCAACTTGAATACCACAGTCTTTTCCTTTAAAGTATGTTTCCGATTTGCGAGGAATCTCCACAATTTGGAGTCTCTCGCCCTTATAATTGAGATCACAAAAAAAGCACAGAGTAAGGTTGGGAAGAGCAACACACACAATACTCAAATCCACAACACAACCACGCACACAAGTCACAACTCGAGCTCAAAGTACAACACACGGAGTTCGCAATTCAAATGGAGCTCAAATCGCTAACACAGAGAATCAATTGCGTGGAGTCAGAGTCAGGGAGTCTTAGAATGTTTCTTGTAAGCTTAGTGTACTCCTTCATGCACCTAGGGGTCCCTTTTATAGCCCCAAGGCAGCTAGGAGCCGTTGGAGGCCAACTTGGAAGGCCAAACTTGCCTTCTATCGAGTGGTGCACCGGACAGTCACTGTAGTTGTCCGGCGCGCGATCTCCTTCCTTTTCTGGTGCATCCGACCGTTGGTCCTCGGGGTCAGTTAGCGCACCGAACAGTACGGTGTGGCCAACCGACCGTTGCTGCGGGCCACGTGTCGCCCGCAGATCGCGCGACCGGTGTGCCAGACTGAGCTGGTGTTGACTGCACACAGCCAACTCTTTCCCTTTTCTTCTCTTCTCTTTTAGTCACTGTTTCTAGCACTTGGATAACCATGTTAGTACATAAAACAATATACCAAGTCTAGAAACATACCTTTGTTTCTGATTTGCACTTCTCGTACATAAGTACTCAATTAATGTGTTGGGCATCTAATCACCAAAATACTTATAGAATTGCCTAGGGGCACATTTCCCTTTCAATCTCCCCCTTTTTGGTGATTTATGCCAACACATCAAAAAGCAACCAAAGAAGTGCAACATCAATGCAATTGAAGACCAAATTGTTTTCACTAATGATTTGGCATATTTGGATCACTCTTTGCCACCACTTGGTTTGTTTTTGCAAATCAAATTCTTTTTCCTGTCTCTAAGTCAAACACACTTGTTTGGGCAAATCAAGAGATATTCCAAGAGAAAAATTGATCAGGTGCAAAAAACTCCCCCTTTTCCCATAATCAAAATTCTCCCCCATAAGAGACGAAATTTTGCAATTAGAGTATTTTGACAAAATCAAATTCTAACTCTATTATTTTCAAAATTCTCAAGTGGTTGGTTGATCCATTTGCTTTGGCCTTAATTTCTCCCCCTTTGGCATTAAGCACCAAAATGGGATCATTCTTGGCCCTGTAACCCCATTGCCTCACCAAAAATGTCAATTAAGAACAAAAAGGCACTAAGAGCATAAGTATGAACTTGGAATTTAATACACTAATGCCAGAGTGCAGTGGAAGTCTTTTCATCGTCCAAGTTCACTTTTCCCTTTCAATGCACCTTTGAGACTACATCAAGTATACTCAAATAGACAGGTTAGTCTCAAAGGGTCAAGTTGTAGCACATCTCCCCCTAAATATGTGCACCATTTGCATATGGACTTGTGAGGTCCGGGGAGATCTTGTACAACTTGAGCACCACAAATAGATAACAAATGTAGTAAATGCAAAAAGTAACATGATCAAAGGCATAGAACACATGTATGCTGTAGATCAATCCAAGTTACGCGAATCTAAGACATTTAGCTCACTACGCAACCTACAAAATGTTTTCTCATCCAACGGCTTGGTGAAGATATCGGCTAGCTGGTTCTCGGTGCTAATATGAAAAATATCGATATCTCCCTTTTGCTGGTGATCCCTCAGGAAGTGATGCCAGATGTCTATGTGCTTAGTGCGGCTGTGTTCAACAGGATTATCCGCCAAGCGGATTGCACTCTCATTGTCACATAGGCGTGGGACTTTGCTCAGATTGTAGCCAAAGTCCTAGAGGGTTTGCCTCATCCAAAGTAGTTGCACGCAACACTGTCCTACGACAACATACTTGGCCTCGACGGTGGATAGGGCAACGGATGTATGTTTCTTGGAACTCCAGGATACCAGGGACCTTCCTAGAAATTGGCATGTCCCTGATGTACTCTTCCTATCTACCTTGCACCCAGCATAATCGGAGTCTGCGTATCCAATTAAGTCAAAGGTAGACCCCTTTGGATACCAGATCCCAAAGTACGGCGTAGCAACTAAATATCGAAGAATTCGCTTAATGGCCACAAGGTGACATTCCCTAGGGTCGGATTGATATCTAGCACACATGCATACACTAAGCATAATGTCTGTTCTACTAGCACACAAATAAAGTAATGAACATATCATTGACCGGTATGCCTTTTGATCAACGGACTTACCTCCTTTGTTGAGGTCGATGTGCCTGTCGGTTCCCATCAGTGTCTTCGCGGGCTTGGCGTCTGTCGGTACCCTGAATCAGGGGTACCCCTTACTACTGCATTAAAGACACGGTGCCCGCGCTGCTACCTCTAGTTGCGCGGTAAATAGCACGCAACCTTTCCGCATGGGCAGCTCCGGGGCCGCCGCGTGGCCAGAAAAAGTGGTATACTCCAGGATACTTTCAGTAGGTCTGGACCTCCTCAAGGAAGCGCTGGACCCCCATACTCACGACCCGGATCTCTGAGTATGATCTAGGGCTCCAAGTCGGACCCCTTGGGAGAGGTCCGGACCCCTCTGAGCGGGGTCCAGGCCACCCATAGCGAGGTACCGGGACAGGGGGTGCCCTGGCCTAAGCAAGGGTCCGGTACTGACACGTGTCCAGGCTTTATCCTGTGCGCTTGTGCTCCCCGCTCAGGCGGAGACCCGATGCTGCCACGTGACTTGTTGCCCGTGATGTAAGCTAGCGGGCGAAGCCTGACGTAAGACCTCTGGGCCACGCGGTCTCTGCATTTATTGCGGAGAGGACGCGCCGCCTGCCCACTCTACTGACAGACGATGTGTCGCCTCAGCATTTATTGTGACCTGTCCACTCAACTGGTAGGTGGCGTCCAGGCCATCCTGCAGGCGGCGTGCCTGTCCAGTCCATTGTCAAACAGTGCGCCCGTGCTGCGGGGTGCACTGTGTCCATCATCACTTATACGTCGATACCACGCAGATCTCAGATATCAGGACGTAAGAAGATTGCTCCAGCAGTGAACATTAGCAACTCCAAGTATTACATCCGTTATATTCCTAGGCCCACATGTTGGGGCTCAGCACCCTTGTACGCGCCCCCTTGAGCTATAAAAGGGGAGGCATGCAATGTCACACACAGACCAAACTGAACCGAGATTTAGACTCTCAGCTCTCAAGCTTCCACAACAATCCAACACACAGTGGAGTAGGGTATTACGCTCCGGCGGCCTGAACCACTCTAAATCCTTGCGTGTTCCTGAGTTCATCGTTCATCTACCAACAGGCAAAACGCTTAAGCCCCCTCCTCATCTTAGGACTTAGGGCGGGTGCACTCCGCCACCCGGCCGGAGAATTCCCTCTCCGACAGCGTCCTTCATCCCAAACCGCTTGAGAAGATCTTGAGTGTACTTCGTTTGGGAAATGAAGGTATCGTCCTTGAGTTGCTTCACTTGGAATCCAAGGAAGTATGTTAACTCGCCCATCATCGACATTTCGAATTTCTGCATCATCACCATACTAAACTCCTCACAAGACTTTTGGTTAGTAGAACCAAATATTATGTCATCGATATAAATTTGGCACACAAAGAGATCACCATCACAAGTCTTGGTAAAAAGAGTGGGATCGACTTTCCCAACCCTAAAAGCATTAGCAATTAAGAAATGTCTAAGGCATTCATACCATGCTCTTGGGGCTAGCTTAAGTCCATAGAGCGCCTTAGGGAGCTTATACACGTGGTCGGGATACCTGTCATCCTCAAAGCCAGGGGGTTGTTCCACGTATACCTCCTCCTTGAGTGGCCCATTAAGGAAAGCGCTCTTCACGTCCATTTTAAAGAGCCTAAAAGAGTGGTGAGCAGCATAGGCTAACAATATTCGAATTGACTCTAACCTTGCCACAGGAGCAAAAGTCTCCCCAAAATCCAAACCTGCGACTTGGGCATAACCTTTTGCCATAAGTCGAGCCTTGTTTCTCGTCACCACCCCGTGCTCGTCTTGCTTGTTGCGGAACACCCACTTGGTGCCACAACGTTTTGCTTTGGACGTGGCACCGGGCTCCAAACTTCATTTCTTTTGAAGTTGTATTTGATTCATACCCTAGTAAAAACCCTTCTACTGCCTTGGGAGCAAATTTATAATGTCTACCTTTCTTCACAAGAATGTAGCATTTGCTCCCAAATACACGAAAGTAAGATACATTGGGTTTGTTACCAGTAAGGAGTTCGTAGGAGGTCTTCTTGAGAAGGCGATGCAGATAGAGCCGGTTTATGGCGTGGCAGGCTGTGTTCACAGCTTCCGACCAAAACCGCTCGAGTGTCTTGGACTCTCCAAGCATCGTTCTCGCCATGTAGATAAGCGTCCTATTCTTCCTCTCTACCACACCGTTTTGTTGTGGTGTGTAGGGAGCGGAGAACTCGTGCTTGATGCCTTCCTCCTCAAGAAATTCTTCAACTTGTAGATTCTTGAACTCGGACCCATTATCGCTTCTTATCTTTTTCACTTTAAGCTCAAACTCATTTTGAGCCCTACTTAGAAAGCGCTTTAAGGTCTCTTGGGTTTCTGATTTGTCCTGCAAAAAGAATACCCAAGTGTAGCGGGAAAAATCATCAACAATTACAAGACCATACTTACTTCCCCCGATGCTAAGGTAGGCAACGGGTCCATAGAGGTCCTTGTAGAGAAGCTTCAGTGGTCTTGATGTTGTCATCACATTCTTGCTATGATGAGTGCTTCCCACTTGTTTCCCTGCCTAACATGCTACACAAGGTCTATCTTTCTCAAAGCAGACATCAGTTAGTCCTAACACATAATCTCCCCTTAGAAGTTTATGAAGGTTCTTCATCCCAACATGTGCTAGACGACGATGCCAAAGCCAGCCCATATTAGTCTTAGCCATTAAGCATGCATCTAGATCGGCATTCTCTTTCGAAAAATCTACTAAATAGAGTTTGCCGTCTAATACACCCTTAAATGCTAATGAACCATCACTCCTTCTAAAGACATATACATCTATATTTGTAAATAGACAATTATAACCCATGTTACACAATTGACTCACAAATAACAGGTTATACCCGAGCGATTCAACTAAAAACACATTAGAGATAGAATGCTCGGATGTAATGGCTATTTTTCCTAGTCCTTTGACCTTGCCGGGTTCCCATCTCCAAAGATAATCGAATCCTAGGATTCCTTGTTCTTGACGTAGGAGGTGAACATTTTCTTCTCCCCCGTCATATGGTTTGTGCATTCGATGTCGATAATCTAGCTTGAGCCCCCGGATGCATAAACCTGCAAGGTAATTTACGCTTGGGTTTTAGGTACCCAACTCTTGTTGGGTCCTACAAGGTTAGTCACAATAGCTTTTGAAACCCAAATACAAGTCTTGTCTCCCTTGCATTTGGATCCCAACTTCCTAGCAACTACTTTTTCATTCTTACATGAAAGTACAAACGAAGTGTTGTAAGCATGAAAAACAGTAGTAGGTTTATTACACATTTTCCTAGGCACGTGATGCACAACATGATTTTTCCTAGGCCTACTTCTACCATGCACAAAAGTAGAGCTAGAGGCAAACATAGCATGTGAATCATTGTAAGCAGTATGAACATAACTCTTATTATAATTGGAATGACTGGCAATTTTCCTATCATAAATAAAAGCAAGGTTCCTTTTAGGACTACTAGCCATTGGGGCCTTCCCTTTCTCCTTGATGAGAATGGGAGCCTTTTGACTTGTTAAGTTCTTGGTTTCCCTTCAAAAACCAAGTCCATCCTTAATTGAAGGGTGTCTACCAACAGTGTAGGCATCCCTAGCAAATTTCAATTTATCAAAATCATCCTTGCAAGTCTTAAGTTGAGCATTAAGACTTGCCACCTCATTATTTAATTTAGTAATAGAAACATGATGTTTATCACAGGCATCAACATCAAAATCCTTACATCTATTACAAATAACAACATGCTCTACACATGAACTAGATTTATTAACTTCCTCTAGTTTAGCATTTAATTCATCATTTAAACTCCTTAAACTAGAAACGGATTCATGGCAAGCAGACAACTCAGAGGATAGTATTTCATTTCTTTTAATTTCTAGAGCAAGAGATTTTTGAACACTAATAAATTTGTCATGCTCTTCATACAAAATATCTTCTTGCTTCTCTAGCAATCTATCCTTTTCATTAAGGGCATTAATTAATTCATTAATTTTGTCTACTTTATTTCTATCTAAGCCTTTAAACAATTCAATATAGTCTACTTCATCATCAGATGACTCTTCATCACTAGAAGAAGTATACTTGGGAGTGTCCCGAATACATACCTTCTTCTCCTTAGCCATGAGGCAAATGTGGCGTTCGTTGGGGAAGAGCGAAGACTTGTCGAAGGCCGAGGCCGCCAGTCCCTCATCGTCGGAGTCGGATGAGGAACAATCAGAATCCCATTCTTTTCTAAGATGAGCCTCGCCTTTTGCCTTCCTATAGCTTTTCTTCTTCTCCTTCTTCTCATATCTTTCTTATGCCTGGTCATTTTCATTATCGGGACATTGAGCTATAAAATGACCAGTCTTACCGCATTTGAAGCAGGAGCGCTTTCCCCTTGTTTTGTTCTTGTTAGGGTATTCCTTGCGTCCTTTGAGTGCGGTCTTGAACCGTTTGATGATGAGGGCCATCTCATCTTCATTTAGCCTGGCAACCTCAACTTGTGCCACCTTGCTTGGTAGCGCCTCTCTGCTGCTTGTTGCTTTGAGCGCAATGGGTTGTGGCTCGTAGACGGGTAGAGGACCATTTAGTGCATTGTCCACGTATCGAGCCTCCTTCACCATCATGCGCCCGCTCACGAATTTTCCAAGGATCTCCTCGGGTGTCATCTTGGTGTACCTGGGGTTTTCACGAATAAGATTGACAAGATGGGGGTCAATAACAGTAAATGACCTGAGCATGAGTCGGACGACGTCATGATCTGTCCATCTTGTGCTTCCATAGCTTCGAATCTTGTTGACCAGGGTCTTGAGCCTCTTGTAGGTTTGTGTTGGCTCTTCTCCCCTGATCATGGCGAATCTTCCCAGCTCGCCTTCCACCAGTTCCATTTTGGTGATCATTGTAGCATCATTTCCCTCATGTGAGATATTGAGGGTGTCCTAGATTTGCTTGGCGTTGTCCAAGCCGCTAACCTAGTTATATTCATCCCTGCACAGAGATGCTAGCAAAACAGTAGTGGCTTGGGTGCTTTTATGGATTTGTTCATTGATAATCACAGGGTTATCAATGCTATCAAAATGCATCCCATTTTCTATAATTTCCCATATGCTAGGATGGAGAGCGAATAAATGACTACGCATTTTATGACTCCAAAACAAATAGTCCTCTCCATCAAAGTGTGGAGGTTTTCCAAGGGGAATTGAAAGCAGATGCACATTTGAATTATAGGGAATGCGAGAGTAATCAAAAGAATAGTTTTGATTAACCGTCTTTTTCTTTAACGAGGAGTCGTCGTCGTCATCCCTTGGTGAAGAAGATGAGGCATCGCTGTCGTAGTAAATGATCTTATTGATGCACCTCTTCTTCTTCCCATCTTTCTTCTTGTGACTTGAGCCTGAGTCGGTAGGCTTGTCGTCTCTTGGCTCGTTGAAGAGGGACTCCTTTTCCTTGTCGTTGACCACCATCCCCTTCCCCTTAAGATCCATCTCTTCGGGCGATTAGTCCCTTAAATGAAGAGTACGACTTCGATACCAATTGAGAGCACCTAGAGGGGGGTGAATAGGTGATCCTGTAAAATCAAATACTAATAGCCACAAAAACATAGTTTAAAGTGTTAGTATGGCTAAGTAGCTTTGAAGCGAGTTCTTGTGAACACAACAATCACAGAGAAAGCAACACAAGAGACACGCGATTTTTATCCCGTGGTTCGGCCAAGTAACACTTGCCTACTTCCACGTTGTGGCGTCCTAATGGACGAGGGTTGCACTCAACCCCTTTCAAGTGATCCAATGATCAACTTAAATACCACGGTCTTTTCCTTTAGAGTATGTTTCCCATTTGTGAGGAATCTCCACAATTTGGAGTCTCTTGCCCTTACAATTGAGATCACAAAGAAAGCACAGAGTAAGGTTGAGAAGAGCAACACACACAAGACTCAAATCCATAGCACAACCACGCACACAAGTCACAACTCAAGCTCAAAGTACAACACACGGAGTTCGCAACTCAAATGGAGCTCAAATCGCTAACACAGAGAATCAATTGCGTGGAGTCGAAGTCAGGGAGTCTTAGAATGTTTCTTGTAAGCTTAGTGTACTGCTTCATGCGCCTAGGGGTCCCTTTTATAGTCCCAAGACAGCTAGGAGCCGTTGGAGGCCAACTTGGAAGGCCAAACTTGCCTTCTGTCGAGTGGTGCACCGGACAGTCCGGTGCACCACCAGATAGTCACTGTAGCTGTCCGGTGCGCGATCTCCTTTCTTTTCTGGCGCATCCGACCGTTGGTCCTCGGGGTCAGTTGGCGCACCGGACACTGTACGGTGCACACCGGACAGTCCGGTGTGCCCAATCGACCGTTGCTGCGGGCCACACGTCGCCCCCAGATCACGCGGTCGACCGTTGGCGCTGGCGACCGTTGGCTCACCGGACAGTCTAGTGCACCACCAGACAGTCCGGTGAATTATAGTCGTATGACTCTGCTTTTTCTCGAAAGCAGCCAGTTCACCGACGGCCAGCCTGGCGCACCGGACACAGTCCGGTGCACCACCGGACAGTCCGGTGTGCCAGACTGAGCTGGCGTTGACTGCACACAGCCAACTCTTTCCCTTGTCTTCTCTTCTCTTTTAGTCACTGTTTCTAGCACTTAGATAACCATGTTAGTACATAAAACAATATACCAAGTCTAGAAACATACCTTTGTCTCTGATTTGCACTTCTCGCACATAAGTACTCAATTAATGTGTTGGGCATCTAATCACCAAAATACTTATAGAAATTGCCCAAGGGCACATTTCCCTTTCAGAAACGTTCAAAGTATAGAAATTTCTGCATCTGTAAGGTTGTGAATGATGTATAGGTGGCATATGGGGAGGAGATGGTTCGTCGCCATGGCCCTGACTTCGACTGGCGACATGAACCGGTGGATCCCTCGGTGGTGTATGCAAGTGGTGGTGGAAAAGCGCATGGACGGTAAGCTCTAACTTATGAAATTACATGGTTGACACTAAATTGATTATGCAGTAGTCACTATTTTTGAATTACTTATAAATACACACTCTTCGATGGATTCATTGACTCGTCGTCGGTGAGATCTCAGACGATGGGTTCGTCTTCCCGTAGCTCGTGCTCTCGTCGACCGAACGAGCATGAGTTGGAGATTATGAGGATGCGTGAGGAGATGAGACAACAGCGAGAATTTATGGAGGCTTGCAATGCACATAACCAATCGATGTATCAAGTGAGTATACATAATCCGAACTCTAAATTATTATATTACAATACAACATCTTCAATAGTAACACATATGTTTAACAGTTAATGCAACAATAGGGCATGACACCAAATATTCCACCGCCACCACAATGGAGCCAGTTTGCATCCACACCAGATCCGCCACCACAGTTCAACACCCCTCCGACACATATACCTGCACCTGGAGATAGGGTACGTTTGATAACTCTCGATGAATTTATACACTCTTATACTTTTTGATATTTACATTTAATGTGTTGATATTTGCTAACTTGCATAGGTTACGCCCGAAGAGGGTGGTAGTGAGTCTGATCCCACAGCAGGGACTAGATTTGTTGACTCCCTCTTCGCGTTCCCTCCTCCTGGTGGCGGCAGCGGTCAAAGCTCTAACCACCCAAGTGGTGGTTATCTCTAAACACTTGAACTCGTGCACGCTATGTTTTTTAACTCGTGGACGCTATATTTTTCGCGAACTAAACACTTGAACTTATCGCGTACTTTCTATTTGAAATGTTTGTGTAAACTATGTTGGTGATGTTAAGTTTGTAATGTTTGAATTGATTATCAATGCATGTGTTTATAATGTGTTTGTTCTGTGTGATATATATGTTATGTGTGCAATTGTGGAGAAATAGTGACCAAATTTAGTGCTGGTTTGCAGCAGTATAGGTTAATTCTTCTCGGCCCAGTTAATTCCCATCGGCTATGATCGAACTGACGGAATTAATAATTAATCCTCGTCGGCTCAGTAACTCCCGTCGGCCAGGTAGGGCTGACGTGGATTAATTAGTAATTCCCGTCGGTTTGACCTGACCGACGGGAATTAACGGCGTCGATGGGCATTAATTGTTAATCCACGTCGGTTGGCCTAGCCGACAGGAGTTAACACTAACTCTCGTCGGCTTGTGCGCGACCGACGGGGATTACTTATTCCCGTCAGCCGCCGACGGGAATTAGTGTATCCCCGACACCCGATGGCCATCGGCTTAGAACCGACGGGAATTAGCCATATACCGACGGGAATTAGTAATTGAATTAGCCTTATGTCGGGGACCATAATTAGGGGTACCCTCAAGACTCCTAATTCTCAGCTGGTAACCCCCATCAGCATAAAGCTGCAAAGGCCTGATGGGTGCGATTAAGTCAGGGATCAGTCCATTCGAGTGACTCGATCATGCCTCGCCCGAGCCTAGCCTCGGGAAAGGGCAGCCGACCCCGGAGGATTTCCGTCTCGCCCGAGGCCCCCCTCCAACGGCGGACACATCTTCGGCTCGCCCGAGGCCCTGCCTTCGCTAAGAAGCAACCCTGACTAAATCGCCGCACCGACCGACCAAATCGCAGGAGCATTTAACGCAAAGGTGGCCTGACACCTTTATCCTGACGCGCGCCCTCCGGCAGAGCCGAAGTGACCGCCGTCACTTCGCCGCTCCACTGACCGGTCTGACAGAAGGACAGCGCCGCCTGCGCCACTCCGACTGCAGCGCCACTTGACAGAGTGATGCCGACAGGAAGCCAGGCCCTGCCAAAGGCACCATAGGAAGCTCCGCCCGACCCAGGGCTCGGACTCGGGCTGAGCCCCGGAAGACGGCGAACTCCGCTCCGCCCGACCTAGGGCTCGGACTCGGGCTCAGCCCCGGAAGACGGCGAACTCCGCTCCGCCCGACCCAGGGCTCGGACTCGGGCTCAGCCCCGGAAGACGGCGAACTCCGCTCCGCCCGACCCAGGGCTCAGACTCGGGCTAAGACCCGGAAGACGGCGAACTCCGCTCCGCCCGACCCAGGGCTCGGACTCGGGCTAAGACCCGGAAGACGGCGAACTACGCTCCGCCCGACCCAGGGCTCGGACTCGGGCTCAGCCCCAGAAGACGACGAACCCCGCTTCACCCGACCCCAGGGCTCGGACACCGCCCTGGCCTCTGCCGACGACCTCCGCCTCGCCCGACCCAGGGGCTCGGACTCGGCCCCGGCCATGAAGGACAGACTCGACCTCGGCTTCGGAGGAGCCTCCACGTCGCCCAACCTAGGGCGCAGGCCAGCCACGTCAACAGGAAGCGCCATCATCACCCTACCCCGAGCTGACTCGGGCCGCAGAGAACAAGACCGGTGTCCCATCTGGCTGTCTCCACCAGATAGGCAATGATGGCGCCCCGCATGCCCTGTGACGACGGCGGCTCTCAGCTCTCTTACGGAAGCAGGAGGACGTCAGCAAGGACACAACCGCTCCGACAGCTGTCCCTCCGCCAGGCTCCGCCACTCCTCCGACGGCCACGACATCACACTAGTTGGGTTCCAAGATCTCTCCAGCTGCCACATTGGCATGTACTCAGGGCACTAGCTCTCCCTCGCTAGACACGTAGCACTCTGCTACACCCCCATTGTACACCTGGATCCTCTCCTTGCGTCTATAAAAGGAAGGACCAGGGCCCTCTTAGAGGAGGTTGGCCGCGCGGGACGAGGACGGGACAGGCGCTCTCTTGGGGCCGCTCGCTTCCCTCACCCGCGTGGACGCTTGTAACCCCCTACTGCAAGCGCACCCGACCTGGGCGCGGGACGAACACGAAGGCCGCGGGATTCCCACCTCTCTCACGCCGGTCTCCGACCGCCTCGCTCCTTACCCCCCTTCGCGCTCGCCCACGCGCTTGACCCATCTGGGCTGGGACACGCGGCACTCACTCGTCGGCCTGAGGGACCCCCCAGTCTCGAAACGCCGACAGTTGGCGCGCCAGGTAGGGGCCTGCTGCGTGTTGACGAGCAGCTTCCCGTCAAGCTCCAGATGGGCAGTCTCCAACAACCTCTCCAACCCGGGACGGTGCTCCGTTTTGGGAGTCTTGAGTTCATGTCCCTCGACGGCAGCTACGACATGATACTCCTTCCACTGCCGCGCGACAACGACAATGGCGGCCGACAGCCCGCCCGCCGGCGGCGGAATCGACGACGTCTTCCCCGCGTGGCGGAAGAACAACATTCGAGCTCGCCCCGTCCTCTCCCTCGCCAACGGAGGAGGAGGCGGGGCAACCAAGGCCAAGCAGGAGGCCGCGCCTCGTCGGCTGTCGAGCGAGTTGACGTCCCTAGCACCCCAACGGGGGGTGCGTTGGGCGTCAACCTCGCGTTTGAGACGAAGGCGAGCGCCGTCTCCCCGTGACACGCCAATCCCGAGCAAGTGGACGACGCCAGCGCGCTTGCGAAAAGCTTGCAGGACGTCGCCCTCGTACCGGAGGCGACGATGCGGTCAGTCCTCGACGTGACTTCATCGCCGCTCGACGACAAAAAGGTACCAACCGATTCCCATCCTACGTCATTTGTACTCAGCCTCAACCCGCCTAGCAATCTTGCTTTGGCGGGTGCCCTTGTAGAGGCGAGTACAAACCCTCTGGGGTTTCGCTTGCGGTCGCCTTGGGACCGGCTGACGGACGTCTCGACCTATGGGCCCTCTGGGTCCGAGGAAGATGACGACCCCAACATCTGTTGGGATTTCTCTGGATTTGGCAACCCCAGTGCCATGCGGAACTTCATGACCGCATGTGACTACTGCCTCTCTGACTGTTCCGACGGTAGCCGCAGCCTCGACGACGAGGACTGCGGCCCAAGCCGCGAATGTTTCCACGTCGATCTGGGGGGTCCCTCCCAAGGCAACCATCTCGGCATGCCGGAGGACGGTGCTCCCCCTGGGCCGGTGCCTCGCGCTGACATCCCGCGGGAGCTAGCTGTGGTCCCCGTTCCGGCGGGGGGTTACGACCCACAGCTTGAGCAAGTTCGCGGGGTGCAGGCCAGGATCGACGAGGGAGCAGGAGCGCTTGAGCCGATCCGCCGGGACGTCGGGCAGGCATGGGTGGGCCAACCCCCGGCCGGAGAAATACGTCACCTGCCCCAGGGTCTCCAGCACCGCGTCACCGATGTCGTCAGGGTCAGGCCACCACCTGCATCCAGTGGGGTCGGTCAGAACCTGGCCACAGCAGCGATGCTCCTCCGCGCGATGCCAGAGCCATCCACCACCGAGGGTCGGCGAATCCAGGGAGAACTCAAAAATCTCCTGGAAGGCGCCGCGGTCCGACGGGCCGAGAGCACTGCCTCCCGAAGGCAAGGATACCCCTCGGAACCTCATGCCGCGACCTCCCGATTCATGCGGGAAGCCTCGGTCTACACCGGGCGCACGAGCAACACCGCGCCTGCGGCCCCGGGCCACCTCGGCAACGAGCGCCATCACCGCGACCGTCGAGCCCACCTCGACGAGAGGGTGCGCCGAGGCTATCACCCCAGGCGTGGGGGACGCTACGACAGCGGGGAGGATCGGAGTCCCTCGCCCGAACCACCCGATCCGCAGGCCTTCAGCCAGGCCATCCGGCGGGCACCGTTCCCGACCCGGTTCCGACCCCCGACTACTATCACAAAGTACTCGAGGGAAACGAGGCCAGAATTGTGGCTCGCGGACTACCGCCTGGCCTGCCAACTGGGTGGAACAGACGACGACAACCTCATCATCCGCAACCTCCCCCTGTCCCTCTCCGACACCGCTCGCACCTGGTTGGAGCACCTGCCTCCGGGGCAGATCTCCAACTGGGATGACCTGGTCCAAGCCTTCGCCGGAAATTTCCAGGGCACGTATGTGCGCCCTGGGAATTCCTGGGACCTCCGAAGCTGCCAACAGCAGCCGGGAGAGTCTCTTCGGGACTACATCCGGCGATTCTCGAAGCAGCGCACCGAGCTGCCCAACATCACCGACTCAGATGTCATCGGCGCGTTCCTTGCCGGCACCACCTGCCGCGACCTGGTGAGCAAGTTGGGTCACAAGACCCCCACTAGGGCGAGCGAGCTGATGGACATCGCCACCAAGTTCGCCTCTGGCCAGGAGGCGGTCGAGGCTATCTTCCGAAAGGACAAGCAGCCACAGGGCCGCCCGTCGGAAGATGCTCCCGAGGCGTCTACTCCGTGCGGCGCCAAGAAGAAGGGCAAGAAGAAGTCGCAAGCGAAACGCGACGCCGCCGACGCGGACCTTGTCGCCGCCGCCGAGTACAAGAACCCTCGGAAGCCCCCCGGAGGTGCCAACCTCTTTGACAAGATGCTCAAGGAGCCGTGCCCCTATCATCAGGGGCCCGTCAAGCACACCCTTGAGGAGTGCGTCATGCTTCGGCGCCACTTCCACAGGGCCGGGCCACCCGCGGAGGGTGGCAGGGCCCGCGACGACGACAAGAAGGAAGATCACCAAGCAGGAGAGTTCCCCGAGGTCCGCGACTGCTTCATGATCTACGGTGGGCACGCGGCGAATGCCTCGGCTCGGCATCGCAAGCAAGAGCGCCGGGAGGTCTGCTCGGTGAAGGTGGCGGCGTCAGCCTAACTAGACTGGTCCGACAAGCCCATCACCTTCGACCAAGCTAATCACCCCGACCACGTGCCGAGCCCGGGGAAATACCCGCTCGTCGTCGACCCTGTCATCGGTGACGTCAGGCTCACCAAGGTCCTTATGGACGGGGGCAGCAGCCTCAACATCATCTACGCCGAGACCCTCGGGCTCCTGCGCGTCGATCTGTCCTCCGTCCGAGCAGGCGTTGCGCCCTTCCATGGGATCATTCCCGGGAAGCGCGTCCAGCCCCTCGGACGACTCGACCTCCCTGTCTGTTTCGGAACACCCTCCAACTTCCGAAGGGAGATTCTGACGTTCGAGGTGGTCGGGTTCCGAGGAACCTACCACGCGGTGCTGGGGAGGCCATGCTACGCGAAGTTCATGGCCGTCCCCAACTACACCTACCTGAAGCTCAAGATGTCGGGCCCCAACGGGGTCATCACCGTCGGCCCCACGTACAAACACGCGTTCGAATGCGATGTGGAGTGCGTGGAGTACGCCGAGGCTCTCATCGCCGACCTGGAGAGCCTCTCCAAAGAGGTGCCAGACGTGAAGCGCCATGCCGGCAACTTCGAGCCAGTGGAGACGGCTAAGACCGTCCCTCTCGACCCCAGTGGCGACGCCTCCAAGCAGATCCGGATCGGTTCCGGGCTCGAGCCCAAATAGGAAGCAGTGCTCGTCGACTTTCTCCGCGCGAACGCCGACGTCTTCGCGTGGAGTCCCTCGGACATGCTCGGCATACCGAGGGATGTCGCCGAGCACTCGCTGGATATTCGGGCCGGAGCCCGACCGGTCAAGCAGCCTCTATGCCGATTCGACGAGGAGAAGCGCAGAGCGATAGGCGAGGAGATCCACAAGCTAATGGCAGCCGGGTTCATCAAAGAGGTGTTCCATCCCGAATGGCTCGCCAACCCTATGCTTGTGAGAAAGAAAGGGGGGAAATGGCGGATGTGTGTAGACTACACTGGTCTCAACAAAGCATGTCCGAAGGTTCCCTACCCTCTGCCTCGCATCGATCAAATCGTGGATTCCACTGCTGGGTGCGAAACCCTGTCTTTCCTCGATGCCTACTCAGGGTATCATCAAATCAGGATGAAAGAATCCGACCAGCTCGCGACTTCTTTCATCACGCCCTTCGGCATGTACTGCTATGTCACCATGCCGTTCGGTTTGAGGAATGCGGGTGCGACGTACCAGCAGTGCATGAACCATGTGTTCGGCGAACACATCGGTCGCACGGTCGAGGCCTACGTCGATGACATCGTAGTCAAGACAAGGAAAGCTTCCGACCTCCTCTCCAACCTTGAAGTGACATTCCGGTGTCTCAAGGCAAAAGGCGTCAAGCTCAATCCCGAGAAGTGTGTCTTCGGGGTGCCCCGGGGCATGCTCTTGGGGTTCATCGTCTCCGAGCGGGACATCAAAGCCAACCCGGAGAAGATCGCAGCCATCACCAGCATGGGGCCCATCAAGGACTTAAAAGGTGTACAGAGGGTCATGGGATGTCTTGCGGCCCTGAGCCGCTTCATCTCGCGCCTCGGCGAAAGAGGCCTGCCTCTGTACCGCCTCTTAAGGAAGGCCGAGTGCTTCACTTGGACCCCTGAGGCCGAGGAAGCTCTCGGGGACCTGAAGGCGCTCCTCACCAAGGCGCCTATCTTGGTGCCCCCAGCCGATGGAGAAGCCCTCTTGGTCTACGTCGCCGCGACCACTCAGGTGGTTAGCGCCGCGATTGTGGTCGAGAGGCAAGAAGAGGGGCATGCATTGCCCGTTCAGAGGCCAGTTTACTTCGTCAGTGAGGTACTGTCCGAAACCAAGATCCGCTACCCACAAGTTCAGATGCTGCTGTATGCAGTGATCCTGACGAGGCGGAAGTTGCGACACTACTTCGAGTCTCACCCGGTAACTGTGGTGTCATCCTTCCCCCTGGGGGAGATCATCCAGTGCCGAGAGGCCTCAGGCAGGATTGCGAAGTGGGCGGTGGAAATCATGGGCGAGACCATCTCGTTCGCGCCTCGGAAGGCCATCAAGTCCCAGGTCTTGGTGGACTTCGTAGCCGAATGGGTCGACACCCAGCTACCGACGGCTCCGATCCGACCGGAGCTCTGGACCATGTTTTTCGACGGGTCGTTGATGAAGACGGGAGCCGGCACGGGCCTACTCTTCGTCTCACCCCTCGGGAAACACCTACGCTATGTGCTACGCCTCCATTTCCCGGCGTCCAACAATGTGGCTGAGTACGAAGCTCTGATCAACGGATTGCGAATCGCCATCGAGCTAGGGGTCCGACGCCTCGACGCTCGCGGCGACTCGCGGCTCGTCATCGACCAAGTCATGAAGAACTCCCACTGCCGTGACTCGAAGATGGAGGCCTACTGCGATGTGGTTCGGCGCCTGGAAGACAAGTTCTACGGGCTCGAGCTTAACCACATCGCTCGGCGCTACAACGAGACTGCGGACGAGCTGGCAAAAATAGCCTCGGGGCGAACAACGGTTCCCCCAGACGTCTTCTCCCTGGATCTGCATCAGCCCTCCGTCCAGATTGACGACCCTCCCGAGCCCGAGGCACCCTCGGACCAGCCCGAGGCGCCCTCGGTCCAGCCCGAGGTACCCTCGGCACGGCCCGAGGCACCCTCAGCTCAACCCGAGGTACCCTCGGTCTCCAAGGGCGAGGCATTGCGCATCGAAGAGGAGCGAAGCGGGGCCACGCCTGATCGAAATTGGCAGACCCCGTACCTGCAATATCTCCTCCAAGGAGAGCTACCCCTCGACCGAGCCGAGGCTCGGCGGATAGCGCGACGCGCCAAGTCGTTCGTCCTGCTGGGCGATGAGAAGGAGCTCTACCACCGCAGTCCCTCGGGCATCCTCCAGCGATGCATCTCCACCGCCGAAGGTCAGGAACTCCTGCAAGAGATACACTCGGGGGCTTGCGGCCATCACGCAGCGCCTCGAGCCCTCGTCGGGAATGCTTTCCGGCAAGGCTTCTACTGGCCAACGGCGGTGGCTGACGCCACTAGAATTGTCCGCACCTGCGAAGGGTGTCAATTCTATGCGAAGCAGACCCACCTGCCCGCTCAGGCTCTGCAGACAATACCCATCACCTGGCCCTTCGCTGTGTGGGGTCTGGACCTCGTCGGCCCTTTGCAGAAGGCGCCCGGGGGCTACACGCACCTGCTGGTCGCTATCGACAAATTCTCCAAGTGGGTCGAGGTCCGACCTCTGAACAGCATCAGGTCCGAGCAGGCGGTGACGTTCTTCACCAACATCATCCATCGCTTCGGGGTCCCGAACTCCATCATCACCGACAACGGCACCCAGTTCACCGGCAGAAAATTCTTGGACTTCTGCGAGGATCACCACATCCGGGTGGACTGGGCCACCGTAGCTCATCCCATGTCAAATGGGCAAGTAGAGCGTGCCAACGGCATGATTCTACAAGGGCTCAAGCCTCGGATTTACAACGACCTCAACAAGTTCGACAAGGGATGGATGAAGGAACTCCCCTCGGTGGTCTAGAGCCTGAGGACGACGCCAAGCCGGGCCACGGGTTTCACGCCGTTCTTCCTGGTCTACGGGGCTGAGGCCGTTTTGCCCACTGACCTGGAATACGGCTCCCCGAGGACGAGGGCCTACGACGATCAAAGCAACCAAGCTAGCCGAGAAGACTCGCTTGACTAGCTGGAAGAGGCTCGGGACAAGGCCTTACTACACTCAGCGCGGTATCAGCAGTCCCTGCGGCGCTACCACGCCCGAGGGGTCCGACCCCGAGACCTCCAGGTGGGCGACCTGGTGCTTCGGCTGCGGCAAGACGCCCGAGGGAGGCACAAGCTCACGCCCCCCTGGGAGGGGCCATTCGTCATCGCCAAAGTTCTGAAGCCCGGAACGTATAAGCTGGCCAACAGTCAAGGCGAGGTCTACGGCAACGCTTGGAACATCCAACAGCTACGTCGCTTCTACCCTTAAGATGTTTTCAAGTCGTTCATATACCTCGCACCCACGCAAAGTTTAGTCATCAAGGAAGGGTCGGCCTCGCCTCGGCAAAGCCCGACCCTCCCTCGGGGGCTAAAAGGGGGGAACCCCCTCTGCGTCGAAATTTTCCTCGAAAAAAGGTCTCTTCTGCCAGAATATCTTTCGTGCTTTTTGACTACTTCGAAAAGTGGGTCCTGAAAACGATGGAGTACACGTAAGCAGCCAAGGCTGACCGAGCCGAGGGACTCCTACGCCTCTGGGATACGGATACCTCACTCATCACCTTCTGCGATAAGTAACTCGCGTTCGGATAAAGTGATGTCGCGGACCGAACAAGTCTTCATGTTCGGAAGTTCTTCTGCCGAAGCAATCCTTCGAGCCTTCTTGACTGAGTCGGTGGCAGGGCCTCATGGACGGGTGAAAGTACGCATAAGCGGCAAGGCCGACCGAGCCGAGGGACTCCCACGCCTCCGGGATACGGATACCTCACTCATCACCTTCCGCGAGAAGCAACTCCCACTCACACAAACATCCCTGTTACCGATGAAAAAGTCCAGATACTCGAAACAAGAGGAAAGGAGACGCAGCTTTACAACACAGCGAGGGCGTGTATTCTGGCCTCGGCGGCTGCAGAAGGCATACGCTACAAGACACTCTGACCCTGCAGGCTCGGGTCTTGACGCTGGAAGGGGGCAGCAACACCCTCGGCATCGACGACACCTTCGGCGAGGCCCGACCTAGCCTCGGACGGCGACGCGGTCCAAGGATCTCCGCTCCGAAGGACGACGTCATCACCACGCCCGGGCAATCGCTGCCAGGGACTTCTCCGGGAATCCGGCCCGAGCAGGCGGCTCGGCCGGTTGCCCCTGGGGCCTCGGCCGACCATCTCCCAAGGGCGCCAGCCTGACCTGAGGCCTCGGCTGATCAACTCCGACGTCGGTCCCGCCAACGGACAACCCGGCTAGGCTCCGGCCAACCAAGTTTCATTTTCGAGCCGACTCCGCCTCTGTTCATACTGATATCGCTGCCCCTGGCCTCAGCTCGTCGAAGAGCGGCCGAGGGGTCCCTTTAACTAAGCTAGAGGAGCCTCGGGCAGCAAGGCCGACCGAGCCGAGGGACTCCTACGCCTCCGGGATACGGATACCTCACTCGTCACCTTGACACGGGGCGACTCATGCTTGGTGAAGCGGTTCAGATAATCAACAGACGAGTCTTAGCGCTCAAAAATGAGGAAAAAACACGGCTCCGTGCCGAAATTACATATATGTTCAGGCCCCGAAAGCCGAAATGAACAAAAAACACCGGCATTCGAAATGCCATTACAAACGGAACTCTGGTTCCGTCCCCACGGGCACGAACAACCCCACAAGATTGGGGAGCCCGCGGAACGATCGCGGGCCGACGGGTGGCCCGTCGCCGCCCGATCCGGCGACAGCGATAACTACCCTCGCCCCGAGCGACGAAGCAGCTTCAGCAGCGGCTTCGGGGAGGGTGCTGCGGCAGAAGGACTCTCACCCACCGAGGAGGAGAGCCAGCCATTCAGGCCGGGAGACGGAGACCCAGGGCTACTGGCGGAGTTGGCAATCTCATCGGTAGAGAAGCCATCTCCGGCTGCCGACGCCTCGAAGCGTGCCGGCAGGTCTTCGCCCTTGCCAGGACCGCCCAGAGCGTGGGCGCTACCCTCGCGGTGCGCGGCGCAACCGTCGTCCGGACGGAGGACGTAGTGCTGCGCCCTGGCTGAGTGACGGCTGCCCGCCTCTCCCGGCATGGCTGGAGGAAGTCTCCGTGAAGCTGGAGGATGCCGTTCTCCCCCAGACGCCAGGGGAAGAAGAGGGAAACCGACTCCCACGGAGGCAGCCCCCCGACTCGCCTCATCCTCCATCTTGGCCTGGATGACGAAAATCCTCGAGGCCGAGGTAGGGGCAGAGGCCGTAGCCCGGCTCGCTTTTTCCCACCATCAAGCCGGAGGTCACCATCTTGGGTGACCGCCGGTGGAGGGGTGCAGCCGGGCTGCATGATGAAAATCCTTGAAGCCGAACGATGGCTGAAAGGTACCAACTCCCACGGAGTTGCGTCCCTCCAACGACGAGGCAAAAAGACGGCGGGTATCCCCCATCCGGGGGCTTGGAAGGTGGAAAGACGCGGTGCATAAGGGAGCGAGAAGACACGGTCACCTTTCGAAAGGGGTCACCCTCCTTTTAAAGGCAACTCTCCCTGCTTGCACCCCCAACCGTCACGGGCTGAGTCTTCTCCAACACGCTCCAAAGCCCTCCCCTGCGGCCCGGGGGCTGGGTCCCGCATGTCATGCAGACCGGCTCCGAGCAGAAGAAGCCAAATCGCCGTGCGTGGTGCACGCAACCACCCAGCGGTTACAAGTGATCCTCCACTTTTGCCCAGACCAACGGGCGAAAGAGGCGGGCAGCCATGCAGGCGGCATGCAACCGCGCCAGGTGGACGCGCTTCTCCGACTCCCGACACGCCAGCATGGAGGCCCAGGCCCACGCGTCGGGCAACCGGCGCGCCGGATGCTGCATGCAAGCGACTGCACCGCCGCTTGCGCCACCACCGCGCCTCCTCGATTGCGGAACCAATACCGCGACTCGAGGCGACCCAGCGCGTGACCCAGCAGCGCCAGCCTGACGAGGCGGTCAACGCGGCCAAAAGTGGGCCGGCAGTAATGACGATGGCAGGCACGCGGGAGCAGCGGTCACGTCGTCAGCCAAGCTCACGTCCCATCCGGGGGCAGCAGGAGAACCCCCTCCCGCGACGTGAAGACAACGCGTCCGTGATCCGTTCCTCGAACGGCTCGCGCACGCGCAATGGCCGCCCCACCAACTACTCGCCCCGTCGCATTAACTCCACGGCTGGACAGGCGGCGCTTCTGGCAGGAGCAGCGGGCGACGCTTCACCTTCGCCGAAACAACCGCGCCAAAAAAGGTACGCCGCGTCGTTCGGTTTCGTATCCTTTTCCCTTTTTCCTCTTTCTCTATCTCTTGCGACAGGGACCGGGAAAGGGGGATACCCCGAAAGGGATCCTTCCCCGTGAAGGAACCAGGCTCCGAGCCTCCTTACTGATCAGAGGTTCGAAGGCTGGCCCCCCGAAGGGTTCAACAGCCGCCTCAGATCGCGTGGGCCCTACACCCGCTACTGGTCAGAGGTTCGAAGGCCGGCACCCCGAAGGGTTCCACGGCCGCCTCAGGCTACTCGGGCTCCGCGCCCATTACTGATCAGGGGTTCGAAGGCTGGCCCCCGAAGGGTTCATAGCCGCCTCAGACGCCGAGCGAGGGATGACCAGGGGTAAGTTCGATACATAACCAAGGCTCGGGCTGCGCTCCCGAGGTACCCTAGGACATTTCCGAGACCAGCGGGAGCGATCTTGTAATGGAGTCCCATCGGAGGGAGGCATCGAGCCCTCGGACCCTGTCGCTAGGGGACCGGGTCCGGCAGATCACCCGCAGGTACTTTTGGGCGTGCCTCTGGGCCCCTAGCCGACCCCTAACGAACGGGGCACGGACGTCCACTCGGATTACCTGCTTGCAGCTCACCGGAGACACCATGTTCGGCGCCCATCAAGGGTAACATGGCGCTCTCCCCCCTCCTCCTTGCGGAAAGGCGACGCAGGGGCGTATGTAAAAAAGCCGAGTCTGTCCCTGATCGCCCTCTTGCCCTGTGCAGAGGCTCGAGGGCTGCTCTCGCAAACCCGGCTCCGGCCAAACCGTTGACAGCGTCAACATACCAGCCCGAGAACTTGGGCCCCGACCGTACACCCGGGCTACGGCCAGCTCGCATGAGGGAACAACCAGACCAGCCGAAGCATTACGCAAGGCATTAAGACCTCGAAGGAGTGAAACCACTCCTCCGAGGCCTCGGGGGCTACACCCGGTGGGTGCGCTCGCGCGCACCCACCGGAACAAAATGCAACCGAGAAAGGCTGGTCCCCTTGCAAAAAAGTGCGATGAAAGCCTCCAAGCGAGTGCTAACACTCCCTTTGAGGCTCGGGGGCTACTGTCGGGGACCATAATTAGGGGTACCCTCAAGACTCCTAATTCTCAGCTGGTAACCCCCATCAGCATAAAGCTGCAAAGGCCTGATGGGTGCGATTAAGTCAGGGATCAGTCCATTCGAGCGACTCGATCACGCCTCGCCCGAGCCTAGCCTCGGGCAAGGGCAGCCGACCCCGGAGGATTTCCGTCTCGCCCGAGGCCCCCCTCCAACGGCGGACACATCTTCGGCTCGCCCGAGGCCCTGCCTTCGCTAAGAAGCAACCCTGACTAAATCGCCGCACCGACCGACCAAATCGCAGGAGCATTTAACGCAAAGGTGGCCTGACACCTTTATCCTGACGTGCGCCCTCCGGCAGAGCCGAAGTGACCGCCGTCACTTCGCCGCTCCACAGACCGGTCTGACAGAAGGACAGCGCCGCCTGCGCCACTCCGACTGCAGCGCCACTTGACAGAGTGATGCCGACAGGAAGCCAGGCCCTGCCAAAGGCACCATAGGAAGCTCCGCCCGACCCAGGGCTCGGACTCGGGCTGAGCCCCAGAAGACGGCGAACTCCGCTCCGCCCGACCTAGGGCTCGGACTCGGGCTCAGCCCCGGATGTGACGGAACCTCCCAAGTAATTAGGCCCACCTACAGTTGTCCTTGTCCAACGGACTTCAGACAACCCTGTAGGTGCCCCTGAACTACTTGATAAGTTCGGTATCTTTCCTTACCTTACCAGGAACGATTCACCCGTCTTGCAGACATTACAGAACATCGGAGATAAAGAATTGCGGAAGCGATTACATAATTCACATTTATTTAAAAGCAAGCACAAGTTGTTTTATTACAGACCAGAACTAAAAGCGAGTGCTGGGTAGTAATATTATACAAACCAAGGGAGGCAAAAACTCCTCCCGAGAAGATTTAAGTAAAAGTTCTATATGGAGGACCAAGTCCTCCCGCACTTCAGTCTTGGGTTTCTTCTTTGGGAACCACCTTGGCACAGAAGCAGCAGAAATCTGCTACTTCCTCACCTAAAAACAACGAAGGGATAAACCCTGAGTATGGAATTACTCAGCAAGACTTGCCCGACAAAAGAAAAGACTCTCAAGGGTATGCTGGCTTTTAGGGAGTCAAGGTAAGGCTTCTCAATACTCAAAGACTCTGTTTTGCATAAATGCTTACTAAAGTGGATCCTTAAAAATCCAATTTTATTTGACCAGTAAGTTCAATTACCTGCAACTAGAGTTCTTTCTACCCTAGTTCAATCACTGGTCCTGCACTAGCCAGTTTCTTAACAAAAACCCATCATCTTTAGTGGAATGCTACGTGTAGGGCAGTGACCAAGTCTTCATAACCGCGAAGGTACGGCGATCCGAATCGATTATACTCAGCTGAGGATCTCCAATCACACGACATATGTAGCACTTAACCCTTGCATATGTCAACCCGCCACCGGGGTTCTTAAGACCGGATCAGGTTCACGCAAACCGAGAGCACAGATACACCACCGTCCAGCCTCTTGCCACGGAGGGTACACGCTACTCTCGCCACCGCTCCACGCCCATTTCGTGTTATCTTATTCCGGCCTTAGTCTGCCCGAGGCAAGGCTTACCCATGACGAGGCATGTGACCAGTTAAAGGGTCCTCGATCATCAAGCCTACATCGAGACGGTCCTTAATCGACTCAGACGGAGACACTACACCGAGACTCTCTTCTCGTGCAAGTCACCCGCCCGGTCTCAGCTTAATCTTTTTAACCCAAAAACTTGGTACCTGGCAGAGGTACATCTTTTCCGATGTTGAACCCATCATGGCCATGATGGATTCACCATCAAGTTTTATTTTCGGAAACAACCCTCCCACTTTGCCAAACATCTTTTGTAAAACAAATCCTTTTGTTTTTCTAAGCAATACTAAGCATAGTAAAACCTCTTTGTAAAACAGGGTTTCAAGGAGGGTAATCAAGATCAAGGAAGATAATGCAGGAATTGTTTAATCAATCAACTCCTATCACCTAATGCAGCAAGCAAGTGAGAAAGATTTTAAAAACATCAAGGGAGGTGGCAAATGCACCGGGGCTTGCCTTTGTTAACAGGTGAGTCCTGCTCGGATCCACAAATATCGAAATAAAAGCAGTTGCCTGCTTGAGGATCTGAGGTTGGTGGAGTCCCCTCTTTAGTGACTTCTTCTTCTTCTTCGTGTTCTAACATAACCATATATATGCATAAGAATGGATGCCCTGGGATGCTCATGAGGATGCAAAGATAATATGAACTTATTATCTAAGTATTGAGTACAACTTTCCTTCACGGTACTCCGAGAACCTAGGGTTTTCGGAGTCAGTAAAGGAGTTCATAAGGCAGGGGGTGGTTTTTGGGTTTAGTGATCAAACAAGGTCCAAATCAACCCAAATTCTACCCAAGGCTTCTAAATATTGGTTTAAGTGCCCATAAAAAGTTTGGGCATTTTTGGGCTTATTACTTTTTTTTCTAAAAATCCATAACTATTACTTATAACCACTTTAAATACCCTAAAATTTCTTATTTCCACTAAAAATCACAAAACTATTTTTACTAAATACTAGGGAAAATAACAAGCCTAGGAAAATTGGTTTCACAATTTTACCATTTTTCTACCATTTTTAACAGATTTCTAAAGCTCTGCGGAAAAAGAAAAAGGAAAAAGCTTCAATAGTAATGGGCTGAAACCAGCCCAGACGGCCCAGTCCAGAGGGGAAAGCGCGCGCGCGCGCCCGTGCTATGGCAACTTTGCAGAAAGGGCCTCGGGGTTTGGCTAATGGGAGAACAAGCTTCTTTACTATTGCACTGTGTCGCTGACAGATTGCAAGGAAACCCCTGCAGTTCTAATTCTTCGCAGAGGGAGGTCCCCGACGGCGTTCACGCACGGCCGTGCTCCGGCGAGCACCTGTACCGGCCGAACGGGGCAACGGCTGGGTTCTCCGAGCGGCAGACATGAAATCGAGGCTACCCTGACCATTTTCCCCAACCTAATTGCAACTAAGACCAACTACGTAGCTCTGGCCACGGTGGCCGTGATCATGGCGGCTATACGGTCGTGTTCCCGGCGACCAGAGGGCTCTTAGTTCAATTCGGTGGCTCGGCAAGCATCGTAGACGCATAAGAATGCTTAAACAAGGAAGCAGAGGGGAGGAGCTAACCCGAGTATGGCTGGCGACGGTGAGGCTCGTTTCACGGTGTTCTTCAACCGATTTAGGGGAAATCCCAAATTCGTGTTCTCTGGTGGGGTTTTCGGGGTGCAGGTGGGTGCAATAGGTGCTTGGATGCATACCGGAGCTGGAGGTATGCTCAATTTATAGAGCTAGCGGGCGGTGGCCGCGAATTTCAAGCAAGACGCGCGGTGGTCGGAGGTGGAGAAGAACACTGGCGCACGCGAATGAGTGTCCTACGCCATGGCAACCTCGCCGGCGTTGATTTGACAGCAGTAGCGAGTTACAGCGACGCGGTGGAAGGGTTGAGCCACGCGGCGCACGGCCGGGAGGCGACGGTCGACGGCGTGTTAATCCGCTCAGCCGCAAAGGGGGAGAGAGAGCCACGGTGATGTCACCGGAGTGACTTCCAGCTCACCGTCGGCGAGGGGCTTCTACCGCACGACGTTATCCACTCACCCAGAGCACGAATCATGACGCCGGCGACGTGAATCACGGCGGAAAACCACCGCCGGTGAGATCTTTTCTGGGGCTGGCGATCTGATCCTTAATGGTCACTGTACCATGGGCTGCAGTAGTCAGTCAACCTGACAGCCATAGTTTAGGCTCGATTTGCTCCCAATTTTTCATGGCAACATGCCCAATGATCTGCAGCAAAGTTGTAGTGCTACCATCCATCTACATCTTTGCTATAATGTGTACTCACAAAAAGTCACTGGATCCCCTTCAAAATCGAGCTCAAAGTTGATCTCACAGCACTGTTAATCTGTATTTCAGACTGAATCAGTCTGACAGTCCATCTTTGCTTGGGTTTTTCTCCAAATTTCTCATAAGATCATGGCTTGAATCCTTAAACAAAGTTGTTCTCCTATGTTTAGTCTTCAACTTTGATGTGGTGACTTAGGACAAATTCTCAATAATTTGGAAGATCCAATGCTCCAAAGTTGAGCTTACTAATCTGAAATTCAGACTTAGAGAAATCTCAATTGGGGGTCCTTTTTGCATTTGAGTCCAAAACTCAACATTTGGCTTTCAAGTCCACACATTTGTGAACCTAGGGACTTAAGAAACTTATTTGGCTTGGTTTTTGCACTTTAGCCCAAAAGTGGACTAATTTTGCACATAAGCCCCTAGGGTTTGGTTTTAGGGTTTTCTAGGGTTTCAATTAGGGTTTCTGGTATCCTAGGGGTATAAATGTGACTCCACTTTGTTTTTGGGGATATTTTATGACTCTTACCCCAAAGTCTTTAGGTTTTCTCACTTGGGTTAAGTTTTACCCTTTTAATCCCTATTTAGGGTTAAGTTTCCTAACCAGGGTGCTATTTGCAAAAACACTTAAACAATACAACTTGTTTGAAATTTTTGCCTAGTGAATGCACTCTAGGTGTATCAAACATATGCAATGCCAATGTTATGATGTCATGCTCAAGTTTTAGTTATAGTAACACCAGGGGTGTTACATCCTTCCCCCCATAAAAGAATCTCGTCCCGAGATTTAAAGTCCTAAAGTGAGTAATGGAAAAGGAAATGTGTCATGTTTTTATTTCCTCATTTCTGGTACAAGGCAGGGTGGTGTGGGATTCACTCCTTTATTGCAATAACCATATACACTTTACAAATTACATGAGGCTAGAAAGCCTGGGAAATTCTTATTCAAGAAGTCTTGAGTTTCCCACGTAGCCTCTTCCTCAGAATGTTGGTTCCATTGTACTTTGTAGAATTTGAGAGTCTTTCTCCGGGTAACCCTGTCCTTTTGATCTAGAACTCGAATAGGATGTTCCGAGTACGTTAAGTCTGGTTTCAGGACAACATCTGTCACTTCAATGGTTCGATCGGGAACCCGTAGACACTTCTTCAATTGCGATACATGGAACACATTATGTACAGCAGACAATGTTTCGGGAAGTTGAAGTCGATACGCCACTGGCCCATATCTTTGAAGAATAGGAAATGGACCAATGTACCTGGGTGCAAGTTTTCCCTTTACCCCGAAACGCGATACTCTCTTCATTGGTGAAACCTTTAAGTAGATGTAGTCTCCTTCTAAGAAGTATAAGGGCATTCGCCGTTTGTCTGCATAACTCTTCTGACGAGCTTGTGCTTTCTTTAGATTATGAATAATTTTCTGAACCTTATCCTCGGTTTCTTTCACTAGATCAGGTCTAAAGAAGCACCTCTCACCAGGTTCAGACCAGTTTAGTGGAGTCCGACACCGTCGTCCATATAAAGCTTCAAAGGGTGCCATCTGGATACTGTCTTGATAGCTATTATTATATGAAAACTCCGCCAAAGGTAAACATTCATCCCATTTCTGTGAGAAATCCAGGACACATGCCCGCAGCATATCTTCAAGTATCTGATTCACTCTCTCAGTTTGTCCACTGGTTTGAGGATGATAGGCCGAACTGTGGAGTAACTTAGTACACAGGGATTTATGAAGTTCTTCCCAAAATTTAGATACAAATTGTGGCCCACGATCCGACACTATAGTCTTTGGAACACCATGCAAACTGAGAATACGGGCGATGTACAAATCCGCATAGGTAATGACGGGATATTTTACTTTGACAGGGAGGAAGTGGGCGATCTTGGTAAGTCGATCAATGATAACCCAAATAGAGTCATATCCTTTTGCGGTCCTGGGCAATCCCACAATGAAGTCCATGCTTATGTCTTCCCATTTCCATGTTGGTATTGGTAATGACTGCAATGGACCGGCAGTTTTCATGTGTATGGCCTTGGCACGTCTGCAAGTGTCACACTTAGCCACATAGCGTGCAATTTCAATTTTCATCTTCGTCCACCAGTAGTACTGCTTTAGATCATGGTACATCTTAGTGCTTCCCGGATGAATAGAATAGCGACTAAGATGCGCTTCATCTAAGATTTGCTGGCGGAGTTCTTCATTCTTTGGCACTACTATGCGGTTGTTAAACCATAACACACCTTGATCATCTTCCTTGAAACATTTGGCTGTTCCAGCCCATATCTTCTCTCGTATGTGCTTCATACCCAGATTTTCCTTTTGTGCATCAATTATCTTTTGCAGAATGATTGACTCAAGCTTTAGCTGATTTAGAGTCCCTTGTTGGATTATCCCCAGGTGTAGCTTCTCCATTTCTTGACATAAAGTGCTCTCGGAGGTCTTTGCCATAAGACAGTGGTAGGAAGTCTTACGACTCAATGCATCTGCCACCACATTGGCCTTGCCTGGGTGATAATGGATCTCTAGTTCATAGTCTTTAATGAGCTCAAGCCATCGTCTTTGCCTCATATTTAACTCTGACTGGGTAAAGATGTACTTCAAACTTTTATGATCTGTATATATGTGACAGATATTTCCCAGCAGATAGTGACGCCATATTTTCAGGGCATGAACCACAGCAGCTAGCTCCAGATCATGAGTTGGATAATGCTCCTCATGTCGGCGCAACTGCCTTGAAGCATACGCAATTACTCGGCCCTCTTGCATCAGTACACAGCCGAGCCCACTGCCAGATGCATCACAATATACATCAAAAGGCTTAGTGATGTCCGGTTGAGCCAATACCGGAGCAGTGGTTAATAATGTCTTCAATTGCTCAAAGGCTTCATTACACTTAGAAGACCAATTGAACTTAATATCATTCTTCAATAAACTTGTGATTGGCTTCACAAGCTTAGAAAAATCGGGTATGAATCTGCGATAATATCCAGCTAGTCCAAGAAAACTCCGGACTTGGTGAACAGTGGTTGGGGGTTTCCACTCCAGAATATCTTTGACCTTGCTAGGATCTACCGCAATTCCTTTAGCTGATAACACGTGCCCCAAAAATTGAATTTCCTCTAGCCAGAACTCGCACTTGCTGAACTTGGCATACAGCTGATGTTCCCTCAGGCGCGTCAATACAATCCGTAGATGCTGAGCATGCTCCTCTTCATTTTTAGAGTATATCAAAATATCGTCGATGCAGACCACGACGAACTTGTCCAACTCGGGCATGAACACCGAGTTCATCAAATAGGTGAAGTGGGCAGGAGCATTTGTGAGCCCGAAAGACATTACCAAGTATTCAAACAATCCATACCGCGTAGTAAATGCGGTCTTCGGTATATCCTCGGGCCGAATACGGATTTGGTGATAGCCCGACCTGAGATCAATTTTAGAAAATACCCTCGCCCCAGTCAGTTGATCAAATAAGATGTCGATCCTTGGAAGAGGGTACTTATTCTTGATGGTGACCTCATTCAGGGGCCAATAATCCACGCACATGCGCAAGGTTTGATCCTTCTTCTTAACAAAAATGGCGGGACAACCCCATGGGGACGAGCTTGGCCGGATGAATCCCTTATTCAGTAGATCTTGTAATTGAATCTTCAATTCCGCCAACTCATTAGGGGGCATACGGTACGATCTTCGGGAGATGGGAGCCGTACCGGGCTTTAGCTCAATTACGAATTCTACATCTCTTTCAGGGGGTAGCTAGGCAAATCTTCCGGAAATACATCTGGAAACTCACATACTACCGGAATGTTCTTGATCTGCGGTACAATGGCTTCAAATATTCTACCAGAAGCTTTGGCTGGATTGGTTTCGGGGAGAGACAAAAGAATTTCTTCTTGATTATAGCTTAACCTGACGGTTCTGAGTTCAGTGTTGAGAATTGCCTTGTGTTGGGTTAACCAATTCATACCCAAAATTACATCTATATCCTGGCCTCTTAGAACAATCATGTTAGCAGGAAAGTTCCGTCCGGCCATTGTTACTGGCACTTCATAGGCCACTTCTCTAGTAAAAATATGTCCCCCAGGTGAATGAATTTTAAATCCCTCTTTTGATTCATGACATGCAATGTGATGTTGCTCCACAAATTTCTTGCTAATGAAGGTATGCGAAGCACCAAAATCAAAAAGAATAATTGCAGGGTGACTGGCCACGGGAAACGTACCCATCATCACCGGCTCTCCTTCCGGTGTAGTGGCCACTTGAGTGTAATATACACGCCCCGTTTTCTTGCATATTTCTCCCCACAGCATTTCCCTTGGGCTGAGTGGATTTCCCAGCTCCTTGCTGAGCATTGGATTGATTTTGCTTGGGGTATGGGCAGTCTTTGATAAAATGTCCTGACTTGCCACAGTTGAAACACCTAGTTGAAGAGCTGGGCAAGGCGGGGAATCGAGTGCCTGGGGCACCCGGCTGATTTGGGGAAGTGGAGGTATTGTTGGGGCGGATAATAATGGGCTGTTTGAAAGGGAATGCTGGTGGACGGGAAAAAATACGGTTTTGGCTAGAAGGCCGGATGACGAACCGTTGCCTCTTCGCCTGGCCCTGATTAGGCCTCTCACCACTGAATCCCTTATTCTTCCCAGAACTTGCGTATTTTGCTTCCACAGATAAGGCTGTACTGACAGCCTTTCCATATGTGAGATCAATACATGTGGCCATCTTTTGCTGCAACCGGTCATTTAGACCTCTCATAAAACAGTTCTTTTTCTTCAAATCAGTATTCACCTGGTCGATGGCATACTGCGACAGGTGATTAAACTTGTTAAGATACTGATTGATGGTGTCTCCTCCTTGTTTCAGCTTCATGAATTCCTCTTGTTTCATATGCAGCACCCCTTCCGGTATGTAGTGCTCACGGAAGGCTGCTTTAAATTCTTCCCAGGTGATTTTATGGTTGTCAGGTTGGATAGCCACAAAATTTCCCCACCAAGTACTGGCAGGGCCACGGGGTTGCTGTGCCGCGAACAATGGCTTCTGCGTTTCAGAACAACGAAGAAGACCAAACTTCTGTTCAATGACC